>CM039619.1:45637566-48037566 GCA_022457165.1 Juglans mandshurica
CATCTCAGTCATATCCTCTTCGTTATCATCACTGTCATCAGAAACATCCACATTAATGTCGTCAATGTCGATGTCGTTACCCTCCTCCATTTGATTGGACTGATTGCTAAATCTAACTCCTTCAGAAAATGGTTTTCCATGTAAGACCCAAGGTGAGTATTTATGATCGATTCCATTTACAAATAAATGATCCTCTATTACCACAAAATTAGAAGAACTAAGATTTTTGCCCTTCTTGCACGGGCATCTTTTAACTATTAATTGTAATTAATGTATTAAATAAGTCTTATGTTTCTTATTTTTAAAGTATTAATTATAATTTAAATTTACTTATACCTTATTTTTTAAATCTTATATCTTATGTTACTATTTTTTAATTTTACTTTATAGTTTTTAATAATTTATCGTCTAAGTATTAAATTTGAGTTTAAGTATTACAACATATATATGAATACACCCGTTCGAACAATTCAATATCTATTCGAACATGATAAGTAGTTCGAACATGAAATCACTGTGTTCGAACGGTTGCAATCCAGATTTCAAAAATGAAACAAACACAAACACAATCTCAGAGAACACATTCATGGGATAAACACAAACTCATAAGATGCATATTTCACAAACATTGTACAAACACAAATACATTTTCATATTCCCACATTTATAAACTGAAATATTTTCATATTTGTTTAAAAATGCAAATATATTGCCATATCCAAACACAAATATATTTTCATATTTCTCAAATCCAAACACAAATATATTCTTCAAACCTTATCTTTGGTGCATAAACAGAATATATATGCCTAATTTCAGTTTAAGAGAACATAAATTTAAGTTTTTTAATAAAAAGAACGATATTGAAATAGAATATCAAAGTAAAAACACTTACCAAAATGAGGAGAAAGCTTCAATAGATGTCCATCACAAGCACCGTCTCTCTATCTCTCAAAGCTCACGGTCTCTATCTTTCTCACGGTCTCTGTCTCTCAACTCTCAACTCTCAAACTTCCCAAATGCCCAGCACGTTTGTGCTTCTACAAGTCTTATTTCTTCGTTTACCGTTCGAACCGAATTCACTAACCGTTCGAACCCAAAAACAGGGAAGCCGGAAAATTTTCCGCATGGTCAATTCAACGCGCATCCGTTCGAACGTGAGATATAGTACGTTCGAACGGATAATTGATAGTTTAATATCGCGCAAAGGGATCCCGCCACAACATATAAATGGCGCCAATATATTATATGCACTCGAACTTTCTAAATTTTCATTCGAATAGGTACTTAAACCGTTTGAACTGTAATAATATATTGTTCGAACGTAAAATATATATATCTAATTGTTTTATATATCTAATTTTATTACTATATATATAAAAATATAAGTATATAGAACACTTAATATTTATGTGTTCAATATATAGGTATAAGATAATAAGTATAATATAAGTTAAGAATATATATATATATATGTAGTACAAGATATGTATACAGTAGTGTACAAGACTATATACTTACAAGATATGTTTTACTGATTATTTTTGGATAAAACATGTACATGGGTTGGAAATAGTGTACAAGACTTATTTTGTTCGTAAATTAAGATACCTGTTAGTGTATTGCCTACAACTGACAAATTGGTATGGAGGGAAACTTCTATTAGTATTTTTTTAGTAAGGAGTGCCTACCATTTGTATAGAAAAATGGCAACTTTATCTAATGGTGAGTCTTCCAAGCCGGAGCACAATGGTAGGTTACGGCAAAAACTAATTTGATCTTTGAAGACAACTATTGATGTCAGGTTGTTTCTTTGGCATGCATGCTCTAATGCCTTGCCTATCAAAGTTAACTTGCACAACAGACGTGTGTGGCTAGTGACTCTCTTTGCCCTATCTGTCAGATTGAAGAGGAGACCCAGGTCATGCCCTTCAGCAAGGGATGTATGGCTTATGGGCTCATGAGCACTCCAAAAAGCTGCTATAACCACATATGACTTTTGGGCAGTTTTTGAGTAGATGTATGAGACACTAAAGTCACTGGAGCTGGAATTATTTGCTATCTTGGCTTGTTGTATATGGTTCAGAAGAAACACACTTCAATACATGAAGGCTGTTGTCAAAGTCCTACTTGTCTCTATCAACAAGCTATCAAAGCTCTTGAGGATTACAAAAAGGTCGTGCAGAATCAACCTGTGCATAACACCACTACAGAGCCTATGATCTTACATTGTGAAACTCCTCGACCAAACTGGGTCAAGGTGAACTAGGTTGTGGCTATAAGTGTTGACAACAACAAAATTGGTATTGGAGTGGTAATAAGAGACTGCGATGGTTATGTTCTAGAAAGTTTAATGAGACCTATGTTCTATTGTGTTGATCCTACAATAGATGGAACTAGAGGCTTAATCGATGCTATTATGTTATGTAAAGATCTTGGTCTAGATTATCTGATATATAAAGGTGACTCTAGTCAAGTTGTTCAAACTCTCCTTGGCGACTGCTTTTGGATGATTAAGCAAGAAAAGAGGGAATTAAATGGTGTAGCTCACCATGCCAACTAGCAAGATGGTCAGCAGTGCTTTTAGACCAAGAACACATTGATCTAGATTGTGTGGCTGGCTGTGTTAAGTCATTTGTAATGGCTGAGGGATAGCTATGTGATTAATATAATGATTATTTTTATGCTTAAAAAAAAACTGAAAAAAAAAACTAGTTTTATATGTATATGTAATTGAAAAAAAACGAATTGACTCTATCAAAAAATAATCTTGGTCAGTGAATTGTTAAAATATCCAACTCACTTTCATTAATCAGAACTTATCCATTACATGACTTGTCCTTTGATAACAAACTTGAAATAAAATCTGAACCATTTCAATCCACACTTGACCGCTTCCATTTTCACAGCAGCTTTAGCTAGGGCTGAGCAAAAATCCGACAATCCGACTCCGGCTCCAACTTGTCGGAGTCGAAGTCGGAGGTTTTTTCTTCTTGGCAGTCGGAGTCGGAGTCGGAGTCGGAGTTGGATTCATTGATGAGCCGACTCCGACTCCGCTCCGATCCGACTTCGATCCTCCGCCTCCGCCTCCGCCTCCGACGTCGCCCTCCGACTCCGCCTCCGCCTCTGCCTCCGCCTCCGATTTTATACATATTTTATAAAATATGTGTTTTTCTATATATTAATTATTTAAATTTTATACAACTATATTTTATATAGTTAGTTAAACTCGATAATATACTAGTTAAATAATATATTTATACTATAATATATAGATTAAATTGACTAATAATAGTTTAGTATATGACTATATGTAAATATCATACTATTACAAATTTACAATATTACTACCATGTAACACTAAATTACTAATGTATAAATATAATAGCATATAATACTAATAACTAATGTATATATAATATACTATAAACACTAAGATAAATAATAACATCGACATGTAATAGTAATATTGTAATACTAATGTATAAACACTAATCTATAAATTTATAATAACATATAATACTAATGTATAATAAATAAAGTATTATTCATATAAATTACTAATAGTCTAATAGTATTAATTACTATATATAAATTAGTAAACCACTTTAAGCCTATATATAAATGACTATATAAATTACTATAGTATCAATTACTAATACTATATTACTATATGATACTATTAAGTTATTGACTATAGTGATATACTAGTATTAGACATTAAGTGTACTAATACAATCAGTGATATAGTCAGTATAATACTAATATACTAATACTATTATATAGTTATACTAAATTAAAATCATTATAGCAAATACTAATATATAGTTATTCTAATCACTATAACTAATTCTAATACTAATATAGACTATAGTTATAACTTTTAGTATTATAACTATACTACATCACTATAACTTCTACTAATATATTATATAGTATTAATATCACTATTAGTATAATATATAGTATTAATAATAACTAATAGTCCAATACTAATATAACTATTAGTATAACTAATATCACTACTAGTATAACTAATATTAATACTAATACTAATATACTAATACTATTATATAGTTATACTAAATTAAAATCATTATAGCAAATATTAATATATAGTTATTCTAATCACTACAACTAATTCTAATACTAATATAGACTATAGTTATAACTTGTAGTATTATAACTATACTACATCACTATAAATTATACTAATATAGTTATACTAAATGACTATAACTATAACTATATATATTATATAGTATTAATATCACTATTAGTATAATATATAGTATTAATAATAACTAATAGTCCAATACTAATATAACTATTAGTATAACTAATATCACTACTAGTATAACTAATATTAATACTAATACTAATATACTAATACTATTATATAGTTATACTAAATTAAAATCATTATAGCAAATATTAATATATAGTTATTCTAATCACTACAACTAATTCTAATACTAATATAGACTATAGTTATAACTTGTAGTATTATAACTATACTACATCACTATAAC
The DNA here is from genome assembly GCA_022457165.1 of Juglans mandshurica. Lineage (NCBI taxonomy): Eukaryota > Viridiplantae > Streptophyta > Magnoliopsida > Fagales > Juglandaceae > Juglans > Juglans mandshurica. The sequence goes on from CM039619.1 coordinate 45,642,099, forward strand.
TTATACTAATATAGTTATACTAAATGACTATAACTATAACTATATATATTATATAGGATTAATATCACTATTAGTATAATATATAGTATTAATAATAACTAATAGTCTAATACAAATATAACTATTAGTATAACTAATATCACTGCTACTATAACTAATATTAATACTAATACTAATATACTAATACTATTAGTGTATTACATATATTTATATATATTAATATATATATCAAGTATATTAGTGTATTAATAATATTTCGTATACAGTGTCGGTGTCTTTTTTTTTAATATTCATATATAATAATATATATCATATATTGTTTTTTATGAATTTTCATATATATATATATATAATATAAAATAGATTCATATGTATTAGTATATAATGTATATTAGTATATTACTATAGTAACTATTCATTATAGCAAATACGGCGCCGTTGGATACCTGGGAGTGGGGTACTGAATTTAGGTCTGCAGTGCAGCCTAAGGGTTCCCGAAAGAACTTCATTCTTCAAGTTCAAACTCGCGCCCTCTCTTGCGCAGCGCCGCAGCCCTCTCTCGCCAGTCGCCCTCTCTCTTCTCTTTCACAACCCTCTTTTGCACAACTCCTCCCTCTCGCGAAGCCCGTCCCTCGTGCAGCCCTCTCGCAGAGCCCCTCTCTCGTGCAGGCGCAGCCCTCCTCTCAAGCAGCTTCTCCCTCGCGCGACCCTCTCGCAGAGCCCCTCTCTCACCATCTCGCGCAACCCTCCTCTCACGCAGCTCCTCTTGGTAGGTTACCCAAATCCATCTTTGTTCTTTAATCAAAATTTTGAGGTTGGTAATGTTGATTTTTTCGAATCTTTGAGGTTGGTAATCTATGAGTATGAGATAGGAACATCCACTCAATTAATGGCAAGGATTAATTTTTGTTGACTCTATAATTCATTCCTAGCTGTACGAAATACGAATAGCCTGATGTAGAAGGATTTGAACATGGAAAGCTAAAGACTTTGCAGCTATTCTGATTTTGATGTGTTTAATTTCACTCTATAAATGATGGTTTTATTTGCTATATATAAACAACATCTTGCTGCCAGTGGTTTAGTAATTTTATATGTAATTTTTATATGTAATTTTTGATGTTGTTTTAGTGCCAGTGGTGTTTTCGTTCATGTTGTTGAATGTTGGGTCTGATTTTTTTTTTCTATTTTTCTGTTTTAGATGAGTATATGTTTTCTCAAATATATTTATGTTTTAGTGATTGTAAAATATACACAAGTTGAGTTAATGAGTTTGTATTATGCTTTTGGGGCTGTTTTTGGTTGTTTTAGTGATTGTCTTAACCATACTATTTTGTTTGTTTGTTGTGTGTTAGTTCTTAAATCATGAATATACAAGGCAAAAACACTACAACATCCACAGCTGCACTGTTGGGTAAGGATTTTTTATTCGACCCTATTTGGTCTTGAAAATAGAAAGCAGGCTGGAGCTAGAGATGTAAGACTTCTATGTCATAGAAAGAGTCCATTTACATAACTGTCTAAACTAGAGATAACAAAGCAATACTGACAATTATTGGATAATACAGAAGAATGTGATGGATTTTGAATCATATAGATTTTCACTATTCATGGAGTTGAATGTAGCTTGAAGGCTAACAGTTTGATAATATTCATATTCAGAATGGGTTGTTTTCCTTACTAATATGATATTAAAGTTGGGTTGTTTTCCTTACTAATATTTTCAATTTTTTTTTTTCAGGCACAACTTGAAAGTTGGAAGTTGGAACATTTGGAAATTTGTACCATTTAATATATTTTGGTTCATTTGTTGGGCATTTAGAAGTTTGTAATTTATTTTATTTTGGTGCATTTGAAAGTTTGTAATTAAATATTTTAATGTTGTTGGAACATTTATTTTGGTTGGCTCTTAGAACCTTGTTGGATTTCTTTTGTTGTTAGAATGATGTGGATATTAGGATATGGATGATGGGAGTACATGTAAAAATTAGACTTTCTTTTTAATTTTTGAATGCATGTTATTGTGGTAGTGGTAAGTAAATATTATTATAATAGATGTGGATGATGGATGGTAGGTGTGATATGTGGATGTTTATTGTAGTGATTAGTATTTAGTTGGATGTGGATATTAGGATATGGATAATGGATGATGTGGATATCAGGTTTTTGTTTTGAAATACAGGTAGCAGGTCGGAGCGGATAATGTACATCGCGGAGTTGGAGTCGGAGGTCGGATTCGACCTCCGACAAAGTCGGAGTCAGAGTCGGAGTCTGGGCCCTCCGACTCCAAAACGGTCGGTGCTCAGCCCTAGCTTTAGCCAATGCATGTGCCATAAGGTTGCCTTCCCTACGTATGAAAACCTTCCATTGTTCTCTGGCTGCCAATACTCTCTTGATAGATTCTATAATGTGTCCAAACCAAGCCATGTTTTCCTCATTGTTGTTAACCGCTTGCACAATTGACAGTGCATCTCCTTCCAAAATGACTTGATTAAAATCCAAATCACAACAATATTTCAAAGCTCTCCATAAAGCTATGCATTGTTGTTAGCCTTTTGATCACAAATGGCTGCCAGCACCTCCCCCACTCCATTTCTAAAGACAACGCCTACTCCCATTTTTCTACCTTCTTTATCTATAAATGCATCCCAATTAGCCTTCACATAGTTTTCTGGTGGTTTCTTCCACATGATAACCCTTACTTCTGCAATAGAATATGTTTTTTGCAACTGCATAAATTCCTGTGCTTGCTTGAAATGTAACGCCCCAAACCCGGTTGGTCTAGAGACTTACTACCTGTCTCTTAATAACTTATTTTCCAACACAACTAAAATGAAACTCAAATCTTTAATAGCAAAACTCAATATCAAGAGTTCTAAATAACCACCTTGAAAACTCCATAAAGTTATTACTGCAGCTAAAATAAACTAAGGAGTCCGTAATCTCTCGGTAGTCATAAGAACCCAACCAATAATTTTATAAATATTACTGAAACTCAAGATATTAATAAAACTCAAAGACATTAAAACTAAGAACATAAGAATCAGAAGTCCTTCTTCTAACAACATCTCCTCAGCTTAAACACGTTCACCAATTTAATCCATGTCCTCATTTGGACTCTCCACATCATCTGAAAAATATTATAATGATAGGGGGTGAATTATCAACAACTCAGTAAGCAGAAGTCATATACTAGCATGCAAACATGAGCATTTACAAAGTAGAGCATGCAGAACAAAATATTTTCCAGCGTTATCATGCAGAACAGAATATATTTTCAAAAGTAACAGAGCGATGGTTTTAAGACAAGTAAAACCCATAGTGCTTTGGCATAACATAAACTGAGTATCATCATCAGATCAAAACAGAGCATCAAACAGAGCAGAGACCATGTTTCACCCTCTTGGTAGGGTTGTGCTAACCCCGGTGGCCAAACCAGGCAGAGATAAAGGTGAAATCTTTCCTTTATTCTTCTCGGAGCTCCGAGTGTACACACAGGAAAGACCACTATAAAACCACTTTGTTTCCAAAGTGGGTGCACTCAGAGACAAAGAAGTTGGTACCAACCCAAACAGAGTAGAGCATAACAGAGCAGAGCAGAGACAGAGTCAGATACAAATACTAGTACACCATGCCAAAGGTTTTCAGATGTTATAAAAAAATAATACAGAGTACCAAAACAGAATCAGCCAGTTTACACACAACGAACACAAAAGCCAGAACATCTTTCCAAATAAATGCACAACTTTTCATATTCTCAATATCGCTCAATTTTCAGATTTCAGAAACCACATGACAGAATTTAGCTCATGTCTACACAATGCATGTCAGAACATATTTTTCCTTTTCCACATAGATTTCATGAGTATGCAAATAAACGACCGATGTTGGTTTTGTTTTTCCCAAGTTCTCATTTCATCATAAAAATATGCAAAGTTTTCAGAAAATCAACCTCAGTCTCAATAATTCGTGTAAGGCCTAGTATAGGAACCCCGCTTACCTGACTCCTGCAGTTCATTATCTATGACTTGAATACGGTCTCTATCCATCTCGCCACCTATTCATAAAAATTGGTCTTAGACAACTTAAGACCCAATTTCTAGACCATAATTCAGCAAGTTTAATCCAACTCAAACAACCAAATAACAATTTGGACAGCCCACACTTCGACCCAAAATATTCTATACCAATCTCAGTATTGTCCAATACAAGCATCAAAACCAATGTCAACTCCGATTATCACTAACTCACACTTATTTCAGCAGCTCATACTCCCAAGCAATCGTCAACAATTTAACCAAGACGACACTACACACTACTCTCTCTCTGTTCCCAACTCCACAGCAGGAAAAAAAATATCTCAACACTTCTAGATGTTAAAAGGCCCCAAGAAACCCTTCTAAACATTACCAAAACACTAAACCAATAATCCAAAAATATATCATCACTTCCTAAAATCACCAATATTCACCATGACCAACGTCAAAATCAAAACACCAATATTTAAACCCGAAACAGCCAACAAATTTCATAGCATAAACCAATCTCACACAAACAACTCCATCATCCAATCCAACCGATCCCCTTACTTCTTGGACTCAGTCCGGCACAACCAATAAATTCACAGTAAATATGAATTAGCGCAGAAATACATTTAAATCTCAAAAGTTCTTTGGAAAAAATACTTACAATGCTATAATATAATTTTTGAAAGATCACGGAGGTGCTAGAAGCGGCGACGCAGCAACAAAACAGTGCCAAATGCACTGTGGCCGTGGGTCTCAAAAACTCACTTTTGAACGGGTGTAAACGAAGACCTGAGATTGATAGGGTAGAGCTTAGGGATGTCGGTGAAGCTAGTGGTGGTGGTGGTTGGCCGTGGGTGGCGGCGCAGAGGGCGGTCGAAGGCTAAAATACCCAAAACGGAAATATTGATGGTGTGGCTTCACTGGTGACAGATCGGAGGTGGGGTTGGGTCCATTGGGTTGCTAGGAGGTCGAGGATGATGTGGTTAAGAGATGGTGGCCGGAGGTGGCGCGGCAGCGGCACAAGGAATGTCGCGGCTTCAATGGGCTCGTGGTGGCTAACGGCGGCGCGGCGGGGGCTGGAAATGGAGGGGTGGCATCGTCGGCGGCTGGGGAAGCTGGGGAGCCGGGCGGTGTCGGCCACCATCGGCTCATGGCGGCGCTGGGGTGAGAAGGAGGATCGGACGGAGAGAGAGAGGAAGGGGGTTGCGGCGCGCGGGAAAGAGACCAGGGGAGGAGAAAAAAAAAAGAAAGAAAAGAAAAGAAGAAAGGAAAAAAAAAAGAAAAAGAAAAGAGGAAAGAGAAAATGTAGGGAAAGAAATGAGGTCCAATCCTCACATCTTGGGTCACAAAAATGATCCAACAGAAACGATTTTAAAACAACAAGTGAAATAAAATAATTCAAACATAATGATTAAAATGAAAATAAATAATTAAACCCCACAACAAGTTAATTTAATTTGAGAAGAAATTTAAACGCATAAAAATAATTAATTTAGAGAAAGCACTTCAAAACAAGAGAATAAAATTTTAAATTAATAACAAATAATATTTCAATTAAAAATACACTAAAATACGGAGTGTTACATCCTTCCCCCCTTAAAAAAAAATTTCGTCCTCGAAATTTGCATGGTCAAACATGACGCTAAAGCAGGATAAAAGATACAACCCAAAACACGCTCGAAAGGATCATGCCATCAACAACTCCCAACATGCATGAGTAATGTTCTCTCAAGTCTATTTCCATAGGCAATTCCATCATACTCGTATTAGTCCCCTAGTGGCACAATGGAAGGCCCAAACCACATGGCCTATACTCCAAAAGGACTAGTCAATGATACAATTGGAGTCCCATTGAAACCTTATAAAGAGCAAGAACTTCTCCTTCCCAAGCAATGTGGGATCTCATACACCACCTACCCTTATCTATATCATATGGGGTATCACAATCTACCCCCCTTAAATTCCCGACGTCCTCGTCGGGCTTGTCCATTATAGGTGGCACGGCTCAAGTCCCACATTTATGGTTGGGATAGGCTCTGATACCATTTGTAACGTCCCAATGGAAGGCCCGAATCACTTGGCCTATACTCCAAAAGGACTAGTCAGTGATACAATTGGAGCCCCATTGAAACCTTATAAAGAGCAAGAACTTCTCCTTCCCAAACAATGTGGGATCTCATACACCACCTACCCTTATCCATATCATATGGGGTATCACATGAAATCTTCCAGCAAACCTCTTACTGACTGAATAACACTTGCAGGAATATTGAACTTGTTTTCAAAAACAAATTCATTTCTTCTAAACCATATCCTCCTCATGGTTGTTGCTATCCATTCTAGCTCTGTATTAGCTACTCTCCTTATTAACTTTCCCCATAGAATTAGAAAATCAGTTTCTTTAGTACTGCATTTCTGAACTGGATTAGTTGCATCTGCCCATATATCATTAGCAGCAAGATAGTTCCACAGGACATGCATCACAGATTCTTCCTTACTTTGACATATAAGGCATAATGGATTATCTATAATCTTCTTATGAAACAGTTTTTTTTTTTTTGTGGCTAACAGCTCATTGTCTACTTTCCACATAAATGTTTTTTCCATTCCAAGTATTTTTACTTCCCAAATTCGCTTCCATCTGCCATCTTTTTCATTCTCCCTAGAGGTTTCTCCAACCTGCCTCTTCTTTCTCTTTGTTTCAACATAAGCACTTTTCACTGAGAAAATTTCATTTGAAGTTAACCCCCATATTAATTTTTCTTCAGAAGCATCTTTGCTAAGTGGAATACTGCAAATCATTTTTGCCTCCTCTTAACTGAAAATAGCTTGTACCAGTTCTACCATCCACTCTCCCTTGTGTTGATCAATTCATTCACTCTTGCATCTACATCCAGGATTTTGATAGGAGATTGAATGGAAAAGTTGAGGGTGAAGGTATCCATCTACTTCCGCATACCTCCGTCTAAGTCCTTCTTTGAGCAGTCCTACTGATCCCCATATGCTCCTCCATATCATTGATGGTTGCTGTCCCAAACCAGATTCTAGGAAAGTTGAGCTTTTAAAGTACTTTTCTTTGAAAATCTTTGATCCCATCGAGTCAGGAAATTGAATAAACCTCCACCCTTGCTTTGCTGACAAGGTTGAATTGAAACAGTCTAAGTCTCTAAACCCCATTCCTTCCCTTGACTTATGCATCCCCATTCTTTCCCAGCTCCTCCACTGCACATTATTTGCTTTCTTCTGATTCCCCCACCAGAATTTTGATAGCGTAAAATTGATGTCTTTGCATAAGCCTTTTGGTAGCTTGAACACACTCATTGTGTAAGTAGTTATAGCTTGCAAAACAACCTTTATCAAAACTTCTTTTCATGTTTGAGATAAAAAAGTGTTATTCTAATTGGTGATCTTGATCCACACTCTTTCTTTTAGACTTCTGAAAGTGTTATATTTTGATCTACATACCATAGTTGGGAGACCTAAATATCTTACATATCTGTCACTGATAGTTGCTCCTGCTACTTCTAGAATTGTTTGCTTTGCCTCCTCTCTGGTATTAGAATTAAATAGAATAGAGGTTTGTTCTTATTTTGACACTGTTCAGAGGCCTTCTCATATTTGTTTAGAATTCCCATTAGCTTGTACCACTCATCAATTCTCAATCTTCCAAACAAAACACAATTCGTCTGGTCCAGGTTCTTTCAAAGGAGCCATCTGCTTTATAGCTGCTTCCATGTCAACTCTAGTAAAATCCTTTGATATGGTATTGTTCATTACATCCATTACCCTTGGCTCAACTGTTCTTGTACATTCTTCAATATCCTCTGGGAGGGGGTTTGTTGATGAGAATATTTCTTCAAAGTAGCCCTTGAAAGCCTTCCCAATCTCAGTTGTGTTTGAAATGCTTCTGTTTTGGAGATCACAGATTTGCTTGATCATGTTCTTTTTCTTCTTTGGTTAGCATAAGCGTGGAAATATTTTGTATTTCTATCCCCTTGCTGAAACTAGTTTCTTTTTGCTCTGTTTCTACTTAAGATCTTCTTGTTCAAGCATCTGTCCCACCTCTTTTTGTGGCTTGCTGATCAACTTAGTGTTGTGACGGTTCTCCTCATATTGCATTATTTGTAACTGTCTTGTTTTTTCCTGGATCCTTTTACCCCAGTCAACTGTTGTTCTTTTGCACCACCTAGTTAAAGCACCCTTGCACATACTCATTACGTTTTGGACCTTTGCTATTGGCTCTTGTTCGAATATTGTTTTCTTCGATTCCATTCCATTCACCTTTTCACAATCCTCTTCTAAAGCCCAACTTGCTTCATATTTAAAACCTCTAATACTTCTCTGACTGCATTCATATGAGTTATTGAATGAGTAGTTTATGGTCTAATGTTCTAGCTGGTAGAACCTCCACCCACCTTTCACGATATATATCGAACCATGATGAATTTGCAACCACCCTATCAAGCCTTTCTTTTGTAAATGTGTTATTACCATGATTATTACTCCATGTATACTTATCTCCCCTCCATCCCAAATCATGTAAATTTCCTCTGTCTAAAGCTGATCTAAAATTTTCCATTAGTTGTTCTGGTCTCTACCTTCCTCCATACTTTTCATCATTAGACACAATCTCATTGAAGTCTCCCATTACACACCAGGCCTCCAGATTTGCTGGTTCTAAATAACCCAAGAGATTCCAAGCTTCCCTTCTTTTACCCATCTCAGGTTGCCCATAGAATCCTGTGAAAAGCCATTTCTTATTAACATCACCATTATCTATCCATGCACTGATATGTCTCTGGGAGAAGTTGTGTATATCTACATTCAAATCAGACTTCCAAAGAAGAGCCAACCACCTCCTCTTACTATCGGATCAACTGTAAAGCATCCAGCATAACATAATTTTTTCTTCAAATATTCTAACTTGACTGAAGTGATCTTAGTTGCCATTACAAAGACTAAAGTGGGCTTCTTTTCCTTTACTAGCAAGTAATGGTCCTGAACTGTCCGAAGGCCCCCTCCCCACATCCTTTTGTTTTTTTTAAACCTCCGTATTTTCCTCCACCAAAATTCTCCCATACGAATCCTCCATGATTTTCTCATTTGAATTTTGCACAAAACCTATCCACTTCTCCACCAAACCAACATATTTGAATTTATCGACATCCCTTTCGAAGTTTTCTGTTTGGTCAGCATCCTTCCTAGGCACTATTGCTTCGTCTTCTCCGATAGACTTCTGTCTAGTGTGATTGTCTCCGGCGAACTCCTCCTCCCGACAACCTCTACTCATATCTTTCCATCCTTCTTTTTTATTACTGAATTATTTTCTACGCTTCCAAGTACCACTTCTGTTTCTGATGAGTGGGCCTGCTCGTAACCATCGACCAAATTTGTGATATCCCATATTTTAGTATTTTTTTTAATTGAAGGATTTTTTTTAATTAATTTAAATATTGATTCTCTTATTTTAAATTTATCGGATTTCTTGTTGGATTTATTTTATAATTTTTAAGTTTTGAAATTTACTTTGATGTGCTTTCTTGGTATTAATTATTGTTTTGCATTTAAATTGCTCTTTACTTTAAATTAGTTTAATGTTGGACTTTAAAATTATTGTATTGTTAAATTTTTATTATTATTTTATTTTAACTTGTAACTGCTGTTAAATTATTCTATTCAACTTACTGTTTTGAAATTCTTTTCGTTGGATCATTTTTGTGATCCAAGTTGTGAGGATTGGACCTCATTTCTTTCCTTCTTTTTTTTTTTTCTTTTCCCTTTTCCCTCTCTTTCTTTTCATTCTTCTCTTTCTTTTTTTTCTCTTCATTTTTCCTTTGCTTCTTTCTTCTAGCGCGACACCCCTTCCCCTCTCCCCCGTTCGTTTGCTTCGTCAACCCCAAGCGCTGTCGTGCGCCGCCCATTGTCATCACCGGCCCTCCCAACCTCTTCCCAACCGGCCGACGGTCTCACCCCTCCGTTTTCAGCCCCTCTCGCGCCGCCGTCAATCCCCACGTGCAGCTCTAAGCTGCAGCACCCTTTGAGCTCGCGGCTGTCGTCGCGCCACCATTGGCCACCATCTATTCACCACATCACCGGCGACCCCCCAGCTACCTATCCCACCCATCCTTAGCCCCGATCCGCCACCGGTGACACCTATCCATCTACTTTTTCGATTTGAGCATTTTGGCCTCCAAACACCTCCCACGCTGCCACCCACGACCAACCACCACCACCATTAGCTTCACCAACATCCCTAAGTCGTTCCCTAGTAATCTCAAGTATTCGTTTGTTCCCGTTCAAAAATTGGATTTTTTAGACCCATGACCATTGTCCAAAATACACTATTTCGTTGTTGTGCTACCACTTCTAGCATCTCTGTGATCCTTCAAAAAGTGTATTTTAGCGTTGTAAGTATTTTTCCAAATAACTTTGAGATTTAAATGTATTTTTGAGCTAACTCATTTTTACTGTAAATTGGTTGGTTGTGCCGGACTGAGTTCGAGGAGTAAGGGGGTCGGTTGGATTGGATGATGGAGTTGTTTGTGTGATTGATTTATGCTTTGAGATTTGTTGGTTGTTTCGGGTTTAAATATTGGTGTTTTGAGTTTGATATTGGTTATGGTGGATATTGATGATTTTAGAAAGTGATATATTTTGGGATTATGAGAATTTTTAGTTTTGAGGAATTAAAATAGGTTATTTTAGAAGTTTAAGCTTAAATATTGAAATAAGTGATTGATTGGAAACTTACAGAAATTACATGATTATTTTTATAGGTGACGATTTATAGTTGACTCGACATTTTTGAGAAAAATTTCGAAAAGCTAATAAGTCCAGATAAGCGAGATTCTTATACTAGCTTTGCACAAAAGAAATGAAATGAGGTTAACTTTGAAAATGTGCATGTTTATCTTTGAAAAGAAATTTGAAAAAACAACCTCAGATGTTTGTTCTGCATATGCATAAATCCTATATAAGAGAAAGTATTTTTGTCATGACTAGTATAGACATGAGCTAATTTTGTGCATTCTATTTTTGAACTATGCAAAAGGAGCGAATATGAAAGTGTAAAAGTTTTTTCTATGAATAAATGAAGATGTTTTGGATTCTGTTTATTTCGAACATGTGATATGATCTGAAGCTTTTCAGTATTTTGTTTTGATATGATGTGTCATATGAAAATCTTGGCATGAATTTATGATTTTGTATTCTAATTAAGTCTGATTCTGATGTTCTGCTTAGTTTCTGTTACGACCCAACTACGGGTTATAATAGTGGATACGGCCCAACCACGGGTAATAATAGTGGGATACGGCCCAACCACGAGTTATAATAGTAGATACGGACCCGTCACGGGTATAATGATGGTTTATAACCCTACCACGGGGGTTAAACATGGTATATGTCCCGATGTGATGCTCCAATATTACTAAGATGAGGTCTCAGATTTTGACATGCCAAAAGATTTTGAATAAGAAATTGATTTGAAAGTTTCGCTCTGAAATTTTTGGTAACATGCTTTGATTATGCATTCTGAATGTAACTATTTTTTACTGCATTCTGAATTCTGAAAATGCTCATGTTTACATACTACTATATGTTCTCTGCTTACTGAGTTGTTGATAACCCACCCCCTTTATCTTCACAATATTTTCAGTTGATTTTGGATTTTTCAGTTGAGGATCAAGACTATGAAGCATTGGGTGAGATGACTTAAGAATAGTGGATTAAGAATATAAAGTTTTCGATGAATATTGGTGATTTTTGTTAATTATATTGTTGAAATGTGAGTTTAAGTGACTTGTAGATAAATTGATATTTTTTAGGGTTACTGTATTGAGGATTTGATATATGAGTTTGTGTAGTTAATTAAATTTGAAGTGTTTACGTTTGATTTAGAGCTTTTGGAAGTATATTAGCAGTGGTGGACTTGATTATCCAGTAACATGAGTTAACTCTCCTGACCCTTGGGGACAGGGCGTTACAGTTGGTATTAGAGCAAGTTTTGAGGTTCTGCAGACTATAAACATTTGAGTTTTGGATATCCATGGGTTTAGGAAAAAACTTTAGATTTGAGGTGTAGATTTGTAAAGAATAAGAGCTGATTATGTGGATATTTAAGATTTTAAATTTTGCAAACTTTATGATTGATTTTTGAGATTTTGAGGTTTAGGGATTTTAGATTCGACAAGCTTACTTTGTGGACTACAAGAGATAATCTTTATAAGATTTAAGGTTTAGATTTTTGTGGTTTAGATCCTAAAGATGTATAGGAGTTTAGAGCGATGTCGGGTTTACAATTATAGATGGTAGGAAGGACTATATGAGTTGGTTAAAGATATGGCTATGAATGGGTAAAACCATATGTCCAATAGGTGCAGTACCAGAAAAGTTTAAAGGTTTAATTTGAAATTATTTTTATTTAAATTGAATTTATTTCATTATATTTTATTTTATTATATTTTATTTTATTTTATTTTATTTGAAATTATGTTATTTTATTTATTAAATTCATTTTATTTTATATTATTTTGTTCGTTTTGTCCAAAGTTGAAAAGTGGGTTAAAGGTTAAGTTATGGCAGGAAGATGATACGACTGAGAATGCCCTTGTTAAGTATAAATATTTAGTGTAGTAGGCTTGAATGTTTATCGACTTGGTTTGCTTTTATAATATCGAGGTTTGAAAGGAACGGCATGGTCTGGGTGATCTCTTTGGGGAGTAGGATAATTGAGGTTTTAGATTTCGTGGAGATATGACATGAGGCTTTAGAATAGGAGGTTGTAAGCTCAACAAATTTTAAGGATAGATTTACGAGAATTTCACCAAAGGTTTAAGATTTTGCAGACTTTAGGAAATAATTTGTTGTCATTTAATGTTTTAGATTTTGAAAGATTCGGGAGTCGATTGTTTCTTTATCGTATATAAGTTCATCGATTTTACAGCTTTCGGAAAGTGATTCTAATATAGTTTAAGGTTCTAGAATTGCAAAATTGAAAGATTGATTTGTAATAATATTTAAGTTTTAATTTCGTAGGCTTGGTGTGCTAGCTTGATTTATTTTGGAGACTGATTAGTCTGTGACCATTAAAATGGGGTATCAGAGTTAGGTTATTGATATAGGGATTTTTAAGAGGAGTATTCTTTGGAGGATTGAAGGTATTGATCTAGTTTGGTTAATGATTGTTATTAGTTCGAGGTTATAGTGGTAGGTTTTGAGATTTGATCCATATCAAATTTAAGGATAATAGTTGGTGCAGATTCATGAAAGAATTCTTGTGGATTTTGAGGAAAGTGTGTAATAACTCATGGTTGTAGGAAAAAGAGTATTTTCTACCAAAATGTGGTAAGAGTTTTCTGGTTAGTAGGTATGGAGCCACCTTGTGCTCAATGGTGTTGTTTTTATGAGAACATAAATTTTACGCTTGTGACAAATTATCAGAGTGCGCAGCAGGAGCGTGATACTTTGGTTGTAATTAGGAGTTCAAATTTTGTACTGATTTTGAGGAATTAGTGGTGACTTGAAATTTTGAGACGATACTTGTAGTTGGAGATTAATCACTCAGTTGTACCAATTAAGTTATTGATGGTTAACTTTGGAAGTGGCCATTAGGTTACCACAGGTAGAATACAATGAAGGTTAGGAAGTTATACCGTAGGAGTTGATTGAGGTTAGTACAGATTATCGAATGGAGCTATTAATCATTGGGATTCCTGGGGTGTTGTATGAAAGCTCTGGTGGAAAAGGAGATTTTGGATATCATAGCCACCCTAGGAATACTGAGCGTGATGTGCCACCGGGGGACTAATGCGAGTATGATGGAATCGCCTATAGGAGTAGACTTGGGAGAGCATTACTCATGCTTGTTTGGAAGTCGTTGATGGTATGTTTTTCTCAAGCATGTTCTGAGTTGTATCTTATATCTTGCCTCGGCGTTAATGTTTGACCTTACAAATTTCGAGGATGAAATTTTTTACGGGGGAGGATGTGATACCCCGTATTTTAGTGTTTTTTTTAATTGAAGGATTTTTTTAATTAATTTAAATATTGGTTCTCTTGTTTTAAATTTATCGGATTTCTCGTTGGATTTATTTTATAATTTTTAAGTTGTGAAATATACTTTGATGTGCTTCCTTGGTATTAATTATTGTTTTGCATTTAAATTGATCTTTACTTTAAATTAGTTTAATGTTGCACTTTAAAATTATTGTATTGTTAAATTTTTATTATTATTTTATTTTAACTAGTAACTGCATTTAATTTTTTTTATTCAACTTACTCTTTTAAAATTATTTTCGCTGTATCATTTTTGTGACCCAAGTTGTGAGGATTGGACCTCATTTATTTCCCTCATTTTTTTTTCTTTTCCATTTTTCCTTTTTCCCTCTCTTTCTTTTCCTTCTTCTCTTTCTTTTTCTCTTCATTTTTCCCCTGCTTCTTTCTTCCAGTGCACGACACCCCCTCCCCTCTCCCCCGTTCGTTTGCTTCGTCAATCCCAAGCGTCATCGTACGCCGCTCATTGCCGTCACCCCCCTCCAACCTCTTCCCCACCGGCTGGCAACCTCACCACTCCATTTTCAGCCCCTCTGTAACACCCCGTATTTTAGTATATTTTTACTGAAGAATTATTTTTATTTATTCAAAAATTTATTCTCTTATTTTAAAATTATTTTATTTCTAGTTGGGTTATTTTTATGATTTTTAGTTTACGAAAATTATTTTTGATGTGCTTTCTCTAAATGAATTATTGTTATACGTTTAAATTTCTTCTCACATTAAATTAACTTATTGTTGGGTTTAATTATTTATTTTCATTTTAATCATTACGTTTAAATTATTTTATTTTACTTGTGGTTTTGAAATCGTTTCCGTTGGATCATTTTTGTGATCCGAGATGTGAAGACTGGACCTCATTTCTTTCCTTCCATTTTCTCTTTCCTATCTTTTTCTTTCTTCTCTTCTTTTCTTTTTCTTTTTTTTTTCCTTTCTTCTTCCCTGGTTTCTTCCCGCGCGCTGCACGTCCTCCCTCTCTCTCACCGTGTGTTTCCTTCCTCTCCTCCCAGCTGCCGCCTCGCGCCGCCGTGCGCGACACTGCCCAGTCCACTGCCTCCCCCACCGCCCGGCGACACCACCCCACGAATTTCAGCCTCTAACTCGCTGCCAATAGCCCCCACGCACCATACCAAGCTGCGGCCTTCTCTTCACTCCAGTGCTGCCGTTGCGCCACCTCCGGCTACCATTTCTTCACCACTTCATCCTCGACCTCCTAGCAACCCATTGGACCTAACCCTAGCTCCGATCCATCATCGGTGAAGCACATTCATCAACATTTCCGACTTGGGTATTTTTTGTGTTCAACCACCCATTGCGCCGCCACTCACGGCCAACCACCACCACCACTAGCTTCACCGACATCCCTAAGCCCTACCCTATCAATCTCGGGTCTTCGTTTGCACCCGTTCAAAAGTGGGTCTTTGAGACCCACGGCCACAGTGCATTTGGCACTATTCTGTAGCTGTGTTGCCACTTCTTGCAGCTCCGTGATCCTCGAAAATTACTATATAGTATTGTAAGTATTTTCCAAAGAACTCTTGTGATTTAAATGTATTTTTGCACTAACTCATTACACTGTATTGAATTATTGATTGGTTTTTCCGGACTGAGTCCGAGGAGTATGGGGGTCGGATGGATTGGAGAATAAAGTTTTTTGTGTGATTGGATTGTGTTGATATTGTTGGTTGTTGGTTATTGTTATCGTGCTGTGTTCATTTCATTTACACGCATGTTCATGTTTGTAACTGAAAATTGGGTTTTCACATGATTGCATGTATGTTCACGTGTTTATTTGAAAACTGGATTTTCATGTGAGAAATGATTTTGAGTATGTTTGAAATGTTTGGATTGACTGGTTTGAGAAAAGGGAAAGAGACTGTAGGGATGGTGGTAAGCAGGGATGGTGGTAGAGTCCCGCCTGCGATTCCCGCCTACGATTCCCGCCTACGGTGCATGCGGTAGGGATGGTGGTAAACAGGGATGGTGGTTGTGTCCCGCCTGTGATTCCCGCCTATAGTGCCTGCAGTAGGGATGGTGGTAAGCAGGGATGGTGGTAGAGTCCTGCCTGTGATTCCTGCCTATAATGCTCTGATATGTATTCATTGTGTGGAAATGAACTGTAGGGATGGTGGTAAGCAGGGATGGTGGTAGAGTCCCACCTGTGATTCCCTCCTACGGTGCACGCGGTAGGCATGGTGGTAAGTAGGGATGGTGGTTGTGTCCCGCATGTGATTCCCGCCTACGGTGCACGCGGTAGGGATGGTGGTAAGCAGGGATGGTGGTATAGTCTCACCTGTGATTCCCGTCTACAGTGTCTGATAAATTGTTGAGTTTTATGTAAATCATTTTCTGGGAAAAATGTCAGATTTTATGTTTTACGGACATGTTTAGGGTAAAATGGGATTTTTAGCGTGTGTTGGAAAATACTCATTTTCTGGAAAAATGAGATTTTGGGATCTGTTAGTTGGTTGCTTTAATGCGATTTTATCTCGAGGTTTGTTTGGATTATTACTTACCTGCGGTATCGTTTTATGGTATCGCAGATTTTGATGCAGATGAGGATGACGAGCCTTAGGCTTTGGCTCCGTTGGAAAAGCGATCTGGGATTGCTCTCGTGTATCGAGATTTATTATCCTACTCTTTTATGTATTTATCTTTTGTAATATATTTGAGATGACTGTATAACTTTTTAAAGTTAATTTGTTTTTGATATTTATATTAAACAATTTTGTTATTTAGTTGACTTATACATTATCCGCTGCGACTTTTGTTGTG
Source organism: Juglans mandshurica (assembly GCA_022457165.1). Lineage (NCBI taxonomy): Eukaryota > Viridiplantae > Streptophyta > Magnoliopsida > Fagales > Juglandaceae > Juglans > Juglans mandshurica. The sequence goes on from CM039619.1 coordinate 45,658,955, forward strand.
CACTTTTGCATGTTGCACACACTTGGGCACATTTCGTTGGGATGCGTGACCCATGTTATCATCATCCTGACGTCACGATTCTCACGTCCCTATACGTGGGAGTCGGGGCGTCACACCCTCTCGTGCCGCCGTCAACTCCCACACGCAACTCTAAGCCATGGCACCCTTTGAGCTCGCGCGCCGCCGTCGTGCCTCCATTGGCCACCAACTCTTCACCACATCATCGGTGACCCCCCAGCTACCTATCCCACCCATCCTCAGCCCCGATCCGCCACCTGTGAAGCCAATCCACTTTTTCGATTTAAGCATTTTGGCCTCCAAACACCTCCCACACCGCCACCCACGGCCAACCACCACCTCCATTAGCTTCACCAACATCCCTAAGCCATTTCCTAGTAATCTTAAGTCTTTGTTTGTCCCAGTTCAAAAATTAAATTTTTGAGACCCAGACCATTGTGCAAAATACACTGTTTCGTTGCTATGCTACCACTTCTAGCATCTCCGTGATCCTTCGAAAAATATATTTTAGCGTTGTAAGTATTTTTCCAAAAAAATTTGAGATTTAAATTTATTTTTGCACTAACTCTTTTTTACTGTGAATTAGTTGGTTGTGCCGGACTGAGTCCGAGGAGTAAGGGGGTCGGTTGGATTGGATGATGAAATTCTTTGTGTGATTGGTTTATGCTGTGAGATTTGATGGCTATTTCGAGTTTAAATATTGGTGTTTTGTGTTTGACGTTGGTTGTGGTGGATATTGATGATTTTAGAAAGTGATAATATATTTTGGGATTATGAGAGTTTTAAGTTTTGAGGAATTAAAATAGGTTATTTTCTAAGCTTAGGCTTAAATATCGACATACGTGATTGATTAGAAACATACGGAAATTATATGATTACTTTTATAGGTGACGATCTATAGTCGACTCGAAATTTTTTAGGAAAATTCTGAAAAGCTAAGTGCAGGTAAGCGAGATTCCTATACTAGTTTTGCACAAAAGAAATGAAATGAGGTTAACTTTGAAAATGTGCATGTTTATCTTTGAAAAGAAATCTGAAAAAACAATCTTAGATGTTTGTTCTGCATATACATAAATCCTATATAAGATAAAGTATTTTTGTCTTGACTAGTGTAGACATGAGCAAATTTTGTGCATTCTATTTCTGAACTATGCAAAAGGAGCGAATATGAAAGTCTAAAATTTTTTGCTATGAATAAATGAAGATGTTTTGGATTCTGTTTATTTTGAATATGTGAAACGATTTGAAGCTTTTCAGTATTTTGTTTTGATATGATGTGTCATCTGAAAATATTGGTATGAATTTCTGATTCTATATTCTGATTAAGTCTGATTCTAATGTTCTACTTGGTTTCCGTTACGGCCCAACCATGGGTTATAATAGTGGATACTGCCCAACCACGAGTTATAATAGTGGATACGGCCCAACTACGAGTAATAATAGTAGGATACGGTCCAACCACGGGTAATAATAGTGGATACGGCCCAACCACGGGTTATAATAGTGGATACTGCCCCACCACGGGTATAATGGTGGTTTATAATCCTACCATGGGGGTTAAACATGGTATCTGTCTCGATGTGATGCTCCGATATTATGAAGATGAGGTCTTAGATTTTGACATGCGAAAAGATTTTGAATAAGAAATTTTTTGAAAGTTTCAATCTGAAATTTTTGGTAATTTGCTTTGATTATGCATTCTGAAAATAACTATTTTGTATTGCATTCTGAATTCTAAATATGCTCATGTTTACATACTAGTATATGTTCTCTGCTTATTGAGTTGTTGATAACTCACCCCTTTATCTTCACAATATTTTCAGATGATTTTGGATTTTTTAGCTGAGGATCAAGGCTATGAAGTATTGGGTGAGATTACTTAAGAATATTAAATTAAGAATAGAAAGTTTTCGATGAGTATTGGTGACTTTTGTTAATTATATTGTTGAAATGTGAGTTTAAGTGACATGTAGAGAAGTTGATATTTTTTGGGGTTACTGTATTGAGGATTTGATATATGAGTTTGTGTAGTTAATTAAATTTGAAGTGTTTACATTTGATTTAGAGCTTTTGGAAGTATATTAACAGTGTTGGAGTTGATTATCAGGTAACATGAGTTAACTCTCCGGACCATCGGGGACGGGGCGTTACAAAATTGCACCTCCTTGTCTACTGTCATCCCTCCTTGTTTCTTTTGAGCTACACAGCCATTGGTCCCATGGAGAAATTGTCCACATTCAAAACATATCTTTGGTAGGTTCTCATATTTCAAATGGATCCACAACCGCTTCCCTTGCACCATAATCATACGAGCCCTTCCAATTGGCTTTTCTAATTCCAACTCGATCAGTACCCTGAGAAAAAGTCCCCATCCACTTCCATCAATCTAAACATCTACATCGATCACACGCCCATTCGTCTTTCCAATTAATGCACCACCTTCTTTGTTCATGAAATCCAATGGGAGATCATGCATTTGCACCCAAAAAGTCTCCTTTTCAAACTTCATCTGGTATGGTTGGATTGTCCCTTCAAATTTAAAGTTTAAACTTTAAACTTTAATGTATGTACAAAATTGACTCTTCTCTTGTCTAACTTTCTGTAGAAGGAGGAGGTGAAGCAAAACTCTTCTGCTATTATTCTCGAATAAAAGCATAAGGCTGAGTGAAGTTAGCATTGATCCGGCAAGTGTGTTATGATGGATGATCTTGAAGAAAGATGGGGGAAGTTAAGGTTGACAGAAGAAGAAAACCTGACCATTTCGATGGAAAGGAGTATCTCGGAAGAATTAATAGATAAAAGAGAATGGAGTCTGGTGGGTAAGGAGTATCTCTCTCTGACTCATCACCCTCTCTCTCTCTTACCAGTGCTCGGCCGCTCATTTGTCGTCATAACCACCTCCCCCACCACCGTAGACAACAGCCCAACTCGCCACCCGTCGTGCTCTCCATCTCTTAGTGAGCCTCTGCCTCGGCTATTTTACGTAACATTTTTTTGCTTCAACTAAAAAATATTCTATTGAAGCTTAGGTAATGCATTATTTAATTAAATGAAATTACATTATTACTCTTTGTGCTACAATTTGTGTTAATGTGTTTTAAACTTTTAATATGTGTTAGTAATCTCTATTTTATTTATATTTATAGAAATCTATTAAGTAATTTAAATTGATATTAAGTTAGGTTTTCTTTCAAAAGTAAACGATAGTATAGTAATTTTATTATGATCTAGTTTATTAAATAATTGTTGATATTAAGTTAGGTTTTCTTTCAAAAGTAAACGATAGTATAGTAATTTTATTATGATCTAGTTTATTAAATAATTGTTGTTGTGTAATTCAGAATATTTTGGTATAATTATTCTATTTAGTTTAAATTTGATAGTTTGATGTTTCAATAGTAAATAAGTTAGAATTTAAAATGTTAGTCAGAGATAAAATTGGATATTGAGGAATTTGGGAAGTGATGATATTCTAGGAATTGAAAATTTAGATTTTTGAGGACTTAAAATAAGTTATTTTAGCATCTTAGCCTTAAATATTGAAATACATGTTCGACTGGAAATTTACGGGAATTACGTGATTATTTTATAGGTGACGATTAATATTTGTTCGGCATTGTTGAGGAAATTTTTGAAAAGATAAGAAGTTTAGGTAAGCGGGGTTCCTATGCTAGAATTTGCATAAAAATAAATCAAATGGGCTGAGGTTGATTTTTGAAAAAATATACATGTTTTGTTATGAAAAAAAATTTAAAACAACCTTAGTTATTTGTTCTGCATGACTCATGAAATTCTGTATAAGAATAAAGTACTTTCTGTCATGACTGGTGTAGACATGAGCAAAATTTTGGCATTCTATTTCTGAACTATGCAAAAGAGCGAATATGAAAAATTGTGCATAAATTATATTTTTGTGATTTGATTTTGTTATGTTCTATTTTGAAAATGTTCTGTACTCTGATATGATATGATCCGATTTCTGAAACCTCTGGCATGACATTCTGTTTCTGTTCATTTCTGACCTTACCATGGGTGTAAAACTGTGGCCTCTGTTTGGGTTGGTACCAACTATTCTGCTTCTGGTGCACCCACTTTGGAAACAAAGAGGTTTTCTGCGTAGTATTTCCTATGTGCACACTCGGGGCTCTGAGAATAATAAGGGGAAGATTCACATTCTGTTTCTACTCGGTTGGATGCCGGGGTTTGTACAACACTACCACGAGGGTTAAACATGAAATTCTATTCTGATATGATGTTTCAGTTATGTTGTGCCAAGGAAATTTTAAATAAGAATTTTTTTGAACTTTCGCTCTGATATTTTTAATAACAAGTTCTAACTCTGTATTCTGAAAATAAAATGTGTTTTTGTTCTGCATTCTGATCTCTGTAAATGCTCATGTTTACATACTAGTATATGTTCTCTGTCTACCGAATGGTTGATAACTCACCCTCTTTATCTTCACATTATTTTCAGATGATTTTGGATATTTCAGCTGAGGATCAATATTATGAAGCATTGGGTGAGATGATTTAAGAAAAGTGGATTAAGAAAAGAAGTTTTCGATGAGTATTGACGATTTTTGTTAAGAAATTTCATTGTGTTCTGATGAGTTGGCATTTTAGAAAAATTGATTATATTGAGAAAATTAATTTGAATCAAAATTTCTTTATAATATTGGAAATTTGGAGTCTATAATTATATTGTTGAAATGTGAGTTTAAGTGACATGTAGAGAAGTTGATATTTTTTTGGGTTACTGTATTGAGGATCTAATATATGAGTATGTGTGGTTAATTAAATTTGAAGTGTTTACGTTTGATTTGGAGCTTTTGAAAGTATATTAGCATTGTTGGAGTTGATTATCATGTAACATGAGTTAACTATCCAGACCCACGGGGACGAAGCGTTACATTTTTGCTATATTTTTAAAAGTTGTGAAGAGAAATTAGATAAAAGGCAAATAATTACTATCTCATAATCTTTTTCTTTTCATCCAAAATTATGAAAAATATTATTTATCATGCTTTGAATGATCCTCATTCTTTCATTCTATCTTGATATGGAATGAACTAATTAACAAATAAATAAAGTATAATAAATAATTTTTGATAAATTAATATCAAATCAAGAAATAATGAGAAAATAATAACTAAAATAACTATGCAAATGTCTTAAGATGATAGGACCAACTAGATCTCGTTAGTCGTAGTCCAATGTTAAAAGCATCCCGTACGTCCATGGAATGGGAATCCAATTACAGGCACGTGAAACTCGGATCGAACACCAATCACGGCAACAAGTCTTTTCGTTTTTTTTAGGAGTAAGTTTTAAGAAATAATTAATGTTATGTATCGTAGAATTATAATTCTACACTTAAACATCTTTGAAAATTTGTGATTAACCACCCCCGGCCAAACACTAAAACACCTAGCTGAAAGTAGCATGCTAATTGCTAAAAGTCAATCTATTATTTCTGTTTACATACTTGCACACCATCTTCACTAGCCTATGATACGAGATGAGATGTTTTGTTGAAAGTTTAATAAAATATTGTTATATATAATATAATATTTTAATATTATTTTTATTTTAAAATTTAAAAAAGTTGAATTAATTATTATATTTTGTGAGAAAGTTTAAAAAAGTTGTAATGATTATATGAAATGAGATGAAATAGTTTGGTCTTGTGTAACCAAACCAGTCCTGAGTTTTATTTTCTGTTGACCGAATGAATAACAAAACAACTCTTTGATCTTATCCGTCCTATACTTTGTTTTTTGTTCTTGCTCTTTCTTTATTCTTCACGGCATGGAGATTGCTTTGGAGTTGAAAAATTGTAAAATTGTTGGCTTGCTAGCAGCATGCATGGTGGAGGAAAATGAAGTCTGGTAGAGCTTAAGTGAGAGGTTCAGATGAATGGTTTTAATAATTTAGTTTGTCCTTTAATAGCTACCTTATATTGTTAATGTAAAATGTCGATGACAGTCTGTTATGTCGATTACTATTCACCCCTATATTCGACATACTGTCATGAATCGCCCCCAACACACCAAATCCTAATTCTACCCTCGACTCTCTGTCGCTACCTAGATGCGTTGCATCTAGGTTTCGCACTATATGCACAATGTACTTTTTAGGATGTACCTTTATTTTGTTTGATTTTAAATTTTCTCTTTTATTTTGGAATTTAGAGAATATTTAAATTGAGAGGATTTTTTAACACGCAAACGCAAAAGAAGTTCTAGTCATCTAATATTTGTCTACAATATCCTTATAACAGAAAATATAAAATATCTTACCTAGACAACTATTCATTATTTCAAAAGGAAAAAAAAAAGGAAAAAAAGAAAAAGAAAAAAAAAAGACTAATTTCGATTATCGATGCCTTTACATACAATTTTACCAATCATTAAATTGAAAATTGACTTAATGATTAGCTATTTTAATTGGATGGTGTGCTTACAAAAAAAAAAAAAAAAAAAAGGAACATATAAGGCTTTTGATCTTCTTCTATTGATTTAAATGGTATATCTCGTGATTTTGGCATGCCCATTTCTTATGTTTCAATCGAATGTAACCAAACATTGGGTTTTTTTTTTTTTTTAAACACCCAGGTAGAGGGGCAATAGTCGCATGGCCTCCTTTATTTAGTTTGATCATAGTACGTACGTAATATCCTATTTGCTGGAAATTGAATAGAAGGGGCCTAACTGCAATTAAGAAGCCACGTACGTACAGGTGCTCATTAGGCGGCCAAAAACCCAAATGATCGTTAGACAGTTATTAATACTAAGTAGTTTAAGGTAATCCTTAGGCGTCTTCTCTTTTTGAGCGTGACTATAGTACGTAACACTTTATCCATTAATAAATGAGACCTAAACGATGGGAAACTGTAGGCACTCCCTTCAGTTGGATTTGAATAGAGGTGGTAAGATATGACACAATTCGTAATTCTACTATGAACAAAATCCGAAATAATCAGATTTGAGTTTGATATAAATGATTTTGAATTAAAACAGATTAACATGATGGGGCACAATTAATAACGGCCTGATTAACCCGCTAAAAGCAGCCGCAATCAACACGCGGTATAACCCAAAATAAGTCTTATTTTCAAATTTTATAAATGATTAGTTGTATATGCTTTTGTTGTTGTGATATAATATTTATATTAGTATTTGACTACTTGATATCTCAAATTATTAAATTTTTTTGTTAATAAGCAATTTAACTTTTTGGAGATATTAAATTTTTTTTATATATTATTAGTTTGGATATTGATCATAGAATATTTAGTCATGAATCTAGTTATAATTGTAAATGATTTATATAGCCATTATTGTTTATTTACGAAATTATGTTAATTAAATCAAAGTAAATATATCAGTAGGGCTGTAAATGAACCAGTTTGTTCGATAGCCTGCAAGGTACTCGTTTGTGAAAGCAGATACCCGCTCGAATTGTAAATGACACATACCCGACAAAACTTGACTCGACTCGGCTAAGACTCGTTAAGGCTCGCTCGTTTATGCTCTAGTCAACTCGTTAGCTTGACTCGATTAAAACTCAATCATATATTGATAAATATATACATACACCTATGTATATATATACACATATATATGTAGTAACTAATAATATAAGCATACCACTTTTATAATTAAATATATAATATGTAATCTAATCACTTATGTCTATATAGTGAATATACTTGATAAGTATATTTTATAATTTATATAATAATTAGTCGACAAAAGTTAATAATGTAATATACTAGTATGAGAGAATCATATATGAAATAGATATATACTATCATATTAAGTGTATGTATTAATAATATATATTGGCATATAATATATTGTTATTTTGGATAAATATCAACTAGTTAGATATTAATTATTTATAAATTTTATAAAATTTAATAATTCAATAGAGGTTCTACTTGTTAGTTGTATAAATTCAATATTATTTTTTTTATTTATTAATTATTAAATCGTATTGAAAAAATAAAAAAATCCACAATTCGAGCTCGAGCTCGACTCGACTCGAACTCGTTTGTGGGATAAGCTCGAGCTCGAACTCGAGTTAAGTGTTTAGCTTATCGAGTCGAGTTCAAACAAAGAATAAAAAAAATCTTGAGCTCGAGTATTTTGAGTCGATCCGAGTTCGGGAAGCAAAAAATCGGCTTGGCTCAATTACAGTCCTATATATTAGTCAGTTGAACTCATTTATATAAAATGGATTGTATTCAAGTTCACTTAATAAGAGTTTATTATTAAATAGGTTATGCAAGTCATATCTTATCATCCATTATTTACATGACCAATCACATTAATTAAGGTTTTAAGATCTGACCTGTTTAATTAAACGAATTGGGTTTGGATGATTTATATAGTTGATTACTCATTATAACTTGATACAATATGAATACGGATAAATGAACTATATAAGAAAATAATATCTGAATGTTATAAGAAATAATTGATAACAAGGTCTCGTTCGAAATGGTGTGATCGATGAGAGAACTAGTCTAGGAAGGCATGTAATGCATGGTAGTATGGTACCTGCGTGTGGAGGAGGAAAAACGAGCATATTAATTGGGACAGGAACGGAACAAGTTAGGCAGGGCAGTAGTAGCTAGGGGCCATGGTTTATGATCCTAATTAACTAGCACAGACACGTACGTGCATGAAACTCGATCGATGGAATGTGGTCTCTCTCAACCCCAATCACGACAACAATTGACGTCCTTAAATATGCTTGAATTCATCTATATAGCAACGGATAATACTGCTCTTCCCTTTTTATTTTACCGCTCAATTCTATCATTTTGATTTTTTTAATTTTTTTTGTTTATTTAATAATTAAGAAGATATTTTTTAATAATATTTTAATTTTTTTAATTTTTTAATAAATATTTAAAAATATTAAAAAATACATATATAAAAAATAAAATAAATAAAATAAAATTCTATAAGTAACGATAGCTCCAGCGGTGGCTTGCCGGCAGCTAGCGGTGAGTTTAGCAGCAGTACTCATATAGCAACCAATGAGATCAAACTAGCTAGCTGTCATGCGCATCATGATCTAACGTACGTTAACTTCTGATCATGGACACTTTCTTAAAAATTTAACAATTCAGACTTAATTTTGTTAAAAATTAAAAAAAAAGTTCTGGAAACTATTGCGAAATTCATGTGGTCCTTATATATATCTCATGTCCAGTAGAACTCTATAGATCTCAAATTAAAAATATCAAAAAACTGTTTTTGCCTTGCTACAATGATAATAATCATTCTCGGTATAAACAATTCGTCATAAATATTTATTTTTCCTATAATATAACAAGTATTCATTGGTGGTTCATGAATGTACGTAAATGACGTTAACCACAACAACTGAAGCGATTTTATAATCTAACTAGTTTGTGGACTCCACCAAATACAGTCACTTGTTATGGTGCTGTAGAATGAGATTTTCACATATTTTTTCTCTGGATCATCGTTTAATTAAGGAAATAAAGACATAACTTAATAACTAGCTAGGATTTGACGGCCGACTTTGATTGCACGGCAGATCACTACATGAATCAATTATGAATGATTTTTTGGTAGAGTTTATATATATAAGTATTAATGCTGGATTGAATGTGTAAATGAATAAAATTTATTATTAAAAATTTAATTTTATTGGGAATTGTGTTAGAAACTGTTAAAAACAGATAGGGAAGATGAGAAGAAACTGAGTTAAGAAGAAACTGATTCTCATTAATCTGTTTTGGTTACACGTGAGTCACATATATACACATTACAAAGGAAAGCAGAAAAGTAAAAAGAATGCACTGAAAAGCAACTTTGATTATGTACACAACATCAATTCAGAACTTTCTATGAATAGTATGGTAGATGCAGCTTTATGCATCGTGTTCCTCATGCTTTTTTGAATGCAACTCTGCATTTCCTCAGCTATGGTTCACCTTTTCCGTGCAATCACCTTTGCTATTGCTGCTACCTCTTGTACTGCAACATACTTTGTCAACTTTATGCATGTCTTTAAGTGTTGCAATATATCTCAGTCATACTGTGGTTGTTGTCCTTGTGTAGAACCAGATTACATTGTGTTCTGTAAGACTCCCCCTCAAGATGGGCATAGATGTTAACAATTCCCATCTTGGATAGTAGGAACTGAAATGTAGAGGTTGGTAAGGCCTTAGTGAAAATATCAGCCAACTGAAATTTTGAAGACACATGTATAGGTGTGATAATTCCAGCCAAGACCTTTTCTCTAACAAAATGGCAATCTAGTTTTATATGCTTGGTCCTTTCATGAAAAATTGGATTCTTTGTAATGTGGATGGCTGCTTGTTATCACATAAGAGGGAAGCAGATTGTGCATGGTCAACATTAAATTCCTTTAGCAAACCGAGAAGCCATATGATCTCACAACTTGTAGATGCTAGTGCCCTATATTCTGCCTCAGCTGAAGATCTAGAAACTGTTGCTTGCTTCTTAGATTTCCAGCTTATTAGTGAATCCCCAATGAATATACAGAACCCTGTGACAAATCTTCTTGTCTCGGGGCAGGCAGCCCAATCTGAATCACTATAGGCCCTTAGATGTAAAGCTGATTTTGATGACAAGAAAATGCCTTGACCTATGGATCCCTTAAGGTACTTGAGAATCCTATAGGCTGCGTGCATATGAGATTGTGAGGGTCTGTCCATCAACTGGCTTAGAACACTTACAACATAGGTTATGTCGGGTCTAGTGATGGTTAAGTAAATTAACCTTCCAATGAGTCTTCTATAAGTTGTGGGGTCTTGGAAGATTTCCTCTGTGGCGTGACTTAATTTATGGTTCAGTTCAATAGGTGTAGAAACTGTCTTTGTGCCAAGTAGACCTGAATCTTCTAATATCTCGAGGGTGTACTTCCTTTGACAAAGGTTAATTCCAAGTGAGGACCTAGCAACTTCCAATCCTAGGAAATACTTGAGGGGTCCAAGGTCGTTAATTTTGAACTTGCTGTGAAGGTAAGATTTGAGAGAATCAATTTCTCTTTGAGAGTCACTTCCAACTATGATGTCATCCACATAGACTAAGAGAGCTATAAATCCATTGGGACTGACCTTAGTGAACAAAGAATAGTCAGATTTTGATTGGTGAAATCCAATGGCAGTGAGTGAATTTGAAAACTTTGAGAACCATTGCCTAGATGCTTGTTTAAGTCCATAGAGAGACTTATTTAATTTGCATACCAAGTTCTCCCCCTCAATCTGCTCACTCTTGATGTGATAGCCTGGAGGTAATTGCATATAGATGTCTTCATTGAGGTCTCCATGAAGAAAGGCATTGTGAACATCCATTTGAGTGAGGGACCAGTTTTTAATGGCTGCTATGGCAAGGAAAACTCGAACTGTGGTGAGCTTGGCAACTGGACTGAAGGTCTCTTGGAAGTCAAATCCTTCTTTTTGGGTGTAACCTTTGGCCACAAGTCTGGCTTTGTGCCTTTCAAGAGAGCCATCTGATTTCAGCTTGGTCTTATAAACATATCTACAACCAATTGCAGTTTTGTTGGGAGGTAAGGTGGTGACAGTCCATGTGTGGTTTTCTTCTAGAGCATGAAGTTCAGCTTCCATGGCATCTTGTCAATGCTTAAACCTGACAGTTTCATTATAGGATTGAGGTTCATGAAGTAATGAAAGGGAAACAGAAAATGATTGATTAGAGGGAGAGAGATTTTTGTAAGTTATGTAATCATGAAGAGGATGATTTGTGGAGGAAGAAAGGAAGGGCTGAGATGCTACAAGTTGGCAATGATATTGATGAAGATAAGCAGGTTGATTCCTATTTCTGGTGGACCTTCGAAGAGGGAGAGGATCAGGATGAGGTGAGGAGGCAGGTGCAGGAAGTGTGGGAGCAGTAGGAAAGGGAAGAGTGGAGGTGTCAGCTGGTGAAGAAGGTTCTTCATTAGCTGGTGCAGAAAGTTCTGATGAAGAAGGTTCTTCATCATGGTGGGATTGAGTGAGAGTTAGTTTGGCAAAATGAGAAGATGTCATCTGGTGGAGCAGGAGGAAGGACAAGATTATTGGGGAAAGAAGACAGGTCATTATTTGAAAAAGAACCATATTTGAAAGGGAAAGTGGTTTCATAAAAAATGACATTTCGAGAGACAAAGGTAGAGTGAGATTCAATGTCATATAGCTTATAACCTTTGACATTAGCAGGGTATCCTAAGAAAATGCAAGGTTTAGCTCTATGTTCAAATTTGGTTCTGTTTTGTTTGAGAGTGCTAGCATAAGAGAGACAGCCAAAGACCCTAAGGTGAGAATATGAAGTGGTGATGAGAAAAGCATCTCATATGGAGATTTATTGGAGAGGAGAGGTGTGGGGATTCTGTTAATGATATAGGCTGCTGTTAAGATAGCATCTCCCCAAAATTGGATTCGCAATGATGCTTGAAAGAGAAGGGCTCGGGCAACATTCAAGAGATGTTGGTGTTTTCTCTCAACAACACCATTTTGTTGAGGAGTATACACACATGATGTTTGATGAATGATGCCATACTTTTTGTAAAAATCAATCATAGCAAATTCAAATCCATTGTCAGTTCTGATTTGCTTAATGTTTTTGTTGAATTAGGTTTGTATGAGATGAAAGAAAGACTGCAGGAGAGATCTTGTGTCTGATTTTAGTCTCATTAGGAAAACCCAAGTAACTCTAGAATAATCATCCATAATTGTTAAAAAATAATGAAATCCTTGAAGAGAAGCATGGGAGTAGGGGCCCCATATATCACAATGGATTAAATCAAAAGGAAATGAACTGCTTGAAACACTTGAAGGGAATGAAAGTTGTTTCTGTTTAGCCAAATGACAAACTGTACAATGAGATTTTTCTTTGGACTTTACATTAGGTACATCAGAATGAATTGAGTTCATTCTTTGAGAGGATAAATGTCCTAATCTGCAGTGCCATAAGTCAAAATCTTGATGTATAGCAGCTTGGTTGGCTTGAGCAAGACTAGATGGGCTTGAAGGTGGAATATTGGTGCTGTCTGGTGATGAAGACAATAGGTAATAGAGACGAGCATGAACTTTAGCAAGTCCAATCGTCATCCATGAAGAGAGGACCTGAATGAAACAAAGATTGTTTAAGAAAAATAGACAAGTGTCTGGCCTTTGAGTAAGTTTACTGACTGAGATAAGGTTGAAAGCAAATGAGGGAACACATAGGACATCAGTGAGAAGAAGAGAGTCTGATAGTTTAACAGTGCCTATGTGTGTGACTTGAGCTTTTGTACCATTTGGAAGTTGTACAAAAACTTGAATGCAGCAGGAAGAATTAGTAAAAAATGAGGTGGAGCACACAATGTGATCAGTGGCTCCTGTGTCCATGATCCATGGTGTGTGATGAAATGTATCATGCTGATCTTGTGAAAGAACAGTGAATTTATCATGACTTGTGACATTGAAAAGAGAAGGGCTATGAGAGATACTAGGACTGGAAGAACAATGATGATTACCTGTCAGATTGGAGTGAGATGCTGTCGAAGAGGCAGGTTCTGAAATAATTGGTGAGGAATGCACAGGTGGTGCCATGAGAGATTTATTGTGTTCTAAAGTCAACTGAGGGAATTGGGCATTGACAAGAGCCACGAGGTGTTGTGCTTGTGCTTGAGAGAGTTTTAACTGAGAGGTACTTGGTGCAGGAGATGCATGGCTTGCATTAACAGCTTGATCCATAGTGGAACCATCAAGAGCAACCTGGTTTGCAGAGTGAGCAGCAGGTTTTCCAAAACAATTTCCAAACTTGGATTTGGTGAATTTGAAAGTGGGTGGGAACCCTATTAGTTTGTAGCATTTTTCCTTTGTGTGTCCCATTTTCCCACAATGTCCACAAACCAAATCTGTTTTCTCCTTTTTCTTTGAGAAATTCTGATAAACAAGCAAGGCAGATGGTTCTGTGGTAGGAATAGCTATGTTTCTTGCTTGCCTTTGCCTCTCTTCTTGTAAAATAAGTGAAAATGTCTTATCTAGAGAAGGCAAGGGGCTTAACAAGATAATTTGCCCTCTAACAGCATCATAGCTATCATTTAAACCCATTAAAAATTTGAAAACATAGTCCCTCTGTTGAACTTCACCAACATTTCTTAAAGCATCACAAGTACATAAACCACAAGAGCAACAAGGAAGTGGTCTATAGCTATGCAGTTCTTCCCAAATGGCATTAAGTTGGGTGAAGTAGTCACTTACAGAAAGATGCCCTTGAACTATGCCACTGAGTTTGTGTTGAAGGTGATATATCCTAGCTTCATCAGGCTGTGCAAAGTGCTCCTTGAGTTTATCCCATATCTGTTTAGCTGAAGTCATGAAGAACACATTAGAGGCTATGTCCTTGGAAACTGAATTTAAAATCCAAGCAAGCAGAATGTTGTTGCATCGTAACCAAGAAACATAAGAAGGATCTGCAAGGTCAGGAGTGGGAATGGTGCCATCCAAGAATCCTGACTTATTCTTGATTGAAATGGAACGAAGAAAAGATCTGCTCCAAGAAATGTAGTTGGGGCCAGTCAAAGGTGGTGAAACAATGACAATGTTTGCATTGTCACTGTGATGCAAGAAAAATGGGCTATTTGGATCTTCTGTTGGAGAAGAAGAAGAGGAAGATGAGGAGGCCATAGGTTGAATGAAAGATGATTAAAAAAGGAAAACAAGAAGGTATTGCAGGAAATTATTCCTGCTCTGATACCATGTTAGAAACTGTTAAAAATAGAAAGGGAAGATGAGAAGAAACTGAGTTAAGAAGAAACTGATTCTCATTAATCTGTTTTGGTTACACGTGAGTCACATATATACACATTACAAAGGAAAGCAGAAAAGTAAAAAGAAGGCACTGAAAAGCAACTTTGATTATGTACACAACATCAATTCAGAACTTTCTATGAACAGTATGGTAGATACAGCTTTATGCATCGTGTTCCTCATGCTTTTTTGAATGCAACTCTGCATTTCCTCAGCTATGGTTCACCTTTTCCGTGCAATCACCTTTGTTGTTGCTGCTACCTCTTGTACTGCAACATACTTTGTCAACTTTATGCATGTCTTTGAGTGTTGCAATATATCTCAGCCATACTGTGGTTGCTGTCCTTGTGCAGAACCAGATTACATTGTGTTCTGTAAGACTCCCCCTCAAGATGGGCATAGATGTTAACAATTCCCATCTTGGATAGTAGGAACTAAAATGTAGAGGTTGGTGAGGCCTTAGTGAAAATATCTGCCAACTGAAATTTTGAAGAAACATGTATAGGTGTGATAATTCCAGCCAAGACCTTTTCTCTAAAAAAAAGGCAATCTAGTTTTATATGCTTGGTCCTTTCATGAAAAATTGGATTCTTTGTAATGTGGATGGCTGCTTGGTTATCACATAAGAGGGAAGGAGATTGTGCATGGTCAACATTAAATTCCTTTAGCAAACCGAGAAGCCATATGATCTCACAACTTGTAGATGCTAGTGCCCTATATTCTGCCTTAGCTGAAGATCTAGAAACTGTTGCTTGCTTCTTAGATTTACAGCTTATTAGTGAATCCCCAATGAATATACAGAACCCTGTGACAGATCTTCTTGTCTCGGGGCAGGTAGCCCAATCTGAATCACTATAGGCCCTTAGATGTAAAGCTGATTTTGATGACAAGAAAATGCCTTGACCTATGGATCCCTTAAGGTACTTGAGAATCCTATAGGCTGAGTGCATATGAGATTGTGAGGGTTTGTCCATGAACTGGCTTAGAACACTTACAGCATAGGTTATGTCGGGTCTAGTGATGGTTAAGTAAATTAACCTTCCAATGAGTCTTCTATAAGCTGTGGGGTCTTGGAAGATTTGCTCTGTGGTGTGACTCAATTTATGGTTCAGTTCAATAGGTGTAGAAACTGTCTTTGTGCCAAGTAGACCTGAATCTTCTAATATCTAGAGGGTGTACTTCCTTTGACAAAGGTTAATTCCAAGTGAGGACCTAGCAACTTCCAATCCTAGCAACATGCCGAACATGGTGCAGATTATCAACATCTTGATGAACTGACAAAGTGAATGAAGATCGATGTGCCGGATTTTTATTGGAAGTTAGAACCCAATGCCTTCGAGGACTGGTTAACAGTAATTGAGGATTATTTCTATTGGTTCACTGTTTCGGAGGATAGGAAGGTTCATTATGTTTGGATGAAGTTGAAGGGGCATGCACGAGCGTGGTGGGGAAGTGTGAAAGAACAGTTACGCCGTACTCGACTTCCAGCAGTCTCCAATTGGGAGGAGATGAAAGAGCGACTGAAGGAAAAGTATTTGCCCATTGATTATGAGCAAATGATGTTTGAAGAGAAGTTGCAGCTCAAGCAGGGGTCATTGAGTGTCGATCAATTCACGGACCGCTTCCATGAGTTGACTGTCTGCAACAAGATCGTGGAAACTGAACAACAAACTTTAGCTCGATACCGCACTGGCTTACGGAGTGAGCTACGCAGAGAAATGTGGACTGCTCGCTTAATCAACGTAGAGGAGGCGTACCAGTTGGCTCTCCGTATTGAGAAACAAACAGGTTCTGCAGTTGGGAGGAAAATAACATCGACGGATGCAAGACAAGAACGTGTTACTCCACCTCCATTCCAAAGAGCACTAGTCCCAAAAGATCACTTTAGAGGCTCAGGGAGTGGGGATTTGAAAGGGAAAACACAAGTTACCAGTGAAGGACCCCAGTGCTATAAGTGTAAAGGCTTTGGACACTATGTTGTCGTGTGTCCTACAAGAGATAAGAAACTAGCCTTTATATGTGAGAAGGAGTTACTAGTGGTGGAAGCTGATGAAGATACAGAGGGGGAGGAGTCCAATGAAGATGATCATAGTGAAGAAGAGCATTTGGGTGCGTCGGATTTACCCAGCTGTGTGATCAAGAGAGTATTGACGGGATCAAAAAGAGAACTCCAGGCCAATCCCAAGTGGTTGCGCACCAATATCTTTCACACACGAATGGAGCATAATGGTCGGGCTTATTTGAATGTAATTATTGATAATGAGAGTGGTATAAATGTGATTTCTGAAACTGCTGTCGAATGTTTGGGACTAAAAACAGAGAAGCACCCCGGTCCCTATCGGATTAGTTGGGTTAATGAAACTAATTCAGTCCTAGTGAAGCAACGTTGTTTGATTAAATTTCAATGGGAAAAAAATATGTGGATGAAGCATGGTGTGATGTAATTCCAATGACCGTTTGCCACATGTTATTGGGACGCCCATGGCTCTATGATCGGAAGGTTCTTTATGATGGGTATGCTAACACTTACTCCTTTGATTTTTAAAGGTAAAAAGTTTGTTTTAGACCCTCTACAGGTTTCAAAATTTGAGACAAAGAAGGAAGCTTGCCCAGTTTTGATGATGCGAAAATTCACTCCAGTTATGCATGAGGACAGTCTGGTGTTAATGGTAGTCAGACGTGAGGCGAAGCAACTACCTCCAATGAGAGAGGTGCAACATGCTATTGACTTGATCCCTGGCTCGACTTTGCCTAATGTACCACACTACCGGATGAGTCCAACAGAAAATCAAGAGCTTAGCCGACAAGTTCAGTAGTTGCTAGACAAAGGGTTTATTCTAGAAAGCCTTAGCCCTTGTGCTATCCCAGTTTTGCTGGCTCCAAAGAAGGATGATAGTTGAAGGATGTGTGTGGATAGCTGCGCAATCAATAAAATAACCATGAAATACTGATTTCCCATTCCATGTCTCGATGTCATGTTGGATTTACTAAGTGGTTCTTCTATCTTCACTAAGATCGATCTCCGAAGTGGTTATCACCAAATTCGTATACGGTTGGGTGATGAATGGAAGACGACGTTCAAGACAAAAGATGGTTTATTTGAATGGTTAGTTATGCCTTTCGGATTAACCAACACACCAAGCACTTTCATGCGTGTCATGACGCAAGTTCTCAAACCATTTTTGGGAAAATTTGTTGTTGTGTACTTTGATGATATACTAATTTTCAGCCGAAGTGTGCAGGATCACCTGAGCCACGTTGAGCAGGTAATGAAGGTCTTGAGAGCTGAACAACTCTTTATTAATAAGGAGAAGTGTTCATTTATGAAGAATAGTGCCAGGTTTCTAGGGTTTATCATTTCAAATCAAGGAGTCGAGGCCGATCCAGCAAAGGTACATGCTGTCCAAACATGGCCAACGCCTCATAATTTTTTTGAAGTCAGAAGCTTCCACAGTTTGGCCACTTTCTATCGGTGATTTATTCACAATTTCAGCACTATAATGGCTCCGATCACTGAGTGTTTGAAAGAAAAAAAATTGTTTGGAGTGTCGTAGCCACCAAAGCATTTGCTTAAATTAAAGAAAAGATGGGGCAAACACCAGTGCTCAAGTTGCCAGATTTTTCTAAAATTTTTGAAGTAGCTTGTGATGCTTCGCATGTGGGAATCAGTGGTGTTCTGAGTCAAAAAGGCCATCCCATTGCTTATTACAGTGAGAAGCTTAATGACACTTGCAGACATTACTCGGTTTATGATATGGAATTTTATGCGTTAATACAAACACTTAAGCATTGGCGACCTTATTTAATCCATAGAGAATTTATTCTTTATACAGACCATGATTCTTTGAAGCACTTAAATTCTCAAAGCAAGCTGAATGCTC
This sequence comes from Juglans mandshurica, assembly GCA_022457165.1. Taxonomy (NCBI): domain Eukaryota; kingdom Viridiplantae; phylum Streptophyta; class Magnoliopsida; order Fagales; family Juglandaceae; genus Juglans; species Juglans mandshurica. Next base: position 45,677,654 of record CM039619.1, read on the forward strand.
GACATGTCCGTTGGATGGATTATTTACAGCAATTTGAATTTGTTATTGAGCATAAGTCAGGGACTGAGAATAAGGTGGCTTATGCCTTAAGCAGGAGATCTCATTTGTTACATATATCGTCCACCAATGCTGCTGAATTCGAAAGTCTAAAAATAGAGTATGCCAACGATGAAGATTTTGGCAATGTATGGAGTGATCTGTCCAATAATGACCGTCCATCCAGTAGTGAGTATATGTTGCGCGAGGATTTTTATTCTTCAAGTCACGCCTATGTGTTCCGCGTGGGTCCTTTCGGGGAGTTTCTCATTTCGGAACTCCATGGCGGGGGATTTGCTGGACATTTCAGGTATTATAAGACTCATGCTATTGTGGCTGATCGGTTCTATTGGCCTTGGATATGGAGGGATGTACATACAGTGGTAGATCGTTGCCGAATTTGCCAACTCAATAAGGGAACCAAGCATCAGGCAGGATTCTATACGCCACTTCCCATTCCAGACAAACCATGGCAAAATATTGATATGGACTTTGTTCTTGGGTTGCCAAGAACTCTTCGGCAACACGACTCAATTATGGTGGTGGTAGATCTTTTTTCCAAGATGTCCCATTTTATTCCATGTCACAAGACATTTGACGCGTCCAAGGTGGCAACAATATTCCTAAAGGAGGTTGTCCGTTTACATGGTATTCCAGTTTCCATCGTGTCTGATAGAGATGTCAAATTTGTAAGTTATTTTTGGAAGACCTTGTGGTCGAAGATGGGGACAAAGTTGATGTTTTCAAGTGCATTTCATCTCCAAACTGATGGCCAAACCGAGGTAACCAACAGAAGCTTAGGGAATTTATTACGCTGCCTTGTCGCGGATCATGTTACCAGCTGGGATATGGTACTTCCTCACGCCGAGTTTGCCTTTAATAACTCTGTTAACAAATCAACAGGTTGTGCTCCATTTGAAGTGGTTTATGGACTTCGACCAAGCACTCCACTTAATATCAACTCGTTGCAGTTACCACCCAGGCCAAGCGAGGCTGCCTTGGATTTTTCTAGCTATATGCAAAATGTTCATGAAGAATGCAAACGGCGCCTCACTTTCCATACAAATTCTTATGTAGCTTCAGCAAACTCAAAACGTAAGGATCGGCAATTTAACGAAGGTGATATGGTTCTTGTTCGTTTAAGGCCTGAGCGTTTTCCTCCGGGAAGTTTTACCAAGCTTCATGCGCCCCATGCAGGTCCTTTTAAAGTGACCAAGAAATTGGAAACTAATGCATATGTTATTGAGTTACCCTCTGATTTTGGTATTAGCCCTGTGTTTAACATAGAAGACCTTACTGCATTCAAAGGTGATGTCAATGAAGTTTCTGCATTACGAGTTCCAGAAAATACAGCACCACGAGATGAGAACGCTGCCATTCTTGACCATCAATTTGTTTCGACTAGTCGGGAGGATACTACAAGTTTTTAGTCTAGTGGAAAAATTGTCCGAATTGGACTTTGTTTGGTTGCAAGTGTCAGAACTCAAGCATTTACATCCACATCTATTTGCTACTTACATTCAGCAAAACCTGCCAGAGTCAAGTTCTTCAGGAGAGCCGGCAATCGATGCAAATCAGGAGGAAAATATTGATGCGGATATTGATGCAAAGGCAAATCCGGAAGGGGAAAATTTAAATTCGTAATCAACGAAGCTGATGTGGATGTTTGGTTATGTAGAGGAATTTCGGAAGTTTACGTTTTTTTGAGAAGTTTGATTATTCGGATTCTGTTGTTGGTCAATTCTGTTCCGAGTTTATTGTTTTCAGTTTATTGCTTTCCTAGTTTTTTGCTTTCCTAGTTGGAGTTGGAAGATGGCAATTTGATTTGATACTAAAGGAAATAATGAAATATGAGGAAGGCAGTTGTTGATGTTGCCCATTCGAGGTTTTCCAATTTTGTTGGTGTGATTCCAATGCTGCAGAGCGATTATGCATTCGCCCAACTCTTGAGTTCGATGAGAGATTGAACCTGGAGGTTAGGCACCAACTGATCTGTCCAGTTTTTCAGGAGGATATCTGATTTGCAAGCTGGATATTCAAGTATTGGATATGTTTCTAACCAACAACTCATTGAATGGGGAAGTCCCTACTGGGATATTGAACAGCCAAAATAAGTTGTAAGTCTTTTTAAGCTGAGAATCTTCATTTTATTTGGCTATAAATCTGTCCATACACGATGATGATATGTTTCTTTATATTTCGGGGATATATCTTACAATACTTTTAAAATTCAAATATCTTATAAATTAAAAGTATTACTACAACCATAAAGAGATTATACAAATAATCTCATAAATTAATGTGGATTCATGCAGTCCTTTAAATTTACTTTACAATCTAACCAACCACATTATGTCAGGTCAATTTATGATATTATTTTTGTATAATCCAATTGTGGTTAAAGTATTTCCATTTAAATAATTATTATTCGGCGGGATAAAGTGAAGCCGCCAAACGTGGGTTTGCATGTGCACGTAAGGGTTTGGCCATGAAAAGGTCATTCGTGGCTTCAGAGAGGTCAATCTCCTCTTGGTTTGGCGGCAAACTCCATAAAAACCCTTGAAGAAGCCTTGCTAAAAGCATCACAGTCATGGCAGAGCCAAGCGCGATGCCCAAGCAACCTCTCCTTCCCGTACTGAACGAAATGAAGCGCAGCTCATGCTCTGCAAGTTCCACCATCTGATCATCGACCATCGACAATCCATCCTCCTCCTTCAGATGTCGATCTGGTTTGAACCTCAAGGGTTCTTTCCAAACGCGAGGGTTGCGGCCAAGACCATATCGGCTCAAGATGACATGACTTCCTTTCGGGATGAAATGGCCAGCGACAGTCGCGTCTTGCATTGAGACATGGGGGACGTTAAATGGTGCAATTGGGTGAAGCCGGAAACCTTCCCTTGCACAAGCCTTGACATAATTGAGCTGTGGAATATCGGATTCTTCAACCCATCTCTTCTTTCCAACTACCCTATCAATTTCTTCTACAGCTTTTTGGAGGAGCTCCGGTTGGTTTAGCATTTCTGCTAGTGTCCATTCTATGCAGTTGGAGGGATTATCCACCGTTGCGAGCATCAGTTCCTGCACAAACAAGTACATGATTATAAATAGAAATTAATTATTGAAAACAATCTATTTAAATCTTATTATTAATGGGGTTTTTTTAGAAAAAAATTTCGAGGAATAAGTGTTCAAATCATATTTATATATTAATCATTTATTTAAATTTAGATATTTTCTGCAATTCTTATATATGTTACTATGGATATTTAAAATAGGAGAGAAAAACACTATGTAGGGTTTGTGAAAGACATGAAGTATCTTGCAATGTTCTATTAAAATGCATGGATGTTATCAGTTATTCTAATTAATATTCAATTGTATCTTGCCGTGATTTGAGCTTTGATCTCTTCCACTGATAAAGCTACTTTCCCATTCGAATCCTTTGCCAAAATGAAAGCGTCGAGCAAGTCCTCAGCCTCATTCTTCTCCCCGTCTCTCCATTGCCGCAGTCTCTCATCGACGATCGGATCTTCATAACTGGTAACGATTTTCATAGCCTCACTTACAATCTTCTCATGACCATCTAAATCTAGTGGTGTTAAGCATGGCAGGTAATCCGATACAGCAAATGCATAAAGATGGACGAGTATGGTAAAAAGTGATTCAATGTGTTCTACTTCCTCAACTCCAGGTCCTCCATCCTTCTTTCCGTTGCCAAAGTACCTTCGGTTGAATATCATCTTCCTCATGACATTTCCACAGTAGTGACGTGCAGCAAGTCTCACGTCCACAACTGAACCAATTGACGTCTGATCATCAGCATTGCCGTCAAACGCAGCATTCTTGCATTGATTATAAATGAAACGAACAAGATTATCTGCTTCTTCGGTCCTCTTATTGAGTAGCCACCGAGTTTTTGCTGAGTTAATTATATCAGACGCCACCAACTTTTTCATCTTCCTCCATTGATCTCCCCATGGCGCCATAATTGTCGACTTAAAGCCTCGACTAGCATACTTAGTCGACATAGAAAGAGGTCTTGATGCAAACACGATATCGTGCTTTTTCAAGAACTCCCGGGCAAATTCCGGGGAAGTTACCGGAATAACATGAACACCTCCTAGACGTATACAAGCGATTTCCGTATTGAGTGATTCCATAAGGCCATGTATCCACCGGAATGCTGGCTTATTCCTCCACAGTTCTGGGAGGTTTCCAACAATTGGCCACGGAGTTGGGCCCGGCGGAAGCGATGGAGTTTGCTTGCAGTTTTTTCCATGGAATTTCCATTTGATCAATATGAGAGGAAAGAGAAAAATGAGCATGATAAGAAAGGCAGAGATCAAGTTTAAGCTAATAGGCAGCATTTTTTGTAAGGAGCCATAACCATGATAGAGGTCCGGCCTCATGGTAATTAGGAAGTAATGAAGTATATATAGTTTCTTTCCTACGTATATTGTTTGCGAATGTATATGCTTGATGAGCTATACTTTATTGGAATGACAGCTTCTTCAGGAAAGTGAAAGAGCACTAAGCAGAACTCTTTCTCGAGCTGAGGATTCTTTTCTGAAATCAAGACCAAAAGACACGAATTTATAGATTAGTATGGTTCGAAGTCGTGTGGTGAGAGAAGTCTACGTGTTTTAGTTGGGAACGCTAGGCTGCACGAAGGCAAAGGCATGTATTGATGGTGCACGTGAAGGATACGGAACAAGTGTGGCAGGTAGCTAGCTAGCTTGGGGGCCTGGGGCGCTATGCATGGCCCTAAAACTCGTTTAAATGTATACCTAATTGAACAAAAAAGATGAGGAAGTCATCTTGGTTTGTGAAGTTAGGGGTAATAATACGTAACATGATTTGTAAACTTAATATAAACATAACATGATTTGAATTTGTTGTTAACGAGTTCGGATAAAAATGGATTGACTTATTAAGACACGATTTATAAACTGGTCAACCCGTTTAGATTTTATTTTAAAATTATAGTTTTATTATTGTTGAGTTGTGATATTTATATTTTCAATATACTTATATTTTTATTATTGAGACTGTAATTTTAGGCCTATGCTCATATTTTTTATTGTAAGGTTTGTAATATTGGTTTTAATACATGTTAAAATTTGAAAAATATTAATATTTTTTGTTAGTATGTTGTCTTATTTTTAAAAAAAATATTGTGGCTACTAATAAATATAGATTTTTATTTTTATTTGAAATTATGTTAATAAGGTCAAATGGGTTATGTATTAATTAAACCAATTTATATGAAATAGATTTAAATGAGTTGTGTCGTGTTAACATATTTTTAATTAATTATTAAACAAGTTAGAACGGGACACATGACACTACCCGTTATCTGACTAAATAAAAAATCAGGCTTATGTATGGTATGGAGCAATATTCTTTCTTTTATGTATGGTAAGGAGCAATATTCTTTCTATTTAGTGTTTCTTAAAATTCTCAAATAAACACAAGTACATGTACATGATTATTACAAGAAATCAGACATTTTTCAGTGCTCAAAATCCCACAAATACCCCTAATAATCGCTTTTGCGAATTATAATTCGATGCATCTTCAACGAAATTAAGGTGTCATTTATGATCAACTTCAGCGCTAGGGAAAAATCGTTGCAAAAAACTTCTATTTCCGGCGATTTCTGTCCGTTGCAACTGTCTAAAAAATCGACGGATATGACCTTTCCGTTTACCATTAAATTGTTGAGAAAAGTCAATTACAGTGATATATATCGTCGCAAAAAGTTAATAAATCGCCGCAAAATAGCTCTTTTTTGCAACTATTGTGAATTATCATCGCAAACCCCTCCCCAAGCCTCTATAAACTTTTTATTTCTCCCGTTTTCTCTCTACAAACTCTTTCTATCCATATCTCTCAAGCTCTCGGTTCTCTCTCTCAGAGTCTCTCTCGTTTCACTACAAACCTACATGCAGTCACTGTTACTTGGGTCTTCACGCACTGCTACAATCCCGCTAGCCTCCCTGCACGACCGTCCTCCAATCTCATGCACCATCATTAGCAATAGACGGTGCCGGACATCATGACTACGCTGTCGGAAGCTGCCCCGTTGCACTCCTCACAAGAGTCGCACATGCAACCACCATAAGCCACCCCAAAGTAGAACTCCTCCTCTGATGTTTCCCATGAATTAGCCACCCCGACGCACGTTCAACAGCTTTAAGCCACCACGTCGTAACCTGCTCTCTCTATTCACCGTCGTGCCAACAATCGAAAACTTGGACGAGTGTGCCTTGTTGCAACATGCCAAAACATGGGAGGTTTTTCCCCACTGTAAGACAATGCAACCACCCCACCGAGAACTCCATCACGTTGAGAACCCATAGAAAACGCCTGTGAAAACTTCCCCTCACCCCCTATTCGCCACACACCACCTCAGTCTCACGGTGAGCTGCATCTCTCTGTCACGCTTGGCTTGCTCATCCTGTTACCTCTCTCTTTCTCATCACATGGTTTCTCTCTCATCACCCTCTCTCTCTTAGTGCTCTGCCTCCAAGCTCGTCGACGAATTCATCTCAGCTGTTCATCTCCGTCAACATCCAGCTCCGAGTCCCTGTCGTACTTCATCCATCTCTCTCAGTAAGCTTAGTTTTCACGTATGTTCTGGCCGATTCTTTTCTGTTTCAGAAACTTTGTCTATGGACTTTTTTTAACTTCCCATTTTATTTCCTAAAACATCCCTTTAGGTGAGTTTTATATTTATAAGTCTAGTGCTCATTTTATGATAGTATAATATATATATATATATTTAAAATATGAGTTTTTGAAGTGAACAATAAGTACAAAATATTTTTCATTTAACCAAAATTACGATTTTTTGTACTTAGAATGATTTTGATATAATTATGTTATTTACTTTTATATTTTATAGTTAGACCTCATTAGTAATTGAGTTAGAATTTAATACTTTAGTCAGAGATTAAGTTGGATATTGTGGAATTTGAGAAGTGATGATATTTTAAGGGATTGAGAATTTAGGTTTTTGATGAATAAAAAATAGGTTATGGAAATCAAGCTCTTTTTTGTGTTCGATTGAAAATTTATGGAAATTACGTGATTTTTTTTATAGGTGACGATTAATATTTATTCAACATTGTTGTGAAAATTTTGTAAAGGTTAAGAAATTCAGGTAAGTGGGGTTCATATACTAGTTTTGCACAAAATAAATGAAATGAGCTTGACTTTGAAAATAAGCATGTTTGTTTTTTAAAAGAAATTTGAAAACGACCTCAGATGTTTGTTCTGCATATGCATAAATTCTATATAAGTGAAAGTATTTTCTGTCAAGACTAGTGTAGACATTAGCTGATTTTAACATTCTATTTCTAAATTATACAAAAAGAGCGACTATGAAAATCTAAAAGGTTTTGGTATGAATAAATGAAGATATTTTGATTTTGTTTATTTCATACATGTCAAATGACCTGAAGCTATTCAGCATTTTGTTTTTATATGATGTATCATCTGAAAACTTTGGCATGAAGTTTTGATTTTGTATCTGAATGTGATCTGGTTCCGATGATGTTCTGCTCTGTTTCTATTAAGGTCCTACTAAGGGTATAATGGTGGTTTATAACCCTATCACGAGGGTGAAACATGGCATACGGCACAGCCACAGGTATAATTGTGCCACCCCCGACCCCCATGTACGAACACGGAATTGAGACACCCGGATGATGACAACATGGTCACGCATCCCAACAATAGTGTCAAGTGTGTGTACATGCAACAGTGTACAATAAACAATGCAGAGGATAATTTAAGAAAGTCAGCTAAGTCCAAATATAAATTACGAGTGATCCCATATCACTCCTCCGACGGAGCCGAATCCTCAGTCTCGCCTTCAGCATCATCTACATCGAAATCTGCATTACCACAAAATGGTACCGCATATAAGTATAATCCAAACAACCCTCGAGAATAAAAATGCAATAATGCAACCAACATGCATGCATATGATGAAGTATGCATATTCTCAAAACATCATTTTCCCTAAAATGAACATTTACCAACGCACGTCAAAATCTCATTTGGCCAAAAATTATTAAAACGTCATTTTTCCAGAAAATGACCCACACAAAATCCTTTTATCCAACACACGCTATTTTTCCAGAAAATAGCCCAATAATCCATGTATCCAAAAGCACGCCATTTTCCCAGAAAATGGCCCATTAAACAATTTTACCGTATGCACCATGATCTTCCCTAGGGACCATCCGCACACCCTGGCTCCCTTCGCCACACCACAAGTAACGACCGTGCGTGTAACTTTGTAATGAGCAATGCCCAGTTCCGCGCCCAGCGAGTATGTGGCCAAGCATCCTCTAAGCCCCGCCAGCAAAGGGGCCAAGAAGTCGGCACGAGAGCATTACCATCCTGTTCGATTCCATTATCGTCCAGCGACAACCTAGGGGACGTCACTCAATATATTACGCTCCCGAGTGACCAGAGGAGCTCCACCGAGATAATGCCCCATCTCGACTTGGGGTCGTGATACACACGCACCCAAAAATCATTTCATACATGAAAATCCAGTTTCAATAAACACATGAACATGAAAATCCAGTTTCCTTTACAAGCATGATCATGCGTGCAAATATGCAATGTACATGAAACGTCTCAATGTCCATCATCCAACAACTCACAACACAGTCCAAAACACACAAACAACTCCAATCCATCTGACCCCCTTACTCCTTGGATTCAGTCCGGCACAACCAACCAGATCACAGTAAAAATGGGTTACTGCAAAAATACATTTAAATCACGAAATTTCTTTGGAAAAATACTTACAGCTCTTTATTATAATTTTCGAAGGATCACGGAGGTGCAAGAAGTGGCGGCACAACAACAGAATAGTACAAAATGAACTGTGGTCGTGGGTCTCAAAGTGCTAGTTTTTGAACGGGGACAAACAAAGACTTGAGATTACAAGGGAAGGGTTTAGGGATGTTGGTGAACCTAATGGTGGTGGTGGTTGGCCGTGGGTGGTGGCGTAGAGGGCGGTTGAAGTCCAAAAAGCCCAAAATAGAAATGTGGATGGTGGAGGTTCACCGGTGGCAGATCGGAGCTAGGAATGGGTGAGTTAGGTTGCTAGGAGGTTAAGGAGGATGTGGTGAAGAGATAGTGGCCGGAGGTGATGCGACGGTGGCGCTTGAGCACAAGAGGTGCCGCGGCTTAGAGCTGCGCGTGGGGGCTAACAGTGGGAGGGAGGAGCTAAAATTACAGGGGGATGATCGCCGGTTGGAGGGGAGGTGAATGGGAGGGGCGGTGATGGCAAGGAGGTGGTGCACGATGGCGCTGTGGGTGGAGGAGAAAAACGAACGGGGGAGAGAAGTAGAACGTCGATTGTGGGGAGGAAAAAGAAAAGGAGAAAAGAAAGAAGAAAAAGATAAAAGGAAAAAAATAAAAGATGAAAAAGAAAAAGAAAGGGAAATAAATGAGGTCCAATCCTCACATCTTGGGTCACAAAAATGATCCAATGAAAAAGATTTCAAAACAGCAAGTTCAATAAAATTATTCAAACGTAGTGATTACATGAAAATAAAATAATTAAATCCAACAATAAATTAATTTAAAATGAAAAGCAATTTAAATGCATAACAATAATTAATATAAAGAAAGCATATCAAAATAATTTTCACAAAATCATAAAAATAAACCAACTAAAAATCCGACAAATTGAAAACAAGAGAATAAATTTTTGAATTAATAAAAATAATCTTTAAGTTAAAAATACACTAAAATACGGGGTGTTACATCCTCGGGGTGTTACATCCTCCCCTCCTTAAATAAAATTTCATCTTCAAAATTGGTAAGGTCAAACATTAAAGTTAGGACAGGAATAAGATTCGACTAAGAGAAGACTTAAGAAACATACCGCCAGAGTCGATCAAATAACTATGGATATTGCTCCCTCATTTCGGCTTCTCTCTCCCAAGAGAAATCTTGAGCCAATGGATCGCCCCATGACACTTTCACCAAAGGTATCGTCTTGGACCTTAACCTTTGCTCTTTTCAATCCACAATCTGCGTCGGGGCAACTTCATAAGTAAGGTTAGGTTGAAGTTTAATGAGTTCAGGGTCAACAAAGCATGGCTCTTGTTGTCCAAAACTCTTCTTCAATGACGACACATAGAACACATCATGAACTTTCCCAAAATAGTCCGACAATGCAACTCTATAAGCAACAAGCCCAACTTTCTCTATAATCTGAAATGGGCCAACATACCTCGGACTAAGTTTTCCCTTCTTACCAAAGCGCTTAACGCCTTTCATAGGAGAGACTTTGAGGTAAACCCAATCACTTACCTCAAAAGATAAGTCTCTTCTCCTCGTATCTGCATAACTCTTCTAACGACTTTGAGCTTCCATCATTTTAGTCCTTATGAACCGAACTTGATCATTTATTTCTTGAATTATCTCAGGCCCAATTAATTTACTCTCGCCAAATTCATCCCAACACAAAGGTGATCTACACTTCCTTCCATACAAAGTTTCATACGGGGCTATCTGAATGGAGGAATGAAAACTATTATTATAAAGAAACTTAATTAGCGGCAGATGATTCTCCCAACTCCCCTAAAATTCCATGACACAAGCCCGCAACATATCCTCAAGAGTCTGAATAGTACGCTCTGATTTACTGTCTGTTTGAGGGTGATATGCAGTACTAAACTTCAACTTGTGCCTAAAGCTGCCTGCAAACTTTTCCAAAAATGGGGTGTGAACCACGGGTCCCGATCCGATACAATACTCTTGGGTACTCTGTGCAAACACACTATCTCTTTGACATACAACTGAGTCAACTTACCCAAAGAGTTGGTATTATTGATAGGCAAGAAATGGGCACTCTTGGTCAACCGATCAACAATCACCCAAACTGAGTTCTTTCCACCAGAGGTCCTCGGCAAACCCACAACGAAATCCATAGAAATATCATCCCACTTCCACTCAGGAATAGGGAGAGGTTGAAATTATCAGCAGGTCTTTGATGCTCAACCTTAACTTGACGGCATGTGTCACATTTCTCAATAAACATAGCGATATCCATCTTCATTCCTTCCCACCAGAAATTTCTCTTTAAATCTCGGTACATCTTTGTGCTTCCATGATGAACTGAATAAGGAGCTGCATGAGATTCTACCAAAATTCGCTCTTTAAATTCTAAATCTCGGGGAATCACTCTACGATCCTGAAACTGAAGAATACCATCTTTATCCAAACTATAATGTAAGGGTCCTCTAGACTTCCTGATGGCTAACAACTTTGGATCCCTTCTCTAGAGAGTCTTCAATTCTTCAAAATCAACTACTCGGACATCCAAAACTGAAGATAACAATTCTTTTTGCTGCGAACTCTCAATAAGAAGTCTTCTCATCCCACAAATGAGAGAGTCCAAACCTGTTGACTCCGCTTCGTCCACTTGTTGAGACTTCCCACTCAAAGCATCAGCGACTATATTCGCCTTTCCTGGATGATACATGATCTCGCATTGGTAGTCGCTAATCAACTCTAACCACTGCCACTGCCTCATATTGAGATTCTTCTGAGTAAACAGGTGCCTCAAGCTCTATGATCAGTGTAAACTTCACAGACTACACCATACAGATAATGCCCGAAATCTTAAGAGCAAAAACTATAGCCACCAATTCCAAATCGTGTGTGGGATAATTCCTCTCATGAGTTTTCAACTAACAAGATGCATAAGCAACAACTCGTCCCTCTTGCATAAGAACACATCCCAACCCGAACTTGGATGCATCACTAAAAATCACAAATAGCTTGTGTGGCTCCGGGAGTGCCAAAACAGGTGTTGTTGTCAATCTCCTCTTTAACTCTAGGAAACTTCTCTCGCATCTGTCTAACCATACAAACTCAGCATTCTTCCTAGTCAAGGCAGTGAGAGGTCCGGATAGTCGAGAAAATCCTTCCACAAATCTTCGATAATAACCAGCAAGTCCTAAGAAACTCCGTATCTCACGTACTGTTGAAGGGCGACGCCATGACAAGACAACTTCCCCTTTACTAGGATCTACGACCATTCCCTCTTGGGAAATCACGTGTCCAAGAAACTTAACTTCTTCTAACCAAAATTCACATTTACTTAGCTTAGCATACAACTGATGCTCTCTTAACTTCCCAAGTGCCAGACGAAGGTGACAAGCATGCTCTTCCAAATCTCGAGAATAGATCAGAATGTCATCAAGGAAAACCACCACAAATGAATCCAAAAAAGGATGAAACTCTCGATTCATCAAATCCATAAAAGTGGCAGGGGCATTAGCTAAACCAAAAGACATCACTTTAAATTCATAATGCCTATACCTTATCCTGAAAGCAGTCTTGGGCACATCCTTATCCCTTATCCTCAACTGGTAGTACCATGATCTCAAGTCAATCTTTGAGAAGACAGCTGCTCCTTGAAGTTGATCTAACAAATCATCGATTCTAGGAAGAGGGTACTTGTTCTTGATAGTCACCTTGTTAAGTTCTCAATAGTCTATAAACATTCTGAGAGTACCGTCCTTCTTCTTGACTAATAAAACAGGCACTCCCCACAACGAAGTACTAGGCTGAATTGATCCCTTATCAACCAGTTCTTGCAATTGAGTTTTCAACTCTTTTAACTTAGCTGGTGCCATACGGTAGGGAGCCTTATGCACAGGAGCTGCTCCAGGTTCCAAATCGATAACAAATTCTATCTCACGAACTGGAGGTAACCCGGGCAACCCATCCATGAACACAACTGTGAATTTTTCCACAATTGGAATATCCACTAAAGACTTCTTCTCAGATGGCGTAGACACCACTTGAACCAAAAAGGCATCTGCTCCACAAGCTATGTTTCTATTTGTTTGAATGGCTGATATAACTACTGGTCTTGCTTTCAACTTGCTTCCCACGAATTCCAATAGTCTCCATTCGAAAGTTGAAAGCCAATTACTCGACTCCTACAATTTATGTTTGCAGATTATCGATGCAACCAATCCATACCCAGAATTATGTTAAATCCAAGCAATTTGAATACAATTAAATCTACCTCAAGTGTCCTCCCACCAAAATCCAAAGGACAATCTAAAGCAACTTTGGAGCATTACACAATCTCGCCATTTGGAAGAGTCACTACCCAGAATTGTGATAAAGGCTCTGTGACTAGATTGCACATCCATGCAAAAGTGGCGAAAACAAGATTGAGACGCCCCAGAGTCAAACAACGTACATGCATAAAAATCATATAGATGAACTCTACCTAAGGCAAACACATACACCAGTGAAATTCAAAAAGCAACCCACGCCAAACATCACATCCAAAAATTAAACTAAATGCATACCAGTAATCTCCTCGGCATCGTGAGTCTCTGGAGCCTCGTAATCCACATCACCGGGAGTCACAACATAGACCCGAGCTTGCACCAGCTATCTTTGGTTGTTCCTCCCACCACACCGACCTCCTCTACCTCCTTGAGCTTGGTTGGCACACCCACGAGCAAAGTGACCCAGCTGACCACATCTAAAACATTGGATCCCCCTCTGACTGCAGTCACCCTCATGGGCTCTATTACACCTATTACATACTGGAGCACGGCCTCTTGCATGAACACTGGAGGCTGTCTGTGAAAGGGCCCCAGTCCTCTGTACAAACTTGTGTGGCGACCCAGAACTACTCTCCCCTCCAACAAAACTTCACCTCTTCTGACCCAGAGAGGAGCCTACTGCAAAACTATTTTCCCATTCCGCAATAGTGGCCAAATCCACCAACTTTTGAAAATCTACAATCTGGTGTCAAGCTACTTGTCTGCATATCTCATGTCGCAGACCCTCTTGAAAACGCTCGGCTCGCAACTCCTCAATGGCAATGAGGTGGGTAGCGAACCGCCCAAGCTCCATAAATTTTCTGGCATATTGCTCGTGTAATACCCCGCTTCTTCTTCTTACGTAAGCTTCGTTCTTTATTATGTAAGACTCCTCCTATCTGACGTAAGCAAATTTTGATGACGGAATTATGCAATAGTCCGCCTTTCTCTCTGGCGACTGTGAGTCTCGTCATGAATGCCAAATCACGATGGCGTGTCTCTTAAGATATTATGTGACTTCTAAAGTACGTCCAGTGTTTTTAATGTACTGGAAATAATTATATGAGATATTTTCAGTACCGTTGAGTTAAACTTGTTTTTAAATGAGACAATTATAATATTTTGAAGAGCTCCAAAATATTATAATTGTCAGAGATCATTTTAATATTAATTATTAAAATGATTCTAGTTATTTAAAATATTAAGGAATTTAAATTATGTTGAAAGCTTTTATTAATTAAATGGTTTTATTCTCTTTAATAAATTAAGTGAGACTTCATCACTTTATTAATGATGAAGAATATTATTTTATAAACCAAAATTAGTTTAAAATAATATTCTACCTTAATTCCTCTAAGCGCTTTAATTAAGTTAATAGTTAATACATTTTAAATCAGTGTTTTAATCCCTCGTTGTTAGATCATTGTGTAGATCCCTAGATGAAGGAACTGGGTTAAATACCAAGACCTCTCTTTCTCCCTCATTTCCCTCAGCCCTCTCTCTCTCTCCTCCCTCTCTCCTTTGGCGTACGTGGTACGCTGCCTCCCTTTACGCCAAAGCATCCTTCCTCCAGCCCGGCTCCGCCGTGTGCCGCTAGCTCTCACCACCAGCACCACTGGCCTCCTCTCCCTCCGGCGAGCCGATCCATGCCAGCCTCTCTGTCCCACGCTCTCTCTTCCTCTCCCTTGGAAGTGTAAAGCCCGAACGGGCTCAAGGCCACTGCGCTGCCATGCGCCGCCCAATGGCTCCACCACTCCCATGGCGACCTCCCCTCCCACCGGCCATCATCCTCCACCGAAGCCAACCCCTATTACGCAGCCCTCCTCTCCTTCCACTGCAAATACCCGAAATGGGTCTTTGACCCATTTCCCCACCGTGTGCTGCCGTACACGACCACCCACGGCCACCAAGCGCCACCACGGACTTCTCCCTTCCTCCCCCTTCCTCCTCCACGCGACCCATGGCAAGAAGCCCTTATCCACCACACGGCTTCTTCCTCTTCGCACGCACGGGTTACACACCGTGCACCACCATGCACCGCCACCCACGACAGGTGACCACCACGTCCAGCCTCCTCAGGCCGCCACCAAGCCAACCCAACCACCTAGAGCCCCGATCTGCCACCCACGCACCCACACTCTCTCTCACTCTCCCATGGCCTTTCCTCCACTCCACAGCCTCGAACCGCCGCCATGAGCCACCGTGGCGCCACCTCGACGCCACCAAGAGATCCACCGCACCTCCCTTAGCTGAGCCCTAGGTCCAAGCCACCACTTTATGTAGTGGGTAACCATGTGATGGACAGTCACTGCGCGTGATTGACCGCCACTGCACACGGCTAGAGCCATTGTGTTATGCCCCTCATCGCCATCACAAGGCCATCACGAGCCCTTCCAAGACCACACCTAGCTTTCCAAACGCCTAAACAGTTAACATACGTGGGTCAGCCGCCACGTACGACACTTCAGACATCATCGGCTGTGACGATCAACGAGCAACGCACGGGTTATCCCGTCAATGGTATAACCCTCTATCCCTTGTTAATTATGTTGGATATTGATTAGTTGACTAGGTTGTGGACTGTGCTATTGGTATTGTGGAGTTGTGGTGTTGTGTAACGAAGTGTTGGGCATTTTGTGTAACGAAGTGTTGGGCATTTTGTGTAACGAAGTGTTGGGCATTCTGTGTAGTGAAGTGTTGGGCATATCTGTGTTGTATGGAGGTGTGTTGTGCCGTGTAGTGTACTATGAAGTGTTGGTTGTAATTGGGAAGTGTGTTGTGTGGTGTTGTGGATTGTATTGTAATGGTGGCATAGTGTATGTGGATCGGGAAGAATATACGCTGAGTGTACTCTGTGTGGGGTATGATATATGAAGGGAGTATATGTGGAATGTACTCCGTATGGCAGATGTGCCATAATGGTGATGTGGCGTGGTATGTATGAAGGGAGTACACGTGGAGTGTACTTCGTGTGATGGAGTGATGCTCCATATGGTAGGTACGCCATAGTGGTAATGTGGCGTATGTGAAGGGAGTACAGGTGGAATGTACTCTATGTGGTGGATTGATACACCATATGGCGAGTAAGCCATAATGGTGATGTGGCGTGTTGTATATGTGGGGAGTACATGTGAGATGTACTCTATGTGGTGGACGATGCACCATATGGCAAGGAAGTCATAATGGTGATATGGTGTGTTTTATGTGTGGGGAGTACATGTGGAATGTACTCTATGTGGTGGACGATGCACCATATGGCGTATATGCCATAGTGATGATGCGGCGTAACGTGCATGGAGTATATGCAGAGTGTATTCCATATAGTGGAGTGACGCATCATATGGCGGGTATGCCATAATGGTAATGTGGCGTGGTGTATGTGGAACAGGAAGAGTACACGATGAGTGTACTTTGTATGACGTGATGAGTATGAAGGGAGTACATGTGAAATGTATTCCGTATGATGGTGGGATGCACCATATGGCGAATATGCCATAATGGTGATGTGGCGTGATGTGTATGAAGGGAGTACATGTGGAATGTACTCCGTATGGCGGATTGATGTACCATATGGTTGTTTGCCATAATAGTGATGTGTATGTGGAATGGGACGAGTACACGATGAGTGTACTCTGGGTGGTGAAGTGATTACTATATGGCGGGTACGCCATAGTGATGATGTGGTGAATCATGTGAGCAGAGAGTACACATGGGATGTACTCCATGAAGTGCAGCGATATGCCGTGTGGCGTGTCACAGTGATAAGGATGGTTGTGTGATTGATGAGCGTGGAATGTGATGAGTAGTGTCGGGAATTGTGGAACAGTGTCCCGGAGTAATTAAGGTGTAGCCTGTAGTCTAAGGTGACAAGTGTCACCGTGTTGGACTTACGGCTGGGAATAAGGATGAAGTAGCAGAATAAGTGTAAGAGTACGCAGCGGAAACATGACTGGGCAACGTCACCTCGTGACGTGATTACTGACAGTCGTGCTTGCCATGTGGTGAAGTGATAGGGTATGAATGGCGTAATGGGAACATGACAAGATGTCACGATGTGTCTGGAGTACATAAGGAATCGTACTCATGATGAGTTAGGAATTTATGTACCAGAGTGTTGGGTAATGCGACAAGGTCACGGTGTAGCTTGGGAATAGTCTCAAGCTGTATGACGTGGCATAAGACATGATTATGATTGGAGTCTTGTCGTGTTAAGTGTTGGGATGAACTGTCAAAGGGACGGGTAGCATGAGGAGTCATGCTAGCCGGGTTAAGAGAAGGTTGGTATCGGAGTATGACCCTTGTCCCTCGAAGCTGATGATCAACGTGTTACATATGTCGATCTTAGGTGATAAGGGGTAAGGTACATGTGTAATCTGGTTAGACACATGTATCGGACGGATTCACCATATGTAATGGGTAATTTATCATTAGCACAGTTACACGGTGCTTAAGCCTCAGAGTTGGCTTAGAGTCGTGTGACTTGTCTGGATGGGAATGACGATTTGTATGGGCAAAGATGCATGAAGAAAGTGACGAGTGTACTGTCCAAGGAAGGGATTCGTGACTTAGTTGATCTGAGTCATGCGTCGGAATGAGATTAATTTGAAGAATGAGATAGAGGCCTTAGTATCTTAACCCTAAGGTGAATCATGAGTTCACTTTAGTGGATGAGCACTCGAGGCAAGACATGAGTTGGAAGATGGGGTGACCGTAATGGGTCCCCGAAGGTTTTAACTTAGTAAGGAACACATAAGAACACGGGATAGAAGGAGAGTGTTCCAAGCAAAGTGTAGCTTGTATTTTCTAAGTTTAAGTTGCTTATGTACTAGATAGAGAATGATGTTAAGGTATGTGTATGCATGTAGGTTGCCATCTGACAAGCACATGAATGGACTGCATGACATGCAAATAGCATGGAGTCTAGGTAAGTGTTACGTTCATACTCTTCTAGAGTTTTCCAAGATACAAGAAACGCTTTTCCTTTAAGATTCTTATGAAAAGAAACGAAAGACGCTTTAAGGAAGAAAATGCTAAGTGTTCAAATGTATAAGTATGTACGGCCCCTACTTGGCAGCCCCTTTTTATGCAACCAAAGTATTAATTGTACGCATGTGAAGGGATGACTATACGCTGTATCTATTGTATGTATTTTCTAAGAAAATCCATAAACTGATGAAAATGCATGAAAGGCATGACAACGGATGCTTTTGTGGATCCTACGAATCGACGCTTTCATGTGCGCCACGAGGTGACGCTCGCGGATGCCATGAGAGACGACGTTCAAAGGTGACGCTTATGGGATGCCATGAAAGCCGACGTTTAAGCCCATGTATGTTCTCAAATGAAGTTTTCA
Source organism: Juglans mandshurica (assembly GCA_022457165.1). NCBI lineage: Eukaryota > Viridiplantae > Streptophyta > Magnoliopsida > Fagales > Juglandaceae > Juglans > Juglans mandshurica. Next base: position 45,696,155 of record CM039619.1, read on the forward strand.
AGAACGACCTGTTAAAGAAAAGATAGAACTGAAATGAACTGAAAGACGAAAAGACCATTTTTGGGCTTACGTCCCAAACGATGTTTTCTCATGAAAAGAAAGGACTGTTAAATGAAAGAAAGAAATGAATGAAAGCTCCAGTTCTTTCGAGCTGACATGAACGAACGAATGACTGAATGAAAAGCAAAGAAAGAAATGAAAGCATGAATGTATGAAGATACGTAACGACCACATGAATGAATGAAAAGGGTACCAATGAATGGGCAGATTGCAATGCAGGGTAAGTAGTACTGGAAGTGCACCCAGTGCTGCCCCCTATGAAAGGGATTCCCAACCTGTGGCCACGGGCGGAATCCCGGTCCAAAGGAAGACCGCTAACCCCAAACACACGGGGCGTAATAGTATGTATTGGCCTATGAAAGTGATAAGAAAGAATGTATGTATGCACGTATGCAAGAATGCATGTACGCACAAGAGCACGGACTCTTTAAGAAATGAAGGCACTGACGGGGGAAATGTTTTACGACAAGAAAGCCCTTTTAAAAGTAAAGTCTCGTACAGTGACTCTTGAAGAAATGAAGGCACTGACGAGAGACACGTTTTAAATAAAGGAAAGTCCTTTGAAAGAAAAGCCCCGTCCAGTGACCTTTTCGAAAGAACGCACGCAAGACACGTATGCATACAAGTAATAGTATGTACGAATGATGAATGCATGAATGAAAACCTATATTGTTATATTTTAACTGTATGAAGTAATGCTTACGAGTCTTCGACTCATTTTAATTTTTATGCATGTCCCTCCCCCTCACAGGAACTGCATGATCAAGACGGACACAGCCCATGGGGAAGAGCTAGGCACGAATTTTAAACGTATGAGAGTCCTTTTTATTTAAAGATTTTGGTTTTCCGCTGTAAACCTCTTTTATTGTCAAAGCATATTTTAATTTATAAACGTGGAGTCTTGCACCCTGGGTATGAAAGTGAAAAGTTTTAAATCAGACTGTAATTCCCGTCGTCCTTTCTAAAAATATTTATAAAAAGTCACTTCATAAGGACGGGCATTACAGCTCAACAGTCATATCTCCTTGAACCAAGCTATTGAATTCTCGTGCCTTCTACCGTCTCACGGAAACGGGAAAGAAACGGTCGTCAAAGTCTTTCTTGAAACGCTGCCAAGACACAGCTACAAAAGATCCCAATTCCATCTCTAGGCGTTGCCACTTAATCTGCCACCAGTTTACCACTCGCCTTGCAGCAAGTAACTCCCATACAACATCATCTGAGCCTCCGTGCAACCACAAACTTCAAATGTCCTTTCAAAATCTTCAATCCACCTTCTGGCCTGTAGTGGATCCTCTTCACCAATAAAGGCAGGGGTCCTATAAGCTAGGAAGCGCTCACAGGTGCACCCAGCCTGCACCGCCCTATACTGATCTCCTTGTTGTGGCCGAAAATTCTGTTGGAGGAACTTCGTCATCCTATTTAACGCCCTTGTGATGGCGTAATTCCCATCACCTCTCGGTAATTCATCATAGGGCTCATTAGCTAGCCTTCTTGGTCTCACCATCTTCCTGTCATAAAACAATCTTTCACCCCGCTTAAATCTCCGGACAAAATCAAACACAACCCAAAAGCAACACCAAAAATAAAAAAAAAATAAAATAACATAAAATAAAATAAAAATAAACCCATAATATATCATACTTTAAAATAAATAATTTAACTCAAAAATTTTAAAATAATTTTTGGTACCACACCTAAGAGACACGTGGTTTTACCTAGAGTCGAACTGCTCTGATACCACCTGAGGCACCCCCGACCCTCATGTATGGGAAAACGGGAATCGAGACACCCGGATGATGACAACACGGTCACGCATCCCAATGATAGTGCCAAGTGTGTGTACATGCAACAATTTACAATAAACAATGCAGCGGATAATTTAAGAAAGTCAGCTAAGTACCATAATTTTTTAACACAAATTTACACAAGTAAAATGTTTAAAAAGAGTTATACACTCATCCCAACATACAAAATAATACAAGTCCAAATATAAATTACCAGTGATCCCATATCACTCCTCCAGCAAAGCCGAATCCTCAGGCTCGCCCTCAGCATCATCTGTATCGAAATCTGCGTTACCATAAAACGGTACTGCAGGTAAGTATAATCCAAACAACTCTCGAGAATAAAAATGCATTAATGCAACCAACATGCATGCATATGATGAAGTATGCATTATTCTCAAAACATCATTTTTCCAAAAATGAATATTTACCAACGCACGCCAAAATCCCATTTGGCCCAAAAATAATAATCCGTCATTTTTCCAAAAAATGATCCACACAAAATCCTTTTTTCCAACACTCGCTATTTTCCCAGAAAATAGCCCAATAATCCTTTTATCCAAAAGCTCGCCATTTTCCCAAAAAATGGCCCATTAACAATTTTTACCATATGCACCATGATCTCCTCTAGGAACCATCCACACACCCTGGCTCCCTTCGCCACACCACGGGTAACGACCGTGTGTGTGACTTCATAATGAGCGATGCCCAGTTCCACACCCAGCACGTACGTAGCCAAGCATCCTCTAGCCCCCGCCAGCAAAGGGGCCACATAGTCGACATGAGAGCATTACCATCCCGTCCGATCTGGTTGTCACCCAGTGACAACCCATGAGACGTCACTTAGTATATTACGTTCCCGAGTGACCAGAGGAGCTCCACCGAGATAATGCCTCATCTCAGCTTGGGGTCATGATACACATGCACCCAAAGATCCTTTCTCACATGAAAACCCAGTTTTCAATAAACATATGAACATGAATGCAATTACACGAAAACTCAGTTTCCTTTACAAACATGATCATGCGTATAAATATGCAATGTACATGAAACGTCTCAATGTCCAACATCCAACAACTCACAACACAGTCCAAAACACACAAACAACTCCATCCTCCAATCCATCCGACCCCCTTACTCCTAGGACTCAGTTCGGCACAACCAACCAGATCACAGCAAAAATGGGTTAGTACAAAAATACATTTAAATAATGAAAGTTCTTTGGGAAAATACTTACAGTGCTTTATTATAATTTTCGAAGGATCACAGAGGTGCAAGAAGTGGCGGCACAACAACGGAATAGTGCAAAATGCACTATGGCCGTGGGTCTCAAAGTGCTAGTTTTTGAACGGGGACAAACGAAGAATTGAGATTACAATAGAAGGGCTTAGGGATGTCAGTGAGCTAATGGTGGTGGTGGTTGGCTATGGGTGGCGGCGCAGAGGGCGATTGAAATCCAAAAAGCCCAAAATGGAAATGTGGATGGTGGAGTTTCACCGATGGTGGATCGGAGCTGGGGATGGGTGGGTTAGGTTGCTAGGAGGTCAAGGAAAATGTGGTGAAGAGATGGTGGTCGAAGGTGGTGCGACGGCGGCGCACGAGCACAAGAGGTGCCGTGGCTTAGAGCTGCGTGCGGGGGTTAATGACGGCGAGGGAGGAGCTAAAATTACAGGGAGATGATCGCCGGTCGGAGGGGAGGTGAATGGGAGGGGCGGTGATGGCAATGGGCGGCGCACGATGGCGCTGTGGGTGGAGGAGAAAAACAAATGGGGGAGAGAAGGAGAACGTTGCGCGCGGGGAGAGAAGCAGGGGAGGAAAAAGAAAAGGAGAAAAGAAAGAAGAAAAAAAAGAAAAGGGAAAAAAGAAAAGAGGAAGAAAAAGAGAGGGAAAGAAATGAGGTTCAATCCTCACATCTAGGATCACAAAAATGGTCCAACGAAAAAGATTTCAAAACAACAAGTTAAATAAAATAATTCAAACGTAGTGATTAAATGAAAATAAAATAACTAAATCCAACAATAAATTAATTTAAAATGAAAAGCAATTTAAATGTTTAACAATAATTAATATTAAGAAAGCACATCAAAATAATTTTCACAAAATTAAAAATTATAAAAATAAAACAACTAAAATCCGACAAATTTAAAATAAGAGAATAAATTTTTGAATTAATAAAAATAATCCTTCAATTAAAAATACACTAAAATACGGGGTGTTACAATCATGGTAGTTTATAACCCTACCACAAAGGTGAAACATGGCATACGGTACAACTACGGGTATAGTGTTGGTTTATAACCCTACGATGGGGGTGAAACATGGCATACAGCCCAACCACGGGTATAATGGTCGTCTATAACCCTACCACGGGGGTGAAACATGGTATACGGCTCAACCACGGATATAATGGTGGTTTATAATCCTACCACGAGAGTTAAACATGATATTTGTCCCGATGTGATGTTATGAGATGATATAAATATAATGTTTCAGTTTGGATATGCCAAAGGATTTTTCTTTCATTTTTTTGGGAATAAGTTTGTTTTTTGAAAACTTTGCTCTAATGTTTTGTACCAAGTTTTGTTTATGCATTCTGAAAGTAAATATGTTGTTTCTGCATTCTGAAAGTAAGTGTTTTGTTCTGCATATTGAACTTTATAAATGCTCATGTTTACATGCTAGTATATATTCTCTACTTACTGAGTTGTTGATAACCCACCCCTTATCTCCACAATATTTTTTAGATATTTTGATGGTTCAACTGAGGATCAAGATTATGAGGCAATGAGTGAGATGATTTAACTATAGTGGATTAAACATAGAAAGTTTTTATGAGTATTTGCAATTTTTATTAAGTTTTTTTTTTTTTTTTTATGATTGTGATATCCCGTATTTACTTGTATTTTAACTAAGTAAATTATTGCATTTATTAAGATTATGAACTTTCTTGTTTTAAATTTCAAATGATTTACGTTATTTTATTTTAAGATTTTTAATTGTTAATTCAATGTGTTTTCTTGTTATTAATTATTGTTCATTATTTAAATTGCTCTTTATTTTAAATTAGTTTATTGTTTGATTTAATTATTTTATTTTCATTTAATCACTACGTTTAAATTATTTTATTTAATTTGTTGTTTTGAAATCTTTTTCGTCGGATCATTTATGTGACCCAAGATGTGAGGATTGGACCTTATTTCTTTCCCTTCATTTTTCTTTCCCTCTTTTTCATTTCTTCTTCTCTTTTCTTTTTCCTTCATTTTTCTTTTTCTCCCCTGTTTTTCCCGCAACCGCGCGCGATGTCCCTCTCTCCCTCTCCCTATGCATTTTCTTCTTCTCCCCCAGCCCGCCGCTGTGCGCCTCCATGTGCCTCACTGCCCCTACCATTCGCTCCCCCACCGGCCGGTGATCACCCCCTATAATTTCAGCTCCAACCTCGGCGCCGTTAGCCCCCATGCGCAATCGCCCCACCTTTGGCCACAATTTCTTCACCACTTCATTCTCGACCTCTTAGCAACCTAATGCACCCATTCTCAGCTCCGATCTGCCACCGATGAAGCACATTCATCAACATTTTCGTTTTGGGTTTTGTGGTCTTCGACTGCCCTTTACACCGCCACCCATGGCCAACCACCATTACCACTAACTTCACCGACATCCCTAAGCTTTTCCCTAGCAATCTCAAGTCTTTGTTTGTTCCCGTTCAAAAGTGAGTTTTTGAGCCCCATGGCCATAGTGCATTTGGCACTATTCTGTTGCTGTGTTGCTGTCTCTTGCACCTCCGTGATCCTTCGAAAATTATAAAATAGCACTGTAAGTATTTTCCCAAATAACTTTTGAGATTTAAATGTATTTTTGCTCTAACACATATTTACTGTGATTGGTTGATTGTGCCGAACTGAGTCCGAGGAGTAAGGGGGTCGATTAGATTGGAGGATGAAGTTGTTTGTGTGATTCATTTATATTGGTATTTGTTGGTTGTTGGATATTGATGTCGTGTCTTATAAATTGTATGCTTGCACGCATGTTCATGTTTGTAAAGGAAACTGGGTTTTCGTATAATTGCATACATATTCATGTGTTTATTGAAAATTAAATTTTCATGTGAAATGAAAGAGACTGTAGGGATGGTGGTAGAGTCCCGTCTGTGATTCCCCCGCCTACGGTGCACGCGGTAGGGATAGTGGTAAGTAGGGATGGTGGTTGTGTCCTGCCTGTGATTCCCGCCTATGGTGCACGCGGTAGGAATGGTGGTAAGCAGGGATGGTGGTATAGTCCCGCCTGTGATTCCCACCTACAGTGCTCTGATATGTATTCATTGTGTGGAAAGGAACTGTAAGGATGGTGGTAAGCAGGGATGGTGGTAGAGTCTCGCCTGTGATTCCCACCTACGGTGCACGTGGTAGGGATGATGGTAAGCAAGGATGGTGGTAGAGTCCCGCCTGTGATTCCCGCCTATGGTGCATGCGGTAGGGATGGTGGTAAGTACAGATGGTGGAATAGTCCCGCCTCCGATTCCCGCCTACAGTGTCCGACAAATGGTTGGGTTTTGTGTAAATCATTTTCTAGGAAAATGTCAGATTACATTTTTGGCTAAAATGAGATTTTTAGCGTGTGTTAGAAAATAATCATTTTTGGAGAAAATGAAGTTTTGGGATCTATTTGTTGGTTGCATTAATGCATTTTTTTTATCTTGTGAGTTGTTTGGATTATTACTTACCTACGGTACTATTTTATGGTATCGCAGATTTTGATGCAGATGAGGATGACGAACCTTAGGCTTTGGTTCCGTTGGAGGAGCGACTTGGGGTTGCTCTCGTGTATCGATATTTGCTTTATTACTTATTTATGTATTTGCCTTTGTAATATATTTTGGGATAACTGTATATTTTTTTTAAAGGTAATTTATTTTGGATATTTGTATTTAAATTTCTGGTACTTAGTTGGCTTATTTAAATTAGCCGCTGCGACTTTTGTTGTGCACTTTTGTATGTTGCACACACTTGAGCACTTATCGTTGGGATGCGTGACCTGTGTTGTCATCATCCCGATCCCCGATTTGCCATACGTGGGGGTAGGGGCGCCACAATGATGACTTGACATTTTGGAAAATTGGTTATATTGAGGAAACTAGTTTGAAGCAAAATCTCTTTATGATATTGGGAATTTTGAGTCTATTATTATATTGTTGAAATGTGAGTTTAAGTGATAGGATGTAACTCTCTGACTCGTGTGGGACCGAGGCATTACAGTGTTCAACATGAATTCAGATCAAACTACAAGCCAAACCACGACACAAAATGGACCGTAAAAAGCCATAGTTGCAGAAAAATAATTCTATACTCAAATTCAGTTGTTAGGGTTATATGCCACAAACAAAACCAACCAAAATTCATCAGAAATGAAACAATCCCACCTTACAACTGTTCGATTCCTGAATGTCAGGAACAACTGGTTCTCATACAGAAAGATAAATGTTGATGGAGTCATGAACTCAGTTCTGCTAACTTCCGTTAGCTCAGTATTTCGAACCAACATTCAAGGGAAATGATATTTAAAAGGTTAGGATAATCAGAGGCTGCTAGACAATGCCAAAAGAGACAATGACTTACTTCAAGAATCTGAAAAGTTTCAGCATCTACCTTAAAGCGTTGGGGATATCAGATTTCATAGTTTCTCTTTTCAATGAACTTGTTAGTGTAGTGGCTGTCATCTACAACATATGAGGATCTTCTACATCCATATGTAATGCATATACCAATGAATCAATGAAAAGGTCAAACCACCTGCACATTGTCTTGGCAATAAAAGCGAAGAGATTCCAATAAAGATAGTAACTTAATCCTTTTAACAATATATACACATAAGAAAAAAAAAAGTAGCAGATACACAGACTCATAAATTTACTCTGTTTCTCACATCAAACTTGAAACAGGAAACAACAAACAAATAAATATAAATGACAAACATACAAAAAATAAATAAAAAAGTACAAACTCATCGTCCCAAAAAAGCAAACAAATAAAATGACAAACTTAAACATTTCAAACTAAAAAATAAATAGCTCAAAGCCATCTGTTTTTTTTTTCAAAAAACTGTAGAGAAGTAAAGAATATCCCATGATTGACATGCAAGACTACAATAAAAAACTTACATGGAGTTAAAAACATATGACTAGTTTTTGTTCAATATTATTTAAACAATCAAAACAGATAACTATAAAGTATAGACCTTGAGTTTTGAAGTTCGCATGCTCTATGGGTATATGTGACTGTGACATAATCAAAAGCAAAGCCAATCAACTTAGGAATGCCCACTAAAGAAGACAAGTTTTTAAAAGATTAGAAAAACAAGACAAGGTTTTAAAAAGCTAATGCAACTGAATGCTGAACTATCCAGGGATGCCTAGGAATCTGGACCATAAGTAAGGCAACATTTTCATAAAGATGCTTAAATTTTTATGCAGGATAATGCTAATACTTTGAAAGCTCAACTTGATCAATAGAAAATTGTGGGTCGGAATCTTTTGTATGTATTTTTCATACCATTGATGATGGTATGTTATAATTCATGTGCATGTGAAGAAGCCATGTTTTGGTTAGTGTAGTAACAAATTCAAGTAAAAAAGCATATCTTCATAATATAATTGCCAAACACATAGAAAACATTTTTACTTGGATCTTCTTCTTCTTAATTTTATTTGAGAAGTTTGATCTTTTTTGTAAAGATGTTCGAGAAACACTATCTCACAAGTTGAGATAGAGAGTGTGTCTTCATTCATATAAATAGTAGCATGTACAACTGAAATCTATCTATGGAAAGTGTACAAGAAATGGAAAGAATATTAACCAAATATACACGGCTAAACAGAAGCTATATACAGCTAACACGAGATTTACTTCCTAAGAATATACATTAGTTGACTTAAGAAGATTGTTGAGATATCTTGGGAGGATGGATGTGATCATGGGTTGATGTCCTTGATTTATGCACAGTTGAGTGATTCTTGATTTCATCCCTTTTATTCGCCCTCAAACTTGGTTGTGGAAGAAAGTAGAGGCCAAGTTTGTCACGCAGCTGCTTGAATGGAGATTTAAGCAGGGGCTTTGTGAATAGATCTACAAGAGATGTAACAAACTTTGTTTCCAATGAACCAAGTACCACTCTTTCCCCCAGATAGTGGTAATCAAGTTCTATGTGCTTTGTTCGAGCATGTAGAACTAGACTCACTGTCATAAATAAGGCATTCATGTTGTCACAATGAAGAATAGGTGTTTTAAGAAGTGGCACCCCAAGGTCTCAAAGTAGAGTGGAAACCCATGTCAACTTAGTTGCTGTTGAAGCCATTGCTCTATACTCTGCCTCGGCACTTGACCTTGCAGCTGTTGGTTGCTTCTTTGCACTCCAAGAGATGCAATTGCTACCAAGAAAAGTTCAATAGCCTGAGGTTGATCTCCTTTTAGTTGGGCAACCTACCCAATCTGCATCAGAAAACCCATATAAATCAAGTGTGCTTCTTGAGAGGATGCTTATCCCTAGGTCAGTTGTTCCTTGCAAGTACCTAAGGATCTTTTTACATGCTGGAAATGAGTCACAGTAGGTGCTTGTAAGAATTGACAGACATAATTCACACAGAATGACAAATCTGGTCTGGTAAAATTGAGGTACTACAGACCACCAACAAGACTTCTATAGAGTGTTGGATCATGAAATTGTTGCTTAGAGACAGATTGATGCTGTCCTTTGGTAGGCATAGGTGTGGACAGAGCCTTGCATTCATGCATGTTGGCTCGAGTCAATAAGTCCATTATATACCTATGCTGGGATAAGTGTGGCGCCTCCAATCCCCCTTATAGAAATACACGGGGATCGAGACACCAGGATGGGGACAACACGGTCACACATCCCATCGAAGTGCCAGTGTGTGTACATGCAACGATGTACAATTAAAATAATGCAGCGGATAGTCAACTAAGTACCAGAATTTAAATACAACTAAACATCAGTAGAGGTTTAAAAGTAGTTATACAGTCATCCAAAATAAGTTAACACATGACCTGAAATACAAATAAGTAAAATAGAATAATAAAGCTAGTGATCCCAGATCACTCCTCGGGCAGAGCCGTCTCCTCAGGCTCGCCCTCCTCCTCATCTGCATCAAAATCTGCGTTACCACAAAATGGTACCGCAGGTAAGTATGACCAAAGTAATCCTCAGGAAATAAAATGCATTTAATGCAACCAACATGCATGCATATGATGAAATATGCATTTTTCTCAAACATCATTTTCCCCGAAAATGATAATTTTCCAACACACGCCAAAATCTCATTGGCCCAAATATCCGTAAAATATTTTCCCAGAAAATGGTTTACACAAAATCCACGCACACTATTTTCCCAGAAAATAGCCAATTTAATCCTTTATTAACCTATGCACCATGGCCTCCCCTAGGGACCATCCGCACGTCCTGACTTCGTAGTGATGCTCGGTTCCGCGCCCAGCGCGTACGTAGCCAAGCACCCACTACGCAACAAGCGATGCCCAGTTCCGCGCCCAGCGCGTACGTAGCCAAGCATCCTCTGGTCCCCGCCAGCAGAAGGACCACGGAGTCGGCACGAATCTCTCGTCCGATCCCATCATCGCCCAGCGACAATCCAGGGGACGTTACTCAGTTTATTCCGCTCCCGAGTAACCAGAGGAGCTCCACCGAGATAATACCCCATCTCGGCTTGGGGTCGTGATACACACGCACCCAAAAATACTCTCACATAAAATCACAATTTCCAAATCACACATGAGCATGAATGCTCAACACGAAAACCCAGTTTTCTTTACAAACATGATCATGCATGTTTACAAACATCAAATCCAAAATCCATCAATAACCAATCCCAACAAATCCAACCAAACAACTCCAACCAATAAACCATCTGACCCCCGTACTCCTCGGACTCAGTCCGGCAAAACCAATCATCAGATTAAATACAGTGAAATGTGTTAGTGCAAAAATACATTAAATTCACAAGAATTCTTTGGAGAAATACTTACAGTGCAATATTGCAATTTTTGAAGGATCACGGAGTTGAAAAAGGCGACGTCTGAGCAACACCACAGTGTAAAATACACTGTGGCCGTGGGTCACAAATATCCACTTTTCAACGGAGACAAACGAAGACCCAAAAGTGATAGGGTAGGGCCTAGAGAGGTCGGTGAAGCCAATGGTGGTGGTGATTTGCCGTGGGTGGCGGCGCAAGGGGTGGTTTTAAGGCCAAATAGTCAAAATCGGAAATGTACTTGGTGGGGCTTCACCGGTGACGGATCGGAGCTGGGGTTGGGTCCAATGGGTTGCCAAGAGGTCGGGGATGATGTGGTAGGAAGATGGTGGCCGGAGGTGGAGCGACGGCGGCGCAACGGCGGAAAGAGTGCCGCGGCTTCGTGGGTCTCGTGGTGGCTAACGGCGGCACAAGGGAGGCTAAAAATGGAGGGGTAGCTTCATCGGCGGCAGGGGAAGCGGAGGGGCTAGGCGGTGTCGACCACCGCCGGCGGACGGCGGTGCTGGGAGGGAGAGAAGGAAACGGGCGGAGGAGAGGAGAGAGAGAGATCGTGCGGGAGAGAAGAAACTGAAGGAAAATAAGGAGAAAAAAGGAGAAAAAGAAAAGGAGAGGAAAGAAAAATAGGGGAAAAGAAATGAGGTCTAATCCTCATAACTTGGGTCACAAAAATGATCCAACGGAAACGATTTTAAAACCACAAGTTAAATAAAATAATTTAAACGTAATGGTAAAGTCAAATTGAAATAATTAAATCCCACAGTAATTAATTTAAATATTAAAAGAAATTTAAATGCATAACAATAAATAAATATTAAGAAAGCACATAGAAATCATTTTCACCAAATTAAAATCATAGAAATAAACTCACTAAAAATCCGACCAATTTTAAAATAAGAGGATAAATTTTTGAATAAATAAAAATAATCATTCAGTAAAAATACACTAAAATACGGGATGTTACAATAAGAACAGGTTAGAACCGACCTTATGAACCTCTATCCCCAAAAAATGGTGTAGGAAACCCAAGTCCTTGATAGTGAACTAAGTACTCAGTTGGTAGATCAACGATTGAATTCTTTGCGGATTTTCACCTATGACAACCATGTCATCTACATAGAGCAAAAGGATGAGAACTCCATGGTCTGAGTGGCAAATAAACAATCTTGGATCTGTTGAGCTTGAGTAGAAACCAAGCTGTAAAAGAAAGTCACTCAACCTGTCAAACCAAGCTTGAGGAACTTGTTTGAGGCCATACAAGGCACGATTTAGCTTGCACACATGGTGAGGATGTTGTGGATCTACATAGCCAGTTGGCTGCTCCATGTAAACATGAGTGTTAAGAAAACCATGCAAAAAAGCATTTTAACATCTAGTTGATGAAGTTTCCTAGTGTTTAATAGTGGCAAGAGTAAGAACAATTCAAATGCTTGCAGGTTTCACAACTGGTAAAAAGGTTTCTGAAAAATCAACCCCATCAACTTGACTAAAGCCTTTAGTAACCAGCCTTGCTTTAAGTCTTTTAAGAGAACTATCTACCCTTAGTTTAGCTTTATACACCCACTTGCAGCCAACTATATTCATATCATCAGTTTGTGGAACTAGTTCCCAAGTTTTTTTTTTGGCAAGTGCATCAATTTCCTCTTCCATTGCAGCAAACCAACCAGGATGTTTAGTGCAGTTTTAACTGACTTTGGTTCAATAGGGATGGGAACTGTGATGCAAATTTTCATATCGAGCGTTTGGTTTGTGAATACCTCACCTAGACCTAGTTTGCACAAGATGTGGGGGTCGAGTTGACTAGACAGTGTGTTGAATAGAAGCAGTTTGTGATGGATGAGGCAGACAATCTATTTCTGGAAGGGAGTTTGATGATGGACAATCTGTTTGGGAGGAGTAATTGATCTCAGTTGAGTTTGATGATGATGGAGGAGGAGCATAAGCAGAAGACAATGGTTGCTTTACAGGCTCTTTAGAGAGAACTTTGTGCCATTTAGTGAATGTTGAGATTTCCCCCTCAATAGTAGGAGAGTAAGGTAGGACAGATTCATCAAACACCACATGCCTTGAGATAAAAACACAACCAGTGGGTGGATAAAGACATTTGTAGCCTTTGTGTTTGTTGCTATAGCCAATAAAGACACATGGCAAAGACTTGGATTCTAGCTTATTTGACCTATACTCTCCAAGGTATGGGAAACATCTGGACCCAAGGGTTTTCAGTATGCTATAATCATGATGTCTAGCATAAAGTCTAAAGATGGGTGAGTCCATGTTAAGCACAGAAGTTGTGTTTAACAGAAAAACTACAGTAGAAAAGCAATCTAGCCAGAACATATGTTGTAGTTTTGCATGAAACATCATGGTTAGCCCAAGATTTGTGATACTCCTATGTTTCCTTTCTGTTTTACCATTTTGTTCAGGAGTTTTGGGACAAGCAGCTTGATGAATAATACCATGGTTCTGAAAGTATGCAAGTAGTTTTGCATCGTTTAACTCTCCTCCTCCGTCAGTTTGAAAAAACACTAATTTTTTCATCAAATTGACACTTGACAAGCATATGAAACTAAACAAAGGCTGATTGAAGATCAGATTTGTGCTTAACTGGAATCAACCATGAAAAGTTTGTTGCTTCATCAACAAAAATTGCATAGAATTTATATTTTTCCCTTGAAAGAGCAGGAGCTGGCCCCATAGATCATAGTGTATTTTAGCAAAAGGAATAGTAACAATATGATCTCTAGAAAGAAAGGGCAACTTGCATGCTTTTGCCATTTGACAGCTTGTACAGATTTTTGAAGAAATTTGTTTTGACTCAAGATTAATGAACTTTTTGGTACAAAGAAAGTCTAAAATTCTTGATTTTGGGTGTCCAAGCCTTTGGTGCCATTCTTCTTTATTTGTGGATCGAAATCTTGAAGAGTAGAAGCTCTTTTTATTCTAAAAAGTTCAAATAGGATCAAAAGTGTATAGGCCCTTCTGATTCTTGCATGTTGCCACTATCTTCTGAGTTACCCTATCCTCTAGCACAAAACCATGTCCATTAAAATCAAATTGTAGAGGGTAATTAGTAGTTAATTTGCTAAATGACAATAAATCGTTCTTAATTTCAGGAACTACTAGCACATCATTTAACAAAATCTGAGAATTAGAAGATCCAACCATTGCGTGACCAATATGAGTGATAGGTAATACTTTGCCATTTCCTACCATTATGCCATCATGGCCTATGTATGGAGTTAATGAGTGAATAATACCTTCATTTGCAGTCATGTGGTCAGTGGCCCCAATGTCAGGATGCCAGGAAGAATTCTCAGTATTGAGCTCCATATTGAGGGCTGCAAAACTTTGAGGATGGCTGTCATGGGTAAAAGAATGGTTAAACCTATTAAAGCACCTCAAAGCAGTGTGGTTTCTTTTGTTACAAATCTGGCATATGACTTCCTCTTTGTTTGCAGATTTGAAATTGGATGGAGGGCCACGAGAGTGGCCGTCAGAATTCCATGCTTGACGTGGAGCACTTTGTTTTGGACCATTAGATGACCCTTGCACAAAACCACGCCCTTTGGATGTAAAAGATCCAGATTGTGCATTTGACTTCTCTTGCTAGTAGTTCTTCTGTCCATAAAAAACCATAGGAGAAGGATTAACATCAAGTTTGTACCTGTCTGTATAGCTCTCCAATAGGGTGGCAACTTCTGAATAAGCAGGAATAGGAGGCCTACGCATAGTTGCAGTAAAAACTTCAAACTCTTTGCCAAGGACATTGAGCAGCCACCAGGATTGTTTGTGTTCTACCACTGGCTTGCCAATAGCAGCAAGTTAATTACACACAACTTTGAATTTCCAGAGGTATTCACTCAAGGAATTAGATCCTTTGGTGATTGATGTAAGTCTGTGATTCAGAGCAAGACTTCTGTCAGAGGAAACTCGAGCAAAGGCATGGACCAGAGCATGCCAAACTTCTGAGGCAGTGTTTAGGCCAACAACAATGCCTAACACTTCCTCAGATAAGGTGGCTGTAAGCAAGCCTTTCACTAGCCTATCAAACCTGTGCCACTTTGCATACAGTGGGTTAGGCTGGGAGGAATCACCTTGGAGGAATTGAGGTGGGGTTTCAATGTCACCTATTATGAATCCTTGAAGATCATAACCTTCCAAGATGTTTAACATTTGAGTTTTCCAGAGCAGAAAGTTGTTGGAATTTAGTTTAATTGAAACATAGTTGGACACATTTTGTGATGCAAGATAGGGATAAGAGTCTGAGGAATTTGAGAAGTTGGAGGTTGCAGATAAATCCATGACAGAAAGAGAAAAAGGAACAAAAATTCACACACAGCAATATATCAACCCGTAGAGGCTCTTGATACCATAAAGATGTTTGAGAAACACTATCTCACGAGTTGAGATAGAGAGTGTGTCTTCATTCATATAAATAGTAGCATGTACAACTGAAATATATCTATGGAAAGTGTACAAGAAATGGAAAGAATATTAACCAAATATACACGGCTAAATAGAAAACTAACATAAGAGATTTACTTCCTAAGAATATACATTAGTTGACTTAAGAAGATTGTTGAGATATCTTGGGAGGATGGCTGTGATCATGGGCTGATGTCATTAATTTGTGCATAGTTGAGTGATTCTTGCTTTCATCCCTTTTATTTTGTGGGTAGAATAAATATAATTTGTTGCTATTTGCCAAAAAGGTATTTTCAATACTATGAAATTTAATGTTAATCTTTGTTGCCATCTAGAATTGATTTTTCAAATCTAACCCCAATTTCTGAATTACCATATTCTTGAAAAGCAAAATTACCATATTCTTCAAAAGCAAGAACAACTTTGCCATGACAACGAGCTGCTATATAAATTTGCATCAAAGTACAAATTAATACAAAAGATCACTAATCATTCCTTCAATACAAGAATTAGTACTAGATCCTGATACATAAAATCAAACCGTAATCCCCAAAAACATTAATGATATATGATTAAGATATAATATGAATAACTATGAATGCACAACCAAGAGAACCATTCAAGTCACTGCTTCTCCTGTATACTAAAATCCAAAAAACAAATCCTTTCAAACCCAAAAAAAAATCCATAAGCAAACAAAACCCTAGAGCTGCATATATAACACCAACATCATTCACACAAAAATTGAAACAAAATCCTAACTTCATGTTCATAACCCAGATCCATTAAAGTAGCAATCCAATTGTAATTACCTCCATCACAAAGCACCTCACAACTCTAAGCCACCAACACAGACAATAAAGACACAAGAATCTTCTTTATTACGCACCCTTGCAACACAAAAGAGAGATGAGAGAGAGAGACGATGGAGGAGAGATCACCTACCGACAAGGACGAAGACCTTAGTGGTTGTGGTGGCGGAGTAAGACCGAGGAGACAGAGATGAGAGAGACACCAGGAGGTGCTCGGTGCCATGGAGTGGTTCCTAAGAGATGTAGTAGAGAGAGAAACAGAGAAAGGGAGGGCCTCGGGCTACTTGGCTAGGCTTGGAGGAGAAGGGGGCTTCGACGGAGGACTGTTGATGGCGTCAAGGTGTGAGTGGTGGCAAACGGCGCCCCTAGCGGCGGCAATATAAAGAAGTATGAAAGAGCGAGAGGTGATGGCACATTCTGGGAAAAGAAGATTTCCAGCGTGGGGGCTAGGGGAGAAGAACGGGGTGGCCATCAAGGTGAGGTGGCGATGGTGTGGTGGGGTCGTTGGCCACGGGCTGTATGCGGCGGCATAGGTCAAGGGAAGAGGGATTGGGGAGGCAGAGGGGGGAGGGCGGAGGGGGGGAAAAAAAGAAGGGGAATGTGGGAATTTAATTTTATTAGATTTTGAGGCAACAATAACTTGCCGCAATACCTACATACATCGCTGCAAAAATCGAACTGCTTATTTTCAATGGTCATAAAAATTGTTGGAATTACTTATTTCCAGCGACTAAATATTCGTCGAAAATAGTCTTATACAATTTTTTATAAAGTTTGTAAAACATTATTTCCAGCGCTTTTGGATTGCAGCTAATAAGCACTAATTCGCGCAAAAGTATTCGTTGTGGCAATTTTCCTATTCATCGCAAATAATATTCTGCAAAAGGTCTAAAAGTTGCCGCAAATAAGTGAATAGTAAATTCAGCATTAGCATTTCGAATACATTGTGTTGGATTACATGGTGGTGAATGGAAAATAAGTATAGGAAAAGTACAAAGAGATGGACACCAAAATTTACGTTGTTTGGCAATGGGCCTACGTACACAGGTGTTTGGGAAGGAAGTCTCCACTATAATATATCTGTTTACAATCACTCATGGATCCTCAGATCTCACTGTATAGACAAGTTTGTAGCTCTTCCTGTTGAAGACATTGTCTTCCTTGAGAGGCTACTTGAAAAAGAATATCTGATTGTGGGAGAGTTTAGCCCATGTGAGAAGTAGCAGTCATTCATTTATATGTCTGCTCATCTCTTTCTCTATCGATCCCCATCCCTCCCTTTTATACGTTGTCTAACCTTTTATTGTAGATGCCAGCCTGCCATGAGGTGGCAGATCTCTCTTACGTGAACTCTTTGCTTTCTTCTCCTGACCCTCTGACATTTTACAGCCTCATATCCCTCTTATCTCCCTCTTGTCTCTTTTCTTGTTCCATTTTGTCTCTTTCCTTGTTTTCCCTTTTGTCTCTAGTGTTGGCTTCGTGGGCTAGGCCCAATTTATTGGCTATGGGCATTTTTCCACTTCATAGAAAACTGCTAATTTTTAGCACACTTGTGGGCTGGAAATTATAAAAAATTTTCTTTATGAGGATTTCTAACCTGGGCGGGTATATTGAAGGTGAAAGGGTTTGCGAACTGATATCTAGTGTTAATGAGTACGCGTATGCTGCAAGCGCTGAGCTCCAATATGGTGGGAGATGACCTCAATCCCGTATGGTGCGAGCGCGAGTATCGGATGTCGTGGGAGGTGTACTCGATCGCTTATGGTGCATGCACGATGCTTGGCTAATGCAGGAGACGAATTTGACCCCATATGATGTGAGCACAGAGCTCGGATATAAGGGAGATGTACTCGACAGCGTAAAGCTTGAATGGTGCAAGAGATGGACTCGACCTCTAATGGGGCGGGAGATGGACTCGATCTCATAAGGCAAGAGCACGGAGCTCGAATGGTGCGAGAGATGGACTCGACAACGTAAACCGCGAGTGCGGAGCTAAAATGGGGTGGGAGATGGCATCGACAGCGTAAGGCGTGAGTGTAGAGCTCGAATGGGGCGGGAGATGGACTCGACCGCGTAAAGCACAAGCGCGGAGCTCGAATGGTGCGGGGAGATGGACTCGACCACGTAAAGCGCGAGCGAGGTGCTCGTGAGAGTCTAGTGATGCGGTTTTGTTAATGGAGATTCCTTTGATGGAGATTTCGGTGATGGAGATTCTTTTGATGGAGATTCTATCATTGTCAATGCATCGCAGGCAGCAATCTTGCACGAAGCTGGACAAGTCATTGGGACTTGCATTTCGAGTATGAGTTAACAGGGTAAAGCTCATGGCTCTGGTCCTATGCTTTATACTTCGTGGCCGATGTAGAGACCGGGCTTGTACCCTGCGAAGGTCGGAAAGTCCAATCCTAGGACTGGCTTGTATTCCTACTGGCTCTTATAGGTTGGCAGAGCCCAAGGGCCCTACTCCCTCACCAATGCATAGTAGGCAGCAACCTTGCACGAAGCCCAAAAATGCATTGAGACAAGCTCACCAATGATGTCGTGTTTCGCGAGCCTGGGCAACTCTACGTCGACAGTGCCACAATGTGTGTGAGTTGGAACCCCCAGCAGTGTTCTGGTGCAGCTGTGTGATGGTAGTTCGTACGTCCATAGCGGTGACTCTGTAAATAGTATCTATTTACAGTCACTCATGGATCATCATATCTCATTATATAGACAAGGTTGAAGCTCTTCTTGTTGGAGACACTGTCTTCCTTGAGAGGCTGCTTGAAGAAGAATATCTGATTGTGGGAGAGTTCAGCCCGTGTGAGAAGTAGCAGTCGTTCATTTATCTGTATGTTCATCTCTTTCTCTATCGATCCCTAACCCTCCCTTTTATGTTGTCTGGGCATCCCCTTTTCTACGTTGTCTGACCCTTTATGAGGTGGTAAATCTCCCTTGCGTGAACTCTTTGCTTTCTTCCCCTGACCCTCTGACATTTTACAGCCCTCATATCCCTCTTTTCTCCTCTTGTCTCTTTTCTTGTTCCCTTTTGTCTCTTTCCTTATTTCCCATTTTTCTCTAGTGATGACTTGATGGGCTGGGCCCAATTTATGGGCTATGGGCATTTTTCCCCTTCACAAAACCCCTATAATATTAAGCACACTTGTGGGCTGGAAATTATAGAAGTTTTTGTTTATAAGGAATTCTGACCTGGGCGAGTATATTGAAGGTGAAAGGGTTTGCAAACTAATATCTACTGTTAATGAATACGCGTATGCTGCGAGCTCGGAGCTCGAATATGGCGGGAGATGACCCCGACCGCGTATGGTGCAAGCGGGTATTGGATGTCAGAAGAGGTGCACTCAATCTCGTATGGTGCGTGCGCTGAGCTTAGCTAATGGGGGAGATGGATTCGACCGTGTATGATGCAAGCGTGGAGCTCGGATATGGCGGGAGATGTACTCGATAGCGTATAGCATGAGCACGGAGCTCGAATGATGTAGGAGATGGACTCGACCGCGTAAAGAGCTAGTGTGGAGCTCTAATGGGATGGGGGATGGACTCGACTGCGTAAGGCGCAAGCACGGAGCTCGAATGGTGTGGGAGATGGACTCGATTGCGTAACGTGAGAGTGTGGAGCTCGAATGGGGAGGGAGATGGACTCCACAGCATAAGGCGCGAGCGCGGAGCTAGAATGGGGCAGGAGATGGACTCGACCGCGTAAGGCGCGAGCGCGGAGCTCGAATGGTGCGAGAGATGGACTCTACTGCATAAGGCACGAGTGCGGAGCTCGAATGGTTCGGGAGATGGACTCGATTGTGTAAGATGCGAGCATGGAGCTCGAATGGGGCGGGAGATGGACTCGACCGCATAAGGCACGAATCCAGAGCTCGAATGGTGCGGGAGATGGACTCAACCACGTAAAGCACTAGCGGAGAGCACTAATAGGGTGGGAGATGGACTCGACCGTGTAAAGTGTGAGTCGGTGCTTGAATAGGGCAAGAGATGGACTTGACCATGCAAGGCACGAGCGCGGAACTCGATTGGTTTTGGAGATGGACTCAACTGCATAAAGCATAAGTGTGGTGGTCGCGAGAGTTTAGTTACTCGTTTTTGTTGATGGAGATTCCGTTGATAGAGATTCTGTGATGAAGATTCTATCACTACCAATGCATGCCAAGTAGCAACCTTGCACGAAACTCGACAAGTCATTGGGACTTGCTTTTTGAATAGTTGTTAGCAGGGCAAAACTCATGACTCTGGTCCTGTGCTATATACTTTGTGGCTGATCAAGAGACCGATCTTGTATCCTGCGAAGGTCGGCATGTCCAATCTCATAACTGGCTTGTATTCCGACTGGCACTTATAGGTTGGCAAAGCCCAAAGGCCCTGCTCCCTCACCAATGCATCGCAGGCAGCAACCTTGCACGAAGCTCGACAAGTCATTCCGACTTACATTTCGAATAGTTGTTAGTAGGGCAAAGCTCATGGCTCTAGTCTTGTGCTTTATACTTTGTGGCCGATCTAGAGACTAGGCTTGTACCCCGTGAAGGTCGACAAGTCCAATCTCAGGACTGGCTTGTATTTCTGCTAGCTCTTATAGGTTGGTAGAGCCCAAAGGCCTTACTCCATCTCCAATGCATCGTAGGCAACAATCTTACACGAAACTCAACAAGTCATTGGGACTTGCATTTCGAATAGCTATGAGCAGGGCAAAGCTCATGGCTCTGGTCCTGTGCTTTATACTTCGTGTTCAATCTAGACACTGGGCTTGTATCCCGCGAAGGTCGGCAAGTCCAATCTCAGGACTAGCTTGTATTCTGACTGGTGCTTATAGGTTGGCAGAGCCCAAGGGTCTTGCTCCCTCACCAATGAATAGCAGGCATCAACATTGCACGATGCTCGAAAAGTAATTGGGACAAGCTCACCAATGATGTCGTGTTTTGCCGGTCTGAGCTACTCTACGCTGATAGTGCCACGATGTGTGTGAGTTGGAGCCTCCGGCAGTGTTCTGGTGCGGCTGTATGGTGCCGGTTCGTACGTCCATGGCAGTGAATAGAAAATAAGTGTAGGAAAAGTAAAAAGAGATGGACACCAAGATTTACGTGGTTCAGCAACGGGCCTACATCCACGGGTGTTTGGGAGGGAAGTCTACACTATAATATATCTGTTTACAGTCACTCAAGGATCCTCATATCTCACTGTATATACAAGGTTGGAGCTCTTCCTGTTGGAGACATTGTCTTCCTTGAAAGGCTGCTTGAAGAAGAATATATGATTGTGGGAGAGTTCAGCCTGTATGAGAAGAAGCAGTCGTTCATTTATCCGTCTATTCATCTCTTTCTCTATCGATCCTCATCCCTCCGTTTTATGTTGTCTAGGCATCCTCTTTTATACGTTGTCTGACCTTTTATTGCAGATGCCAGCCTGCCATGAGGTGGCAAATTTCCATTGCGTGAACTCTTTGCTTTCTTTCCCTGACCCTCTAACATTTTACAGCCATCATATCCCTCTTGTCTCCCTCTTGTATATTTTCTTGTTCCCTTTTGTCTCTTTTCTTCTTTCCCATTTTGTCTCTAGTGATGACTTGGTGAGCTGGGCCCAATTTATGGGATATGAGCATTTTTTTCCCTTCACAGAACCCCTCTAATTTTTAGCACACTTGTGGGCTGGAAATTATAGAAGTTTTTTCTCTATGTAGATTTCTGACTTGGGCAGGTATATTGAAGGTGAAAAGGTTTGCGAATTGATATCTACCGTTAATGAGTACGCGTATGCTGCGAGCGCAGAGCTTGAGTATGACGGGAGATGACCTTGGATGTATGGTGCGAGCGTGGGTATCGAATGTCGTGGGAGGTGTACTTGATCATGTATAATGAAAGCGCAAAGCTCGGATATGGGGGAGATGTACTCGATAGCGTATAACGCGAGCGCGAAGCTCGAATAGTGCGGGACATGGACTCGACCGTGTAAGGCACTAGCGTAGAGCTCTAATGGGGGGGGAGATGAACTCAACAATGTAAAGCGAGAGTGTAGAGCTCAAATGGTGTGGGAGATGGACTCGACTGCGTAAGGTTGAAGCGCAGAGCTTGAGGTGAGGGAGATGGACTCGTCCACGTAAAGCGCAAGCGCGGAACTTGAATGGTGCGGGAGATGGACTTAACCACGTAAAACGTGAGTGTAGTGCTAACGAGAGTCTAGTGACTCGGTTTTGTTGATGGAGATTTCACTGATGGAGATTTCGTTGATGGAGATTCTATCACTACGAATGCATCGTAGACAACAACCTTGCACGAAACTCGACAAGTCATTGGGACTTGCATTTCAAATATCTTTTAACAGGGCAAAGCTCATGACTCTGGTCCTGTGCTTTATACTTCGTGACCAATCTAGAGACCGGGCTTGTAGCCCGAGAAGGTCAGCAAGTCCAATCTTAGGACTGGCTTGTATTTCGACTAGCTCTTATAGGTTGGCAAAGTCCAAGGGCCCTGCTCCCTCACCAATGCATCGTAGGGAGGAACCTTGCATGAAGCTCGACAAGTCACTGGGACTTGCATTTCGAATATCTGTTAGCAGGGCAAAGCTTATGGCTCTGGTCCTGTGCTTTATACTTTGTGGCCGATCTAGAGATCGGGCTTGTTTCTGGTAGGTCGGGTGGTTCTTTTGGGAGTTCATTTTGATGGCCCATATTGTTGGTGTTTGCCACTTCGTACTATAAGAAATAACTTTGTTAGTAGAAACACAATTCACTTGAAATTTGAGAGTGACAAACCTGGAGTTGTTGTTTAGTTAGGGAGAGTTTGTGTTTGCCTGCGCAGCAGTGCAGAGCGGAGTAGCACAGCAGAGCAAAATAGAACAGCAGAGTAGAGCATAATAGCTGAGCCAAGCAGAAAAACCTTGCCGAGCAGAAAAAACGTGTCGAGCATAAAACCATGCTTAGTAGAAAAATCGTGCCCAGTAGAAAAACCGTGCCGAAATGAAAAATCTCATACAAGTTTGTGCAATTTTATCAATTTTGTCTGTGTGACTGGTCTGGTCCGCCATGGGCATCTCGTTCATGGCAGACATTGTGCATGTGACTTCATACATAGGTGAGGTATATTCCAGTACATGATAGATGTTGTCGTGCGATGGTTTTTGAGTAGGTGCTTCATGTGCAATGGTTTCCGAGCTGAGGAACTCCATGCAAATATTTATCGAGCTGGGGGACCCCGTGTATGTAGCTGTCGAGCTGAGGAGTCCGTGCATTTTGTTGCCTCTGTGCATGTATTTTACCGAGCGAGCTGGGGGAACTTTGAGTAGGTGGTTACCGAGCTAAGGAGCCCGAGTAGATGGTTACCTAGCTGAGGAACTTCATGTATGTACTTCACATGTAAGTGAGTTTCTGAGCTGAAGGATCCGTGCCATAAAGTGTAGGCTCCCGCGCGGTGATTTCCAAACAATAGTTTTCCATGAGGGTGAGTTTGAGCTGGTCGTCTAGTGACTTTTGAGCAGCTATTTCCAAGCTATTGACTTCAGAGCAGGTGCTGTCGGAGCTGGAGAACTCCGAGCTTGGAGACTGAGCATGTGGACACAATGCCACCGTAGAACTCTCGTGTACACAGCGGGGTGCACACGAGGTGGGTAGACAAGGGCCTTGTCGGCAATTCACATAGTGACCACCGATGAGACAATTGTGCTCGTGACTGGGCGCTGAAAATTACTTGTTTGTGTGCACGGCACCGTGTGCCTGGGTGTGCGGCAAATGGCCACCGCTGGCCAGCCATGGGTGTTGGAGACAACACCGACGAGGTCAAACGTTGTCGGCAGACCATGAGGACCTCCGTCAATACCTCTTCCATCTGCAACACGGCTGGGTCGTGCCTTGGTTTTTGGTATTTATTGGATGTGATTCGCACGAAACCACACTGGGGGGAGTGCCCAGTAATTAATTGGCTTAGAGGAGACAGATGATGTCGGCACACCACATGGTGGGCGCTGGCCCCCTCTCTTGTTGTGTCGCAGCGTCGCGAGCTCTTGGCGCACGGGAGGTTGGGCATCGTGCACTCGCACAGTGCACAATGGCCTTGCTTGCAAACGTACATGCATGCGGACGTGCATGTATGCATGTTGAACATGCATGCTCATGCAATGTGCACTTAAGTGCATAGTGTTTTATCAGAGTACTATGCAGGTCTAAGGAGTGTTTGTGTGCTACTGTGCACTTAAGTGCACAATATTCACCTTGTAATGTCCAGGCGGAGTGACTTTTAGTCATTCAGTCTTTACTGGGTGCTTTAATCTTTGCACAATTCATTAGAATGAACTGAGTGCAATGGTGAGGAGCTCGGTCCTCTGCCTGGGCATGTAAAGATTTACTTGCCCCTTTTTTTATGAATGTAAAAATTCAAAAAAGCTAAGAATACTTATCTGGAGGAAGCTTTATTCATCATTCAGAATTTATTCAGTGCATCGGAAAATCATCCTTCTTCCACCTTCATTGCGTTCTTCTTCTGTGTTATCGCAGACTGTTCGTCAACTCTTCCTTCCATGAATTCAGTTTGTTCTTCTTCACACGCGAGCTTTGAGAGCATGTTGTTGCCGGCATACGAAGGACACGTTAGTTATGGGACAACAGAGATCCCACATACAGCGCTATTGTTGATGTCGTGTTTCGTAGGCCTAGGCAACTCTATGCCGACAGTGCCACGGTGTGTGTGAGTTGGAGCCCCAGTAATGTTTCGGTGTGGCTGTACGGTGGCGGTTTGTACGTCGATAGTGGTGAATGGAAAATAAGTGTAGGAAAAGTAAAAATAGATGGACACCAAAATCTACATGGTTCGGCAATGGGCCTACGTCCACGAGGGTTTAGGGAGGGAAGTCTCCACTATAATATATCTGTTTACAGTCCCTCATGGATCCTCATATCTCATTGTATAAAAAAGGTTGGAGCTCTTCCTCTGTCTTCCTTGAAAGGCTGCTTGAAGAAGAATATTTGATTGTGGGAGAGTTCAACCCATGTGAGAAGTGGCGGTCGTTCATTTATCCATCTATTCATCTCTTTCTCTATCGATCCCCTTCCCTCCCTTTTATGTTGTCTGGGCCTCCCCTTTTATATGTTCTCTGACACTTTATTGCATATGCCAGCCTGCCATGAGGTGGCAAATTTCCATTGCGTGAACTCTTTGCTTTCTTTCCCTGACCCTCTAACATTTTACAGCCATCATATCCCTCTTGTCTCCCTCTTGTATATTTTCTTGTTCCCTTTTGTCTCTTTTCTTCTTTCCCATTGTGTCTCTAGTGATGACTTGGTGAGCTGGGCCCAATTTATGGGATATGAGCATTTTTTTCCCTTCACATGGGATGTTAAAGGTGTGATTGGGTGAAGTCGGAAACCTTCCCTTGCACAAGGCTTGCCATAATTGAGCTGTGGAATATCAAATTCTTGAACCCATCTCTTCTTTCCAACCACCCTATCAATTTCTTCTACAGCTTTTCGGAGGAGCTGCAGTTGGTTGAGCATTTCTGCAAGTGTCCATTCTATACAGTTGGAAGGATTATCCTTTGCTGCAAGCATCAGTTCCTGCACGCATAAAAAAACGATTAATAGATATTAATTATTGAAAACAATCAACCAATTAACTGTTATTATTAATGGTGTTTTTTTCAGAAAACAAAAAACTGCCAGGAATAAGTGTTTAAATCATGATGAGATTTATATCCATCATATATATTTAGATTTAGATATTTCCACAATAGTAGTACTTATATTAGTGGATATTTAAAATTGTGATATCCTATATTTTAGTGTATTTTAACTTAATGATTATTTTTAATTAATTTAAATGTTGGTTCTCTTATTTTAAATTTATCGGATCTCTCGTTAGTTTATTTTTATGATTTTTAAGTTGTGGAATTTATTATTGTATACTTAATATTAATTATCGTTTTGCATTTAAATTGCTCTTTACTCTAAATCTATTTAATGCTGGATTTTAAAATTATTGTATTGTTGGATTTATATTTATATTTTATTTTAACTAGTCACTGTGTTTAAATTATTTCATCCAACTTACTGTTTTGAATCCTCTTCGTTGGACCATTTTTGCATCCCAAGTTGTGAGGATTGGACCTCATTTATTTCCCTCACATTTTCTTTTTCCCCTTTTTCTTTGTCCTCTTCTCTTTTTCCTTATTTTCCTTTCCCTCCTTTCCACTGCAACTTTCTTCCTCCCGCGTGCACAAGAACCCTCCCTCTCTCCTGTCTGTTTGTTTCGTCCACCCATAGCGCTGCTGTGCACCACACATTTCTGTCACCGCCCCTCCCAACCTCTTACCCACTGGCCGGCGACCTCACCCCTCCCTTTTCAAGGGGATTAATTCTTTGGGGATTAAAGGTATTGATCTAGTTTGGATAATGATTGTTATTAGTTCGAGGTTATAGTGGCATGTTTTAGGATTGATCTATATCAAGTTTAAGGATAATAGATGGTGTGGATTTAGGAAATGATTCTTGTTGATTTTGAGGGAATAGGTCCGGATGATGGAATGATAGGAATCAATCACTTGTACGTTGGAGGAGTATTGGTTTTGACTAAGAATGCACAAGATCGATGCATAATAGTTGAGTGTATGGAGTTGGAGGGTATAGGTCCTTGTTCCAATTTGGCTTGGAAGAAGTGGTTTTGGTAGGTGTTAATTTATGAGGGCGTAATTTTATGCAGGTGGCGAATTATAAGAGTGCGTAGCGTAAGCGTATTATTTTGTGTTAGTTGGGGGGTTCAAATTTATGTCGATTTTGAGGAATAAGTGGTGACTTAAAATTTTGAGGAGAAACTTGTAATTGGAGATTAATCATTTGGATGTGCAAATTTTGTTTATTGATGGTTAACTTTGGAAGTGGCTTTTAGGTTATCAAAGGTAGAATACAATGAACATTTGGAAGATAAAGCATAGGAGTCGATTGAGGTTAGCACAGTTTATGGTGTGAAGATAATCATTATTGGAATTTACCTGGTGTTGTATTAAAGTTCTTGTGGAAATGGAGATTTCGGATTACTTGGCCGCCCTAGGAGTACTAGAAGTGATGTTCCACTGGGAGACTAGTGCGAGTATGATGGAATCGCCTCTAGGAATAAACATGAGAGAGTAGTACCCATGTTGTTGGGCATTAGTGATGGTATGTTTCTCTCAAATGTGTTATGAGTTGTATCTTGTATCCTGCTTTGGTATTAATGTTTGACCTTACAAATTTCGAAGATGAAATTTTATTTAAGGGGTGGAGGATGTGATACCCCGTATTTTAGTGTATTTTAATTTAATGATTATTTTTAATTAATTTAAATGTTGGTTCTCTTATTTTAAATTTATCAGATCTCTTGTTAGTTTATTTTTATGATTTTTAAGTTGTAGAATTTATTATGGTAGGCTTTCTTAATATTAATTATCGTTTTGCATTTAAATTGCTCTTTACTCTAAATCAGTTTAATGATGGACTTTAAAATTATTGTATTGTTGGATTTATATTATTATTTTATTTTAACTAGTCGCTGCGTTTAAATTATTTTATCCAACTTACTGTTTTGAAATCTTTTTCGTTGGACCATTTTCGTGTCTCAAGTTGTGAGAATTGAACCTCATTTCTTTCCCTCACATTTTCTTTTTCCCCTTTTTCTTTCTACTCTTCTCTTTTTCCTTATTTTCCTTTCCCTCCTTTCCACTGCAACTTTCTTCCTCTCGAGTGCACGAGAACCCTCCCTCTCTCCCGTCTGTTTGTTTCGTCCACCCATAGCACCGCCGAGCGCCACACATTTCCATCACCGCCCCTCCCAACTTCTTACCCACCAACCGACGACCTCACCCCTTCTTTTTCAGCCTCTCTCGCACGCCGCCGTCGTGCCACCATTGGCCACCACCTCTTCACCACATCACCGGTGACCCCCAGCTACCTAACCCACCCATCCTCAGCCCCGATCTGCCACCATTGAAGCCCCTCTAGCTCACTTTCCGATTTGAGTTTCTTGGCCTCCAACCGCTGACCACACCGCCACCCACAGCCAACTATCGCCACCATTAGTTTCACCAACACCCCTAAGCTCTTCCCTAGTAATCTCATGTCTTCGTTTGTCCCCATTCAAAAGTTGGGTTTTTGAGACCCACGGCCCTTATCCATTTTTGCACTGTTTTGTTGCTGTGCTATCACTTCTAGCATCTTTGTGAGCATTCGAAAAGTATATTATAGCGTTGTATGTATTTTCCCCAAAGAACTTTGGGAATTAAATGTATTTTTGTGCTAACTTTTATTTACTGTGAATTGGTTAGTTGTGTCGGACTGAGTCCGATGAGTAAGGGGTCGGTTGGATTGGATGGAGTTGTTTGTGTGATTGGTTTATGTTGAGATTTGTTGGCTGTTTCAGGTTTAAATATTTTGGTTTTGGGTTTGACGTTGGTTATGGTGGATATTGATAATTTTAGAAAGTGATGATATATTTTGGGATTATGAGGGTTTTAGGTTTGAGGAATTAAAATAAGTTATTTTAAGAGCTTAGGCATAAATATCGAAATATGTGATTGATTGGAAACTTACGGAAATTACGTGATTATTTTATAGGTGACGATTTATAATCGACTCGATTTTTTTGAGGAAAATTTTGAAAAGCTAAGAAGTCCAGGTAAGCAGGGTTCTTATGCTAGACTTTGCATAAAAATAAATCAAATGGGTTGAGGTTGGTTTTGAAAAATATGCATGTTTTTGTTATGAAAAGAAATTTTAGAAAACGACCTCAGTTATTTGTTATGCCTTACTCATGAAATTATGTATAAGAAGAAAGTATTTTATGTCATGACTGGTGTAGACATGAGTTTATTTTGACATTTTATTTCTGAACTGTGCAGAAGAGGAGAGCGAATATGAAATTTTGTGTACAAATTATATTTTTGTGATCTGATTTTGTTCTGTTCTGAAAATGTTATGTACTCTGATAAGATATGATATGATTTGTGAAACCTCTGGCATGACATTCTGTTTCTATCACCGGGCGACAATGGGATCGGACTAGACGGTCTCGTGCCAACTCCGTGGTCCCTCTATTGGCGGGGATTAGAGGATGCCTAACCACGTACACCCTGGGCGCGGAACTAGATATCGCTCGTTGCGTAGTGGATGCTTGGCTATGAACGCGCTGAGTGTGGAATTGGGCATCGTTATGAAGTCAGGATGTACGGATGATCCCTATGGGAGATCATGGTATACGGTAAAAGGGACTATTTTATGGGAAAATAGCGTGTTGGATTTGTAATGTGTGATCATTTTCTGGAAAAATGTTTTACATATATTCCTTGGGCCAAATGAGATTTTGGCGTATGTTGAAAAATATTCATTTTCGGAGAAAATGATGTTTTGAGAATAATGCATATTTCATCATATGCATGCATGTTGGTTGCATTAATGCATTTTTTTTTCCTGAAGGTTGTTTGGTTTATACGTACCTGCGATATCGTTTTATGGTAACGCAGATTTCGATGCAGATGAGGATGAGAGTGAGCCTGAGGATTCAGCTCCGCCTGAGGAGTGATTGGGATCACTCATTTTATTTGAGAATTGTATTATATTTTTTAATGGATAACTGTATAAATTTTTAAAGGTAATTTATTTTAGATATTTGTATTAAACAATTATGGTACTTAGTTGACTACTTTTAATT
Organism: Juglans mandshurica; assembly: GCA_022457165.1. Taxonomy (NCBI): domain Eukaryota; kingdom Viridiplantae; phylum Streptophyta; class Magnoliopsida; order Fagales; family Juglandaceae; genus Juglans; species Juglans mandshurica. The sequence continues at coordinate 45,725,955 of CM039619.1, forward strand.
TATCCACTGCATTTTTGTTGTACACTTTTTGCATGTACACACACTTGGCACTTATCATTGGGATGCGTGACCCGTGCTGCCGTCATCCCGATATCACGATTCTCGCGTTGCCGTACGAGGGGGTCGGGGCGTCACAGGTGGTATCAGAGCAGTTCGGGTCTGGGCAAAACCACATGTCCCTTAGGTGAGGTACCAGAAATTTTAAAAGTTATAAATTGAAATTATTTAATTTAAAGTATGTGGTTTTTATGGTTTTATTTATTTTATTATATATTACTTGTTTGTTTATATATGTTATTGTTTTATTGTATGGTAGGTTATTTTATTTGTTTTAATTATTTATTGTGAACTACTTCATTGATTTTATTCATTTTGTCGTATGTTATTTTAATTATGGAATTTTATTTTATTTTATTTTGTTTTGTTCGGAGTTGAAAGGCGGGTTAAGGGTTGTGCTATGGCAGGAAGATGGTACGACTGTGATGGCCATTGTTAGGCTTGAACATTTGGTGTAGTAGGCCTGAACTCTTGGTGATTGGTTTGTTTTAATATCGAGACTTGAACATCATGGTCTGGGTGAACTCTTTGGAGTAAGAACTCAAGTTGTTGCTAAGGAGGGGAATAGTTTTAAATTGTTTAGGATAATTGAGATCTTAGGTTCTGTAGAATTTATGTAATGAGTCCTTAGAGTTGGAGGTTATAAGTTCAACGAACTTCAAGGTTAGATTTATGAGAAGTTCATCTAAGGTTTAAGACCCCATAGTTTTTAGGAAATAGGTTTATGGGATTTAAGGTGGTAGGTTCAACAAGCAATTGAATTTTTTTTATCGGTAAAATATATAAGAATTGAATGATTACTTAGATCAGAAGTTTTCGATCTTGCCGACCTTGATAAGCAATTTGATAACATTTGGGGTTTTAGAATTTACAAGTTTTATATGGTGTGAATGTTTTAGATTTAAAGTCATCGATCTTGAATATTTCGGGAAATGCTTTTTATCTGGTTTAAGGTTTTAGAATTGCAGAGTTGAAGAGCTGAATTAAAATATGATTGATGAGGGTTGAGTTACTGATATGAGAATTTTTTAGGAGAGAATTTCTTTGGAGATGGAAGATGATGATCTAGTTCATGTATTTTTTGGAGATTAAAGATGTTGATCTAGTTCGGAAGATGATTATTTTTAGCTCAAAGTTTCAGTGAAAGGTTTAGGATTTAATCCATATCAATTTTAAGGATAATATATGGTGCGGATTTAGAAAATGATTCTTGTTGATTTCGAGGATATAGGTCTAGAGAGAGAAATGGTAGTGATGGACCACTTGCACGTTTGGAGCATATTTGGTTTTGGGCTAAGGGTGCATGAGATCGATGCGTAGTAGTAGTGAGTGTGTATGCATTTCGGAGAGTGCAGGTCCTAGTTTCATTTTTTGGCTTGGAGGAAGTGACTTGGGTTGGTGTTGAAGAGGAGTAAATACAATAGTACTAATTCAAGAGACCTTGGCTTGGAGTTTTTGGTGAGTTGATCGAAGTGTATAGTCGAAGTGGGTTACTCAATGGAATCATGGTTGGCAATGATTATTGTGATTATCTTCAGGAATTAATTGTGACTTGAGGTTACCTAGGAATTTTAATTTTGAGGTTATACTTTCCTTTGGAGATTGAGCATCCAGTTGGTTGAATGAAGGACATTGTTATTTAACTTGAAGAGAGATTGATAGGTCATCATGTAAGGTGTATGATAAGATCTTAGTAGATAAAGCTTAGGCATCAACGGTGGATAACATAATCACGTATGTGAGTTAATAAAACATTAAGATCCATGCATGGGTGTTGTGCAATGGCTTTTGGTGGATTGAAGATTTAAGCAGTATGGCTTGCCTTGAGGTTTAATGGTGATGTGCTATTGAAGGAAACTAGTCGTGCTAATATTAGATTATAGGAGTAGAAATAGGTGGGTGAGTTACCAAAATGGTTTCGATAATGTTTTGGTGAAGTCAATGGTGGTTCGTAGTGAGTTTAGTCACCATTAGGTTAGATGTTGTTCAGAATGTAGCTGATGAACTTTTGGGTTTAGGTTGTCAGGTAGAAGTTTATTGGCGCTCTTATTGGTTGGTCGGGTTGGAATTGAGTCTTTTAGGGTATGTTCCTTATCTTGGATGAGACGAGTGTATTTTGGAGTGATGCCATTTATTTTCAATTTGGAATGCTGAGGTTGTTGATATTGGGTTTCTGTCTATGATAATGAATGAATTTTGTGGAATATTAATTTTGATCAAGTCAACGAGAGTTAATTGAGGAATATGAGTGATAATTCATGGTCTTGGGGGAGAGTTTTTTCTACCAAAATGTGGTAAGGATTTTGGTTATGAGGTAAGGAGCCACCTTGTACTCGATGGTGTTAGTTTTATGAGGACATAAATTTTATACATGTGGCGAATAATCAGAGTGCGCAGCAGAAGCGTGATATTTTTTTTTTTTTTGTTATAGTTAGGAGTTCAGATTTTGTACTGATTTTGAGGAATTAGTGGTGACTTGAGATTTTGAGAAGATACTTGTAATTGGATATTAATCATCTGGTTGTGCAAAATTTGTTATTGATGGTTAACTTTAGAAGGAGCAAAGGTTAAGGTCTAAAATAATACCTTTGGTGAAAGTGTCATGGGGCGATCATTCGGCTCAAGATTTCTCTTGGGAGAGAGAAGCCGACATGAAGGAGCAATATATGTATTGGTTTGATTGACTCTGACGGTATGTCCCTTATGTCTTCTCAGTTGAATCTAATTCCTGTCCTAGTTTAATGTTTGCCATTGCCAATTTCGAGAACAAAATTTTATTTAAGGGGGGGAGGATGTAACACCCCGTATTTTAATGTATTTTTATTGAAGGATTATTTTTATTTATTCAAAAATTTATTCTCTTGTTTTAAAGTTATTGGATTTTTAGCTGGGCTATTTTTATGATTTTTAATTTTGTGAAAATTAATTTGATGTGCTTTCTTAATATTAATTATTGTTATGCATTTAAATTGCTTTTCATATTTAATTAACTTGTTATTGGATTTAATTATTTGATTTTCATTTAATCACTATGTTTGAATTATTTTATTTTACTTGCTGTTTTGAAATCGTTTCCGTTGGATCTTTTTTGTGACCCAAGATATGAGGATTGGATCTCATTTATTTCTCTCACTTTTTCTTTTTTTTTTCCTTTTTCTTTTCTTCTTCTTTTCTTTTTCTCCTCTCTCTCTCCTCTCCCGCGCGCTGCGCGTCGTTCCTATCTCTCTCCCCATGCGATTTCTTCTCCTCCACCCAGCCACCGACACCACCCAGCCCATTTGCTCCCCCACCGGCCGGCGACCACCACCCTCCAATCTCAGCTCCTCTCGCGCCGCCGTTAGCCCCCACGTGCAACACCAAGCCGCGGCACCTCTTATGCTCGCGGGCCGCCGTCGCGCCACCTCCGGCCACCATTTCTTCACCACTTCATCCTCGACCTCCTAGCAACCCAATACACCAACCCCAGCTCTGATCTGCCACTGGTGAAGTACATCCAACTCCATTTATGTTTTGGGTATTTTTGCACTTCAAACACCCTTTACGCCGCCACCCACGGCCAACCACCACCACCACTAGTTTCACCGATATCTCTAAGTCCTACCCTATCAATCTCGAGTCTTCATTTGCACCCGTTCAAAAGTGGGTCTATGAGACCCACGGCCACAGTGCATTTGGCATTGTTTTGTAGCTGTGTTGCCACTTCTTGCAAATTCGTGATCCCTCATAAATCATTATATAGCGCTGTAAGTATTTTCCAAAGAACTTTTATGATTTAAATGTATTTTTACACTAACACATTACACTGTGAATTGGTTGGTTTTGCCGGACTGAGTTCGAGGAGTACGGGGGTAGGATGGATTAGTAGAGGAAGTTTGTTTGTGTGTTTCGGGCTGTGTTGAATTGTTGGTTGGGATTTGTGTGGTACATGTACATTGCATAATTGCACGCATGATCATGTTTGTAAAGAAAACTAGGTTTTCATGTAATTGCATTCATGTTTATGTGTTTAATGAAAATTGAGTTTTCATGTGAGAAATGTTTTGGGTGCGTGTGTATCACAACCCCAAGCCGAGATGGGGCATTATCTCGGTGGAGCTCTTCTGGTCACTCGGGAGCGGAATATACTGAGTGACGTATTCTAGATTGTCGCCGGGCGACAATGGGATCAGACGAGATGGTCTCATGCCGACTCCGTGGTCCCTCTGCTGGCGGGGACTAGACGATGCCTAGCCACGTACGCGCTGGGCGCGGAACTGGGCATTGCTCATTGCGTAGTGGATACTTGGTCATGAACGCGCTGGGTGCAAAACTGGGCATCGCTACGAAGCCAGGACGTGCGAATGATCCCTAGGGGAGATCATGATGCATACGGTAAAATGGACTATTTTCTGAAAAAATAGCGTGTGTTGGATTTGTAATTTGTGTAATCATTTTCTGAGAAAATGTTTTATGGATATTCTTTAGGCCAAATGGGATTTTGGCGTGTGTTGAAAAATATTCATTTTCGGGAAAAATGATGTTTTGAGAATAATGCATATTTCATCATATGCATGCATGTTGGTTGTATTAATGCATTTTTTTTTCTTGAAGGTTGTTTGGTTTATACTTACATGTGGTACCGTTTTATGGTAACGCAGGTTTCGATATAGATGAGGATGAGGGTGAGCCTGAGGATTCGGCTCCGCCCGAGGAGTGATTGGGATCACTCATTTTATTTGAGAATTGTATTATATTTTTTAATGGATAACTGTATAAGTTTTTAAAGGTAATTTATTTTAGATATTTGTATTAGACAATTCTGGTACTTAGTTGACTACTTTTAATTTATCCGTTGTATTTTTGTTGTACATTTTCTGCATGTACACACACTTGGCACTTATCATTGGGATGCGTGACCCGTGTTGTCGTCATCCCGACGTCACGATTCCCGCGTTGCCGTACGAGGGGGTTAGGGCGTCACACGGCGAAAGCGAGAGAGTTGAGCGTGAGGGAGAGAGAGCGTAAGCCGTGAGAAGGAGAGAGAGACCGCTCATGATACTCACCGAGAGAACAACAATGCTGCGGCGCCAAGGTAGTTGGGCAGCGGCAGATCACGGGGTGGCTGGGGCGGTGGCTTACGGCGGTGAGTTGGTTAAGTGAAACGTGCTCTGTTTTTGGAGAACAAAAATAGGGGTGTAATGTGCTGAGTTTCCGTGAGATAGGGGTGGCAGCGTACTGGGTTGTGGGTTGGTTGAGCCGACATTTACGAGGAGGTGCATTGGTATAGCGGCAGTAAGGACGACGGAGCTCTAGGCTTCGGACGGTGTGAAATCAAGGAAGAGGTGTGACCGGGTTGTTGTTGGTTAGGTGGAAAGGCAGCGGCTGTTGTTGCGTGCATGCAATGGTTGGGCGTGACTAGGGTGGTGAATGTGGGAGGCTTGCATGGTGGTGATGGTGGTGTGTACGAGGCAGTGGCTCGCTGGTTCATCTATGGGAGCCACAGGTTGGCGTGATGGTGGCCGTGCGGGATGGTTGGCGATGCTATAGCAATGAGTGATGGTCTCGTGCTACGTTGTCTGCATGGAGGTTTGTAGTGAATGAGAGAGGCTCTGAGAGAGAGAACTGAGAGTATGTGAGACACGGAGAGATAGAGTTTGTTGGGAGAGAACTTAAAAGGGAGAAAAATAATTACAGAAGCGTGGGGAGGTGGTGCACGAGGTGGAGAGGGATTTGAAAGTGTGAAAACAAAAACTGAACAGAAAGAGATAAAGATGAATAACTGTTGGGTCAAGAAAAATAAAAAATAAAAAATAAATTGAAAGGGAGAAAGCCTACCCAAAACGGCGTCAGTTTTTTTTTATGAAAGTTAGGCTTCCATCTGGTCTGGGCTTGGGTTTCACGGTGGAACCGGGCGTTACATCCACTACTGGTTGTGGCCATATAATTTTGATCCTGGGCATTAATTCAACTGATAAGTCACTACCATTTTCTTCAAAATAGGTCCCAATCATTTTTGGTTTGAACTAAACATGCTGAATTTATTTTAACATAATATACTAACTTTGTTAAAATAAATTCAAGTAATGTAATAGGAAACATAGAGGAAAAAAATTGTACTGATCTCATGATGACCATTAACTACATGCATCGATCCCCATCAACAAGTCTCGGTGGCTACCGAGAAAGCTAAATTAATAGATGACATTCATTCATCCAAATGTATGGGATTCATCACATTAATGTAGTTCTATATACACTGGTGCATTAATGGGAAGCAAATATAAATCCAATAGCCTAATTGTTTCTTACACATCATCATGGGCAGATGCCATTCACACATGGGCCACTACAAGAAAAACGGGCTATTGTGACTAATTTATTACAACTAAAAGATTATTCGCAACTAATTTTAGTTACGAATAATCATTTTGCTAGAATTAACTGGTCGTAAATAAGCAGTATTCTTATAGCATGCATGCAAGCTCCTCTATTTAAGTTCATATCATCTGCCATTCTCTTGAACTGATCATGGCAAGGTTGGGTGGAACATCTACAATACGTAATCAATACACAGTATGAAACAATTAATTAGTTATATAATTAACTAGATACATATTAGAATTGGAATTGCATAGTGAAATAAAACAATCAGTTACTGCGTAAATTATCAAATATATAAACACCACCTTTTTCTCAAGGAGACTAGGTAGGAGCATATTATTCTTAATTGATAATATTATTTTTGGGCAACTTAAATTCATTAAGGAAATCCAACGATAAAAACATGTGGCATATCTCTATATATTGCAATAAAGCTGTCAGACAGAATTAATCTTAACAAAAGGTGTTTACCAATAGATAATGGCATTGTTTGGCTTTGACAGAATCACAACCTGAAGCATGTATTGACACAACAAAGCTTGATGAAGCTCGACTTGCGTCAGGTGTGCTTTGAGTATATGGTTATAGCTGTTTCTGCTTATTAATCTATGTTAAAAATAAACTTTGCAATGTTCCAGGAATCTGATAGACATGCTGATACACTAGATGCAATAACCAGATATTTGGATACGGTACATACAGTGAGTGGGATGACGGAAAGAAACTGGAATTTTTAACAAGAGAGCTGAAAGGGGAGAGGCCACTAGTTCCCCAAAGTATTGAGGTATGGTATTTAGATAGTTTTTCATTGATGGATTATGCAGAATTATATCTAAATGGAATTGGGCCTCTTTTGAAACAAATAGGAAAATGGATAATTGTAGCAGAAGTATTGCTTAAAAACTGATCTTTCCTCTATTCCAATTTTTCCATGCCTTGGCTTTCCACTAATTTTTGCTGCAATTTAATGTGATTTTTGAGATTTCAACCATGTATTGTTTTTAGGATTTGTTGCTTTTATCATTCAATTTTTTTGATTTGGTGAATTTCTATACCTACTCTTACTTGGGTCTTTCAGGTTGCTCCTGATGTTAAAGAAGTCCTAGACACCTTTCGTGTAGCTGCTGAGCTGGGAAGTGATTCACTTGGAGCCTATGTGATTTCTATGGCTTCAAATGTATGATCAATTGCTACTAGTTTTTTTTTTTTTTTTTGTAAAATCCAGGCAAGCGATGTCCTTGCTTCTTCGCTTTTGCAGAAAGATGCAAGACTTGCTGTTAGTGGGGAATTAGGAAGACCATGTCCTGGCGGAACGTAAGATCGCACCCCTCGATGTTGTTAGCTCCTGTTAAATTGTAATTTTAAATTTGTTTGTTCAGAATTATAGGTTAAATTTGGAAGCCCATGAAACAAATTCTATAATTTTGTTTTGCATTCTGTTATGAAAATTAGTCTAGTTTGGACATGGAATCATAGTTTCCACGATTTGTGTTAATCATGCTTGATGATTTGTGAATCCACCTGCACAACACACCCAACATGCCATTATAACATGATTAGAAGATGGGTAGCAAGGATCAAATCTATGTTATATAGTTTGTTAAAATGTTTTATTATGTCTCTGGGTCACATACATGTGCTTTCCATACTGAACTTGCAACAGTTATTCTCATAAGGTTCATGTACATTCTGAATAGGCTTCGAGCGGTTCCTCTGTTTGAAACTGTGAAGGAGTTGAGAGGAGCTGGAGCGGTGATCAGGAGATTATTATCAATTGATTGGTATATATCTAGAGCACATCATAAAAAATCATAATCGCCATCAAGAGGTATCCTTTCTATATATCCAAATATTTAGGATTAATTTCAGAAATTTCCCATGAATCTTTGAGGAGCATAGGAAATTATGGTTGGATACTCTGATTCCGGTAAGGATGTTGGGCGTTTCACTGCTGCATGGGAACTTTACAAAGCCTATTTAATTCCTAATTCCCCTCTCAACATAACATTTTAGATACGGATTCAAAACAACAGATAGTTCTATGATGGAAAACGCCATTCTTACTCCATTTTCCTAAACAATTTTTACAGCTTGGTATGGCTACTAAGATGTTATATAAAGTAAATAAAGTTGATAATATGAAATAAACCTGTGTACCACTCGTAGGTACCCAGGCATTTGGGGTGCATGAATAGCAGGTAGATGACAAAATATACTGTCATCTCTTTGAAATAGATCTCATAATATTCATGCCAATCCAATGCATGCTTTGGAATCCATGTGAAATGGAGTTCAACAAAACTGTCATAAAAAGTTCAATACAACAGTCTTTGTTGGAAAAACTCCTTACTCCATTTCCCTACATCAATATTTATGCTAAAAGAACCTATACGAGAATATTGCCATGAGAAAACATGATATAGACAACTATTCATCCCTCTTTTGGGACTTCTTGTACTCAAATTTAATTCAAACTTTGACATAAAACACCAGTTACCTGTTTTCAAGACAACCAGGCCAAAGTAAATACATGAATCTCTATAAAGTAGGTAGATCCTCCTTTCATCTCCATTTGCCTAACCTATATAACAACACGTAAAGTTAGTGTGCATGCCAATAGGATTTGCAATGAGTGCATTAAATATTAAATGTAGATACTTACGTGCTTCTCTTACCATTAGTATAGCTTCATTTCGTCGATCCTTGAGTTCCCCCTATTAACAAATTAACACAATTGCGTCCTAGGAAGGAAAAACATGAAGTTCAAGGCATCTACACCCACCCCATGACACGTCAAAAGCCCAAAAAACCAACACCCCATAGTTTATGTTTATTTGTTCATCAATACACAAATACACAATATCACGAATGAAACTAAGGATTCGATGTGAATATTAGAGCAAATGTGACAGCGTTAACCTCAACAAATGAATAATACTAAATGCATGAGGTTTTATATGTTGTAACATAATTTTATCCACAGTGATTAATTAATATATTAGTAACTACGTACAGAGAGGAAGTACCTACCTCTCGTTTAGCACTTGAGTTCCCCCAACTAGCAAGAACATAGATATATGAATATTAACTACAAAAAAGACAACTATAATGATCATATTCGAAATACCCTACAACTAAATTTATACATGCGGGGTGCCTCCTGAAGTTATGATCTTGATTATGCGGTGAGATTGTGGAGAGTATTGTGCTGAAAGATGCAAGTGAATTTCCTTAACAGTGGTGCTGGCTAGTACTGTTGTTCTAATCTGACATCAAAATACAGGTCAAACGAAAAGGAGAAGTAATTGTCAAATGAGAGAGGGTGGTACAGTCACTACAACAGAATGTGTGTTTTGTGACAGAGGAAACTGTCACAAAAAAATTGTAAACCGTCACTAAACATATTTGGTGACGGTTTGAAACCGTCACCATGACCGTCACCTAAAGTGCGTCACAGAAAACATTTGGTGACGGTTTACTGTTCAACCGTCACAAAAAATATTTTTAGTGACGGTTGGAAGTGTTCCGTTCTGTACAACGTTCGAACGTTCCTTTTTTTGTGACGGTTATGAACTGTCACAGAAAATAACGTTCGGACGTTATACCCGACCGATTGGCGTTCGAATGAGAGAAGTTGACGTTTGTTGTATATCGTTCGAACGTATCATATTTACGTTCGAATGTTAATGCGGCCGAACGTTAATTACAATAAACGTTCGAACATTTGTTCGAACGTAAACGTAAATGTTCAAACGTAGCGCGTTTAATGTTCGGACGTTATTTCGAATGTAAACAAAGGAGCGTCCGAATGCAAGTTTTTTGTTCGAACGTTAGTCGGTTTAACGTTCGAACGATTCAATTGTATTTACGTTCGAACGTTTGTTACAGTGTGAACCAACGTTCGAACGATTTTTATTTACATTCGAACGTACAGATCAGAAATACTAATTTCATAAAATTTAAAAACAAAATACCAATGGTATCATATTACATACCCAATTAACAAGTAACAATGTCTTATAAAAGTACAAAATTAGATATTAAAACTAGTCAGAAATATTGATAAAATTTATTTCTTCTTTTTCCCTCGCCCACGGGGATTCTGTTGCAACGACATAACACGCTCCATTTGCACCATCATCTCTCGTTGCACTTGCTCTTGCACTTCACTGCATATTCTTTCCTCTTGGTCTCTCTGTTGGTCCTACAAACGCGTCTCTAAATGAGACTGTCGTTCTAAGAGAGACTCTAACTCTTGCTGTCTCGACCTCATATACTCATTCTCACGCCGTGCAGCTTCTAAATCTGCTGTAAGATTATTAATTTGTGAAGCCGATGAGGTTGAGGAGGATGAACATTTATGCTTGATAGATCGTCCCAAACCTCTTGCCATACTAGACTGCGGCCCGAGCACTTGGGTGAATATGTCTATGTCACTAGGAGAGGATTCCACAGAAGTCGACTGCATCTCCAACATTTTGCTCTGCAATTTAAAAGGTAATGATCGTAAATAATTAGTAACGTATTAAAAGAAATAGAAATAAGAAATAAACTATTAAAATGTTCTATAAAAAATTTATTTAACAAAATTAACTGCTTACATAATTATCTGCAGCGACAGGATCCATCCACTCACTATGCTCATTAGTGTGAGCAGCAGCATAGACATGAATGAGGGAAAAGTTTTCAGGATCATCACGTTTCTAACAAAGCGACAATATTAGCAATTTTAAAAAGAATTAGTTAGTACTTATCAGAAAGAATATCAGGAAAATAAATGAATTCTATAATTTTTTAATTACCATTTTTTCAGCAAGACGGTGGAATGACCTTGAACCGGCACGATGGTGGATAGTCAGAACGGATCTATTCTGTGCATTTGTAGAACTCAAGTGCTACAAAATATATTAAAAATGTTAATTGTAATATGTATACATATAATGTATAAAACGAATATGAATGTAAATAATTAAAAGATATAAATGTAAAATACCTGATAATCTGGAGATGCGAAAAGATCACAACACTTTCTCCAATCATCTAACTTCATCTGCTGAAAAGGAGACTGCGCAGCCTCTTCCAACGTCTCAAACTTCTTGAAGTGGTCATGACATCGTCCTTTGTGACGTCGGAATAGTGTAGCCATCAACTCATTCACGGTTCTCAAATCCTCGCTACGGCCAAAGTCGAGGTCGAATTCATCCTAACAAGAGAATCAGGTAAAAAATATAATATATTAATCTAAGTGAAAAAAATGTACTGAAAAGTAAACTCACCAGCACACGACTTCAAATGTGCTCCTTAATCTCATTCGGAACATCTCGCCATGAGCGCACATAAAATGGAGCATAAGCTCCAACTACTATGCCAATATAGGAGGAAAGCGCTGCTGCACTATCATCCACTCCTCCAGTGGAATTATCAGGAATTGTGATCTTCAGTTTACCGTGCCTTCTATTTTTTTCAAGAGAGATTCCACGTGTATAGCCACGACCGCGACGTGCAGATGCATGAACTACATGATAATAATAGATATACTATAATTATAATTATATAGTTATTGAGACAAAAGTATTAACTATATATATAATTATCAACGACAATATTTCCTTACTAGTAGGTGTCGACTGGCTGTTATTCTCTTCTGTGTTAGCTTGATCTTCAGGAACGGATTCCTCGAGTGGGGAGTCCTCAATGGATTCAGGACTTGGACTTGGCGGAGACACATTTCTTCGTTGTCGTTTTGGCGGCATTCTTTAAAATAATTAATTATATCAAAGAAAATTAATTAGAAGAAATTATGAAAATTTAAGATATTTTATAGTCACCTATATAAATAAAATATTTAGTACTTTTACTCTTCAGATGAATTTTTCATGCTTGTTTCAGAATCCCCATCAATAACATCTTCATCATCATCATGCACCTCTTCTTCATCATCTTTATCCACCTCCTGCCCGGATTCTGATTCGTATTCATCTTCTGACTCGTCTTCTTCATCTTCCTCCAAACTGACTTGAATTGAATGATCATTTAATACAGACGGGTCGAGATGTACGGGTGGGACATCATCTCTACACAAGGGGACCAACTCGAGTGCACCGAGGTCAACAAACAAGTTAATACCCTCTCCATCTTCTTGGTATGCCTCAACAATCGGATTGTCATCTTCATCTCCACTATTCTCGTAATTTGCACTCGTTCCTGCTTCATATATATTTCGAGGAACAAATTTTTGTACGACTCGCCAAGTTATCTCCCCACTATCTTCGTGTCTTGTACACAACGAGGGAGAATGATCTTGAAGAAATGTTTAAATTTTAGTCTAATTATTTAACCGTCACAAACTGTCCGACCTTGACAACTCTCAAGGCCGAAGAGACTATGACAGTCAAGCAATTAAATTGAAATTTCAACATTTCTTCAAGATCATATTCCCTCGTTGTGTACAAGATCATTATTCTTAAAGTATAATTTTAATTGTTATACTTAATTTCAAAGGTTATACTATAATTTTAATTATTATAATTCTTAAAGAGTTACTTTTATGCTTGTTATTACTTAATTTCAAATATTATTATAAATATTTAATTATAATACTTAAATTTCAATGGTTATACTATAATTTAAATTATTATAATTCTTAAAGAGTTACTTTTATGCTTGTTATTACTTAATTTTAAATATTATTATAAATATTTAATTATCATACTTAAATTTCAATGGTTATACTATAATTTTAATTATTATAATTCTTAAAGAGTTACTTTTATACTTGTTATTACTTAATTTCAAATATTATTATAAATATTTAATTATCATACTTAAATTTCAATGGTTATACTATAATTTTAATTATTATAATTCTTAAAGAGTTACTTTTATGCTTGTTATTACTTAATTTCAAATATTATTATAAATATTTAATTATCATACTTAAATTTCAATGGTTATACTATAATTTTAATTATTATAATTCTTAAAGAGTTACTTTTATGCTTGTTATTACTTAATTTCAAATATTATTATAAATATTTAATTATCATACTTAAATTTCAATGGTTATATTCACAATAACTCACAATATATTCACAAAATAACATGCCACATGTATTAACAAATACGAATGACAATATATTTCTAATAATAAACACGATATTTCAAATTTATATCACAACATATTATTATAACTCACAAACAATATAGAAACTATACCAACAATAATCACAATATGATAAAAAGTAAGCATAAAATAACATGCCACAAGTATTAACAAAGCTTAAGGACAATATATTTGTAACAATGTAAACATATTCAAACGTCATTCACAAATAATAATTTAAATATTTCAAGTCTATATCACAATAACTCACAATATATTCACAAAATAACATGCCACATGTATTAACAAATTTCTAAACTTTAGTAAGCAATAAACATGTATTTACAAAGCCTAATGACAATATATTTCTAATAATAAACACAATATTTCAAATTTATATCACAACATATTTAAAATAACTCACAAACTATTTACAAACAATAATCACAATATGATAAAGAGTAAGCATCAAATCACAACAACATATTGATAAAGTTTAGAAATATACCTAGCACTCACAATATCCTCTTACAAATCAAAATCTTCAAACTTCCCAAAACAAGCAATCCTTCAAAAAAATACAACACTAACTTATTAGAAATATTCTATAACAAAAACACATTCTATAAATATCATAAAATTTAAATAAAGACAAGAAATAAAAATATTATCTTACCAAAACTCAACTCTCTCTCACGCCAAAACTCAACTCTCTCTAACTCAACTCTCTCTCACTCTAACTCCGGCAGCACTCTCTCTCTCTCTCTCTCTCTCTCTCTTTCTGTTGCGCGCACGGGAGAAGAAGAAATAATGCGCTTCCTCCCGTGCGCGTACTGATTAAGTTCTAAAATTATTAGTTTAAACGTTCGAACGTTTAATTTTTACGGCCGAACGTTATATTCTAAAATTATTCCCGCCCAGAACGTTCGGACGTTTACAATACACGTTCGAACGTACCCTTCTTATGATATAACATAAAATCTAGCGGGAAAGTTTCCGCACTTTCCTCATATATGTTCGAATGTATCACAATTTTTCGTTCGAACGTTCGTAGATTTATAGATAAACGTTCGAACATTTAACTTAAACGTCCGAACGTACATTTCATGAAAGTGTTACCATATTTGAGCGGGAAATCTCCCGCACTAATTTAACTAACGTTCGAACGTTGACAGATTTGGTGTTCGAACGTATAGTATAAACGTCCGAACGTCTGAATAATCACACAGATACCTTAATCGAGCGGGAAAATTCCCGCCTCTTAGTTTAACGTTCGAACGTTAACTTGAAACGTTCGAACGTACGATTCCTATTATACTTAACTTATAGTATAATAACTATACTACATTTTATATATCTATAACTATATACTACATTGTATAGTATGATAGCATAATATAATTTAAATAATAAACTATACCATATATATAAATCAATAATATATATTAAATTGTTACTTATTAAATTCTTTATTATATACTAACTTATAGTATAATAACTATACTACATTTTATATATCTATAATTATATACTACATTGTATAGTATGATAGCATAATATAATTTAAATGATAAACTATACCATATATTCAAATCAATAATATATATTAAATTGTTACTTATTAAATTCTTTATTATATACTAATTTATAGTATAATAACTATACTATATTTTATATATCTATAACTATATACTACATTGTATAGTATGATAGCATAATATAATTTAAATGATAAACTATACCATATATTCAAATCAATAATATATATTAAATTGTTACTTATTAAATTCTTTATTATATACTAACTTATAGTATAATAACTATACTACATTTTATATATCTATAACTATATACTACATTGTATAGTATGATAGCATAATATAATTTAAATGATAAACTATACCATATATATAAATCAATAATATATATTAAATTGTTACTTATTAAATTCTTTATTATATACTAACTTATAGTATAATAACTATACTACATTTTATATATCTATAACTATATACTACATTGTATAGTATGATAGCATAATATAATTTAAATGATAAACTATACCATATATTCAAATCAATAATATATATTAAATTGTTACTTATTAAATTCTTTATTATATACTAACTTATAGTATAATAACTATACTACATTTTATATATCTATAACTATATACTACATTGTATAGTATGATAGCATAATATAATTTAAATGATAAACTATACCATATATATAAATCAATAATATATATTAAATTGTTGCTTATTAATTCATCAATAAACACCATAAACTCATAAACTATTCACAAAATTTACAAACAATAATCACAATTATTTCAAGAGTAAGCATAAAATCACAACAACATGTATATATAAACATATTGCTAAACTTTATAAATATAACAAGCACTCACAAAAAAACCAATAATCTAATTGTCAATAATATTATATAACATCTTAATATATAACTTAAACATTTATAATATAATATATTATAGATAAAATTTTGGAAATTAAATTGAAAAACGTTCGAACGTAATAATAAGTACGTTCGAACGTTCTGTGTATATAAGGCCAAAACCGAACGTCGAAACGACATTTCGGTGCCCGTTACCATCGTCTTCTCCGTTATTTGCCACCACGCCTCCGTCACCGCCGCCGTCAACTCCGCCATAACCGTCACTAAAAGGTAGGCATTCATATTTTATGCAAATAACATGTATTTTATTGAGATTTAGATTGAGATTTGGATTGAGTTTTGTTTAAAACCGGATAAATATTACCGGATGTTCAACTTCATTTTCCGGCCACCACGGCCAGTCATTGGCCGAATAGTCACCGTAGAAATGTTTCTTGAAGTGTATACTTCATTTACATGGTGACATTTCGGCATTTAGACTCTTGTAGAGAAATTTTCGAGATTTCAATAATGGCTGAGTCGACTCAGCCATTCTGCGTCGAAACGTTCGAACGTTTCATCGTGACATTCGAACGTACGATGTTTAAATTACAGAGCCGTTACGGCTTCCACGTCCGAACGTTAATCGTCTTACATTCGGACGTGAATATTATTAAACGACATACGTTCGAACGTGAATATTTACTTTCGCTCGTAAATCACATACGGTCGGACGTTTAATTATAACATCCGAACGTAGTGATTTTCTACATTATTCATGCTTCGACGTTCGAACGTTCATATTTACGTTCACACGTAAAACAAATACGTTCGAACTTAAATTCGAACGTATTTGTTTACTGCTTATGTTCGAACGTACATCTGTACATTCGAACGTATTTATTTTACGTTTGAACGTAAATTTATTTACATTATTTTACGTGCGAACGTATAAATTAACGTCCGAACGTTTTTATCTTTAACGTTCGAACGTTAACGATAAAACGTTCAAACGTTAATGCAGAGCATCTTAAAATTAATACAAAAAAATGCATTATTGTAAATAATTTTTTTTTTCCTTTTCTATTTTCAGGATATGGCTCTTCCACTGCATACACGAAAACGAGGGAGGGAAGGAGCCACGTCGGACACTGCCCGTATCGGAGCTCGTACTGTTATGGTAGAGAGAGAGGTCTTAATTAATGAGTTCGACGAACTCTGTTGGCAGCAGACGAACCTAAGAGATGTTTTCCTCAGTAGAGGCTGGGGAAATATCTGCACATTGAGGGGGAAGGTATACCCCTCAATGGTTCAAGAATTATATATGGGGATGTGTGACATGCCTCCAGATGCATCCTCTCACACCGTGACTGTACGCGGTGTTTCTATTGAGGTATCGGCAGATGTCATCGGCGAGCACCTCGGGATTCATCGAGGTGCTCAGACATTTACACACTCAACACCCCGTGAGGATGTAGGCACTTCTACATCATCTACTGGCCGGGGATGTGAGCCAGCATCAACCAGAGATGCAGGCCAGTCAGAGGCTGAGGATACTGGCGTCGAGGCTCGGGATGATGACCGAGACGAGGATTTCTACATCCTCACCGGGAGGGATCGCATGCAGATCGAGCGGAAGAACGCCTTCAACCAGATCCATCTGCTGCATTTCTTCCGCATGTTGCACCTGATTGTTGCAACAAATGTCGATCCTGTGGCTCATAAAACCACATTTAGTCGGCTTCGGGCACAATTTTTGATACGAGTGGCACGTGGAGATCCTATAGATTTGCCACTGCACATTTTTGAGAGGATCCGTTACGAGGCGAGCATCGTCTCCACAGATAATCTCCCATATGGTGTCCTCATCAGCCGACTATTACTTGCACGGGGAGTGCCGACCCAGCCAGAGGAGCGGGTCAAAGATCAGATGAGCCCCCTCGACATGACCACGCATCGGCGTAGCATTGGACAGGCGAGGGGACGTCAGCCACCCCCTGTAGAGGATCTAGTTCCTCCGACGCAGCCTGAGCCAGGTCATGTCGGGAGTACTAGTCAGCATACGCCGAGTACATCTGCAGGAGATGTGCGGCCTGCTTGGGTTGATGCGGTCATATCACAGCTGACTGCGCATATTGATCATAAGATCGATCGATCGCTCGAGGCTATATCGGCGTCTGTTGCCGAACTCACCCATCGTGTAACTATCCTCAATGACAAGGTTGATACCTTGACGGAGGAAGTACGGAATTCGACTTTTGCAGATAACGTTATCATCTGACTGTTGTTTACTACGTTCTATCATTTTTTGTATTTTATTTTTAATATTTGTAACGAAAAATATTATTGAATATTTTTATCGTTTTTTAATTTCAATTTTTAATCTTCTTTGATGTTATAATTTCCAACTTTAATATTAAATCACTACATTTCAAATATATATAAATCAATAATATATATTTATATATTACAAAGTGTGTATATATAAATATATACAATTCAATTTTTTAGACTTGTTCACAAATTATGCACAATAAAAATCACATAATTTTTAAATTAAAGTCATTTAATTTAAATTTACAATAAACGTTCGAATGTTATTACTTAACGTTCGAACATTGGTGCAAACATTTTACGTTCGAACGTAAAATTAATAACATTCGAACGGTTGCGCCAAAACACTTTACGTTCCAACGTAAACAGACATAACGTTCGAACGCATATGTCTTATACGTTCGAATGTAAAAAAATCTCATTCTATCTTTAGTGACGGTTTCCAAAAACTGTCACAGAAAATACCTTTTAGTGACGGTCTAGGGACTGTCACAATTTCTCAACCGTCACTAAAAACCAATTGTGTTGTAGTGAGTAAGGAATCCTTATGCTAGAAGAAGAGCACAGTGATTTAAGACGGGAACATGCATGGAAGAGGTCGGTGAGGTGCTCAACTTTAATTAAATAAATTATAGCAAAATAAATTGTAGCAAAAGATCAATCAAAACAAGCAGGAATGAAACCCCGGG
Source organism: Juglans mandshurica (assembly GCA_022457165.1). Classification (NCBI taxonomy): domain Eukaryota; kingdom Viridiplantae; phylum Streptophyta; class Magnoliopsida; order Fagales; family Juglandaceae; genus Juglans; species Juglans mandshurica. The sequence continues at coordinate 45,744,894 of CM039619.1, forward strand.
CCTCTTCCCAAATAACGTTATATATTATGTAAATCAAATTAATTGCTTTGGATGCAAAGAACTAATATTACAACCCAGAGTTCCAAGCTCGAAGAGTTACTTCCTTTCACTTAAAATCATATATCACAATATATATATAGACTCCAAATTCTCAATATAATTAACTTTCCAAAATATCAAGTCATCTGAACACGAAAAAATTACTTAATAAAATTTCTCAATACTCGTATAAACCTTCTATGCTTAATCCATTATACTTAAATCATTTCACCCATTCTCGATAATCTTGATCCTCAGCTAAAATATTCAAATCATCTAAAAATATTATAGAGATGAGGAGTGAGTTATCAGCAACTAAGTAAGCAAAGAACATATACTAGTATGTAAACATGAGCCTTTTCACATAATCCAGAATGCAGAACAAAACATTTTAGTTCTAGAAATGCAGATCTAAAAACATGTTCATATTAAAAAATGTCCTTTGGTATAATGACTAAAATCATCATTTTATCATATCACATCACAACATATCATATAAGAACATCATATCAGAACAGAGACCATATTTAACTCCCATGGTAGGTTTTGCGTTATACGAAAAGCTAAACAAAACATAAATCACCATGATACCAAAGCGATTGCATTCAGAACAAAAACTATTATTATATCTCATGGCAGGGCCACAGGCCACTATTATATCTCATGGTAGGACAGAGGTCACTATTATATCCCTTGACAGGGCCAAAAGTCATTACTATGTATCATGACAGGGCCAGATGTCACTATTATCACCCATGACAGGGCCAAATGCCACTATTATCACCTGTGACAGGGTCATATATCAGAGCAAAATAGAATCAGAATCATCGAATCATGACCAGAAACAGAATTAGATACAAAATCAGAAAGTTATGCCAAAAGTTTTTCTGATGCCACATCATATCCAAACAGAGTACTAAATAATTTCATATTATTTTCACATATTCAAAACAAATTCAATGCAGCTTCTCATAACATGTACAAGTTTCCAGATTTCATATTCGCTCTTTTTGCATAGTCAGAAACAGAATGTCAAAAATTTGCTCATGTCTAATCTAGTCATGACAAAAATACTTTCCTCTTTTATACAGATTTAATGAGTAATGTAAAATAAATAACTGAGGTTTTTCCACATTTCTTTTCAAAATATATCATGCACATTTTTCATAAAATCAATCTTAATTTATTTTCTTTTTATGTAAAGTCTAACATAGGAACCCTACTTATCTAGCTGAGTTTGTTGGTCTTCAAGCGGTGGCCACGGGTTGTTTGGTTTTGGCGTGAGAGGGTGGAGTTCGGTGATCCTTGTAACTGGGGTTACTGCCGATCGATGGATAGGATGAGATGGGGCTTGGGAAACAAGATTCACAGAGAAAAAGAGAGGAGTACGGCTAGAAGAAATGATTTCTAGAGGGTTGTTGGGAAAAGAAGGAATAGAGAGGTAGAGGAAAAAAGAAAAAAAAAAAGAAAAAAAAAATGAGAAAAGAAAAGAAGCTGATAGCTGGAGAGGAAGAAACCGAGATGTGGAGAGAGAGTAACTGAGAGAAAATCTAAGTGAGTGGTGCACGGAGCAGTTGTGGAGAATGAGAGAATTTAAGAGGGAGTTTACGAGACGTGAGGAAAAGTGGGAACGAGGGGGAGTGAATGGGGAGGGAGAAACTGACCTCCTGAAAACGACATCGTTTTATTCTCCAGCGGGTTGGGCTTACAAGGCCTGGGCCTCCGGACTTAGGTATTGGCCTGGGTATTACAATGGTTGACGACTTGACGTCCCTCATGGTTAAGAATAGGAAGTAATAGTTTCTTTTCTACGTATATTGTTCGCGAATGTATATGCTTGATGAGCTATACGTTAATGCATGTAGGGCTTAAGAGAACCGACTTTATTCGAATGACAACTTCTTCAGGAAAGCGAAAGAGCACTAAACAGAAGTCTTTGTCGAGCTGACGAGGATTAATCTTTTCTGAAATCAATGAACGGACACCAAAAGACACGAATTTATAGATTAGTATGGAATTCGAAGTCGTGTGGTGAGAGAAGTCCACGTGTAATGCATGGAGCACGTGAAGGAGAAGGAAAAAGTTTTACGTCTTTGTCGGTGAATTTCCGACCGACTCATTCTATCCACAATTTTTTTTTCTTTAAATTTTTTTTTTATTATAAAATATTCAAACGATGAAAACATAATCAAGGTTATGCATGTGTGGTATGGAGCAATCTTAATATTTTGGCTTTTCTTAAGATTCTCAAATAAATTCAGTGCATTGGATTTTTTCTGAATATTACAATATATACACATGATCGATATATTATATATATATTTATGTATATATATATATATATATATATATATATATATATATAAAGCTGGGGAAGTTGCATGTTATCTCGTGATAATAACTCAAAATTGTGAAAAATATTATTTATCCCACTTTTAATTATCGTTCTTTTATTCTCTCTTAACATAATACAAAATAATTAATAAATAAGTAAAATATAATAAGTAATTGTAGATAATTTAATATCGAATTATTTCGATAAATTAAAACAATATATGATAGAACCAACTCTATCAGATATTATGATATAAGGTACAACTAAAATTAAAATTATGCAATATCTGATTGAATCAACGAGTCTCATTGGTCTATGAATAAAATAATGAAATAAAAATTATATCTTAAATTTTTTTAACAAATCATTAATTAACCTTGCCATGTCAATTAAATATGAGAAGATGTGCTTTGCACATGCACTGACAAGTCATCGTTGTCCGTGAGTAGGTGCATACAGTTCACTCAGGTTCGGCACCGTATGTACTGTCTTTGGTTTGTAGGTGCTGTGGGTCAGATTTTGGGCTTGTGAGAGCATCCTCAATCGATTTAAAAGTTAAATCTATTGAGTATTTAGTTATTAAAAAACAAAAAATGATCACAATGATTTAGCTAAATTTCAAATAATTGAAATTTAGCTACAGTTACATTCAAAATAATTTTCAAGTTTAAATGTTCTTGTTCATAGGCCAAATTCTTATTTTATGAATTATTTCTCTCTTCAGCAAACCAACATATCCAATTTTTAGAAATGTTTGTTGAATGGATGCTCTTTTCAAGTGCACGGGTTCATGGGTACTCTGTCCAAATTTGATAAAAAAAAATATAGTTGGATGGAAATGATAGAAATTAGTAAAATATGATTAAATAAAATAAATTAATAATTAAAAAAATATTATTTTTTAATTATTAATTACTCATTTCTATATAATGAATAAATGGATAATCCAATGTGAAAATTTGATGTGAATATCTAAAGGTCAATTCATTTTATATTATTTTGTTGTTATATAATGAAAAAATAGCTATTCCAATGTGGAGATTTATGTGAATGAAATAGCTAAAAGCTAAATTCATCTTACATTCATAAACAATGTATTTTAGCTTTAGCTAATCCATTGAAAGTACTCTGAGAGAGGATTTTGGGCTCACCATAGCCACTGCCCCGCCGTGCTCCTTTTCACCCCCTCCCGAAAATCTCCACCTTCACCCACTAACATGTCAGATCTGCCATCTTTGTTAAAAGAAACCCATTTTAGCCCTTGTTCTGCTTAGTTACATCATTGCCTCCGCCTGCTATCACTGCTCCGCCCCTTTAGACGCCACAACAGTAAGCCTTTATGCCTTGCCTTGTGTTTCATTTTTATCAGATGTTTAGTTTTTAATCAAACCAACTCTATCCGTCCGCACAGCGATGAGCACACTCGTTTAATCGCGAGACCCCATAAACCATCATGCACAATCATTCAGAATAAGTACCTTCCGCGTTGTAAGTAACTCTCCAGCGCGACCCTTCTGATTCTAACGTGAAATTTATCACCAACATTGTTGCAGCCTGGTTGTATTTGAGACGGGCCTCATGCCCGGGGAAGGGTTGGGAATATTTTATGTGGTTGTTATCGGATTTTGGGCCGAGGGCCAGATGGAGGACGGGAAATGCTTGTAGTTGGGGTTTGTGAAACTGTGGAATTGTGACTTGTGTGTTCTTGTGTGGTTGACTGTTTGTGCTATGCCATGTCATCCAATAAACTACCTGCCATGCATCTGCATATTCATTGTTATTAATATCAGTCATGAATTATTCATTTGTGTTATGCTATATGGTGTAATTTGAAACTAGTATTTGGTGTCATTGGAAAAATAATATATTTTTCTATGGATGCGTACATGTGACGACCTCAAGTCGAGGTGGGGTATTATCTCACTGGAGCAGCTCTGGTCACTTGGGAGCGTGTGAAACTGCGTACATGTGAAACTGCGTGGTGTCCCATAAGCTATCGTTTGGTGATAGCTCAGCTAAGATGGTAACACTCATGGTACGACTCCAGAGCCCCTCTGTTGGCGGAGGCTAGAAGATGCCTAGTCCCGTTAAGCGCCAGGCACATAGCTGGGCATCATTCATAACAAAGTTACATGTGTGATCATTACCCTTGGTGTGACAAAGGGAGATAGGGTGTGCAGGTGGTGCCGAGGGGAGACCATAGTGTACACTGTAGTCAATAGTTGTGTATTGGGTATAAAGAGGTTTTTGACATAAGTGGTTATAAGAAATGAATATTTCTTGTTTCATAAATAATATGACTATACACCAAGATAACAAATCATACAAATATGTCCAACCAACCTTCACAAACACTTTACTCAATCCATAGGCCTCTTGAAATTACATACAAACACACATACTTAACCAATAGTCCACTTAAACTCCACATAGAATGGACAAAACACAAACCCAAGGTTTCACAAACTTAATTTGGTGATCTTCTACTGCGCATGAAAGATCAGTCCATAGGAAAGATAAGGAGAGATAGAGGTCATACCAAAATTGAGTGGCTGGTGTGGGGTGGTGCACTGGTGTGGTTACTTGTGCGATGGTTAGTGGCGACATGAATAGAACAAGCTAGCTGGGCACAATGATAGTGGATCTATGGCGTTAAGGGATATCACATGAACAACAAACCGAAAGAGTAATGTCCACAAAGAATTCAAATGTGTGCTCCACTGGATCGACAATGATGGTTGGCACATGAGCTCTTCGTGGTGGATCCTGGGGTGGAGCTATTCGGGGATGGTGCAAGGCAGTCCCATGGATGTTGGTTGGTGACAGGCCATGAGGCCTAGGCAGTGGATGATCCGATGTTACTCTATTTTTTGTGTAACAAAGCAGGGTTGTTACAGTTGTTTCTAGAGATTGCAATGACGTCCAGTGTCCCTTGGAGGTGATTGTGCACGACGACGTTGTGGTTGACCATGAAGGGTGACAGCTTTTAGTGATGGCTTACGATTGCGAAAACGGAAGGGCTCTAGGTTATGGGAGTGACGTTGTGAATGGTTGGCTTGGTTGGGAGAGTCAGTGGTGGTTTTAGCTTGGTTGCTGGTGGTGCGACAGGCTGAGGAGGTGGAGCTTGGATGTGTGTTACGGTTGTTTCGATGGTGTCTTCTCACGAAACATGAAGTGAAATATTGATAAAGACATATTTTTATTGATTACTGCATACATTGCAAGGACCCATACGTACGTACAGCAAATTATTGATGATTAGCGCTTCCAACTAAAACGTAGAAATGAAGGACCAACCAACAAAAAAGTACGAGCACTACTATTCTTTTTAACTTAACAAATAAAAAAGCATATTGCAGGCACGGATACAACTTTCCAACTGAAATCTCAAGTGCATCGAATTAGTCTTCTGAGTAGAAGAATTCTATTTGTAGTCGGGGTATAAAATACAACTTCAATACCAATGACATGCCAACGGTACGTATACGACGTGTTCTCCAGTACCCTGACTTATAAATAGAACTACTCTTCCAGACAATTATTATTATTAAGCGGGATAAAGTGAAGCCGCTAGACGTGGGTTTGCATGTGCATGTAAGGGTTTGGCCATGAAAAGTTCATTCATGGTCTCAGAGAGGTCAATCTCCTCTTGGTTTGGTGGCAAACTCCATGAAAATCCTTGAAGTAGCCTTGCCAAAAGCATCACAGTCATGGCAGAGCCGAGCGTGATGCCCATGCAACCTCGCCTTCCCGTACTGAACGAAATGAAGCGCAGCTCATGCTCTGCAAGTTCCACCTCCTGATAATCGGCCATCGACGATCCATCCTCCTTCTTCTTCAGGTGTCGATCTGGTTTGAACCTCAAGGGTTCTTTCCAAACGCGAGGGTTGCGGCCGAGACCATATCGGCTCAAGATGACATGACTTCCTTTCGGGATGAAATAGCCAGCCACAGTCGCGTCTTGCATTGAGACATGGGGGACGTTAAATGGTGCAATTGGGTGAAGCCGGAAACCTTCCCTTGCACAAGCCTTGACATAATTCAGCTGTGGAATATCGGATTCTTCAACCCATCTCTTCTTTCCCACTACCCTGTCAATTTCTTCAACAGCTTTTTGGAGGAGCTCCGGTTGGTTGAGCATTTCTGCTAGTGTCCACTCTATGCAGTTGGAAGGATTATCCACTGCTGCAAGCATCAGTTCCTGCACGCACATGATTGAAAACAATTCAAGTAAATGATTAATAGATATTAATTATTAAAAACTTCATTTATTTCTAAAACGGACTTTTATGACTAATTTATTGCAACTAAAAGATTATTCGCAACAAAATTTAATTGCAAATAGGTATTTCGTTGGAATTAACTGGTATTAAATATGTAATTTTCTTGTAGTGAATTTAGATTTAAATATTTTCTACAAAACTAAGATTAGTATGGATATTTAGAATAGGAGAGAAAAACACTATCTTATAGGGTTTGTGAAAGACGTGAGTATTTTGCAATGTTATATATTAAAATGCATGGTATTAGGTATTCTTATTAATATTTAATTTTTATCTTGCCGTGATTTGAGCTTTGATCTCTTCCACAGAAAAAGCTGCTTTCCCATTCGAATCCTTTGCCAAGATGAAAGCGTCGAGCAAGTCCTCGGCCTCCGTCTTCTCCCCGTCTCTCCATTGCCGTAGTCTCTCATCGACGACCGGATCTTCATAACTCGTAACGATCTTCATAGCCTCACTTACAATCTTCCCATGACCATCTAAATCTAGTGCTGTTAAGCATGGCAAGTAATCCGATAAAGCAAATGCATTAAGATGGACGAGTATGGTGAAAAGTGATTCAATGTGTTGTTCTTCCTCAACTCCAGGTCCTCCATCCTTCTTTCCTTTGCCAAAGTACCTTCTGTTGAATATCATCTTCCTAATGACATTTCCACAGTAATGACGTGCAACAAGTCTCACGTCCACAACTGAACCACTAATTGACTGATCCTCAGGAAGGCCGTCAATCGCAGCATTCTTACATTGATTATAAATGAAACGAACAAGATTATCAGCTTCTTCGGTCCTTTTATTGAGTAGCCACCGAGTTGTTTTTGAGTTAATTATCTGAGAAGCCACCAACTTTTTCATCTTCTTCCATTGATCTCCCCACGGCACCAAAGCTGTCGACTTAAAGCCGCGAGTAGCATATTTATTCGACAAAAAAAGAGGTCTTGATGCAAACACGATATCGTGTTTTTTCAAGAACTCCCGGGCAAGTTCCGGTGAAGTTACCGGAATAACATGAACACCACCTAGACGTATACAAGCGATTTCCGTATTGAGTGATTCCAGAAGGCCATGTATCCACCGAAATGCTGGCTTATTCCTCCACATTTCTGGGAGGTTTCCAACTATTGGCCACGGAGTTGGGCCTGGTGGGAGCGCAGGAGTTTTCTTGAAGGTTTTTCCATGAGGTTTCCACTTGAATAAAATGAGAGGAAAAAGAATAATGAGCGTGGTAAGCAAGGCAGAGATCAAGGTTAAGCGCATCGGCAACATGATTTTTTCTGAGGAACCATAACCATGGTTGACGTCCCCCATGGTAATCAAGAATAGGAAGGAATAAAACATGGTTTCTTTTCTACGTATATTGTTTGCGAATGTATATGCTTGATGAGCTATAGGTTAATGCTTGCAGGGCTTAAGAGAACCTATTTATTGGAATGACAACTTCTCCAGGAAAGTGAAAGAGCACTAGGCCGAACTCTTTCTCGAGCTGAGGATTCTTTTCTGAAATCAATGGAGACCAAAAGACACGAATTTATAGATCATTAGTATGCTGAGAGAAGTCTGGCCACGTGTTTTAGCTGAAAAAGTTGGGCTTCAGGGAGGCAAATTATTAAGGCATGTAATGCATGGCGCACGTGAAGGAGAAGGAAAATTAATGTTTTACATATTGGTTGGTGAATTTTCGACTCATTCTATCCACAATCTTTTTTATTTATGAGTAATTCTACGTACAATCGTAAACTGTGTAACCGCCGCGTAATCGTTTTGAAAAAGAGTGGGGTCCACTATTAAAAAATTAATTTTTTTCATGTGGGTCTCATGTTTTATTTATTTTTTTCAAAGCGATTACGCGACAGATACACAATTCACGGTTATATATATATATATAATATTCAAAGGATGAGCTTTGTTATGAATTTTTAGACAATCACAAGCTTATGATCATGTATGGTAAGGAGCAATCCCGTTTCTTAAGATTCTCAAATAAATTCAGTGCCATTGGAATTCTTCTGATTATTACATATACACATGAATTTAGATCGATATATTTTGAAAAGTTGTGAAAGAGAAATATTTAGATAAAAGCTGGCAAGTTGCTATTTCATGATAATAACTCAAAATTGTGAAAAATATTATTTATCCCACTAATTTTAATTATCGTTCTTTTATTCTCTCTTAATATAATACAAAATAATTAATAAGTAAAATATAATAAGTAATTTTAGATAATTTAATACGGAATCAAGAAATAAAATTATGCAATATAAGGTAGAATTAAAATTAAAGTTTTGCAATATCTGATAGAATCAACTCTCAATATTGGTCTGATATTATCATTTCTATAAAAAAAAAAAAAAAACAAAAACAAAACTCTCAATATTGGTCTATGAATAAAATAATGAAATAAAAATCATATTTTAAAATTTTCTAACAATTCAAATTTTGCTATATCAATTAAATAGGAGATGTAATTTGCACATTGAACCGTCATTATAAAAAGATGTAATTTACATAAAACGTTCAAAGCATTCTGTTCATAGAATGGGAATCCAATTACAGGCACGTGAAAGTTGGACCCTCAACATGACCAATCAGGACATGGTCAATGTCTTCCTATCTAGTCAACATCAATAGCTACGAGAGAAACCTATGGCTCTTAGGTGCAAGGCTTGGTTTCTATTGCATGTAGTGAATGCAAGTTTTTATTTTCCAATCATTGATTCCGTCATCAATTGTAAGAAAATGGTTGTCATGTCTTTATTCCTCACCTTCCATACCAATATGTAATTTTAGATAATTTAAATTATTTCTTGATTCGATATGCAAATATAAGGTACAATTAAAATTAAAATTATGCAATATCTGATTGAATCAACGAGTCTCATTGGTCTATGAATAAAATAATGAAAGAAAAATTCTATTTTAAATTTTTTTAACAAATCAATTAATCTTGCCATGTCAATTAAATATGAGAAGATGTGCTTTGCACATGCACTGACCCATCATAAAAAGATGAAAGTTACATAAAACGTTGAAAGCATTCCGTTCATATATAGCTCAATGGCCGAACAGGCACCTGAAGGTCGGACCCTCAACACCAGTCATGCACGACAACAATTAGGTTGCGTTTGCATCTTAAACTGAGTTGAGTTGAATTGAGTTGAGTTAAAATAAAAGTTGAAAGTTGAATAAAATATTATTAATTGGAATATTATTTTTAACATTATTAATTATTATTTTAGAATTTAAAAAAAATGAATTGTTTATTATATTTTATGTTGAAATTTAAAAAAATTATAATAATTAAATAAATTGACATGAGTTAAGATGAATTGAGATGAGTTTGAGATCCAAAATTGAACTACTCGTCAAATGGCTAGATGCATGCATTGCACTGATCATGTTCGGCACTCCATGTCTTTTTCAGGATGTAACGTTTTGGTTTGTTTGGTTTTAAATCATCTTTCTTTCTTTTTTCGAGTTTAGAAAATGAAAAATGGAAAATGACTGGGTGACTCCAAAGGTGCAATATTTTTTTAAAACAATAATAATTAAGGAAATGATTGTTAGTGAATTTATAATTTTTTTTCCTTAATAGTTAAAGACGTTTAAAAAATATTTAAAAGAAAATAAAAAAAAAAGTGCAATATTTAGATTAATGAGAGAATTTCCCTTTTTCTAGTCATGGTCTAATATTAATTGTCTACATCTTTACGACAGAAAATTTCAAAAATAATTTTTCAATTTTTTTAAGTCGATCAATTAAGTAGTACTGTAATGTAATGTACAATATTCTACCATTCAAAACTGACCACAACAGCTTCTAATTATTGATATTTTAATATATTATTGTGATGGACCGAGTTGGAGTGGAGAAATCGAAAAGATAAAATTGAGAATTGATTTAATGATTAAATATTTTAAGAAAAAGATGTAAACTTTGAGATCACTGTTTTTTCGTTTAGTTACAAATGAAGTTGTTTTACGCTTATAAATCTCCACCTCGAGCGATCTATCTATATATCTATCTATCTCTGCTTTCTATTCTTAGAACTTAGGTATATACTAAAAGGAATTTGGTCTTTTCTAGCGCTTCAAAATCGCCGCTAAAAGTCCCAAAAACGCTGCAAAAAACTTTTTTTTAATCGCTACACGTTGGTTGCCAAAAATCGGATGCTGATTCTTATGAGCGTCGAATCACAATAAAACGCTGGAAAAAATAATTATTTGCAGTGTTTCCTTATCTGTCGCCAATATCCATGTAGGCGCTGCAAAAAAGGCCTCCACAAGGTGACCTCTTCTGTTGCAAATACATGATATCGTCATTAATAAATCGCTGCAAAAAAAGAAACATTCACTACAATTAGTGGATATTTTCGCAGAGTTTCATTGCATTGATGGGAATGACAATTTTTTCTACGTCGGCATTTGTCACTACAAAAAAAATTTGCGACGTTTCCATCTCTGTCGCAAATATAGATGCAAGTGCTGGAAAAAAGGACTCCACTAGCTGAGGGATTGCGTTGAAATACCTGATAGCATCCAGAAGAAATCAATGCAATTAAAGAATATTTTGTAGCGTATGGAAGAATCGATGGGAAGAAAATATTCTTTACAACGGTTATCATCGCTAGAAAAAACAATTCGTTGCTATTAAAGTTTTTTTTTGCAGCGTTCCACAGACTCGATGAGAATGAAAATTTTTTGCCTGGGTTATTGTCGCTGGAAATGTCGTTTGTATATTAGTAAGTGTGATGGGTTAGTACCAGCGCTTTTGGATTCTCGCTGGAAAAGCAATATATTCCCATCGATTTTTAATGCTCGCCACTTTCAAATTTGGTCAAGTAGTCATGAGTTTTTCCCAACCACATTCACATTTCGCTGCAACTATGCAATATTCGCATTTTTTTCCTAGCAATTCTAGATATGTAAACCAACATATAGAACTGTTATATAATGTTTATTTTCCTCAATAGCATTCATTCATGATTCTGGAAATGTATTTTGTTAGGAACGTTGTTGGGACAATTCTGCTACACATGATACACTATTGGCACCAGTTTATCTCCTACCTTTCATAAAGTGATATAATATCACATAGCTGATATTATATCACTTTACTCAGAATATATATGAGGGAAATGAAACAACCACATGAAGCTGGTTGTTTCATCTGCCCAAACTAATTGGATCCACAATAAAACATTCCCTGGCTATTAAACACATTCATTCATCAACTGTCATAAATCCACCACTACATTACTTTCCCAGACAGTCAATATTAAGCCAGCATATTGTAGCCACTGACAAAATACAACATATTAATACTAAGTTTGCCACTGAATCCAAAGTTACATAAACTTGGGCAGCAAGCAAATTAATATAACCATAAGGTTGGCTGAGGCAGGAAAATCTTCACTTGAATAGTAGTCCATCAGAGCAAAAAATGATCTACCACCATGCATGCATCTTGTTGTATTACATCTTCTATGTCAATCCGAGGCTTACCCACAACATCTTGGCTCTAACCTAGCTAAGATGATCAACAAAAGCAGCAAGCAATATAGGCTCCTCTGTGTAAACAACCACCAAGTAGGACAAACAAGCAGTTAGAAGGAAAGCCACCAGAATCCTTTGTCAACTAACCCAATCAAGTTATACTTTCTCAATCAACTATATACATGCCCTTTGGAAGAAACACACTGCCCAGGTTTATTTGACTCAAGAAAAAGACATATAAAACTATTTTAAACATATTCAGCATGCATCACATTTCCTTCTCATCAACCCATAATTAGCCGTAACCCACTAAAACTTTAATTATTAGACTTTTCATTATTTATTACTCTACAATAACGGAAACACATCGTGCTTCACACAACCCTTACAGAGCAATCCCCATTCCATGCTTTGTTATAGTATTTATTCCCATACATCAAATTACTGATAATTTCCCAAATGTTCTGGTAGTAATTCTTCATATGTTGTTAAATGTTCTCTTAAGATGAATCCCATATGAGGTAAAACTGAAAGTGAGCTAGGCATTAATATAAATGAAAAATGCTATAAGCATTACAGTATTAAATGGATAACCTTGTCTCCACAACATCTGAGCTACAAGTATAGTCTACCAAGAGCCTAGTGTCATCTTTGTATGAAAACCACTATGCAAGCACTGCTTCTACCTATAAGTGTAAGTAAAAACATGGGAACAGAGTGTTAGTATGCCAATTCTTATGATTTCTACTTACAAACTATTTCATAAATAGTTTGTCACCTGATTTTACCTATAAAAAATAAATAAATAGTTCATCACCTGATTTTAGATTCGTCAGGGAACATACCATATGACCAGATTATATATATCTTCTAACTACTAAGATCATGGCCCATACCAGATGACACTACTTACAAAATTCTCATCCCAGTTCATGCATCCAAACGTACAATTAACACTGCTTACAACCACATACTATATCTTCTAACTACTTCATGCACTGATTGCCCATGAACACCCTGTTTCATCCCCCAAAAAATCTATGATGCCCCAAAACATAATTACATATGGGCATTTCACTTCAAAAAACCTCACAAAAAGCCCCCACAAAAGTATTTTTGTCTTCATTGTTGTCCTAAGCAGCTCCCTGAGTCTCTCTCTAAGACTCCTTGTGACACCCCTGACATTAAGCTGTACAATGTCTTCTCATACTCACGTTGCCTCTCTAAAAGTACTCTAACATCTCCCATTAACTCCTCAATCTGAGTCTTGTAATACTCAGCATCCTTTTTATATCTTTCCACTTCTTCAGCATGACGTTTCTCCCATTCACGATCATGTTGTCTTGTAGATGTGGGTATTACCATCTTGCCTAGACCTCTAATACCCTAGTTTATGGCCTAGTACCTCCCTAAATACAGAAGTTGCTACATCTTCAGTATGTTGCTCAGGTTCTATACCTTCCATTTTGCCAACCATTTGCTTTTGCACAGAATATAGGTAATTGTGTAAATTAAACCATAACTTGTTCTTTACCACAATAACAATAAGTTACTACAAAACCTTGTGTTAATGATAGACCATAAATTCAGGCACTATGTATATTAAAATTCTCACATAAAGCTCTTCTATCATGGATGTCAGGAATTTGTCTTTACTCCTAAGCCAGCGGACTTCCTTGTAGAACTTGACCAAGTTTGTTGTAGTCAAACGCAGTGCAACAATGAAGCATGAAGAGAAATCTTACATACTAAAATTTAGTTATTCCTAAATGTATCCATATTTTACAGCAAGCAGATTTTTCCATGTGTCGTTCTTTGATTAGTGTGTAGTGTTGAAAACATGATGACAAAAGAAGACATTAAATCTTGACACTAGTAGTTTATAATACATTAGTCTTAATAAACATTAAGACTTTGATTTTTCATCACTTACCACTAAGTTTTAGACTATATAGTGGTTTGTTGGAAGTGAAACTGGGTAGTTGCTAATGCCATTTGGCACATTATGTTGGTATCGATCAGAGAGGAATTGCCACGCCTGGGATTAATTGGGCTATATATTTTCCAACAGTGAAGTTCCAGTAATTCTTTATTAGGATTTCTTGATTACTGATATTGAAATCTAGATCAATGTCATTTGTCTACTTGTGTTTTGTCCCTACCTAAATATAGGTTCTTATGTTTTAGTATTTGACTATTTTTAGTCATTGACATACGATGATGAAGTTAATAAACATTATATACCTTCTCCTCCAAAACTCTCACATATGACTTCCTCCTGCCAGTGTGATTGGTTTTCATCTTGTTACGGTTCTCTACAAATTCAACAAAAAATGTGAAATTTGAAGATTGATCTTTGTAACTGAAACAAATATTTTTCCAAACTACAACTATCATAAAAACATATAGTTTTAATGGTTGCATATACCTTGAATGCCTCACTTCCCCATCTATCACATAACTTCACCCAAACTAAATTAGATACCAATTTAGTCCCACCAGCCAATGCTTCCTCATGGCTACCATATGACAAATATTTCTTGTGCAGCTGATGGTGGAGAGTATTGAATAGCTCACGCAACTGTTTCCACACCGTCTGTCTATGATTGGCCAAATCCTAATCCAAAATAAAGTCAGCCTAACCATATCAAGTCATTAGTTTCAACTACATAATCATTTAATTTTGAGCTAAACCATATATGATGCAAGTTAAATAGAAGCTTACCTGGACACATTCGATCAGTTCATCCTTCTCTGCCGTTAGAACATCAGTCCATTGTGCGTGACTCATGTATGCATGATGTTTTAATATCCACGTGACCCATGTGGTAAACACATTCGCATTCTCACGACATGGGGTTGTTTGCCCATCATTAATTTTTAGTGGTATTTTCCCGTGCTTTCGAAGCTTATCAAACTCAATGCATTTGGCGACACCTCGTCCACGTCTCTTTGGTCCAACATTTGTTGGTATCGGCTCTGGAATAACTTCACCTACAGGGAATATCAAACTTAATTAAGTGCTAGTCTGACTTTTGATTATCAAATTTTAAACCAAACATGTATATAAACTTCACAATATTCAGCACAATAGGTGAGCATAATAAAAGAATCAACCATTGTCGTCTCTACTTGTGTGGGCATCCAATATTGGATGCGCAACTTCTGTCTCAGCAACTATGCTTGGAGGCTGCGTTGAATAGTTAGAACTATCCTCGTTGTCATTTTCGCTTGGGGTCCATGATGAAAGTCTTGGAGGACGTGGTGGTCTCCTGTAAGCCCTAGTTCATCTGAAGCTGCCACCTCGTCTGATCCCCCTTCCTCGTCCAATTAGTGCCATATATCTTATACTTGAACCTACCTATTATAATCACAGTCCATATTTCATTAGTGAATATAGACATTTAGGAGTGATGAAGGGCCATTCAAGGTTCAACTTCTGAAACAACCTAATTTCTACCATTTAAGCTTAGCAAACTGCATAGATGTTAGTAGAGCTAGCAAAAAGAGAGAAAGAAGCAAATATTAAATCTGATCCTGATTTTGAAATCTACATTAAGGTAAGAAGGAATACACTGACACTTAAGTATCACATTAGGAGATATTACAATGGCAAAAACAGCCCCCTTCCATTTAATGTGTTATATGTGAAAGCTATGTTAAAACAAGAAGAATAATTTTTTAACATTTGCTTATGAATTTTTTGTTTTAAAATGGGATTGTTAATTCAGGCAGTAGCAACAGAAGAGTTAGTTGCTGCTCCATTCACTATGCCAAATTTTGAAGGAAGGCTACCTTTGTGTGTGTGTGTAATTATAACATGTTAAATTAAGCTAGAAGCTGGTGCTAGGTATCAATCATTCATTCATCATATGGATACATAGCTCATACAAAGAGTTACACACATTAATGACTGATCCATGCATGCATGCAGGGGGCACCAAAATGCTATATCCCCTTTGAGGCATAATATGGACAAATGATTCATGGGGCAAGCATGAAAAAAAGTTGGCACCAACTCACAGACCTCAAATGCAGTTCCACATACCTCAAGTTTAGCCAACCAGTCAAGTCTTGTGTTGCCTGGCTGAGTTTAGATAAGGGTTTCTGCAATCCAAAATTTGCACAGTAAATAGGGTTGAACACATACCTTTATAAGAGAAATCTTGCGTGACAACAAGCAAAGAAACCCCTCACTGCTGGTACTAGCAATATATTTCTAAAAGAGAAATCTTGGGTTTTTAAAGCTTCATGCGCCAACCATTACCAACGCCCAAAAAGAGATGAAAACACTTGAAGCCGTAATATTTAAAACTTCTAGGAATCCCTAGCAGAAGCGGCACCACTGGTATATAGAGAGTATCAAGTGATTTTGAGTTGTGTTGCCCACCTGTAAGGTTCCCTACTACCACTCTTTGGTTTGTACTAAACTATCACATTAGTTTACTGGGTAGCTGAACTCAGATTTTAAAGCTTTATCCTTTCATTTGGCTCAAGGCGGCAAAGTCTCTCGCCCAGTGAAGTCTCCCGCCCACTGCACTTGCCATCTTTTTCCCAATTGACTTCACCTTACTAACTTTTACTTAATTACTTCATTTTATAATAATGCAATGCAATATTTAGTTAAAGTCATACTTTTTAACACTTAATTAATCAGTTGATTTGAAATTGCTAAGGTTTGAGCTTTGTATTAAATTACTTAGATTTACCCCTCCTACAATTGCATCAGTCAATTTGAGATTAAAGTTTTTAGATTTTTTTTTATAAGTATTTCTGGTGCACCAATTGCCATTTTTAAGCATTACTGTTTATTTTTTTTTATAAGTATGACCCTTCGATTATAATGCCCCATGGTGTTTAGACACTATAGAGAGTGTGAATGGTCTTTAGATTTACTTGAACTAATTAAACATTGATGTAGTGCCCTGGATATGACTCATGATTACTAACAAGTGCATGTTTTTCACATTGTTCAGTATGATTATGTTCATCCAAACATAGAAGCATATGAGGTTGGATTCCCATTTGTTTAGCTTGAATGTTCCAAGCACAAGATTAACTTCATCCAATCAGATGCCTCATCGGTTCTAAATTATCTAATTACCACCGTAATTCGATTGTCATGAGATGATGATAGTTCACATAGACTTCTATTGGAAAAAATTTATGCCTTTTGTATATTTGATATTCTAATTGTGTAATATTAGAATAATGAGCAAGCTTGTTAAAAGAGATGAGCAATGCTACCCCATGATCATAGTAGAATAATCATTGAAATGGGAGTGTGGTATGTAGAACTCTCCAATTAAACTAGATTTAATTTTTAGAACAATTATTTATTATTAAAACGCCTGAAGGCAAGTCCTCCCTATGATTAAATCTAAATTACCTAAATGATCTCACAACTATACTTTAACCCAAATGCCCATAGGGTTAAGCCTAGGCATTAGATAGATTCAATCAAAGATTTCATCCATAAATAAATCGATATTTTTCACATTGCAGTACTCTAGTTGTTAGAATTAATGTGTGGCTCACGTCCAACAAAAGTCAAACATCATTTTCATAATCAAATCATATTCAAAATAGCTATTTCTAAATCTATTGATCTCTAATTAAAAAGAGTAAAATATATTATAGCTATTTAGATCATGTAATCACAACAAAAGAATTGATCTTTTTGGACGAAAGAAATGTCACTTTTAGGGATGAAATTCTTCGTTCGTCCCAAAAAGTCCCAATAGTCCGATTACCATTTGAACAAGATACTCAATGTTCAAACGGAAGAATTTGGGACAAAAATGTACGTCCCCAAACAAATTTATTGTTCAAACTGATGGTACACCGTTCGAACTGATGGTACACCATTCGAACTAATATAAATTTCTATTCAAATGTATAATTGTAATTCGAATGGACATTTTGGCGAGAGAATTGTATATAGTTTGGGCGTGATGTATTTGTCATTGTTGGAACAAAAAAAAAATTGTTTGAATGAAAACATGTTGGTCAAGCTCACAATGTTTGTTTCTTGCTTACATTGTTTTAGCTTCATTAAATATAAAACTGATCATATGTATACATTTTTACATGAAGCCATTTGTGTAAAACCAGTAAGTAGACAAAAAAACTTTATTAAAATATATAGTCACAAAACAAAAATTAATTTCTAGTAATTAATTTACAAGAAGGCTAATAATAAGTTTATATCGGCTTCCTGTCTTGATATGCTCGAAAGAAGAATTATCCGGAAGAAATATGTGGCTTTCTTCATTACTTAACTGCACAGTCTCTCAAGCCTCGACAAATGCAGTAACAATTAGTGAACAATATCTAAAGTTTGAGAAGTGATGACTTGACAATTTTGGCATATGAATGTTTAGATCAATTTTTTAAATTACTCAGGTGAAAATAAAGGCATCATTTAAGAATAAGTAAAATCCTATCATACGAAACACAACTTTCTTCTCAATACTAAGGAGCCAGTATACCAGGTAATGCATTATTTCATTATATTAATTTCATTCACTTTTTTTATTTGTTATATTGTCAATCGTTTTTTACTTCTTATTGTATAGTCTTGTCAACAAAATAAATAGATAAAGTTTAAAAATCCACCATGGAGATGCAATTACAAAGTCAGTGTGAAGAAATGCTTCAAGAGATGCAAATGATGATGTTCCAACATTTTATGCCTCCAATTCCATTTCAAACATTTTGTAATTTTTTTAAATATTTTGCACCATGACCATAACTTAGAGTTTTAATGTAGTCTCATAAAATTTTTATGAAAAATTGTTGGATTATATATTATGTTTGAATTTCATGTTTTATGCCTATTGTTGAAAAGGAACTTCATTTGTCTGAACGCGTACAACATTTTTTGTTCAGAATGGCTTAATCGTTATTCGAACGATATAGTGCTAACATAGGATGTTCGAACGGTTACATATCAGTTTGAACTACAAGTCGTCATCCCATTCAAACATACACATTTTTAATTGGAAGAAGCGACTTATATTCAAACGTAAATATTTTGACCAAAATAAAGTTCGAACCGTAATAGAAATTGTTTGAACCACATAAGTTCAATGTCCGAACACTCATCTGAACGGGTATAACAAAGCATTCGAAATCTAATCACTTATATTCGAACAACAATAGTGTTACCCAATTACGTTCGGCGAAATGGCTATACGTCTGAAACATTTACGTCACGTCATTTGAAAGATTATAACCTTTACTTGAACTTCATTCAAATAATTAGAAACTTTCTTATTCAAATAATTTGAGGTAATGTTCAAATAGTAATTGAACACCTTCGAACCATTATATATATGGTCTTGACATTCGAACGGATGTCAACCTTATTTGAACGGCCATGTCTTCAATATTTGAACAACCCCACATCCCTTTCGAACGTAACTAAAGTGTTAGAATACTAGTCCCATATCGTAATAGTTTGAAATTAGCAATAAAATTCTATGTTTGAATGAAAGTTAGTCGTTGGAATGCTTGTTAGGGACGAAATGACTTCTTCCCAAAATATTTTCATGTTTGAACAAACTTTGAATGGGTTAGGGAAATTTCAATATCCCGAAAGATATTTTCTATGACAATTTTTTTCTTGTCCCAGATTGTCTTTCGCCACATACCTATTGTGATGAATTAGGAACGAAATTTTGTCATCCCTAAATGCCTTCCGGGACGAAATCCCACCCTTTTGGATGAAATTTTTCAATTTTTCATCCCAAAAGAGGGTTCTATTGTAGTGAATGCAATTTTTTATTTTCCAATCATTGATTCCGTCATCAATTGTAAGAAAATGGTTGTCATGTCTTTATTCCTCACCTTCCAGCTTAGTCATTAACTTGGGGTTCTTTGATGTTTGTGATTGTATATATACTTTCGCTTTAACCATAAATAAAAAAATGAACTTATCTTCATCGCAAATATCTGATTTCGAATTAGTGTTTTTCTTGTGACAATCATAAATAGTACTCAATCAAATGATCATATTGATTACTGCGCCATACATTGCAAGGACGTACGTACGTACAGCAAATTACTGATGATTAGCGCTTCCAACTAAAACGTAGAAATTATTAAGGGCCGACCAACTACTATTCTTTCTAACTTAACCAATAAAAAAGCATATTGTAGGCACGGATACCACTTTCCAACTGAAATCTCAAGTGCATCGAATTAGTCTTCTGAGTAGAAGAATTCTATTTGTAGTCGGGGCATAAAACACAACTTCAATACCAATGACATGTCAATGGTACGTATACGACGTGTTCTCTACCCTGGCTTATAAATAGAACTACTCTCCCAGATAATTATTATTAAGCGGGATAAAGTGAAGCCGCCAGACGTGGGTTTGCATGTGCACGTAAGGGTTTGGCCATGAAAAGTTCATTCATGGTCTCAGAGAGGTCAATCTCCTCTTGGTTTGGCGGCAAACTCCATGAAAATCCTTGAAGAAGCCTTGCCAAAAGCATCACAGTCATGGCAGAGCCGAGCGCGATGCCCATGCAACCTCGCCTTCCCGTACTGAACGAAATGAAGCGCAGCTCATGCTCTGCAAGTTCCACCTCCTGATCATCGGCCATCGACGATCCATCCTCCTTCTTCTTCAGATGTCGATCTGGTTTGAACCTCAAGGGTTCTTTCCAAACGCGAGGGTTGCGGCCGAGACCATATCGGCTCAAGATGACATGACTTCCTTTCGGGATGAAATAGCCAGCCACAGTCGCGTCTTGCATTGAGACATGGGGGAAGTTAAATGGTGCAATTGGGTGAAGCCGGTAACCTTCCCTTGCACAAGCCTTAACATAATTGAGCTGTGGAATATCGGATTCTTCAACCCATCTCTTCTTTCCAACTACCCTGTCAATTTCTTCTACAGCTTTTTGGAGGAGCTCCGGTTGGTTGAGCATTTCTGCTAGTGTCCACTCTATGCAGTTGGAAGGATTATCCACTGTTGCAAGCATCAGTTCCTGCACGCACATGATTGAAAACAATTCAAGTAAATGATTAATAGATATTAATTACTGAAAAGTACTTCGTTTATTTAAATTTAGATATTTTCTACAAAACTAAGTTTAGTATGGATATTTAGAATAGGAGAGAAAAACACTATCTAGGGTTCGTGAAAGACGTGAAGTATTTTGCAATGTTATATATTAAAATGCATGGTATTAGGAATTCTTATTAATATATAAGTTTTATCTTGCCGTGATTTGAGCTTTGATCTCTTCCACTGAAAGAGCTGCTTTCCCATTCGAATCCTTTGCCAAAATGAAAGCGTCGAGCAAGTCCTCAGCCTCCGTCTTCTCCCCGTCTCTCCATTGCCGTAGTCTCTCATCGACGACCGGATCTTCATAACTAGTAACGATCTTCATTGCCTCACTTACAATCTTCCCATGACCATCTAAATCTAGTGCTGTTAAGCATGGCAAGTAATCCGACAAAGCAAATGCATTAAGATGGCCGAGTATGGTGAAAAGTGATTCAATGTGTTGTTCTTCCTCAACTCCAGGTCCTCCATCCTTCTTTCCTTTGCCAAAGTACCTTCTGTTGAATATCATCTTCCTAATGACATTTCCACAGTAATGACGTGCAACAAGTCTCACGTCCACAACTGAACCACTAATTGACTGGTCATCATGAGGAAGGCTGTCAATCGCAGCATTCTTACATTGATTATATATGAAACGAACAAGATTATCAGCTTCTTCGGTCCTCTTATTGAGTAGCCACCGAGTTGTTTTTGAGTTAATAATCTCAGAAGCCACCAACTTTTTCATCTTCTTCCATTGATCTCCCCACGGCACCAAAGCTGTCGACTTAAAGCCGCGACTAGCATATTTATTCGACATAAAAAGAGGTCTTGATGCAAACACGATATCGTGCTTTTTCAAGAACTCCCGGGCAAGTTCCGGTGAAGTTACCGGAATAACATGAACACCTCCTAGACGTATACAAGCGATCTCCGTATTGAGTGATTCCAGAAGGCCATGAATCCACCGAAATGCTGGCTTATTCCTCCACAGTTCTGGGAGGTTTCCAACTATTGGCCACGGAGTTGGGCCCGGTGGGAGCGCTGGAGTTTGCTTGAAGGTTTTTCCAAGGGGTTTCCACTTGAATAATATGAGAGGAAAAAGAATAATGAGCATGGTAAGAAAGGCAGAGATCAAGGTTAAGCGCATCGGCAACATGATTTTTTCTGAGGAGCCATAACCATGTTTGACGTCCCTCCTGGTAAAGAATAGGAAGGAATAAAACATGGTTTCTTTTCTACTTATATTGTTTGCGAATGTATATGCTTGATGAGCTAAGTAGAACTCTTTCTCGAGCTGAGGATTCTTTTCTGAAATCAAGACCAAAAGACACGAATTTATAGATAGTATGGTTCGAAGTCGTGTGGTGAGAGAAGTCTACGTGTTTTAGCTGAAAACGCTAGGCTGCAGGGAGGCAGATAAGGCATATTGTAATGCATGGTGCCATCTTGATCGGTGAATTTCCGACTCATTCTATCCACAATATTTATTTTTTATATATAAAATATTCAAACGATGAAAAAAGAATCAAGCTTTGTTAAGATTTTTTAGACAATCACAAAAGCGTTTCTAAATATTCTCAAATTAATAAATTCAGTGTTATTGGAATTTTTCTGATTATTACATATACATGAGTACATGAATATCGATCGATATATTACTTATATTAATGTTGATCTCTTCAATAAAATGTAATTGATTTTAATTATATTTTGAAAAGTTGTGAAAGAGAAATTAGATAAAAGCTGGCAATTAGTCGCTATTTCATGATAACAACTACTCAAAATTGTGAAAAATATTATTTATTCCACTAATTTTAATTATAGTTCTTTTATTCTCTGTGTAAAATATCATATGTACGTAATTTTAGATAATTTAATATCGAATCAAGAAATAAATTCGATATGCAAATATAAGGCTCAATTAAAATTAAAATTATGCAATATCTGATAGAATCAACTCTCATTATTGGACTATGAATAAAATAATGATCAAAGAAAAATTCTATTTTCAATTTTTCTAACAAATCAAATTTTGCTATATCAATTAAATAGAAGATGTTTGCACACTGACCCAGTCATAAAAAGATGAAAATTGCATAAAACGTTGAAAGCATTGATCCGTTCATATATCGAATGGGACAGGCACGTGAAAGTCGGACCCTCCACACCGACCCTCAATACCAATCATGCACGACAACAAGTACTCTTTCGTTTTTAGGACTAGAAAATGAAAAATGGAAATAACTGGGTACTGACTCCAAAGGTGTAATATTTTTTTTTAAATAATAATAATTAAAGAATTGATTATTAGTAAATTATAAAAAAAAATTCTTTTAAAGACGTTTAAAAAATATTTAAAAGAAAATGAAAAAAGTGCAATACTTAGATTAATGAGAGAATAAATTGTCTACACCTTTACGACAGAAAATTTCAAAAATAATTTTTCATTTTTTTTAAGTCGATCAATTAAGTAGTACTGTAATGTAATGTACAATTCTACCATTCAAAAAAGTTGTGTGAAGTAATCACTTACAGAGAGGTGTCCTTGTACAATGTCACTTAGCTTATATTGGAGGTGATCATAGATTTGAGCCTCATCAAGTTGTGCAAAACAATCCTTGAGCTTGTCCCACACCTGCTTGGCTGATGCCATGAAGAAGATATTGGATGCAATGCCTTTTGAGATAGAGTTTAGAATCCATGCAAGAAGGATGTTGTTGCATCTTAACCATGAAACATAGGAAGAATCTGATAAGTCAGGGGCAGTGATTGTGCCATCCAGGAAGCCTAATTTGTTTTTGATAGAAATAGAAAGTAGAAATGATCTGCTCCAAGAAATGTAGTTTGAACCAGTTAATGGGGTGAGACAATGACAGTGTTAGCATTGTCACTGTGATGTAGGAAGAAGGGACTATTCGGATCTTCAAGGGAAGAAGGAGATGAAGAAGAAGAGGAGGTTGTCATGATTTATGAGAAAATGTTTGTTTGAAAGTTAATGAAACACAGCAGGAAAAAAACCCTCTCTGATACCATGTTAAAACATGAATAAAAATTCAAAATGCATGAGTAGTGTGGAGAAAAATCTCATTCTCGTTGATCTAAAAAATAATGATTCAAAGCCTACTGCTATTTATACTTTACAAAGGCAGAAAGAAAAAGTTCTAAAAAACTAATTTTAAACTTTCTATTTAGTTACAAGTAATCTGCTGCAGCTTTATGGACAACATGGTTTAGGCAGTGCTTTACATGTTGATTTCCTGACACTGCTTTGTGTGTGCAACCATGTATTTCATAGACGATCCCTTGCTTTTCTGTGACAACACTTTCCTCCTTTTTCTGTTGCTTTTCTTCTTCCTTTTTGCTGTTGCTTTTCACTTCTGTTTTTCTGCAGTGTGCTTTACTTCAACTTTTGATGTTGCATCCATTTCTTGGTCATTGCATAGTACTTCATTTTTGCTTTTCCTGCTACATATTTTTCCTCGTGTGTTGCAGCTTTGTTGCTCAGTGTCCTCACGTCTTTCTTGCGTGCATTCATCCTTCTCTTTATGTTTTACTTCATGAGACTCCCCCTCAAGATGGGCATAGATGTTTAGGATTCCCATCTTGGACAATAAAAATTGAAAAACAAAATATGATAAAACCTTAGTGAAAATGTCTACCAATTGGAACTTTGATGCAATAAGGGCAGGAGTGATTACTCCAGCTAGGACCTTTTCTCGAGCAAAATGACAGTCTAGCTCTATGTGTTTAGTTCTTTCATGGAAGATAGGATTCTTTGTGATGTGAATGGCAGCCTGGTTATCACAGAACATAAGAGCAGATTGTTCATGATTGATGTTAAATTCTTTTAACAGACCAAGAAGCCATACGTTTTCACAATTTGTTGCAGCCAATGCCCTATATTCTGCCTCAGCTGAAGACCTGGAGATAGTCACTTGTTTCTTTGATTTTCAGCTTATTAATGAGTCTCCAATGAACACACAGAAGCCTGTGACAGATCTCCTAGTTTCGGGGCAACCAGCCCAGTCAGAGTCACTATATGCTTTTAAGTGTAGAGGTGATCTTGATGACAAAAAGATACCCTGACCTATGGACCCTTTGAGATATCTGAGAACTCTATAGGCTGAGTGCATATGAGTTTGTGAAGGCTTGTCCATAAATTGGCTTAGAACATTCACAGCATAAGTGATGTATGGCTGGTAATTGTTAAGTAAATGAGCCTTCCAATGAGCCTTATGTAGGATGTGGAGTCTTGCAGAATTTCATTTGTGGTGTGATGTGGCTCAACTTGTAGTTCAATTCAATAGGTGTAGAGATAGTTTTAGTGCCAAGTAAACCTGCATCTTCCTATATTTCGAGGGTGTACTTCCTTTGACAGATATTGATCCCAGAAGATGACTTTGCAACCTCTAGACCTAGGAAATATTTGAGGGGTCCAAGGTCTTTGAGTTTGAACTTGTTGTGAACGTAAGTTTTGAGTGAATCAATTTCATCTTGAGAATCACCTCCCACTATGATATCATCCACATACACTAGGAGTGTTGTGAACCCTTTTTGACTAACTTTAGTGAATAAAGAATAGTCAAACTTAAATTTCTGAAATCCAATAGAAGTAAGTGAGTTGGAAAACTTTGGTAATCATTGCCTTGATGCTTGTTTAAGTCCATAGAGGGACTTATTTAGTTTTCATACTAATTTCTCCCCCTCAATCTGCTCTCTGTGAATGTTATAACCTGGTGGGATGTCCATATAAATTTCTTCATTGAGATCCCCATGTAAGAAGGCATTATTAACATCCTTCTGAGATAAAAACCAGATTTGAATAGATGCTAAGGCAAGGAAGACACGGAATTGTGGTGATTTTGGCCACTGGACTGAATGTTTCTTGGAAATCAAAACCTTCTCTTTGAGTATACCCCTTGGGCTTTCATGGATCCTACGAATCGACGCTCTCATGGACGCCACGAGGTAATGCTCGTGGACACCACGAGAGACGACGTCTAAAGGTGATGCTTGTGGATACCATGAAGGCCGATGTTTCGGATGTTTTACGATACCATGAACGGATGTTTTACGAATGTCATAAAAAGACTAAGTTTATGCACATGCTCATGAAAAGATGATTTCTCACGAAAACAAACATTTTCTCATGAAAGGACATGCTTAATGAAAGATAAGAAAAGAATGAAAGCTCCAGCTCTTTCGAGCTGCCATGAATGAATGAATGAACGAATGAAAGGAATGAAAGCATGAAATGTATGAAAATACGTAACGGCCACATGAATGAATGAAAAGGGATACCCAATGAATGAATGAATGAAAAGGGGTACCCAATGAATGAATGGGCATATTGCAATGCCGGGCAGTAGTGCTGGTGGTGCAACCAATGCTGCACCCTAATGGAATGGGATTCCAACCCACGGCCACGGGAGGATCCATTGGTCCAAAAGACCGATAACCCTAACACACGGGGCGTAACAATGTGTACCAGCCTATGAAAGTGATAAGAAAGAATGCACGTATGCATGAATGTATGTATACACGAATGCATGTATGTATGCACGAATGCATGTATGCACAAGAGCACAAGAGCACGAACTCTTTAAGAAATGAAGGCACTGACGGGAGAAATGTTTTACGATAAGAAAGCCCTTTTAAAAGTAAAACCCCGTACAGTGGCTCTTGAAGAAATGAAGGCACTGACGGGAGACACATTTCATGAAAGGAAAGACCATAAAGCAAAACCCCGTCTAGTAATATTTTCAAACGAATGCACGCACGACACGTACGCATGCACGTAATAGTATGTACGAATGATGAATGCATGAATGAAAATCTATGTTGTTATATTTTAACTGTATAAAGTAATGCTAACGAGTCTTCGACTCATTTTAGTTTTCATGTATGCCCCTCCCCCCACAGGAACTGAACGATCAGGACGGATACGGCCCATGGGGAAGAGCACGGAAGTTTAGGCATGATTTTTAAATGTAAGAGAGGCCTTTTTATTGTAAAATCAATGTTTTCCACTGTAAACCTCTTTTATTACCAAAATGCATTTTATTTTATAAACGTAGAATCTTGCACCCTGGGTATGCAAGCGAAAAGTTTTAAAGTGAACAGTAATTCCCGTCGTCCTTTCTAAAAATATTTTATAAAAGTCCCACCACAAGGATGGGGTGTTACACTTATGTTGGAAGTGATAGATTCGAGCCTCATCAAGTTGTGCAAAACATTCCTTGAGCTTGTCCCACACCTGCTTGGCTGATGTCATGAAGAAGATATTGGATGCAATGTCTTTAGAGACAAAGTTTAGAATCCATGCAAAAAGGATGTTGTTGCATCTTAGCCATGAAACATAGGAAGAATCTAATAAGTCAGGTGCAGTGATTGTGCCATCCAGGAAGCCTGATTTGTTTTTGATAGAAATAGAAAGCAGAAATGATCTGCTCCAAGAAATGTAGTTTGAACCAGTTAATGGGGTGAGACAATAACAGTGTTAGCATTGTCACTGTGATGTAGGAAGAAGGGACTATTCAGATCCTCAAGGGAAGAAGGAGATGAAGAAGAAGAGGAGGTTGTCATGATTTATGAGATGAGGTTTGTTTGAAAGTTAATGAAACACATTAAAAAGAAAAAAAAAAGCCTCTCTGATACAATGTTAAAACATGAATAGAAATTCGAAATGCATGAGTAGTGTGGAGAAAAATCTCATTCTCATTGATCTAAAAAATAATGATACAAAGCCTACTACTATTTATACTTTACAAAGGCAGAAAGAAAAAGTTCTAAAAAACTAATTTTAAACTTTCTACTTAGTTACAAGTAATCTATTGCAGCTTTATGGACAACATGGTTTAGCCAATTTACATGTTGATTTCCTGACACTGCTTTGTGTGTGCAGCCATGTATTTCACAGACAATCCCTTGCTTTTATGTGACAACACTTTCCTCCTTTTTGTTGTTGCTTTTCACTTCTCTTTTTCTGCAGTGTGCTTTACTTCAACTTTTGCTGCTGCATGAATTTCTTAGTCATTGTAGAGTACTTCATGTTTGCTTTTGCTGCTGCATATTTTTCCTCGTGTGTTGCAGCTTTGTTGCTCAGTGTCCTCATATCTTTCTTGCTTGCATTCATCATTCTCTTTATGTTTTACTTCGTGAGATCCACCTCGGGCGATATATCTATATATCTATCTATCTATCTCTGCTTTCTATTCTTAGAACTTAGGTGTATAAATAACCTTTCTTCCATGTGTGTTCCTCTCTAGCACAACATGATTTTCATATGCACTTTTCCTGTTTTCTATTTAATGAAAATGATTTTCTAGTAAAATGGTCAGATCAATGAATATGTTATTTCTGTTTCTGGGGGATCTCTTTAATATGAATATGACATAGCAACAAAAAAAAGGGTTTGTTGGACTTGTATAAAGCTTGTGTAATCTGTACTATATTTAGGCCAGTAGTGCTAGATCGTGACAAGGTAGGACACCCTTTTAAATCCACATACTAATGTGTACAGTAAGAAATAAAAGCCCAAAAGTTCTAAATTCTCTATTAAACATAAAACATACAAGACAAAGCAAAAACCAGCCATAAACAATCCACCATGTTTCTAATTCCATTTACAAAGCCACCTGAAACAATAAATGCATACTAACTGCAGTATATAAATTTTCCAGACCACTTATGAACATCCCTATAATTCTTTGTATGCCACCTCAAACATGCAATACAAAGTTATGACCAGCCATGTACATTTTTTCTAAGATCTATCTAAGAATTTGCACCATCAATTTTGGCATCCAAAAATACTTCATTCCAAACATCTCATATATATATCCATACTGGCACTATGAAAATTAACACCTTCCATATGCAAATAGATATAAAGTAGATGCATACAATATATTTCATGAATAACTAGAATCTAAATTCCAACCCACGTTTTATGCTTAACCTGGTCCAAGGAGTACAACTATGCCTAATGCAAGAGTGATTAAATTAATGCGCAAGAGTGATTAAATTAATTCAACTATATAACGCATCAAAAGTTTTCCTGAAAATTCACCGTACAGTTCCCACTTCAATGTCATGCACATTTTTAAAATATCCCCATAGATAGTTCCTTGAATGCACCATACAATTCCTATTTCATTGTCATGCTTTGAAAATAAAAAGTTCACCATAGATGGTTCCTTAAATCCTCAAAGACTATTAACATTCCATCTAAGTGCATGCAAGATTGTTTTTTTGTGATGGCACAATTAAGTTAATTCAATCATTCCTTGAAGCTCCTACAAACTTCAAAACTACAAAGAAACTTGGAACATCCTATTCAAATCAAGTTCCCATTCACTTCCTCACCTATAAACATACGCTCACTACAATTACATCATGTTTTGCATCCCCACTACTATTCCATTATCTCATCCCAACATCTCAAAATAAGACATCCAAACTTCATAAGCTCACATCCAACACCTCAATACAACTCAATTATAAACCTAGTCCAACTTACACATAATCATGCACTTAGAAATTACTTCCATACTACAACATCACAATCCACATGATCCAACACAACGACAATACATAAAGATTAATAAGCTTCATTCATCACTCCACACACTCAACCTTCACAATTACTATATTAAATTAGTATGTCTCTTAATGCATACCAAACATAAATCCCATCCATCATCCATATAACTCGCATAGCTTCTCAAGTCCCAACAAATGCAATACCCATGCTCCTTCACAATTCCCCTCTTAGAAACTCCAACACTTCACCAACTACAAACACACACTCAAAACAAGGTCCAACACTTCACAAAGCACATAACCAACACCTTCAACATGACCAAGCACTTGCTCCCAATTCTACGCACTTCACAACCCAACTACAATATCACAACCACATCCATTTCTCCTCCATTTTTCACAATAACACAATTAAAATAGTAAATATACATAGATATAAATCTGCCAAGGCAGTTAACACCACACCATACATGTCTATATACTCTAAAACAATACACTTGAGACACAAAGGTAGGATTTTTACCATGCTTAAGGGTTGGATAGTGAAGGAGGAGTGCGGGAGGTGCTGATGCGTCCATGGGTTGCTCGTGGTGGTGCTATGTCTTGGCTGGAGGTAGCAATGGTGGCTCACAATAGCGGGGAGGGCCACTATAATGAGAAAACCATGGGGGGAAAAGAGGTGGGGCCTGGATCTGAGAGAGGTGAGAGGGGTGGCCAAGATGGCTCTTGGTGGCAGGCTTATCGACATGCTCATGCGCGGCTCACGATGGCAACGACGTGGCAGATCTGGGCAGTGTGCGGTGGGGACCCGTGAGAGAGACCGTGCGAGAGAGAGAGAGAGAGAGAGAGAGAGATGTGAGAGCTGGGGTGGAGCAATGGTTGGTGACTAGCGGGGCCATAAGCTGCTGAGGGTGGTGATGGTCATGGCTGGAGACGGTGGAGGTGCACAAATCTGTTTGGATCAGAGAGAGAGAGAGAGAGCGTCGGTGAGGGGGTGAGGGGTTGAGAGGGAAGACCCACGGTGGCTCGACGGCAAGGAGAGCCATTCGCAGTGGCGCAGCGGGGGGGATAGGCTTGACAATTGTAGCCTGGCAGGGAGAGAGAGAGAGAGAGATTATCGCGGGGGTGAGGGGAAGAAAGGAATAAGGGTTTTAATTTTATTAGTATTTGCGGTGTGTTGTTATCGCTGCAAAAGCTAATAATGTCGCCGAAAATACTAATAACCTAGATTAAAAAAGGTTGTGTTTTGGTAAGTTTATTTGCAACGAGAAATAGTCGCTGCAAAAAGCTACTCATGTCATCACTAAAACTAATCATCCACAAGAAATATATAAATCTGGTAACACTATTTGCCACGAGATGCAATAGTGTTAGCAGATTGTAACAGATTGTAATTACTTAGTTGCACTCATCTTATATATGTCAATAATATACACCTTCTCTATCTCAACTCATGAGATAGCTTTTTCTCAAAACTTCTTCACCATAAGTAACATGGTTGACGTCCCTCATGGTAAAGATCAGGAAGGATTAATAAAACATTGCTTCTTTTCTACGTATATTGTTTGCGAATGTATATGCTTGGTAGGTTATAAGTTAATGCATACAGGAGATCAAGAGAACCAGCTTTATTTGAATGACAACTTCAAGAAAGTCGAGAGCACTAAGCTGAACTCTTTCTCGAGTTGATGATTATTTTCTGCCCTGACTTGTCTCTGAAATCATGGAGACCAAAAGACACGAATTTATAGAGTAGTATTGTTGGAAGTCGTGCGGTGAGGTGGTGAGAGAAGTCTAGGTGTTTTAGTAGGAAACGCTAGGCTAACTGCCAGGGGGGAGGGAACGTGTGAAGCATAAATAAAAGGTAGCTTGCTAGGGGCGGCGCATGGCCCTATAACTACTTTAAGAATCGTGATAGATATCCCTCTAACGTGTTTTTGTTTTTTTTCTTTTTCTTAATTTCATAATTTTTTAAATACCTTTAAATATTTTAAATATATATATAAATACATTAATAGTCACATTCTTAACAATTAAATAATAACAAAAAAATTAAAATGTATGAGCGGTCAAATCCAAAGAGTAAAAATATAGGAAAAACTAGCATTAATTTCCCTAATTTAAATATATATGTAATTGAAAAACAAAATAAGAAGTCATCTTGGTCGGTGAAGTGTTAAAATATTCAACTCATTTTTATCCACAATCTTTTTTTTTAATCTTTGTAAACTATTTAAACGATGAAAAAAGAATCAAACTTATGTATGCATGGTATGGAACAATCTTCCTATCTGGGGTTTCTTAAAATTCTCAAATAAATTCATGCAGTGGTATCGGATGTTTTCTGATTATTACATATACACCTATATATATTAGTTATGTTCTCTTCAATAAAATGGTTATTTTAGTTATATTTTGAAAAGTTGAGAAGAGACATGATGTAACGCTTCAATAGAAGAATCAAATCACATGGTTTATATTTTAAAATGACTAGTCAATGATACAATTGGAGTCCCATTGGAACCTTATTATAAAGAGCAAGAACTTCTCCTTCCCAAGTAATATAAGATCTCATACACAACCTACTCTTATATTTATGATATGGGATATCATAATCTCCCCCTCTTAAATTTTTGAATTCCTAGTTGAGGCCGTTCGTCGTAGGTGGCACGACTCAAGTCCCACATTTATAGTTAGGATAGGCTCTTATACTATTTGTAACGTCCCAATGAAAATCTCAAACCACATCGCCTATACTTCAAAATGACTAGTCAATGATATAATTGGAGCCCTATTGAAACTTTATAAAAAGCATGAACTTCTCATTCTCAAGTCATGTGGGATCACATACACTACTTATTCTTATCATTATCATATGGAGTGTCACATATGATTAGAGAAAAGCTAATGAGTTGCTATATATATCTCATAATCTTTTTGAACTCAAATTATGAAAAATATTATTTAAAGTAATGCTATTTGAAATTTTTTACTTCACACATCATTCACGTATCATAATTTAATTTGTAAGATTCATATTTTAAAATTATTTTTCAAATCAAATTATATATGAGATGTAAATGGTGTGTAGTATAAACTATAAAAAGTACTTTTAAATTGAATTATTCTATAATAAATAGTTTTAAATAATTTAATTTCGAATCAATAAATAAGGTAAAATTAAAATTAAAATTATGCAATTATCCGACACAACCAACTCTCAATATTGGTCCTGCATGAATAAAATAATAAAAAGATGAAAATTAAATAACACGTTAAGAGCATTCCGTATATATTGGGAATCCATTACAGGCACGTGAAACTGGACCCTCAACAGCCAACACTAATCACGACAAGAAGACTCGTGTGTTTTTGGCACTGTATCATGATGTATATATGTACAATGTCCTTTTCTGCAGGAAGTATATATTTTCGGTTTGTTTGGCTTTAATTTTTCTTTCTTTTTTTTCGAATATTTAGATTGAGAGGGTGTTTTTAAAATTCGCAAAAAGAAATTCTAGTCATTTAATATTACTTTTCTATATACATATATCGTTACGACAGAAAAAATATAAAATGATTTTTCATTTCTTTAAATCAAGTGTAATGTACTGTCCAGTGTTCAGATTATAGAGAATAAGATACTGCAGTTTTCAAAGGAAACTTTCCCACACTTTTTATTGATTTGATCCGTAACTATATATACAATGTAGCTGTTCCATCTTAGGTAAATATATAGTAATTAATGTTAAGATACTAACTGTTACAAAGAATAGAAACGTATGCAAGATTTTAGCCTACAATAATTACAGAGAATATCTTGATTTTGTGAACTGTCCATCTTTGAATCACTTTCCTTAATACGCCCCCGCAAGATGGGGCTTCCATCGGCAAGACCGATCTTGTTCCTCAAAGTTTCTGTTCGTTGCTTCGATAGTGCTTTTGTCATTAAATCTGCCAACTGATCTTGAGTGTGGACATGACAAACTTTAAGCAGATTTCGTTGAACTAAATCCCGCACAAAATGAAGGTCAATTTGGATATGCTTCGTTCTGGAATGTTGCACTGGATTGAGACTTAAATGAGTAGCTCCAAGATTGTCACAAAGGAGAGAAGGTGGAGCTTTGATCGGAAACTCAAGTTCTTTGAACAGAGATAATAACCACATGGTTTCAGCTGCTGCATTTGCTAATGCTCTATACTCAGCCTCTGTGGATGATCTTGCAACGGCACGTTGTTTCTTGGAACTCCAAGAAATGGGATTAGAGCCAAGAAAAGTAATGTAGGCCGATGTTGATGTTCTGTCATCATGATTCCCTGCCCAGTCAACATCACTGTAGGTGGTTAACTGAGATTTTGCTGACTTCTTTATTTGAATTCCATGAAAGATTATATGTTTGAGATATCAGAGTAATCTCTTGGTTGCTGTCCAATGGGTAACAGTAGGCTTGTGCATAAATTGGGATAGCTTATTAACGGCAAAAGAAATATCTGGATGCGTCAATGACAAATATTGCAAGCTGCCAAGTACACGCCTATATTCAGTGTTTGCCACTGCTGCAGTGCCATCCAAAAGTTGAAGAGAGGTGCTTGTTGAAATAAGAGTGGAGACATCTTTGGCACCCAACATGTTTGTGCTTTCCAAAATATCACGAACATACTTATGTTGTGATAAAAATAAACCAGCACGTGTAGGAATAACTTCCACTCCAAGAAAGTAATGTAAAGCACCCATGTCTTTTAATGAAAACTGAGTACCAAGCTTGTGAATGACAGATGATACAAACTTTTTATCATTGTCCATAATAATGAGATCATCAACATACACAAGTAAGTAGCATGTAGTGGATGCATGAGAATAAACAAACAGTGAGGAATCAGCATGAGAATTTTTAAACCCAATCTGAGCAATAGCATTTTTAAGTGCTGAATACCATGCTCGTGGGGCTTGTTTAAGCCCATAGATAGCCTTTCTTAGTCTACAAACATACTCAGGTTTTGACCTATCCTTGAAGCCTGGGGGCTGCATCATATAGACAGTTTTTGTCAAAGTACCGTGTAAAAACGCATTATTGACATCCATTTGTTTCAATTCCCAACCATTTAGCATTGCAATTGCTAACATAGACCTGATTGTTGCAGGCTTGACAACCGGACTAAAAGTCTCTTTATAGTCAATTCCTGGACGTTGGTTGTAGCCCTTGGCCACAAGTCTGGCCTTAAATCTGTCAACTGAGTCATCTGCATTCCTTTTTACCCGAAAAACCTATTTACAGCCCACTGGGTGACAACCTTTCGGTGGTGGTACCAAATCCCAGGTACCATGTCTCATAAAAGCAGTAAGCTCACTAGACATGGCTTCACGCCACTTTGGGTGAGACACAGCTTGACCGACATATGTAGGTTCAATGGATGATGGTAATGGATGTTTGGTGACAAGATGAAGCTGTTTGGGTTTATATATGTTATTCATGGACCGTGTGGTCATCAAATGGGTTCGGGTTGGCGGGTTGGGGTTTTGAGGAATCTCATTAACGGCCACAGAGTCATGCGAATGTGAATGTGTGGGATCTAGGGTTTCATGTATATAAGAACAAGTATAAGGAGAGAGAGAGAGGAAATATTACCTGGAGGTGCGACGGCAGCAGTAACTATAGTTTCCGAGCTTGTGAGCGGCGACAATGGCTGAGATGGGAGACCAATTGGAGATGAAGGCACTGGAGCTTCATTTCGAATTTGAGAAATACGGGAAGGGGAAGGCGTAGAAGGTAAAGAAGAAAGAAACTCAACTAGACCCATGGGCTTTGAAGACACGTTAGGGCTTGAGGGAGGAATTGGGCTTTCGGGCTCAAGCCGTGAGGAGTAGGTTTGCAACTCATCAAAGAGAACATATCTAGAAAGATACAATTTCTTGTTCAAGGGATTCATGCATTTATATGCATTTTGAGTTTGAGAATAGCCAAGAAATATGCACGGTGATGATTTGGGTTCCATTTTATTGGCGTTATATGGCTTGAGAAGAGGATAGCAAAGGCATCCGAATTTTTTTAATTTGTGATAATTTGGCCTTTGACCAAAAAGTGCCTCAAAGGGAGACTTGTTTTGAAGAAGTGGCGTGGGTTGACGATTGATGAGGTAAGAAGCGGTTTGAAAAACATGTGGCCAATATGAAAGAGGTAATGATGCATCATGAAGTAATGTAAGACCCGTTTCCACAAGGTGACGATGACGTCGTTCAAAAACACCATTTTGTTGAGGTGTATATGGAGCCGTGGTGTAGTGACTAATCCCATGGAGAGATAAAAAAAATTTTAGACTTATGAATTCTCCTCCATTGTCAGAATATAGACTTTTTATTTTTGAATTGAAGCGCATCTCAACAAGATTTTTAAATTGTGGAAAAATGGTTGAGACACTAGACTTAGTGATCATCGGATAAAACCACATGTATTTTGTATAATGATCAACAAGTATGAGATAATACCGAGAACCATCCAAGCCAGCGTAGGGAGCGGGTCCCCAAACATCAGTATAGATAATTTCAAGAGGCGAATGACTTTGAAAACTAGTAGAACCAAATGGTTGTTGATGTGCTTTATTAATAGAGCAAGAAACGCATGGAGATGGTAATTTTTTTGTGGAAAGTGGAAGAGAAAACAAATTGACAAGACTTTGAACAATCTTAAGTGAGGGGTGTCCAAGACGCTTATGCTATCCATCAATTGAAGTTCGTTCATGCACATTTGCAACCATTTTGGATTGAGAAGCTGCCAATGAGTTCGGAAACGTGTAGACACCACTTTCACACGCCACTCTTAGTAATATCACCCCCGTGATCCAATCCTTCACAAGAAAATAAAATGGGTGAAATTCAACAAAAACATCATTTTGTTTGGTAAAGTGATGAACAGAAATTAAATTCTTGTGAAGATTTGGCACACAAAGTGTATCATTTAAATGAAAATTTTTTTTGGGGGAATATAGGTCAAGAGAACCAATATGTGAAACAGTCAAACCTGTGCCATCACCTAGTACCACTTCATCAGTTCCGTCATATTCAGAATGAATTGACAAATTTGATAGATCACCAGTGATATTATGAGAAGCCGCAGAATCTATCAACCATTTGGTGTCACCAGAATTTGATGTAGCAGCACAATTAACTGACATTGGAGTGGGCTGAAGCTGGGGACACGATTTTGCGATGTGGCCCAATTGATCGCAGAACTGACACTTGGGCTGATACCCTTTTTGGGCTGAGTTGTTACGGCCCGAAGAAGTATTTGGGCGACGCGGGTCTCGTTGTTTCCCATAGCCTGTGTGAGAAGATCCACGAGATGAACCATTTCTCGTGCGTGATGCTCCTCTTCCAGAATGGTTGCCATGGAAGCTGGGGTTTCTGGAAGTAAAATTAGCGGCGGCAACAAGCTGCGTGGCGGCAACCTCCATACGGCGCAGATAGCTTTCGTGTCCAACGAGCAAGTCATGGAGCTCTTCGAAAGCTAGGGATTTCTCTCTCGCGCGAATAGGAGCCGCGATGTCCCTGACATCCGGACCCAAGCCATTGAGGATATATAGGGTAAGATCATCATCTGAGATTGGATGATCTATGAGAGCAATTTCGTCAGCAAGTGCTTTAACAGCATGGAGATAATCCAGAACCGTGCGATTCCCTCGCTAAATCAAGGTCAGTTCTTCTTTCAACTGCATTGCTCGTGTACGCGACTTGCTAGCATACATATTTTTGAGTTTTGTCCAAGCTTCTTGAGAGGTCTTGGCTGTGGCAATGAGAGGTGTGATAGTGGTGGATGTAGAAGCAAGGATAGCGCTAAGAATGAGCTTATCTTGGCGAATCCAGTGAGTTCTTTTGGTCTGTGATAAGGGGGTTCCATTGGAGAAAGGACACAGAGAGTCGCCATTGACATAGTTCATTAAGTCATAACCAATTAGGAGTGCCTCAAATTGAGCACGCCATTGGGGAAAGGTGGAGGGTGTGAGTTTCTCATTGATTTGTGCAGTTATGTTGAAGACGACAAGAGGATTTTCAGTGGAGGAAATGGTTTGGGTGTTGGTGTTTGTTGCGGAAGCCATTGAAGGGATCGAAAAACTCGTTTGAGAATAGAACTTCTGATACCATATAGAGAATAAGATACTGCAGTTTTCAAAGAAAACTTTCCCACACTTTTTATTGATTTGATCCGTAACTATATATACAATGCAGCTGTTCCATCTTAGGTAAATATATAGTAATTAATGTTAAGATACTAACTGTTACAAAGAATAGAAACGTATGCAAGATTTTAGCCTACACTAATTACAGAGAATATCTTGATTTTGTGAGCTGTCCATCTTTGAATCACTTTCCTTAATACAGATCATCTCAAAAAAGAGAAATTATATTTACAATATTAGAATGTACATTTTCCGTATATTTCTTTTGAAAAAAAAAATGATAAATCTGATACCTACATAAAAAAATTATTTTTTATTGGTGGTCCCTATTTTTTTTCAAATGAAGTACGTAACGACTGCACGTGAATTCAAAGAGATGTGCTCAATTATTTCAAGATAATTGGATCTGTATGAATAGCTCATTTTCTGGACGAGGTAGGACACCTTTTTAAATCTAGATACTAATGTATACAATAAGAAAGAAATTAATCCCTTATAAAGAGATGTGCTCAATTATTTCAAGATAATCTCATATTTCTTAATGTTTAATTAATTGTTTTTGTAACTTTATCAAACAAGCTGAACAATTAGGGGATCACCATTATCGGATATCATGTTAGTCCTTAAAAATAGAGAGAAAAGTGTGTGGGGGTTTTCTATTTGGTAATTGAAACATAAAGATATAAGAATTTCTCAGAATTTTGTAGATCAGGAAGTGATGCTTTACAGCTTGTTCCTTTCAGGTATATCCTGGTGAGATCTACAAGGGCTATTGTTGAAAGTACTGTCTTTGTGGGCAAAAAGGAAGGTCCATTATCCTAATTTCCGAATATTATTGTCTTTGCATGAGTACTGTAAGAGCTAGGATTATAATGTCTACAGAGCTCCATGTCATCGTTTCTCCATGATATATATTGGCTTTTTATTTATATCCTCTTCGAATATTAATAGGATTTTTTACGTGAACAGGAGATCAATAGGCATTGAAGCTAATGAAGAGCTAAGGTCCATCTTCAAGAGGAAAGTCAATCTCATCCTCAAAAAAAAACCTATATAATGATATGCCCATGGTACTAATTGTGTAACTCATGTTTTGTAGTCTTGTGTTTGGTAATATAATATAAATACCATGAAATAATGTAATATATAGTGGATTGCATTGTGTATTTTGCATGCATTTTACATTATGAATATTGGATTTCTTTTTTTATTTTTGTTTTACATACATTAATTATAAGTTAAAAAGGTAATTAGTTATTTCTAGTTTTAGTTATTTTTTACATAAAATCTAGTTTTCCATTTCGATATATTTTCAATGCATTCACTACAAGAGATTAGGTTTTTTGAGACAAATAATTTTGTCTCAAAAAACCTAATTTTCGTCCTAAAAGGTTTTTAGAGACAAAAAAATTGCATCTCGAAAAGCCTTTCTCAAAAGGTTTTTGGAGACAAAAATTGATGATTTTTAGAGACGAAATTAGGCGAAACCAGTCAAAACTATTCAAACGGGCTTTTTTTTTTAAACGAACTAATTTTGTCTCAAACAAACAATTCGAATGGAATCCTTACAGTTCAAACCGATACATACCGTTCGAACAAAAGAAATTTTGATTCGAACTATAACCATAATTGATCATGTTTGAACGAGCTAAGTGTTCGAATAGATTTTATGCGTTCGAACTAATAAATTTTTCAAATGACTTGTGTTCAAACATAAATTCTGTCGTTCGAACAAACATTTTATTTTTGGAAATTCTGTCCGTTCGAACGGGGTTTTGCATATTAATGTTGTTCGAAGAAATATATTTTTTATTCGAATGGCCGTACGGACTGTATTTCTCGATTGTCATTCGAATGCGTTAGTTTTTGTTCGAATGGATTCATAAATGGTAATTTACCATTCGAACTAGTTATTTACAGTTTAAACGGTATTAATCATACATAACATAATTTAATCAAAAATATCATACTAATATTACATAAATTGTAATTCAAATATTACAATTGTTCAAATGTTTTGGAACATCATAATAGAAAAACAATTACAAAAAAAATAAATTTTTGAGACCAAACAAAAGGCTCTAATGGCAAGAAGTCACAAGTGTTCCCTTAAGTCAGGTTTGAGTCATAACCTAGATCTCCACTAAAAAATTGGATGATGATTAGGCAACTAATACTAAATAGTTTACAATGAATCCTTAGGTGTTCACCCCTTTTCAGCATGACCATGGTAACACTTTATGCGTTGGGGACCGAACAAGAGGAGCCTAGCTTGCGTGCTCTCATCAGCTGGGTTTAAGAAGGGGTCGCAATATATAACAAAACCCATAAATTCAACAAGAACATGACATAAAATTAGCAAATTTGAATTTAATATAAATGAGTTCGGATCAAAACATGTTAACACAATAAGACGTGATTAATCAAACTATGAAAACCCGTAATCAAATCATATAACTCGAAATAATTTCTATTTTCAAATTATATAAATGTTTAGTTTTATATGCATTTATTGTTGTTTTAATGTAATATTAATATTAGTATTTGATTACTTAAATATCTCAAACTATTAAATATTTTTTGTGAGTAAGCAATTTAATTTTTTTGGTGATGTTAGTTTTCTTATATATTATTGGTTTGGGTATTTATCATAAAATATTTTATTATGAATCTAGTTATAATTGTGAATAATTTATATAGTTATCTTTGAATTATATGCAGGTACGCTAAACTCATTTATATAAAATGAATTGTGTTTATGTTAATCTAATAAGAGTATATTATTAAAAAGGTTATGCAGGTTGTATTGTGGCACACGTTATTTACATGAGTCATGTTAGAGTATTAGGATGTATCTCATTTAATCAAAAGGGATAAGTTCAATTCATATAATCGAATGCTCATGACTTGTCACCCTTAGGTTTTCCTAGAAAATTTAACGAATTCTCAAGCGACTAATACGTACTAAAGTCTGAATTAAATCCATCTTCAAATTAGAATTGAATATCAAGTACATATCAAATCACATGACAATACTCCAAGCTGGACCAATGAGCTTAGTCGTGACTAGTGAAGAGTGGGGCTTTCTAAACCTCCATGTATGAAACCATTTTTTCTTTTCAAGTTTATCTCCTCCAACATCTAATACTAAATAGTTTATGATAAAGATGATTCCGTGGCAAATTATTTCAATAATGAAATGCCTGTGTATGAATAAGTGCCTATGCACATAAGAAATGTAAAGTTATAGGTTAGAGCACTGCATTGTCTTGATCATATGGTAGTATTAGGTAAAATTTAACTAATTGATATAAAAACATTTGTAACGGATTAAGTACAACAATCTAACTTTAGTTATGAGCTACAGTGCTCCAACAAATTTGTATGTGTACGGTAACTTATTTATATCTTTGTTTATATTATTTTTTCCCTCTAGAAACCCATCACCAGTGTTTATATAGCTACGGCAATTGATCTTGCGTTCATGTTTAAAGCAGTAGAGGTGAAAACCCTAGCCTCTCTCACACTCTCCCTTTTCTTTCTAGAGCGCCCCTCAAAAAGCCCAGACCAGAGGAGGGGTTGGAGCTTCGTCTCCTCCCTCCCTCATCCCTCTTCCCTCTTTTCTCTAATTTTTTCTTTTATTTTTTCTGGTTTTGTTTGTTTTTCATTTAAAGTAGGGTGAAATGCCGATCTGTTGTTCTCTAGAGCCCGACGAACACCACGCGCCCCACCGCAAGATTCCCAAGATGCCAATCTTTCTAACGGGCGAAGAATCTCGTCGAATGGAGTAGTGCATGAACCACACACGCAATCCAAAGTGCGCACGTGACAACCACAAGCCACCGCAAAGGGAGCTCTATCGCCGCCACACGCTGCATTTCTAGAACCAGAGCCGCCGGTTTCTTCAAACTCGACTGTCCATCGTACTCCAAGGGTGCCGCGTGTCCCTCATGCGCCACCACAATCCTATGTTTGCTTTTTTGATTTCCTCTAAAATTGAAAATGCGGATTTACAGCTTTTCAAGCTGTATTTTTTTATTTTTCCATGTATTATTTATGTTTTCTGTTATTTCCTTTGTTTTAGGTTAATAATAAAAAAAAAATAGTCTCATGAACATTTTGTCCATAGAGTGAAAGTCATCTCCTCCTCTAGAGGGTGGGGTTTGAAACTAGAGGTGTTCATCCGGGTTCAAACCTGGGCCGGATTCCGGGTTGAACCCATATTTTTTTTTTTTTTTACAAAAGCTAATTTATTATTAGTTACAAATATTTTGTCTCCATTTGGCTGAGAATTAAAATCAATTAATGGCCTTTAAAGGAACAGAGAAAACTCAACTCTTTACTCTTGAATACAGGCCTATAAACAATTAATTAATTTTATAACTAAATGCATATATAAAAAAATCAATATTCATCATGTGCATGAGACATACAGATACAACTCACTACATATTACATTGTTTAAACTAATATGCTTAAAATATTACAAAACACATACATTGCCTTAATCAAACTCTAATGCACAACAAATTGTATGCAAAAAATTAGAAATTTTTCCATCAATTAGCTCTTCTTCCAACAATCACAGGATAGTGGTTTTGAGTCTTGACAAGCTCTCTTGGCTGAATCGGCATCCTTAAACGTTACCTAATTACAAACATAATGAAATCAAAAATCAAAAGTACAAAAATCATAAATAAAAAATGACATACAGGTGAGAAGTGTCATCGTTATTGTTTCTAACAAAAGAAGAACATCTTTAATTTGCAAATTTTAAATCTGGTTTTGAACATCTTTATGATGCACATTACAAAAATGATATGTACTATCCTATCGTTCATGCTATGTTATGAAATGCAAACCACTAATTTGGAAATGCCTCTTAGACTCTCATATGCAAAAGTTTGGTTTAATATGATAAAGGAAAGTTAAGGCATTAAAAAAAATGTTGAAGAGGATATCTATATGAATATTGCAATATATAGATATTTATTTATTTATTATTATTATTATTTTACAAAAAAACATTAGCACTTACCAGATCCGAAACGTATTGGAAGCTCCTGGTTTGCTTCCCATTGCCGTAGATAGTCAATGGGAAAACAGAAACAGAGAAAACATAAAGAATAGAGAATAGAGAATTGTTAGCACTCTCTTAAACTCTAATTAATGCATTAACATAAAGAATCCCAGATATAAATTGTTAGCACTCTCTTAAACTCTTTAATTATTATGGAGAAAACAAAGACAGAGAAATATAAAAGAAAGAACCTAGGATTACCAATTTTAACACTATTTGTAGGAGAAAACAGAGACAGAGAAATAATACCTCCTAGAAATTAATATAAAATAAGGATTACAAATTTCTACTACAGAGCTCTCTTGTTGATTGGAAGAGTTATCATGATTTTAAATAAAAGTACATACTAGGATGAAATAGTACAGATAATTAAAGTGTGCAAGGGCCTATGCTACATAAATTAATAAGAACAAAATGATCAATAATGCAACTGATATCAGACAGAAGATCATCATGATAAACGTCATTTGAAGCATGTTTTTTTTTTTCCAATTTTCTTTTGGCCAAGTGAAAGAAAGGGCCACATAAAACTAATGTAACAAATAAATCAGTGTCCATTTAAAGAGAGAATCAACTCATATTTTTAATATCATTTAAGTATTAATGGAAGGACTAAAATTCTATACGAGTTTAGTTTCAAATCTGTTATAAGAAAATGGGTTCAACATCATCTAAAACTTATGCCCACGATCTAGATCTCACAAATCCAAATCCAGATCTTATTAGGAGACTTTGTGGTTATGGATATTTTCACTCTTCTCCCCTTCTAGGTCTCACAAATTCAGATCTAACCCATAAAAACACTACACAAAGATTACTCCATTCAAATATTCACATCAAAATAAACCTAAAATCAACAGACAGAAAAAAAAACCAAGTCGCATAGAGGCCATTTTACTAGCAAAATAACAAAAAAAACCCAGATCTATCAAACTAACAGCATATATTTTATACCCATGTTTAACAAAATATTAAAAAAAAAAAACCCATATCTAGCACAAAATGTCGTAGCCGTAACAGAAGAAGAAGG
Organism: Juglans mandshurica; assembly: GCA_022457165.1. Classification (NCBI taxonomy): domain Eukaryota; kingdom Viridiplantae; phylum Streptophyta; class Magnoliopsida; order Fagales; family Juglandaceae; genus Juglans; species Juglans mandshurica. The sequence goes on from CM039619.1 coordinate 45,788,931, forward strand.
ATGCTAGCACAAAATGTCATAGCACAGATCTTACCTGAACAAATGCTACACAAGCCGTAGCATTTCACTGTCGTCATTCCAAGGTATCTGACAACGCGAGATAGAGAGGGTGAGAAGAGAGAGAGATCGAGGGTGAGAAGAAACATCAGCAGATAGCATTGTCTTATCGTAACAAAACAGACCCAAATCAGAATAAAATGGACCCAATTCGCAGAGAACAAACCTTGGGTCACGAGGATGAGGTGAGTCGGCAACGACGATGATGGGGTTACGAGAATGACGGGGTCTCTTCATCGGCACTGAGGGAGGGAGGCTAGCATTTCTTCCTCGAGGGAGGGAGGCTAGGGTTTCTTCGGATTGTGAGAGAGAGAGAGAGAGAGAAAGAGGAATTGAAACCGTAGCTTAAGAGTCATAAAAAAGAAACCCGAGTACCGGGTTTCGGATCTTAAACCGGTACCCGGCCCGGCTATATCCGGGTTTGGTCATCCAGGTACCAGTCCAAATTAAATTTGGGCCGGAACCCGCCGGGTTCTGGACTGGGCCTAAAAAAAATATGGCCCTGATGAACAGTCTTATTTGAAACCTCTGTTTTAGGCAGAGTGTGGTCTTTCAGATGGTTTGTCTGTAGAGAGTTCTAGAAGTTAAGACCATAACAGTCACAAAGAAATTTGTGTACTGGTGGAGTCCCAACCGTGAGTAGTTGGCTTATAATCTGCGTTTTTTCCTATATGTATCAGTCACAGCTGTAACTTCACTTTTATGAATGAATGAAGTCTATTTCCCATAAAAAAAAATATAGCTACGAAAACTCAAGATGGTTCAACAAATTAGGCTCATTTGGATACTTAGAATATCTCAGTATATCTTTGAATAGTAGTAAAATGGTTTGAGTTAAAATATTTTATTGTGTTTTGGGAAATGAGAGAAAAAAAATTAAATAAAAGTACAATGAAGTTAAAAAGTTGTTTGAATATAAGTTTGAATATTATTTTTGCTTTGCAATTGAAAAAAATAGTATTGTTTTTGTGTTTTGTTTTAGAGTTTGGAAAAGTTGTAAAAATTAGGTAATGATTAGATCAAGAAGTTGTAATGGTTAGGTAATGATTAGATGAAAAAGTTGAATATTTGAAATTGAAAAGTATTTTATATTTTATTGATGTCTGAGAATAAAATATCTGAAAAATATCTGAGAATATTTGAAAATATTGTGTTGGCAAACAGATCCTTAATCTCAACTGTAGCAAAGTCATCATATTATTTTATTCTTATTTAACCCTAGCCGAACAGTACAACAAAACCATTTCCCTCAGTTTATTTCCCTTTCTTATTCTTATTTGACCTAGTGATATCATTTTAAGGTTCATTCTTATTCTTATGATTGTTGGATTGGAAAAAAGTTTGACAAAAAAATATATAAGCAAAATGTACATATTCAGTTGAATGCAAGAAAGGTTGGAAAATTAAGAAATTTAAGTGAAATTTTAGATGAGTACAATCATAGAATTTTAGCTATTACCGTTAGATTTAGAAAACAATGTCATTGAAGATTTCAATAAAAATAATGATTTAGTCAGAATGAGCAAAATGATCGTTATGTTATTAAACATAAAATTATAAAAAAAAAAAAAAAGTGTGCGATATAAATTATGATAATTAAAATAAGATTTTATTTGAATAAAAAAATATTATATAAGTAGCAGATATGCAAAATATGACGAAAAGAAATTAAATAAAAATAGTAATTAAAAATTAAATAATATTTTATTATTATATATAATTTAAATGGATAATTCAGTGTGAAATCATTAGAGGTGCAACAGGTCCGGTTCAATTAGGTTTTGGACATATTTTAAAAATGAACCAGTATACGCCGATTTTGAAATTTGAAGAACTGATACCGTACCGGTTATACCCCTAAATTTGTACTTTTGATTTTACCGGTTCCGGTCTAGTTTGGTCCAATTTTTCATGTTTTAGTATAGTATTAGTAGTTTATATAGTTAGTATAAATATAATATGGTGATATAGTGATATATAATGGATTATATAGTGATATAGTATTTGTATAACTACTACTAATACTATAGTGATTTATATATATATATATATATATATATTTTATAGGATATATATAGTTATTTATATATACTGGATTACTAATATTTTATTAGTATTAGTATTAGTATATATATATATATATATATATATATTTATAAGTATTAGTATATATATAGTAGCATCATATAGTGATATAGTATTTGATTATATATGTTAGTGATAATATGTTAGTGTTTAACTTATTTATATATCTGATTATCTATGTTAGTGATAATATGATAGTTACATACACTTTTTATACGAGTGTATATGATTGAATGTATAGAAATGTATTAATCAAAAATAATATATATTATAATTTATTATGCTATAAAATGTATTTATCTTTAATATATATATAGTTTATATTAATAACATATGATCAAATGTTCATGTTTAAAATTAAAATTTTATATTAATCTTAAACATAAAATGATATATCAAATGTTATATCAAGATTTATAAAATTAATTTTATGTTATATCAAATGTTATATTAATTTTATATTATTATATATTTTTATTATACTTGAATGAAAGGATTTTAAAGTTTAATATTATATTAACTAGCAATTTAGCATATAATATAAAATTGTTATATATATATAAATATTTTATATAATATAAAAAAAAATTAAAATATATATGTTTATATATATGAACTGGTCCAGTCCGGTCCAATCTAGTGTTAGAAAAAAGAAAATCGAAATCGGATTGGTTTCAATCGGTTTTGAGAAAAATGAAACCAATACCGACATGAACCGATTTTGAACTCGATCTAGTTCACCGAGTCATCGATTTTTTTGTCACCCGTAGAAATTAGATTTTGAATGAGATAAGCAACTAGCAAAAAGTGTGATGCTAGTGCTCTATTTGATATTGTATTAATGTCCGAAACAAGGAGAAAAATTTTGGATCTCTTGAAATTTGTTTCAAGATTTAAGGTTCTCGATCTTGAAATTTTGTTACCTTTTAGGTGGTCTATTGTGTTGATCCCTTTAAGTTGGGTCCAAGCCTTTCGGCTCCTCCAGTCTCCAAGGCAAGGTCTTTTGGCTCCTCCAGTTTCCAAGGGGGCATATGCAATAGGTTTGAGAGAGAATCACTGGATTGCATGTGAAGTATTCTTGATCCTTTCAACTATTAGTTTTCATTTACCAAATTGTCAAGCATTGACAATAATCTTGCCTCTCTTGCAAATGAAGTTGCCATTTTCCTCCTTCGAATTTTCCTGATTGCACAATTCATACTCATGTTTTATGGCAACTGAAGCTTTTGCCTTTAGTTAAATTTTATCATCTCTAATCGATTTAATGATGTGGGACATTTTAAAAATTAACCCAGAGAAGTACTACTATTTTATATTTTCATTCTTCATTTATGACTGACAGATATCCCAACCCTACTTGAGGAAAACAAATTGCAAAGAACAAGACCAAGTGTAACACCCTTAAGTTCTTAACCCCTGCTTAGGATTTGACGGAGCTTGAAGTATCGGAACATGCAATACAATGTTATACACTTATTCATGACAGCTAAAGATGCCGTGCACCTAGCATACATATAACAGTATGCAATATTTGCAACAGATAATTTTTTTCTTTAAGCAATACAATGTACCAGAAGTACTATTTCTCAAACATATAAAAATACTTCATAAATTAACATGTTAAGCAGATATCCAAAAGGGTTACAACACTTGTCCAACAGGTCTATAACAAAATAAGTACTAAAATTAGAGCTCCATAAATATAGACTTGACATGAAACTACTGTACTAAATTGTTGAGCCGCTCATGCAGCTCGACTATGATGTCTAGAATCACAGTATACTTATGCATGCATGATAGTAAAATGTCATGGATTTATCGTGACATGAACATGAATTTGCGAGATATAATTTGGAAAATAGCATGACATGTACTTGACTTGAAAATAACGTGACTGCACATGTGACATGACTTGACATAACTTGACATGGGCGTGACATGAACATGAGATCTTGTTCAACATATACATGGTTGATTAAACATGAAACATGTGGATGCTACACAGGTCTTCTTGAGTGTCGTGTTCCTGCCGGTACGACATCACATCACAAGCATCTACACCATCTATGAATACGTCATGATAACTCAACTTATTTAAAACTGATAAACATGTAGTTTGCACCACCAGTGTTGGGAGCCTGACTTCGCTCTGATAACCAGTTACTCATTCGAAGCTTATTGACAATACTTTGTCAACCTAGAAAATTTCACACTAATTTAAGCAATCTAGCATGGACAAATGAGTTCAACTAAGATAACTCATCATCCTAGCACTTGGGGTCTTAATAAAAATATATATATAAAAGACTCTAAATGCTTGAAAATATTTCATGACATACTCAATACATGTGACATAATATGTGACAAAATGAACATGTGACAGATGACATAGCATATCATGGCATGTAACAGATAATATGTACTTGAAATAAATGACATGACATAGCATGATATAACAATTTATAATAATTATAAGTGATAAGAATCAAGCTGTGGCAATCTTACCATCGTACATACATCAATACATCGAGAGTAAGTTAGAGGTTAACTTACAATGATTAGCGTAACGTAAAGCATAACTTGAAAAAGCGTGAACTAAAATGAGATATTTCTAATAATGGGAATATCTCACTAAATACTTAGAAATATAAAAATTACTGACCTATGGCAAAAATTATAAAGTTACCCCTCTACTTGTAGAAAAATATAATTTTATCCCTAAAATAAAGATTATGCATACTAACTGCAAGTATTAACAAAATAATTCATAAATTTTGTCCTAAAACCAAATATCCAGTAAAAAAAAATTAAAACAATACACAACTAGGAGAACCATGCTTAGGCCGATTATATATAGGCCAAAAATCTTATTTTTATTGCAATTTAACCAACCATCAAACCAATATGCTTAAACTGATTTTTGAGACATTCAAAAATCACATCCTAGGTTCTAAAATTATGCTAAGACATAAACATACACATTCCTTAAAAATCTTAAATTCACTACATCAACAAAAATGTCAAAACACCAAGTTTAGGTAAAAAAGAATCAACTCTTGATGTTCTTGGTCTAATCCTTTTCAAATCAAATCCAACAACTCCAAAAGTCCATAATCACAATCCTAATATGTTCATAATTCATATCTAAGTGATAGCATGATATAGAAAATAACCAAAAGCACAAAAATACAACCTACACAATCGGTTTTGCACGAAAACCTCAAAACCATGTATAACATACTTTAAACTTAAAACAGAAATACTAGATCCTTGGTTTTTATAAAATAAAACTTTTAAAATATAACCATATACCTCACATTCAAGTTCTAATATGATTTAAGTATTAAATCTAGCATCACATGGAAAAAAATTTCATCCAAACAACAACTCATACTCGAGAGCCTTTTGACCAAGTTGTAAACAAACTTTTGCATGTATAACATCATTCCATCAAAGTTATAAACCAATATTTTCCAAAAATAAAGTCCTAACATAAATCAAAGCCTCAAAAACAACATATATGAAGATCAAAGTCATTAAATCAAATTTTAATAGCCAGAGATTACAACTTTATTGAAATGGAAACTATTTTGAGCCATCCAATTTCTAACATTTCAAAATCAAGCAAAACTCTACAAAACAAAAATATTAACATGCTATAAATCCAAACCTAACTTGCATATTAATAATTTAACACTTCACCATAGCAAAATCTACCCAGGATTTCACCAAAAGCTTAACAAAACTTTCAAAGTTTCACACAAACATAAAGAATGTCACCATTGTGACCTATGCATCATCAAACCAGACTTTCACCAATCAAAACCTTATAGATCTAAGAGAGACTAGACTTCTAGTAACAGTAGGTGCGCCTTCCGTTGAGGAGAGCTATTCACAAGCAGTGGTTATGAGCTCTTTCTTGTTCCAGTTCAGAAGAGGTAATTCCTTCAGTTGCACTAGTGGATTGAATAACCTTTTTTTTTAGTTCCAACAAAGTGCATGTGTTGTTGGTTAATGAAAACACTAATTTCGATAGGCTGGAGGACTGATACTATAAGCAGGACAAATGCCTTAAAAGAGGAATGAAATGCACTTTTCCACTCATCCAAAGAATCTCTTTCTTGGCAATTACCTGACATATACCAACGTAAACTAGACTAAAAAATAACAAAATACATGAAGATGGTGTCATATAAGTCGACTTACAAAAAGCTAGAACTGCAAGGGCAAAACTGTCAGAAATCTACGTCAAGAGCTATTTAGGTTTCTTTCTAAAAAAGTGATGGAAACATGAGGGAGGCATAGGATATAGAGAGCAAGGCTGACATGGGGGGTGGTTGAGTGGCTCTTGGATGGGAAGTTGGCAGCCAAAAGATAGGGGAAAAGTGGGTTACAAAAAATGATATCTCCTACTCCAAACATGGCCGACTGGATGGGCTAGAGATGTGTAGTCTTTTTTATTCTCATCAAATAACTATTGGAGGCTAGCAAATGTGCAAAACTTGATTTGTCTACCTAAAATATGTAACTCTCATTTATAAAAGCATGCATCTGAAAGTTGAGAAAATATAAAGCAGATAGCATAGAACACAAGAGATATACGTAGAGTGAGATAGCCAATTGAATGTTTCTCTGTAATGAGATTGTGAGGCTTGGGTGTATTGGGGCTTTGGGTTTGAGTGTTTTGTTATCACTGTTTTGTACTCCATCTTTTTATTAGGCAATTTCTTTGATATCATTTCCTCTAGTAGATGTAGGTTTTTGTTCAAGCCCACTTAAATATTGATGTCTTGTATGATTGCTAAAATCTACTTTCATCTTTTTCTACTTCTTGACCATCCTAAAATCTCAATTTGTCAGAACAAGTTGGTATCAAAGCGTTTGTGGAGGTTTTTTTCTTTATAGGGATGATACTGCAAAATTTGAAGTAGAAAAGTTTGATGGTCAAACTAGTTTCAGGCTATGGCACATCAAGATAAGTGCTTTATTACGACAAGAAGGCTTGACAAAGATTTTGGATGACACCGTGACAGAAGAATCTTCTACATCAACAAAGGAAGATCTTGTAGAACTTGAAAAGAAGGCACATAATGCGATTTTATTACCTCTTTCATATAGATTTTGCAAGAAGTTGTTGAAATCATACAAATGCTGGACTTTGGAAGAAGCTAGTGGGTTTGTACATGAAGAAGTCACTCACCAACGTCCATTTATATCTATAGCAATGGTTGTATACTCTCAAAATGAATGAAGGTATACCTATATATGAAAATCTTGATGAATTTAATAAAGTTATTATGGATCTATGGAAAATTGATATAAAGCTTGAAGAGAATGATCAAGCTTTAATTGTGTTGTGTCCATTGCCTATTTCTTTTGATTGTTTTGTTAAGTCAATGGTGTATGGTATAGATACCATATCCTTGGTAGATGTTAAATCTACTTTGAGTTCTAAGGACTTGAGAACAAAACTAGTGTAAAAGACATTGATTAGGACTTATTTGTCAAAGATCACTTTAGTAGAGGTCGATCCAATGAGAGAATCATAGATAAAGGTAAAAGAGATTTTAGAGGCCATTCGCAATCTAAATTTAACAAAACAAATGTTAAATCTTATCACTGTCATAAATTCAATCACTACATGAATGAATGTCCAAAGTTGAAAAATAAGGAGGAAACCAAACAAGTTCCTGTAATATTGCTAGTGTTGTTGAAGAAACTTCTAACAATCTAGAATTGTCCCTATAGTCAATAGTTCTAACAGTCGTTTTAGCAACAAATGGGTTGTAGACTCGGCTTGTATGTTTCATATGTGTCCTAAAAGATATTAGTTCACTAACTATAAATCAATCAATGACAGTTATGTTTTGATGGGAAATGACATGGCCTGTAAGATTGTTAGGATTGGTACAATCAAAACAAAGATGTACAATGAAATTGTTAGAACTTTGACTGATATTCGGTATATACCATATTTGAAGAAGAATTTTATTTCTTTTGACACTCTGGACTCCCTTGGCTATCGGTATTCTAGTGAAGGTGGAGTCATTAGAGGTTGCAAAGACTCTATGGTTGTGACAAAAGGAAATATAGCTTATGGTCTTTATTTTCTTCAGGGCAATACAATGACAAGTTCAGTTGTTGTATCATCTTCAGATAATCCAAATTCTAACTTTACTCGGGCCATATGAGTGAAATGGGTATGGCAATCTTGAGCAAGTATGGGCTACTTTGTGATCAGAAGATAGAAACGCTTGACTTTCGTGAATAATGTATTTTTGGGAAGCAGTGCAATGTCAAGTTTAGTACAATTATATTCATTATGATCTTTTGGGGCTCTTCTCGTGTTCCATCTAAAGGTGGTGCTTAATACTTACTCATATTTATTGATGACTAATCAAGAAAAGTTTGTGTTTATTTTTTGAAGCAAAAGGGTGAGGTGCTTTTCAACTTCAAGCAATGGAAGTCTCTGATTGAGAAACGTACAGGCAAGAAAATAAAGAGACTCATAACTAACAATGGCATGGAGCTTTGTGGAGGAGAATTTGATGAATTCTGCAAAAATGAAGGCATTATCAGACACCGTACAGGGCTTTGATTAAGAAATAGTAAAGTAAGAAAATAAACCGACTTAGAACTGGTAATGACATGGAATTTTATGTAGGTGAATTTGATGGATTCTGCAAAATGAAGGCATTATCAAACACTGTACAATTAGATACACTCCACAACAAAATGGAGTAGCTAAAGGGATGAACAAGACTCTCTTGAAGAGAGCCCATAGTATGCTTTCAAATATCGATTTGTCTAAAAAATTTTGGATTGAAGCAGTGAACATAGCTTGCTATTTGGTGAATCGTTCTCCATCCACGGCTATTGAATTAAAAACTCCTAATGATGTATGTTTTGGTACTCTTACTAATTATTCTAATTTGAAGATATTTGGTTTTCCTACTTATTTTCATGTGAATGAGGTTACACAAGTCTAGGGTAGTGAAAGACATATTCAGTGGATATGTTAGTGGGGTAAATGATTATAAATTATGGTATACTAAACCTAAATCACCCAAGCTCATAATTAGTAGAGATGTTATCTTTGATAAATCAACAAGAGATAACCACAGTGTTATGTAATAACCAGACCGTAATTTGACCAAAAATCAAATATATCATAAATAGACCGAACATATTGATGTTAGATATCGTTTTCTTCGGTTGTGATGCAAGGAGCTATTACAATAAAAAGGATTGCTACCACCAAAAATCTAGCTGATAGGTTGACTAAGCTAGTTCTAGTGCTCAAGTTCAAGCATTGTTTGTTGAGCAATGCTACATAACTTCTCAACCTTCACACACCACATTTTTTAATTTTTTTAATATTTTTTTAGGCCTTATTTAAAAGTTGAGATAAGATAAAAAAATCTCTAAATAGTAGTTAAATAGTTTGTGAATAGTAGTGAAATGGTTTAAGTTAATATGTTTTATAAGGTTTTGGACTTGGAGAATGTGAGATAAAAAGTTGAATAAAAATATAAAATTATAATATTGTTATAATATAATTATTTAATATTATTTTTATTTTGAGATTTAAAAAAGTTATGTTATTTTTTATGTTTTGTTTGGAAATTTGAAACAATTGTAATGATTAAATGAAAATTTAAAAATTTAAAAGTATTTGTATTTGAATTTTGTTCAGATATAAAGATAAAATGAGATCAACCCAACATCCAAAAGGGACCTTAAGTGAGGTTTAGATAGTGAGTTGAGATAAGATAAGTTAAATTGAGAGTTGAAAGTTGAATAAAATATTATTAAAATATTAATTTTTAATATTATTATTGTTTTATGATTTGAATAAATTGAATTATTTATTATATTTTTTGTAAAAAAAATTTTTAAAAAAATTATAATAATAAAATAAAATAAGATAAAACGATTTTCGGGCCATTTAGTTCTTAAAAAAATTTCAATCCAATTTAAGTTTCAACCCACCCAAATATCCGGTCATAAATATCCACCCGAACCGCTTATGGAGCTAGCTTATTTTAATTCAACTCCACAACAAAAAATATACGAGTCTCCACTGAAAAGCAAACCTCGGTTCTTTCTTCTGTCTTCGTCTCCTCTCGATCGAGGTAAACCCCTAATCTTCTATTTAATTTTTTTTTGTTTTTCTTCCCTTTGAGTTGTTCCCTTTTGCGCGCCTAGAAATCGGAAAGGTAAGAAAAGTTAAATTTCTTTCTGTTATTTTCTTGGCAACCGAACGAGGGGATTGGGAATTATCGGCATCTTCACAAGCATGTTGAATTATAAAGGATGATTAGGGTAGGCGATGAAATCTGGATTCTTTCAGTTTTTTAGGCGATCCGTAAAATAAAAAATCTTGAGAATCATTGATTGTTGACTTTAGGGTTTAATTAGATACTTTTAATGTAAATAACCTACTTTCAATTAGTAAATCGAAATTAAATTTATAGGTCAATTGAGTCGGAGGTTCTTCCTTCGTATCTTATTGAGTTTCTTTCCCTTCTTTGTCAGATTTCAAACTGGCTTGTTCGTTTGTTCTTTAATTTTTATTTAAAAAGAGAACTTTGATAAGGTTTATAAATGTTAATTTCTCTTTGATGATGATGATAAGTGCTCTTTTTGTAGAATACTTGAAAACTTGTGGGTTGATTGTGAAAAGGGAAGATGTGGGCAGCTTCTTGCCTCGCTTCATGCTGCGCAGCTTGTGCATGCGATGCATGCCGGACGGTGGTGTCTGGAATTAGTCGGCGGTCTGCAAGGATTGCGTACTGTGGCCTCTTTGCACTTTCTCTGATTGTTTCCTGGATTCTCCGTGAGGTTGCCGCACCTCTAATGGAAAAGCTCCCTTGTAAGCCTTCTGAAAATGCTCTAGGGCGTTTGCTCTTTTGCTTCTTTTTTTTTTCACTTTTTAGTTTTGAAGAGTGGTCTTCCTCCATCTGCTGGTGAATATTAGAAGCTAAAATATGCAAAATAATCTACTTCCAATCTATGTAGAAGCTAAAACTTGCTTCACTGTCAGTTGTCTCTGCATTCTTGTACTTAAATTACTTAGTTGTGAATCCTATGTAAGATGTTTGCTGGTGTCCTCGAATTCATTATCCTGGGTGTGTAAACTTTTGAATAACTGTCATGGTTTTTTACTTTGACTGTAAAGAAAATGGCCAAGTTTTACTTATCAAAAAAAAGAAAATGGCCAAGTTTTTATAGTTAACTGCTTTTACATAGGATGTACCATTGAGAGCCCTCATCCTGATTCAATATATATTGCTGATTGAGAGTGAAGCATCTGTTTCATAAAATCTTCCCAGCCAAGTTTCCAGCATAGGGAATTCAATATATCAGAGGGTACCATGGTCCTATATCGCCTTTTTTTTCCTGGGTGTTTTGTTTCTTTCCTTGTTCAGGTAGTCTGTAGTTTTTTGACAGAAGTCTGCAAGTGTTTGATGTTCCATCATTCTCTATGTTCTTTCATTCTGTGTTTCAAGCATTTGAATATTCATAATGGTAATGGAATATCTTCAAATGAATTCCTCTTCGTATGGAGTTTGATAACACTTAACAAGTAGATGGATTCAAAACTAAATGTGACCCTTTAATTTTTGGAACTAAATGTGACCCTTTAATTTTTGGTCATGTCATTAATGACTGTTTAAGGATGAAATCGATCTCAATTTTATCATCAATGCAGGGATTAATCATTTTCATAAGACACCTGACCGGGAGTGGTTCGAAACAGATGCTGTGCTGCGAGTTAGCCTGGGAAATTTTCTCTTTTTCACCATTCTAGCTATTTTAATGATCGGTGTCAAAAATCAGAAGGATCCTCGTGATAGTGTGCACCATGGTGGATGGATGATGAAAGTTATTAGTTGGTTTTTGTTGGTCATCTTTATGTTTTTCCTTCCGAATGAGATTATCAGCTTCTATGGTGAGCAGTTTTTTTTTTTCCAAGTTGGTTTATAATATATGCCACGCTAAACCGTTCTAGTAATTTTGTTTGTTTTGGAAATGCTAAGCAGATAAGGCTGCAACACATGGTCTCATTGTTTGGATAACATTGTAATGTATTTGGGATTAGTGAACCTTTTTGGACCAGTATTGGTAAGGCTTTAAAGTTTGTATATGGAACTTCAAGTCTTTTAAGGACTACAGGTTCTTGTTGCACCCCTCCTTACCGATGAAAAAAAAGACTACAAGTAGTTTACATAATCACATATAATTTTATTGAAAAATTGGAGGGAGAGACTTTGATGTACAGGCTTTATATAAAAGTAACACCCTCATACAATTAAATGTACTACGAATCCGAAAACATTCTATTATAGTTGATAGGATACTTCCATCTAAGGATATTCTAAGAAAGGGAATGGAAAAAACCAAGCTTGTCTACCAATAAATAACACCTCCCCAATAAATAACACTTCCCAATAACTGAGCTTCTAATCCCTTGCTACCATGCCTGGCCTAGACTAGTTATAGGTAAGCAGTAATGCACCTATTTGGCATTTCTTAGAGTGTGTCACTAGCAGTGTTGGTAAAAGTGTGCTTAAGTGCAAAGTACTAAGGCTGAAAGCATTTACAAAAGTGCACTTTAAGCATGCTTTGTGTTGCTTTTGTGTAAGCTTTAAGTGAAGAAAAGCTTGCTATTTAATAAAAAAAATATAAATCTCTGTTCAAGACCAGGAAAATGACGTAAAAAAATATTGTTAAGTATTTAGTTGATATTGAAGATCATTTACATACCATGGCACCACATGTTATCATAGGTGATGTATATGCTTTGAGCGCAATATGATAGTCCAATTGGCTTTCTAGTTGGATTAATATTTGATTATTATGTTAGCATAGAAGTCGGTCCCTACAATTCTGAGTTTTTTTGGTCATGGAATTTTTGGTACATTTTGACTCAAACCATGTACTTTACTTTGATTATGGCTATCAAATATCATAGATATGTATATGTAATAAATCACAAGAGAATTATATAAAATGTGAATATTTAAATTTTATGCAATTGGTGTGGCTAACTGGATTGAAGGTAGACAAAAGGTAGAGAGCAGGCTGGTGGCATGGAAGAGGTTGTACTTGTCAAAAGGGGGAAGAATTACCTTAATCAAAAGCACTCTTTCTAATCTACTTTCTTTCATTGTTTCCCCTACCAATTGGCATGGCTAACTGGATTGAAAAGATGTTTCGAGACTTCTTGTGAGGAGGTATCAGGGAGGAACCTTGTTAATCTGATTCATTGAAATTCCGTCCAGTAAAATGGAAGAATTATAAATCTAAAAAATAATAGATAAGAATATCGCAAATAGAGCCATTGCAATACCCATCAAAGGAGTAGTTCTCCAACCGGGAAAGTTTCATTTGGTTAGTTGGGAGAAGATTTGTACTCCAATGTTGTGTGGAGGGTTGGTTCGGAAGTTGAGGACCTTCAAGAAAGCCCTTCTTGGGAAGTGGTTATGGAGGTATCATCAGGAAAGTGAATCTTTGTGGAGGGCTGTGATTGATGCAAAAATGGGAGTGCTTGGGGAGGTTGGTGCTCTAATGAGGTTAGAGGTACACATGGCGCAGGGGTGTGGAAAAATATTAGGAGTGGTTGGGACGATTTTGCCAAACATGTTAGTTTCATGGTTGGTGCTGGTCCCAGGATTAGTTTTTGGCATGATCCTAGTGTGGTGGTAGGGCCCTTAGTACTGTTTTCCCAGGTTTTTTTTCGCATCACTCAGGATCAGGATGCTTCAGTGGCTTGATGTTTTGGACTGCTCTAGTGGTTTACCTCAATGGAATGTGTACATTTTTCTAGAGCAGTGAATGATTGGGAAATGGATGCAATATCTGATCTGTTTGGTTTGTTGTATGCTACAAATCTTGGCCTGGCTGAGATGGATCAATGGTCTGGATTCATACTGGATATAAGAATTTTACTGTTCGTTCAATGTACAAGATGTTGACTAGTCCGAATGTGGTACACTCTTTTCCTTGGAAGTGTATTTGGAGGAGTAAGGTGCCTTCAAAGGTCGTGTTCTTTGGCCGGACAGCTTCTTCAGGGAAAATTCTGACCTTGGATAATCTTAGGAAGCGTGGATTAATTGTTATGGATTGATGTGTAAAAAATGTGGAGAATCGGTGGACCATGTGTTACTTCATTGTGAGGTGGCAAGTGAGTTATGGTATGAGGTGTTTAATAGGATTGGAGTGGCGTTGTTGATGCCTAGGAGGGCGGTGGAGAGGTCTAAGGTGTAACTCTCAAATTGCCGTTGTTTGGAATATGATCCCTTTATGTCTTGGGTGGTGTATTTGGTTCGAGAGGAATAATCAATGCTTTGAAGATAACGCTCAGTGAATGAACTTAGATGTTTCTTCTTTAATACCTTATTTCTTTGGGCTTCTGCCATTGTTTTTAATGGAACTAGTGTCCATGATTTCCTTGTTTCTCTCTCTAGTTCTTGACTTGTATCTAGGTTTCAGCATTTGTATACTTCTTGTGTACTTGGGCTATGCCTTTTTACTTGTCTTAATAAAATTTTCTTATCTATAAAAAAATGCAATTAGTTGTTTAGTTGATTTTCATGTTGCATAATACTCTAATAAATTACTTATGAAAAAATACTCTAATAAATTGAGTTAATAGTCTACATATATAACTTATCAAAAAAAAAATAGTCTACATATATTATCATCTTGCTTTTTAAACCTTTTTTATTTTCTTTTATGTATTGTGTGATTATACATCTTTTTTTTTTTTTAAATGTGTGTTTTCCTTCAATCAAGCATGTGCTCATGCTTTGTACTTTCCGCCTAGTCTCTAGACAGTGTTTGCATTTAAGTGCGCCTAGCGCTTTCACCCCACTAGAGGTAACAACATTCTAATGTTATGGCAGAAATGTTGCCACAGCGAATGGCCTTTTAAAAATAACAGAATAATGGAATCATATGATTGAGATATTTCAATTACTTCATTTCATGAATTTATTTTCATTAGTTGACTCAAGCTGACTGTTAGATTTTGCATTTTGCAGAATCTATATCAAAGTTTGGTGCTGGATTGTTTCTTCTTGTTCAAGTTGTGCTTTTGTTAGATTTTGTTCATGGATGGAATGACAAATGGGTCGGATATGACGAGCAGTTCTGGTTTGTTTTTGCTTTCTCATTTCCTTACCATGTCCTCTTTGTCACCTTTGATGACCCTTTGTTTTTCTTTTAGAGCATATTTTTGCATTCCTCAGCCGAATTTTAACCTTCTTTTTTTTTTTAATCTTTTTTCTATCTGTAGGTACATCATCCTGTTTAGTGTTTCACTTGTGTGTTATGTAGCAACATTTGTCTTCTCGGGACTTCTCTTCCATTGGTTCACTCAAGCTGGACAAGACTGTGGGCTCAACACTTTCTTTATTGTTATAACCTTGATCTTCGTGTTTGTTTTTGCTATAGTGGCCCTCCACCCTGCTGTAAGCATGTAGTTTATTATTTCCTGTTATGGTAAACTGTTGAAAAGAAAAAAGCTTGCTTGGAATTTGCTTACATTGTAACAGATTGAGGAGGATTAACAGAGAGCAGTAGCACAATCCATTCATTAAGTCTTAGTTAAAATGTAGGTCATTTGTCTGAGGGGTGGTGTTTCTCCAACCTTTTAGCTTCTGAGTTTGGAGGAGGGGGAAGCTATTAAACAAGAGGATGGTTTTAAGCATGATCAATATAATATTGGAGTATAGGGCAACCATCTTTCATTTGTTTTGTATAATTAGAATCTGGGTATTTGAACATAGAAACTAGGGGTCACCACTTTCCCACTATGCATTAAGGCGACCCCTAATGCAAGTCTGTTTGTATATTTCATGTGTGTCTTGCTAGTTGCATATTCTTCTTTTCTTGATAGTTTTTACTTTGCTTTGTTTCTTATTTATAATTTGTTATTAGTAAGTTCATATAGGTGGCTTCATAGGGTATAGTTGTGCTAAGTTCATTCCTATTGCGTGGATGCTCTTGGTTTCTTGTCTCAAAAAATGTTATTATGTTTTCAGATAAGTGGAAGCATTTTGCCCGCCTCAGTTATTTCTCTGTACTGTGTATACCTCTGCTACACTGGACTTGCTAGCGAGCCAAGGGAATATGAGTGTAATGGTCTTCACAAGCATTCAAAATCTATTTCTACTGGGACTCTTACTTTTGGCCTGCTTACAACAGTTCTGTCCGTTGTCTATTCTGCGGTCCGTGCTGGATCATCTACAACTCTGCTTTCCCAACCAAGTTCACCTCGTGCTGGTAAGTTTACTTAAAAGCGTGTGATTTTTGTCATTCGTGTTTTGTGCAATCATTTAACATGATGTCTGTGTTTCTAAATTTGTAGTAGTCGTGAAATCAGCTCCATGCCACCAAAAATTTAATTTTGATGTTAATGTCAACAAAGAAAAAAAAAAACATTTTTATGTTGATGTTTACATTAATAGTAAATTAGAGCAAACAAGCGTGTCTAAATTCAATTGTCACAAGAACTGACATTCTGGTTTCCTGATGAAGGTGCGGGGAAGCCGCTGCTTCCATTGGACAACAAGCCTGACGAGCAGGAAGAAAAAGAGAGGGCCAAGCCTGTCACATATTCATATTCCTTCTTCCATATTATTTTCTCCCTTGCTAGTATGTATTCAGCTATGCTTCTAACTGGGTGGTCGACTTCAGTTGGGGAGAGCGGGAAGTTGGTCGATGTTGGCTGGCCGTCTGTATGGGTCAGGATTGTGACGGGGTGGGCAACTGCAGCTCTGTACATCTGGTCTCTGGTTGCTCCTATTATGTTCCCAGAAAGGGAGTTCTGAGCACCTCCAAAGAAACGGTTTGATATCAGTGTCTATATAGAATTATCATTATTTGCAATCGCCAACTGAACTTATGGCATGTGTGCTGTTTCGTACCCACTACGGAAGGATGTTTGTTTAATATATAAAAAGAATGGTTTGTCATGGAGGTGGCATGACCGAGATGCCTTCGTTTCTCCTTGAACTTGATTCTTCGAATAATTTCTTCTTGAACTTGAAAACCGCATGAGACTTGAGCCAAACGATGAATGTATTCTTTGAGACCTTAGATTGTGGTGTTAAGTTTCAGATGGTAATTTGATGAGTTCCACAGTAAGTAATTTGATTTTAGAATAAATCTTTACAACCTCCCAACACTCCATACTTCATATTTTTTTTTAATTTTTATTATTTTTTTCTTTTATCAAATATTTATTATATGAATAATAAATAGAAAATTTGAAATAATTTAAAAAGAATAAATTCAAAAAAAATTTTAAAAAATATTAAAAAATTTAAAAATTTAAATTAGTGTGAAGTGTGGTGGAAGTTGTGTAGTAAAACTCTTTAGAACCGATGTGTAGGTATACCATTCTTATTATTTAAATGGTAAGATTAAATTTATAAAGATTTAAATTTAAATTTTTTTTTTAAATCAAATTATATCTCGTGATTATAGGTAATAAATATTCATTCTGCGTTAGCAATATCTGATAAGTAACGGATACGTTTGGATTTCAAACCTATTTCAATTCATCTCAACTAATCATTACAATTTTTTCAAATTTAATTCAATTTTTTTAAATTCTAAAATAATAATAATAAATAATACTTTAACAATATTTTATTCAATTTTCAACTTTCATGTCAACTCAACTCAATTTAATTTAACATCCAAAGACTATAGTTAACTCGTTGCTAATGCAATGATCCAATGCTTTTGATGTTTCAACTGTGGTTTTATGATTTTTCTTTTTTATTTTTATTCACAAATGCTTTTCTTTGTTATTGCGTATAAATTAGGGTCTATTGGGATTGCGGAGACGGTGGTTGGACAGGCATAATGATGATGAATTTGAGATCAGTCCGATTATGTTCATGACAGGAAGATATTACCATCTACTCATTCTGAACGCTTACTTCCTCACCACTGATTTTTGCTTCATCAACCATTTTTTCTTGCAAGATTTTGTTTACGATTTCAAAAAAAAAAATGAACTTTTTTTTTTTGTTGTTGCCTGTCTCGTTTTCTAATTTAGGAAAGTATGGCATGAGTCATGAGATCAAGAATGAGGTATGAAACTCTTGAAAATCATGAAGTCTTCATGAGTGGTGGTATCAAAGCCATTCATGAGAGAGAGAGAGAGAGAAGATGGTGGTGGCGCAGTGATGTACTTCATAATAAAAAAAAGTTGATGGGGGAAAACTATTTGTGAAACTTATATTAGATGCCACTTTTGCCAAACTCTATACTCAAATAGATCAATTTCACAGGATTAATTACCGGAATTCATTATTAAAGTACATAATTTAATCCAAACACTACTCCAAGTAAAGAAATAATATCGAAATGAATCCGAGAAACCAAAACTACGAACCCAATGAAGGTTCACCATTC
The DNA here is from genome assembly GCA_022457165.1 of Juglans mandshurica. Taxonomy (NCBI): domain Eukaryota; kingdom Viridiplantae; phylum Streptophyta; class Magnoliopsida; order Fagales; family Juglandaceae; genus Juglans; species Juglans mandshurica. The sequence continues at coordinate 45,807,510 of CM039619.1, forward strand.
AATCCTCAAAATCTCCAGCATTCTCCAGCAAGTAGTTGGCTGCCAATTCCTCATTGCGATCACATGCCAAAAAGGCTTCGATGACCAGTGCTCTATCAAATCCCATTGCCTCTAGCTATAAAATGTGAAACATCAAAATGATCAATACATAATTATGAACATTTACGAAAAGAAACAAGCAACTGTAAATGAAGAATAAAATGAGCATATATCAGTTAATATGAAAACACATACTCTTTCTATGGCCTCTTGCTCAGCCGGGGTGACATTGATGGCATGGGGCATGTCTTGCTCAGGTTCATCAAATGCATCCCTGAAAATAAGATGAGAATTTATGCTACTTTGCCATCTGGAGGGTACAAAACTTCCTATATCTTCGTGCATAAAAGCAAAGTGTCAATTGTTGTTTCAAAAGGAAAAGAAATAATCAAAGTTATAAGCAAGGAAAAAATAAAGTTCCCCCAGTCCAATCCCTGTACCATGGAAGTGTGCCTGATCAGGCTTTTAGAGATCAGTGGTAAGATTAAAGGAGGAAATTAAGAATTCATTGTTTCTCCCCTCTCATTTCATGCGTGATGATTTCGCAGCGAAAGAAATATTGATTGTTTAACCTGTTTCAAAGTACAATCTCTGAGGTGCAACCTAAGAGCTATACCAATGTTTCCAAGAGCTACTTCTCTCACACTTGTATTCTAAAGTAGTTATGGTGAGATACTATGAGTGATAAAGGATTGAGTGATCAACTCTTTTTTTTTTTTTTTTTTTTGATAAGTAAACGATAGTATAAATAAGAATAGGCATAGCCCAAAAACACAAGAAGTTATACTAGAGTTAAGGCCTATCTAAGTTGCTGTAAAAGAAACAAGGAAATCATGTACATTTAGGCCATTAAAATCTACAGCTAAAGCCCAAAGCAGTAAAGTACGAAAAAATAAAACTCGAAGCTCCTCTAAGGTCCGCTCCTTATCTTCGAATGTCCGCTCATTACGCTCTCGCCATATACACCACATAATGCAGCTTGGAACCATCTTCCATACAGCTGTGATTTGTGGAGGTCCCTCTGGTATTACCCAACTAGCCAATAATTCCACCACAGTAGCAGGCATCACCCAGTTTAAACCTATGCGACTGAACACTTCGCTCCCACTAGCTGTCTCACAATGTAACAAAAGATGATCCACTGTCTCCCCAGCTTTCTTGCACATACAACACCAATCCGGAATAATTACCCTACGCTTTCTTAAATTGTCAGTGGTTAAAATCTTACCTAGGGCCGCTGTCCAAGTGAAGAAAAGTGCCTTTGGGGGTGCCTTATTCCTCCACAATTTTCTCCAAGGGAAATGGGTATTCGGAAGTACGGTAAGGGACTTATAAAAGGAACGCACCGAGAAGATACCCTTACCTGCTGGTGTCCACCACAGCTTATCACCACATCTTCCATTCGGCTTCATAGTATACACTAATCTAAAAAAAGCCTCAAAACTGTCTAGTTCCCAGTCTTGAGCTGCTCTATTAAAGAGTATATTCCAATGAATTTGATCCCCTGAATGATCCATGAGGTTCGCCACCGAAGCTTCTTGGTCACTTGCCACTCGGAAAACCATTGGAACGAGTCCATGAGTGCCTCTTCCCCACACCAAATATCCCTCCAAAATTTTATACGAGTACCCTCCCCCACCTTAAATTTAGTATATCGAGAAAACAACCCCCACCCTCGTCTTATGTGTTTCCATATCCCCACACCATGAGACCCATTCCCTTCACTAGAGCAGCAGCCCCCCCATACCCTGCCATATTTGCAATCAACCATAAGTTTCCAGAGAGCTTCTGGTCCCATAGTGTACCTCCATAGCCATTTCCCAAGAAGTGCCCGGTTAAAAGTTCGCAAATTCTTTATCCCCAACCCACCTGAGGAAATTGGTCTGCACACTTTATCCCAACTGACAAGGTGGAACTTGAATTCCTCTCCCAGACCACTCCATGAAAGTCACGATATAGTTTTTCACTTCTCGCCGCCACACAAGCTGGAATTGGAAATAAAGACAGAAAATATGTTGGTAAGTTAGAAAGAGTGCTCTTGATAAGGGTCACCCGGCCTCCTTTCGATAGATACAGTCTCTTCTACCCTGCTAATCTTCGTTCTATTTTCTCAATCACGGTATCCCAAATACCTAACGCCCGTGATACAGCCCCCAACGGTAACCCCAAATAAGTCATAGGTAAAGAAGCGACCTTGCACCCTAGAGTGTTAGCCAGATGCCGAGAATTACTAACATTCCCAACAGCCACTAATTCTGACTTATCAAAATTTACTCTCAGCCCTGACACTGCTTCAAAACAAAAGAGAAGCGCCTTCAAAGCCCGAAGTTGGTCTTGCACTGCTTCACAAAAGATTAGTGTGTCATCTGCAAATAATAGGTGAGATACCGAGATCAAGCCCCTATTCGAATCACCCACTAGAAATCCGGCCAAAAACCCATGACTGACCACCGCCGATAACATCCTACTCAAAGCCTCCATGATGATAACAAATAATAGAGGGGATCGGGGATCTCCCTGTCTTAGACCTCGTGAGCTGTTGAAAAAGCCCTCTGGGTTGCCATTGATTAAAACTGAAAATCTTGCCGTTGAAATACACCATCTGATCCACCTACATCATTTCTCCCCAAAGCCGCATCTCTTCAATAAATACAAGAGGAAGTCCCAGTTCACATGATCATATGCCTTCTCCATATCTAGTTTACAGATAATCCCTGCAACACCAGACTTTAACCTACTATCCAGACATTCATTGGCGATTAAGACAGAATCTAAAATTTGGCGACCCCTTACAAAAGCATTTTGTGGCTTTGAGATTATCTTACCAATGGCCATCCCTAGCCTGTTTGCAAGCACCTTGGAAATTATTTTGTATACCCCATTAATAAGGCTAATTGGCCTAAATTCCTTCACTTCCGATGCTCCAGTCTTCTTTGGAATCAGAACAAGAAATGTAGCATTCAGGCTTTTCTCGAACTTCCCCGCCATAAAGAATTCCTGGAATACATTCATAATGTCATTTTTCACAACCTCCCAACAAGTTTGGTAGAAACCGAGTGAAAAGCCGTCTGGACCTGGTGCTTTATCCTTCGCCATTCCTCTGACCACTTCATACACCTCCTCTTCCTCAAAAGGTTTTTCCAACCATGACGATGTCTGTGTCTCAATTGAATCAAAACCAAGTCCATCTAATTTTGGCCTCCACCCCTCGCCTTCTCTAAATAAAGTTTCATAAAAAGTCACCACATGTTCCCGAATCTCTGAAGCCTCCATGCTTTCACTACCATTGATTTTAAGCATTTCGATGGTATTATTTCTCCTATATGAGAGTTAGCCACTCTATGGAAAAACTTTGTACTTCGGTCCCCTTCTTTCAACCAAAGTGCCCTAGACTTCTGACGCCATGAGATTTCCTCCAAGGATAATACTCTTTCTAACTCTGAGACAAGTTCTGCCTTACGTGAGACTTCCTCTATGGTGAGCGTTCTAACCTCAGTGATCTTCTCAATGTTCTGTAATTCCTCCATCCTGGATCTCTTTTGTACCCCTATATCTCCAAAAGATTGGAGGTTCCAAAGCTTTAAATCATTCTTTAGAGCTTTTAATTTGCCTGCAAGTATATGAGAGGGGGTACCAAAAAACTGATATGAAGACCACCACTGCCTTACCCTTTCCACAAAACCTTCACTTTTGAGCCACATGTTTTCAAACTTGAAATAGCAACGGCCTCCTTGGATACCACCTCCATCCAATAAAATGGGGAAGTGATCCGAAAATAGTCGCAGTAATCTCTTCTGACATACCTCCGGATAATGAATTTCCCAATCCGGCGATAATAAGAATCTATCTAGACGAGACCACGTCTGACTATTCGACCAAGTAAAAGGCCCACCTATCAGTGGGAGATCCACCAGATTCAAATCAAAGATGCAATCTGAAAATTTTGTCATGGCGGGACAAATCCGACTATTACCAGACCTCTCACTAGGAAATCTTACCACATTAAAATCACCACCTATGCACCAGGGGATGTCCCACCAACTGTACACTCCCGCAAGTTCTTGCCACAAACATTGTCTGATAGTGTCATCATTTTGTCCATATATACCTGCAAACGCCCATAAAAAATTATCCTCCACCATTTTAAAAGAACACGCCACTGTGTATTCCCCAACAAACTCCTCCATTTTTTCCACCACCCTTTTATCCCACATCACTAGTATCCCACCCGATGCCCATTTGAAGCCAAATATACCCAATCCGCATATGGACAGCACCACAAACTTCTCACTATTTTTCTAGACACCAATTTCAGCTTGGTTTCTTGTAAACACACGATATCCACTTTCCAGTCCCTAAGCAAATTCTTTATAAGATGGCGTTTATTAATCTCGTTCAACCCGCGTACATTCCAAGACACAATTTTTGGCTTCACAAGGAAATGTGTGTACCCTTCCCTTTGCTCCTATCACGACTTGAGCTACCCTCATTCAATGACCATTTTAGTCTATTAAGTTCCCTCTGATTCTTGGAACCAGATTTCTTGGATTGAGAATGGCCTACCTCAATGGCAGTGAGAAGGGCCATAAACTGTTCTTCATACCCCACGCTCTCCATTCCCACCACATGTTGAATATCTTTGACCATTTTGAATACACATTCCGATATTTCAAACTCATTAGGAAACAAGCAAGTTAACGGGAATGGCTCTCTAACCCTTGTTTCTCCCTCCCCTCCAAACAGGTTTTGTCCTTCCTATTCACCCTCATTAACCATATTGACCACCTCATTTTCAGTAGGGAAAGAGCTCACCTGAGTTTCAGGAACCATTACTATGTCCGCATTATTCTCCGTGAGTTCTACACTGTCTTCCCCAAGTTCTACAATCTTCGCAACCCCTCCTTCCAATATCTTCTCGCTGGACTCTGTAGACCTCTGTGAAAATCGCTCGGCACTGTGAAGGTCCTTCCCATTAGCCAAAAAGTCCAAGGTCTCTATCGGCAAGTTCTGTGTACCGACAGGTCCATCTGGAAAAAAATTAACTGGCTGCATCAATTTTTCCGGTTCACGCGAAGGAAGAATCTGCTCCACCACCATCGTCGGCGCTGTCTGAGCCACCGAGGGAGAACCCACTGAGAATCTCGCAGCTTCCGATGGTGGTCTTGGCACACCATTTTCATTACCCATCGTCGGAAATTCTTTTTCCGTTTCGCGCAATGGGGGGAATTGCTCCACCACCCTCGCCGGCGCTGTCTGGGCCACCGGTGAAGGTCCCACCAGGAACCTCGCAGCTTCCAATGGTGATCTCGGCACGCGAGTTGAGTTTCCGTTCGAAATGGGTCTCGGGTCATTCTCCAAACGGATCCTCCAGCTCATGTTTGCATCTGAAACGGGCTTACGAGGCCCACTTCCACTAGGGCCCACTTCCCCTTGCCCGTTATGCTTTGGAAAACTGGGCTCGTGCCCACTTATTTGAGGCCCGGCCCTTAGACCCATCTCAACTCCCGAATGAAACGCCCCACTTAGACCCATGTTATTAGACACCATCTCCTTCCTAATTAACCACTCTATCTTGTTTTGCAGGTCTGCGAGTTGCGTCTTGGCTTCCAGTAAGATATTCATGTTCTCTCCCTCTGCTACGCCCCCTTTGCCACCACCACTCTGCCACTGTACTGGACGCACCCACCTGTCAGTCTCTTGTCCTGAAAGCACGCCACTCTGACCCAGCCTGTCAACATACCCAAACCGAGACACAGGTGGTTGTTCCACCCTCAACGCCTCCCTGTATGAGTGCTTCAATGGCTGAGCCGTGACTACTTTCTCTTTCCCACGTCCATCACTGTGTATTTCTATCCAAGAAACAGTCCTTCAACGCCTCTCCCATCCTGTTCCAGCCCTTACCCTCTTCTTCAGGAACAAATATGAAGTTCTTCCTCCCTCCACCTCCATATATCTCCCTCTAGCATTCGAACATCGTTGGGCTATGAAACTACGGCTGCCTTCCCGGACTGTGGTATAATAATCTCTTTTTTCTACCTTTGTGCACTCCTCCATCGCTTTCGCCAGCCATTGTATCGCTGATGGTCCCAACACCACCTTAGCCACCACCCTCCATCCTCTCTCTATAATGGTCAAACTACGCCCCTCTTTCACGAAAGTAAAACATTTGGAGTCTATGATCAACTCCTTAGTATGGCCCATCGCCATCACCATTCCACTATGCTAATAAATTAGCACCATAGACGACGGGAACAAACGAGACTGTTTTTTCTTAAGAGTGTACTTGAGTGATCAACTCAATTCATTCAGTTCTCTCTCTCTCTCTTTTTGGCAGGTAAACAGAAGACAAAAAAGCTGTATACAATCCACAGGATCTAGAACTGATATATTGAATCATTAAGGGCTTTGAGATCAGAAGTTATACAATTACTAGTATGAATGTGACAAAGTCTAACACAAACTCCAGGGCAATGAATTTTAGTACTGACATCGAAATGAATATTAACTAAAGTTGATGACAAAAAAAAAAAAAAAAAAAGCAATGAAGCAGATTAAGGTGATGGCTACAAGAAAAGTAAGAATGACAATTGTAACTGCTTAAGATATCCATTCCATGTAAATGATCAAAGATATCTTAAAGCAGCATTTCCCTTTTGATTCCTTTTTTTTTTAGTATTCATGTCCTTGTAATCTTTTAGCATTTCCCTTTTGTTCACTCTCTCTTTTAATAACTACGGATTTACTGAAGATGCCCATAAAGTACTCACCCTTCAGATCCCTCAAGATGTTCATTTATCAACTGAAGAAACTCCGTATGGTGCTCCTGAATTAGTCTTAAAAGCTGGGGATTTTGCTTTCCCAGCTCCTGAAGCATGGGCTGTGTACCAGAAGCAGCAGTTTTAACTCCAAGTCACGGGAAAGCCAATAGGATTTGAATATTATAAGAAGATGTTACAGACCTGTAATATCTGTGGATTTGCTTGCACCATTGAGCGCAATGCTTGGAACTGAAATGCAAAGAAAGAAATTCACTACATTGTAAAAGTTTAATTAGCAAAACAGGGTCCAAACCAAACAGCATCATTTGGTATCATCACTGTTTGGTCATAATGTAATCAAACATGCAAAATAGAATTTCCTCACATATCAACCAGTAAAAGCTCAGATGACAAGAGTGATGTTTGCGTTTTCAGATAAATACATACTTATAATTTTTTTCTCCTCCTAGTCTATACCATAATTATATTAGAGTTACAGTTATTAAGAAGAGATAAAGATGCTATTATTGAGAAATTCCAGCCTCCTTAGATTCTCAAACACAGAACTAAAGGCTTACTAAATTAAAAAGAAAGAATATGAATATAATCAGGAACCCCACCTGTGGATTGTTTCTAAGAAATTCAAGGGATCCAAGTCCTCCTCCACCAGCAGCAGCGGCAGCAAGGGTCTCCTGGAAAAATCCATCTTCTTAAACTTAAGAAACACATGATAATGAATTTAGATGATGGGTATCCATTACACAACTGAATTGTTTACCTGAGGAAACATATTCAAGGGTGAAGAGTTAGGTGCTCCAGACACAGGTGCAGCTGCTGCACCTGTTTCAGTTGCCTGACCTGCAGGTAAATGAGCCACCGGTACTGCAACTTCTGCTGCTTCTGGAATACCCTGAAGGTAGGTCAACGTTAGTATCTAAATCAAGACTAGGGTTACAACAGAGCACCTAGAGTTTTCAACATACAGAATATAGATAATCTACTGCTCGCTCAGGGTTGTTGTAAGCTGCTCGAAGTGCTCGGGTAACCGTTTCTCTGTCCCAGTTGCCACCACCCATATCCATTATTTGTTGAATAGTCTGCTCAAGATTACTACCAGCAACTAAATTTGAAGCAGCTTGTCCATAGGTATCAGTAGGAACACTGTCATGATATAATAATACATGTATCAGCATTTTATCCTATATCTCAAAAGAAATAAAGCTTCTTGTTCTAGAACCTAGAAAATATATTTTTCTATGTAAACTGAAGGACAAAAGGAACGTCTCAACCCCACCAAATTTCAAATTGTTGGAAATATATCTATGATGTACAAGCAGAAGCAGTATAGCGCATACTTTATGATATTTCAAAATAAAAAGTCAAACAGAGCAACCACACATAAATTGGAGTTCAAGCTTTGATTGCAGAATTCAGAATTCTTCCAAGCAATATAATGCTCAACTGAGCTTCCATATTTTCAGCCTGCCAACTATTTATTCAAAGGAGAAAAAAAAAGGAAGCACAAAATATTACCTTCCATAATGATAGGCTGATTCAGGTTGATGCTTTCTATAGGATTATGACAGGCTACGAAGATAAATATTCTCAAGGGTCATGTTAGCCACTTCAAGCAGCTAAAGTGACAGTAGAGAAACGTGAGCTACTGGACTTAACAATAAAAACTATACTGGAACTAGGAAAAAGGCTAGACAATTGAATGTTTAGTGTTCCATGAAATAGACGCCCAAGAGATGCATCTTAGTAGTCGGCACTACCAAGTGTGCATGGTAGATTCAGCTTAATGTCTGATTGCATGACTTGTACCATGCCCATAAACTTTTATAAAATCAAAAACCTCACTTGGTAAAAGATATATGAATATGGAAGTTCCCAACGAGAAAACACATTCTTGTTCAAACCATGTTTTCTGCTGTTAATTTGTCCAACTGTAGTAATGAAATATCATCGTCTTGTATGTAATCTTAACATTTATTTTAATAAGTCAGTCTTAACAAATTTACATACACCATGATTCAAAGAACCTAATAAAAACATTTGCTATCTGCAGTCTGAATCTTTCATTGAGGTTATACACCATGATTCAAAGAACCTCTCATCTCCTCTCCCCCTACAAGGCAACTGATCAAAGGAAGTTTTCATGTCTTGATTATCATGAAACCTCGGTTCACCAACTCCAAGGTCATTTATTCCCGCAAAATAGTCTCACAAAATCAAGAGAATGTCATAGAATAGAGCCTGTACCTAGCTGTTGCAGTGTCTGGAGCCGATGAGGTGCTCTTCGAGGCCCTGCAACACAACAGTCAAATTCAGCCAAATTCAGCTGATACAAAACAACAATTGAAGACACATGCCATAGAGACTCACAGTGGTTGTACAGAAGCTTCAGGTACAGGAGTAGAGTTAGAGACAGGTGCAGTTGTAGGTGGATTTATAGGAGCAGGCTGAAATAGAGGTGAACCAGTGGCTTATACAGAAAACATGAAACCAGAAGTAATTGTTTAAGACAAAAAATGTCAGCAAGAATACCTGAGTGGATGACGCCCCCGCTGAGCCCAACGTTTTACTCTGCAGGCATGGAAATAAAATCGAATTAGGGTACATAAAGTATAAAAAGATAGTATCTGAATTTATGCAGAAAAACTAAACCATAAAAGAAAACGAATCTTTTTGAAACATTTAGCAGTCTTGGATACAGGAAAAAAGAATGCATTGGAATTATAATTTCCACAGCAAAAATCTAACACGTCCATTGTCCAAAAAAATACCAAAACACATTTTGAAGAAATATTTGTAAAAAAGATGCAGAGAGGTAATGAAATAGGTAGGGGGACCAATTGCTCTTTGGCAGTTATTGCTAGGTTATGCCCAGTACTCTAAACTGGAGTGCTCCGGTCTTGGTCCAATTAATAACACATATTCATTTGCCTATTTACTTGGAATAAAATTCTCTTATTAACTATCAAAAAAATAAATAAAACATCTTCATTTCCAAAAGCAAATTAACCATGGCACACACAAGGGATAAAACGATGATGCCAACACCAGTCCAGGAAAAGAAATATCAACACAAGAATTCATCTTTCACATCTGATGCAATATTGGAGAAAAACATGATGCTTCTCCAGACTCTTTGTGATAGCTATTCGAGATTTCTGGTCATAGGTTTGCACCACATGCTTATAGGCATGCAGAAAAAAATCCTTTATTTTACAGGTACAAACCCACCCAAAATGTTATTGCAACACATGAAGATATGTAAATTTCCAATCACACGTCGTCAAACACCAACTCATAACAGCATACTGCCGCCCAAGTTGTGTCTTACAAATCAAAGTGTCCATAACTAAATTAAATAAAATTACAACAAAGAGAATAGAGACCCCTTTTACACTAGCATAAACATCTTTTTTTATCAGTCTTGCATAAATATATTTTTTTATAAGTATTTGAATAAATAGATCACGCTCAAAACAAATCACTCTCAGTAAAAGTTACACCTCAGGAGGGCACAGACTACATTTGACTATTTGAGCAACACTATTCTAAGCCCTTTGTAGTAAACAGTTAACTGCTTTGCTGGTCTGGTACAGGTAGGACTACCATCTCATATTAACTGGATACCGGTACTATACTGAAATGAAAAGTCGTTATCAAACTCAATTTAAAGATCAAAGCTTGTACCCACATTTACTCGATTTTGCACCTGTGGTTGGGAGTATCTTTTTCTTTTTCTCGTCACATGTACTTGGGCAGTAGGGCTATGCCTATTATTCTCATCAATAAAATTCTTACATACCGATCAAAAGAAATTCCTTTTTTTCCACATCAACAGATTATCCTCTCTGGTGAATTGCCTGAATGTATGGATTGTGGAAATAGTGCAAAATAGCCAGCAGTAATGCCAATAGTACCACGTATAACAAAATATTTACGACACATAACTGGAAAACGCGCATTGCCTAAAGCTAATTCAATTTGTAAAGCAAATGGAAGAGCGAACTACAACAGGATACATTTAAAACATAAAAAATGCACTATCATACACACCTCAGTTTGAAACATAAGCCTCAAAATTATAACAAACAAAATTGTATTATACCCTCTTTTGGGTGTAACCCAAGTACACAAGAAGTATACGAGAGATCCATCTAACTGGCAAAGGATTTATTGAATACTTCCCATATACAGGGTACATCCTCTTTAGGTATGTATAAATATTGCCATAATTATAAAAAGAATCATAAGAAGATCAAATTTTCCAAAATCTTGCATTCAAGAAAAGGATGGAGAAAAAAAAACAATTACCAACAGTGTAAAAAAAAATAATTTATTTGACACCTAAAAATTGGATCCAATGATTCCATTTTGTAATCTAATGATCCAAAAATGGTAGGCATATCAACCTTGCATCCTTGCTTCACTCGACTCCACGTCTTGATCAATCATTCAATATTAATTTAATCATGGATAACTCATAGTTACCTTTAAATAAACAGATTATGAATTTTACGAGATTGGCAGATGCTTTTGCATTCGTTGAATACATTAGACTTCTGTTCTACCTTTTTCCATCTTCAAAAAAAGAAAAGTGATATGATTTTCTTACCTTTTCATTTTAAATACCAATGCCACCAATCATGGCATACAGGTGGTCAAAAATTAGTTGGTGCTATTAGTGTTTCCACTAACAAAGTATGTATATATTTGAAATCATAGGATTAGAGTATACAAAACGTTTCATCATCAAATATAATAAATACTAAGATAGTTCATGGGCGTCTAATAAAAAGATTTAAGTCTACAAAAACAAGTTCATTATCGAATACAATGAATATGAAGATGCTATGGTTCATGGGTGTCTGATAAAGAGCTTTCATATCGTTTCAAGGGGAAAAATAAAAACTGGTTTGAATGGAGCATCTATCAATTGAATATCCAAATTTAGAATGTCGAAGCTTGGTTTCCAAATCACGTATCATTTATAGATCCTTATATATTTCTGTTATCAGGGAACGTATACATCAGACAACACTAACAAAGCTAATAATAATATTAGGAATTAGCATGCTTCACCAGATCCTCAAGTGCAATTAACCAGATATAACAGGAAAAAAAAATGATAAAGTCACAACAGAAATAAACATGCACAACATTTCAAGAAAACTTACTGAAACAGGGAAAACATACCTTGCTAAGCATGACAACGAGAAACCCGTCCTCAGAGACCTTATTCTCTGCCAGGGTTGTTTCATCTTTCAAGACCTTCCCATTGTGAATCAACAACTGCTGTCCACACGGGTAATTATCTTTTCCTTGTACATCTTCAATGTTCTTCTTGACAGCCATAACCTTTTTTCAAAAGCACACGAATATCAACTCTGCAGTCAACTCACTTCAAAATGAACCCATATTGGTTTACAACACAACATTAAAATTTTCCCAGGTATATCTCATTGCCTTCAAACTAAAGTTATTGCCTTGATACGCAAAAAACATCGGGTAATAAATAAAACATAAATTCCATTACAAAACGAGCTAGTGCGTGACAATCTCGATATACAATGTTTGGTTGTTGAGAAAATGTGAAACATCTACAGCTCATTTATTTGGCCCCCAAAACATAAAAGCGAAATACCTCAATCATTTTTCCCGCATTTTCACGGTTACCAAAGAGATTAAAATAAAAGCACAAGATTACAATAAAATCACAAGATACAATGAAAGCACAAGAAATTTGAAAATTTAAATTAAAAGGGAGAAGAAAAGAAGGAAAGCAGAACGCACGGTGTCGGAGGGCTGAACCGTGATTTCGAAATGGCTGCCTTTCAGAGTCTTCACGGTGAGCTTCATTGCGGCGACTTGGCAGCACGAATCAGTCGAAACGACGGCGTTTCCAGGGGGAGCAAACCCTAGGAACTGCTCTGAGAAACCGAACGAGCAATAGAGAGAGAGCGCGCTCGTGGTGCAGCAAATGAAACACAAGTAAGTAACAGTTTCACTATTTGGGCCTCGGCCCCTTAAAATAATTAATTATTAAATCTATTAGATATTAGAATCCTATCATTTGCATCACCGATGCTTGTATAAATATTTTTATTTTTTTAATAAAAAATAGAAATTGAATATCATTCATCCTCCAAAATCATTTCATACTTATTATAAAGAAATTTAAAAAAATGTATATTCATTTTAAATTTTCAAATTTTGGTTTAAAAATAAATAAATTTGGAAATTTTAATCTCTTTTTTTTTTTTTTTTTGTGTTTGATTTGAAAGAAAATAAATGAAAACAGAGGAAATTAATAGTGAATTTTTCAGGCAATGGTCGAAAGTGTTGGGCGCCTTCGTGGAAGGAACAATTGTGCTTATACGGAATGATAGATTTTTTAAGATAAATTTTTAAGATAAAAAATGTTATGCATCAGCTACTATTTATTTTCACATCTCATATGTATAATTTTTTTATAAGATATGTGGTATTTTTTATAGGATGTGGAGTGGTAAATAGTAGTTGATGAGAATACTTTTTTTTTTAGAATAAGTTATAATATTTTTTATTTTTTATTTTTTAGCCGCCAACATTCATATCATTGTTAAATTCCAAATTTAATGTGTTAAATATGGTAAGCAACGAGACTATAAATACTTGAGGCCTTTTTTGCAAGAAATTATGTATGACAAGATTCAGAAAGCAACTTTGAAGAAATCCATCCAGTAAATTATTTTAAAAAGATCTTAATCTGATAAGAAATAATCTTGGGAGAAGTCACTGTTTGGGAGCAGTCACTTTGCACACTCTATGTGGCATCATCCCAACTATTCATTTGGAGAGAAGAAATTAATAGAATGTAGTGTGTGCATTGTGTGCACTACTACAATAGATGTTATATAGCATTACTCATCTGATAATATCATCAATAAAAAGGTGTCAAAATGGAAAAATAAAAAAATAAAAGAGGTAACGTAATAATCTTTGGGTTACTCTCAAGTGGATTTGTATGTACTAGGTCTTTGAATTTGAATATGAAATTATGAATATATATTCACCCAAGATTATTGGCCGCCTAAGATTCTGTTGAATTTTGTAGTAGGGATGGGGTCTAAGTTATGACTCAAATCTCTTTTTATATCAAAGTTATGACTCAAACCCTTTTGTTTTTTTTTTTTTTTTGAAAACAAGAAAACTCTTCTTGTATTACCTCATAACAGAAACATTACAAATTCTTTCCTGTAAAACAAAAGGGTAGATGCCCGTAGGTCCCCCTTCCATCCAAACAGTTTCATCTATTACATTCAAACCCACTTTTGCTAACATGTGAGCTACTCTATTACATTTTCTGTTAGTATATCGAATTGACCAATTTGGCCTATTCTGTAAAATCAACTTTATGTCTTCAACAACTTGACCGTGCCACTCCCAGCAACAATTCTGTCTGTTTACAGCATCAATGATTCCCATAGAATGTCTATCACTTTTTGAGAAGAGAAAGCCTTTACATAACTCTCTTCATCTCCATAAATATACCCTAAGAGTTATTATATTTTTAAATCAGTGTATAGAGCACATAATTCATATCACTTAAGTGCAAGATTTGATTTGTAAAATTCAAATTTTAAAATTTATATTCTAAATCAAATTATGTCACGTAAGCAATACATGATGTATAGGTCTTAGAATAACGTACACATATCCTAATACACCTTCCTTCAAAACAAGACCTCATCTCCATAAATACATTGCCCTTCAAAACCATACTTCATATCCATAAACATTTCCTTAAGAAATTACTGTTCTCCATAAATAAAAAGAAGATGATACTTAATCTCATGTTTTTGCCCCCTCAAAGTTACTATTAGGATATATTTTATTTTTTTTCTTAATAGTTGAGAAAGTAAATAATAGTGAAATTGTGATTTTTGTTTTCTTAATGGTTAAGGATGCTTAAAAGATATTTGACAGAAAATAAAAATAAAATAAAAGGTGCAATTTACACTAGTGGTAACTTTGAGGGAGCAAAAACACGAGGATGAGTAGCAGTACCCAAAATAAAAAGCTTGATGTTTCAATAACTAGAAAATCCACTTTAGTTGGGATGCTCATGAATTTTTTCATAAAATATAATCAACTAAGGCCTGGTTTGGATAATAAATTGAAATGAGATAAGATAAAAGTTGAAATATTAAGAAATGAATTGATAGAATAATTTCACTTGTTATTCATTGATCTCATATACAAATATATAAGCATGAGTAGATGATTTATACATGGAAAGAGAGACAATTAGCTATACAAAAATTGTGTAACTGTCAAATAACTAAATTGGTGGGATTGCTAAAATTAAGGGATTATGTGCTATAATACTCCCCCTCAAGTTGGTGCATGAAGATACGTAATGCCCAACTTGCGAGACAAATGATAAAAGAGATCAGAACCTAGGGCTTTGGTGAAGATGTCGGCGATCTACTCGGAATAGGGAAGATAAGCGGTGGTGAAGAGACCAGAACGAAGTTTATCATAGACAATGTGGCAGTCGATTTCAATATGTTTGGTGTGCTCATGAAAAATAGGATTGTGAGCAATGTAGAGTGCAGACTGATTGTCACAATAGAAGGTCATGAGAGCAGGATGTGAAATACCGAGGTCATGAAGGAGTTGTTGTAACCAGACGAGTTCACATGTAGTAACGGCCACAACGAGGTATTCGGCTTCTGTAGAGGATTGAGCAACTGGTGGGGCAGCTGGCCCAATTAGAATCGGTGTAAGCACTAACATGAAGATCACAAGAGGAAGAAAAGAAAATGCCTTGGCCTGGAGTGCCTTTAATATAGCGAAGAACACTGGTGGCAACTATCATGTGAGGAATTCGGGGAGCACGCATGAATTGACTGAGAATATTCACTGCAAGAATGATATCAGGTTTGGTGATGGTGAGATAAATGAGGCACCCAACTAACCGTCAGTAAGGAGCGGGATCAGGTAGAAGGTCATCATCAGCATCATTGAGCTTCAGGTTTTGTTCCATAGGAAACAGAGCAGTACAGGAGCCAGTTGGCCACTATCAGCAAGAATGTCTAGAGCATATTTTTGTTGATTAAGAAAAATGCCTAAGGGGATTGAGCAACTTCAAGTCCAAGGAAATGTTTGAGAGGTCCAAAATCCTTGGTTTTGAAGTGAGTGGAAATAACAAACTTGAAGTAAGAGACCTGAGAAAGATCATTGCCTACAACCAAGATGTCATCAACATAAACGAGAGCAACTGTGAGACTGGTAGCAGTGATCAAGGTGAATAGAGAGTGAATGAGACTTGCATTAAGAAGAACATATGTTAGTTTAAAAAATCAGTTATGGGAGGCTTGCTTGAGGCCATAGAGTGATTTCTAGAGATAGCATACACGTGTCTCCCCATTAATACAATACCCGGATGGAGAGGTAATGTAAACTTCCTCATCAAGCTCGCCATGTAAGAAAGCATTTTGAACTCTCATTTGGTGGATAATCCAATTTTTTGTGGCAGCAACGGCTAGAACACAGCAGACTGTGGTCATCTTGACTATTGGAGAAAAAGTTTCATGATAATCTATGCCTTCCACTTGAGTGTAGCCTTTGGTCACACGTTGAGCCTTATCGCACTCAATAGTACCATCTGCATGGAGTTTGGTCTTAAAAACCCACTTGCAACCAATAAGTTTCTTGCCAGGAGGAAGAGAGTGGAATTGTCGTCAAGTGCCCAAAGTTTAGAGGCCATAGCTTCACACCAGTGAGAGTGGTGAGTGGCTTCTGAGTAATAGGTAGGTTCGACAGATGCAGTAAGGGCAGTTAAGAAAAGAATAATAAGCAAGGGAAAAATGAGAGTAAGACAAAAAAGTAGATAAGGGGTGAGAAGTACCTGAGGACTATGCAGCGGTCGAAGAAGCAATGGACTCCGTGGGTATGGTAGGACAAACATAGTCAAGAATATATGTTGGTCGAGTAATGTTACGGCAGGGATGAGAAGAAAGTGTGGTAGTGGGTGCAGGGTCAAGAAGAGATATGACCGGGGAAGGGGTGGGAGGAGGGTCAGACTCGGGAATGGGTAAAGGGAGAATGATGGAACAAATTTTAGAAAGGAAATTGGTCTTCATGAAAAGTGACATCACGTGAATAGAAAATATTTTTGGTGTCAAGATTAAATAACTTATAAGCTTTATGGTTGCTACGGCAACCGAGAAAGACACAGCGGGATGCTCTGGGTGAAAATTTGCCGCGATGAGCTGTAAGAGTCTGAGCATAGCAAAGGAACCCAAACACACGTAGATGGGTGTAGGCGGGAAGAGAGTCGAGAAGAAGTTGAAAAGGGGTTTGATTCTGAAGGGAGCGACTAAGAGTCCTATTAATGAGGTAGGCAGTTGTGAGAACACATTCACCCCAAGATTTGAGGGGTAAATGTGCCTGAAAACGGAGACTCCTAGCAACATTCAAAAGATGCCGGTATTTACGCTCTGCAACGCCATTTTGTTAAGGAGTTTCAACACAGGTACGCTCATAAATGATGCCATGGGCATGAAAATAATTTTAGAGATCATGAGAAAGAAATTCTTGGCCATTATCAGTTCGGAAAAATTTAACTGTGGAATTAAATTGATTTTTTATAAGAACGAAGAAATGCATCAAATGACTAAAAGTTTATGATTTAAAACACATTAATAAATCCACGTGATGCGTGAAAAATCATCAACAATAGTAAAAAAATAATGTGATCCGCAAATGGAAGTGGTAGAATAACCACCCCAAATATCACAGTAAAGGCGATTAAAAGGAATCTTACTTTTATTAGCATGAAAAGGAAAAGGCAAACGGGTGTGCTTAAAATGAGCACAAACATCACAATGAGAAAGGGTACATGGACTATCAAAAACGTTAGGAATAGTAAAGCTAGAAGGATGACCTAGACGTTGATGCCATAGTGTCTTGTTATCAAGATGGTGAACTAAAAAAGCAGTGAATTGTTGGGGTTGAAAGATACAGAGCCCATTGCAAGCTTTACTCGCACCAATCAGCCTATTAAACTGAAGGTCCTGGAAAAAACAAGTAGAAGATGAGAAAATAGCTACACAAGATAAATGATTAGTAAGTTGAGGGACAGAGAGAAGATTATAATAAAAAGTAGGGACATAAAGGACATTTAGGAGGGTGAGGGTTTCGGATAATTTGACAGAGCCTACTCCTTCAATGGGAACAACTTCACCCGTGGGTAGGCAGATTGTGAGAGCCAGGGGTGGCCGTTGGAGGCTTGAGAAAGAGGATTGGCAGTGGCTCATATGGTCACTAGTGCCACTATTGAGCTACTGTCGATGATCCAGTCCGTCTGTGAGTCAAAAGAGCAAGAAATCATGGAGGAGTTATCCACAAAATTCATCACTGGAGGAGAGGGATGAAGCAGGTTCATGAGTTGCTGGTAGCTCTCCGGCGAGAGGTCTAGGATTGGACTTGAGGTGGAGGCAGCGAGGTGGGCAGTAGCAGGTGGCTTACCAAGAAGAGAGGGCTTGCGATGGTTACGAGGTTTACGCCAAGAGGGTAGCCGATGAGGAGCCAACAACGATGATGGAGGTGGCTGTCTTTGCTGCATTCGGTGCATTTTAGAGGTGGCCAATCGGTATGAGAAGATTGAGCAGCGAGGGCTAGGTTTTCAAATGGTAAGCGGGGAACTTGGAGAAGATATTGTTGTTCCTCTTGGAAAAGAATGGAGAAGACTTTGTTGAGGGGCGGGAGTGGATCAGTGGCGAGGATTTGGGTTCAAAGAGCAACAAACGAGTCGTTGAGTCCCAGTAGAAACTAGAATACTCGTTCGTCCTCAGCTCTCTTCTCCAAGGTGATGGCGTCGGTGGGTGAAGGTTGCCGAGTTCATCCCATAATTGTTTGATGTTGTTACGGTAATCAAGGATTGAGAGTTGATTTTGGTGGAGATTGGATATTTCTCGTTTGAGATGGAAGAGATAGGCGTTGTTGCCATGACAAAACCGAGACTTAAGATCAAGTTATACATCTCGGGGTTCATCATGATAGTCCAGAGAATTGGCTAGAAAAGGGGTTATGGTGTTTAGAATCTAAGTGAGGACCATGTCTTTGATCCTGCTCCATTGGGCATAATCGGTGGAGGTGGTGACTGGTGCTTTGAGGGTGCTATCAACAAAATAGAGTTTGTTTTTGGCATTGAGGGTTCGGCGAAGTGCACGTTGTCATTTGGGAAAATTATCTCCGATGAGAAAGCCGGAAACAAAGATGAGGCTGAGAGAATCAGAGGGATGAAGGAGATATGGGGAGGAAATTTGGGAAGCATCGGAAGAGGAAACCATGGTTGTGTAAAGGTATGTCAGGGTTGATATTTGGCTAATACTATATTAAGAAATAAATTGATAGAATAATTTCACTTGTTATTCATTGATCTCATATACAAATATAAAAGCATGAGTAGATGATTTATACATGTAAAGATAGACAAATTAGTTATACAGAAATTGTGTAACTGTCAAATAACTAAATAGGTGGGATTGCTAAAATTAAGGGATTATGTGTTGTAATATGAAAGTTCAATAAAATATAGAATATTATTTTTATTTTTAGATTTGAGATTTGAAAAAATTGAATTATTTATTATATTTTGTTTGAAAGTTTGGAAAAGATTTAATGATTAGATGAGTTGAGATGGTAACAATTTTGAATCGCTTATTTTAATATTGATAAAAAATATTAAAAATCATATATAATGCAATTCAATTGTTTATATTATGTATAAAGAGTATAAAATAATAAATTTACTAACTAGTTTCAATAAAAATATGATACAAATCTAAATATTTTTAATAAATATGTAATTTATGTATTTAAATTTAATTGTACACGTTTCTTTTGCTTTATATACATATAAAATAAAGACCATTAAATTATAAGCACATGACAAACATAATATGTTATGCACAATTATAAATTTAATATAAAATATTCATTCATCTCCTAATTTTTTTGTTCATCTAAAAAAATAAAGAATTACATGTTTTATCTTTTCATTCTTCTACGATTTAAAAGTTTTTTTTTTATAAGAAACAAACATTTCATTAATAGAATAAAACATTACAGACATTTATCAAGCCAAATAGCTTGAGAGATAAAGTCTGGAAAACAATCAAACCACATTGTGATACTCTCAACATTCCAAGCATTACACGGCAAGCTTATGAGCTACCCCATTTCCTTCTCTATAAACATGTTGAATTTGACATTCAGTATATAAAGCCTGAAGCTTCCTAATTTCAAAAACCAGTGCCTCCAGCAAAGCTGCAGCTTCAGTTTTGGCATTCACCACTTGCATAACCATTAGACAATCTGATTCCACAACTAATATGGAAATTCCCTGACCAGCACAAAGTTGCAAAGCTCGTAAAATTACTAAAAGTTCAACAGCTTCCACATTAAGCCCTTCATCCTCAACTTTAGTAGCTGCCCACACAACTTCACCCTTATCATCTCGTAACACCAAACCAACACCAGCCTTATGAACATCCCCAAACATAGCACCATCAACATTAACTTTTAACCACTCTATAGGAGGCGGCTTCCATTCATAGAAGCTTCGGATCATAGGCCTTGATATCAGCTGAACCTCCTTAAAAGAATCAAGCACCGATAATGCATTATTAATGACTTGATGCACGACAACAGATTTCTGCTCATGCACCATCTGGTTCCTCCTCCACCAAAAGCCCCAAGCTAGACAAAAAAGGAGAGCTAACTCCCCTTTCGTACCCAGCTCCACAACCTTCAGTGCAACCTGCATAACAGACATATCTCTATCCAATGTTTACATTATAGATACCAACAAATTCCAACTAGGAAAAACAGACTGACAAAAGAAAAGTGCATGTACAAGATTCTCGGTTCCTCCCCTATTGAAACAGCAAGAAACATCACTTAAGACATGTCTCTTATACAGATTAAATTTTGAAGGTAAACCCTCTTTGCATGCCCGCCAAGCAAATATCTTAATTTTGTGTGGGACTCTCATTTTCCACAAAGCCTTCCATACTTTCCTCATCTGGTTAGAATTTGAACATTCCCCTTGCATCCCATTTTTCCTCTCCATAGCCATTCGATAACAACTTCTTATACTAAACTTTCCATTCCTTTCTTGAGACCAAATCCATTGATCTGGTTGTTCCCGAAAACTGAGTGGCACCTTCAAAATATCTGCTACTAAATTTGGATTGAAGAGAGCCCTTAAATGTGCCACATTCCATCCTCCCATCTGAGTATCTATCAAGCAAGCCACAACAGCTTCTTGAAAATCAGTGCTAAGATCAATTTGTCCTTGAATCAAAGCCTTGTGACTAGGTATCCACGGATCTTTCCACAACTTAGCAGTCCTCCCATCCCCAATCTTCCCAATACAGCCATCCTTCAAAAGATGGGTTTCTTCCTAAACCAGCTTTTAATAAAGAGCCATGAGGAAAATATCTAGCTTTGTAAATTTTATGCAATAGAGAATCTGTCTCTTTCAAAATGCGCCACCCTTGTTTGGCTAACAAAGCCAAATTAAAGACATGTAGAGATTTAAACCCTAGCCCTCCTTGCCCCTTCGGATCACACATTTTTTGCCAACTAAGCCAATGTATCTTCCTCTCATCATTTTTCTATCCCCACCAGAACATTGCCATCATGGCCTCCAACTCAGCACAAAAACTAGTAGGTAACAAAAAGCAACTCATCGAGTAGGTTGGAATGGACATAGCAACTGCTTTAATAAGAATTTCTCTCCCTCATTGAGATAATAATTGCCCCTTACAGCACTGCAATTTCTGCCATACTCTTTGCTTAATATGAGAAAAAGCCTAAGATTTTGATCTTCCAACAGCAGGAGGTAGTCCTAAGTACTTGTCATATTGTTGTACCCCTTGAACTCCCCAGAACCGCATTAATTCAGTCCTCCTATCAAGAGAAACATTGCCTGAAAAAACCATGGCTGTTTTGTCCTTATTAATTTTTTGACCCGATGCAAGCTCATATCTCTCCAATAAGGCATTAATTTTCCTATTTTCCCCCACATCTGTTGTACAGAAAATTACTGAATCATCTGCGAACAGTAAGTGATTTATAAACGGAGCACCACGACAAATTTTGATCCCTGGAATATCGTGGTCTAAAGCAGCAGCTTTTAATAAGGAAATAAGCCCTTCAGTACATAGCAAGAACAAAAAAGGGGGCAATGGGTCCCCTTGTCTTAGGCCTCTACTTAGAACAATATTTCCTATTGGTTTCCCATTCACCAATACTGAGAAAGTAGCCGTTTTAACACAATACATAATCAGATTGACCACATTTGTATCAAAACCCAAAGTACCCATAACCTTCTCTAAAAAATCACATTCAACCCTGTCATAGGCTTTACTCATATCAAGTTTAAGGGACATATAACCTTTCTTACCCATCATTTTCCTTTTCAGATAGTGGACTAACTCATACGCCACAAGCACATTATCAGTAATTAAACATTCGGGCACAAAAGCACATTGTGAATCTGAAATTATGCTAGGCAAAACGCACTTCATTCTATTAGCTATCACTTTCGAAATCAATTTATAGACCACATTACACAAACTAATGGGTCTAAAATCTACTACTTTCTCCGGTTTCTTCTTCTTTGGAATTAATGTTATGAAAGTATGATTTAAAGACGATGGAAAAGACCCAGAATTTAAAACATCTAAGACTGCACGAGTAACTGAATCACCAACAAAATGCCAATACTTCTGTATCATATTTTGTATTAAAAAATAAATAAAAAAACTTAATTATAGGCATAGGCAAACTGTTATGGTAACATGTATAGCCCACGTGTCAAGCTGGAAAGGGCAATCAGAGCAAGGTGTGTCGATGGAATGATGACCGCTAGAGAGCATATGGGTGGACAAGACAACAATTCGACAAGTGACAATGGGAACCTCATGGATGGAAGGAAGAACGTCGTCAGTCTCGCAAGATAACCTCTTGGCCTGGTATGGTTACCTGGTTACTTGGTTATCGAGAATCGAGACGGTATTTCATCTTTTTTCATATAACTATTATAACTTTTTAAACTTTTTATATAAAATATAATAAAGGGCACTGCTACAGTAATTGCTTGTGCATCCCGCTTTCGGTCCCGCTTGACGTGGATTGCCGGTTTTGCTTTTTGTTTTGGTTTTTTTTTAACATCATTTCAGAGCTCGCCCCTTCCCTCCCTAACAGATCTCGCCCCAATCCATTTCAGAACTCACTCACCCTTGCAAAACCCCCCGAAACTCCTCCCCCAAACCCCTCCCCGATAGATCCCGTCAGGCACCAGTACCATTCCTACCTCTTTGAGCAGTTGTTCCTCCACTCTTCCTCACCACCTTAAAAAGAAACACCAAAAAATTCTTAAAGCTGTGCTCTTTTCTGCTGAATGCATCATTATCATACATTCATGTAACAAAGATCACGAGCTGCTAATGGGCTTTGCGGACCTCAATACACCTGAGAAAAATACAATTGTTGTACCCAACAATGATGCAGAAGGAGAATAGTGCTAATTGCATTAAGGGTCTAGAAGAATGTTAAAGCAAGTCAGTCAGTTATTGCTGAAAAAATCCCATTTTCGTTGTTGATATAAAAGTTAATATTTTCATGTCCAGAGTCTAGAGCCCTAATCGCATCAAAATCGTGCAAAAAATCGACATAAATGATCGGCCATTATTACCTTCATAAAGGACATTGCCTGCGTGAAAGTCCTCAGCTTTGCTCTTGATGTTGAACCAATTCTTGACCAATGTCCTGGGCCATGAAAGCTTTACCAAGTAATATAGAGTCAGCAATTTCATTACCCAGAAAAAGGGGAAAAGCATACAAATTGAGAGAAGTGACATTTATTAAACCTTTACTTTTCTTCGAACTCCCATCTCTCATTATCGCGCAAACTTCATACAACAATCAAGATTTACAGAAGCTAATTTCAATTCGTTCTTCAACTATACAAAGAAATCTCACAGTGAAAAAATGAACCAAGACCATATAGAAAAATCAAATCTCAGAAAAAAAAAATGGAACGCCTCAGAAACCTGTATTCCCCCCCCCCCATTCCTTCCTTCCTTCCTTCCCTAGAATGAATTAAAATATAAGAGAAAAAAATCGATTTAATCCCAAAAAAAGGGAAAAAACTAACCGAACGAATCGGCAGGCAATACATTATGTTTCCTCAGGTAGTGGAGAGAAGGAAACAATTGATGGAACAAAGAAAATCTCAGTTTTTCGGCATTTTATATTCTGGGCTTCCAAACATTTAGATAAAACCCAAGAATATTGAGAATAAAAGTTTTCATTTCACTTCCTATTTTTAGGATTAAGTTGAGAGAAACAGAGAAAAATAAATAGAGAGATTTGAAGGGGAAATGAAGAAAGGGAGAGTGGGATGCCACCTGGGATGCTATTTTTTAATCCATTCTGCATGCCACTGGGATGCCACATCAAGCGGAATGCACAAGTGGGATGGACAAGCAGTGGCTACCATTATTCTATAATAAATAAGTTTTTTTTTTTAATTTTAAAATAAAAATAATATTTTATTTAACTTTTAACCAAACATACCTATTCACAGTCCTAATTTGGTATTGAAATCTTACGTACACAACCTAAGGACAAAAGAGCGCATTTCCTATCTTACAACTATTGAAAAGTACTTAAGAATCAGGTCATTGTTTTTCAAGAGAGTCGTTCCAAAATTTGGCTATGTGCAAAACAAATCTTGTCATGTAAGCCTACAAAAAAAAAAAAAAAAAATAGAGAAATATTTCATTCATAAAAATATTTTATAAAAATAAATTCACAAATTAACGTCGTTTAATATAATATATAAAATTAATTTTATTATACATTAGATTCAATATATCATATAAAAATTTAAAATCATATTAGTTCATGAATTTATTTTTTAGAATTTCTTTAAAATATATGCACTTCTAAAAAATATATTGGGTCTTACTTATTGGAAAGGTTACAAGAAAGGAATGACCTCCATGTTTTTCTCTACTATTAGAACCGACCTTGAAAAAAAAAAAAGCCATGAATAAATTGAATACAAAATGATACAAGTATTTAAAAAAAAAAAAACTGAAAAAGTTATAAAATAGATGTGTTAGATTTCATAAGAGAGATAACAAAATTAATGATGTAATGACATGACATATGGTTGTGTTCCATGCATGAACTTACCGATCCCAAGTCCTTTAATTGGCCTTTTTTAGTATATCACATCACATCATCCATTTCTATTTCTAGGGTTAACATATCAACAGGAACAGACAAGAAGACATCCCCATCATTGCTCATAAGTTTAAAATATCTTAAGGCTAGTAAACATAATTCATATGAACCTAACGGTATGAAAAGTTGAATATAGTAAAGTTAAGTCGAGATTTTTCCAAGTGGGGTGTAAGAAATATTATTTGTGTTGAGGGCAAAAAATGGAAAATAAAGAAAGCTTGAAAATGATGTTTATTCTTTTGGAAAAAAAGCTGGAGGCAACCAGGAGGGGGAACCACGGGGAAACTGGAGATGATGTGGATAAATTGAAAATGGGATCGTTTCGCGTTCAGTCCACTGAATTCCCTTCTTCCCCACCCTTTCCCCTTCGTCTTTCCATTCCCCCGAATCCTAGACATTCACTTTTAGTTCTTCCTTCCCATATTCCTTCCAACCTCCATTGATAAATTCAAATAACACTGAATCGGCAGTGAAAACCACTTCCTCATGTTCTTTCCTAGTCTCGTCCACAATCTCCCGCATTAAACTACAATACGAGGAAATAAGAGACTACACCAAATCCTCAAAAAAGAAAAAAAAAAAAGAAAAAAAAAGAGGCCAACAAAATTGCAACTGTGTGGGCTTTTGAACATCTTCATCCTCTTGAGCAGAAAATGGTCAACAACCGACAAGACTTCGAATGTATATGACTTCACCCTCACACATTGGATTATGAAAATAAAAGTGAATACTTCTAAATTGTCGACTAGACTCCCACCGATAGATTTTGTTGTCAATAGAATTATCCCAACTCATTTCCTATGGATTAATGGTTTCCCAATGAGAGGGGGAAAAGAGGGAAGGGAATAAAAAAAGGGAAAATGAAAAAATTTGAAGGCGAGAGATACGCACTAGGGCCAACCTTAGCGATGATGTCCAAGAGGTCGAGCTCTATGGCAGATTTGAGTACCATGGGAAGGATTGAAGCGCTAGCTAGTTGCATGGCGAAGAGGTTGGCTTCTTCGTCAGAGACTTGGGTCGGAGTCATCTAGGTTTCTCCGGTGGAGCCCATTCTGTTGCAGTCTGCTTTGGTTAGTTTTGATGTGATCACTTGCGAGAGGTTGAAGAAGGTGGAAAAGAAAAAAGAACAGAGAGAGAAAGAGAGATGGGTAACAAGCAGAAACAAATAGGTTGCGAAGAAGAAAGAGGAAGGGAATGAAGTTTTTGGAGCTACAAAGATGAAGGTCATGGTAATTGGGAATGAAGTTTTCTTTGTGGAAGAAAATAAGAGAAGCTTCAAAGAGAAGGATAAACAAGCAGAAGGTGCGATGAAGGAGAAAGAAGAAAATCTTTCGTCCATTTTTTTTTAATATATCGTCTGACGTGATTACACCGCGGTTCCCCACTGAAGTTGTACGTAGAAGAGTTGTTTTTTTGGTGACCATTAAACTCCAAGTCTGATGTATAAAAATAATTTTGCAAAAATACATTTCAAACTCTCGAATTATTATGAGTTTTGAACTTCACAACCCAAACTATTAAAGTAGGCAAATTATAATCTCAAACTATAAAAATCCAACAGTAAGAATCCTTCATCTTAAGATTATGCAACATTATCTAGTTTCATATAATATCTCAAGCAATACAATTATTTGAATTATAGTATAAAGTGTTGGCTTTTGATAGTTTGAGGGTATAATATGCAGTTTTGATAGTTTAACATGTAACATCTTTAATAGTTATGACACACCAAAACCCAATGGATAATATAGAGACACGCCTTATGAATTAATAAATAGAGTTTTGACTTTATTTTTAAAGTTGAAAGAGATCCCACAACAATGGTGTGTTGACACACCAAGATTGCAAATAACATAACTCTCTCTATTTATATCCAACATAAATAGTATTTTAGAATAATAAGTTGTTAATATTTGTTTGTGTGGGTTGATGTTACATCATATGCAACCAATTCTGGACATGGAGGGAACATCCCTAGTAACTAGTAAGTGTTTAAACAAGTACGTTAAAATATGAGAATATAGTAATAGAGAATGTGTTTATATTAGGCCGACAACCCATCCTATGCATGTAGGTAGCTGGCCATCCAAACCCCCACACTCGTCTGGGTGGGGGGCTTCTTTTTATCTCGCTACTCGTCCTCATCTTATGCAGGAGGGTGGCCTCGCTTGATCGGATGGGTGGACAAGCTGGCCCACAGGTCGTTCGGCCACCTAAGTCAGAGACCAAGAGAGTGACATATAGTGACGTAGAGACGAAAACTTCACAATGTCGGCCACGAAGATATGATCCCGTTTGGATACAGAAACACTCTCAACTCATCTCATCTCATCTCATTAATATAACTTTTCCAAATTTCCATTAAAAATATAATAAACAATTCAATTTTTTTAAATCTCAAAACAATAATAATATTAAAAAATAATATTATAACAATATTTTATTTAACTCATTTAAAACCATCTCATATCATTTCGCTATCCAAACGAGCCCTAGTCATGGGTTTCTCAGCAGACTTACAGCCACACCATGACAGAGACGAAGACCCACGGAGATAGAGCCATAGGTCATGGAGATTTTTTTTTTTAAAAAGAGGAGGATCCGAGGAGAGGATGAAGAAGAAGAGGGGAAAGGGAGATAGGTGAGGATGATATAAAATCTTTAGTGCAAAAGGTGAGGACGATATCGCTAGGATAGAGAGAAAGGGAAGAGAGAGAGGTGAATGGGAGAGAAATCTAAAATCTTTAGTGCAAAAGGTGTCATTTAGGGAGCTTTTTAACACCAACATTTTATATGCGGGCGAGTGGGGATCCATACCGATCCCACCCATATATTTATTTTTTTCCTAAAGAACTATCCACCTGCCTGTCCGTTTGATGTCGAGGCTGGGTGGGCTGGATATAGGGGTGTAGAACCAGACCCGGATATCCAGCCTTAACTGGATCCGGCTCCGAATTTTAAAAATTGGGCAGTTATCCGCTCGGATAAGCCATAAAAAAATCCGGGCGATAACTGGATGTAAACCCGAATATCCAGGTTGTAACCGGATATCTCCGGGTTTATTACATTTTTTTAAAGACATTTTAAAACTTTTAAAAATGTTTTTATAGTACTATTTTTTAAAAATCCGGATACCATGTTTAATACCCAAATTTTCTTAAAAAAAATATTTTAAACACTTTTTATAAGGTTTTTCTTAAAATCTTTTTAACAATTCAAAATGTTGTTTTTATAGGCCTTTATGTTTTTTATTTGTTTTATACAAAATAAATAATAATACATCAGCACACACACAATACATGCATACTACATATTACATTGTTGTTTACATCCCAATGCACATCAATTTACAAAGAACAAAATAAATAATAATACATCACAATAATATCAAAATGTTATTAATGTTGATCTTCTCCATCCATTAATATTATTGCAGTACGTATGTACAATGCATACATGATTTTTTTATTAATGTTGATCTTGTCCTTTGCATTCCATGCACAATGAAAAAAGACACAATTTCTTTTTCTTTTTTGCTTTTGAATCCAAAACAGAAGAAAAAAAAGCTTAAGTTCGATCGATCTTTATGTGCTCCATACAAACCAAAATAATCTCTTTAGAATATCATTTTTGTATATTATTTTTGTTTCTAAATTTGAAAAAAATAAAAATTTCTATGTGTGTGTGTTTTTTAAAATAAAATCCGATTACTAATAACCGATTAGATAATCAGATTTGTAATTGGGTCCATACTAGATCCAGTTTCATCTTACCCACTTGGGTCCAATCCGGCGGTTATTTCACCCGAATTTTTTGATTCCAGGTCGGAAAAAATGAGACCCGATTGCACACCCCTAAGTGGATGTCGGCACTTGCCCTGAACCCCTAATTGATATATGACTTATATATTACAAAATAAATTAATATTATAATCATAATCCTTTAAAAACATGAATATAAAAGACATGGTATAATTTACATCCAAAGTGTTACAATTTTAAAGGCATGAATGGTCGGTCCTAAGTCTTTACCCATGGACTAATTGTTTAAAATTTTACATCAATCATACTAAAAATATCTATAATTTAAAATATAGTTAATTTTGTTCTTCTCCATTTAAAATTATTTCATGCTCGGTTACATTCGGTAATTTGATACATTTCAAATGACAACATTTTAATTCAAATGATTAATAAAAAAATTACTTAGTAAGAATTTATTTATCATCATCTTCTCAATATATTTTCTTTTTCTTTTTTATACAATGGGATAGAGAGTTTCGAATCCAAAATTTTCATTTGGAGAACCGAATCATATGTCATTATGCTATTAAGTTGTTGGCCTCTCAATATCTCTTGATATGACAGTAAATGATATGCTCACAAGTGAAATATGATAAATATTTTTTAATCATTTAATACCACATCATAAGATGATAAGAAGATGATGGTAAAAAAGATGATGAGTAGCATTATTTTTATAAAATATCTATGTGCAGTCATTTTTGCGTACTTTTTGCCCACTCTACTGATGTGATTAACTTCGTCACTTTTTTTTAATACAAAATAATTTTTTTGGCCAATTACATCAGTGAAATGTATAAAAAGTATGCAAAATGATTGTATGTAGCATAACTCTAAAATTACAATAGGAACTCTTATTTCTTAAGATTAATGAAAAAAGGAAATAAAAAAAAAATGGAATGTCACGTGGGGGTCACGTGAGAGTTTGTTGCTAAAACGGAAACAAAAAAGCTCAAGAACAAGTGGCGGGCTCCCTGGATTACAAACGTTATTCGAGGGGCGTTCCGATAGCTGCGCTCTTTCTAGTTTGTAGTTTCTGTCTCTCTCTCTTTCTCTCTCTCTCTCTCACGAGAAAGCCGGGGGAGACTAGAGAGAGAGAAAGAGAAACAATCTCGTCGTCATCGTCATCAATGCCCTGGTTTCCTAAAACTCTTTCTTCAGTTTCGTGCTTGGTAATTTCCTTTTATCTCCCTCGTACATGTGACTCCTCCTCAACCTTCCATTAATGAACCTTCCTAATCTTCTTCTTTCCCCTTCTTTTTTCTTTCCGCCGTTCATTCCATTTACCTTATTTTTTGCTTTCTTTTTTTATTTGGGATTTCCTCCTTTTTTTAGCTGCTGCGTCTGTGCTTGCTTCTTTGTATTGCAATGGATTCGTGAGAGTGATTGGATAGATTGAAAACAGATTAAAAAAAAAAAAGAAAGAAGAAGGAAGATGGAGAAGAAGAAGTATCCGATTGGACCCGAGCATTATACGCTTTTTGAGGAGGTCGGCCAGGGCGTGAGCGCTTCTGTGCACCGCGCTCTCTGTAAGCCCTTCGATGAGATCGTCGCCATCAAAATACTCGATTTCGAACGTGGCAATTGCGATCTGGTATCTTCCTATTTCCTCGTTCAGTATTGAATTAGCGACCAATGTATCTATGTTTGTTTTTTTTTTTTTTAATTATCAATGATCATTTCGTGAAAATCTTCTACCTCAATAATATCTAAGTGACGATATTCGGAAAGGTGCTTGATTGCCAAAATTGGTCGATATAAGTTTCAGCATTTGCTTCGCCAATTTTCACAATATCATAATTATGTGTCGTTACGGAATATTGTTCAACTTTTGAATGTATAGGAGAGGACTGAAATTGGGAGATGCTGATCTAATCATGCTATTCCCATGTCGGAACTAATTATATTGCACAGATTGCACTAATATCTACGGGAGAAATCTTTTAGTCTCCAGATGGTCCTGCATCTGCCATTTTTATCAGTCTAAGCGTTTTTCTCAGATTTCTTTCACTAAACTTTTCCTCTTGATTGCAATGGAACCTTTCTAGAATGAATGCAGTTTGTATGACATGACATGTTTTGGATTGAAGTTTGCACGGTTCCTTTTTGTTTTTCCCAATCCTTATTATGGAAGTGATTCCCGAGAATTGTTTTGATATATTCTTTCATTCTTTCCGCAGAATAGCATTTCACGTGAAGCGCAAACAATGGTCTTGGTTGATCATCCTAATGTCCTTAAATCACACTGTTCCTTTGTCAGTGACCATAACTTGTGGGTTGTCATGCCGTTCATGGCTGGGGGATCTTGTCTTCACATACTGAAGGCTGCATATCCTGATGGTTTTGAAGAGGTAGTTATAGCAACGATACTACGTGAAGTGTTGAAGGGTTTAGAGTATCTTCATCATCATGGGCACATACATCGAGATGTCAAAGTGAGTATTGATACTTCATCCCATTTCATTTATATCACGTATTGGGCAGGGAACTTTTTTTCTTTGGCTAGTTTTGCATGCATGGAAATGTTCATAAGACTTTATTGTCCGGAAGCTCAACCGTTGTTTCCTTGTTCCTTGTTTTGAATTAATTAATAACGTTTTTGCTGATGCGATCTCTTACTCATAGTTTTCTATCTAGCCTTCACTTGAGTACTATTGGTTCCTTGAATGGGACTTACTACAGGTGCATTCATTGATCCTCAATGCACATTCTCCAACCATCTTTTATTTACATCTGCTCATTTTGACTTTAATTGACATCCAACTTTAATTGACTCTAACCAGGAAACTCTCTTGTCCACTCTTACTGGAGTGTGCCTGGTACCCCTTAACCGAAGTACAAGGCAGGCTTGGGGTGCTCCTTTACATGCCAATATGGGATGGGGAATAGACAGGGTTTTAGTCACTCCAACCAGCCCTACTGTAGTGTACGGAATGTTTGACAGTTTGATTTTTCCTGATGCCTGTTATTTTTTTATAAAGTTCAAAAATATTGAGTGTGGACCCTTGAATGCTAAGAGTTTACTTCTAGGGTAGTCAAACTGTCAATCCCGGTTAGCTTAGAATGCAAGGCAACGGTAACATAGTGGTGAAAAACGCAAATACCATTCATAGATGTGGTCCAAGAAGTTCAGATTGTATATATAGCATGATAAAGCTAAAAGTGCACTAATGGTGATTTAAGAGATGTGAAAGTTGGCAGATTCTATCACATTCTTGTGCCCACACAGAGAGTAATGACATTTTTTATATTGCATAGTGCTACTTTAATTAATTCCTGCTGGATCATAGTTATTTCTATATTACTAACGTGTTTATTCTAATTGTTTCTACAATTACCATGATTGTTTTGTATTCTAGTTCCTTGCTCATTACTATCTTATATATATTGTCATAGGCTGGGAATATTCTCATTGATGCACGTGGTGCGATCAAGTTGGGAGATTTTGGTGTTTCTGCCTGCCTGTTTGATTCAGGTGATAGGCAACGCGTGAGGAATACATTTGTTGGAACACCTTGCTGGTATTTTGTTATTACCATCTGCATATAGTCATTTTCCAACTTCCAAGTCATGATCTTCTGCAAGATATTATCTAGGACAATAGTGCACACTTAGCTAGCACAAGCAATAGAAGTACCTTTTCCATTTAGAAAAAAATAGAACTCTATTGCACTTACTAATGTTTTGAAATGGTAGAAAAATTTCAGCTAAATTAGAAGCTGAACCAAATGCTTAAAAAGCATGAGGCTTGGTTCATTGACTTGTCGCTTCTTGTTACGTAACTCAAGAATCAAGGATTTCAAATCATTGTTTTGTAGGATGGCGCCTGAAGTTATGGAGCAACTACATGGTTATGACTTCAAGTCAGTCCAAGTTTCCACTGTTTTCCTAAAATGTTTACTCTGTTTTTTGACCCATTGCCTCCTTTCCATTCATTGGACAGTTATGTTTGCTCTTTTTGTTTTCATATTTTTTCCTGCAGGGCCGATATCTGGTCTTTTGGTATAACTGCATTGGAGCTTGCCCATGGTCATGCTCCTTTCTCAAAATATCCTCCAATGAAGGTGCATAGATTAAAATGTGACATGCTTTTATCAGCATATTCTCAGGAACACCCAGGAGCTCATTGAACCTATCTAAAGCAAGTTTACTGTTGCCAGGTACTGCTTATGACCTTGCAAAATGCACCCCCCGGCCTTGATTATGAAAGGGATAGGAAATTTTCAAAGGTATGATGTCAACAACATGGTAAATTCACTTTTAGGTTATGTTGAAGTAAACAGTTTTTGGTCTTTTCTTCTTTGTCTTTAGTCATTTAAGCAGATGATTGCTAGTTGCTTGGTAAAGGATCCTTCAAAACGACCTTCTGCAAAGAAGTTGTTGAGGCATTCCTTCTTCAAGCAAGCTCGTTCGAATGATTATATTGCACGGACACTTTTGGAGGGCCTGCCTGTTCTTGGAGACCGAATTAAGGCATTAAAGGTCAGGTTACCATTTTTGATATTTTGACAATGGCCTTAACCTTTCTATGCTATTTTAATCTGTACCTAGCAACATCCTTTTTCCATCACAGAGAAAGGAGGAAGACATGCTCGCACAAAAGAAAATGCCAGATGGACAGAAGGAGGAAATTTCACAGGTTGGAATTCTTCTGTTAAATCAATACAGTAAATTGTGTTATATTATATTTTTTGAGGTATGTAATCAATAGGTAGATTGATTTGATCAGTTTACATGACTAGGAGTCATCTGGTTATTGTTTAAAAAAAATTAATATTTATTCATCTGGGAAAATGTTTAATCCCTATGGAAACATTTGGACTGATTGTATTTCAACCATAATCTGTGAAAATTATTAAGTGTGCCTTTGCCGCCAGGAAAATGCTAGAAAATGTAGGCCAAAATGATCAATGCATTTGAGGAATGCTTTCTAGAGTTGCAGTTGCTGCCTTCATGAAAATTGCTTCATGCCTCTTGCCAGTCATCACCTGAATCAACTTACCCGTAATCACCATCAGAGTTTTCATTATCTTTGTTTCCTTCAAGATGCTATTTCAAAACCCTAGATTTTGTTATCATAAGTGAAGAACCATTTTCAGAAAGAGGAGAAGCCTAACGTAAACAGCATGTATATGACACGTTTTCCTAAAGATTTATTCCAAATGTAAGCGGTCAAGAAAATCTAAGATATGAAGAAATTTGGTTGCACCAAAAAGCAGACATCCGAGCATACAAAGATCAAAAGAATTGAGCATTTGTGCTTTGTGGTGCTTCTTTTGTTTAAGGCAAAAAATTATATTTTCAGGCCTAATTTTCCATCAGCCTAGGATCATTTTGCTGGGGTATGTTTTTGGTCTTGTTAGTCTTCCATCTGGAGTTTATCCATATATGCTTCAAATGGTAGCAATATCTATGTGACAATCTTAAACTTGGTCTCTCTTATCACCCATTCTTGTCAAATGCAGCGCGATGCCTTTTTCTCTGGCCTTTCTCTCTTTACAGTCATAATAATTTCTCAAACTTACCACACACTTATAGGTAATGATGTTTAGTATTTACTAATAAGTGTGTGATATTATTCACACTGCTACTGACAAAAGATAATATGAATGATGCTTGATGCCTCTATATTTTTGTAATGGTTTTATATATTTTAGAGGCACTGGCGGAGCAAGACATCAAGCTAAATATCCAAAGAAAATTTAAGTCTAAAGTACGACCTGATTAAGAGTGTATATACATATGTATGTGTTAGACCATTGATAGAAATTGTAAGGCCTTGTGTAATTACAATCATCCAAAGAATGGCAGAATTCCCAGTAAGAAATGGGGGAATTTGAAAAGCGAAGGTCTATCATATGCATAGGTGGAATGAAAGGACGACAAGGGAATATATGTAAATACATTTATATATGATGTATATGACACGTTTATGCATGTCTAATGTTTTAGCTTTCTCTGCTGTATAACCATTTTACTTGATTTCCGCTAATTTACACGTAGAATAAAGGTTGCTTTTAATAGATTATTCACAAAAAGTTTATTTTCACACACTTATTGCACAATCTTTTAATTGAAGCCAATTTAAATTATCCAAATCTTGTGGAACTTAAATTTCTGGGTCTCTCTCCTTATATTATTTGCTATTAATGGATGGAAATTAGAAAAGCCCAAAGTTCACTAATCTTCCAAGGGTTAGCATCATCCTCTTTTCCTTGTTCTTATGTATGCATGTGACCCCTCAATGGTGATGAACCTGCTGGTTTGACTTTTAACAAAGAGTGTAGGGACGACATTCATGTGAAGAAAAGAGGCTAATATATCGATATCAAATAAAACCTTTATATTTCACTGTTTGTTTGTCACTAGCAATGACTTGTATATTCACTCTGTGGATGAGTATCCAGTTTCTTTTATGTGTTCACTGCATCTATATAATGACCAGATTGTATCAGTGTTGGTATATGGACATCTTAGACTTCTGAGGAAGGTTTTTATGTTTTGATGCTGGTACCATCTTTTTATACTACAAGTAACTAGCTTTCTATATGTTCTTTCCATTATTTTTAGAATGAATATAAACGAGGGATTAGTGGTTGGAACTTCAATCTTGAAGATGTGAAGGCTCAGGCTTCCCTGGTACTGCTGTCTGTCTTTCCTCTTTGGAGACATAATCATGTGATATCTGAAAGTTCCGCAAAATCTAATGAACAAACGAATATGGTTCTCATTATGTCAGATTCAGGACGTTGATGACCCTATAACTGATGCTAATCAAGGAGGGAGCTCAAATTCTTTGTCTGCATTAGATGTGGTTGAAAAGCAATTACAGTTCCAAAACTCTTACCAAGTTTTGGGCATGGTATGTATCAACGATAGTTAACTTAAGTTGGAGATGTATGACGTTACAACTATGTTTTTGGAAGTTATATTTGTGTTAACACCTTTTATAAATTGACCTTTTCTTTTTTGAACTTATAGAAGTTTCTGAGTGACCTTGATCCTAATGTTTTACAGGAAGATAGTCCTGTTATGCAATATCAACCAATGCGTCTGCCATTAGTTGACTCAACTACAAATGAAGTCAAGTATGTTATCTGAAATGCTGTTTTACAACGTTTCTGCTTTATCATGTTGCTTGCTTAGTTTCTTAATTTTTCAACGGTGAGAAATTTTCTAAACTTTTAAAGAGTACTGCTTCTACCTAGGAAGTGTTGCTCTTCTCTAAGATAATGTCGTGGCCAAGAACTTTTGGTTAAGATAATGCTTAAGTAGTCTAAACTAGTCTTGTTTATTTCCAGAATCAAATGCGACAAATCTGATGATGACTCTAGCATTGCTAGTTCATGCAATGAACTGCACATTTCATTGAATTGCTCACCGCGTCATGATGATCATGCTGAAAGTAATGTGGCTGAAAAGACTGATCTGGAGAACAATGGAAAAATATCAGAGGCAACAACCATTCCCTTTCATCATGGAAGGGCAAATTCATCAGCCAGCACGATTTCACCCGAAGTTACTATTAAAGGAGAGAGGTTTGACTCTTAATCTATATAATTGTTGGGCCTTTTGGCATAACCAGAACAGTCAACTCCTTTTAGTTTGTGAATTATCGTCTTAATCCAAGATTTTAATTGGGAAAGATATCATATTGCACTTTCTAATTAATTGAAATTCCCGAACCAATATCAACTATTCATTTAATTGTATTGTACCTCAGAACAGTGGAAGAATAAACAGCTAAAAGTATAAGACATAACCTGACATTAAGTGATTAAGAGTAAAGTAGGTTACTTTATGAACTCCTACAAATGAATTCATTCCTAATTTGGTATTTTTCCAAAACCCTAGTGGTTGGCTCAAGTGGTAAAGATCTTGGTTTTGGTGGTATGTTCCTTGCAAGGTCCAAAGTCCGAATCCCACTGGGTGACCTCTAGGAGCCATTGGATTGGGGGATTTTTCCCTTAAATAAATGAGGTGCACTGAAGCTCCTTGCCAAGAGCGTGTGTATCATCGGAATTAGTTGGGACGTTGTTCCCAGACACCCGGTGCCAATAAAAAAACTGGTATTTTCCATGCTAGTACAAATATAAAAATTGGACTAGCTTTGAAATTCCCAAAGCTCAGAAATCGAAATCTTGTATGGTCTGAAATTTCAAGATAAAAATGGGTATGGTAACAACGTCAGATCTGATAGATAAAAATTGTATGTCTGCTAATAACTTTCCTGTTCTCTTATCTATCTTTCTGACTTGGCAGTGTACTCATCCCAACAAAATTGTGTATAGAAATAAATACAATCTAATGGCTTGCCCATGGCTGTTATTAATTTTGAGCTTCGCTAGTAACAAATAGAATAATTTCATCAATTAGCATTAGAAATGATGCAAAACTGCTTCGTCCTCTTTACTAAACTTTTCCAGTAAATACAGCATTGAGTTATCCTTTCATTAGATGTATATCTCACGCGTTTTTTTCCTTCTATAGTTAATCACTTAAATATAATGGTATTTTCAGCGATAAATTGCAATATCAGTCCCAGAACACTGCAAGTTTCAATGCAGCAACAGTTACACAGGCAGCAGACGATGTGCTCTCTGAAGTTTCTTCTAAAGCATCCAGATCATCAGGTAGAGCTAAAAATTTCTTACCATTTTTCTTATCTTGAATTTTAATTCGATTTATGTGATTGATTTTTGATCAATTTCTCTCATATTCTGGCAATGTAATATCTGCAGTTTTAGTTAACTTAATTATTCTTTCAGCAAACAGTGATGAACTTGATGAGAAAGCAAAGGCACCAGTCGTTCAGCAGAAAGGACGTTTTAAAGTTACATCTGAAAATGTCGACTTAGAAAAGGTGATTCTTTTGATTCCAGCTCTGATACCTCTTTCTTGCAAAGGCTAATATGTTTCCCTCTCTCAGGTGGTCCCATCTCCTCCACTGCAAAAGAGTCACAGTCTGCAGGTGAGTTTAACAGTGCCTAGGTCTGGTTAGATTTCCTCCCCTCTCTCCCTCTCTCTCTCTCTCTCTCTCTCTCTCTCTCTCTCTCTCTCTCTCTCACATTCCTTCTACACACAAGTTAAACTAGGACCTACCTCTCCTCCACCCCACCCTTTTGATCTTGAGCTAAAACCCTGGGGCTTTCCTTGGTTGTCTTTGTAATGTTTTGGTGGTGTTGCATGAACAACTATTCACCAAAACAAGAAAAAGGCACATCAATCATTCATGTATAAAACTGCCCAATGTACATTTGTTGTTCCCTCATCAACATTCTTGTCAATTGCTCATTGCTTCGATCGAGCGATTGCTTCTATGTATTTGTATTCCTTGACTTCTATCATTGTCACCTGGCTGTTTCTACCCTTGAGTTGCATTGCAGGAACCTTGTATTGCTACTGCTCACTAATTTCTTTACATTACAAAGACTCCCTCCAATATTATATTTCCTTACTTAGAGCATCTTTTTTGGCCTTATCAACATGTCCTGTGGAATGAAGAACAATAGAAAGTTAGCTCTTTCATACTAACGCCTATGTAAAGTGTTCCTTGGAATAAATGACATCTCATTTCCCCTTGGATACAATTCAGAGGGTGATGTCATGGGTTCAATCTGGTATTGGTGCTTGATGCACCTTCTCAAATAAGCTCATTTATGAGAAATACGTAGTTGGATAATCCAAGAAAATGCCAGATCATAGGGTTGATTGGTGCTGTATGTATAAGGAGAGAGTGAGGAATCTGATCCCCTTTTATTTTTTGTGAGTTAGCTAATGCGCTTGAGAACTCTGTTTTTGGTCTTCTTGGGACTTGTCCAGTCATGCCATGATTAATGGTGGATTTCTTTGTGTTGGGAAGGTAGCTTTGAGAGTCTTCAAAGTGAAACCTTGTGGAATTTGATCTTGATTGTTTAATGTGATGTCTTTGGAGAAAACATGTGATTGAAGTTTTGAAGACTTTTTAGAGGACGGAGGTGGAACTCAAGGCTTTCCTCTTTAAACCCTTTTCCATTGGAGGATTGCTCTCGACTGTTTTTCCATTTTAGCTTTCAGGATTTTCTTGATCTTTTACTTCTTCTAGTTAGGTGTTCCTCTCGTATACTTACTCTGTACTTCGGTTTCAATTTTTATCATATGTTTTTTTTTTTTTTTTTTTTTCCGATTATTAATATCAATTTGTCTTAGTTATTGTTTATCCTTTCTCTCGCTGGATACTTTTCTGGCTATAGTTGCTGTTTTTTCCTTTTTATTTTTACTGGTAACACCAGCTACTCGTGCATTTCAAAACCTTGACCATACCCTCCATCTTATAATTATTGGGAGAGGAGGTACACAATTTTCATGCCGATTACATACTTATGTCAAATTTTGAAGTTCAGGTGTGATAATAAGTCATTTTTTGTTAAAAGACATAGTGCTTTGGTGAGTTTCTAACTCAGCAAGTCTAGTTTCCTTTCAAATTATGGTAGGTTTTTTCTTGACTCAATAGGGTTCAATATGTTGTAAGGTTTCCCTTGCTACACTCTAGGATTGGTGCTGTTGGCAAAATGTAGCTTTTTTAGTTTTCACCATTTCTATGTGATAAAAGTGCTGCAATCTGCATTAAAAGGTAGTAATTATGTTAAGTTGACCCGAGCAGGAATTCAATGGATGTCGAAGAAGAGTTAGGTGTAGGACGTTGACCATGGTCGCCTATATGCCTTTTGAGCTATATATTAAGCTGATCACAGTTTGCACATACATGCTCCAGAGACAGAAAAAAGTTTGTCCTATTTTACTGAATCTCTTTGTAATGGGCTATGTAGGTGATTACCCCACAACCTCCAATTCCTCTACCATCACCTCTACCGTCCCCTACACAACCACCTTCTGATGCTGCATCACCAAATCTTGCTGGCTATTCTCTTTTCCCAGTGTTGCATTCTGTTTTGCAGACAAATATTGTTCAAAGGGTATGGCTTGCCATATAGTTTTAGTTTACAATTTAATTACGATTAGAGTGTATTTATCATTTTGTTTTCAACAGGATAATATTTTAAGCCTAATGAAGCGAGTTGCTGCTGGTGACTCTACAGGTTTAGGAAACAAATGACCCTTCAGTTTGAACATTTGAACATCCACTGATATTTGATGATGTTAACTTCGTTACTTTCCCCCTACACTGCAGCCAACTGTGTGGTTGATGGAGTAGGCATGCCGGCACATATTGCCGTGACAGAGAAATCTTTGGTATGTAATGATATATAGGTTTATTTGTGTGCTTTCCCTCTCAAAAGAATCATCAAGCAACTCTCAGAATTTGCATGAGTGCCAAATCTTTATAACATATTTATGTCAATTTTGGT
The DNA here is from genome assembly GCA_022457165.1 of Juglans mandshurica. Taxonomy (NCBI): domain Eukaryota; kingdom Viridiplantae; phylum Streptophyta; class Magnoliopsida; order Fagales; family Juglandaceae; genus Juglans; species Juglans mandshurica. Next base: position 45,847,785 of record CM039619.1, read on the forward strand.
CTGAATGCCCCTTCTATAGGGTTTGTACATCTTTATATAGAGAAGAATTTACACACTAGTGGCTGATTTCCTGGCCAGATTTCCTGGCATGTTTCCTGGCCAGATTTCCTGGAAACATGTTTATACAATAGTGCCATGTTTCTTGGATGTCTATTTACAATCCCTAGTGGGTGACATGTATAACAACTAAGTAATCCTATCTTAGTAACAACTAAGTAATCCTATCTTAGTAACAGCCCCCCTCAAATTGATGCTGGGAAATCTAGAAGCATCAATTTGTCAATCAAGAACTGATGTCGATGCCGAGGAAGAGCTTTAGTGAAGATGTCAACCGTTTGAAGTGTGGTGGAAGTGTGAGGAAGAGTAATCACATGCTTGTCAAAAGCTTCACGGATGGAATGACAATCAACTTGGATATGTTTCGTGCGCTCATGGAAAACAGGATCAGCAACAATCTGGATAGCATTGGTATTATTAGCATGGAGAGGAGTGGAATGAAGTTGAGGAAAACGAAGTTCTCCCAATAACCCATGAAGCCATGTGATCTCAGAGCAAGCGGAAGACATAGCACGAGACTCAGACTCAATGGAGGACTTGGAAACTCTGTCTTGTTTCTTGCTCTTCCAAGAAATGAGTGCATTGCTTAAGAACATGCATCGGCCAGTAACAGAACAACGAGTATCCGCATAGCCAGCCCAATCAACATCACTATACCCCGCCAATTGTAAGGAGGATTCTTTAGGAAAGAATAACCCGTGTGTAGAGGTGCCCTTCAGATATCGGATAATACGAAGGACAACAGCTAAATGAAGATGTCAGGGGGCTTGCATAAATTGACTGACCTGCTGCACATTAAAAGAAATGTCAGGACGAGTAATTGTCAGGTAGTTCAAGCTCCCAACGAGCTGCCGATACAAGGATGGATCTGAGAGAAGCTCGCCTTTTGCCTGATGAAGCTTGAGATTTACTTCCAAGGGAGTAAGAACATAATTACTCGATTGGAGACCAGCCAATGAAATCACCTCTTACGTGTATTTGTGCTGGTGTAACAATATACCAGTCGGAGTAATCTGCACCTAAAGGCCAAGAAAGTACTGCAGAGGACCAAGATCTTTCATGTGAAAGAGGCCTTGAGATGCTGCTGTAATTGCTGAATTAATTCAATATCAGAGCTAGTAATTACAATGTCATCAACATATACCAGAAGCAAGACAATTCCTGCAGAAGTCTTGCGAAGAAAAAGAGAGGAATCATACAGACTCTAAGTAAAATGAAAAGCAAGTATGGTAGAGCAAAATTTATCAAACTATGCACACGGAGCCTGTTTCAATCCATACAAGGATCGGCGTAGTCGACAGACCTCTGAGGAAAGTGTAGCAAACATGCCGGGAGGTGGAGACATATAGATCTCTTCCTTTAGATCCCCATGTAGAAAAGCATTCTCAGACGACGCCGACGGCCACAAACAGTGCCGACAACCACTCAGCCACCCTCAGACGACGACACAACCACCCTTAGACAACACTGACGACCACCCAGGAAAAAAATTTGCTGATAGAGATCAATCACAACTGAGAACAACCACAACCGAGAGTTTCTTTGGACACCCACAACCGAGAACAACCATAGATAACTTTGACTCCCGACTGACAACAACCAGATTTTATTTTTTATTTTTAGAAACAGGAGAAAAAAAAAATTGTTCCTGTCACCCACGTATGATTTAGACCACAGCAATGAGTATCAGAATAGGAGCTCTGATACCATGTCAATTTTGGTCTGAATGCCCCTTCCATAGGGTTTGTACATCTTTATATAGAGAAGAATTTACACACTAGTGGCTGATTTCCTGGCCAGATTTCCTGCCATGTTTCCTGGCCAGATTTCCTGGAAACATGTCTATACAATAGTGCCATGTTTCCTGGACGTCTATTTACAATCCCTAGTGGGTGACATGTACAACAACTAAGTAATCCTATCTTAGTAACAATTTATTCTTATAATATGCTTGCTCAAGAGCACTTCAATTCAGAAATTCATGATATTCTTGTACTGCAGTCAGTTAAGAATTGCATAATCGAATCAAAACTGATTTTATGAGACAATGTTAAAGAACTTGTCAAATCTGGAAAATGAGTTAATGCAGCTACTTTGAAGATATGCACACTTAATACTTGAACTAGTATTTGGTAACTAATGGTTTAGTATTAAATGGTGTTAGGGAAAATTAAAACGACATGGTTGAAATTTCCATTGTATAAGGTTAAAATTGCAAATTGGTATTTGCTCCACACAATCAAACTAGAGTGTAGGCCATGCTATGTATGGGAAAACACTTGAAGGCAAAAATTATCGAGACAAGATTAGAAAAAAAAGTATAGGATAGAAGACTCAATATTAAGTTTAGTTTTTGGATAAGTAACATTAAGTTTACTTTCTGGTGGGCTTGCAAGTATTTAGTCAAAGGGATTATCTTTTTCCACATCATTTACACATACAACATCACTTAACTAGAGTGATCCTCCTTTTAATGAGATTATCTTTAGTCAGAGTTCTACTCAGTACACCTCTCCAAGCAAAAATCCACAACATTCTGGGGGGCTTTATTTTATACACATCCAAAGAAAATGGATACCATTATACCCTCTTAGTAGTATGTAAAGATAACCTCTTAGCTTCCAAACTATATGCAGAGACCGGCCTCTTTCTCCCCCACTTTCAATAAATGGAACTTTTCTTCAATTTTAATCTTTGAACTATAATTCCTGGCGACTCCCCATGTAATGAGAGTTCTCTTTTCTTTTATAAAAGAAAAATAGATAGAAAGAAAAGAAACTCCAAATCTACTCTTGCTTAGCCAAGAGTTGATCTTTTAAAACAGTAGCTTTGAGATTTGTTTCTTTGTTGGGCTCTATTTCTTGTCGCATTTAAATTCTTTTAATAACTTTAAGACTGCAAGTATTTTGCTCTATTTCTCTAATTTTATGAGTCTTTTTCATTTTATTTAAGGGAAATTACAAAAAGCAATCGAAACTACCACTTAATTCGTAAATACACCTCTAAACTATGACTCCTGACAACTTACCCCTAAATCGAACCTTTTATTCATGAGTTGCCCCCAAGTTAGATTGAAGGGTAAAATGATGATCTTACCCTTATTTAGGATAGAAATAACATAATCTGCTTCTACTAAGAAAAATGAAAAAAATAAGAAAAGAAATTGGTGAGCCACCATGATCTTACCCCTTTTTACTTATTATTTATCCAAATATTCTTGAAGTCTATGGAAGCTGTCCAAAGAGAAGACTGTTGAAAAAGAACGTTGTGGTGTCCTCAAAATTTATGGAGGGTAATATTCCAATTTAATGCTCCAATCTTACTCAGGGACCAGCTTATAACAAAAATTTGGTTTTGAGAGGTAAGTAAGTATTACAAGTCATAATTTGGAGGTGTGTCTAAGAATAGGGGTGGTACTTTGGTTTTTCTTAGTCCTTTATTTTAAGAATATTTGGATAAATAATAAGTAGAAAAAGAACTTAATGAAATGAAGATATTTTTATGTGATGACACATGCATCAAAGTAGGTTCTTAAAATCCTGTTTTCCATTTTAGTATAATACTTAACATAGACAGCCAGAGAAGTCGCTCTTGTTACACTTGAAAATGACTAGTTCAACAATAAGTTGAGAATACTAATTTGATGGCTTCCCTGTGAAATGTGGTATTTGTTCTACTTCAAGAGATTATGATGCTAGCCATTAACGCTAGACAACATCTAATAGATTAGATGTTTTCAATTATTCATCAAAAAAAGATTATATGTTTTCAATTGAAATGATTGATAATAGTCTTTTGCACTTCCAACCTAGCCTAGACCTGTTGGTTTTCTAGGAGGATTGTTATGGCATTGTGACATTGAAAATCCCCAAGATCATGACCCTATCAACAAGCTATACATGAGACCCTCTAATCAAATCTTATAACTCCAATACTGTAAGCTTTATCTAAAATAAACTTATTTTACCACTTTCCCTCAATGATATTACTTCAACTGACCTTCCCTCACTCCTGAGCAACAAACCCAAGAGGTTCCTCCATGTGTACTTCTTCACAATGATTACCATTATGAAAGTTCTCACATCTAGTTTGTACAAGGCCAAAGAAATTTTGTAGCTTTATAGATACGTACAACAACACTTACAGAAGCATTATAATTTTATTTTGTTAACCCTCCCTATCAAGAAGATAAAGATAAGATTATTTAATCGATAGATAAGGCTCAACTACTAAGTTGAGCTGCGACTATGATAATCTTGTATAACAGGCATCATTATATGTTCACTATTGGATTCCTCATGGATCTTAGTCGTAAAGCTGGAGCATTAAGATCATACATTTTTGTTGAAGTCATCAAATTTGTTGTATATATGGGCAGTAAACCTAGTGATGTCTTCCTTTACAAGCATGATACTGTATCTCAAATCTAGGTTTACATCTTGACCTCACAATAGCTTGTGAGCACCTTGGTGTTGAAGAACAAGCAAAATGGTTATTGGAAGAAGTTGCACTATAATGTGGCTTACCTAATTGCTTTCCTTTTTTTCTCTAAACTTTCTACACCATTCTACACTAATTCTATCACACAAAACCTCTGAATTAATTGTTGCTGCGGAAATCCTGCCTTCTATTTGCTTATAATTTGGTCTTTACAGTACTCCTCAGGGAACATTATAAATATTAACCTTCTATACCTTTATACTAACCATCCCTGTTAAAAATAAAAAACCGGAAACCCTAACAATTGAAACGCTAAAATCACCTAACTGCTTCTAATCTTGGAATTATTTAAGCGCTGTCCTACATCAGGGCATTGTCGCCCATATGTTAACCCTAAATCAGTTTATACCCAGCCAGATCCTGCATGCTTTGAAGGTACTTGGTTTAAACACCTTGATCATGTTGGTTTGTCACATTCAGCCCTTGGTGACTATGGCCAAACTTCATCCCTCATGTTAACGATTTGAAAATGCAATCAGTTTGCCTCTTGCTTCTAGTCGTATAATGAGAAATTGTGCTTTAGTTTGATTGTACGGATTTTGATATCTGATTGCAGCTCGAAGCAGCTCATGACAGAGAGAAGGAGTTGCTTCATGAAATAGCTGAGCTGCAATGGAGGTATTAACATCGATGCACCACATGCCGACTTAGTGATTAAGTCACCCTCGACTGCTAACATTACCTGATCCTTTCTTTGTTTCGTGTAGGCTTATACGTGCTCAAGATGAGCTCCAAAAAGTAAAAACAGAAAATGCTCAGGTTAATATATTACATATTTACTTTATCACATGCCTTAGATTGTATACATTCTAACATGTCAGTTTCAGGTATGATTCCATTATCTATCTGGTGCTCTCGGGTGGATATAGAAGAAGTATTCAATTTCAAGAATACTGACAAGTTTAGGGGAAAAAAACAAAGATACAATTACTAAGAGGTGTGTCATATACTACTACAGGTTTATATTATTGGTCATGTTATCTTGGGGTAGTGATGAGAAACTAATTATCACGTAATTCATTAATTGTTGATAAATCTTTGTACATGATTTTCGCATTTTGTTCCTTTATGGTTTGCTTTTGAGTTGTAAATATATAAGGGGCTATATGTCAGTCATATATTTGGCTTCTCTATCTCATTTATTAATATTATATGATTAAATACAAGTGCTATTTCTGTATGATAATCTTTTTTCCATTGAAATATTAAAGAATATTAAAGAGCATCTAGAACATGATCTATCACGTAATTCATCATGCATGTAGTGCGGTTGATTGACTTTTGGGGCCAAATACTTTCTCTCAAACTAATTCACAACCATAAAAACTTCATTTTGCACCCTAATTATTTAGGCTCCGTTTGGATATAAAAACAATCTCATCTTATCATTACAACTTTTTTAAATTTCTATGCAAAATATAATAAACAATTCAACTTTTTTAAATCTCAAAACAATAATAATATTAAAAAATAATATTCTAATAATATTTTATTCAATCATCTAAAATTATCTCATCTTATCTCATCGCATTATTCAAATGAGTTCCTAGTATAATTTACTGCATTATATAGTCGAAAAGGTGCATGGCCAAGATAGAGCACTTGCTATATAAAGACATCCACCAAGATGGTGTACAAAAATACTGGACAGTAGGGATGTATTCGGTCTGATTTTGGATAAAATTTAAGATCGAACCGGTATGCAGGGGTGGGCAGCGCGCCCCGCTGCCCTGCCCCACCCCCGCATGGGCGGGGGGCCGGGGGGGGGGGGGGCTAGTGGGGGGGGGATGACCCCAGCGGGGCCCCGCCCTACCCCCGACTCCGCTTTACAAATTTTTTTTTATATATATATATAAATAAATATATTGTATATAGATATATACAATTTATTAAAGACTTAAAATTGTATTCAAGTCATTGGATTGCCTTGACCTAGGAGGCCAAAACAATCCAAAATCTAACTCTAATGAGTTTAAGTTCTTTTTATATTTATAAATTTTAATTTATTATTTAAATTATATTATAATTTTGGTCTAAAAAAATATTTGTGGATCAATTTTTTTTTTAAACACAGTGTGTTGGTCTAGGCGGGGGGCAGGGCGGATGGAGTTTTTTCCCCCGCCCCCGACATCGGGGTCAGGGGGCGGGGGAAAATCGGTGCTCGGGGCGGGGGAAAATCCCCAACCCCCTGCATGGTGCTGGGAGGGTACCCCCACCCCGCACCATGCGGGTATCACCCTTACCGGTATGCAATGATTTTGCATTTTTCAAAATCGATTATACACCAGTTACTCTCATAAATCAGTACTTCCGGTTTTATCGGTTTCTGGTCTGATTTTCTGGTTGAAATAATTTACAAATTTGTCATAAAAATAAAAACTTCAAAAAAAAAATTTGTTTTATTAAACTTCTGTTACTATTTACAAAAATCTGTTTTATAAAAAAAAATTGCTATGTAAAAAAATTCTGCTATAAATATCTGTTTTATAAAAACAACTGCTATGTAAAATAAATTCTGTTATAAAAGATCTGCTATGTAAAAAAAGTTTTGCAATAAAAAACTGCTATAAAACAAAATGTTATACAAAAAATCTACAATAAAAAGAAAATTATTTATGATGTTAATTGCTAATTTGTTACTAACACTTAGAGCATGTCAATTTACTAATACTAAATGTTATACATTATGGAATATATATTATATATTATATAATAATACATTGATACTAAATTATTAGTAGTACTATATACTATACTAATAATGATATTAATACTATATAATAATATAAGGTCATAGTGATAATTATATAATATTTTATATATAATTATAATATATATTATTATATATAATTATAATTTATATTATTATATATATATTATATATAATATTAAAAAATTAATTTAAATATATATTCTAGTGAACCGATCGGTCCTAAAAGTAAAAATCATAGAACCAGAATCAGACTGGTTCTGGCCGATTTTTGCATTTTAGAAATTGGTTCCGGAACAGAACGGTCCGGTCCAAAACCGGACTGATTCTACCGGTTCGGACCAGTCCGGTCTGATTTTCCGGTTAAAATTTACACCTCTACTGGACAGGTTCCGGCTTCGGCTCTGGCATTGTAGAGTCGGCGGTTAGTTCTGCTGTGACCAGCTTGGAATCTGTTGCAGTGAAAACATTAGAATCTGTTGGTAGCACTGGACAGGCAAGTACTCATGTCACAGAGTCTGCTTCTGGTTATGGTCAAGGTTCTGGGTCATCAAAGAGCGGCAACAACCGCAGATTCTACTGGTACAGCATCCTGCAAGACTACTTAATTAAGTTGTGTCGTTGGTGTCAGCCATTACAACCGTTGCTTGTTACGTCTAAATAAGTTTGTGTTTTAGTTGATTAGTATGTTGAAGTAACAAGATTGCTGGCAAATTGTGAGAGTTTGGGGCTTGAATCAGGAATGTTCTAAATAAGCATGCAGTTCATATATATGTTTTTACACGAAAAGCTAAATTATGAATTTAATTAAATAAGATCATGGTACTAATTATCTATATATAACAAGGTTAAATAAATTTGCAAGTGCTTCCAACTTGATTGATCTAAGTATAATTTCCAACATGCTACCTGCAATATATGTTTGAGATTTTTTTGGAGTTTTGATATATACTTAATTATAAGCGTACGTACTAATCATATTGCTCCAATATTTGACTAATTTTGTCATTTTTCCCCCTTTGTGAATCTGTTAGGGACCTCGGTCTTGTCCCTAACACTAAGGGTCCGCGGCTAGTCTTAGTGATGATGGTGACCGAGTGTTCTTGCCACTTGCTTGGCTTTCCACCAAAGGATGGTGTTTGAGTGATGGGATGATGGTGTATTTTGGGTAGGCTAAGTGTTTAGGCTAGGGCAAATCAATGTGGGAGGATGGTCTTGTTCTTGAGTGAAGTGCAAAGATGATGGAGGCAATGGTTGAATGGATGAGATGAGGTTAGGATTTGGGATGGAAGCACTAGGGTTGTCGTGGGCCAGGGTAGAATGGCTTAGGATTATGGGTGTTTGATGCAATGGGAATGGCTTAAGGGTTACCCTTAATGTTTGGGCCACTTGGGTGGTGATTAGGGTAGGAATGGTGAAGTGTAGCTAGGGTTTTATGAGGTGGCTATGGGGAATTTCGAGATTGGCATGAGATGGCTTAGGGTTGGAGTTTAGGATGATGCTAGGGTTTGGGAATGAGTTGGAAGAGTGAGGCTAGGGTTTGGTAATGGTTATGGAAAGTTTGTAAGATGGAAGGAATATTTGAGTGAGAGGGAAGTTTGAATTTTGAATTGGGATGACAAGTCAATGGTTGACTTAGAGAGATTGTAGGAAGAGTGATTTAAGGAATTGAAGATGATTTGAAATTCCTTAAATTAAGGGATTTGAATTTGAATTTGAATTGGAGTTGGAGGAAGTCAAGACTCCTAAAAGGAATGAGTTTCCTTATAGGACTTGACTAGGGCTTATGTGGAAGATGGAGGCAAGACTCCTAAAAGGAATGGGTTTCCTTATGGAGCCTTGAGGTGGGCGGCTAGGGTTTGATGGAGGATGATGAGGCTATTTTTGGTAAGTGACAAAGATGGTAAGAAGAACACTAGGGTTGGCGCCACTTGTGTTTAGGGTTTGGTGTTGGGAAAAGATGATGGGCGGCTAGGTCAAGGGGTAAGATGATGGAGTTGGCGCCTAGGGTTTTGGGAAGTGATGGGGTGGCCGAATATGGTAAGTGGTGGTGTGGCTATGTAGGTTTAGGCTAGGGCAAAGTGTATGGAGGGAACAATTTATGGTATGTTGACAAACTTATGGAAATGAAGACAAACACTATGGAAAGTGAACTAACACTTGGTTGGTCGACTTTAGTGGCTTGGATGGATTGGAAGAGCAAACTTATGAAGAACACCAAGAACAAGATGAAGAACACTTAAGAACAAAAGCAACAATAATACTCATGAACTTAAATGATCAAAAGAACAAATAAGATAAATTCAACACTTGATTCATGAATTGAACAAAAGTTGAATATAACTCATAAAATGATAAACACAACTTGGATTCACGAATTGCACCAAGTTGAAAGAACAAGATAGATAGATTGAACCACACCTATTCACGAATTGCAAGGTGTGATTCTCTCTTAGGGGATTCACGAATTGCACCCCAAAGAGCCCAAGTGCTTAGCACCGATGGATGATCTCAAGAACAAGTCTACCCACTTAGGGAATTTGCCAAAGGTTCCAAAGATAGTAATGCAAAGCCTAAGGGTCCTATTTATAAGAATTACAAGTTGGAAACCCCCAATAGGTCCCTTGGAAAATAAATAATTAAATAAAAATTAATAAATAAAAATAACATAGTTTGCATGGGTCAAGTTGACCCATGGCATGGATGAGCCCATGGATGGGCTAGGATGGCTGATGGAGTGTGGCTGGCAGGGCCCTGGGCTGGTCTGGGCGTGTGCAGGATGGCATGGCCCAGGCAGGCTGGCCTGGGCGCTGGGGCGCTGGGGCGCGCGCGCGCGGGCGTGCGTGCGCTGGGCGTGCGCGCAGGCGTGGGCGCTGCGCGGGCGCTGGGTGTGCGCGCGGGGCGCGCGCGAGGCGTGCGCGCGGGGCGCTGTCGAGGCGTGCGCGCGGGGCGCGCGCGCTGGGCGTGCTGCGCGCGGGGCGCGCGCGCTGGGCGTGCTGTGTGCGCTGGGCTGCGCGCTGGGCGTGCGGGCTGCATGCTGAATGGGCTGGTTTGGTCACCAGCCCCCTTGGGCACCCCGGGCATGTCAAGGTAGGCCCCATGGCATGCCCCTAAGGCTGTTTTGGGGTTCTCTAGCCTTGTCCCCACATGGCTAGTGGCTTGGCCATGGGCCACAAAACATGGGTCTCTACCAATCCCCCTTCCTTCAAGAAAATCCTTGCCCTCAAGGATTAATTTTTTAAATTTCCATGCCCTCTCTTTTTTTTCTTTCTTAGCCATTTTCATGGCAAAACAATGTGCCCCTCCTTTATTCAATTTTTTTAACATTGAGACCTCACCCGACTTGGCCTCCTTGGAAGATAAAGTTGCCCATACATACTTCTTGGACCCTTGCTTAAATTCCATGGTCTTTTTGTTGTAGTCAAGCACTACCCTTCCAAGTCCCTTGAGCCATGGATTACCCAATACAACATCAAGACCTACCAAAGGAAGTACATGTAGGTCCACCACTACTCTCACTCCTTGCACATTCATTTTCACTTCCTTCACTAGCCCTTCACACTTCATTTTATCCCCACTTGCCATCTCCACATCAAATGGCTCTATAGCAATTGTTTTCAACCCAACCTTAGTAACAATGTTGGAGTTGATAAAGTTATGTGTAGAGCCACTATCCACCAACAAAGGGACTTCAATTGTTCCTATCCAAGCCATTACTCTCATGGAAGTATTCTTTTGGGTCCCCATCATGGTATTAAGGGACAACTCGGTCTCTTTATTAATTTTTTTCACTTTGGCCTCTTCTTGATCGGACTCTTCACTACATGTTTCAACAAGATACTTATCTTCCTCTTCTTCACTCCTCTCATCAACCAACATGTACACTTGTCCCGATCTACATTTGTGCCCAATACCCCATTTATCTCCACACTTAAAACAAAGACCCTTTTTTATTCTCTCTTGTAGCTCTTCCCTTGAAAGTTTTTTTACTTCAATTTGCTTAGACTTAGTAGCACTACCCATTTCCTCCTTGCCTTTCCAAGGAACATTGGTTTGCAAGGGTGTAGTAACCTTACTCCCCATTTCCTTAGATTGACGTTTCTCCATATTAGTGCTCTCCTCTAGGATCTCCGCCATCCTCATTACCTCTTGAAGCTTAGTGGGTTGCTTCAATTTAATTTCCTTGGCTATCCAAGGCTTCAACCCATCCACAAATGTGCCCACAAGGGCCTCCTCGGACCAACCTCTAACAAGTGTTTGGAGTTGCCTAAACTCCTCAATGTAGGCACGCACCTTGCCTTCTTGCCTCAACTTGGCAAGTTGGCCATGATGGTTAATGGTTGGGGATGGCCCAAATTGCATTAGGAATTCTTTTTCAAAGGCCGTCCAACCCAATCTTCTCCTATCCTTCTCATATTGGTCCCGGATCCACCTCCACCACTTACTTGCTTTCCCCTCTAAATAGAAGCATGCCGTCGACACTCTTTCTTGCCTAGGCACCTCATATGCATGGAAGTAGTGGTCTACTTTATCTAGCCATTCGTATGGATCTCCCCCATTAAATTTGGGAAAGTCCACCTTTGGCCTCTTAGGTCCCCGGTCATAAGCCCGGTTTCCCCTTCTATCCTCATGGTGGTCAACATCATACCCCCTCCCATGGTGGTCTCTCCTTCTCTCATAATGGCCCCCACGGCCATAAGGCCTCTCATACTCATGCTCAAACTCGGGTTCAAAGGCTTCTTCTCTTTGTGGTCTCTCAAGCCTTACATCTTGATACTCTTCTCTCACACTTGGGGTTCTAGTGGAATGGTCAATATTTGGGATCCACCTCTCAACAACCACTCTATTGTTTTCAACTCTACCCCCCCTTCTCAACTCATTTTGTGGTATCTCACGAACGGACCCCATGACACTTGTATTGGCCCCATCAACAAAGGCCTCATGATCTTGCCTATTCGGACTTGGTGGTTGTCTTAGACCATTAGTCCCCACCAATCTCCTCTCATGCCTTTCAAGACTTGCATTGGTCTCCCTCTTATGGGTCTCCATGTCCCTTCTACTCTCCTCAACCACACGGTTGGTAGTATTCAAGGACATTGTAAGATCGGCTAAGGTAGTCTTGACCTCATGGATAAGGTGGTCAAGCCTCAAGCCTTGCCTTTCTATAGCCTCTAGGCGTTCTCGGTTGGAACCCCCTTGTTCCTCCTCTTGAACCACACGACTCATGGCTAACAACTTGGTTCAAAAGTCCAACCTTGGGTCCCCCACCTTCAAGGGTGGTCGACCCCTTCCTTGCACAAAAGGTCCAACCTTGGGTCTTCCACCAACTTGTGTGGTCGACCCCTACAAGAGAAACTACTCCTTTCTCCTCCTCAACCCCAAAACTTCAATTTCAACAATTCACAAAAAAATATGGGATCCAACGAGGGACTCCCCCAACCAATTCACAAAGCTTGGGTTATCACGTTGTTTACCTCTTAGGAGAAGTGAGCACTTCTCAAAAAAATTCCAAGCAAGGAAGCCCTCTCAACGAAATGACTTGATGCAAGCACCAATTAGTGCTAGGGCTTCTTCAACAAAATCCAAGCAAGATGGCACTCTCAATGAAATCCAAGCAATAAGGGTTTCACCAAGAGTCTCTCAATGAAAGCACCAATTAATGTTAGGGACCCCGGTCTTGTCCCTAACACTAAGGGTCCGCGGCTAGTCTTAGTGATGATGGTGACCGAGTGTTCTTGCCACTTGCTTGGCTTTCCACCAAAGGATGGTGTTTGAGTGATGGGATGATGGTGTATTTTGGGTAGGCTAAGTATTTAGGCTAGGGCAAATCAATGTGGGAGGATGGTCTTGTTCTTGAGTGAAGTGCAAAGATGATGGAGGCAATGGTTGAATGGATGAGATGAGGTTAGGATTTGGGATGGAAGCACTAGGGTTGTCGTGGGCTAGGGTAGAATGGTTTAGGATTATGGGTGTTTGATGCAATGGGAATGGCTTAAGGGTTACCCTTAATGTTTGGGCCACTTGGGTGGTGATTAGGGTAGGAATGGTGAAGTGTAGCTAGGGTTTTATGAGGTGGCTATGGGGAATTTCGAGATTGGCATGAGATGGCTTAGGGTTGGAGTTTAGGATGATGCTAGGGTTTGGGAATGAGTTGGAAGAGTGAGGCTAGGGTTTGGTAATGGTTATGGAAAGTTTGTAAGATGGAAGGAATCTTTGAGTGAGAGGGAAGTTTGAATTTTGAATTGGGATGACAAGTCAATGGTTGACTTAGAGAGATTGTAGGAAGAGTGATTTAAGGAATTGAAGATGATTTGAAATTCCTTAAATTAAGGGATTTGAATTTGAATTTGAATTGGAGTTGGAGGAAGTCAAGACTCCTAAAAGGAATGAGTTTCCTTATAGGACTTGACTAGGGCTTATGTGGAAGATGGAGGCAAGACTCCTAAAAGGAATGGGTTTCCTTATGGAGCCTTGAGGTGGGCGGCTAGGGTTTGATGGAGGATGATGAGGCTATTTTTGGTAAGTGACAAAGATGGTAAGAAGAACACTAGGGTTGGCGCCACTTGTGTTTAGGGTTTGGTGTTGGGAAAAGATGATGGGCGGCTAGGTCAAGGGGTAAGATGATGGAGTTGGCGCCTAGGGTTTTGGGAAGTGATGGGGTGGCCGAATATGGTAAGTGGTGGTGTGGCTATGTAGGTTTCGGCTAGGGCAAAGTGTATGGAGGGAACAATTTATGGTATGTTGACAAACTTATGGAAATGAAGACAAACACTATGGAAAGTGGACTAACACTTGGTTGGTCGACTTTAGTGGCTTGGATGGATTGGAAGAGCAAACTTATGAAGAACACCAAGAACAAGATGAAGAACACTTAAGAACAAAAGCAACAATAATACTCATGAACTTAAATGATCAAAAGAACAAATAAGATAAATTCAACACTTGATTCATGAATTGAACAAAAGTTGAATATAACTCATAAAATGATAAACACAACTTGGATTCACGAATTGCACCAAGTTGAAAGAACAAGATAGATAGATTGAACCACACCTATTCACGAATTGCAAGGTGTGATTCTCTCTTAGGGGATTCACGAATTGCACCCCAAAGAGCCCAAGTGCTTAGCACCGATGGATGATCTCAAGAACAAGTCTACCCACTTAGGGAATTTGCCAAAGGTTCCAAAGATAGTAATGCAAAGCCTAAGGGTCCTATTTATAAGAATTACAAGTTGGAAACCCCCAATAGGTCCCTTGGAAAATAAATAATTAAATAAAAATTAATAAATAAAAATAACATAGTTTGCATGGGTCAAGTTGACCCATGGCATGGATGAGCCCATGGATGGGCTAGGATGGCTGATGGAGTGTGGCTGGCAGGGCCCTGGGCTGGTCTGGGCGTGTGCAGGATGGCATGGCCCAGGCAGGCTGGCCTGGGCGCTGGGCGCTGGGGCGCTGGGCGCTGGGGCGCGCGCGCGCGGGCGTGCGTGCGCTGGGCGTGCGCGCAGGCGTGGGCGCTGCGCGGGCGCTGGGTGTGCGCGCGGGACTGTTGCGTGCTGCGCGCGCGGGGCGCGCGCGAGGCGTGCGCGCGGGGCGCTGTCGAGGCGTGCGCGCGGGGCGCGCGGGCTGGGCGTGCTGTGCGCGCTGGGCTGCGCGCTGGGCGTGCGGGCTGCATGCTGAATGGGCTGGTTTGGTCACCAGCCCCCTTGGGCACCCCGGGCATGTCAAGGTAGGCCCCATGGCATGCCCCTAAGGCTGTTTTGGGGTTCTCTAGCCTTGTCCCCACATGGCTAGTGGCTTGGCCATGGGCCACAAAACATGGGTCTCTACCAGAATCATATATATGCAGGTTGAGATTAGTAATCCTGTTATGTCAGCATGAGGATCGCCTATGTCCTCTATGTAGTACTGGTAATTGGGTTCATTGAAATCATCCAACAAAAATCAAAGAGGGCCATATTACCAGGACGAGATTGTCTGGCCTTTACAATCGCTTTCTTTTGACTATATATATATATATATATATATATATATATATATAAATACTTTAGTCACAAAAAGATCATTATACAAAAGTAAACTTACAAACTAACGTAGTTAGTTTGATGTGGTATATCAGATTTTAAAATTATTTTTATAGATCTAACGGATTACATGAAATCGCGTGATCATTTTGTTAGTTTACTAGCACTTCTCTTATTTATGCATTTATGTATTTCAATCTTCTATTCAATATTGCTACTCTTTCCTCTTGAAACCATAAGAATCAGATTCGGAATTATTTCATATATATGTGCATGATTTGCAAAAGCCATCTTATCTAATTTTACGACTACCGAGATACTTATTTTTGCATCATTTACTTTCATCATAGAAAAGCTGACATCTTTCATAGATAAATAACGAACAGATACATGTATAGAAAAAAAAAATAGAATATTAACCTCTTCTTCATCATCCTCAATTAAGTTCATCATACATAAGAAAACGATGATCATCTCAAGACTGATCATTTTGGCAATGGATCTCTAAGCAATAATGCAACATTATATATCTTTCATCTCTTTCCCAACATTGGTATATCTATCCTCGTCCTTGTAAACGACATCTACAGCTCGTGCAAGATTGAGAACGCGCATAAAGAGAGGCATTGGCATAGCAATTGGCCTTGTGCACTCCTCATTGATGTCCTTCCATGCATCTGTAATTTGCCTGCCGAATTCTTCGCGCGCCACTTCTTCTGAGACACCATATTGCATCATGTAGCATTCAATGGCAGAGGCAACATGCCCCCCTCTTGCTCAAACTAGAAATATAGTTTTCATATTGGTTAAAAAGGGATAAACTTGAAATTTATAACTGTTTACAACTTGAAATTTGACTCATAAGTACTGTTTAGAGACGAATCAAGTGCATGTATTAATTGTGCAGAATGATTAATTGGTTGCATACTTTGTGTGGGCCTCATGTCATCCGTGAGCCTAGCAATTACTGATGAAGCTGTGATAATCTTGGGGTTGCTGAAGATCCATTCAAAGGCCTCCTTGGTAACCATTTCATGACTCATGCCAAGAAATGACACGGCTGTGAGCATCGGGAAACCAAAGGTTACCAATGTAACATGCATGTATTCGTCTATTGTTGGGATGCGTTTTTCGTGGAAAAACTTTGCTTCACTGAAGTAAGCTCGAACCAAAACTTTCATCTGAAATACATCAGTAAAGCATTAACATTCGTTAACACAATGCAAGAAATAAGTACTAATCCGCGCGCGAGAGCATGAATATTAATGTTAATGCTTGTATATATCTTACAGCTTCTTTTGCATAGAGCACAAGGCATGATCTTCTTTGTTGTGCCAGCTCCTGTTCAACTTCTTCGAAAATGTCCAAGACTGCCCGGTAACATATTTGCATGTATTCTGGAAGTTGATCTACGCTACTAATTGCCCACCTGAATTTAAATCATGAAGATTCAGTGTACATATACACATCAATTTCTTAAAGATTCAGTGCTATCTAACCTCTCAATTGCTTCTGTAAAGATCTGGAGCTCTTCAAGTGTGCCATATGCATCATAAATATCATCAATGATGAATGTCATGGCAATAACTTTTGTTAGTATTTTTCTTGCAAATGAGTACAGGGCCTCAAAATACACTGCCACTATACAAAAGAAGCACTCCACAACTGTCTCTTGCAAAAGGAAGCTTCGTTGAAAAATCTAAAAGCTTCCACCACCTACCATTCAAATACATTATTAACATTATAAATTTATTAATGATCTATACATGAACTAGAAATTAGTAATTAATGCATGGTTTGACATTTTTGAACGATTTAAATTATAGTACTATAACTACCTAGAGATATGACTAAGTTCTTGTTTGTGCAATGACTGCACTAGCTCGAAATCTAATACTGCAAGCTTCAGAAGGGTTGTGTTATGTGAAGGGTCATCTTGGTAGATAGAAATGTAATGCCTTGCCTCAAGCCTCGGAATGCCCATGTGCAGGGGCTGCTTTAGTGCACGAGTTACCTGTGCTGCTAATAATGGACTATTACTACTTAAAGGGGATGATGCTATGGACTCGAGTTGAGTGGTGGTGAAAGCAAGTGCCTCATCAAGGATGTCCTCTCCATGAACCCTAAGATGTGCTGCTTCGTAAAAGGCTAGCATGCCTGGAATGTTGGTGATGATCATGTTTGTCTTGAATTGACTTTTCTCATCGTCTTTAAACTTATTAAACACGTACATCTGCTTAAACATATGTAAAAAATTAAGCAAATTAGAATCAATAAATTATATTGAATTAAAGATACCACATGTATATATAGTTGGAAATTAAGTTTTTAAAAAATCCTAGAAAGGTTTTTTATCATATTCCCTAGATGCATGTATGTTCATGCAGGTTCATGTATTTGGTTCAGTAAATGATGTATTTTCATGGTTCATTGCATGGACTCTTTGAGAGTAGTTCTCACTAGATAGTTCTTAGGGATCTATAAATAAGGACTTTGAGGCTCCATTTGGATACAGAAACGGTTTCATCTCATCTTATTATTACAATTTTTACAAATTTTTACACAAAATATCATAAACAGTTCAATTTTTTTAAATTTCAAAATAATAATAATATTAAAAAATAATATTCTAATAATATTTTATTTAACTTTTAACTTTCATCTAAAATCATATTCTAATAATATTTAAAGTCGCATTTTCCAAATAAGTCTCCCCTTTTCAAATTTTAAGGCCACATGCAACCTCCTTAAAAAATAAAATCCAGAATTGTTCTTGTTATCTTTCTTTACCTAAACACCATTCTACTAGCATCAATCATATATATCCCTTATGGCCATAGATTATAATACAGTAATAGACTAATAACATCCACAGAAACTAGCATACCGCATGAAACACGAAATCCTTGTTGACGGAGCAGTCGAAAACGAATGGCGACATTGTAAAGATCATCATGATTAGTGTCTCCATGAAGATGCAGGGTAGCATATATATGTTCAAGTGTTTCTTGAATCTCCCCTTCAAAGTGGTATGCCAGTCCTAGACGCTGTAGTGCATTAATCAAGTTCATTACTTCATGTTGTGAAGATTGACCTGCGGAGCAGCTGGCTATTATCTCCCATCTCACTTCTGCTACAAGTTCTTCAACTGCGCCAACTTTACAAGCATGTATTCCCTGCATGCATTAACAAAAGTACTGCGTGAGATGGGGGTAATATTAATCAAACTAATCTCATGAATTACTTCGGCCACAAGAAATAATAATTAATACCTCGTCATCAGAAGTGTAGTCGATGAACAGGTCTCCCCATATGCTTGGATGAAATTTTGCAGTCCGCCTAATAGCATCTGGTTTGTCATTTTGGGGTAGATCAGCTGCTGAGGCTTGAATATTAGACATACTTTTCTTAGTGCAAATTAAGACAATTCAGATTTTTGAATATATAATGAGAAAGGTGCTAGCTCATCATGATCTTGGTGAATGCATGTTGTAAAGGGCAGTTTCATAAATGGGATACATGGGAAAGGGAAATGATCTAATAAGGAGATAGACAAGACAAAATAAAAACTCAAGGATTGAGTTAAAAAGGAACAAAATAAATGAAATGAAGAGAAGTCAAGCCCATGGCCATATATCTTTTTATTTTTTTATGAGAAATCATTTTATTAAAGAAAAAATCTACGTAACCTCCTACTATTCACACAATCTCTATATACCACATTTTTTAAAATTTTTATTATTTTTCTCTTTTATCAAATATTTAATATATGAATAATGAATAGAAAAATTGAATTAGTTTAAAAAAGAATAAACTCAAAAAAAATTTAAAAAAATATTAAAAATTTTAAAAAAATACGGTGTATGGAGGTTGTGTAGCATTGCTCTTCATTAAACTAGAAGGAAAAATAGAAAAGGATCAAGAAAATGGAACCCGACAAATTCGATCGCCATTACTAACAATAAAAAAAAAATGACTTGAATGATACCAATTAGAAAATGGCTCAAATTCATATTTCATGAAAATAACAACAATAAAAGATAGTCTTATAAGGAATGAAAGCACCAAATTAGATGATCAACAATCAACTGTACGTGATTTCAGGAAACACATCCCCCTAAACTGCTACATGTTAACTAATATGCTATTCTTGGAAAATCTAGGCTTTTAATTGTATAGTCAAATGTATATTCTCCTTTATTATAGCACTCTTGTAATTCTTTCCATTTTGTATAGTTTCCATAGTCTTGTAATGATTTTATATATGTGAATGATAAACACCCTTTCTATCTCAACTCGTGAGATAGTATTTTCTCAAACATCTTCATGGTATCAACAGCCAGGACAGGTTGATAAAGAGTTGTGTTCTTGTTCTTCAATTTTTTTTTTTCAAAAATAGATTCTTCAGCTTCATTTGTGTCCTCTACATCCTCAGATCCTTACCCTTACCCCATCTCACAAAATTTCTCAAACTATGTTTCTCTCCATCTTAACTCCCCTAATTCTCTGCTCTGGAATACCCATATGTTAAATATACTCGAGAGCTACGAACTTCAAGGCGTCATCATGGGTGAGATTTGAAAGATTTATAGGAGAAAGATTTTGGTCAATGACCAATCCTGTTGTATATCATGTATTATATATAAACTGTGTTACATGTACACTTGATAACTTACAGCTAGACAAATTTGTATACCAAATATAGAACCTACGCTATACATAGAAAGAATAAAACATATGAATTGAATCAAACAGCTATGAAATGATGTTGTCATTCCTATCTTGGCTTGCAGTAGTCATTACACAGTTAGTGTGTAGCGAGTACAGACATCCCTCAAATGAATGAGAAGGTCACAAACCATGAGTTTATCTTTCAAAAGCTGGAACCGAGAGGATGTAAGACCTTTTTGTGAAAATATCTGCGACTTGATCTGCAGTAGAGATGTAGCGAGTACAGACATCTTTGTTCAAAATCTTTTCTCGAATAAAATGAAAATCCACCTCAATGTGTTTAGTGCGAGCATGATAAACTAGGTTGTCTGCAAGAGTAGTTGCACTTTGATTATCACACCAAACCACAGGTGGCAAAAGGAGAGACACATGAAGATCCTTAAGGAGCATCCGTAGCCAATATAGTTCAGCAACAACCATCGCCAAAGCTCGGTATTCGGTTTCTGTACTAGAGCAAGAAACCACACCTTACTTATTTGCACACCATGATATCAAACATGGGCCCAAAAACACTCTATAGTCAGTGTTTGATCGCCTATCCCAAGGATCTCCCGCCCAATCTGAATTGCAGTAGGCATGAAGACTTAGAGAACCTTTGTCGAAATATAGTCCATGGTCTACCATGCCCTTGAGATAACACAAGACTCGTTTGGCTGACTTCCAATGAAGAGCAGTGGGAGAATGTAGATGTTGACATAACAGATTTACGGAATATGCAATCTCAAGTCTAGTTAACGTACAATATTGAAGTGCAAAACTAATTGCCTATAACCAGTGATGTCTTCGATTGGTTCATTGTCAGCTGTAGACATTTTTCCTCTACGAAGAAATTCATGGATCTAACTCATCTCATAAAACAGGTTCAACAAGAAAGGATTGTTCATTCCTTATAAACATGCTCAAGACCTTGTCCACATGCAATGTGAGATTATTCTTCAACACCCTCCCTCACGTGCATGCTAGTATTTTTCTTGGTCTTTTTCAAGGGGTAAGTAGTGTGGGCCCCCATTCGTCCTGTGACAGGCTCAAATACCATGAAAGGTTTACAAGATAAGGGTTTTGGTCAATGACCAATCCTGTTGTATATTATGTATTATATATAAATTGTGTTACATGTACACTTGGTAACTAATAACTAGACAAATTTGTATATCAAATATGGAATCTACGCTATACATAGAAAGAAGAAAAAATATGAATTGAATCAAACAACTAGGGAATGATGCTGTCATTCCTATCTTAGCTTGCGATAGTCACTGCAAAATTAGTGTGATCTGCAGAATTAAGGGGATCTAATTGGTCTTACTTAACAAGATTCAAATTCCATCTCAATTCCTCCTTGATGAGTCATCTACATCTCAGCCTAATCCACTCTATCTAAAGTGACGTAGGTCTGATAGGTTGGTTAAAAGCTGGCTTGCAGCCACACTGTCTGAGGAAGTTCTAGGAATTGTTGTTGGGTTAAACACTGTCTCAGAGGTTTGTAGTGCTCTTGTTCATGCTTTTGCAAGAGTATCTTCAGACCGTAGTCTTGCACTTAAGCAAAGACTTACATCCATCGCCAAAGTATATGATTCCTTGAGTGAATATCTGAGAAAATTCAAGACTATTTGTGATGAGCTTGCTGCTATTAGCAAGCCAGTTTATGAGCACAAAAAGTCATGGTGGCTTCTCAATGGCCTTGGCAAAAATTTGAGGTCTTCACAGCCACAATGCTTAGTCCACCTGTTCCTGCCTACTCTGAAGTGGTTACATTACTGAAGAGCTATGCTAATAGATACAAGCTTGATGCTCCTCCCTCATCTATGGTCTTCTATGGACATAAGTCATTCAAGCACAAGAAACAAAAAAGGAAACTCTGGTTCATTTACTTCCAAGGAATGTGGCTTTGTCCAAAGACAAACCAATGGATCCAAAGCACCCAATCAATATCATGGCCAAGCCTCCAATTATTAGTCTCAAGGTTCAACCAACAAAAAATCTGAAAACAAAGAAGAAATTATTTGTTAGATTTGTCATAAAAGAAATTACAATGCTCTCAAGTGTTTCAATCTTTTTAGTCATTCTTTTACAAATGATAACCTTCTTCAAAGTTTTGCAACAATGAAAATGGAGAAAATTTCAGAAACTTCATGGCATCCTGACACTAGTACCACTAATCACATGACTGCAAATCAAGGTACTCTTCATTCTTTAATTCCATATACTGGTCATGATGGTATAATGGTTGGAAATGGCAAGGTTTATCCTATTACACATATTGGTTAGGCCATGGTTGGCCCTTCTCAATCTCAAATTCAATTAAATGATGTTCTCATGATACCTAACATTAAGAAAGATTTGTTGTCTATTAGTAAGTTAACCTCAGATTATCCACTGAAATTTGAGTTTAATGGAGATGGTTTTGTGATAAAGGACAGGATAATACAAAAGATAGTGGTAGTAGGGAGGAAACAGAAGGGTCTATACACTTTTAATGATGTTGTCTCTACTTCTTCAAATAAAGAGACCTATTTCTCTTTTAGATTTTGATCCACCAATAAAGAGAGCTGTCACTTAAGACTGGGGCATCCAAATTCAAGAATTTTGGACTATCTTTGTAATAAGAAGCTTATTACCTTTGATTCCAAACAACATTTCGCTAGGATTTGTACAAGTTGTCAAATGGAAAAAGCTTGCAAATTACATTTTCTTTCTAGAGAGAGTACCATCAATGTTCCTTTTTCTAAAATACATTGTGATATATGGGACCAGCTCCCACTCTGATAGGGACCTCGGTTAAGTCCCTAGACACCAAGCTGCCGCGCCCCTCCTTGTGCCATGATGACCGAGACAATCTGCCACTTGCTTGACGGTGGTGGTTAGGGATGATGTTGGATTAACTCAAATGGGTGTGCTAGTGCTGTTTCTGGGCGAAATGCCTAAGGAAATACAGTGCAGAGCAGTTGGGCGGTTATAAACGGTTAAGTGGGTGGTTGGCTGTGAGTTGGCTAAGTGGTTGGTGGGTTAAGGCAGTTTCTGATGCTTGCGGTTACTTCTTACAAATTAGGGAGGCGATTCTGGTGAGACAAGTGGCCAGATCTGGGCATGTGGCTTGGGCAGTTAACCATAACTGCCGTGCTTTGTCCCTGTCCTTGCTCCAACTCGACTATGGTGGCCTGTTGCAGGCTAAGGACCCTTCAATGGCGATTTGTGGCTGCCTTATGTGTTACCCCACTCGAGTAATACAAAATGATCAGCAAATAAAAGAAATTGCAATGTAATAGACAACAATCCACGATATTGAAATACCTCATAATTGCATTGATAAAGGGAAAACAAAGATAGCAATGGGTTGCCCTGATTCACGAATTGCACAGGGTTAACCTTCTCCTTTGGGATTCACGTATTGCACCCAATGGAGCCTAAGTGTCTGAGCACATGAATGCCTTCAAGGCTTACAAATCAACTTGTCCAAATGTTCCCAGATAAAGAAATGCAATGGCCTAGTGCCATATTTATACTAGCATTCAAATAATAGTAATTACAAAGAAGATAACAGTTGCTGGTTCCACGTCTCCTGGTTGAGGCCTCATGCCGTTGGTGAGCCATGGGTGGCCTGGATGAGCCCACGACATGGGCTGCTTACTGATGTGCGTGGGTCTTCAGGTTGGCCTGCTGGGTTAGCCTTGGTTGGTCCTTGATCCCTGCATGTGTGGCCCTGGTTGTGTAGGCTGGGCGTTGTTGGTGTGATGCTGGGTTGAACCATGGTGGCCTTGAGTGTGGCAGGCTGCTGCATGGCCCAAGCTAGAGGGGCCTGGGCGTTGGTCTGCATGGCCAAGGCTAATGGTGCTTGGGCGTTGAATAGCATTGGTCGGCATGGCCCTGGCCAAGGCCAGGGCTTTGAGCTGCATGCCAGCCTACGTAAGCCTGCTGGGCAGCCACACTGTCAATTCCAAGTTGGTTGTGCATGCGCGCGCTGCGCTGGCGCCCAGGCCATGCATGCGCTGTGTGTGCGCGTAGCCCATGCGTGCACGTTGCACGTGCGCACTAGGCACACGTGCAGTCTGGCCGTGCTGCGCGCGCTAGGCGTGCGTGCAATCTGGCCGCGCGCGCAGGGTGTGACAACCTCGCTTGAGCACGCGCGCAAGTTGTGCACGCGTTGACTATGCATTGCCTGACCGTGGCCTAGCATTCTCCAAGGGCTTGGTCTGTGGACAATCCAGCTATGCCAACAGAGCCTCTGATGGGTTGTCTGGGCATGACAGGGTGCTTGTCAAGGCATGGCACGTGGCCTCCTGCCTTGGGGTTTTGACACAATCTTTCTAGGGAAAAATATAGGTTCTATGCTATTTTCATTGATGAAGCTACAAATTTTACATGGTTGATCTCTTTTAAGCAGAAATCTGGCCTCTTTTTAGCATTTTTCCAATTCCATATGTTTGTTACTTGCCAATTTAATGCCAAAATTCATGTCTTCCAAAGTAACGAAGGAGGTAAGTTTAATGACAAGAACCTCATTGCCTATTTTCACAAACATGGCATACTTCATCAAACTGTCTGTCCTAAAACCCTAGAACAAAATGGCAAAGCTGAAAGGAAATATCGTAGTATAACAAACTTGGGTTTAACTATGATGTTCCTTGCCAAACTCTCATCTAGGTTTTCGTTAGACTGTTTCTCAACTGCTGTTTTCCTACTTAATAAGATGTCATCTCCTGTGCTTAACATGAACTCACATTTCTTCAGGCTCTATAATAAGCATCCAAACTATGGTATACTTCATACCCTTGGGTCTAGATGTTTTCCCTATCTTGGAGACTATAGGTCAAATAAGTTTGAACCAAAATCACTGTCATGTGTATTTATTGGCTACAAGACTAAACATAAAGGCTACAAATGCCTTTATCCATCCACTGGTAGAATCTATATATCGAGGCATGTTGTATTTGATGAATCTGGCGTGCCATACTCTCAGCCAACTATGATGTATGACTCCCCTCCTGTTGAAGGTGACCTTTCAAGCTTTATTGAATGGCATAAAGATAATCCTATGGAAAAGATATTGCAGCCATCACCTTCTGCCTTTGCTCCTCCTCCATCATCCTCAATTCCAACTGAGAGTATCCCTACATCATCTCCTATAATTCCTACTTCCAATGCCTAAGTAGCTTCCTTACAAAATTCACCATCTCAGAATTCTGTTGAACCTGTAGTGCAGCAACCACCAGCACTACATCCAATGCAAACCAGATCTAGATGTGGTATCCACAAACCCAATCCACGTTATGCAAACTTGCATACTATGGTGCATATTCCTACTGAACCATAATCCATCAAATCTGCAAAGAATCACCCTGGATGGTCTGCTACAATGAAAGAAGTACTACATGCACTTACTATGAATAACACTTGGGAACCAGTTCCAAGAACTACTGATATGAATGTAATTGGATGTAGGTGGGTTTATAAAGCAAAGCTAAAAGCATATAGTACACTTGAGAGGCTTAAAGCTCAACTAGTTGCCAAGGGATTCAGTCAAGTTGATGGTGTGGATTTTTCTAAACATTTTCACCTATTGTGAATCCTGCTAGCATTCGTGTAGTACTCACACTTGCCACTATTGGAAATTGAAGTACATAAAATTGGTCCAGATCTGTTTATATCTCAGCACAGGTATATTGTGGACTTATTGACCCGAGCAAATATGCATGAGTGCAAGCTCTTGTCCACTACCATGCCCTCTAAAGGTCAGCAACCTTTTGCTTCTGATACAGTGTTTTCTGATGTCTTGTTGGTGGTTTGCAGTTCTTAACCTTTACAAGACCAGATATTTCTTTGTGTCAACTATGTTTGCCAGTTTATGAAAGCACCAACAGTGAGTCAATTTCAGCTTGTTAAGAGAATCTTAAGATATTTTCAAGGTACTACTACTCTTGGCATACACATTCTATCTAATAGCACACTTGATCTAAATGGTTTTTCTGATGCTGATTGGGCTGGCTGCCCAACTACAAGAAGATCTACTTCAGGTTATTGCACATTTCTTGGGAGTAATTGTATCTTTTTGAGTGCAAAAAAGCAGCTTACGGTGGTTAGATCAAGTGCAAAAGTTGAATATAGGGCTATGGTCTCCACTGCAACTGAGTTAACATGGTTGTCAATTCTTCTAAAAGATCTTGGAGTGCCATTAACAAAAGCCTCATCTCTGCATTGTGATAATATGAGTGCATTGTATATGACTGTTAACCCTGTTCTCCATGCTCGAACTAAGCATATAGAACTTGATTACCATTATGTTAGAGAAAGAAGGGCACTCGGTTCCTTAGAGACCAAATATGTTACATCTATGGATCAGCTTGTCGATATATTTACTAAACCATTACTCAAAACTCCATTCAAGGAACTCAGAAACAAACTTGGCCTCTGTTACCTACCATGACCATGTTTGAGGGGGAATATAAGGAATGAAAGCACCAAATCAGATGATAAAAAATCAACTGCACATGATTTCGAGAAACACATCCCCCCTAAGCTGCAACATGCTAATTGATATGCTATTATTGGAAAGTAATAGGCTGTTAATTATATTAGGGCTGAGCACCGACCGATTCGGAGTCGGAGGGCCCAGACTCCGACTCTGACTCCGACTTTGTCGGAGGTCGAATCCGACGTCCGACTCCTACTCCGCGATGTACATTATCCGATCCGACTCCGACTCCGACTCCGACTCCGACTCCGACTCTGACTTGTCGAAGCGGAGTCGGATTACCAAGAGGAGCTGCGGCCTGCGTGAGAGGAGGGGCTCTGCGAGAACACCGCGCGAGGGAGAAGCTACGTGAGAGGAGGGCTGCGCCTCGCCGCCTGCGCGTCGCGCGAGAGAGGGGTTTCGCGAGAGAGGGTTTGCGCGAGAGAGGGGCTCTGTCGCTGCGAGAGTGTTGCGCGAGGGACGGACTTCGCGAGAGGGAGGAGTTGTGCGAGAGAACTGCGTCGATTGCGGCGCTGCGCGAGAGAGAGGGCGACTGGTGAGAGAGGGCTGCAGCGCTGCGCGAGAGAGAGGGCGCGAGGGATGGGGTTCGCGAGAGGGAGGAGTTGTGCGAGAGAGGGACCAGAGGGTTGTGAAAGACTAAGAGAGCTGCGCCGGCTGCGGCGCTGCGCGAGAGAGAGGGCGATTGGCTTCGGGCGAGAGAGGGATGCGATGCTGCGTGAGAGAGAGGGCACGGGTTTGAACTTGAAGAAGGGCTAAGCTGGGCTGCACTGCAGACCTAAATGAGAAATTGAGAATGACTAAATTAAATTCAATACCCCACTCCCAGGTATCCAACGGCGCCGTTTTTGCTATAACGAATAGTTACTATAGTAATATACTAATATACATTATATACTAATTAATATGAATCTATTTTATATTATATATATATATATATGAAGATTCATAAAAAAATATATGATATATATTATTATATATGAATATTAAAAAAAAGACACCGACACTTTATACGAAATATTATTAATACACTAATATACTTTATATATATATTAATATATATAAATATATGTAATACACTAATAGTATTAGTATTAATATTAGTTATACTAGTAGTGATATTAGTTATACTAATAGTTATATTAGTATTAGACTATTAGTTATTATTAATACTATATATTATACTAATAGTGATATTAATACTATATAATATATATAGTTATAGTTAAAGTCATTTAGTATAACTATATTAGTATAAGTTATAGTGATTTAGTATAGTTATGATACTACAAGTTATAACTATAGTCTATATTAGTATTAGAATTAGTTGTAGTGATTAGAATAACTATATATTAGTATTTGCTATAATGATTTTAATTTAGTATAACTATATAATAGTATTAGTATATTAGTATTAATATTAATATTAGTTATACTAGTAGTGATATTAGTTATACTAATAGTTATATTAGTATTAGACTATTAGTTATTATTAATACTATATATTATACTAATAGTGATATTAATACTATATAATGTATATAGTTATAGATATAGTCATTTAGTATAACTATATTAGTATAAGTTATAGTGATTTTGTATAGTTATGATACTACAAGTTATAACTCTAGTCTATATTAGTATTAGAATTAGCTGTAATGATTAGAATAACTATATATTAGTATTTGCTATAATGATTTTAATTTAGTATAACTATATAATAGTATTAGTATATTAGTGTTATACTGACTATATTACTGATTGTATTAGTATACCTAATGTCTAATACTAGTATATCACTATAGTTAATAACTTAATAGTATTAATATAGTATTAGTAATTGATACTACAGTAATTTATATAGTCATTTATTTATAGGCTTAAAGTGGTTTACTAATTTATATATAGTAATTAATACTATTAGACTATTAGTAATTTATATGAATAATACTTTAGTTATTATACATTAGTATTATATGTTATTATAAATTTATAGATTAGTGTTTATACATTAGTATTACAATATTACATGTCGATGTTATTATTCATCTTAGTGTTTATAGTATATTATATATACATTAGTTATTAGTATTATATGCTATTATATTTATACATTAGTAATTTAGTGTTACATGGTAGTAATATTGTAAATTTGTAATAGTATGATATTTACATATAGTTATTTACTAAACTATTATTAGTCAATTTAGTCTATATATTATAGTATAAATATATTATTTAACTACTATATTATTGAGTTTAACTAACTATATAAGATATAGTTGTATAAAATTTAAATAATTAATATATAGAAAAACACATATTTTATAAAATATGTATAAAATCGGAGGCGGAGGTGGAGGCGGAGTCGGAGGGAGACGTCGGAGGCGGATTCGGAGGTGGAGGATCGGAGTCGGATCGGAGCGGAGTCGGAGTCGGATCATCAATGGATCCGACTCCGACTCCGACTCGGATCATCAAACTCCAACTCCGACAAGTCGGAGCCGAAGCGGAGTCGGAGCGGAGCCGGATTCGGAGTCGGATTGTCGGATTTTTGCTCAGCCCTAAATTATATAGTCAAATGTATAGTCTCATTTATTGTAGCACTTTTGTAATTCTTTCCATTTTGTATAGTTTCCTTAGTCTTGTAATGATTATATATATGTGAATGATAAACACCCTCTCTATCTCAACTCGTGAGATAGTATTTTCTCAAACATCCTCAAGTCTTTGGTACGATTGCACTTGGGGATTGTCATAATGTAACCTAGGGCCTTATATATTCATTAATAATGATGTGCTGGTCTTGAACTTCTTCAAAGTCTTCGGTGGAGCTTCCTATGAATACTTAGAGCATTGACATTGGTCTAGCCAAAGTCAAAGTTAAAATCGGACTAAAACTAGATGTTTTGGCTAAAAGTCAAAGTCATTCAAGTATAACCCCACATTGGACTAGGTATTTATAAGCCAAAATAATAATACAATATTATTTTTTTAATAATAATAAATTTTTAATTTTTTTTTTCATATTTTTAAATCCAAACTGTCCAGAGCCCACAATCCAAATACAAAACAAGTTTGGAAATTAAATCCAAACCATACACAAACATCCCCACAATTCAAATACAAAACATTATCTAAAATTAAATCCAAATTGTCCACCATGAACCCACAATCAAAATACAAAACAAATTTGAAAATTAAATCCAAACCATAGACCAATAGCCCCACAATCAAAATACAAAACAATATCTGAAATTAAATCCAAACTGTCCAGCCAATCGCCCATAATCCAAATACAAAACAAGTTTGGAAATTAAATCCAAACCATACACCAACAGCCCCACAATTCAAATACAAAATAATATCTGAAATTAAATCAAAACTATCCAACCATGGACCCACAATCAAAATATAAAACAAGTATGGAAATTAAATCCAAACCATATAACAACAACCCCACAATCCAAATACAACACAATATTTGAAATTAAATCTAAACTATCTAGCAATTACTCCAATCCCACAATCCAAATACAAAACAAGTTTGGCAATTAATTCCAAACCAAACACCAATAGCCCCACAAGCCAAATACAAAACAAGGTCTGAAATTAAATCTAAACCATATTAGTATAGCATTCATTTCCAGCTATCAAAGTTTGAAACATTTACCGAAAATCAATGTTAAACCAAAAATTAGATCTCATAGTTGCTACCCAACCACGTGTCTCCATAACATGTGGCTAGGCAGCCACTAAAATTACTAATATTACAAATTTACCCAATAGATACAAACCTCTATGAGGTGTGGATGAAGATGTAGATGTACCTCCGAAATTATTCTTTGATGCCTCATAATTTTTATTTTGAATATTAAAGAAGTAGTCTTGCTGCATGGCATTCATGCAAGCAAGATCCAAGCTCATAATCTTCGCCTCGAACTTTTTTTTCTCAAATTCATGTTGTTTAGTGAAATTACCATCTGCCTTCGTGATTGCTGCTCTTCTCTCTACCATGCACAAGTATCTATCCTCTTTCATTTGATCGAAGACCATTTTGATATCAGCATCAGTAGATTCCTGGGACTTCCTCTCCCTTTCTTTCTCAGTTTTTTTGCCTAGAGGTCTCTCAATCAGAACCTCCATGTTCTCCTCCACAGAGTCGCTGACAACTAGACTTGATTGCTCAATGGTTGGACGTTTATCTTGTGGCCTTTTCCTTGTCATCATTGTCACCAACAGTGCTTCGTTGTGAAGTTTGCCTTCTCCATCTCTTTGTACATAAGTTTTGCCTTCTCAATCTATAAAAATAGTAGAAATATTTTTAGTTCATAAATCAATTTTATAGAATTGCATAATTTAAGAAAAAGAATACATACCTTATTTTGCTCTTTGGCACCACTCGAGTGCAATGATTTTACATGTGCTAAAAATGTAACGCCCCGTCCCCGAGGGTCCGGAGAGTTAACTCATGTCACTTAAAAATCATTTTTCTTCCACATAGCACAAACTCTAATTTTTCTCTATCGCACAAAATACTCATATATTTACATCACTTACTCCAGAATAACTATTCTAAGATAATACAAAGTCTTAATATAAATATCAATCTCCCAACAAATCACAACATCAGAACACAACAAGCTTACTGAATGAAAATTTTCAATCCCATATAAACCTTCTATGCTAAAACCATCATTCTTAACTCTTCTCACCCATGCTCCATATCCTTGATCCTCAACTGAAACATTCAAATAATTTGAAAAAGGTGGTGGAGATAAGGGGTGAGTTATCAACAACTCAGTAAGCAGATAACATATACTAGTATATAAACATGAGCCTTTTCAGAAAGTTCAGTATGCAGAAACAAAAACATTTTTATTTTTATATGCAGATCTCATAAAAACGTATTATCGAAAAATCAGAGCGACTTTTCAATCTTTTCATACTCAAAATCAACAATTCAAATTTAAGGATCCATTTCATATTCAGAAATGCTTTGGCATAACATAACTGAGCATTTTTATCTTATCATATCATATCATATACCATGTTTAACCCCCGTGGTAGGGTTGTGCTATCCCTAGTGGCCAAACCAGGCAGGATCATGTGGTGAACTTCCCCTTTTTCAATCTCGGAGTCCCGAGTGTGTACACAGGAAAGAACACATAAAAAGACCACTTTGTTTCCAAAGTGGGTGCACTCATATCATATCATGGTGGTACCAACCATATCACGTGAACAGTATCATCATATCAGAACCATATTCAGAACATATAAGTATGCCAAAGTTTTATCATATCCATATCATATCAAAACACGTGCGAAACATATTCCTATCATTTCTATTTGATCAAAAACAGATCCAAATCATTTCATATCACATGCATAAAAATTTCAATGATATCATATTCGCTCTTTTGCATATTTCAGAAATATGTCAAATATTGCTCATGTCTACACATTTCATGTCAAAAACATTTATTTCCTCTTTCATATGTATCTCATGAGGGAATGCGAAACATTTACTGAGGCTGTTTTTCACTTTTTCTTTTTAAAACAACATGCACATTTTTACAAACCAATCTCAGTTCATTTCTTTTTATGCAAATCTAGCATAGGAACCCCGCTTACCTGGACGACTTAACTTTTCCAAAATTTTCCTAAAAAATGTCAAGCCGACTATAGATCGTCACCTATAAAAATAATGACGTAATTTCAGTAAGTTTCCAATCAATCACGTATTTCGATATTTAAGTCTAAATTTCAGAAATAACCTATTTTAATTCCTCAAAACTTAAAACCCTCGTAATTCCAAAAATATGTCATCACTTTCTAAAATCATCAATATCCACCACAACCCACGTCATACACGAAACACCAATATTTAAACTCGAATAGCCAACAAATCTCATAGTCTAAACCAATCATACTAACAACTCCATCACCCAATCCAATCAACCCCGTTACTCCTCGGACTCAGTCCGGCAAAACCAATCAGCAATTAAATACAGTGTAATGTGCTAGTGCAAAAAATACATTAAATTCACGAGAATTCTTAGGAAAATACTTACAGTACTATATAATAATTTCTGAAGGATCACGGAGGCGCAAGAAGTGGAAAAACAGCTGCAGAACAAAGCAAAATACACTGTGGCCGTGGGTCACAGATACCCACTTTTCAACAGGTGCAAACGAAGACCAAAGATTGATAGGGTAGGGCCTAGGGATGTCGGTGAAACTAGTGGTGGTGGTGGTTGGCCGTGGGTGGCGGCGCAAAGGGTGGTTGAAGTGCGAAAATACCCAAGACGAAAATGGAGTTGGATGTGCTTCAGCGGTGACGGATCGGAGGTGGGGTTGGGTCTAAAGGGTTGCTTGGAGGTCGATGAGGATGTGGTGAAGAAATGGCGGCCAATGGTGGTGCGACGGCGGCGCTGGAATGAAGAGAAGGCCGCGGCTTCGTGTGGCGCGTGGAGGCTAACGGCGGCGCAAGGGAGGCTAAGATCGGAGGGGGAAGGTCGTCGGTGGGTGGGGGAGCGGCTGGGCTGGGCAGTGCAGGTCACGGCGGCGCGGTGGCAGTGGACTGGGCGGACGAAAAAGATGCACGGGAGAGAGGGGGCTGGGTCGCGCGGGAGGGGAAAGAAGAAGAAGAAAGAAAAGAAAGGAAGAAAAGAAAAAGGAAGGAAAAAGAAAAGAGGAAAGAGAAAATGTAGGGAAAGAAATGAGGTCCAATCCTCATAACTTGGGTCACAAAAATGATCAAACGGAAACGATTTTAAAACAGTAAGTGAAATAAAATAATTCAAACTCAGTGATTAAAATGAAAATAAATAATTAAACCCAACAAGTTAATTTAATTCGAGAAGAAATTTAAACACATAACAATAATTAATTAAAGAAAGCACTTCAACAAAATAATTTTCGTAAATTAAAAATCATAAAAATAGCCTAATTAAAAATACAATAATTTTAAAATAAGAGAATAAATTCTGAATCAATAAAAATAATTTCTTCATTAAAATACACTAAAATACGGGGTGTTACAAAAAATACACAAAACTTATTTATAAATATTTGAATCGAGGACCTACGATTCATCAATGACCCTATAGAACATTCAACGTTGTTTGATTTTTTATATTGATTATAAAATTCAGAAATTATTTCCCACATTTTAGTGGATTTTTTATCAGTACCCATATGTCATCAATGTTAATGTTGAGCCAAGTGGAGACAAGGAAGTTATCCTCATCTACAATGAAAGATGCACCTCTTTGAACTTTTTTAGTGGGAGGCCTCTTTTCACCGTCAAGGGGGTTGCTTTGACTACATCATTGAGCGAATGTTAGAGTGCTATTAGAACTTTGTCCACCACTTTCTAAGGGAGTGATGAAGAAGAGATCATTGTCGAATGGTGTGTCCATCATGCTCAAAATTGTCCAGCCATGAGCATAGAGCAAAGAAAAAACTGGTGCTTAAAAATAGACCATATTGTATTAATCTCTCATGGTTTTGTAAATAAAAATAGTAAATTAATACAATAAAATTAGTAACACTATTCCAACACATACAAACTGTCATACCAAAGCACTAAAATAGCAAAACCCAAAACATGATCGTATGGCACAATCACAAGACCCAAGGAGTCAGACAACACTTCAAGAAAAAGGACAAATCAGTAACACTCTAACAAAAAACTGCACAAATCTATAGGCTTACCATCTTTGTCAAATTTGACTTATATTTTTATTTTTAAAAATATATGTGCTTTGTAAAAATTCACTTGACCTTGGTTATACTCTATAGGCTTATCATCTTTGTGATTATATCTTATATCCATGTTTGCTCCCTTTACCTCTTAATGTTGCTTATGAAACTTCACATGTAGTTGTACTCTATTAATTTCTTCAGACATAGATATGATATTTGGCTTTGGACCTTTGAGAGTTATAGTGTCCACTTTTATCAAGTGTATACCTTGTAAATTGTACAAATGTTATGTTAGAATTAAATAAAGCAATATATTAAGGAGTGTGAGTGTCAAATGCTTTCAGGAGTGATTACATTTGTTTGCAATATGAACATGTAAATATATTGGGTTTTTATTAAATACTTCTTTTTCTATACGCAGTCCTATATTGGGTTTTATCTAAGAGTGGTGATACATTCATCAAGCTATAAAAAGATTGAGTTGTTTGTCATCCTATTTTGTGCGTGAATCTTCAATACTTGTTGGCTTGAAGTTGATAACATGTATGAACTTTTATGTTTTTAAAAAACATAAATAAGTGTGTCTTTCAAGTGTTTTGTTCAGGTAAACGAAAATTTTAGTAATAAAAATAAAAGGCATAGCCCAAGTACAATTGGTTTGTGAGAATTTTGGATACTACACCTCATTTATGTGCATGTAAGCAAGTCTAGCAAATAAAGTGAATTAAGAATAATTTAACTTACAAAATAGAGGGAGTATAGGAATTTAAACAAAACCTTATAAAACAAGAAGTTTCTCTATGAGGAATAAAACCTATACATTTCTCAAAACTGGTCGATCCAATAGTGTAAATCAAAGAGTTTTAGGAAACATAAATCCGACAAAGATTAAGCATATATTGCAATTATACCTCAAAACATGAAGAACTTAGTTAAATATTAACTAATATCACTCCAACTA
This sequence comes from Juglans mandshurica, assembly GCA_022457165.1. Taxonomy (NCBI): domain Eukaryota; kingdom Viridiplantae; phylum Streptophyta; class Magnoliopsida; order Fagales; family Juglandaceae; genus Juglans; species Juglans mandshurica. The sequence continues at coordinate 45,882,946 of CM039619.1, forward strand.
TTTGGCTAAATATTAATTAACATAAATGGAAGGGGTTGAGACCAATAGCAATGCACAACCTCGAGTTTTTGGCTGCTTGTGTTCTGAGTGACTCGAAAGGAAAATATTTTTTTCACGTTCTCTTACAAATATTCCACACACAAGTTTGGACAACAATTTTTACCCGAACTGCATTGTTTATTTTTAAATACTGAAAGAGGTTGAGACCAATAGAACAACATACAGTCAATCCCATAGAAATGGACAAGACAAAAGACTAAAATCAAACTAAAAAACACAAACAATCAAACACCAAAAAAACCATTGAGAGAAACCCTTCTCAATAGAAGATTTCCGGCCTACACAAAAATTTCAAAACCAATTCAAGCACAAAGAAACATGGGGAAAACCCCATTAAATTTCAAGCACACATATGCACAAGCAATGTAAAAAAAAAAAAAATCCAAGATATAGTTGAAGAATAGACAACGAAAAAAGGTTGCAACTATGAAATCCTAGCTACACTACTTTCCAGGACATTGTTTTGAGCAAATGGTGAAGATTCTCTTACCAGTAAAATGATAGAGAAAGATTTACTGTTTCAACCCTAGCCTGAGAGAGAAAGTTGGCTCTGAAATATTTTGTTGGTGAAGATCCTCAAAAATACTGACAACAATAGTTCCAATTATGGAAGAGAGAGTGAGAGAAAAGGGACAAAAAGTGAGAGAAAAACGAAGGAAGTGAAATACGTTGGTGGGGGTAGCAAGCAGTTGATGGATTTTAATCGAATAAAATAAAATTTGGTTCTTAAACAGAATCAAGCGAAATATGGCCAGTCCCTTCGATTTATTGTAGCTAAAAGCCTGGCTAGTCCAATGTAAGAATTTTAGTGTGAAATGAGCCAAATTTTAATTTTCACTAGTATTTGGCTAGGCCAATGCTAGTGCTCTTAGAGCATCACTGATGTGGATGGTGTAAAATACAATTTCTTGTAAAATATAAAGAAATTTGTCAAAAAATCAGCTCAAATGGATATTGTATTTTATTTCCATTTAACAATATACTACAGTAATCTCGTTAGATGTGGAGTACTAAACTGTTCACGACTCTAAAACATTTTTAATTCTTTTATCTCTCATCTGAATTGTTTTCCCGCTGCTTTTGTATACTAGTATTTCATTTCAACCCATCGCGTTGTTTGTCACCATCTTCCTCATAGTGAAGTTGTTCCTCATTGAGTCCATTATTGAAAGCAAGCATTGCTTCAAGCTCTTCTCTCTCTTGTTCAAATATTCCATTGTCTCTATAGCTGAGGTAAAGATTCTGGAAATTTTTCCCGATTTGCCATGTGGTTTCGAGTAGAACTAGGGTATTTATCCTTCATATCTTTAAAAAAGAAAATAAGGATATAGGACCAATGAACTGTCTCATGGATAAGAAAGCTAAACTATTGAACTGTTATGAATGATGAGGCATGTGGACCTCACACACCGCCAAATAGGTTGTATATATGGACCACACACACATAGTAAAAGTATGAATAAATGACAAGGAATGATGGCTTGATAGAAGTTGTTGTTCACTACAAGAAAAATGGCCTATTACAGCGATTTTTTTTTTTTTTTTTGCCACAAAAGAAATCGCAATGAATGGTAAGTACTAATTGCGATGATAGTCATGTCACCGTTGAATTCCATTAAAAAGTAATTACAATGTGTCTCGTGAACAGTTCATATACTTTTTGTGGCGAATTTTTGAACTTTGTGACATTTTTGTTGTCACATATAACATTTCTAATTTGCAATGGGCCACTTCCCTCGATAATAAATGCTTTTTATGGCAACTTTTCTTGGGCACCAAAAATCATTACCTTATTCATCATTTCCTATCGTTTGGTGTGGGTCTCCTTCCTTCTAGTCCCACCTTCCACTTCTCTATCTAACCCTAACTCTTATTCATTTTCCCTACCAAAATAGAAGACCACTCTAGGAGATTGACAAGAAGCTTACCCAGTTTGGAACACTAAGGTAGAAATCTCTCTCGCCCCTTACCATGGAGTTCAAATTAGTTTTGGTGCGTTTAGGGTTTGTGGTTTAAATCTAGTTATATCCACTTGCAGATATCTGGTTAAGAGAATGGATTCCTGTGATGAAGGATCCCAAAGCTTCCAACCACTAGATAGAGGTTGATTTGGCACTCAACCGACGATGTGGAAGATGAAATCGAGATTAGTGAAAGAATTTATTTTCCCTGTCAAAATTCGTTATGCAACTACTATGGTTATGTATCCTCCATATACATAAACAATCGTGAAGCTCCTTTTGCCTTTTGTGTGTGTTCTTCGATATGACTATTAGATCTCGAGAAGATAAATTATTCATGCACCACAATTTTTACCCGAATTATATTTGCTCAATATCAGACCAAAGCACCCATCCCATTTGTGAAGATGCATACCAATGAATACGAGAGGAATACACACATTGCTAGCTTTGTTTTATAAGGATTTGGTCTTCAATCCTTTTATTTTATTTGTATTTTTGCATGTATTCTGTATTACACTACATAACACAATAGTTTTGTGTGCATAGGAAAGGGACAATGAGTTCTACATATAGTATTTCGATGTGCTAGCTTTTTATTTTTCTATTTTTGGAAAGTAAATAAAAGAAATCATATACTTACATGCATACGTACTAATTGCATGCACTTTAATGGTGCAAGGGGATTGACTTCCATGCGATAATATTTAAGGACAAGTTGTTCTCATTTCGTCTGAATACTCAATGGCGCAACCTAGCTAGCTAGGTGATGATATTAAAATTACAGAGATTGGAACAAAAGATACAGCTAGCTCATCTATGGAAGAGTAGTACTATTCATTTTAAATTATAATTTCTAGTAAAATATAAAGAAATTTGGCCAAAAGTCAGTTCCAATGGATGTTGTATTTGATTTTTATTTAACAATCTGCTATAGTAATCTCACTTGATGTGGGGGTAAACTGTTCACAATTCTAAAATTTTTTTAATTATTTTCTCTCTCCTTTGAATGTTTTTCTTTGCTACTTTTGTTTGTCAATATTTCATTTCAGCCCCTCTTTTTGTTTGACACCATCTTCCTTGGAGTGAAATTGTTCATCATCGAGTCCATCATCGAAAGCAAGCATTGCTTCAACCTTCTGTTTAAGCATTCCATTGTCCCTATGGCTGAAGTAAAGATTTTGAGAATTTTTCCGATTTGCCATGTGGTTCCGAGTAGAATTAGGGTATTTATCCTCCATATATTTTAAAAAGAAAATAAAGATATAGGAACAATGGACTGTCTCATGGACAAGAAAGCTAAACTATTGAGTTGTTGCAAATGATGAGGCATGTGGACCTCACACACTGCCAAATAGGTCGTACATGGACCACACGTACATGGTAAAAGTGTGAATAGAAGACAATGAATGATGGCTTGGTAGAAGTAGTGGAAAAAGGGACAATGGTAACTCATTGCAACAATAGTCATGTCATTGTTGAATTCTATCACGAAATAACTACAATGTGTCTCGTGAACAGTGCATATTCTTTTTGCAGCAAAGTTTTGCGAAATAGTTGATCTCCTGACCGTCAATTGGTTTTTCCAATTTTCAAAATTAACTGATGATCAGTAAACGAGATGAAATCACCCGAAATAAATTAAAAAAAGAAAAAGAATTGTTATTGTCAAATTATAAATGTCAAAGGGGATACAAATAATTATTTTCAAATTTTATTCAAATGCTTATAACTGTGGCTGGATTGATCTTGATTTGAAGCACTCTACCAGAAATGCTTCTAGTCCAAGAGCTCATTGGCAACAGACCACAACCATATTATACATCCATTTATACGATATGTGTGTGTTAATGAGTGAATAATATTGAAGATGGAGAATGTACAAAGGAGGTGTCTTCAAGCTACATGCATGTTGACAAAAATCATGCAATAGAAACTTGGGTTAATTATACTTTACCCCTTCAAACTTTCACTCAATTCACAATGTGCCTCCGAAACTACTAATTGCATCAAAGTAGACCCTCGAACTTTCAAAACTTCCTAATCCCCTCCTTCCATCTACCAACAATGTTAAATCTAACGAAAATTCACTGCAAAGATGTAATTTTCATCTAATTTATTATCATTGACCATATAAAATATAAAATAACATATGCTATTAATTAATTTGTTGGAGCATCCCGCTCTATTTTTTTATTTTTTTTAGTTTTTTTTACATAGTGATTAGGAAAATGTAATTTAATAATATTGTGAATTTTCTTCTTTTTTAAAAAATATTTAAAAGTGTTAAAAAATGATGTGAAAAAAAAAACACTTTTAAAAAAACCCTATCATTTGTTTTTTTTTTTTTTACTTTTTTTTCATACATTTTTTTATATCTTTAAATATTTTTTTTAAAAAAGAAAATTCACAAATACATCATTTATAAATACTTTTTTAATCACTAAGTAAAAAAAAAAAAAATCGAGGCTGCTTTTGGGTGCCTTCATATGTGGATTAAACATTATCCTTATAGTTTATGCATGCCCTCTTTTATTACGTCAGTATTAGTATATGTGAAAATTTAAAATTATGAAAAAAATATTAAAATGAATATTTAGAAGGGGAGAGATTTATCCTTGATTTATCATTCCAGTCATTTTTTGTAAAAGTTTGAATTAAAACCCGAAGTTAGGTAATATATATGCATTGATAAATAGAATAAAAAAAACACTAATTTGGTCTTTGATTGATAAATAATATTTCATGATTAAATAAAAATATCAACAATGACATTTCCACTAAAGCGTGTAAATTTTTTTTTTTTTTTTAAGACAGTCGGGTCATATGGGTTCAACCCGATATTGTTTTGATGGGTCGGTTCGGATCGGGTTGGCGCCTTAACCCGGTATTTTCTGGTCGGGTTGCAGGCCTAGCGGGTAGGATCTGATCTATAAATGTAAGAGATAGGAGAAAAAATATAATTAGCAGAAAAGAGTTCGACATAACCATACATTTAGAAGCAGTGAGATATGGAAGCCTCCAAATGGGGAGGATGATAAAGGTGAACTTTGACGTAGCTATTGATTCAAAGAGGCAACAGATGGGGATTGGTATCATTGTTAGAGACTTCAAAGGAGAAATTCTAGTTTCACTTTGTGCATCCAGGAACTATGTAGGGCAATCACAATTAGCTTAAAAAATTATATGTTTTTTATGAAAGTGATTTCCGAGTACTGATCAAGGCATTAAGGATAAGAGAAGCAAGCAGATTATGGACATGACAGACTATTGAAGATATGAAGGTTGTATTATTCCTCAAAAGGCCAGATTGGAGTAATCAACTTGTCTATAGAGCAAGTGGCTTATTGTTTAGCAAAACTGGCTCTGCAACATGATCAAGGAGAGCAATGCGAGATAGAAGTGGACCTATTGAAATTCAAAGTCTTGTTAATAATGACATTGCTTGTATTCCTGGATTGAAATGAAATGAAATGATCATGTGATTTGTTTTCACAAAAAAAAAAAACTAATGGCAAAATAATGTTGCCGTAACTTAAAAAGCCTCGAAAAATGATTTTTTTGTCAAAATTATTTGTGAAACATATTTTCATTAATCCTTTTTTCTTATAGGGGGGGACAATAAATTAAATTTTTGGAATAATTTATCTACTATCAGTAGCTAAGACGGACTCGTTTGGATACAGAAACCATCTCTCTTCATCTCATCTCATCATTACAATTTTTTTTAAATTCTCACACAAAACATAATAAACAATTTAACTTTTTCAAATTTTAAAATAATAGTAATATTAAAAAATAATATTTTAATAATATTTTATTTAATTCATCTAAAATCAACTCATCTCATCTCACTGACCAAACGAGCCAAATCTTCTATTGAGAAAAGAAACACCACACGAAATTATATGCAGTAAAACAAGGTTGGATTATTTCAGCCACGCCTAATGTGGTGTCGATCTGGTAGGACAATGAGTTAATGAGATGAGATGAGATGATTTGTAAATAGTAGTAAAATTATTAATTAAAATGAGATGAGATGAGATGATGTGAAATAGCTTTATTTCACTTATGTATCCAAACAGGTCCTAAATCTTTCTTATTTGCATTTCTTAAATGAATTTTATTCCTATTAATTGTTTTGTTTTTATCGTTGAGTAATATGGTTTGATTGAGATACCTTAGATGGGGGTTGATTTCTATGGCCACTGATCCCTCAATTTTTATTTTTTAAAATAATATTACTTATATATATATAAATTTAATATATATATAATTTAAAAAAAAAAACAAACAAACAAGTTTGACCGCGCCCTCATCACAATTAAAAAGTCATCTTCATGAACTGCTAAAGAATCCAACGCATTATTTAACCTATAACCTAATTTTTAAATATTGCAACAAAAAATGGTCTAGTGTATAGTATGGAAAAGTCTTTCTTATTTGAGCTTCTTAGTTCTTAAAAATTTTAGTCCTATTAATTGTTTTGTTTTTATCGTTGAGTAATACCGTTTGATTGAGATACCTTAGATGGGAATTAAAATGGCTAAGATTGAATAGAACTCAAATAATCTGTGAATAATATTAAAAAAATAATAATAAAATGCTAATTTGAAAGAAAATTTTTACTTATGATCATCTCCTATCTCTCTTACACTACATATTAATATGTGATTTATCATTTTTATTTTTCTATTTAAAATACACATATTGATGTGTAAACATGTGTGTTTAAATAGAATGATAAAAATGATAAATCATATATTAGTATGTGGTATAGAAATAATAAATAACATTTCTCAACTACGTACATACGTTGATGGGTGGAGTAAGTTTCATGCACGACTCTTGAAAGTTTTGAAAACCTTTCTTATCCACATCTATAAATAGAAACTATAAATTAATTTAATATTTTCTTGTAACTTCTCAAAATAATCCCTGTATTAAATTTTGAGTAATGCTACATACAGTCGTAGAGTATGTAAGTATCGTACAATTACTTTAAAAAAAATAGAATCTAATATTTATTTTTTTTAAAATAATTGTGTGACTTATATACTCACAATTATAATTGTCATTTCTCTTAAATCAAATGGCAAAGAGGGATAATTGGAGGTGACTTCTCAACATGAAAAGGGTCAATTTCCAATCTTTTTATTATCCAGCCCATCTCGTTTATGTCGTAAAACAAACTTGAAACTATTAAATGAAAAGATGCCTAATGGTGAGGTGACACGTCAATTTGTAAAGGCGTGTTAAGAATGATCAAGTTTTTGGTGACTTCAATTTACGAAGGATGTGAAGTTTGGTAGCGAATCGACATGAATAATAGACATAATTAAGGCCCCATTTGGTTTTATATATAGTTTCAATTCATCTCATCCTATATTATCTCATCTAAACATACAAACATCATTAAAAAATAAATACTTTTTAATTTTTAATTTTTAACTTTTTCATCTAATCATTATATAATCATTACAACTTTTCTAAACTTTCAAAAAAAACATAAAAAATAATTTAACTTTAATAAATTACAAAACAAAAATTATATTCTAATAATATTTTTATTCAACTTTTTCTATCTCATTTCTCAATATCTCATTTATCAAAATCCCATAAAACACTCGAATCCAAATCTTTGATCTTCTTCCATCCACTATTTACCGTTGCACCAACCGTCCAACACCATTTGGTCAAGTTAGAAAAGGATCACCATTTTGCTAATGTTTAAGGAATAAATTAAGGAGTAATTCTACATACAATCGTGAAGTGCGTAAACGCTGCGTAACCGTTTTGAAAAAGAGTAAGGTTCACTATTAAAAAAATTAATTTTTTTTAATGTGGATCCCATGTTTTATTCATTTTTTTCAAAGCGATTACGCGGCGGTTGCACAATTCACGGTTGCAAATATATTTTCTCTAAATTAAGATACAGATTCCATGACTTTGAGTGTAGATATTATTGTTTATTTCAACAAAACATTGGACTGTTTGGATCGTTGAAATGGTTTTAAACAATAAACACTTGTTTGTTTTTAGGGATAAGATGAAATGAGACGGAATTTTTTGAGATTAAAGTTAAAAGTTAAATAAAATATTGTTAGAATAAATATTTTTAATATTATTTTTGTTTTAAAATTTAAAAAAATTGAATTGTTTATTTTATTTTGTATGAAAATTTAAAAAATGTGTAATGATTAGATTAAATGAGATCAGATAAGTTGAAAAGTTTCCTAAAAACAAAGTTTGGGTGTTGAGATGATTTAATCTCATGTATATAAATATAAACATTCAAACACAACTCAAATATAAATACTTTAATTTCAAATTTTTAACTTTTTCAACTAAATATTACAAATTTATCAAACTTTCAAACATAACATAAAAAATAATTTAACTTTTTCAAATTTTAAAATAAAAATAATATTAAAAAATTATATTCCAACAATATTTTTATTTAACTTTTTTTTTCTTATTTTCTAAAATTTTATAAAACATTTTAATTTAAACTATTTCACTATTATTTAATGATTTATAAATTATTTTATTGCTAATCATAAATTTATAATCTCATAATCTTAACATCCAAAACGGTTTTATTTTCCATTATAATTAATTAATTGATGCTGGAGTTGGGTTTTGATTGCTTTTAAAGTTTCAAGAATATTAAATATCATCATTTTATGATAAATTAAAACCCCCCTCCCCCACCTAAAAAAAAAAAAAACCAAAATAAAAGTGGAAAACATATAGGCATGTGCTAAAAAAGAAAAATTCATTAGTCATTATTTATTACTTTACACTTCATATCTTATAAAAAATATTTTTATATTATATGAAAAACACAGCATACTTTAATAAATTTTGCATTTAAATGTACAAAAAAAGGGAAAAATATATTATTTTATAAAAATCACTTTGGTAGATGGGGTCATAAATATAACAAAAAAAAAAGTTGTATTAAAAAAAAAACAAAAAGAAGGATAAGATATTGGGGATTGGAGAAGCAGTTAAATAAATAGAATAATAAGTCCCAAAAATAGAAAAAATGGAAAGAAAAAATCACCATAAAATAATGACTTTTGCGTTGCTGTCGCGCACACACACCCACACTCTCTCTCCCCCGTGAGTCCCCATCTCCTATAAATAGAGGATAACGATGTCCGATACCCGAAGTGGTTCAAATTTAGTTCCAGAAGGAGAAAGAGAGATCGCAGGAGAGCGAGAGATTGTGATTGTTTGTATTCTGTGTGCGCGTTTGCGTGCGTGTGAACAAGAGAGAGAGGGAGAAAATGTCGAGTTCTTCGTCTGGGGGAATGGTGTTTGTGGAGCACACTAAGGGTGTGAATGGCCTCCCAAAGGTCATTCTCCGCGAGGTTCGTGGCTGTTCTGCTGAGGTACCGTTCATTCAAACGCGCTCTCTCTCGGACTGTTTCTTTCTTTTGTTGCATTAATGCGTTGGCATTGTATTGTGTGCTTCTGTTAATAATTTCACTTTTCTTGGACTTCGGTTTCTGTTTATTTTGTGTTATCTTTGGTGTTTCACGCAGTACAATACATCAAGATTTCCTGCCAGCATTGAATCTATATATGTATTTATGTTGGATCGATTTCTTTTTCTTCCTCTATTTTGTTAAAAAAATTGGTTTGGCAAATTTCTCTCTCATTGTGTCCATTTGCAAAATGTGTTCATTCTATGTGGGTAACGGATGTGTTTTATCATTTATGCCCCATTTTTGCGACAGTGTTTGGCAACAAGGCTCCTTTGTGTGTTTTTTATATTATATTCTTGCGGTGCTATGCATCCAATCTGCCTATCTTGAACAGATATGAGAGACTGCCGATTCTTTGGATGACTTGGCGAACTTTGGAGATGAGGAGAAAGTTTATGGAGATATTATCTGATCTCGAGTTAATAAAAATCTTGCAATAAAATCAAAGATTTCCTGAAAGTTTCACATTCTAATATCTTTTGTTCAAGAAAACGTGTGGAAAAGTTGTTATAAATTCTTACAACTTTTTTGCTTGATTGAGAAAGAAGCCAGTACCGTCTGAAAACAGTAGGCAATAAACAACTGTAACAACTGTTATCTAGCCCAGTTCAATGACCATAAGAAACGAACCGAACTTATAATTTTGGATTGTTTTGACATTAGCATCACTGCTTTGATAAAGATTCAAGTTGGGCTTCTTCATTAGTTTCGATTATTAACGAGTATTTACTTGGAAATAATGAAAACCTCAAGTTTATTGCATTAAAAAATCTTATGTATTTGAGGTTTACCTGAATTTGTGTTACTTTTTCTTGCTTGGCTTTAGCTTCTCCTGATCTTCTCTCAGAGGTCCATGATCTTAAAAAATTGTAGATTGGTACATTTTATTTTCATATAACAGGAGTTGATTTTAACTAATCCAAAAAAATATAACAGGAGTTGATTAATTTACTGGTGTAGCTTTTTTTTGTGCACTCTTTTTGTATTGAGGTGTTTTTTTGGTTAAGCTTGTACTTGGAAATGTAGACTTATGAGGAGGCTTATTTTCTTAGATCAAAAAGGGTTTAACACCTTAAGGATTTCCTAAAAATTGTATGTGCCGATGTTATTGGTTCTGTAGCTCTTTTCATTCATTCACCTGCATACTTTCCAGAGCTCATTGCTGGTGTGTTTCCTTTCATGCAACCTGAGCTCAATTTATAGGCACCTTATGGTTTAATGTGTAGATATGTGGATTTATATGTGTATATGCTTGTATAAACCTATTTGTTAACATGCGAGTGCAACTCAATTAGAGTGTGGCTACTAGAAAAAAAACGAGGTATTTATAGTTGAACTTTTCTGATTGTTTCCTTTTATAATGCTGACAAAGTCATGGATGTTGCTTATTTAGACTTAGCTGTGCTATTTATGAGTTTATCATTTTTGTAATAGGTATATTTGTATGGGGCTCAAGTTACCTCTTGGAAGAATGAGCATGGGGAAGAATTGCTTTTTCTTAGTAGTAAGGTATGGCAATGTGTTATATTTGTAAAAAGCTGTTTCTCTACTGATCGTCAATGACATCAAATTCTTAATTTAATTTGGTCTTTGATGTATACTAATAGGATTAGCTTGTTTCATACCTACTCTAGTACTAGTGAAAGGAAACCTATGTTGATACGTAATGAATGTATGCATTTTTTCCATCTGATAAATAAGTAGTGCAAGGACCTTAACTATATAGGTGGGCTACCACCCAATTCTAGACCAGGCCTGACACTTTTTTTAAGAATGTGATGGAAAATGGTTGGAAGCTCTTGGGAAAGACTTGATGAGTTTTTTTTAGCCTTTAAAGGAATGATATTGTGGATGATGCTTATGGTAGAGTGGGTGAAATCTTTTCTTCTAGATTAGCCTTTAGACATCGCTCTTGTTAGGGGTTACTAATTGGTGAAAACTGTGGTCGTCTAGCATTGAGATATTGCTCGAAAATTTTTTATTCCATTTGTCTAGTTTGTAACATGTTAGCCAACTTGTAACTTGAAGCTTTGGACCCACGTTGAGGTCCATGATGTTGGGAGAGAAGGTGTAACAACCCAAGAAAGGTTCAAGCCACATTTGAGCCTGGATTCCATAAGGGATTAGTCAAGATTATAGTTGGAGCTCCTTGAAATCATTACAAAGGGCAAGAGCTTTTTCCTCTCAAGCAATGTATCCCATTGATCACCTTCCCATACTAAATCCAATCTTAACCATTCCATTATAGGTGACACAACTCAAGTCCCACACTTCTAGAGGGGTTTGACTCTAATACCATTTGTAACAACTTAAGGAAGGCCCAACTCACATACTATACTCTAAAAGGATTAGTTAATGGTACAACTGGAATCCTGTGGAATTATAATAAAGGACAAGAACTTCTTCCTCACAACAATGTGAAATCTCATTCGCCACCTTCCTATTCTCAATTTGGGGTATTATAGAAGGAGATAGGGAGGGGGAGCTGGGTCACTTGTAGAGGAGAGGCAACCCTAAGGAAGGGGCGAGGAGAGGAGGAAAGTCATGCTCATGCATAGAGTATGGGATCTCATCCCATTTTTATCGACAAAATTCATTTATGAAAAAAATTCAAATCAAATGTAAATCTCCTTAAATTCTTATGCATAAATTTCTGATTGCAATTAGTGTAGAAAAGTTCTTCATATGTCTGATTTTTTTTTTATCATTCTTCTACCAGTTTTTTTTTTTTTTTCGTTTTTTCCCCTTTTGAATATTTGTGTGTTGCAGGCTATTTTTAAGCCTCCAAAGGCTATACGTGGAGGTATTCCAATTTGTTTTCCTCAAGTATGTGGCTCTCCTCCAGTTATTTTCTCCCCTTATTATTATTATTATTATTATTTTCCTTAAAAGCTAACCAAAAATTCTTCTACATATGGAGTTTGGAATTCAGGGTTCTCTTGAACAACATGGGTTTGCTAGGAATAGGCATTGGATGGTAGATCCTGATCCTCCGCCTTTTCTGACATGTAGCCCCAACAAGGCTTTCATTGATTTGATCCTTAAGCACTCTGAAGAAGATGCAAAGAGCTGGCCACACAGGTGCATGACTCAATCTTGATTGCATGTTTAATTTTGCCGAAGGTATCATGTAATTGCTTACAAGGCATTGGAGCAAGTTACTTCCATTCCATGCTTACCCTTCTTTTTTCTGTTTTTCGTTTATTCTTGGGTGGGTCGAGGGGTCAAATTATTGAGGTTGAGCATTAGTTTCACTTTTTTTTTTTTTGTGTAAACAATCATTTAGTTTATTCCAAGAAATGTTCATCTGCTATATGGGAGTGGTATTAGGACTCCTAAAATATGTTACCAGATCTTTTGACTGAAGGAAATCTTGAACTAATAGATAATACTATCACTATCATTTACAGATACGAGTTTCGCCTAAGGGTAACTTTGGGACCTGGAGGAGATTTGATGATGACTTCTCGTATTCGCAATACAAATACCGATGGAAAGCCGTTTATGTTTACATTTTCCTACCACACATATTTTGCCGTTACCGATATCAGGTTCTATTTTGATGCTTGTTTTTAATATTACTTTGAGTTATTCCCCTTTACCCCCCTACTTCTCGTATTCGCAATACAAATACCGATGGAAAGCCGTTTATGTTTACATTTTCCTACCACACATATTTTGCCGTTACCGATATCAGGTTCTATTTTGATGCTTGTTTTTAATATTACTTTGAGTTATTCCCCTTTACCCCCCTACTGCATCATTCATATTCCCTCTCACATTTAGTTTCACTAAGGAGTCCAACATTGATGTCATCAGATATGTTTGAACCATTTGACATGTTTGCTATCTATCTCAAACTTAGGGGATGCTTGGGTAATGAGATGAGATGAGAATTTTGTGAATAGTAGTGAAATAGTTTGCGAATATTAGTGAAATGGTTTGAGTTAAGATGCTTTATTGGGTTTTGGGAAATGAGAGAAAAAAAAATTGAATAAAAATGTTATAAAGTTAAAATATTATTATAATATAATTTTTTTAAAATTATTTTTGTTTTGAAATTTGAAAAAGTTATATTATTTTTTGTGTTTTGTTTGGAAGTTTGGGAAAGTTGTAACGATTAGGTAATAATTAGATGAAAAAGTTGAAGATTTGAATTTGAAAAGTGTGTTTGAGTGATATTTGGGAAGGAAATTATGAGAAATTTTGATATGAGATGAGATGAGATAACTTTTCGAAACAAGTCCTTAGTCTTCTTTTCCTCTAGCCAATGAATTGGAATCAAACAATTTAATCAATTGATTGATTTGGGACTACTTATTAAGAACACAAAATAGCTATGAATTTTTAGTGCCTTGTAGTTGATATTTGTGAGAGAGGCATGCAGTTAAATACAAATAGAGATATCTTGTTGAACCTTCTTTTGGTGAGGAGCAATGTGTCACACATGAGAAGCTGTCTCTGCCCCTCTCGCTCAAAACAGTACTTTCTTCCGTCCATCTTAAGCAATGGCATATTGCTGAACTACTGTGAGATAGACAAACCTAATCCAACTTGGTTTAGCTTCTATTTCTTATGAAGACTCCAAATTTTGGAAGAACACAACTACTTTGCCATCATTCATGCTAGTTGTGTTAACTATGAAACTCCATCCATTTTATCATTTTAATATTCTTGATAAATTTTCTAAAATGCCCATTCTATTAGTCTCTTCATGTTGGGCCCTGGAAAAAGAGATCAATTAGTGTCTGGAGATGAAACAAACAGCAAAAAGGCAATACCATTGTCTGATGAATTAGTTTCTGTTGTTTAACTGCTTGCAGAATTTATTCTTGACATTTATGTAATGTTAGTGTATCATAGATGACACTTTCAGAGGCAAGTTTTGTTGACTCATTTTGTATGACCTTAGATGAGCAGTTAACTACATTTGTGATTGATGCACTAAGAATTCAGGAGAATGTAAATTTTGTATTATTTTCTAATTAGCTCTCATGTTCTTCTGTTTAGTGAAGTGCGTGTGGAAGGACTAGAGACCTTGGATTATTTGGATTACCTGAAGAATAAAGAGAGATTTACAGAACAAGGGGATGCAATAACGTTCGAAGCAGAAGTTAGTACTTGTTTGAATAGGAATGCTTGGTATTTTTACAGTAATCTTGTTCAAATATATATTAGTTGCTCTAATTACTCTTGTTGTAAAAGGTGGACAAAGCATATCTCAGTACACCCACAAAAATTGCCATTATTGACCATGAAAGGAAGAGAACGTATGAATTGCGGAAAGATGGACTTCCAGATGCTGGTGAGTTGGGTCTGATCCACATGCTTAGGCTTTGAATTTTCCATTCTATGTTAGCAAATTTAATTAGTTTTTTCAATAGTAGATAGCCAGTTGATAAGGTGATATTAGGATTAGGGGAATAGTGCAAGAAAATGGACTAGCTATCGCTTCAAAAATTTTTTGTACCTCAAGATACGGGCCCTCAAATTTTGAGCTGGATTAAAATGGAGTACACTGTGTGAATGCAGTTGTTATAAATGACTTTAGGACTGCCACATAATCAGATTCTATGGGTAAGTTAGATGGCTTGCTTGCTATTAATCAACCTTTTTGCACGGAAAAAATCGTGCAAAAAAATGTAATAATTTATCATTTTTATTTCTTTTTATTGAGAGTATGGTGATAAAATTATCTTCATTCTTCTTATTATTTGGTGGTTGAACTCATTCATCATAAGTCTTCAGCATTGCTAGTGTGGCATTTTTAGCATAATTATTTTCCTCTGCAGTGGTTTGGAATCCATGGGATAAGAAGGCAAAGGCAATTCCTGACTTTGGGGATAATGAATACAAGCACATGCTATGTGTTGAGGCTGCTTGTGTGGAGAAACCCATTACATTGAAACCTGGTGAAGAATGGAGAGGAAGGCAGGAACTATCTGCTGTTCCTTCCAGTTACTGTAGCGGACAACTTGACCCACAAAAGGCTCTTTAAAGATCAACCCCATCCAAGTGCATATAGTGTACAGGTACATCACCATTTGGAACAAAAGACTCTTGGGTTGAGTTTCATGATCTTTTAGGGTATGATGGCTAACACAACATTTCGGGACATGCCAATTGCACAACTTTGCATCTTTCTGAAATGAAACTTTAACTCATTTGGATTTAAGGATTGTTGTGCGTGAAATTCTTGCGGTACGATCAAGTACTAACTCTTAACTAAATCACTCTTTCAGGCTCTTTTGCAGTTTAGATTTGGTGCTCCCAGTGAGTTTTTGCCAGCATTGTTTTGTTTTTTGGTTGGAGTACAGATTCATTATTAGCAGAAGTGTCTATAATGTCCTTGAAGCGCTTTATTGTTGAGGAAGAAGGAAGAGAAGGCAGTGTTCAGAAAAGGAATTTGTATTTTTTACGAGGATTTCTGTCCCAAGCAAATCAAAGCAGAAGAAAGAAATGAATCTCGTTTTTGTTTTGTTCCCCTCAAAACTTTCCTTTTTCCTTCAGAAAACATTAGATTCTTTATATGCAACTCGTGTTTCGTTTGTTTTCTGAAATATGAAATAGCCACATTCCCCCGTATTAGTCTTGACAGTCCATTCATTTGAGTCGATGACTCGATAGTGATTTTCAATTTTCTTGCATGAAGTTTTATTGATCAAATGCATTATTTTTTCTTTAGTCATCTAACTATAGACTTTTAAATCATCAGGCAAGTAATATATGACATAAAATAGGACACATTATGAACTCACTTCCACCTCTAACTCTGATGAGTTTGCATGATGGTAATTTCCATAATTGAGTTTCTCACCAACAAAGGGATCATCCCACGGTGTCGTTCGTCTCAATCATCCAAAATTAGTCTGGAGTTTATAGATAAGTGACTTAAGTCTACAAAATCATATAAATTATAAATTAAATAATGAAAACATTAAAATTATGTAAAAAAAATCATTTAAAATCATAATAATTTGTGTAATGTTCGCTCGAGCGAACATCACTTGGAGGTCGGAATAAAAACATGTGATTGCAACATACTTAAATCCCTCAATTTTTAAATTTAACAGTCTAAAAATTGAAATTATTGCAAACCACATCATTGAAATGAACAACAAAGCAAACACATTTCACAAATTTCAAACTACAATGTTTAAATACAATGATTTTGGAACCCTAAAATTCTATAAAAAAAAATTGAGTAGCGGAGTAGCTTATAATTTGTGATGAACTTTGGAAAGTAGCTTGTGGCGGCCTTAGGTGACAACAAACGGTAGGGAACTGGGCGGTGAACTTCACGAAGCACAGTGTGGATAGTGGAGGGGGGGAAGAAGGGGGTCCAAAACGTAGGACTCCCTTCTCCACGAAACAACGTCGTTCTGCTAGACATCGTTTAGTTTCTCCCTACATTTTGGATCCGCATAAGCGAAACGACGTCATTACTCTTAAAGTGAAACGACATCGTTTTGATATATTGTTTTTTAAAAAATAAATATCGGAGTTCGTAGTTTGGAATTCAGAGCTCATGTCTCCAACTCTAAACTCTGACTAGTGGAGTCGGAGTTATTTTGACTCTGAATTTTGTAAACTCTGACTCCGTCGGAGTTAGAGCCTTGCTAGAATTCGGCTGGAGTTGAAAAATCGGAAATTTTGCCTACCCTTACTTATAATAATACTATGTATAAGTATCAAATAGATAAATTCTCTTTTGTAAAAAAAGTTAACCTCACTAATAAATCATAGATTTTTTATAATTCTTTTAGGTGAGTTCCATTTTTTTTACGAGAGATTTTATGGAATTTGTCTACTTGGATTTCTGCAAATCATTTCTCAATGCCTATTGCTCAGAGCGCATTCTAGTTTTCCTTCTCCGAAAACTCCCATATTATCTATCTTTCTCACTTTTCTCCGTCGGCTGGCAGGTCAGAATTACAACTCTCTCTCTCTCTCTCTGCAATCTGTACTATTCCAATTCTCTGCAGAGTTTGAACTTTAATTTCAGAACCCATGTTCTCTAAGCTCTTAGTCCTTAATGAGCTGTGTTGTTTTTCCAATTTTCGTGGATATTGCTGTAGTTTTTGCTCCTCCTATTTGGTTAGAAAGAGGTTTTACTTTACTTATGGCGAGGTTTTCTCCAGAGCTTTGTGCATTTTGGACTTTTGCACAAACTGAATTTTGGAGGGAGTGTTCAAATCTTTAAGATTATGGACTCAACTCTCCTTCGAAGATGTCTTGTATATTTGCATAATAGGTTTCGATGATAAAGGTATGTATCCTCTACGTTATTGGTTTTTGGATATTGAGTGAAAAATCCCTACTGTTGTAAGGGAAGTGGATCTGATGCAACCACCACCACATCAGCGTTCGCAGAGGAATATCGCGAATTTCAAAGCTCAGATAGTAAAGAGACTTACCGTAGGGACGTCGAAGAAGTATTTTTGTTATTGGATTGGATTTTGAGTTTGAATCTAAGCGAGGTGGGATTTAATAACTTTTCAGTCAACTTAGCGGGAAAATGTTCCTCTCCATAACCAGTTTATAGGATCGATTATGAAAAATGGAAAAAGTTCCACTGCCATCAACTCCCAAGAAGGAAGTTAGCGTGTACAAGTGCTGGGTATCGGCAAAGTGAGCACTACTCTTTACTGAATGGGGCAGTTTTTCCATCTTCACCTCCAAAGGGAAGATCGGAAATTGTTGTTGGGAAAATTGGGAAGGAGGCTTTTGCTTCCCATCAATCGATGGTTATTGGTGATAATGTGATGTTAGAAAATGGGAATGTTATAAATGTAAGTCAGTGCAGCTTCATTAAAGACTCGGAGATAAAACAGAGAGTGAAGGAAGGGTTTTGCTTCTGCACTCAGTTAAATTAAATCAATTAAATGGGACAACAGATAGCGTTGTTTCTTTATATAGTAAAGACCATAAGGAAGTATTAGTTGCTGAAGACATAAAAGACACATTCAATAGAAGTCCACTGCGGGCCCCACTTGGGATAGCATTTTTCTCCACAAGTGTGGGTGGGCCTGCAAAGCTTTTGATTTAGGAAGCATTGATAGCTGTACTAACTCATTTGACAGTGGTGGCTTGCCTAATACCAATGTGCCAAGGGAATGGATGCAGCTGATTGCTGCAGCACAGGGCCTTGAAGAGGTATCAATGGAATGTGCCAATTTGTTGAAAAATGGATTAGATGCCTAGATTAAACGATTGATCGAGTCCTGCATTGGCCATGACACATTGAAGAACAGTATATACGCACACCAGTTTCCTGGGAAGCTCATTAATGGTGTTGCTTCAGGACTTTATTATCAGTTGCAAAAGGGCAGTAGGCCTTTCGAAGGCATCCAAGAACAGGGACAGCATTTCCCAATTTTGTCACTAGATCTCAAGGTGGCAATGGAGCTGAAACCCCTGGAGCTTGGAAAAGACTGGCCATTGCTGTTGTAGAAAATATTTTCACATGCATTGGAGGAATAATATTTCTGGAGAAAACCTGTGTCTCCCGTACGTGATTACATAGGTACTGACTGCTCCCAAGGGTCATGACGGTATCAGCTTTGCTTGGGTGCTAATGCAGTAACTCTAGTCTGTGGCCTTTGATGAAGCAATCTTCTCTGGTTGTAATTAAACTTTGTCACTAAGAATTTGAATGGTATGAAAGCAGGATATGTTCTGGTTTTAAATGTTATGCTAGATCTCAAATACCCACCTTTAACAGCAACCAGCAGTAGGAAGTTGGACAAAGAACCCCATGTTTGCTTGACATGTAGTGTTCTTATCATAGTTTTGGTTTCTTACTCATATTTTCGTGAGTTTTCCTTTGTAATTTAAAGCTATTGGGACGATAATTTCTTTTTGCAGGAATGATATGCCTATTTCAGTTGTTAAATAAAACCACATGATGTAAAAGTTTTTGTGTAATGTGTATCAAACTTAGCATTTGTCAAATTCAAATTAACAGCTCATTCTCATAATATTTTTCTTGAAGAATTCAATTTCAGTTCTTGAATTCTGTGGCATTGAAATTTGACTTGTTTTCTTTCAAACAATGCACTTAACTTTCTTTGAAGCTTTTCCAACATTTTACTTTATATTAAGTGGATCATACTATCAAGTTAATTAGTTAGGGGCAGTACTAGTAAGGATTAGTTATTTTGTGGGTTCAAAACAAAAGGAAGTCCACTCTTTGAGGCGCAGGAAGTCTTGTATTGTGCAATCTCTCTCACAACCTTGCTGAAAGGGTCTGTCTATGATATAAATAGATTTGTACTCTCTGGTATGATAATTTTAAAAAGTACGGATTTTTCAAGCATCCACCATACCCATATCTGATATGTATCCAGCAGGATATACATTGAGATATTTCAGGGCATATGAGGTGTGTATCCATACTCAAAGAGATCAAGTCTTTCCATCAATATGGCTCAGATACAGCAGAATACGCAGCATATGGCATAGATAGTCATTCTTTGAGGGGAGATTGTCCTCTCTGAATTGCTCGAGTAAGCAATGCATAGTGGTTTGTGATGTCACCTGGCTAACAAGAATTAGCGTGTCATCATTTGGTCAATAAGAGCTTTCATTTGCATGAAACATGATAGACTTGACATGCGTTTCAGAGGACAGGAGTGGTGCATGACCCAGGGGACAAAAGAGTGTAATATCCATAGCAAGGCTGAGTGGCTGTACCATCCTGGGGGTTCGCTCACCCTTCACGACATGAGATCCTTATCTCTTACCTTTGAGCCAAGACCCTTAAACTGTATTGTGTTGCACTGGACTAGACAGTTCCCTGCCCTGTTGGGTTGAGGAGAGTGCCGCCTCTGGCCAATGTCAACATGAAGGTGTTTGTAGCCATCACTCGCAGGTCTGGGGGAATTACAAGCTCCCATCCATCTGTTAGAGGATATATGGAGGAGGTAGTTGTGTCCTTGAGTATGCCAAACTTCCTTAATCGTTGAGTTCTGCTCCCAACCCAGGCAGGCATGGTTTGCATCTCCATGCAATTTTGAGTCCTTTAAATAGATGTGGACACTCAAACTTTGAGGAGATGCAACAAGATATTGCTCCTTAAGTATTGCTCACATAGCATTGTTTGATTGGTGGAGGGATGCTCAGAATCTGAAGCTCAAGGTGTATGATTCTTTGCTCATTGCGGAATTGGTTCTTTGGCTTGGGGTTCCTGAGTTTGACATCTCAATCTCTGTAGAAAATTTTTTAAGAATCTTATGGCTAGATCAAGATAAGTATATGCACTGTTGCTGGGTTCGTTTGGGCATACTGTCTTTATGAGCTGGATTCGCTTTGTTGCGAGACAGGATTTATCCCATTCGACTTGCAAACCATAGTCTCTAATATCTCTTTTTATGCATCTAGATTGCACATACCAAAACATATCCAATAAAGTTTAAAATAAATCTGATGCTGATTTTTGCATCACTGTCATCAATCCAACATTTTCATTTGCTGTGCTGCTTGTATAGTTGTATGTTAGACTGATGGCATGCTTTCCTTCCATTGTAACATAATTTAGACTTGAGTCTTTGCGGGATGATTTTAGCATCACTGGCATGTAAAGTAATCAACATTTTCATTTGCTTGGCTGCTTGTATTTAGATTTTGATCATATGCTTTCCGTCCATGTAATGTCCACATATGCCATGCATGGTCTGCTCAGCATGCACGTACACTATATATTGATAAGCTAAACTGCCAAGTGGGCGAACTATTCCCAAATGAGTTGATCTTGGATACAGCAAAGTATTATTATATTTACACAGTACTTCATCATTGGGTAGTATTTCTTTTTCACTCAACATAGGTAAACCGGATACATATTTCATATTATTCTTGCAATAACTATGTACCATGCCACTGCAATGTTGGCAATTTGATCGTAAAAAGGTGATGCCATGTCAGGTCGCAGGACATTAGCAACGTATTATTCTTATAGCATGAGATGTGAGTGTTGTTTTAAGCTTGATGTGCAGAGAAGGACGAGGCTGCAGTATGGTTAGACCACATAAAAACCCTCCAGAAAGGCCGTTGCTTCGGCTTGGGATGGGGACCTATCGGCCTAATTGATTCTGGTTTGCTCAACATTTCCCACATCACATGGACGTCTTGATATCCACAGGTTTGTACATCATTGTGAAGCTTCAACAGCCCAGCACCTGCACAAAACAAGTCCACATCATGTTAGGGGTAGCTTTCATGCACATCAGTGAGGAAAGTAAAAGAACAAAAAAAAGTCGTAGCTTTTTATGCAGATAATATTATATGCTCTGGAACTGCTTTTATTCCTGATGCTCCAACTAGTGGTTCTGACACCACCAAGGAGGTGTTGCGGCCAGGACCTTTTTGGGATCATGTTTTTTAGCACAAAGTTGTAGGCAACATAGTATTTTAATGTTTGTTGTTAGGTCATTACTGAAGTGTTTTCTTTTCTTCCTTTTCTGAGCAGGCCATGTAACTGAAGTGACACTTGCACTGAAAAAGATGTTGATCCTATCATAATTCATGAGGCACATCTTTCGGCGTGAGGGCAAAAGTGTTGGTGTTACCACACTTACCACTTACATGAGTGGCCGCATAGAAAAGTAAGAAATAGAATAGTGTAGGCAGTACATTGCTAGTTTTTTATACATAAAATCAAACTATCTCATCTTATATAATTTATAATTTTTTTAAATTTTTCATAAAATATAATAAATAATTTAATTTTTTCAAATCTCAAAACAAAAATAATAATTTTCAACAAAACATTCCATCTCATCTCATCTGAATTTAAAGTTTCAAAATATAGCAGCCATGAACAATATTTAATTTATGTAATGTCTTTGTTTTTAGAAAAATAAAAATAAAAAAATACATAATCTCCTGAACTTTCGTCCGTAGAGTGTATCTTCAACTCCATCTTAGACGGAGTGTGAGATTTGGTTAACTCTACTCTGTCTTAGACGGGGGTATGGGATTTGGTTAATTTTATCTTGGACATAATTGTGTTGTCTCTCAGACTTTAGGTCTGTAGAGGTTTTGCGGCTTGGATTAGATAATGTCAATCACAAGTGTGTACTGAGAAACTATAAATGTCGTAGTTAGTTTGTAATGTATATTTCAAGTTAAGTTTGTAATATCGGTTAAAAAATAAGAGAGAAAAGAAAAAGAAAAAGAAAAAGAAAAAGAGTACTCTGGTGGTATGGCATACAGTCACACTCAACTTTGTTTTGCCTTCAAAGTGGATTTAGCCTACTGGGTATTAGCCCATCCACTAGTGGAATCTTTTGAGCTATGTACCACTCTTGAGTGTACTAACTAATATATATTAGGAAAAAACTATTTTGTCCTCCCAATTGTACCGTTCTATTTGACTATTTGGTAATTTTTTTATTTATTTAATAATTAAGAAAATGATTTTAAGTATATTGAAATATTTTTAAAAAATATTTAAATGTGAAAAAAAAAGAAAAAAAAAACCAAAAACCAAAAATCAAAAGCGGTAAAACTTGAGTAGCTGAGCGGGCTACTCTGGGTGACAGAATATCCCGACTATATATATTAATATATTAAGAAGAAGAATAGGGATTAGGAGAGATCAAGATTCAAAACACTGTCTGGATAATGATAATTACACTGTAAAAATCGATTTTTTTGCAGGGAGATAATTTCCATTAAAAAAAGGGATAAAATGCATCTTTTATTTATTTTTTAATAATTATGTTATAATTTAGAAAACAAATCAATAGCTTCAGCATGACACAGCTACGAGGTCAGCAAGTGTAAACACTGAATGAAGCATGAAAGTCGAGAAGATCAATGGATTTTATATGTTGTTTTTTTTTTTAGTTGGTGGAGAATAGACTCATCATGTATTGGGTGTGGAAATATCTGTATTGTCTATGAATTGATATTTGATTTGAGGAATTCGTACGGACAGGTATTTTGGGCTTTTAGTGGGATTCCTCGTCCTTGGAGGAGTTCCTTAACCCATGTTTTCTTTCTGCTTTTGATTATATTTATTTAAATTTTAAAGTCTTTGACGACGTTTTCAGAAAAAGGTTTTTTTTTTTTTTATTATTATTATTATTATAAAAAAAACAGGGTTTTTGTAGCAATGGGTTACTGAAAATAAATTATAATTTGTAAGAGTTGGTATCAAAGAAAAAGTCGAGATATTGGGTTTTTAGCTAATTATGGTGTTATTTGAAAAGAAAGCTAAGATCATATTACTATAATAATATTAAAATTGCAAATTTATTTTCGAGGATCGTTAAAATGGTATCACTTGTTTTATTTTTCATTAATATTAACGATTAAGTTTAAACCAAATATATAAATTATAGAAAAAGTAATAGTTTTTTGGTGTACATTAATAATAATGATTTCACTATTTGTTGACAAATTGCAAAATGGTGTTAATTTACATTCTTTTGTTTTTTTTTTTTTTTTCCTAAGTACTATATTTTCAAAATACTAGGATGACGGTCTTTTTCGCCTTACTTTTTTTAGTATTTTTTTTTACTGTTCTTGATACTTGTTAGTGCTTACCCGGCTACCTCTAAAGGAAAAAGGAGAATTTTTAAACACTTCAAACCTACCCCCGGGGACTTCCCATCTCTCTCTCTCTCTCTCTCTCTCTCTCTCAGTTTGTGTTCCGACAGGAAAATGTAGAAAACGTTAAAAGGAAATTAATCATGCCAACTGCCAAACACCAAGCGACCGACACAATACCCATATGATTTAACATGAAAAAAAAAATAGTAACATCAGAGAATATCTAGAATTCTATCCAATGGGGAACTTGAAACAAAGTAAAAAAAATCATGTAGAAAAACAGGTAGGATGAAAGAAGATGGACAAAAAACATTATTAAAAAAGAGATTCCCATGTAGTTTTTTTTTTTTAAAAATTGTAATTTTTCGTGTCCAACTTGTGTGGGTGAGATTGCTTTCAACATGAATATGAAAAGAAGAATATAAAGTGGGAACATGACAGGTTCCATTGGTATGGAGCGAATGTCTTCATTTGAGAGTTTTCTTTTAAACCGTTGATTATAATAAGCTTATAAAGAAAGCAAAAAAGGTTACTCTCATCGAAGAAAATTCATAGCCATCTGATAAATTCTATTTTTCTTACGGTTAAACAGAAGCAGAGGAAGGAGAAGGAGAAGGAGAAGGAGAAGAAGAAGAAGGGGAAGGATGTTAACAAAGAGGGAGGAGCGTACACTTTCAGTACCCAGAAAAAAGAAGAAGAACCAAGACAAAAAGCTTGTGTACTGGGGCTCTGTTTTCCAAGGCCAGAAACAGAGGAAAAAAATATCAATCTTCAGGAACTGTATTGACACTCTGAAAACAAGTTAATTAAAGAGAAAAACAGATGAATTGGGAAGAAACTTGTCAACAATTTTTTCATGATACAATTTGGATACAAATCCCACAAATCATGGACCAGAAAAAGGAAGGAAACAACTAATTGATTTTGCTGCCATTGCTAACATACAACACAAGTATACACATGATGAAAAGCAAATAAAATCAGATTGTAATAAAGGAGAAGAAGAGACCATACTGACCATTTTTGCGAGACTTAACACGAGCAGAAACAGCAACCCAAACACGCCTGACAGGGAAAATCATTTTCTGCCATAAATCCATCAACTTTTCCTTCACCCTGAGTTTCTTTCTGGGCTTTCTTCTCCTATTCCCACCACCACCAAGTCGAACCGCTATGGCTCGTAACCCGGCCAGACCTGAGACCCCTTTATTCACTTTCTTTTTTTAATCTTCTGATCTCTGTCTTATTCTCTCCACACACACAAACACACAGCGAGAGAGAGAGAGAGAGGTTGTGCTTGCTGGGGCAGCTTCGAGAGCAGCCAAGCTCAGAGCGTAATAGGTGCCACTCGGTTTGTCGTCTGTTATAACTCTGTATTCAGTGCACCGACACGTGACGGTATCTTTTCTTACTTTATTATTTTTTTTGGCATATTCTTTTATTATTTATTACTTACTTGCATCTCTTATCCGACATCACTGTAATTTCAATTTCTTTCATTCATTCGGACCATCAAAACAAAATTTTTAGTTTAATTTTATTAGTATTGAAAAATAATCAATTATTGTGAATAAAATGGCTCATTTAATAATGATTATTGCAGCTAAAACAAATACATAAATGTTAAATAGTAATATGTCTCTAAGTAATTAAGAAAAATTTATAAATAACTTACTTCTCCACATGTCAGTTATTGATATACTAGAAATGAAATTTAAAATTTAAAATTTTAATTTAAAAATAAAATTAATAAAATGAATCTTATAAGTAAAAATTATAAATATATATAACATTACTTTAAATAATATTATATGCTATACTACAAGAAAAATAGACTTTTGTGGCCATTTAATTGTGGCGAAAAGGTTATTTGTGACCAAAACAGACTCATTTTGGCTGTAAATAATCATTTCGTTGGAATTAAATAGCCACAAATAAGCAGTTTTCTTGTAGTGAGCTATAAATATTATAATGAGATAAATGTTTTTTTTTTTCTCAAATTTAAATATTTTTACATTGTCAAAGGACAAGTGGTGGAATTAAATCTATGAAAATCTTTTGGCTTTTGGGGGAAACTTTATCGTTTAGTCATTTGTCGGGGTCTAATTTTTGGTTTAAATTATTGACGTGTGTTTTGAAACCAAAATTAAAGTCCAAATAGAAGCTTTTTTTATTTTTTTTAATGTATACATAACAATTAATTATTAAAAAAAAGAGTGTCAAAATATATTTAATTTGCAATAATAATTAAAAAGGAAAAAAAAGGGTTTAAGGGGGGTTAGAAGGAATAGTGTCGGCAAGGTCACTGTCCACGTGGTCAATAGGCAACGGGTATGGAGGGAAAAAGATTGGTGTGATTAGACGAGAGCTCTCTCAAGGTTAGTGAAAGGGATGCCCTTCCCTATCTCATCCTTCCACATTTCAATCTAAACATTAACATGTTTTTTTTTGTCCAAACTTCTCTTCTTTTCTTTCTTTCTTCTGATATCTCAACCATCAATCATTTTTCTATTTCTTGGATAAACAATTGTTCAAAAAGTGATTCAATAATTGGGTTCCTACTTTCCAAATTGTTATATATATATATAGTCGTGATAGGATTGGGTTCCTACTTTCCAAATTGTTATATATATATATATATATATATATATATATATATATATATATATATATAGTCGTGATAGGATTACAACCATATTACTATCTATCTACAACCCAACTGTATTTCAAGTTTTTTATTTTTTTTATAATTTTTTAAGTATTTTTTTAACATTTATAATCACTAAGAAAAAATTAAAAAAATATATATAATTTTACTAATACATATTTTCTTAATTATTAAGTAAAATAAAAAATTAAAAAAAAAAAGTAGTAGATGAGTGATGGATAGTTGTGGTAAGGTCATGATCCAACTTATAGATCAAGACAATATAAATCCAAACAAACTAAATGGTATGATTAGACATGTATTTTTTTTTTTTTTTCTATTTTTACTTGAGATCATACGTTAGTTCACTTGCAGTTCGACCCCATTAATCAGACAGATCGAAGACGAGTCCACTTTTCAAGTCAAACATTATTCGTATTTTTAATAATGTTAATATTGTTGAATTGTAATTAAAATGGTATGTACTCATTTTGTAGTAATAAATGAAGGGGTGAGACATGAATTTTTTTTTTTTTTTATTATTATTTTTTTTTATACAACGGGGATGGGGGTTCGAATCTAAATTTTCTATTTCGAAAGTCGGATTGTATATCATCAAGTCATCAGACTCTTGACATATACAAATATATACATCTTATATACACAAATCAAACGTGATAATTTTGAAAATTATAATTACTTGTAATCTTCTAAATATTTTTTAATATGGCATCAAATCATTAGTATATAAATAAAATATAATAAATATTTTTTCAATAATTTAATATCACATAACGAGAATATGAATGGATGATGAGTAATATTACTCAGACAGTTTAATATTCAATTTGGATGAAATGATATTTGACATGATAATTCACATTTTCCATCTTAATGCTACTAGCTGTCACTCTGCCTCATGTTCACCGACTAAAATATAGTGACGAGACTTTAGTGCCATTTTAAAAGGATTTGGACCACAAATCTCTTTAGCTTTCGAATTGTGACTTTTGTCATGAATTTCGTATATTCTCCATCTGGGTCTCAGATTTTTGTACATATCTGATAGAACTTCGATCCAATACACAACATGACTAGTAGTGATCACTGATCATGATCATGAGCTTTCCAAACAAATTTAGCTAGGGTTTTATGACCAATGCCATATATATATATATATATATATATATATATATATATATATATGTGTGTGTATGTATGGCATGGATTAATATCCTTTTGTAATTCTTTGATTCAACATCTTTTTATAATTCGAAAAGAGGTAGATAGAGTAGTTTGTAGACCTAGTACTAAATTCTACTCTTGGACAATAGAAATGATATTTACAGTGTTAGGGAATGTTTTGATAGTGAGTTGAGTTGAATTAAGTTGAGATGAGATAAAAGTTGAATAAAATATTATTAGAATATAATTTTTTAATATAATTTTTGTTTTGTGATTTGGAAAAATTGAATTGTTTATTATATTTTATTTGAAAGTTTAGAAAAGTTGTAATGATTAGATAAGATGAGATAAGTTGAGATCAATTCATTATCCAAACAAGACCTAAAGTATGTAAGTATTGCGCACTCCTTTTGAAAAAAAGTTAATAATATGGGATCCACTTGAATAATACGCGAGACTTGCACACCTCAAGACCATTTACTCTTTAGATAATATAGAATATGGACACAACATTAATAAAATGAATCTATATTTGTATTTATATTTCTTGGAATCCTGAAAAAATATTTGAATTAGAAAATTATAAAATATCTTGATCCATATGATGGAAGATAGGGACGTTGCGTTCATAGGAATTAGACATATGCACCTACCTCAAGCCAGCTCAATACCCAAGTAATTGAGGTGAATATCTAGGGCCCTTAAAAATAAATGCACATTAATAAATAAAAATAATTTTGAAAATAATGACATATTGACATGGGGTTATAGAACTTATTGAAGGACACAAAAGGAAACTCAATTTTAATTATATATTTATACCTATTTAATCATCATGTGATGCAAAGAAAGTTCTAAAAGTTCTTGAAACTTTAGCAAAAATAAATTTACAGACTGACATGATTTCATATTACACGTTAGATCTATTTTATATTAAAAATAATTTTATAAAAATCTCTTTACTCGTAAAGTACTCTCAATTAAAAGACGTCCTATTTTAAACTTTTACCCCCCTCAAGCTAGCTTTAGTTCATATATATTTTCGGCCTTAGTTCTGTTATATAATTTATTTGCAAAAGCATTTAATTAATGGGGGCCTTTATAACAACAATCATGCTCATGTTTGAACTTTGTAGGAATTTCGTTTATGAGAGATTGTATTTGAGTATATATATTGCTGGGTTTTTATTTTTTAATAAAAGAATTTTGGAGTTATATATTTTATTTATTCCCTATATATATCTATATATATATATATATATCTGGTAACGAGAAATGTTTGGATTGTAATATATAATTTTAAAATAAAGTTTACAGAGACTTGATATGATATATTAAAATATTATAAAAAAAATTATAGAATAATTAAATAGAAAGTATCACATTATTAAAGACATTAACTTATAAACTTAATTTTATAATTAATATATTTATAGACGTGACACTTCTTCTTTGTTCATAATGAATTGGCCTATGTAATAAAGTGTACGTGTCTCGTGCGGGCAATAAACATGAGAAGGTTTGTATTAAAGTTATTTTGGACTTTCGATCAAAACCTTCTCTCACCTAATTAATTAATCCAAACAAAGCATGATCATTGTACGTACGTAGGGTTCTTCTTTTTTCTAATTTTATTAATTAAATGTTGGTCCTACGTGGTCCATCCACCATAAATATTATATCCATAATCTTAATTGATTTTTATGGATTTGATTTTTTTCAATTGGTCAATTATTTGTAATAGTGGATAATCTAATCATAACATCATTAAATGTATCTAAACCCTCTCTCTCTCTCTCTTCTTTGGGTTGGAAATAGGGAATATTTTTTTTTAATTATCATATTTTCGTACTCAACAAACGGTTAATAAAATAAATAAATAACAAATAATCTCTTTAATTATTCGATATTAAAAGGCTAATGTATAGTATTTATTGAATCTATTTTTTATTTTTGTTATAATATGATCATATAATAATAATATCAATATATAGTAATAACCATTGTAATCATTAAGTTTTCTTATCAAAGGAAAATAAATAAGTTACACATTTTAATGATTAAAGACTAGGAAACAGAACAACGATCAGTTCATTGATCTGTTTCATGTCCAATCAGCATATGGTAAGAAATTTCAAGACATTGTTATATAAGAGATGTTTATAGTTTAATTAAGGACTGTGATTTGTTTGGATTAGGAAGTAGGAACATGTCATCAAATATGAGGATCTTATAACATTAATTAACCCTATAAGACAAAATATTTCTGGTCAGATTCCATGTTATCCATTTCACAAAGATAAGAGGATAGAATAATGTGGTTTTTTTGTTCATAAGCTTTCAGAGTAAATTAAAGTTTGGTTACCCAAAAAAAAAATAAAAAAATTGTAATATTTGGGTCCAATTTATATATCACAGAGATAGACGATTTGATCATGAAATCAACCTACTTTCATCTGAAACATATAGATCCTTGGGATGAGTAGTGTTAAGTGGAGTGGATTTTATGAATTTCACTCATCCATATTGAATTTTCTTATAAGAAATCTATTAAATCAAGGAGTATAATATTGATGTGACTAAGCATCTACAATATGAAAGCATGTCTCGATTCGTTTTCATTTTATCTTTTTCTAATCATAACTAATACTTTTAGAAAAATATTATTTATCATCCTACTAGCATACTTATCATGATATGATATTAGATGATCGATTAACAAGTGAAATATAACAAAAAAAATTTCAAACATTTAATATCACACTATAGGATGATGAGAGGATGATAAATACAAAATAAACGATGACTAAATTGGGTTTGAGATTCCAAATGGTGCATAACATAACCTCATAATCATCTAGTCTTATCCCTAAAAAAAAAAAAAAAAGGGAAAAACATGAACCACAAGAGTACTAGCAGGCCGGGGGGGTTTCAACATTGAGAATAAAAAGTAGTTGACTGGATGCCACGAGTATTATTATTATTATTGCCTCAAACTTTATAGAAAGTAGAAATGAAGGGACGTTGGTTGCTGATCAATTTCCTCATCAAATAATTTAACTTTTTCCTATTGGGATTATTCTCAGATTGCATAATGTCAACAACAAAGAGAGTGTCTGAACAGAAGCCTCATCCTGGCCTGTTACAATGGGAGCATCATCATCAACTTTAGTCAAAAATATTTGAGTTAACATTAAAGACATGAGTGTGTGCTGATCATGAACAAGGAATAACATCATCCCCCAACCAATCATATTAATTTGAATATTAACATGATATATATAATTTCCCTTTTAGAAATAATGATCAGCATCCATCTTTCTTTATCAAAAATGATATATCCATGCTTTTGTTCAAAACCAATAAAAACAAAAGATCAAATATATTTAGTGCTTTGTCCTTTATTTTTTTTGCATTTGCAATCAACTTGAACTAGTGTTCATATTCCAATCCACTGCACTTAACCCCCATAAAAAAAAAATTAAAAAAAAAAGGTGACTTTTTCTAGAGCTTTTGAAAGATAGAAATGACTGATTTAGATGGCTATGGTTTTGGATTAATAGCTAGTGAGGATAGGAAACAATCCCATGTTTTTCTTATCAAAATACAAAGGTTTAAGCATTGGATTCCCAAAATGTGGATAGAACTTTTCAAGATCCATCATTATAAACAAAAATATGCTTTGTGAGGAATTTTCTAGTCAGAATAAAGTCTTCATGTACATAAATATTATAATTCTATACCATTCTATTTGTTTCAGCATAAATAGATCTATAAAATACAAAATAAACATTAGATATTTTGGATATCAACCTAATTAGAAAATGGTGGGTGGTGGCTATTTTCCTGGAAAAAAATTCCAATTCCAATTCCATTCTATGAGAATCTTTGTCCATTTTTGGGAGTGTAATTGATTAGTCATAGTCAACCATAGAAAATGGAAGCAATTGTTTTTGCCTTCAAATTGATCTAAATATTGAGAGGTAGGAAGAACGTCTAGCTAGGTTGAGGTATCTATCACCCTAAATCCACACTTGTCTTCCAATTGTTGTTTGTGGGAAAGAATGCAATCTTTCACCTGTCCTCTTCATTCACCCACTTTTATTTATTTTACTGGTTTTATGTCTCTTCTAGAAGGCAATAAAATCAAGTGGGTGGAGGGGAAAAAATGAGAATGATGACTGGATGGACAACAATGGCAGCAAGCAATAACCATGACTTGTTGCCATTATAAATTACACCTAATTAATAGTTCCAGTGAGATCCTCCTCATTGCAGAGTCAACAAGAGCATCATAATTACAGGCTTTAGACCTCATTATGGATTTTTAACAAGCCACTGCAATTTGCTCAAACCACTGCAATTCAGGTAAATATTGAAAGTAGAGTAATACTACTCTTAAACTCTTTATTTCTCCAACACCACACACCTGAGTGAGGTAAATTTTTTTTTTTTTTTTTTAATTTTCAAAATGTTCGTTTCACTTCCCCCTCCCATCTTACATCCCCCAAATCCCGAATTATCCCCTCCCCTCTGCGTCTGGCCCCCCACACCCAAAATCCAATCCCCCTCCCCCTCTCTCTCTCTCTCTCTCTAAAGACCAGAATGTCTGGATGACTGAGTTGAGAAGCCCAACCAATGAACATCTAAACATTAGAATTTTCAAAACATAGATGATTCTATCTCAAATGTTAAACACAACATAGTGAAATGTCAAATATTCAAAATATGGGTTAGAGTCTTAGACACCCTCATTACTCGTTGTAGAGAAAAAATCTAGGTTAAATATTCAAAATCTGAGTACTGTAAAAGAAAAAAAAAAAATCAAATCCTTCTATATCAAGCATCAACATTTCATTTGAATCCACTTCTAGCTTCCACATTGCAGAGAAAAAAAAAAATAAATCCTTCTAAAAAAAACTAGATTTTGTATTTGAGGAAAACCTAAAATATAAATCAGTACAGAGAGAGAGGATTGGATTTTGGGTGTGGGGACTTGACGTAGAGGGAGGGGATGATTCGAATTTTTTTTTTTTTTGAGGGGGGGGGGGGGGGTGGCTGGATGTAGATGGGAGGAGGGAAGTGAAACAAACGTTTTGAGGGAAAAAAAAAAAAAAGTCCATCTCACCCGAGTGTGTGGTGTTGGAGAAATAAGGGGTTTAAGAGTATAATTACTCTTGAAAGTATAAGACTTTCATTTTATCTTATATAATAAAAATTATTTATATAAGCATTAATTTTTTGAAAAAATGAAATACAAATTCACCAAATTTATTGTTAGGCATTGGTTCTTCCTTGGGGTATTAAGCTTTTGGACTCCAAATTAAGCAATCAGCAAAAGGATCATTTTCATGGTATATAATCTACATAGACATTTGCAATTCTTCAATCTCAATAGGATCTTGGTTGATGTTCTCAAGAAACTCTTTTTTTTTGTTCTTTATTAACATCTGTGTTAATGTCTTCTAGATTATGTCATCTACCAACCAAAAACTCTTGAATTGGTGTGTTTAGTCTGTATGGGCTTACTCTTGTACAAGTGATTGTAGTTGGTAATGATAGATGGGCTGAACTTTATAGGGCTGTGTTATTCATGCTCTACCCTACCTTTTTAATCTTGATCAGTTTTTATGGAAAACAGAATTTACGTTTGAGAAGTTTGTCCCCAAGTTAATTATAAAAGGAGTTGAAAAATGTCTGGAGAATTTGTATTTCAAGCCTTAAAACATGGACTGACTTCAAATAAAAAATAAATGAAAATACAAAGAAATAGAAAATTCAATTGAATTCTAATGCTTAAAGCATAACAAAAATATTATAAAGAACCAAACTGCTAGCTAGAGAGGTATGCAGCTAAACTTGAGAAACTAAAACCAAAAAAACTCTCAGCTCTGTCTTCCATTCATGGACACTACTCCATGCCCCCAAAGGACCATTTTCTTTCAAACCAAACATCCCACACCAAGCAAGAAGGGACTGCTATATTTTCAAACAACGAAAACCCCTCCCACCTTCACATTTCCTCCTTATATTGGGCTTAATCAAAGAGACTCCGAAGACCAACAACACAGACAATGTATAAGTAAGTGATCCACGAAAACCCCTCTCACAAGCAGGCAGAACAATGCTAATCAACCCAGTGGCCAGCACGATCCCGTCATACCAAATACAATTTTTTATGTTACCAAAATCAATTTACAAGTCTATGAATAAAAGCTTCAAAAAATGCATTTGTCAACCAAAAAATGCGAGAAGCCTAGGACTAAGGTTAATGGAGGATATGAATTTATTGCCTGTTAGAATGCACAGCGGAAAAATACCTCAAGCTCAGCTTAAAGAACTGCTCCATAAGTTTTTCTAGATTGATAAACTCCAAGCGTTTCCTCTTAGTGGCGAAAGTGTACTACGTAGTATGGAACTAGAGTAACACTTAACAAATCCACAGCCTAAGTATTTTATCAAGAGAGAACAAAGAGAGAGTGAGTATTTTTCTATATTTCAGATGGTGCCAAAAACACATTTGAGGAGGACTATATATAGTCCTCCTATGCACGGGTGGCCTTAAAGGCCAGCCTTCAATTGCCATGTGAAACGGCAGTAACGCATGGCTTTAAGCCATGCGTTACAAGCAGGAGGGGGTCAGCCCCACGTGGGCGCCCCTCCATCTAATATCTCCCACTCGCACATAGTGGGCATGACCCCAAGTCAGCATCTCTCTAATGTTCTCAATCTTGTTCATACAAATAAATAGACCGTGCGACCACCAAGCACATCTGTAGAAAGGAGGGAGTACATACACCAAATCTCTCCCAGAGAAGACCAGTATAATAACATCCCTAACGTGTCTGGTCATGTCCTAGACTTATTCGATCGCATCAAGATCAAGCATTTTTGAACCCTCTTGAGTTTAAAAAACTCAGAACAATGCTTGACTACCTCCAAATATTTCAATGTGTTCACAACCTTTAGCCGCTACCGAGATGTAGCGTCATTTGTATGACGTCAGCAAACACTATCGAAGATACGATATTGAATAGTCTTCCCTTTACACTCATATCACTCAATTTTGGTCGAACTGCTTTCCCAACAATGCCTCTTTTAGACCGTATCAATCATGGCCATAGACAGCATGCCAAAGTAGCAAACATCACAACCTCCATCTCGTGACATAGTTAAAAGTAAAGGACATTTTTTAAGAAATGAGACTCACACAGTGAGAAAGAGGGAAACATTTTACTCACTTACTCATATGGTCGTATAAGCACATATAGTATGAAACACATGCTACGGTGGATTTCTCTTTCTCAAAGAGCATATGTCTATATCAACACCGTACAGATCTCAGTCTAGCCGCTCCTTAAGCGTCTAACCCGAATTACTCAATTTGCATGTCTCCAAGGCGTCAAAGAGGAACTCGTATCTGGCTTACTACAGGCTACATGGATAGTGGGGTAACCCATGCATAGTCCTATCAATGGACCTCATCTTAGCTCCCACTAAGGCGACATAACTTTGTGTCAACCAACTTATCCCTTTGGACAAGTACCTAGGGACACAATGTCTCATCTCTACTCGCAACTTAAGCGCTAGAGGCGATCGCTCGTGTGAGTG
The DNA here is from genome assembly GCA_022457165.1 of Juglans mandshurica. NCBI lineage: Eukaryota > Viridiplantae > Streptophyta > Magnoliopsida > Fagales > Juglandaceae > Juglans > Juglans mandshurica. The sequence goes on from CM039619.1 coordinate 45,918,465, forward strand.
AGCGGATCTAAGCCTGTTGACATATCTTGTGTGTGTGTATTAAAAAACAATACGATAATGACAAGAACTGAATCATATTGTATTAATATCCCAAAGGAAATGTTACATCTTTATGTCATTTGAAACACAAATGACATTTATAATCTACGCAGTCCTAGATTCCTAACATGAGCCTCGAAGACATCTCTTGCTATAGGCTTCGTTAAGGGATCAGCAACCATGCGACTCGTAGAAAGATGTTTCAGAACCACTTCCTTTTGCGCTATCATGTCTCTGATGCAGTGATATCTGATATCTATGTGTTTGGTTCTTCCATGATACTTTGAGTCCTTAGCATATGCGAGAGTTGTCATGCTGTCGCAGAATATTGTCACCGGATCTGATGTATCCATGCCAATCTCTAAATGCTTGAGGAACCTCCGTAACCAAACAGCTTCTTGAACTGCTGCAGAACAAGCTATGTATTCTGCCTCCATGGTGGATAAAGCTATACAGGGTTGTTTCTTGCTGCTCCATGTAATGGCGCCTTGGTTGAGCAGAAAGACATACCCAATGGTTGATTTGCACTCATTTAGGTCGCTGCCCCAATCGGCATCACTGTAACCTCTTAGCTGCAAATCTGAACCCTGATAGCACAGCACATAGTCCGCAGTTCCCTTGAGATATCGCATAATCCTTTTGACCGCTTTCCAGTGAGCTAGTCCGGGGTTTGATTAGACTCTACTCACTAAGCCAACTGCATAGCATATGTCAGGCCGAGTACACATCATTGCGTACATCAGACTACCCACAACATTAGCATAAGGGACACGAGCCATATTTTCTTTTTCTTTTTGAGTCTTAGGACACATCACTTTAGACAAGTTCTCGCTCCTTGCAACAGGGGTGTCAATGGGTTTACATCCATTCATTAGGAAGCGCTCGAGGACTTTCTTTATGTAAGTCTGTTGAGACAAACACAAAAGTCTCTTTGAGCGATCTCTGTAGATCTTAACTCCCAGAATGTATTCTGCCTCACCCATATCCTTCATCTCAAAATTGAAGGATAACCACTCTTTTATGGCGACTATCAACCCTTTATTATTTCCAGCTAGTAGTATGTCGTCAACATATAATGAAAACATAATGAAACTCTTCTTAGACCTTTTGACATAAACACAATGATCCTCTGTGATCATCGTAAACCCATTCGAGAGAATGGCTCGATGGAATCTGAGGTACCATTGTCTAGATGATTGTTTTAGGCCATATATAGATCGTTTGAGTTTGCACACTTTGCGCTTTTGACCTTTGACCACAAAACCCGTTGGTTGATCCATATAGATCTCCTCATCTAGTTCTCCATTGAGAAATGCTGTCTTAACGTCCATCTGGTAGAGTTCCAAATCCATGTTTGCTACTATAGCTAGAATCAGGCGAATTGAGGCAAACCTCACCACTGGTGAAAAAGTCTCCTCATAGTCTATACCTTCATGTTGGATATATCCTTTCGCCACTAAGCGAGCTTTGTACTTATCTATTGATCCATCCGGCTTGCGTTTGACCTTAAGAACCCATTTGTTCCCAATAGTCTTACGCCCTATTGGTAGATCAACCAGATCCCAGACCTGGTTAGTCTTCATAGACTCAATCTCATCATTAAGAGCTTTCATCCACTCATCTTTAGTAGAAGATGAGAGAGCCTCATAAATTGTCCTAGGCTCGTCATCATCATGTGGAGCTACCATAAAAGCTTCCCCTTCAATCTCAAAACGACGACGAGGAATACTTTCACTTGTGCTTCTACACGGCTAACGTTGTTGTGATTGATTGACAAGTGATGTGCTCCCACTCAGATTCAAATAATTTGTAGGAGCTTGAAGAATTTCTTCCTCATTCTCAACTAAATTCCTTGGAGCACTTTCCTCTTGTTCCACAATCTCATGAAGTTCTAAACTCCTATCAACCTCACCTCTACTTGGAAACTCATCTTCAATGAAATCCACATCTCGTGACTCAATCTCAGTCACACTTTCATCAGATTGTTCACCTATTAATACATACCCTTTAAAGTGTTCTGAGTAACTTATAAAGATACACTTCTTCCCTCTAGGGCCTAACTTCCCATACTTATGAGAAAGGTTGTGAACAAAACCCGTTGAACCCCATGGCCGCAAGTTACTCAAATTGGGTTTCTCACCGGTCCATAGTTCATATAGGGTGGAAGTTACTGATTTGGAGGGCACTCGGTTTAGAATGTAGGCAGCAGTCAAAAGTGTATCCCCCCAAAAAGAAATTGGTAGGTTTGCTTGCGCCATCATTGACCTAACCATCTCAAGCAGTGTTCGATTTCTCCTTTCCGCCACGCCATTTTGCTGCGGCGTATTCGGCATCGTCAACTGTCTTTTGATTCCTTTTTCATCACAGAGCCTTTTAAATTGCTCAGAGAGATATTCTCGTCCTCGGTCAGTTCTTAGAGCTTTTAAACTCTTGTCTAACTGATTCTCAACCATTCTTAGATATCGCCTAAAGCATTCCAATGCTTCAGACTTATGGGAGATTAAGTAGACATGACCGTAACGTGAAAAGTCATCTATAAATGTGATGAAGTAGACACCTCCGTGTCTTACCCTCACACTCATTGGACCACAGATGTCTGAGTGGACTAATTGCAGTGGAAAAGATGCCCTTGTGGCTTTTCCAAACGGTTTTCTCTTAGCTTTTCCCATTAGACAATGTTCACATGTGGGCAGGATGACCTTAGCGAGATTGCCTATTAGGCCTTCTCTAGCTAACCTAGCCATTCTATCTTGCCCTATATGGTCAAGCCTAGCATGCCATTTATATGAATCCAAATTATCAGATGTAGAAAGAAAAGCAATAGACTCATTTATATTTGAATATTCCAAATTCAAAATCATAAAACCGTCTTGAAGAAAAGCATTGCCATAAAACACATGGCCCAAATGAAAAGAAACATAATTGTTTTCAAATACAATTTGAAAACCAAGTCTTAATAAAGTGACTACAGAAAGTAAGTTTCGTCAGATCTCGGGAGCGTATAGCACATTGTGAAGGAAAAGAGTGCGACCACCCCGCAAGTCCAGCTTGTAGGTACCAAGTCCCAGTACCTCCACGCTAACTCCATTCCCCACCTTGATATCACGACTCCCAGCTGGAATCCGGCGATACTCAACAAATCCGACTCTGTCTCGCGCTATGTGTTCGGTCGCTCCTGAATCAACAGTCCACACAGGATAGGAGTGAGCAACCATCACATGGCTAGTTACAAAAACAATGCGATAAAAGTCAGAGTGTACCTTCTTCGGCTCAGTGCAGTCACGAGCGAAGTGGCATTCTTTCCACAGTTGAAGCACTCTAATTTCGACTTGTTCTTCCCGCGCTTGCCCCTCTTGCTGTGCTGAGAAGTTCCTGACACCTTCTTAATTTGTCCAGCAGCTACCCCATTCTTGGACTTCTTGCGCTTAGGCTTTGATGCCTTACGCGAACCAGAATCAGCCACATAGGCCGTGTGATTGGGCTTGGCAGCCTCTAGGCGCTCAGCCTCCAATTCCAAATGACGCGAGACATCATCAAAGTCTTTGATATTCTCGTTATGCGTCAGGTTCTGGCTCATATTCTCTCAAGAATTCGGCAGTGATCTTATCACTGCCTAGACTTGTTGTTCATCAGTCAGGCTGTTTCCTGCCGACTTAAGTTCGCGGATCATGGTTGACATAGCCCTAAGATGCTGCTTCATCGTGTGGTCAGAGCGCATCTTATAGGAGTCAAACCTCATGGTTAACCCACGCAACCTAGTGGCTTAAGTTCCACCAAACTTCAACTTCAAAGCCTCCCACATGCTTTGGGCAGTGTCGTAGATCTCGAACTCACACATTAGATCATTGTGCATGCTGCTTAACATTATTATGCGCGCGCACCGACTTTTCTTAGCCCATTGAGTATAGGCTAGTTGATCTATTTTGTGTTGTTCCGAGGTCCCTTCCCCGGGCTCAGTAAGGGAGTGAGATAAGCCCTCCAAGACCTCTTGCTCATCTAAAACATATTGGATCTTGCGATGCCAAATGTCGTAGTTCTCCCCATCCAATTTCTCCCCTTTGTTTAAATCGGCAACTATACTCTTGGATGCCATTTCACTACAATACGCAAAGAAGGGATATTACACACACACCTAAGAAATCTGCCGCGTCCATCCAAGTTAGAAAAAAAATAATTTAGACATGTCGCAAGATCGAAAAATCGCTAGGCTTCAGAATCATCTCTTGCGCCACAATATCCAATTATTAAATTTCTAACATAATTCCCGCGCAAATTCAAAAAAAAAATATGGGAGAATTAATCATAAATCTCAATCATACTCCCACTATCTTAAGTAGTCATCTAGTCCTAGTCACATGTAAAAACATAACCTACTAAAATCGCAGTAACCTTTTGGGCCAGTCTACAAGGACAGCTACTCCAACTACAGTAACTTGTTGGGCCAGTCTACAAAGATGGTTCATATAAGACCATTACAGTCCATTTTTCTTGTTCCATCAGTGCATTTATAGTTCTTACTAGGGTCACTGTGGTCTTTTGGCTATACAGTGCATTTGCAGTTCTTACTGGGGTCACTGCAATTTTTTTTTCAGTCTATCATTTACACTGACATTTCTAACTAAGACTACTTAGTGGGAATTTTTCTATTTTATCAATAAAGACTAATGTATAAACATTCAAGCCTAACATTCATAGATGATAAAATAATCATATATCCACATGTTCAATTCACATATACATGTAATCACATTTAATATAACAAATTAAATAAAAGATCACATGTAATATAACATAATGGAATAAAAAAAATAGCATGAATATAACTAAATATTCACATGTGATCACATTTAATCTAAAACATTAAATAAAAAATCACATGTAATATAACAATATATCTTAGCATATATTTAGTCATGCAAATTTCATCCCCTCATTTTATTTTCTATTTAAAAAAAAATGGGCTTGAACAAAGTTGGGCTTTAAAAATATGCCCAGTTTTTTTTTTTTTTTAAACACTGAAAGGGCCGAATGGCCCAAAAAAATGTTGGGCCAAGCCCAGCCCGAGATATAAAAAGAAGAAAAAAAAAAAGAGTGTGAGCCGGGCCATGAGGCCCAAGCCCATTGTCAGATGACCTAATGGTCATCTTCTTCCCCCCATTCGGCTACTGTTCACGTGAACAGTAGCCGTTCCATAGCAGCACGCTCAGGAGCCTCCCACGCAGCATCGCAGGCGACAGGAGTGATCGGCCTAAGCAGAAGGGGCTGCCGACCACCTCACTGGTGCGCGCAGCACCTCTCTGGTGCGCGCTGCACCGCAGGGGTGCGCGTTGCACCGCGGTGGTGCTCGCTGCACCGCGGTGGTGCGCGCTGCACCTCTGTGGTGCGCGCAGCACCACCTGGTGCGCCCTTTTTTTTTTTTTTTTTTAAACAGATAAAAAAGAGAGGATAAAAAAAAACACTATACAAATCTCAAGCATATGCGAGAAAAAATTGTAAACTAGAAGCAATTCAAAACCTGGCTCTGATACCAATGTTAGAATGCACAGCGGAAAAATACCTCAAGCTCAGCTTAAAGAACTGCTCCACAAGTTTTTCCAGATTGATAAACTCCAAGCGTTTCCTCTTAGTAGCGAAAGTGTACTACGTAGTATGGAACTAGAGTAACACTTAACAAATCCACAGCCTAAGTATTTTATCAAGAGAGAACAAAAAGAGAGAGAGTATTTTTCTATATTTCAGATGGTGCCAAAAACACATTTGAGGAGGATATATAGTCCTCCTCTGCACGGCTGGCCTTAAAAGCCAGCCTTCAATTGTCGTGTGAAACGGTAGTAACGCATGAGCCATGCGTTACATACGTTACAAGTAACGCATGGCTTAAAAGCCATGCGTTACAAGCAGGAGGGGGTCAGCCCCACGTGGGCGCCCCTCCATCTAATATTGCTCTTAGCAAAAACAAACAAGATGGGAAATGAGCAAAGCAAACATGGGATTATGGCACAGGATTCTCTCCAAAAAATATCTCTAATCCGAAGATTTTTTTAAAGTTGAAGCCAAAGTGTCGAACTCATGGATATGGAAGGGACTCCTTAAGACTAGGGAATTAATTTCGAAAGGAAGGTGCTATCAAATTTTCAACGGTTATTAGTTAATGTTTGGTCAGAACCTTGGATACTCACATCGGAAAATTTCAAACCAAAACCAAGCAACCAGATGAATGAGGTCCAGCCTCATCTGAAAGGCTCTGATATCATCAATAATAACACGTCATTGGAATATGGAGAAGTTGAGAACTCTTGTCATGCTAGAAAGCATTACAGAAATTCAAAAAATATTGCTTCCCTTCCGTAGCCAAAGACGACTCAATAATCTGGACTCCCAACCGCCAAGTTGAAAAACATCTGGAGCTTCAGAATTCAAGACCGCCACAAGCAGCTACTCTGGAAAATAATCTAGAACATGCTACCAACAAGGAATTGGCTGCGAATGGTTATCCCAAATCTTCAACCTGAAATGTGCCCCCTGTGCAAAGAAGAGGAAGAAACACAATTTCTTTTTTTTATTGAATGTCCCTTTGCTCGAATACTATGGCAACAAAGCTGCTACCTTTGAACCTAGATTGTGTGCAGTTAAATTTAATATCAGAATGGATCCAGGTTATAATCAACCCGGAGGCACTGGGATTAAATGCATCGGAGAAACATCGTTTCCAGCTTTTTGCGGTAATAGTGATTGATTTTATATGGAGGAAACGAAATGAAGTGGTTCATAACCACATTGTAATTTCAATCAGAGAGGCAACTATTCAGCTGAGAAAAATTTATCAAGTCTACAAACTAGCATGGGAAATGAAATCTAAACCCAAAAATCAGTTAGATGGATACCTATTACCTCCACCGCCAAACCAATGGAGCTTCCCCCTGATGCTGCTATACGAGACTCATTTTCCACCTCTTCAACTGTTTGCCAAGATTCAGAAGGTAAATGTATCAAAATTTGGACCTCAAAAATCCCAACAACTAATCTTGTTATAGCAAAGGCATCAGTAGCTCTCCTAGCTTCTCAAATGGCAAAAAGCATACAATAGAGCCCATCAACTCTAGAAGCGGACGTGCAGCTGGTTATAGACGTTATCACTAATGAAGCCTCCCCCCTCCTGGCAACTAACTCCAATCATCGCAAATATCCGTCAAAATCTTCACCCACGCCAAGATTGGAGAGTAATCAAAATCCATCGTTATCAAAATCAATGTACGCACTTAGTGGCGCAATGGGCAGCGACTAATTTAGTCTTTAGTCGTATACCCCTTTCAGTATTCTTGCATGTATTTTATATATAAATAGTGGCAAACACCCTCCTTAATATTTGTAATCTTCATTATATTTCATCTATAAAATATGCTTAATTAGAAAAAAAAAACAGTCGCTTCATCCCTTTGCATGTGTAGCAAAATCTAAAAATGAACGTTTTATGCTTCTATCAATCCACAACCCAAAGTGCAGTCCACACAGAGAAATTAGAAGCTTTAAATATGGCTCCTCCAATGAAGTTTCGCGTTCCTCTCTATTCCATCCTAAATTAATAATGGATATTAATTGCTGCATTAATGCTACCTCACAAAACAACATTTTGAAAAACAGTAGCGCTAAATCTCCTTATAGTTTTACCTATATTTTTATTTATAAGACTCATTTTGTTAGATTTTTTTTTTTTAAATTCAAATTTTAAATTTTAAATTTCATAATTTTCAACATATTAATAATTGATACGTGAAAAAATAAAATTTTTATAAATTTTTCATAAATACATTTTAACATTTTCCTTTAAAAAAACCAAAAGAAAATACTAGAGGTCCAGCACATTAATAATTAATTGGAAGGACATCCATCCCACTCACCACAATTGCCCTTCCATTAGCCCAGCCCAATGTATGTGTGTGTGTTTTGAATAGAAAAATTCTAATTATCATTTCCTACTTCACACACTAATATATAATTTATTATTTTTATCTTTTTATTTAAAAATACACATATTAATATAGATATGTAAATATGTATATTTAAATAAAATAATAAAAATGATAACTTACATGTTACTGTGCGGTGTGGTAATGATAAGTAACATTTCTCTTCTGAATGTGCTTGAATGCATTCGAGTGAGTAAATTATGTTGTCAAAGCAATTTTCATATAATCATTATTTTAGATAAACATAATAAATTTAAAAGATATAAACACAAGATTTAAATGATAAACATAACAAGCAAATATATTTTAGATCATCATCACAAGCTTAAAATCAAACAGTGGCTGGAGATCATGACAATATTTCAAGTTTCCTTATTGGCACGAATCTGATAATACTTTCCCAGATTAATGCTGCTCATCATGAGGTCCTGCATTTTTGTACGTGCACAGTGGAATGGGTAGTACTACTGTTGCAATTCGACACTTAAAATACATAAACAGTACTCCAACCAAAAATACAAAAACAAAAGCAGTTTGACGCATTCCATCCCTAAATACGAACTCTTTCTATCAACAACTGATCCACGAAAGAGTTGGATTTTAATCTCCCCGGCAACCACCATGGTCGTCAGCCCATTGTATTCCACATCCATAGCAAAACTGGAACGTACACCTGCAACCAAAAACAATAACTTCGAATCACATTTAGTTACGTCAGTGCCAATCAGTTTATAATAATATGAAAACGAACTGACCTGCAAGTAATGTGTAAACAACCCTCAGTCCTTTCCACAATGTAATTGCAATTGGGACACTTCATCCATTTCCTATCCCTTGCAAGCTCCCTCACCAAGAGATCGTTCCTTCCTCTTTCGTTCTCATCCAGTCTCTGAAACTCTTCGCAGTCTACCCCTGGGTGCCAGGGAACATTACAGTGTGCACAAAACAATCTATGGCAGAATGGACACTCTGACTGCCTAATGACTTCTCCTTCCTCGCCATCATTCACCAACATGGCTGAACAAAACGGACAGTAAAACTTCTGGGATGCAGGAATCAGCGCTTCGCATTGCGCTACTTCCCACCTTTCCAGCACGTCTTTGGGAAGCAATGGCCTGCAAGCATCGAGTTCCAGCACAGCCTTGCAGTCCAATCCGGGGCAATAAACAACGGTTATGCCCTCTTGGATCTTCGTGGCAACATGTTTCCCAATGCAGTCTGAACAAAATGAGTGAACGCAGCTCTCATTTCTGAACATCTCGTCACTGCGTCTCCTTTCATCACAAATCTCGCAGATGCAATATTGAGATGATTCTCCTGCTTCTTCCGTTCCCTCCACTGGCTCTGCATTTGGGGTTGGAGGAGTTACTTGGATTTCTGGTGAGGATGAAGAGGACGAGGCCTCCTTGTTTGCCATTTGGGAAGTGATCAGGGAGTCCATTAAAACCTCTTGAAACTGCAATTCTTCTGCATACTGTTCATCCGAAACTGTGAAAGTCACATCATTTTCTTGTTCACCATCAGAGACTAGAAAGAAGTAAATATCATCTACATACACAAGGTCAGAGGCTAATTCTTTTGCCATATTTCAAGGTAATTTCTGTTTGAACAATCAGCCTCTGATAACACACTCGGCAAAGCAGAATGCCTATGTTTCATGTAATATAATGGAATTAGTGGCATCAAAACTATACGCAGTCTTAGCTTAGAAGATGCACAGAAAGAGAAAATAAATAACAAAGAAATTAAGCCTTAGCTGAGAAGATGTCGTCTCTGATTGGAAGATTTGGGACGACTCCCTTTTTTTTTTTTTTTTTTTAAAAAAAAAAAAAAAAGCAATTTGAAACTTCGGCTAGGGGTTTAAAGCTTTGTAATCTTCTTCTTGATCTTGACGTACAGAAAAAAGGAGAAAACTAAGAAAAAGGACTTCACTGTGCGTGAGGCTTTCACACACATTCAATGAATGTAGGGCCATGTACTAAGATAGATAATTAAATAATGTGATCATTTAAAAAAAAAAAAAATTAATGTAGGTTTATGGGGTGTAAAGTATTGCTTTGTTATCATTGTTTTTCTCTCCTGCGGAGACGAGAGTTCTTATATTGAGATGATCTGTACAACTCTTATTTCGATATATATATATATATATGTAAGGATAATCAGGTTATAAGATGAGTGATAAGAATATATATAGTTGTACTAAAAGTGGACCAATCATCATTTTTATTAATTAACAACAAGACAAGTTTAGATATGATAGTTCAATTAATATATTAAGATTTTTAGAGCTCTTTATATATATCTTGATATATCCAGAACTGACCGGAAGCATGTTATATATATATATATATATATATATATATAGACCGAGAGATATATACATATTGATGTAAAAAACAACGTCCGTACAATATATTTTTTTGACAGTTTTGAATATTAGAGATTTATGAAGAAGGAAAATCATCATTTGACAATTACCCATGCATGCTTCAATAAAAATCTTTTTTTTTTTCTTTTTTCAAAATTTCTTAAGGATATTCTAATTGAAAAATCATTTTCTTTCAAAAGAATTTTACAAATTTTATGAAAATGAGGTTTTTGTTGATGAAATTCATGTCAAATACAGTAGTCTGAATAAGTATACTACTGATCCCTAACATCACCCAAAGAGATCGAAGGGTTATTTTTGTAAGTTTGCCTTTGTACTGTGTTAATTAAGATCAAGATATATCCTGATCTCAAGTTATTACTCAAATTCGAATTTAAAGGCCTCAAATGTAAGCTGTGAGATAGACACATTAATGTTGTAGACACTTCATTTGTCTCTCTCCCAGTTGAGACTCTCAAGTTCAAATAAGAAATTAAGAAGATCTTTAATTTTCATCGTGTTCATACCATGATCCCAATCAATGATCCGGGTCCTTTGCTTTATGTTCATTTTTCTAGCTAACCGAAAGGTAGAAAAAGGCAAAAATAAAGAAAGAAATGAAAGCTACAACCCATGCAATTAACTCTATTTAGTCTTTTGAATAAAAAAGAGAGATGCCATTTGATTATGTATAGAAGAAAAGTTCATGTAGTTGCTAACTAATCAGGAGAACGTACGAGAGAATCAAATTAAATAAATTAATTTTTAATTTTGAAGTAAGCTTAAGGTTTATATATGCTTAAAGTTGTTTTATTTGCAACACCAACACTTTCTCTCCTATATATAACATAGCATGATCAAGTTTCTAAGATAAGCAATATGAAACAAGGAGCCTAATAGAATTATGCATGGGCATGGGTCTTCTGATCTAGAGACCCAAAATGTGTTTATTGTTTGATTTATGTTACATTGTGTTTGATTTTAAGGCTGCATTTAGTTCTCAAATTCAGATAAGTTCAGTTAAGTCTAGTCTAACTTTAAACTGAGTCTAACATCTAAATACCTAACTCTCAAATTACTAAATTCATTCCAACTCAAAATTTTCTTACACGTGAGACTCACAATATTTTTCAACTCAAAACATCTTTATACGTGGAACCTACAATTTTTTTCAATTTCTCACAAAAAGTATTAAAATCACCTTAACATCAAAACACATTTTAAACTTAGTTTAGATGGGCCCCACATAATTCCCTCTACTACTCAATTCACTATTATTCATAAAAAAACTCAATTCAGCTCAACTCAGCTCAACATCCAAACGCAACCTAAATATCGGGATGATAAAAAAAAAAATGATATTTACGATCGTGGAATATACAAGCATCGCGTAATCTTTTTAAAAAAAAAAAATAAATACGAAACTCATATAATAAAAAATTAATTTTTTAATAATATCTTTTTTTTTTAATTACATTTACGCCCTCCACCATTATATCAAATATTTATTGAAAAAATTTCCCAATTCTACTGCGTACAGGCGTAGAAATGCGGAGGCTCTGTGCACTGCGCTGACGTGGCACTTAAAAAAAAAAAAACCAACGGACGAAGAAATGAGGAAGAAGACCCACGGACGAAGAAATGGGGAAGAAGACACGCATTATCACCTGAGCCCACTGCTTCAGCCTTGTCTTCGCATCCTGCAGGTTATCATCTTCACCAGTTTCCAATAGATTTCCTCAAGGAAATGAATAAACAAAAAAGATAGAAGATTCTTAAAACATACAAAAGCTGGTTTCTTTTTCGGTGAAAAAGATAGAAGAAAGAAACCCATGAAAAAAATCTAAGGGTTGTATTTTTTGAGTTTCAGATTTTGTAGAAATTGAGTGAGATAAAAAACCCATGAAATAAACAGGGAAGGAAAATGAAAAAGATAGAAGGAAAGCCATAGAAAAATCCTCAAACCCAGAAACCCCTTGCAGAAATGGACTGAGATGGAGTAGTGAGTTACCTAGGATGAAATCAAACTGACAGAAATGCACATCCTCTTGCAGAAAATCAAACCAACAGAAATGCACGTCCCCTTGCAGAAGATCCTGGTGCTAGAAATGCACGTCCTCTTGCAGAAATCCTCACACAGTTTCGCATTTTGTATTGCAATGGGAAGGAGAAAGAGAAGTAGAAGGGGAGAAGGGAAACCAAAAGCAGTCTGGGATAAAGAAGTAGAATTGATAAACGCACCGTTTTTTTTTTTATCCAAACGGTGTGCTTTGAGTCCAAAGTAATCCGCAGCAATGTTATTATTATTTTAAAATTTTAAAAAAATTAAATTATTTATTATATTTTACGTAAAAATTTTAAAAAAATTATAATAAAAAGATAAAATAAATTGATTTGAAATGAAATAGTTTCTCTGTTCAAACCGGCCATTAGTGGTTAGTGTTGGGCTAATCTAAGAAATCGCTTGGAACTTGGAATGGAATGTTCACGGGCTTAAACAAACTGACCAAAACACTCTAAAGCCCCAAACTAGACAGCCTAGAGTCCAAAAATCTTGCTTTTAGCCCAAAAAAGGACGACCATTTTGCTGCAAGCCTGCATGTAGGCATGGTTATTGGGCTTCAGACTCCTAACTCCAAAGGTAGGTGAAGGCTGAAGCTAGACGCTCGGTTCTGCAGCCATCACAGACGTTCTCTCCGTCACGTCAAGGTAGGTAAGAAGCCTGCTTATTGGGAGAAACTAGAAAGCAGCACCACCCATTGCCATAATTCAGACCCCACCACCTCCACCACCCAATACCAATTTCACCAACCCAACAACAATATTCAATCTCCTTCTTCACCAACCAAGTGTTTTTTTTCCCCCCATTGCAGATTGCTTCCTTTTCCCCTTCTCAACCTCGACGAAACTCCACAATCCCCATTACACCCCTTCACCAACCCCCTTCCATCTTGATCCTCTCCTTTTTATCACCTTTATACGATCGATGTTTTCGACCCCTAGCTAAGCTAGCCTCCGCTCTCACCAGCAACAAGACCCAACATTTCCCTGGTTTTCTTGTCTCTTTTCCTGGCAGTCCTTATGTCTATCCAGACAGAGCAGCCAGGGGAGCTGGTTTTCCGGTCGAAACTCCCTGACATTTACATTCCCAAACATCTCCCTCTGCACTCATATTGCTTTGAGAATATATCGAAGGTCGGCTCGCGCCCTTGTTTGATAAATGGTTCGACCGGCAAGGTGTACACGTACTATGATGTCGAGCTCACCGCGCGCAAGGTCGCTTCCGGCCTCAACAAGCTCGGTGTTGGGAAGGGAGACGTTGTCATGCTTTTGCTACCCAACTCGCCGGAATTCGCTTTCGTTTTCCTCGGTGCGTCGCATTTAGGTGCCATGACCACGGCTGCCAACCCTTTCTTTACAGCTGCAGAGATATCAAAGCAAGCGAAATCCTCCAAAGCAAAGCTCATCATCACTCAGGCATGTTACTACGACAAGGTGAAGGATTTCGCATACGAAAATGGTGTTAAGACTATGTGCATCGACGACTCACCCCCGCAAGACTGCTTGCATTTCTCGGAGCTAACACAGTCCGACGAGAACAACATCCCGACGGTTGACATCAGCCCCGACGACGTGGTGGCACTGCCTTACTCTTCAGGGACGACGGGGCTACCCAAAGGCGTGATGTTAACGCACAAAGGGTTGGTGACGAGCGTGGCTCAGCAGGTGGACGGAGAGAATCCAAACCTCTACTTCCGCAGCGAGGACGTGATTCTGTGCGTGCTGCCTCTGTTTCACATTTACTCCCTCAACTCCGTCTTTCTTTGCGGATTACGAGCTGGAGCAGCCATTTTGCTCATGCAGAAGTTCGAGATTGTTTCCCTGCTGCAGCTGATACAGAAGTACAAGGTGAGCATCATGCCCATTGTCCCGCCGATTGTGTTGGCCATATCTAAGTCCCCAGATCTCGATAAGTATGATCTTTCGTCGATAAAAATGCTCAAATCTGGAGGGGCGCCGCTGGGAAAGGAAATTGAAGAAACTGTGAAGGCAAAGTTTCCCAATGCTAAATTTGGTCAGGTATGGGTTCTTTTCAATCTTTTCTTAACTAATAATCCTTTGGTTTTATTGGTCGTTTCCAACATGCAAGTTTGTCTTGTTTAATAAGCCTAAACGAATTGAAATACTTCTTTATCTTCAAATAATAATAATTAAAAAAAATATCTTATTTACAAGTTGACCTGACACATCTAATATCGTATTTATGTGACGTAATTTGATTTGTGATGTAAATATTATGCACTACACATCGATTTAAAAATAAATAAATAAAAAACTCAAAATAAATATTGAAAATTTAACCTTTATTAATGATATTGTGTTATAAAGAATATGTGTCGTATCTTTAATTTTTCTTCCAGTCCAAGGACATATTATGACATTTTCATGCCACTCAATCGATCAAAACTCATCATTAAATGATCTCTTCTTTAAAATAAAAAAAAATAAAAATTTGGTGGATAATATCATATATATATATATATATATATCTTGGATTTAGATTCGTTTTATTTCATCTCATCTCATCTCATTTTATCTTATTTTTATAATTTTTTTAATTTTTTATATAAAATATAATAAATAATTTAAAATTTTAAAATAATAATATTTTATTTAACTTTTTATGCCAACTCCTGAATGTCTCCGATGCCTGTTGTGGGTCAAGCTTCAAAAGAACTCCTCCCAAAAAAGGATGGAGATCCATGTCATCCAGTTAATCTAGCTAGGATCGCTGTCATGGTGTGGTATTCTGTGATCCGGTCTGCATTTTCGTCCCACTGGAATAAATAATTTCTCCTCCTAGCGTATTTAATATTAATGGGTCAAGCCTCCAAAAAGAGAAGGGGCACCTCCATGTCAGGTCACCAACCATATCCATTTTCTTTCACTGTTTTTATTTTTTATATCAGAATAAAATAGAGTGGAACAAGAATAGAATATATAGTATATGAAGTGACGAAGCAAGTGAAAGTTTTTTGAAAAATCAATTTAAAAACTCAAAAATTTATTAAAAAAAAAAAAAAAGAGGGAGATGATGCGAAGAATATGCATGAGAAGACGGGGGAGGTAGCTAGTCATCAATGATGGAGCAGTTAAGATAGAGTTTTAGGTCACCTACTCTTCTTTCAACTCGTGCAAGTACATTACCAATTACCGGAGGAATTTATTGAGCATTTTAGGCTCTAAACTTCTTAATTTGTTTTGGATAATTATTTTAAGATAAATGTTTTAGTCAAGAAAAATATAAACTCAATAATTAATATGATTTGATATGGTACGTTAAATTGTAAAATTATTTTTATTGTAAAGTAAATATAATTTATTAATAAAGAGAAATGATATTTACAGTCATAAAATGTACAAGCGTCGCATATTCCTTTTGAAAAAAGTGATTACATTATATAGAATCCATATGAAAATTTTAATTTTTTAATAATAGATTTCACTCTTTCAAAATGAATACGCAACGCTTGCATAACTTATCATGACTGTATCTAACATTATTCATTTAATAAATATTGATGAGGAATTTGTTTAGGATTGTTGTTATGGTTGCTGGAATACTTGCTCTGCATCTTCAGTTAACCCACTGCAATGAAGTAATAGTCTCCAATCATGCATGCTCGTGGGTCAAGCTTCCATAAGGACTCCGATCCCCTCCCAAAAAATTATGGTCCTCCATTTCATTTCCTCATGATTAATGAGGATCGCTTTTATGGTTTGGTATTTGGTATGCATCTTGCATTGTCCTCACTCTAGTAAATTAGGGACTCCAATCATACTTGTGGGTGGTCAAGCTTCCAAGTTCAAGAAGCTAGCCAGCATAATTTCCTATAATTTCTGTCCAAACGTTTTCTACAATTCAGAGATAGACATATGTCCCTGTTTGGATTAAGAAGTCATCTCATCTCAACCTTCAATTTTTTCAAATTTTCACAAAATATAATAAATAATTCAATTTTTTCAAATTTCAAGATAATAATAATATTAAAAAATAATATTATAATAATATTTTATTCAACTTTCAATTTTCATCTCAACCCATTATCCAAACGTCACCACTAGTCTATGAATCTCTGAATTATATGTACATATATAGAATATGTTGAGTTAAAATTATAGAAAATTCAGATCATGTGCCTACATGATCTATACCTCATCCACATTTATATTATGGTTAGTGTTTCCACACATCATGTCACCAACCATATATCTCTTCTTTCCTTGTTTTAGTTTTCTTTTTTCTCTTTAATTACCCCTAACTTTAGGTAGCTAACCTGGTTGATAGTAAAACAAAATGATAAATAATTTTGATAATGGAGGATATAGAGAGAGGTAGCTAGCTAGTCAGTCAATAATGGAGGCAGAACTGTTAAGATAAGAGTTTTCTAGACCTAGACTTTTTTTTATTAAAAAAAAAAATGAGAGCACATTACCAACTAGATACATTTATCGAGCGTTATATCCTTAGAGTTTGGTCCAAAACGAGAGAAACATTTAAAATATGTCTTTCAATATTCATTGATAATTTATATTGTCTATACGACTTATATTTTAGGATGGTTCAAAAAAACCCTAAAACTCTAAAAACTCATATGTAGATCATTTAATTTGTGTTTGGGTATTAAGATATTCTCAGGTATTTTTAGATATTCTGTTAATAGTGTAAAAAAATAATGAAAAAATAATGATAGAATATTGAATAGTAATAAAAAATAGGTAAAAAATAATAATAAAATAATCAATAATAATGAGGTATGCTCATCAGTACCCAAATTAGGCCTTAAAAAATATCATCTAATTTCAGATAGGAAATTGTTCTTCTTAATTAGTACCGATGTAGGTCTTCTTGGGAACTGTTTAATGCTTTCTTATAAATTTCCTTGGTGCATGGAGAAGTGCTTAATTTTGTTCACGATGAACTTAAACATAATATTTGGTTGTAAAAAAATACAGGGATACGGAATGACAGAGGCAGGTCCAGTACTGTCAATGTGTTTGGCATTTGCCAAAGAACCATTTGAGGTGAAATCAGGAGCATGTGGCACTGTTGTAAGGAATGCAGAAATGAAGATTATCGACCCCGAAACTGGTTCTTCCCTGCCCCGCAACCAACCTGGAGAGATTTGCATTAGAGGAGACCAGATCATGAAAGGTACGTACGTATAAGTTAGCACTACTTTTATAGAAAATGATTTTCTGTGGTAGAGAGATGGACATAAAAATAGATACTACAATATATATATATAAATTAATATAGGATCCACCTTATAATATGTCTATCTCTCCCATTTGAGAGGATCTGGACCCATTACTTTCATTTCTATCATTGCTATTATTATCTAGATTAGATTGGTGTTGAGATCACCTTACTTAGCCTAGCTTGTTGATATATGTTCAGGTTACATTAATGATCCGGAAGCCACAGACAGAACCATAGACAGAGAGGGTTGGTTACATACCGGCGATGTCGGCTTCATTGACGACGACGACGAGCTCTTCATCGTTGATCGGTTGAAGGAACTGATCAAATACAAAGGGTTTCAGGTTGCCCCTGCCGAACTTGAGGCCTTGCTACTCACCCATCCTAACATCTCTGATGCTGCTGTCGTCCCGTAAGTTAATTTTGTTGTCAGAAATGTTTGGTTTAAAAAAAATCTCATAAATATTAAAACTCGCAAATTGATATGAATTTGTTGTATGCATCAAATTTTACTGAAAAAAATCTAATGTCTCATATCTAATCACATTAATCAGCACCCATGCACGTGAATGATGTTTGCCATTTATATATACAGCATGAAAGACGATCTAGCGGGAGAAGTTCCTGTTGCTTTTGTGGTGCGATCAAGTGGTTCTAACATCACAGAAGATGAGATTAAGCAGTTTGTGTCTAAACAGGTGACTTTTAATCTTAAATCTTGCTAAAAACTGTCTTTTCTGCATTAAGTTTTGTTTTGAAAAAATAGGGTTTTTGGCTTCTATCTTAGCTTGAGCTTGTATACATGTCATTTGTGATGGTTCAGGTGGTGTTTTATAAAAGAATAAACCGAGTATTTTTCATCGATGCAATTCCAAAGTCGCCGTCGGGGAAAATATTGCGCAAAGATTTGAGGGCGAAACTGGCTGCTGGTCTTCCAAGTTGAATACACAATATATATATATATATAAAGCTATATGAAAGCTATTGGACTTTGCTACAAAGAATTTCTCTAATTACTTTGTATTTGAAAAGAAAGTATGTGTAAAGGACTTGAATTGCAATTGCAAAACCAATTAATACTATATATTACGATTTGTTATTTCTTTGTTAATCTTTCAGATGTTGTGTTTCTTTCTTCAAGATGTTTATGGAGGATCTTTTACATTGCAATTACGTACTCAACACCCCAGGGGGCAAATCCAAGGTGGGAATGATATCAAGGTAGTCCCCAAGGAGATTCGGTATGGTGGATGCCCTCTCTCTATTGCCGATGATTTCTTCGACCCTTTTACAAATATATATATATATATCAAAAATAAAAATATTTCCAGTCATAAAATGTGCAGTAGTTGCACATTTTTTTTTAAAAAAAATAAATAAATATGAGATTTACATAAAAAAAATTAATCTTTTAATATTAGATCTCATTTTGAAAAAAATGAGTGCATAACTCTTACACAAATCATTATCTATATCTAGCATTACTCTTTTAAGATGATATGTAATTACAGTATTATTCGGTCACAAATGAAGGTTGATTAAAAAAATTTATAGGATGTCACCTGGCGTAAGCCACGTCTTTCCCATAAAAGAAAGGGAAAAGATCAGTGTATGCCACCTGGCGAAGGATTACGGCCCAAAAGAAGGAAAATCCTGAATTAATGCCTACAGCCTAGCGGGGTAAGTACCAGACGTTTTTAATGATCAATTCCCTTGGGGTTTTCACCGACGTTCTATAAGCCCACAAAACTCCTGGCAACTCTTCTGCCCAATCGCTCTTCCGGTTTTCTAATTTTTTCTTTAAAATTCCGAGTAGGGATTTGTTTGTTGACTCTGTCTGTCCGTTTGCTTGTGGTTGGCCTGCAAGGAATACTTCACCTCTATCCCAAGCTCCTGACACCACGCCCTGTAATGGTCAGAGTCAAACTGATTCCTGTTGTCTGAGATGATGGCCCTCAGAATTCCTAATCTGCATACGATGCTCTTCCACAAAAATTATTTTGTCATGACTTTAACCATTATGGTAACTAGCGCTTCTGCCTCCGCCCACTTTGTAAAATAATCAATCGCTATTGTCATGTGCTTTACCCCACCTTTCCCTGGTGGGAACGGTTTGACCAAGTTGACCCCCCATTGGGCAACAGGTCATGGGGAGGTGACGGATGACAATTTCTCTAGCGGGCCATATGGAATCGGGGGCGTAAGCTTGGCATTGGACACATCTCTTGGCAAATTGCTTGGCATCCCTAAGGGAATTGAGCTAATAATACCCTGTCCTTAGGGCCTTCTTTGCCAATGTCTTTCTGCCAAAGTGGTTACCATAGACGCCCCAGTGTATTTTTGCAAGCACGTACTAGCCTTCTTCAGGTGAGATGCATCTTAATAAGGGTGTTGCGAATTTCCTTTTGTACAAGACCCTGTTGACTTTGACAAACCATGCCGCCTTCCTTCTTATTTTTCTTGCCGCCTCCTTTCCTTCGGGAAGCTTTCCCGTCTCTAGGTAATTTTCCACTTCGACGGCCCACCCTGGTGTTCTGGATCCTACGTGTGCTACTCCGACCCTGATGACTAGTACTTCGATCAGTCTCCTCTACACCTCCCATGGTAACTCTTCCTCGTCTTTGGATGACGCTGCCTTTGCCAGCCTATCTATGACCATGTTGCTTGCCATTGGAACCTAAATTATAGAGAAATATTCAAACTGGTCGCACAGCACCAATGCTTGCTCGAGGTATCTCTTGAGTTTTCCCCCTTAATGGCGTAGGCCCCCATGACCTGGTTCACCACTATCTAGGAGTCTGCTTTCACCTCTACTTGTTGGGCGCCCAACACTTTGGCATCGGATAATCCTACTATTAAGGCTTTATATTCTACTTTGTTATTGGTGTTTGAAGGTGAGCGTTGCCATGTAATAATGCTCTTGTTTGGTTTTCATGATAATTTGTACCCCTATGCCACCCTCTGTTCGGCATGCCGACCCATCAATTAAAAACAGTCCAAGGACAGTCCAAGGGGGCGCTGCGACCTCTGCGGGTAAACTACAGAATTCATTCACAAAATTTGTGAGGGCTTGTCCTTTAATTGCATTTCTAGGTGCATAGCTAATTTCAAATTCGTTGAGTTCTATTGACCATGCGACCAAGCACCTGTACGAGTCAGGTTTCTATAGTACCTTCTGAAGCGGGCTTTTCATCAGGACTATGATGGGGTGAGCTTGGAAATACGGTCGCAATCTTCTGGTGGCTACTATCAGTGCGAATGTGAGCATTTCTATTAGCTGGTATCTGACTTCGGGGCCTTGTAAGGTGCGACTCGTGTAATACACAGGCGCCTGAGTTCATTCTTCTTTTTCACTAAAATGGCCGATACTGCTTGGGAGGATACTGCCAAGTATACGTGTAGAGTGTCTCCGTGGGAGGGCTGGCCAAGTATTTATTCATTTCTTTGAATGCTCAGTTGCACTCTTCATTCCAAGGGTGTACTTGCTTTAAAACCTGAAATAAGGGGAGGCACCTATCCGTTGATCGCGATATGAACATGTTCAAGGCCAATACCCTTCCCGCTAGGCATTGGGTATCATTGATGGTTCGGGGCAGCGCCATCCTCTAAATGGCTTCTATCTTTTCGGTATTCGCCTCTATTCCTCTCCTCGAGCCTATGAACCCCAAGAATTTACCCGAGGTTACTTCGAAGGCGCATTTGGCTGGGTTCAACTTCATCTTGTACTTTCACAACACCGCAAAGGACTCCTCAAGATCTGTCAACTGTTGAGCGGCCCCTTTACTTTTTACCAACAGGTCGTCTACGTAAACCTCCATAGATTTTCCAATATGGTGCTTGAGCCTTTGGTACGTTGCGCCTGCATTCTTCAGTCCGCAGGGCATCCTTGATAGCAATAGAGTCCTCTGTCAGCTATGAACGTCATTTTCTCCTCGTCTGCTTTGCTCATCCTGATTTGGTTGTATCCGAAGTAGGCATCCATAAAACTTAGAAATTGATGTTCGGCAGTGGCGTCTACGATGATGTCGATTCGGGGCAGCGGAAAACTATCTTTCTGGCAAGCTTTGTTAAGGTCGGTGAAGTCCACACACATCCGCCATTTGCCTTTTGATTTCTTAACCAGTACCACATTGGAAAGCCACTCCGGGTAATGTGCCTCTCGTGTAAAGCATGATGCCAGGAGTCCATCTATTTCCTCTGCTAAGGCAGTGCATTTCTCAGTGCTGAACGACCTCCTCTTCTGTCACACTTTTTAGCCTCTGGATCGACCCAAAGGCTATGCTCTATGATCGAATTATCAATCTCGGACATATCCTCATGGCTCCAGGCGAACACATCTCTGTGAATTATTGTTTCAAGGTTTCTTGATATTCCGAAGGGTGGCTTGTACCAACTCTTGTTGTGGCAGTTGGGTGATTTAGATCCAACCGCACTATCTTTAGTAGCTCATTCGCTTCAGCCTGCATTAGATCTTCCTCATTCCTAGCTTCCATGTCTGGCTCCTCACCTTTAAGCAGTGGGGGCAGCGGCGGTTGTAATGGTACGCGAGCCCTTGGGCTACCCGTTATGGAAGCTGTCAACGCTCCCTTCTTCAATTCTTGGGCGTCGCATTCTCGGGCTAATGTTTGTTCACCCAGGACTTCACCGACTCCTATGTCGATCGGAAACTTTACTTTTAGGGGATATGTAGAAGTGACCACCTTGAGGTTATTGAGGGTTGGGCACCCTATTATGGCATTATAGGATGACGGTGCCTTCACCACCAAGAAGTCCGCCATAGTGGTGACTACGTGAGCGCCTTGCCTTCTGTCACCAGGAGCGTGATGGCTCCTGCTGGTTGGACCGTTTCCCTTGAGAACCCCTTCAATGGTGAAGGCGATGATCGCAACCTGTCAGGGCTGATCCCCATTTTAGTGAATGCATCCCAGAAAAGGATGTCGGTAGAGCTCCCATTGTCGATCAAGATGAGCCTAGTCGTGTAGTTGGCGACCACAAGTGTCATGACCTGGGCGTCGTTGTGGGGGTATACAACCCCTTCACAATCTTCCTCACCGAAAGAGATGGTTGGTGTCGCTTCTAACTCTTGGTACCTGCACGGCCTATTTGTCATTTATACCTCATGATATCTCGCCCTACGAGCGTGAGCTTTCTGTTTAGACGCCGTGGCGCCGCCTTCAGCAAACTCGCCAGCTATCGTGCTAATTTCGCCTTGGGGGCCTGCCCTTGGCTCCTCCCGGGTCGTGGGGAATTATCTCTCGTTCTCTCCTCCTGCCTGTGACGCTTGGGCCTCCCACCTTACCTCTCGTGGTATTCCTCCCTCTGGTGTTTGATGTAATCGGCCAACATTCTCTCCGGCTCTCCACTTCCTGTCATTCTTTCAACTCATCTCTAGAGGGTACTGCACTCCTCGATCTAGTGGGTGTAGGTTTGATGATAAGTGCAGTAATGCTGGTCCTTTTGAGCGGGGGTTCTTCCTTCGTCGAGCTCCTACTACTTTCTTGCACACTAAGATTGTTAAGCATGGGCCGGGCCCCTGGTTCTAACGACTGACTTATCAATTTTGCATGCTATCATGATTTAGATTTCGTGCGTTTGTCTTCCTGTCTTTGTCTTTGGCGCGGCTTTGTCCCTGCTCTCTAATTTAGCCTCCAACTTTTGCGGCTTGAGCAAGGCTTGCAAGGTATCCTCTACATTGACAAAGTCGTCTGCTCTGTCCATGAACTCCTTTAGCGTGGATGGAGTCCGTCACGCCAGTTCGGTCAATCAAATCTAACCTAGGATTAAGTTTATAATCACCCAACAATCTAGATTTAGCCACAAGCATAATGTGGAGTACAATCATTAATAAATGTACGCTCGTTCTTTTTTTCACGTGGAATTGTTTTAAAGTTTAAATAAAACCTTAATAAGAGAACCATATTTTCATATGTAAGGATATGTTTTAACTTTGGATGCTTAAAAGTGTTTTAAAATTTTGCGAACAGTAGTAAAATAATTTGAGTAAAAAATAAAAGAGAAAAATTTTAAATATAAATATTGTATTAAAATTTGTGAAAAAAATAGATAAAGTTAAAATGTTATTTGAATAGAATTTTTATTTTGAGGCTTATAAAAATTGTATTGATTTTTATATTTGATTAATGATTAGATAAACAGTTTTAAAATTTGAAATAGAAAAGTATTTTTTATATTTAAGTGAGTAATATTTATGAATGAAGTTACGAGAAATTTTAAAAATATTTGGTATCACCCATGCCCTAAAACAATTCCTCGTCAATGATAATATGTCAAACTTAATCACAAGAGAATGGTAAGCATACCTTGGGCGAATAATCACACCCGATTCACCTGTATTTCTGGATTCCAGATCGGATTGAAAAAAAACTCCGATCCGGTTGCTCACACCTAACAGAGCCCTAGCAAGAATGAGCTTGTAATCCTAAAAGAAATGCATGGATGCAAAAGGCCAATGACGTTGAAAGAGCCCATATTCATCAGACCAATAGAAAGTAAAGCCCCAACCCCCCCCCCCCCCCGGCCACACAAAAAAAGGCCATGCTACGGGACAACTATTTTTTATAGCCATAAAATATATATATATATATATCATTTTTATATTTTCCCCTTTCATATTTGACACACATCAGGAAAAATGTATTTTTATTTGAATAAAATATAAAAATTTGACAAAAAATGTAAAAAAAAAGTTCTTATTAATAATTATCATAAAGAGATGTCAAATGGGATATGAGATACTAAGGAGTGGTTTGGATTCAAAGATGAGTTGAAATGTATTGAGATGGTTTGTAAATAGTAGAATAAAAATTAAATTATTTATTATATTTTGTGTGAGAGTTTGGAAAAGTTGTTTGGAAATTTAAAAAAATTGAATTGTTTATTATATTTTGTATGAAAATTTGAAAAAATTGTAATGATAAGATAAGATAAGTTGAAGTAGATTTTGAATGCAAACGATGCCTAAATACCACTTTCCTTCGAGAAAATAGCAAATATTTGCGGCCTGCCATTTGACAACCTGACTTGACCGAACTGAATAAAATTTACTTCCTTTTTTTTTTTCCCATTTTTGGAGCTTTCTTAAACAGAAGCAACTTTTCTAAGTTTCTAACCTATTTTTTTCTAAAAAATTTAAAAGTTAATATATATATATATATTTGATTGAGTAGGTCATGTTAGAACAAAGTCCCTCCCGTCAGCCAGGCCCACGATGCTTCTTAGTTGTGCTGCGATAAACAAGAAAGAGACTCCGAGTATCCCAACGGGGATAGCTCTCAAGTTAATTTTTTTCGTGAGAAATAATATTTACAGTCGTGGACTCTAGTAAGAGTGTAACAATCTGATTTGATCCAATTTTAGACAAAATCTAGGGGCCAAACTAGTACCACCGATATTGCATTTTTTAAAACCGATTACGCACCGATTACCTTCCTAAATCGGTACTTCTAATTATATTGGTTTTGGTCCAATTTTTCAATTTTAATAAAATGCAAATTTCTAAAAACAAAATCTATTTATTAAAAAAAATTGCTTTAAAAAATCTGTTTTATTCCAAAATCTGTTACATAGTTGGGTAATGAGTTGATTGAGGCAATCATTTAACCACCCATGGAATGAGTATCATATTCTAGACAAAATGCATCTAAACCTTAAAGAACCACCCATGGTTGAAGGACTACCCTAGTTGTCATTGTGTGGTTCAAGTATGATATGCCAATAAAGAAAGTCATCATTATATTATAGCAAATGATATGACCCAACATACCCTAACAATCAGATTAGACTATAGTAATCGAATACCATCTACCAAATTTCAAAAACCCTAATAATCGGATACCATCAATATCATATGATTCATACCAAATTTCAAATAACTTTAAGTGAAATGAAAAAAAATTAAGTGAGAAAAATTACCGTTGAAGACTCGAAGACAAAGAGATGTGAGAGAGGGGCTGCCAGCGATGTGAGAGATGGGAGGGCTGCGTGAGACGGTGAGAGACAGAGAGATACATGAGGGCTGTGTGACTCAATGAGAGATGAGAGGGCAACGTAGCGTTGAGAAAGGGGTCAAGGAGCTGTGTGTGCGACGGGAACGGCTCAAGAGGTGAGGCCGTGAGGGGAGGTGCAACGGCGAGAGTAAGGGTTTGTGTTTCTGAGGGGGTGACGGCAAGAGGGAGGGGACCCAGGGAGAGGAGGCGATGGCGAGATGTGCAACTACATGAGACAAAGACCGGAGGGCAGAGAGGCAAAGAGTGAGGAAGAGAGGGCCATGGGCCTCAGGTGATCATATTTTAGCCTTTTAGGTTGTATTCATTGGGGAGGAAATGGCCCCGTTTCCTGATGGTTTATAGCATATACTTATTAATATATATTATTATAAATATTTGTAATACATTTAAAACTATTAGTGTATAGTAAATTAGTAATAGTGTAATACATTAAAGTCTAATACACTAATTTATTTATCAAAATTATTACTGATACTATAGTGTAATATATTATAACTCTTACTAATACTCTTAAAATTATTACTAAACTCTTATATTATAACTCTTGTAATATATTAATATATGCTAGTACTATATATTATACTATTATAGTGTTACTACTACATATAGTGATATTAATACTATAAGTCTATATATAGACTACATAGTTATACATTAAAGAATATAATAATACATTGATACTAAATATATATAGTTATAGACTATAGTGATTTAGTTATAGTGATTAGTATAACTATATAATAGTATTAATATTAGACTATTAGTATAGCTATATATCAGTATTAGTTATAATGGAAGGGTGATGTGGTTTGTTTTCAAGAAACAAAGTTGCAATTCATTGATAGAAGAATTGTGCGAAGTTTATGAGGTTGATCATATGTGGGTTGGACTTATTTGGCTTCTTTGGGAGCTTTAGGTGGAGTTTTACTAATGTGGGATAAAAGAGTAGTAGAGGCGATTAAGGAGTGTATTATAAATTTCTCAGTTGCGACTTTGTTTAAAAATGTGGTTGATGGATGAGAATGGGCATTTGCAGGTTCCTACGGTCCTAACGTGGACAGGGACCGGAGAAGGTTGTGGGAGGAGTTGTCGGGCTCATACTCACTATGGGAAGTGCCGTGGTGTTTGGGGGGTGATTTTAACATTACTCGTTTCCCTAGAGAACGATCAGGGCATTATCGAAAGTTTGTGGCTATGGAGGAATTTTTTGAGTTTATCTTTGATCTAGATCTCATGGATCTCCCCCTGGTAGGGGGAGAGTACACTTTGTCAAACTGGAGGGTTTGGTCGAGATTGGATAGAGTTCTTATCTCTCCCTCGTGGGAAGCCCACTATCCGAAAGTAAGCCAAAAACGGTTAGCTCGAGTCAGCTCAGATCACTTCCCTATTCTTTTAGACTGTGGGGGTATTGACAGGGATCGCCAATATTTCAAGTTCGAAAGCATGTGACTATTAGTGGATGTGTTTGTAGAGATAGTGAGTGCTTGGTAGTCATCATATCAGTTCATTGGTACTCCAAGTTTCATTCTTGCAGGCAAGTTAAAAGCGTTGAAACAAGATCTGAAGAAGTGGAACTTGAAAGTTTATGGTCATATTGACGATCAGAAGTCGACACTGTTGGAGGAATTGCAAGAGCTAGAGGGCAAATAATTATTGGGAGATACCTCAGATGAGGTGGTTTTGAGGAAGGGCATGGTTATGACAAATTTGGAAAGAGTTCTGTTGTCAAAAGAGACTTCATGGCGTCAAAAATCCAGACCTTTTGGTTGAAAGAAGGAGATAGGTACACTAAGTTCTTTCACAAAATGGCTAATTCACATCGGCGTAACAATTCTATTGAGTCGCTTCAATTAGGCTCCCAAGTGATTTCTTCTCCTCTTGAGCTAGAAAACCATATAGTACACTATTATGAGACCCTTCTCACAGAATCATCTTCTTGGAGGTCAAAGATTGATGCATTGCCTTTTGAGGCAATTGACTCGCAAAGTGCGAGTGATCTAGAGAGACCTTTTGCTGAATAAAAGATTTACAAGGTCATTTATGGTATGGCTAAGGATAAAGCACCGAGTCCGGATGGTTTCTCAATGGGTTTTTTTCAAACTTGTTGGGATATTGTGAAAGGTGATGTAATGCAGGTTTTTAGTGAATTTCACTCTTTCCAAAAGTTTGAAAAATCCCTCAATGCGACCTTCATTGCTCTCATTCCTAAGAAACATGGGGCTTCGACTATTGAGGACTTCCGTCCAATAAGCCTGGTTAGTAGTGTGTATGAGATTATTGCTAAGGTCCTTGCCAACCGACTTAGCCCGGTGTTGGAGCATATTATTTCCAAGTCTCATAACGCATTTATTTGGGAGAGACAAATTCTTGATTCGGTACTCATTGTAAATGAGTGCTTGGACCATAGACTTCAGGAGGGAGGCTCAGGTTTTCTTTGCAAGCTTGACATGGAGAATACGTATGATTATGTGAACTGGAAATTTCTCGTATGCCTACATGAGAGGTGTGGTTTTGGGGTTAGGTGGATTATTTGGATGTGTCATTGTATTTCAACGGTCCGGTTCTCAATTCTAGTCAATGGTACACCTGCTTTTTTTTTTTATAGTTCACGGGGATTGCAGCAGGGAGATCCTCTATCTCCATTTTTATTTGTTATAATTATGGAGGCTCTGAGTAGGATGGTGTAGGCTGCTGTTGGGGGAGGGTGTTTAGCTGGTTTTCAGGTGGGCAATGGCTCTGGTGGCCTCTATCATCTCACATCTTCTTTTTGCATATGATACTTTAGTCTTTTGTGAAGCGGATAATAGCCAAATCCAAACTCTACAAGTATTGTTATTTTGCTTTGAAGCAGTGTTAGGGCTCAAGGTGAACTTGGACAAGTCTGAGATGGTTCCTGTGGATGTGGTTCCTAATATCCTCAGTTTAGCAAGCCTTCTGGAATATAATTTGTCTTCTTTCCCAATGAAATATTTAGGTCTTCCTTTGGGAGCAACTTTTAAGAATAGAGTTATTTGGGATGAGGTGGTGGAAAAGATAGAGAAAATGTTGGCTGGTTGGAAACGGGTGTATTTATCAAAATTGGCCATCTCACTCTTATTAAGAGTACTTTCACTAACCTCCCCACATACTTTTTATCTTTGTTTTCTATGCCTGCAGGGGTGGTGAATAGGATGTGGAAACTATTTAGGGTGTTCTTATGGGGAGGCATGGGGGAGGAGAAGAAATTTCATTTAGTTAGATGGAAAATAGTTAGTGCCTCAGTAGTGAATGGAGGATTGAGAGTGTGTAACTTGAGAACTTTTAATAAAGCTCTATTGAAAAAATGGCTTTGGAGATATCACTTGGAGGAGGGATCGTTGTGTAAGGAAATTATTGACTCTAGATATGGTGTCGCTAGGGGTGGTTGGTGTTCCAACGAAGTGAGAGGGGGGTATGGTGTGGGTTTATGGAAGTTTATAAAGAAGGGGTGGCCATGCTTTGCAAATCAAATCCGTTTTGTAGTTGGTGAGGGCAATCGAATAAGTTTTTGGCGGGACATGTGGTGCGGAGATCAAACTTTGGAAAGGGATTTCCCGGCTATATATCGTATTGCAGTTAAAAGGGAGGTGTCAGTGGCAGATGTGCGGTTATTTTCTCATGGCTCGTATCAATGGAACATTCTCTTTACTAGGGATTTTTATAACTGGGAATTATCTATTGTTGCATAATTTTTCAGCTAACTATATTCTACGGGGCCCTTATAGCACAACAAGATCGATTGAAGTGGATGTCTAATAATCACAAGTTATGCACAGTGAAGGCATATTATAACATCTTGACAACACAAGATTATACTTCGTTTCCTTGGAAGAATATTTGGAGGTCTCGTGTGCCTTCTAAAATAGCCTTTTTTGTTTGGAGTGCCGCCTTGGGAAGATCTTGACCACAGACAACTTGAGGAAGAGAGGATGTGTAGTCATGAATTGGTGCTACATGTGTAAAAAGAATAGAGAATCGGAGGACCATCTCTTACTACATTGTGAGGTAACACGGGTGTTGTGGGATGAGATCTTTCAAAGGGTTGATGTTGCTTGGGTTATGCCTATAAGGGTGGTGGATCTGTTGGGTTGTCAGAGGAAGATGCAAGGCTGTCATCAAGTGGCAACAGTGTGGAAGATGATTCTGTTGTGCATCATGTGATGTATTTGGACGGAAAGGAATGCGTACTGTTTTGAAGATAAGGAATGCACATTGGCTGAGTTGAAGAATTTTATGTTCCACACTTTATTGTCTTAGCTTTCCGCTATTGTATTGCAGGGGCAATGTTCATGATTTCTTGTCTTTAATTTATCGAATGTAGAATGCATTTAGTAAATTAAAAAATAAACTCTATTCTTTTTCAAAACAATTGTGTGGTATTTGAGCATTTCACGACTGTATACAACATTACTTTTTCTTAAATTAAGAGGCAGATATTTTCAACTTAGATTGTACCTTGGTTGGTCTTTGGTATTTATACAGGTTCACTACATTCCTTTTGGTGGAGTTTTTCCCATTCGCACCAAGCTTATTAACCTCATCGCATTATTCCTATTAAAATTTAAATTTTACAAATTAAATCAAATCATATCATGTGGTTGGTCACATATTCGTTCATCGCCACTTTCTCCATCGCCTTAGTACTTTCTCGCCTAACTACCTTATAGGCTTATATCGGTTCATGCTGTGAAATCACTAATTGTTCTAAAAATTTAAGTTGATAGGAAGAGTTAGACTTAATTATTTGTAGTATATTCTTAATGCTATCTCTCACGTATGTAAAATATTTAATTAAATGATGTATAGTGTAAAGTTAGGATCGTACTTAGTATTTATCTCAAAAATTTAAGCCAATAGAAAAAGGTAAATATGATTATTGGTATTATATTATTTAACACTCTTCAGGCCAAACATACTAACCACTTCATCTATGGCCGTGACATCAGTACCCTTCCCTGCTAAACGTTTCCTTGTCCACGCTCCAAGGTTGAAGGATCCTTGGTACCTTGCCTTCATGGGGTCTTCACACTCAACGAAATCAAATTGAATTGTCAAATGGTATCAGGTCCCTATCGAACATGATAGGGAAAGAGCGTACTATAAATGTGGCAGAGGTAAGACTTTGGAATTTTGGGTTCAATACGAACCACTTACCAATAAGGTACCATACCATACCTATCATCTCCTGCTCAGATTGCCTAATCTCGACTAGTAAACGTGGCCAACCGGCGGGTCCGTGTGTTTTTTCAAAGCCCTTGCTTTTATATGGGTTTTGAAATGGTATCCTTAGATTGTTTTCGTATGAATTGAATTGAGATAAAAATTAAAAATTAAATAAAATATTATTATTATTTTAAAATTTAAAAAAGTTAAATTTGTTTATTTTATTTTGTGTAAAAATTTAAAAAAATTATAATGATGAAATTAGATTATATGAGATGAGATGTATTGTTAAAACAAATAAGGTCATAGATTCTTCAAATTTCGTACATTTCTTTTGAAAATGAGTATAATCCATCGTTAAAAAATTAATTTTTTCTTGTAGATCTTATATTTATTATTTTTTTTAAAAAAAAAAATGGATGTCCTTCACTTGCAAATTTTATAACTGTAAATATTATTTTTTTCATACGGCAAAACGCACTCAATGCTAAATAATTTTAATCGAGGTCAAGATTTTTTAAATTAAATTCAAATATGATCTTTTATTTTTATTTTTTGGTTCTTTTTGCCTTGACTACTAATGTATGTAACTTGTTCTAACTCTTTTTGGAGACTAATATGTCATTGGAAACTTTGTCAATACGTCCTTTCCAAAAAATTTCTTATCCCTTACGATAATTAAAGGCTCAAACTTGGGAAACCAAATAGGACTCAAGTCAACATACTGATTATACGACAGAATTTGAATTTCTTGTGGGAATTTATACATACATACATATATGTATACATAAATATTAAGCTTGATCCCAATAAATCCTGTGAATTATTTCAAACTGATTTGGAGTTATTGTATTCTCAAGTCGGTATATAAAACACAACATCTACGTCACTTAAATGATAATATTTGATTTGTAAGATTCAAATTTTAAATTTTATTTTCTGAATCAAACTATGGCATATAAGCACTTTATTAAATGTGTTTTATCGGTCGGATTGATAATATAATTTTTTTAGAGTAATAACAATTAAGAAGGCTTAGCACTTTAAAAGAAAGAAATCTTAATGATTTGGCACCTCAGGAAAAAAAAATCTTGAATTGGTCTATATGTACACAAAATAATAATATATTAATTAAAAAAAATGTGATTGATAAACATTTTTAATGGTAATGTTTGAGGATGTATTTGGGAGAAAAGATTACTAGCTAGGTACTTTCATAATACAAATAACATGCGGTGGGGGCTTCAACACCGGACCTCTATGAATAATTTATTCATATCTTAAAGCAAGATAGAAGTGTTACCTCTCGCATTCTATGATTTAGGCTCTGTTTGGATTGTCAAATAGCCTCATCTCATCTCATCTCAATATTTAAACATCATAAATATAAATATTTTTTAATTTTAAATTAATAAATTTTTAATTTTTTCATTTAATTATTATAACTTTTCCTAACTTTTAAATAAAACATAAAAAACAATTTAACATTTTCAAACTTCAAAATAAAAATAATATTAAAAATTCTAATAATATACTAATTTTATTATATTTTTATTCGATTTTTTTTCTCTTTTCTTAAAACTCTATAAAATATTTTAATTTAAATTATTTTACCATCATTTACAAACTATTTTATTATTATTTATAAATTTTTTTTTATCTCATTTCAACATTCACCCAAAACCAAGATAAAATATAAAGAGTAATTCTATATACAATCGTGAAGTGCGTAATCGACGCGTAATCGTTTTGAAAAAGAGTGGGGTCCATTATTAAAAAATTAATTTTTTTTATGTGGGTCCCATGTTTTATTTATTTTTTTAAAACGATTAGGCAACAGTTACACAATTCATAAGTATATTTTCTCAAATATAAAATAATAATAATAATAATAATAATAATAATAATAGTGAAGAGTCAACACGAAAAAGGTCAAATCATCGTGTGGCTACTTTGGGCAAATACCTGTGCGTGACGCCATGTATGAACGCGGCTAGGTTGCCACTGTACCACACGTGGGGAGTACGGTGATTTTGCGTCGGCTGTTCGTGTTTGACTTTATACTTTATACTATACTATTGTAGATAGCGCCTCCTGGTACGTAGTAGGGAGCAGAGCATTCACTTTAGGCGACGGCCGCATTTGTGGCAATCGGCTATACGTCCAGCCTATACCACCTTGACCCTTTTGCGGATCATGACAAATAATATTATAATATATATAAATTTTAAATATATAAATTTTGTACGGATTTTTTTATTAAAAAAAAAATCCATCAAATATAAAAAATTTATTTATTTATAGAATTTACATTTTTATAAAAAATTTGATAAATCTCTCTCAAAGTTCATGCATTGGGGGTGATGTAATGGATGATGGATTTCCTTTACTATGCAATATGGGCTTATGCGCATAATTATTTTATTCTCAAATCGGTATATATCAGATACTATTTATATCATTTAAATGATAAATTTTTAATTTGTAACATTTAAATCTATCTTTTGAATTAAATAATATCATATAAACACTTTATCAAATACTTCCTATACACCAGGGACAATAAAATAAGAGGATCACATTTACTAACATTGTTAGCTAATGATAGTAAGAATTAGAATAATGATAGATACAGTCATGAGTTGTACAAGTGCCGAACACTCATTTTGAAGAATAGTGAGATTTACTATTAAAAAATTAAATTATGAAATTAATTTAAAGAAAAATGTTAAAGACAATCATAGATTGTGTAAGAACTCGTATGGTTACACAAAACCAAATTATCTCATCTCATATAATAATTATAACTTTTCCAAATTTTCACGTAAAATATAATAGATAATTCAACTTTTTAAAATTTCAAAACAAAAATAATATTAAAAAATAATATTATAATAATTTTTAACAAAATATTTCATCTTATCTCATAAGAACTGTGTAACCAAACAAAACGTTACCGCATACTCATATTGAAAAAAGTGGATAAATATGAGACTCATATAAAAAAAATTATTTCTTAATAATAAATACACTCTTTTTTAAATAAAAATAAAATGTATATTACTGTATATTACTCTTATTTAAATGGGTAAAGGAGGGGGGAGTATAAGGTTGGGGTTGGCGAGACATTATTATCTACAAACTTGATGTATATGGGAAGGGAAGGAATGCCGCCCACCCAATCAGCGTTTCGTCGGTGCCCTTCGCTACCAACCAGCTCACACTAAATAATCATTTATTTGCACCTTCGTTTCAGCCTTCACAATTCCTACAATCCCCATTCAATCCCCACCCCCCATTATTTTCAATACAAGTTAAAAAAAAAAAAAAGAGTTTTTCGTACATGGGTTAATAGGGGTTCTCTTAAATGACTATCTTGCCATTCCCTTTTATTTAATAATTAATTTAATATGAGGTTTTGTGACACTCGTGAAAGGTTAATATTGTCATTATATTTTATGAATTTATTTTTATAAAATCTTTTTTATTACTATAATACTTCTCTTTATTTAAAATTACATTAAAAAAAATTAGATTTCAAATCAATGTCATGCCACGATTTCATTTTTTTTCTTTTTAATGTAATTTGAAATTCAAATTTAAAACCTGGTTAGATAGAGAATTTGAATTTTAAATCTAGGTATCTAAACGTGACACAAGTTTTGTGAGAAATGATATTTATCATTTTAAGGTGTGAAAGTTTCTTCTATTTAAAAAAAAAAGTGAGTAAATTTGAAAATTAGATGAAAAAATTATTTTTATAATCGTGAATTTCACGTTTTTTTCCAAAAGAAGTGGGTGGGTTTTACCTTAGAGAGGTTTCTTGACATAAAAAAAAATATCTATATCTAATATTACTCTTTATAAATTCGAAATTTTAAAATATATATTATTCTTATTAACATTGTTGATGCTTAGTTTAGTTTAAACCAACATGTATATGTAGGAGGATATGACAGGTGCGCTCCATCCACCATATTTATATAACGGATCATTAGAGATGCATAACAATTTTAATACGGATTATATCATCGTCATCATCATCGCCATCTTAAGACAAGCTTTATAAGACATTTTTATTTATATGTCAATAAGAAAATGCTATTAATAGTCAAATGATTATGTAAGTTTTTGAAACATTCTTTATTAGGGATCTCATATATCAGTGCCAACACTATCTTTGGTGCCTATATTATGTAAAACTCGAAAATAATTGAATTTAGAATAAATCAATAAAGTTTTGATGTAATGTAATTGAGATTTTATTTTCAAGTTTAGTGTCATTTTGCCCTGCATCCAAATAAGCATTAAATATATGCAAAATGTCACAAACACCCTTAATTGAAAAACACTTGTGTCAAGGATCATTAAGGCAATGCACATGCTTTTTCCATCAATTGGTTTGGGATATAGGAACTCATTTGTAGAACATTTCTTATATATATATATATATAATTATTCTGTATTTATGCACAACAAGCACATGTATGTAAAGCTGTTTAAATGGAAAGGGTACTGCATATAAAACAGTATTAAGGGGTGATATAGTAATTCCAACAAAGTTAAACAAGGTCTTGCACAAAGCTTGGAAAGGGGCAGCAAGGGAAACCAACCTAACTAAAGTACATATGAAAGGCATACGTTCTTCTTCTACTCGTATTCAACCTCTCTCTCTCTCTCTAAAAGACTTATTTTCCTCTCTAGACACCATTAAACCACCTCCAACACCACCCTCCTCTCCATACAAATGAGAAAGAGAAACATAAAAACAAAAGGTGGTAGATGCATGAGCCACAAACTTAATACATAATCTCTTCTTTCTCTCTCTATCTCCTCTCTTTTTTACTCACTCACCACCTTTCCTTCCTAAATTCCTAAATCCCTTTGCACTTTGCTCACCAACCACCTTTGCGATTCCCCTCCGGTTCCACGCTCCCTCAGCCGCCGCCTTCCCTGCCTCTTCAGGTACAAACAATGCCTGCCTCTTTCTCTTTCTAGTGGCTTTGTTCCTCTTCTTCCTTTTGGGTAGTCCGTTCTTGACTTGTCTGCTGGGTCTTTGGTCGTGAGCATTCTGCGTTGACGGCAGACAAGTCTTCCGTTTCTTATTTTGGCTTTCTGGATTTCTTGATTCTTGTGTTTTGGCCCCTAAAAGCGTGTTGTTGGACTCTATTTTGTGCTTGTGCATTTGGGCTTGTATTTACGATTAACGCCTCCAACAAAGGTGGTATGTTGGTCGGGTTGACTTTGTTTCCTTGGAGAGAGATCAGGAAATCCTACTAGGGGATTCTTTCGGTGTTTGTGTTGGTTTCTCTTGACACTGATCCCGTTTAGCATGATGAGTGTTTTGTGATTAGTGTCTGCAAATTACAATGGATCACTAGGTGGCTTATTTTTTAACCTGTTTTTTTTCTTTAATTCCTTTTTGGGTTTTATGTTTCCCACCCTTCTACTAACTTGCAACTGATACACCAATTTCAGCAACTCTGAAAGAAGATTGGCCCAAACCATGGAAGGTTTTTCGTGTTTGCATTGCTTTGTTTTGATAGTTCAAGATCAACCGCATTATTTCCCCTTAAATGCATACAAATCGAAGGCAAGCTTGGTTCTTTATGGAACTTCAATGGGAAATTATTGTCAGTTATTTTATATTTATTCCTGTTCTAGTGTTGACGCTGAGATATCTTAGGTGGTGAAACTTTCTAACTGGCATAAATATAAATTTCTGCCTGTCCTTTGCAGCTTGTCAAGATGAATTTGAGTGTCAGGAGTCGATGTTAGGGTGAACTTTAAGATGATTTGACCGAATGGTGATATTTGATCCCACTGATCGTTGTAGACTAGTTTCTTAGAAATTGCCTTGGGTCTTTGCTTATGTGATTTTTAGAGTTTTGGTAATCAAATGACAATTTTAAAAACCATGCTATTTCTTTTCCCGAGTTTTGTTTTTGTGTGCTTGTGGAAAAGTCCATGGCACCCAGTCTGTGTAGCTGGTGCTGACCTGTTGCAACAATCTTCTCAAAGAAGAAATAGTGCATCCGCTAGTCATTCATTTAGGTTCTACTTGAGTTTATGCCAATAGTATTGAGCTTAAATTTGGAAGTAGGCAAATCACCAATGAAGTAACCCTGCTGGTATAACCACTTGCACAAACATGGAATTCCCATGTCTTCGATGAGCAGACATGAAGCATAATATATAAAGGATTTTTATAATAGGGCTATATTGTAGTGCAAGTTATCCTTCAGTAGGAATCTTGTTTCTAAATGACATACTAGTAACATAAAGATGTTTCTCGTGGTAAATTTGATCATGTTCTCCAACTGTCATATCAGCAACTGTAATATTCAACTGATGCTGTTCTCTATACTCGTGTATGAGCACTATATTTATTTCTTTTTGTTCTATTCTTCTTTATCATAACAGGTGCTTTATTGTTGTTATAATCTCTTTTTCAACGGTTTCAAATTGGTATTTAATGCATTAAATCGTTGTCATTTGCAAGTAATTTCTGTCTAAAACTTGGTTTCATGTGTACCTTTGTCACAGTGTTCTTCCTTTTGTGATCCAGGGAGATATGTGATAGATGAAAGAAGTTGAAAAGTAGGCCATTGTACATTAATTGGAAATTTGAGCCAAAATATGGTGAGCTTACGAAGGCGCAAGCTTTTGGGGCTATGCTCTGGTAATTACTTTTTGAAATATATACATTGAAATTGTTGTGTGCTTCTGTTGGACTGTCCTCTATAGGCTGCCCCAACTCGGAGTAATTAACATTATTTGTTGAGTAGGTAGCATTATTTTCTGGTAGAAGTTAAATGTAAATGTCACTACTCAATCTGTGTTACTGATTCTAAATAATTACATGCTGGTGAACTGGAATTTAGTTTTATCACCAAAATTAATTGGCTTCTGCAGGGAGAAGTTCATTCATAGCTCCACTTCCTAGGTTTTTCAATGGAACTGCTCCTGCAAATCCTACCCAGACTAACAATCCTGTCAGAGTGCATCCAGTACCTTCAGATGATGTAAACCAGCCAGTGGGGGTAAGAAGTATCAGTCCTTATCTATACAAACCATCAGCATCAGATAGAGCATTGAAGTTGTTGTTTCTCTGCCTTGATAAGTCTTCACATTGCTCTATAATTCGTACTATTTTGTCCAAAATTTTGTCTGGGCTGGTTTGGATGTTGAGATGAGATAAGAAACATCACCAAAACACAAACATTTTTCAATTTCAAATCTTCAACTTTTTCATCTAATCATTACCTAATTATTACAACTTTTTCAAACTTTCAAACAAAATACAAAAAACAATTCTGTTTTTTCTAATCCCAAAACAAAAATTATATTCTAACAATATTTTAACTTGATATTTTTATTCACCTTTTTTTCAATGTTTTTTTCTCTCATTTCCCAAAACCCCATAAAACACCTTAACTCAAACCATTTCACTACTAACAAATTATTTCACTACTATTTACAGATTTTTTATCTCATCTCATCTCAGCATCCAAACGGGGCCGATAGAATATTTTAGGATCAACCTTTAGTGCAACTTTATTTTCGTGGCACATAGCCTAATGCCATCCAAGCATAATGGGCCTCCCTCATAATTTAGGCCCTAGATAGTAGTTTTGTTCCACTGCATTGTTAACGTATAGATCTTAGTGATTTGTTGTGGCAAAATGCTTAGCTCTGCAAGTAAGTTATTCCAACCTCCAACCCCATTTACTTGGTTAAAATAGTTCATTCTGCTGCTTGACAACTGGGTTGGTCTGACTTCGTAGTGGATCATATATATTTAATATTTCTGTCATAAGGACCTCATAAGGATATTTCTTAACTAGGCATAATTAAGAAATTAACATATTTCCTTTTACATCAGCATCCAATCATGGAAGTAATCCCTGAGATCGAAGCTACGGAAGTAAAGGGAAAAATGGATGGTGGAACAATATCTTCATGAGAACTACATAGCTATTCTCCCCTTAGTCACTGAATGGAACCTGGGGATCTTTTCGTCACATAGATTTATGCTTTCATTAACCATGATTGAAAATATTTAGATAGTAATGTGTATATTTCCTCTCCTGTATTTGCACATGGTGTACAATGCCGTGGTGCGATTCAGGATATATGATGAATCCATCATTGGCAAGAAAGTGAGATTCAGGATATGATGATCCACCATAGGATATTGGAAAGTCTGTTAGAGACTGGCATTCTGTTTTTGGCAAAAATGTTCTTGTAGGGAACATGATTTGATAGGCTCGGAGTAACAGATTGTTAAGTTGTCAAATCCTAAAAGCTTTGGAATTTTGATGCCCCAGACTTGGTTTTACAAACACTTGTGCTTTATTGACATAATTCCTAACTAGTCAGCTTTGTGTTTGCAAGATGTATGATTCTATTGTATGCTTTGGGCTTACCTTTTTAGTTTATGTTTCCCAGAATAAAATACAACCTGGATCATCAAATGAAACTGGTTCGAGCTCATCTAAAGAGCAGCCCATTCAACCAGTTGCAGGTTTGTTGTTCTGCGAATTATCTGCTCTAAATGTGCTTGAGTTAATTAAGCCAGAGTGAACTTAAATTTGTTCCTCCATTTCTTCTACAAAGAGCAGCGATATTTTTCGTCATTTTTGGTCAACTTTTGTTTGATAATCTACCGAAAGATTGTAATTGCTGGATACCTTAAAGAGACAAACTTAAAAAATTATTTTTTATTATGAAATAAGTTGATTGTGGTTTGTTGTGGAATATTTTTTACTATATTGATCTGAGATGATAATAGAAATAATGAACAAGGAAGGTTATACAAGAAGGAAAGAGGTTGGAATACAAACAGTTATCATAGATTAAGCTGATGAAATTAGTACTACAATTTGAATGCCTTTATATGAAACATTCCCCACTTCAAGTAATCAAGTACCCTTGGTTTGAAAAACCTGGTTATGTAATCTTATGTTGCATTTGATGATTTTGGTGTTTGAACAATGCTGTGTCAGAAATTTCATAAGATCTCAACACTCAGTATTTTAGGAGTTCTTTTTTCAGGGTATCAACACATACTGCTCATCTAGAGTACAAACCGTGCTATCAATATTTTCTGAATCATATTTTCTTTTCCATTTTTCCACCTCAGTAGCTCCTGTATGACTATCCTTTGAACAAACTAGGTATTCATCTGAAAACCTTTTGTGGCCTCTGCTTGCTCTTTCTTTCAGTGTTAAGAACCATTGTCCTTTAGTTATGCTTCAAGATTGGATTCTCATGCTTCACGTGCTTTTTAATGATCAAGTAAACCAACAAAAAAATTATTTAGGTGACATGACACCAAGAGTGAGAGCATCATGTACTGTCAAGTCTAAAACTTTTCAGTACAACTGAAGTAGGAGTCTTCTACACAGAATGTCCTAAATTCTATTAAATTTAAAACTCTCCAAAACTAGTCATTTCCTCTTAAATTATGGATGTCTTAAAAGCTGGTGGACATCTTTTGAAAACTTTTATATCCATGTTTCTGGTTTGGAAGAGTGTTTTACCCATTCCATATTTTGAGCTGTTGGAGATTTGCCTGGTTTAGTTGCATAGTTCCATTGAGTTACAGCATTGTATACTTTGGATGCATGTGTCTTTCATCATCGTGTTTTATAGTTTTGATTGTATTTTGATTTATATCACTCTCATGGGCAATGCATTTTTATCTCTTTTTTATTTGCTTCCAAAGTATAATGATCTGGGTTTAGCTCTCTCTTCTGGATCTCATTCATGTAAAATGCTATGAGATTTCTGGCTGTTCTAAAACTTGACATATGTTAGTCTTATTATTGTGATTATTTTATTTTAGGGCCACCGATAAAACGCAGAAAGCGACACAGGAGAAAGCTTTTTCAAAACCAAGAACCTTGTCTGATGAGAGGTGTCTATTACAAAAATATGAAATGGCAGGCAGCAATTAAAGTTGATAAGAAACAGATTCACCTCGGAACTGTTGGTTCACAAGAAGAGGCTGCCCGTTTGTATGACAGGTAACTCTGAATTTCAACCTTTGTTCATACCAACGTTTTTTATTTGCAAGAGTTCTATTAAAGATAACATAACAGTGAAATTATATAAAGAAAAATGAACTAATCCCCACTGCTCCCCGCGAAAAATAGAGAAGAAAAAGAAGAATAGTGCATTTCTCAGCTGGCACAAGTTAAAAAACCATAACCCTGTTTGTGTGGTAGCGGCACAAATCTTTTGTGTTTACTATCTACCTATGGCCCTGGTTTATATTTGGTGATTGACCACCTTGCTGTTTTGAGCAGTGCCTGCTAAGATTGTGAGCCTCACACTTTTCTTTGAAATTATAGCACCTTCAGATCAAACCATATTGGTCTTTATGATGTTGTGCAACTGTGTCTAAAACCAAAACCTCTTGATTCCTTCTGTATTGGCACCTGAAGTTATTCTACAGTTACCAACTATTGTAGCTAGAGACACAAACACTTGTGTTTTTTGAAACTGAAAAACTTCTCCATTGATAATCTTAGGAAATGAAGGAATTTTTTGTTCTTTCCGTTCTTTCCTCCTTTTGATGACGTGTGAAAAAGATCTATGTTGACCGAAAAAACCCGTAAACAAACCAAAAAAAAAAAAAAAAAAAAAGGAATTAGCTGAGTACATTTGCTCTTGTATGTAGCATTGTACAACCCCTAGAAGTTGGCTCAAGTGGTAAGAGCCTTGCTCTTGGTGGTATACTTCCTCCAGGTTTAAAATTTGAACCGTTAGGTGCAAACAATTTCTAGGGGTCATTGGATTGAGGAAATTTCCCCTTAAACTACCCGAGGTGCACTTGCAGGAAACTCTTTGATGAGAGCCTCTGCACCCCCAAGATTAGTTAGAACACCCAGTGCCAATAATAAAAAAAAAAGAAACAAAGAACATTCTACAATCAACCCTGAAATAATGTTTCTAAGCAAAACAAAGTTGCTCAATTCACTCTTTCATGTTTTAAGAATCTATTTCTCTTCCCTGATTTAAATTTGGCAATCCCTTACTTTTGTAGCCACAATATAGCAGAAAGTACTTTTTTATTGGTCTGAAATTGTAATATCCGAATACACCAATTTGGTACGAAAGATAAGTACATTGGAAACTGCAAACTAGTAGCAATGAGACGACATGACATCCTTCAAGAAGGATAGTAAAGGATGTGGGCGATCCCTAGAGTCTTCCGATAATTGACTGTCTTACATGAATCAGCAATTTCAGTTAACATGGTGGAAAGTCTAATCTTCTGGCTTTCAATTGATAAAAAATAGCCAAAGTCTACACTATTAGTTGAAATATGTCAGGATATATACAAATATATAACTTATGTCAGGGTATATACAAATATATAACTTACTGTTCAATATCAGGTCTGCAACTTTATCTTTTTCTTACTTCTTTTTTATTTGAACTTTCAGCATTTTTTTTCTCTTTTGTCTTTTGGGTACGCTCTTGACTTCCCTCACTGAGAGGATTTGTTGTGAATTCAGCAAAAACTGGATAAGATTTTGTTCTACGCATTTTATTAGTGATAATTATACTTGTCACCTACAAACTACCCCCTATTTTTCACTTTTCTCCTTAAATTTGAGTTTTCCTCCAAATTGGATTGTAGGAAACTTCCTTCAACCCATTTAAAAAATTGGCATGTGTCCATTGATCCTGTGAAAAACACGTCTTTTTTAATGAAGGGACACGTGACAAGTTTTTAATTTAAGACTTTTAAAATGCATGTGTATGTCAATTGTCTATGGACACTTGTCATTTTTATAGATAAACTTCCTCCAAACTAGTTTGGAGGAAAACTCTATCCTTACACTATCAAACATTTCAATTTGGATATTAAGCTTTCTATAAACTTCAATGTGCACTTTCAGCTAAAATCTGACTGTCAAACATTTCAATTTGGATATTAAGCTTTCTATAAACTTCAATGTGCACTTTCAGCTAAAATCTGACTGTTAAGATGAAAGAAAAATCTAGTGGTGACACAATTTTAGCAGTCAAATTAAAAGGAGGGAACAAAGCGAAACCTATTGGTATTTTAGTTCGTCTGCTATTCTTTTGGACTACCTTCTGATAAGAATACCATCTCTATTATGAATTATTAATTGCTTACTTATGGTAGTTCTGCTATTCTTTTGGACTTCTGGCGTTTCTCATGGTTGGCATTTTATCGTGTGATCTACTTGGGCCAAATTGGAGGAGGAAATCATTAGGCCGAAGGGAAAAAAGGAAATTAGTACATTACTGAAGTTTTTGGGCAGACATTATGTGCCAAAATAGACTAATAACGGGTATGTGTGAACTCATTTGCCCCTTTTTTTTTCCCAATATTCCAGGGCTGCTTTCATGTGTGGGAGGGAACCCAACTTCGAGCTTTCTGAGGAGGAGAAGCAAGAACTAGGGAAATTCAAGTGGGAAGAATTCTTGGCAATAACTCGTCATGCAATTACTAGTAAAAGTAATATTTCTGGCTAGACCCTGTCATTATTTTGTTCAGGTTCATGTCTCTTGGATCCTTATATGATTTCCATAAAAAAATCTCAGAACATAAGCGAAGGCTTGGGACGGGGTCGCAGAGGAGGTCGGAGTCTCCAATGAATAAAAGTGAATGGGATGGCAAGAAAGAAGCCAATGACCTTTCAGCTTCAGAAGATGTGGAGCCAGACACATCAGCCTCTTGAAAATTATGAACAAGGCTGAAATCATATTCCAGTTCTAACAGTGAAGTTGTAGCCGATAGGGCTCCATTTTTGGTTTACAAGTATTAGGGTAATAATGGTAGATTTCATTGTCTCCTCAGAAGCAATTCCTTATGACTTCTGCACTATAAATAGTTACATACTGGATGTAGATTAGTTCTAAAATACCATTATATTTAAGCCATTGAACTCGAGTACAGCTAGCTATAATTCTTTCTTCCCATAGCAGAAGAGCTTCTTGAGAAATTTCTTGTGAAAAAAGAGAAGTTCTTTCTGGCTGTAATTTGTGGACAATCATCTCCTTCAAGGTTATCGCATACTGAAATGAAACGGAAATAATTTGACCAGTAATCTCAGTAATTTGTGGGACAATCTCAGTAATCTGGTTTGATCTGTACCATTCAAATTTTGCTCTATAATTTGGTTAAAACCTTCATATGAACCAACAAAATTTACCCACCCT
Source organism: Juglans mandshurica (assembly GCA_022457165.1). Lineage (NCBI taxonomy): Eukaryota > Viridiplantae > Streptophyta > Magnoliopsida > Fagales > Juglandaceae > Juglans > Juglans mandshurica. Next base: position 45,962,517 of record CM039619.1, read on the forward strand.
TTATCTTTCTCAGCAAAATAATCCCATCTTCCCAAGTCCATATATTAAGAATCTTTAGATCAGAAGTCCATATATCATTGTGTGTACGAGTGTTTAGAGGTCCATATACAAAGAAATGATACCTTGCACTGGATCTATAAGCTTTTTAAAAATTCTAATGCGTGTCTTAGGCTATCAATTAGTTTAAATTTGTATTATTGTTTAAGATTTGATCACTGATATCAAAGAACTTTTAAGTTTTTATAATTAAGATTAAGATTTCTATTTTGACTTGCTCTTACGGAGAATGGATAAGAGGCTCATGGGATTGACTTGAGTGGGTGTGTATGGTTATATTTCTTGGGAGTGACCTCTAGGCGAATATCAATAGTCAATATGATAGTATAAAAAAACATGTAAAAAATAAAAAAGAAAGCAAGTATGCCTAGGTTCTCCAAGCTACGCATGGTTAAGTCATTTCCTAACCTGGGCAACCTAGACACAACCCTGGAGATACCTTGGTTGTCCTGGTTCCGTTTTGGGTGGGCGCATCATTTCTTTAATGTATAGATTGTTGGAAATTATAGAATAGGTATAAAAAAGTATTTAAAAAATAAAAAAGAAAGCAAGTATGTCTGGAATCTCCAAGCTATGCATGGTTAGACCCCATTTCATAGTGAAAATGTTTTATTTTATTTTATTTTATTATTATAATTTTTAAATTTTCACATAAAATAAAATAAATAATTTAATTTTTTTAAATATCAAAATAATAATAATATTAAAAAATTATATTATAATAATATTTTATTTAATTTTTAACTTTTATCTCAATTCATCTCATTTTAACTCACTATCCAAATTGCACCAAATCATTTCCTAATCTAGGCAACCTAAACACAACCCTGGAGTCTGGAGATACCTTGGTTGTCCCAGCTAGGTAGACCTGGTTCCATTAAAACACATAAAAAAATATGATAGGCTACTTTATGTTCTAGACGACTTCAACTATATTACAACATTAATAAGACTCTGTCCCAAGCCAACTAAGTAATTGTCAAATCATAGGTTACACAAGTGAGCTAACTTTATCTTCTCCACCCCAATACGCGTCCTTCGCTCCCAAATTCGTTCAGTAACTCATTGCAATGTTTCAATGAGTCGTAACCATGTCGGTCTGTTTTTCTTGAGGCTTCTAAGTGGGTGTCAAGACTTGTCTCGGTTTGGAAGGTGAGTGAACTAATGTTTCTTCCTGCCACTTCCTACAACCACAACCACATCCCATCAAACTCACATTATTTTAGTTCCTTTCTATTCCTCAAGATCCTTCACAATTTGGACTCTATAAAGACTACCGGCTACATGTTCCCTTCAATCAACACAACTAGCGGGCCAATATCAGAAGCGAAAAAAACAGCTCTAGAAACATTCTTCTCCTAGCGTTTAAACCATGGCTTTTTCTAAATATTGTTTCATTCTGTCTATGATCATGGCATTGCTATTCTCAAGTGCCGAAATGAGTCTTGCAGCTCGTTACCTCTTGGATACACCAGCTGCTCCACCCCCAGCGCCTACAATCCCATCTCTGCCTAAGGTGGCCTTGCCTCCACTACCCTCTATGCCAACGCTGCCTAAAGCCACATTGCCACCACTGCTAGCACGCCATTGCCTACATTGCCAACTCAACCTATCCTTCCAAAGCCCACATTGCCACCATTGCCAACAAACCCATTGCCAACTCAACCAACTCTTCCAAAGTCCACATTGCCGCCACTCCCAAGCACCCAACTCCCAACACTGCCAACAATGCCTACCGTTCCCAAGGTTGCACTACCTCCAATGTTGCCAACAATTCCATTGCCCACCATTCCAACCACAATCCCTTCAATCCCTTCCACCATCCCGACGACAATCCCAACAATTCCTTTCCTCTCCCCACCACCATCAAACTAAACACTGGACCTTGAGATGCCACACTTCTATTCTTCGTTCGTATATTTCTGTTCGAATGTTTCTTCACTCTAGTAGTTATGTTATTCTTGATTATGTTAGAACCTATCTATCCCTTGTTCTTGTATTGAGAGTTTTCACAGTCTCAAGGGGTTCAGTTGTATTTGTCTGTATAACAGAATACATACGACGTTTGATTTCTATAGCTTTCAAGTTGGTTATCTCAGCAACACTACTTGTGAGTTATTAAATTGTAATTCATTGTGACTATTGAATATCTGATATCTCTTTTGTTTTGTTAGTCTCAAATCTCACTAACTTCTCATGAAATTTATGCATCTCTCTCCTTCCTCTAATAATCGATTCCCTAAATTACCTTTTTTTTTTTTTTTTTTTTTTTTTTTTTTTTTTTTTTTTTTTTTTTTTTTTTAAAAAAAAAAAGAGTCAGGCCCACATGTCCAATAGTGGCCCCTTCCCAAATTTTATTAAAAGCACCCTCACTTTTGGTGGAGGAATACCGTGGTAAACAATCAATAAATCAATATGCCAACACCCATAAAACCCAAAAAAACCTCTTACTACAAAAAAAAACCAAACTAAAAACAACCAGGACTATTTCCGCCTCAAGTACGGCATATTATTTTTGTCAAGCCTTAAAAGACCTCTTGCCTCCCTTGGTAAGTCAAGCACCGAAAGATACGTGGTATTGCACCCCATTGCGCCACGCTTCGCCAAGCTATCAGCCACAGCATTACTTTCTCTGAAAATATGTCTACAGGTAAATGTAATATCATCAAGGTAACTCAAAATCTCCTCCCAGAAGTCCTCAAGATACCACAATCCACACCGTCTAGATGCTATCCATTCAACACTGATTTTTGAATCCATTTCAATCTCAAGATAATTGATCCCCAGTTGTCTAGCATTTCTCAAACCATACAACAAACCCATAGCCTCCGCATATGTATTAGTATGAAAACCAATAGAGGCACAAAAACCCAACTTGAGACTACCCACATGATCCCTTATAACTCCCCCCACACCTGAAATCCCCGGGTTACCCATTGAGCAACCATCCACATTAAGTTTACACCATCCATTTTTTGGTCTAACCCATCTCACAATTTTGTCCTTTTGAACACCAACTCTTGGAGAAGGAATATTTAAAGATTGTAATAAAACAACATCACTTTTACTAATAACATTTTTTTCTTTAAATTTCAAAGCCACCCAAGACAACCAATATTTAATAGAAATCCAAACCATATCAATTGTTTCATACATACCTTCCATCCGTGCCTTGCAACGTCTCCACCACAAACGCCATGTTATAATAATAGGGAGTAAACCAAGTATTTGGCCACGGCACGAAGATCTTTTAGCACGTCTAAACCAACATTCAACCTTTTCCTTCCAGGTATGTCCATGCAATAAAGGCATGCCAAGTTGCACACAGAATCTACTCCAAATTTGTGATGCAAACTCTCCCATAGCAAGTACATGATTTTGATCCTCATAACCACCCAAAACACAACAATCACATTTGGAGACGATATTGATACCAACTCTTCGCAACCTGTCATCTACAGAAAGACAACCATTCAAAGCTTTCCACATTAATATAGACATTTTTTTTTGGAAGAAAAGGATGCCATATCCATTTTATCCAAGATTGTGAAGGACTATGAGACCGAATGCATTCCCATGCACTACGAGTGGAGAACTTCCCATCCCCATTAGGTAGCCAAATAAGAACATCATCACCAACTTTCACATTTCCCAACTTTTCAAGCAACACATCCGTTTTCTCTATACCAACTAAACGTTGAAACAAATCAATATTCCATCCATCCACCAGTTTACAATCAACTAGTTTAAGAGAAGGCAACTCCATAACCTGGAATTCATCACACAAAGGCCCCTCACCCACCCAATGATCCCGCCAAAAGGACAAATCACCCTGTTTAACCCTCCACACTGAATGATTCTAAACATTCGGAACATTTTTCAAGATTATACGCCAAAATCTAGTACCCTTTTGAGTATTAATCAGAGAAATATGCTCAGCACCAACATATTTTGATAGAAAAAATTGGGCCCATAAAGATTTACCTTGTAAAAGATTCCAAGCAAGCTTTATATGGAGAGAAGTTTGAACTTCCTCTAAGTTCCTCAAACCAACTCCACCCTCCAAGACCGGTTTGCACATATTATCCCATGCACACCATTTCTTTTTTTGCCTTCCATCAGTAACTCCCCAAAAAAATGTACTCATTAATCTTTTTATTTTCTCAATAACTACCTTTGGCGTAGATAAAATAGACAAGCAGTGTATCGGAATACTTTGCAAGACATGTCTAAGTAAAAGAAGTCGAGCACCATGTGAGAGTAATTTACATTTCCATCCCTCTAATCGGTTCTGAATTTTGTTGACCAGTTCATCAAAATGACGTGACAGCAAACGTTCTGAAATAATAGGAACTCCCAGATATTTAAACGGTAATTTCCCCTCAATAAAACCAGTTTGTCCAAGAAGCCTACGTCTCCTTGCCAAACTAATTTTATTAGAAAAAATTATAGATGATTTTGTTTTATTCACCATCTGGCCCAACCAAGCTTCATAATCCTTCAAAATCTTCATGATAGAACACAAAGAATTCTTTCCCCCATTAGAAAATATGACAATATCATCAGCATATAATAAATGAGAAATCACTGGAGACCCTTTAGGATGTAAGAACGGTTTTATTCGACCCATGTGAAAAAATTTCTTAATTAACCGAGAAAGAATCTCCTCAACAATAATAAACAAATATGGAGATAGAGGATCACCTTGCCTCAAACCCCTACCACCCTTGAAGAATCCTTTTGGAATGCCATTCATAACAATAGAGAACCAAGGAGTAGAGATGCATTGATTTATTAAGCCACACACAAAAGGAGAGAAACCAAGAGCTTTCATAACATGAATAAGAAACCCCCAATCAATACTGTCATATGCCTTCGCCATATCAATTTTGAGAACCACATTTCCCCCATGGACATTCTTATTAAGACCATGAATCAATTCTTGCGTCAAACTAATATTTTCATAAATACTTCGCCCAGGAATAAAGGCACCTTGTTCTGGGGAAATAATATTAGCAAGCAAAGGAGAGAGTCTATTAACAAGGATTTTAGAACATACCTTGTAAATGACCGAACATAGGCTAATTGGGCGGAACTTGTCAAAACTTGACGGATTTTCAACTTTCGGAATGAGCACCAGATATGAAGCAGTGTAGAACCGAGGCAGAAAACCCCCACTAAAGAAATCAACCACCGCCTCAATCACATCCCGGCTAACAATATGCCAGCATGATTTAAAAAAACCAGAATTAAAACCATCCGGCCCCGGGCAGCTATCCACAGGGATGGACCAAAGAGCATCATGAACCTCTAACTCTGATGGAACTCTACTTAAAGTATTATTATCCTCTTCTTGAATCACCTTGTCCACCAAAAAGCCCAGCTCTGGAGGTGCACTATACGGCCTGGCCTCCAAAAAATTTTGAAAATACTCAACCGCACCCTTATGGATTTGTTCAGAGGACGTAAGCACTGTCCCATTCCCAAGATTCATCCTTTTAATTATATGCTGATTTTTTTTACTAACTGCACGGAAGAAACCAATGCTAGCTTCTCCTTTCTCTAGCCAAGTCTGCTTCACCTGTTGGGCTAGGCGAGTTTCTTCTCTCTCAATCCACACCGAGAGCTCAAGCTGAGATGCCAACAAATCATATTCTAGATCCACAGAAAACCCATCAACTTGCAACCTGGTTTCAATGCTCTGAATACGCTCCTCCAGCTCACTAATATGCAGCTGTGTACGACCAAACACCAATTTATTCCAGGTCTTCAAAGCAGCTCTCAGCCTCTTCAACTTACTAGCCAATCGGAAAAGGCCAGAACCCGAAACATTCTCCTCCCAATTCCGAGCTCCATCTCCATAAAATCATTATGTGATGTCCACATTTGCTGGAATTTGAAGGAAGGGTAGCCATAAGGAGCAACCATCCTCTCTAAGTTGATAAGCATTGGAGCATGGTCGGATGTAGTTCGAGGGAGATCGCTAAAGGAACTATCCGGAAAAGCTTCCAAGGCCTCAACATTTAACAGAATCCGATCCAATCTCACCCAACTCCGAGCACTAGCTTGATGCCCATTACACCAAGAAAAAGAATTACCAGAAAACTGCATCTCAAGCAGCCCACAAGTATCAATACAGGAATTAAACTCCTCCATGGCACACGCCAACCGTGGACTCCCTCCCCGTCTTTCCCCATCATGCCGAATGACATTGAAATCTCCCATAACAAACCATGGGATATCTTCAGAATTCAATCCAGGTAAAGTACTCCACAACTGTCTTCTCTCTAAATAGCTACATTTAGCATAAACAAAGGTTAAAAGCAAAGGCCGCATCTGCTCAACACTAGTAACTGTCACCTGTTGCTCACTCAAACTATGAACAACCAAATTTGCTTCATTCTTCCACATCACCCATAGTTTCCCACCAGCCTCAACATTTGAACTATAAGCATCAAATTCCAACTTATTACACCACCACTTCAGCCGAGAAACATTTGCCATTGGCTCAGCCAACACAAGAATTTTAGGATGATAACGAGCCACCAACTTTCGAAGTCTCTTCCTTGAAGTACCCAGACCACGAGCATTCCAAAATAAATAAGAAACCATTAAAGATTTAGTCTAGAGGGTTTGCTTTTAACCCTAGTAGATCCACGTACCTTCTTGCCGTTATTTTTTTCCAACGCTTCATGGCACACCTCTGAGTCAGACATGACATCCTTACCCCAAGCCAACGATGCACTATCATCTTCATCCTCCGTATCCGAACTAACCTGCACCTGATCCTCCCAATTAACAACACCAGAAGGAGGAGGATTAGTCATCACCTTCACCTGCTGTATGGAACTTTGTGGCGCTGTTATGGTAGCACCTAATTCCACAGGCAACCCATCAACATTTAAATTACTCAATACAGGCACCATAGTACCGTGCTCCATCTCCAAATTCCCATTGTTTATATTTTCAATATCATCCTCCATATGAACCTTATCATGACCTGTTATTTCCTCCACATGTTTTTCACCCATCCCTCTTGATATGTCGCCATCACCAAGAATATCTTTTGCCCCCATCTGTTTCTCAGCATTAAACGGCTCACTATGAGCATTACCATCAACCTTCTCCACATCAGTAGACACCCTTGCACCAGCCTCCTCCGTAACATGCAATATTTCTTTTAAACTATTTCCAGCATCTGGCAATTCCTGCCCCTCCCGATCCTGTCGCTGCCAGATTTTATCTTTCCCTTTCATAATTTTCTTCTCCCGATCACTTCTATTTAACTCCTTTTTACATGTCTTTAAATTATGTCCCTGCGTCTGACATTTCATGCAGTACGCCGGTAAGGTTTCATAGACCACCTCCTGATATAAAACCTTAGGGTTCCTTGGTGTACCAATCCACAATCCGCTCAAAGGATCCTTGGTGTTATCCATCTCAATACAGACCCTAGCACCATCCGTTCGGGTCGCACAGCGTGTAGAATTATCCCGCTTTAAGAATCTTCCTATTGGTGCAATTATACTACGCAAGAAAGATTCATGATAATAGTTTGGCGGAAGACCTGGTAATGTGATCCACACCGGGACTAGAGCAGGTTCCAAATCTTCTCGAAATTCTGTGCTCCAACGAAAGATACGGTATTGAATACCATCCATATCCAATGATTCACGAGCAAGGGCCTTTACCAAGTCTTCTTCCGTAGACATTCTAATAAACACATTCCTCGGCTTGCTCATAGCAGAAACCACAGGCTGAGACTGCAATCCCCATCGCGCACGAATGAAAGCCCGAATAGAGTCCAACGAGGGTCTTTGTCTCAAAAACTTTAGCACCAAAGAAAACTTGAAGGGTTCAGCAGATTGCTCAAGTTCCTCCTTAGAGAACAACACGCAAACATCACCATCAAAGTTTTTGGGAGAACGAAACGGAACAGTAACCTCAGGAAGAGGTTGCGGAGTGGCCGCCACCATATCGGCAAAGGACCTCTGCCGTGAACCAGACACCGAGACACCCCTAAGGGGCTCGGCGATAGCCATAGAGAAGGAACCAAAATAAAACCCTAGCAGAGCAAAATTTTACTTGCCACGTCAGCTCAACAATTACTTATTATTCCCTAAATTACCTTAAGAGTTGAGTGGGCCTGAGATTTTTATTTAAGTTTCCCATTTTCTAATTCATACAATTTCATACAATCTCTTGTATTTGTGACAGAACATGACACTTTAAATTGAGATTCAAGAGACCAACACACTTTCCTAAATCTCTGTCCTTCAACAACTTTAAATGGTATCTCATCGATAATTACAATCTTTGCAATCGTCAACCTCACAGCCTCTTCACTGTATTTGTGGGTTACAAGACTCTTTAATGTACTACCATCACTCTCTCTAACCCCCTCCTTAGGTGTTGTCTCACTTGTCAATTTTTTTGATAGTTTATGAGAATTTTTAAAACATGAAAACAAATGATTTTGCATTGCTCGATCTTAGAATTAATAGGCCGGATCGTTACATAGTCAATTAAAAAAAAAGAGAAATTTATGTGAAATAGCCTAATCCTTACAACCTTTTATTAGTACGTCCTATCTACGAGACTAGAGAGTTGGTTTCAATAGATTAGTATATATGTTTTCTTTTCCATGTTATTGGTTGAAATTCGAAGCCCTTGGCTAAATTACACACTCGAGCGGCGATTGTCTCGTTTGTTTTCATAGATAAGATAAGATGATATGAGCTGATATGAGATTAAAATTAAAAAATTGAATAAAATATTATTAGAATATATTTTTTTAATATTATTTTTATTTTGAGATTTGAAAATTTTGAATTGTTTATTTTATTTTTTATAAAAATTTGATAAAGTTATAATGATGAGATGAGATGAGATGAGATAAGTTGAAAGGAGTTGTGAAAACAAACGAGTACTCAAATATATTTATTTATACGTTAACACCATATATAACATTTATTTGATTGATTTATATATATTATATACATAAATTTTTTCTTTTAAAAAGAAATACCTGTACCACATGATGGGCTTAGTTTTAAATTTAATAACAACATTAAATATTCTTAAAAGTATAATATAAATAATTACATATACTTCTTTTAGTCAATTTAAACTTTTGATATAAGTGACGATTTCATTTGATATAGCGTATTATAAATTATGAGTTCGAATCTAGACTCTGTATGACTTAAGAGTATCACTCACATGACACGTGAGGGAGTACTGAGGTGATTTCACAAATATATAAGTATGCAGGGCTCGTTTTTATGACGTACTTTAAGATCTCTCTTCAATTATTAAGAGTGATATATTGTAGATAAAAAAAAAAAATTTGTAGGGAATCTTTATTTTAATTAGTATCGTAAGCAAAGCGACAGTGCAGTTGGTTCTGCCCTCCCCCACGGTCCCACAAAAAAAAAAAAAAAGAATTAGTAAGAGAAAGGTATAGGTAAAAGAAATTTATTTATTATTTTATAGTAAATCTATACTTTAAGTCCGCGTAAACTATGTAATGATATAATTAGAAGTAACTTGTTATCTTTTTCAATGTAATGGTAGTTGATATACAATTTTTTTCATAACTACGCTATAAATTGGAGTATTTTTGTAAAACGAGCACACTTAATTTATAATTAACTTTACAAAAAATACCCTTTATTTAAAACATAATTGTTAAAAAGAGATTGTGTTAATTATCACTTCACGCTGAGTGAAAAAAGATAAATAAAAAGAAAAGGAAATAAGAGCCTGCCTACGACAACCTTGAGAAGAAGGAGAAGCGGCCTCGATCCATAGAGAAATTAAAGAAACCAAGAAAGAAATGAATTCATATTAGATTACGTGAAGAGACCAAAAGAGAAAATTAATGAACTTAAAAACATAAGCCAAAAGACTGAACATGAAACAACTAATAGGATATATAGCTTACGTACTAGTGATCTGTTGTTTAGTATTAATGGATGTACAGCAAAAAAACCTTAATTTATTATTTGGATTCATTCCAACGCAACTGGATGATTGATTCTTGTGGATATAATTAGTTGAGTCTTGATACTGTAAAACAAAGGGTACTCTAAAGTTGCAAATATTAAAAATCCTGAAGATATTGACATGATGCCCGTGCACGTTCATTCCTTTCTTTTGATGCAAAGGTATCTTGTATTGAAAAGAAGCTTTTAAACCAAAGCTTAGATACAAAGAGATACAAAATCAAATGAGGTGGTATAACCACTGATGCTAAGAGCATCTTTACTTTAAGGCATGAACAACAGAATTGTTAGCTCTTATAGTGTGCCTTGCTGACCAAAAAGTAAAGGAATTAAGAGTAGTTCTAGTGTTTGCTATCAACTGGCTTGCATAGGTGTGGATGTCTGATGTTGAGTTGAGTTGAGTCCACTAACGACTTGCAGGGAATCTCCCTCCATGATGACATCATTATAGCCATAGGACTTACAAGAGATGGATGCCTGTAATGCAGTAAATGCTTCTGCCAGAAAAGGGTCGGGGTACAAGTTATGCTGCATATTGAGGGTGGCAAGAATCTGTCCCTCACTATCCCTGATAATTGCACCCACTCCCACCTTACAGGAGATTTTATCAAGTGCTGCATCCCAATTCAGCTTGAGTCTTCCCTAAGGTGGAGTTTCCCACTTGGCGTGCTGCTGCCTGGTGGTTGTAGGAGGCATCTGTTGTAATTCCTCCACAAAATATGTTGATTGCTGGGAAACAACAGAAGGGTGTAGGAACTACTCCTTAAAAACCATGTCATTCCTTCTCTTCCATATTAGCCACGAGGTAATGGTAAAGGACATAAGATCCTTAGGCTCCAGGGTCTCCATAAATCCTTCAACTAAGTCTTTAAAGTGATGGTAGTGAGGACTTGCCTTCTGTAACTTTCTAGAACTCTGACCCCACACATCCCTTACTAAGTCTTTGGTTGTTGTTTGCAAATTGGGGATGTAGGGTCCTTAATGACCTTTCTCTTCAGAAGGTTTGCTCGAGTAGGCAAAACATTAAGGCATGCTCTCCAGAGAAATGTTTTTGCTGCTTTGGGGATATTCAAATTCTAGAGGTCCTTTGAGCTACTAGGATCAGAAGATTGACCCAACTGTTGATTGTCCAACTCAGTGAGCAAATGGTAAGCACTCTTTACACTGAACGCACCTGAATTTGGGCTCCTCCAGATCAATATGTCAGGTTTAGGATAAGGGCTTAGAGGAATTGCTTTAATAAGGTCAGCTTCCTCCCTTGTAAAGATAACATTAACCAGGTTAGTTTCCATTGATTTACTTATTTATCAATAAGAAAATAAACTTTGGTATCAGCTTGCAAGAATCTGATAAAGCTTCGAGGCTTGAAGGTTGTATGCATTGGTAGCCATTTGTCAATCCAAATCTCAGCTGAATCACCATCTCCTATCCTCCATATTTGACCCTCCTTAAGTAGAGATCGAGCAGCTAGAAAGCTCTGCCATAGGTAAGATGTGTTTTGGCCCAGTTTAGCTGACGGAAAGGACCTGTTTGGAAAATTCTTTTCCTTCAAAACCTGTGCAGCAAGTGAGTTTGACTTAGAGAGAATTCTCCAGCCTTGCTTAGCTAGGAGAGCTAAGTTAAAGTTAGCAAAATCTCTTAGTCCAAGGCCACGATGACACTTTGCTCATTTCATTTGATCCCAGTGAACCTAGTGAATTCTGTGTTCTTGTGATTGCTGCCCCCACCAAAAGCTACCTTGGCAATTTAAAAATGCCCATACTATAAGTAGGGATGGCTTGTATGACAACTTTAATCAGGACTTCCTTGCTTGCTTGGGAAGAAACTTGGTCTTCCATTGAGCTCGAGACCTGTCTATAAGAGCTGGTAAACCTAGATATTTCTCATAGGAGTTGGTGCCCCTAATTCCTGCAATGTTGGTTATGATTCCTTTAGTCTCTTCCATGGTGTTTTTGTTGAAGTAGATTGAGGTTTTTTCCCTTGTTTAGCCTCTATTCTGATGCATTTTCATTGGATTCTAGCAAGTAAAATAATCTGCTCCATTCTATAGAGTTTGCTTTGCAAAAGAGGAGACTATCATCTTTAAAAAAAACAAATGGTTAGTGGAGAGTTTGCTTCTTCTTATAGGTGGACCAGTGATGATCCCATCCTTCTCAGCTTTTTAAGTGCTTCTGTGCAGAGAATAAACAGGAAAAGGGATAGTGGGTCCCCTTGCCTAATCCCCCTTGTGGGTTTGAAACACTCTTGAGGCACTCCATTAAGGATGAGCAAATAAGAGACTAATCCTACACACTTCATAATAAGGTCAATCCACTTTTGTTCAAAATCAAGCTGTTGCATTACTGATTTCAGGAAAGGCCACTCAATTTTATTATAGGCCTTACTCATGTCGAGTTTAAGAGCCATGAAACCATTCATTCCCTTCAACCTTGCCTTTATGGTGTAAAGAGATTCAAAAGCCACAGTAATGTTGTCTATTATGAGCCTAGCAAGGACAAAGGCTATCAAAGTTGGAGATATGATGTCTGATAGGATGTGTTTCATCCTATTTTCCAAGGTTTTAGCAATGATTTTGTAAAAAATATTGCATAGACTTATAAGCCTAAAATCAGTCACCAGAGAGGGGGAGGATTTTTTAGGGATTAGTGCAATGAGGGTCTCATTCATAGTGTTAGACCATATTCCTTCATTCAGAACTTCAAGCACATCTTTTGTAACTCTTGTATCCACAATGTCCCAATGTTCCTGGTAGAAAGCAACAGGGAACCCATCAGGATTAGGTGACCCCTAGGAATTAATGCTGAACAGAGCCTCTTTGACTTCCACTGCAATCAAAGGATGGGCTAGGATGAGATTCATGTCTACTATGATTTTCTTAGGCATAGAGGAAAGGCATGCAGCAGTAACAGTAGGACTCGAGGAGGTGAATAGGTTCTGAAAGAAATGCTGAAACACCTGACTTATGTCCTGCTGTCTGTTGAACTCCTGGCTAGATTCATCGTAAATCTTCTTAATAGTATTTTTCTTTCTTCTTTGGCTAGTACATTTATGAAAGAAAGATGTATTCCTATCCCCTTTTTTAGCTAGGCTTGCTTTGCACTTTGTTGCTAGTTTTTGTTTTCAGCATTAAGCATTGAATTCACTTCTTTATGAATTTCTTTGATCTCATCATACAATTGCCCCTCATTTTGTTCTTTTAGATGATTAAGCATTTCAATTTTAGACTTCAAGAGATCCCCATGACTTCTGTGCATGTCCCTGGTCCACATTTTTAGGCCCTATTTCTAGTTTCTTAAGCCAAATAGTGTGTTCTGAAGTGTATTAGATTGCCCTATGAAGTTCTACTAGGTCTGTTTGATCAAGTTCCCACATCCATCCCTCTTGCTCCAGCTAGCTTGATATCTAAACATCCTTTCTTGCTTTTTAGTCACAAACCTATCCTGGATCTGAATAGAAATAGGCCTGTGATCTGAGGAGGATGTTGACAGATGTAGAATTGAGTGCTGCTTGAATTTAGCAAACCAAGCAGTGTTGCCAAGAGCTCTATCAATCCTCTCTTTAGTAAAGTGACTTCCCTCTCTATTATTGGCCCAAGTGAATTTGTCTCCTGTATAGCCAAGGTCATTGAGATCACAGTGTTCTACGGCTTCTCTAAAAGCCACAATCTGCCTATAGGGTCTGCTAGCAGCTCCAACTTTCTCATTAAGGCTTGTGATCTCATTGAAGTCCCCAAAACACAACCATGGGACATTTAGTGTAGGGGTTAGCTCTTTTAGGAGTTGCCAAGTTTCACATCTTTTAGCAGTGTTAGGGTGTCCATAGATGCCAATTAACATCCAAGGTGTGCCATCATTTAACAGATTGATTAACACATAAATGTGCCAATAAGTATGTGAAGTTACTTTTAGATCCACTGAAGAATTCCATAGTAGGGCCAAACCACCACTTTTTCCCCTACTATTCACACTAAAATAGTAATCAAAACCCAACTTGATACGAGTTCTTTCCATCGTTTCCCTGTTACACTTAGTCTCTATTAGAAAGACCAAGTTTGGGATGTTTGTTTTCACCAAAAGGTGAAGTTCATGAATTGTCCTGGGGTTTCCAAACCCCCAGTAATTCCAACTTAAGCAATTCATTGTAGGAGGTGGGGCTGCTGAGCAACCTCTACCACTTGAACCTGAGGTTGGCTCCTGTCAAGCTTGAGCTTGGTCTTCCTCTTCTTTTGGGCAGAATTGCTATATTGGGTCTCTAACACAGTTACGGGTCTTTTGGTATTTCTATGTTTAGGAGGGGTACATGAGAGATTTATGATATTAGATAGTATTGTGGACTGGCCTCTGGCTTTCCTTTTCCACGTGATGCCTTTGGGAGCTAGAGAGGGGTTTGAATGAAAGTCAATGGTTGGAGGGCCATAAATATGGGGTTTTGACATATTAGGAAGTTTAACCTTATCAGTGAAGCTACTATCAGCTACCAAGTAATCTCTTTCATAGGAAAATGCAATTGGGGCAATAGTTGCCTCCTTTTGGACTGCATCCTCTAGACCATAGAGAAGACCCCCACTATTTTCAGCAAGAGGCTCGAGATTTTGGGAATCACCATAAATATGCATAGCATTGCAGTCTTGTTCTTTGGGTGCAGGAGAGAAATCAGTAGAGTCCAGATTGTGTTCTTGGTTAGTATGACTTGTGATTGACTCCTTAAACGTAGCTGCATTATCCTAACTTGTTACCTCTGCCTCCTCATCTAATTGAGACTTGCAATGGCTAGCATTCCAAGGACCCCCCTCCTCTGAATGCCCCCGAAAGGTAGTTCCTTGAGGAGAGGATTCCAATGACCCTCCATATTTATTGACTAAAAACAATTGCGGGGAAATAAAAGCTGCTTTTAACCATTGCCCATATTGTTCTTGTGACTATATGACTTGGTTAAAACTGGGGCACTTCCTGTGAACATGCTGCAACAGGCCACATTTGAAGAAGAAATTAGGTAGCCTTTCGTACTTGAAATAGGCCCACATTGCTTACCTTCATGGTTGAGCATACGACCTCGGATTAAAGGCTTAGTGACATTGACATCCACTCTAAGTTTAGAAAGCTCCCCAACCACACCCTTGTTCAACAACCTCCACAGTGTGCACCTTGCCGTTGGTTGCACCTATCCTTTCACCTAGCACCTTATTCATACTTGTAAAAGGGAGATTATGTATTTGAACCCAAAAAGGTTCTGAAGTAAACTGCTCCTCGCTTGGAGAAAGCTCCCCCTCAAACTCTTTTAAGCATATAAGGTGATGATGGTCTTCCCTGCATGACCTTTTGCTTATTTGAGAACAATTTAAACTCAAGAAGAAACCGGTTGATGCCAAATTCTTTAAATGTTATCTATCCTGTTGTGTTCCAAACTTTTGCCATGGTGGTCTTGAAGGCTTCTCGGATTGCAGTTTTGTCATTGAGTATCATTGCCAAAAGACAATGACTGCCTCTAATCTTGGTTGATAAAACTGTTTCATCTGTCAGTGTTAAAACCTGTTGTTCTTCATCTGTTAACTTCAAAGAACCCTAACGTTGTGTGATATCATCGGCCATGGATTTTGACTCTATAGACTGTTGTCCAAGAGACACAAGCTTTGTCAAGAGATCAAGTAGAAACCTCACCCTTCAGGAGGAGAGGACCAAAGGGTCGATTATATAAGATGGGATAGTTTTATGAGTTCACGTTCATTTCTTTCTAAATATTACTTTAGCTGTTATGATGACATGCTGATGCACGGCCCAATTTTTCTTGCAAATATTTTGAATTGCAAGGAAAATAAAGTTGTTGGTAATAAAACTATTTGCAACAAGAATTGTAGTTGATAATATTAAGTAGTTTGCAATGAAAGTCTAGATGTTGTCACTGAATATAAAATCCAACGAAAATTTGTCGTTGCTAATACCTTAAAAAAACCTTGCAATCAACTTTATAGTATTTGTCACGAAAACTTTTATTGCAACTTAATTCAATGTTAATTATTTGCAGGAACAAATTTCGTTGGAAATAATCATATTTCGTTCCAACTATTAGATTATTTACATGGAGTTAATTGTCCTTGGAAATTGGGTATTTTCATAGCAAATGGAGTTTCTAATGCAAGGATAAAAAAAGTCATTGCAAATACCCATTATTTAAAATAAAATTATCATAGTTGTTAAAAAACTTCATTGTAAATGATCATATCTCTAGCTTGTAGTGAAAACAGACCAATCCTCCACCAAGAGGTTTGGGATTAGGTTTAAGATGGATTGATTCGAATAGAGATTTTGGCTCAGTTAGGTCAATTACCTCGAACAGCCTCAATCGTGACAAGTTTGGTCACCATTGTTTCCGTCACTAAACTAATGGGATTGGTTCAAGGACTAGTTATAAAGAAAAATATTTCTAGTTATTGAAAACACCATCCATCATCAAATAGAATGAAAAGTAGAACTGAACACCAAGTTTCATATTTGATCACAATAAATAACATTCATAATCAAATGCATACACAATAAGTTGTTATCACTATCATGACATTTCCATAGAAAGTCCATCTAATGACATCTTGATGATCTTTTTAAGAAAATAAAAAATATAATAGTAAGTAACACGAGTATATAAGATCCTCAAGTAAGTTGGAGCATTTTGTTGCCAATAAGGATTAATATAAAGATGACTACTCACACCGAAAAAAGAACGTGGCTTAAGATACCAAGAAGCATGTGAGGAAAACCCTCGATTTATTTCATACAATTTTGTGGTACTTTCATTCGAACCCTGTGTTGTTGTTGGATATGACTCGTATATTTGGGCACAACTTATTAATTTTTCTAATTTATACTTGATTATTTAATCCCGATTCACATAGAATGAAGAATTCCCAAAAATGGAAAACCATCTCCAAAGGCAAATAGAATAACAAGTTTAAGGGAACATCTCTTTCATATTTATGCCCAATAACTAATTATTCAAAACCAAATTCAAAGATAACTGACCATTATTACTATCATTAATGATTTCAAAAGAAAATCAATGTATCTTAATTACATAGACAATTTGACAACCTTTTTGAGGTATCAAAAGCAAAATAATAACAGGAGTATATAAGATCTTCCATTAAGTTGGAGCATCTTTGTAGTCAATAAGGGTTAATATAAAGAAGTCTGATAACACTAAAGAAGAAAATGATGTAAGATACCGAGAAGCTTGTATGGAAGACCATAGGATCTACTTCATACCATTTTTTGTCACTTTCATTTGAAGATTGGGTTGGTGTTGGATCTAACTCCTTTACTTTGGCATAACTTTTATCTAATGGTGGTCTGCAAAGAAATAGGTTTCCTTCATAGCTGCTTTTTTCAAATGTTCCACATTGTGCTTTCATATCTAGAACTTTACCTGATCGGTTGTTGTTGGCCACATTGAAAACCTCAAGAAAGGTTAAATCAATCAATGCTGAAGGAATTTCTCCACTCAAACTATTATGAGAGAGGTCTAGACTTTCTAAGAGAGCCAATTTCGAGAATGTTGTTGGAATTTTACCAGTGAGGTGATTCTAAGATAAGTTTAGTGCACGCAATGAAGATATTTGGCCTAACGCAAGTGGGATGCCACATGTTAGGTTGTTGCATGAGAAATCCAATCCAGACATATAATGAAGGATAGAACCCTTATAAGAACTATGCCTGTATTTGGTTACAAACTCAATCTCTAATTCTGCATCAATATATTCAGGATCTTCGTGAGAGTTAGCAATTTTGCTTGAGAAACCTTTATATGTGTAAGGTAGATAATCCACAACCATTGAACTAGATGCTCCACAAGAATAGTCCAAACTAGTTGTTGCGAACTTCCCGAAATATATCTTGTAGAGGCATTGTGGTATGGTCCCAGAAAAAGCATTCTTGGAAAGATCCATTATGTTTACCATTTTTAACAAACACAATTGATTCGAGATTATACCAGTGAAACGATTGTCACTCAACAAAAGTACTTGTAAGTCTTGAAATTCTTTGATTTCAATAGAGATGCTGCCCGTAAATTTGTTATCTCTCATATCCAAAGTCAAAAGAGATGAGGAATTGAAAAGAACTTTCAGTATTGATCCTGTGAATTTGTTCCCTTGCAAATATAGGTGCTCAAGCAATGGTAGATTCGAACAAAAAGGTAACAAACCCATAAATAAGTTATGAGAAATGTCTAAAGTACATGTCATACTTAGTTCACATGGGATCCGACCATAAAAATAATTGTTAGCCATAGTGAGAGTCCTCAAGTCTGACACGTTCCCAAGCCATCGGGGGATTGCACTTGAAATTTCGTTGTTGCTGATATCTAAATATACCCAACGAAAATTGCACCATTGAAGCTGTTATAAGCAAGGTTCAAAAATCTCAATGACAAGCAACCTGTATTTAATCCTCTTGGGACCCCGCCTAAGAAATGATCGAAAGACAAATCTAATACCTCCAAATAAAGCAGGCCACTAATTGAGGAAGGAATATTACCTTCAAGATTATTATTGGAAAGATTTAGATATACTAAATTTCGAAAAATCATGCCAATGTTTTCTTGAAGTTTTCCGTCCAAGTGATTGGTCGAGACATCCATCAAGGTAATATGCATGTGGATCAATGATGGTATATATAACTGACCCATAAAAGAGTTATTTCGAAGATCTAGCACGCGTAATCTTGTATTGTTTTCAACCAACCAATTCAGAAAGCTTCCTTTTAACTTACTGTGAGAAAGATCAATTGTATCCAGTTCATGTTGGACAAGAAGAAATTTTGGAATACTGCCGATGAGCTTGTTCAGATTACAATTGGATAATTCAATGATCTTCAGCTGAAACAAAGGGGACCGACCAACCCACAGAACCTTCAGTTTCTATTTCAACTTTATTGTTTTGGCCGTTGAATCTAAGAACCTCAAGCTTAGAGTAATTGACAAATAAGTTGAATGAGAATATGCCCACAAACTGGTTATAACTAAAATCAATGTACTCGAGACTTATTCTGCTGGCTTCTACATATGATGATGAAGCATTTCCATTGAATTGGTTGCCGGAAATATCTAACACCACAAGAGATATCATATTGTTTAGGCATGGAGGTAGGATCCCCTCAAAGTAATTGTCAAGTAGATCTAACACTTCAAGCTTCTTCAATGCACAAAATTCTATCAAAACAAATAGCATCAAAATTGATTATGCTCTACTCTAACAATCGGTCAGACCAATCACCTTTATATTCAATATAAAAAATGGTCAATTCATAAGTAATTATAGATCATTAGGGTAATGCTAACAAAGTGTAAAGGCCTGCACAAAAGTAGTTTCCCAACAAATTGAGAAATGATTCCCAAGTATAAATTTGCACTGATATCCAAATTAATTCTCTAACTTGCTTAGATTGGCCAGTTCTACAAGAGACATGTTGTCAAGTTTACTGACTAACTCTATAAAGATGGACTGCTTATGTTTTTCGCCCACCAATTAATTACCATGCACTATTTTGATACTTATTCTTGAACTTTGACTCATTCCCTCACCCCACTTATTATATATATATATATATATATATATATATATATATATATATATATATAAGACTTATAAGTGTAACTCTTTTCAAAATTGCTTTTTTAGTATCAATTAAAAAAATCACAATTGATTTTATAACAAATATATATGTCTGAAGAGGCAAAAGTATTTTTAATATTAACCTTAAGCATCTCCAATTAAATGAAAGTTGATAATTACATCTTTTTATGTGTATATTCTTGTTAAAACAATGGATACTTGATAATGGAACTTCAAATTAAGTTCATAGTTACATTGTGCTCTTCATGTGTACTGGATGCAAAAAGATCAGTTGAATACTAATTCTTCATGAGATGATACAATTTTTTTGTACCATGGGTTGCTAGTCGTCCACCAATTGGTCCAAGGAGAAAACGTTTAGATAGCATGATGGTGTTTGTCCCTGCATGTTGAGTGCATGCTGTGCCATTATGCACTTTGGGTTTGTTGGATGGGAATTAAGTTATTAATTGCATTGGGGATTTTGTTTCTTGAGAGTAAATTAGGACAGCCTTTATTTTCCATTATGTTTACCAAAGATAAAGCTGGATTTGGTCTTGTTCTGTCAGTTGTACGTACACTCAGTTGGATTTTATTTACGAGTATGTTTTACATTGAGTGCGTCCTGCTGCTTGCTTTCCAAAATACCAAAAAAAATAAAAATAAATCTAAACTAGTATTAGTTCACAGCAGGAGTTAGAAATTGACGGATTGGAAGCTATTGGGCTAAAAATGTCCATAGTTTAGCATGTGTTATTGAATTACTTGGGTAAACTAGTATTGTATATCCACGTATGTGTGTTGTAATATAATAGAGTAAGCATTATGTTTCTGGCCCCTCTTTTATTATATTATTGTGGAATTCTCCTTTCAAAACAACTCTCTTTGAACAGCAAGAACCAATATGCAATTTAACATTCACCAAATATCCATCTATAAATGGAATATGCTTGTCTATTGTGTAGGCTGGAAATTTTATAGAAGGAAAATATTTATCCCACTAAAAGTTTTTAATATTTTAGCAAAAGTAAAGAACACAAAAAGCCGCACCCTTTGGAGTGGAAAAATTGGTCTAGAGTTGTAAGCTTGGTTTACAATTTATTCTTCTTAGCCATGATCATTGGGAAAACCCAAGGGTACCCTAATTATCTTAAATGTTCTACTGCAGTCTGTTGCAACATATTTTCAGTCATGTTATGGCTGCAATTGGAGGAAACACTGCTGGTCCAGGTATTTATGACACTTGAGTTTGATTTGTCTTCATAAGCTACCACCTATGTATTAGTTGGATGGGTTAGTACATGACATGGGACTGACGTCTTTCATTGTTTCTACTTTTTCCAAGGTGCCCCTATTAAGGTGAGGAGACCTAGTGCTTACAACTCATCCTGTGCTACAACACTTGGTCCAAGCCAGCCCAATCCAGTACTGAACCTGGCCGCTGTTGGGTTAATTGCGGGATCTGTACATGGGGTTGAGGGGCCTAATTTACATTTTTGTGGGGGGGGGGGCTTTCCTATTACTTTACAGAGACTATGCTTAGGGCTTTGTGATGATATTGGTGGTGTTATTTTAGTGGATGGTAGAGTTTAATACAAAAGTTGGATGACTGTGATGCTTATTTATTATTCTGGATTTAGCTCAGTTCGTATATGAGAATACAATACACCACCCCATTGTAATACATATGAGTTTGGATATTGTTGATGGGCTTGGATGCAATTGAATGATTTTATTTTGCATGTTATATCGATGTTCAACTTGAATGAATGAGTTTGGATTATGAATGTTGCATTTAGGAACAACTAAAAACCAGGCCTAGAAAGAAAATTAGGCCTAGGAAATTTAAAGCCGAATTAAGTTTTAGCGGCGAATTAAAGGCCTTTACCGGCGACTAATTTTTCGCCGATAAAAACTAAAACTTTAATTGTACTAACCCAGCGATGTACAAATCGCTACTAAAACCTCTATACCGGCGATTAAAAATTC
The DNA here is from genome assembly GCA_022457165.1 of Juglans mandshurica. NCBI lineage: Eukaryota > Viridiplantae > Streptophyta > Magnoliopsida > Fagales > Juglandaceae > Juglans > Juglans mandshurica. Next base: position 45,984,171 of record CM039619.1, read on the forward strand.
GCCGCAAACAAATTTTAATAGCAGAACGTAAATTACGGCGATACTAACAATCGCCGTCTATAACTAAATAGCGGCGATCTAAATATCGCCGCTATATACATATCGAATTGAAAAGTCAATTAGCAGCGAGTAAGAACTCACCGTAAAACAATATTTGGCAGCGATTTAATATTTGATGGGAAATAGTAGAACTCCAATTGCGGCGATATAAAAATCGCGGGTATTAATATAGCCCGACGATAGTTAATCGCTGCCATATGAGCCTCCATACGGCGATTTTTTATATTACGGCGAGTTTTATGAGTCGCTGGCAAATATCTTTGGCAGCGATATTTTAACTTTTAGCGTCAAAACTTAATCGCTGCCATTAATCTATACCAGCGTTTAACAACTGAATCCTATATTGAATTTGCGGCGACTAAGTTGTGATAGGCAGCGAATAAAAATTCGCTGGGAAAGAAATATATGGCGGCGAGTTTTGGGTTCCGTTGGACTAGATCTAAAGTGGGGCGTTAATACCGGCGATCTTCCAGCGACTTAAAAATCGCTGGGGTAGATCTATGCCAGCGATTTTGTGGGCATAGCCAGCGATACATAATCGCTGGTAAAAGTGTTGAACCTTGTAGTGCAAAATGATTATGTCCCAAGATAAGAACCTCCAAGTTGGTTAAATTTGCTAGCTCTGCATAACAGTAAATTAAAAAAAATGATCACATTTTAATTATAGCATAATAGAACTTGTTCTATGTTAATATGAAATTCAAGTTTAAAATCTTGTCCAAATCTAAATAATGTTGACATTTGATTCAAAGCAGCACATACAAATGTAATTCCCTTATATCTCAAAGCCTACGAATCTATGCATTAAAATTATTGTTCAAATGCCAAAGAGAAAAATTAATTCTTGTAATGTTAATTGTTTTCACAAAAAATGATGTTTTTTTTTTTTAATTAACATGCATGCTATATATGTCACATATTATATACATGTAACCTAACAAATGACGTCCTAAAAAATCAACATACCTTTGGTTGGAAAGGATCCCGTCAACTCATTGTATTCAAGATTGAGAGTCTTAAGGGATTTGATTGCAGCAATTGATTGAAGAAAACTAGTGTCGTTGAGGGAATTGTAACTGAGATCTAATATCTCCAAGTTCTCCAATCTTGACAAATTTTTCCAATCTGTAGTTAATAATTTAATAATTTATTTTTTTATGAAACGAAGTAAAAACCAATACAATTAGAATGAATATTAAGAAAAAGTGTAGATGTATTACAATCCCATCTCCAAAGCACACATTACTTTTGGTGGCTTCTCTGAGGGTATTTGAAGCACTACATATATATAAAAGGGTTTTATTGGATGGACCCATTAAATTCATATCCGTCAAAGCACAAGATTCCAAATACGTAAAACCCATATCCGTGATTATCCACTTTCCTTTTTTTATCATTCGATAGAAAATATCACTTTGGTATCATTTTTATTAGGAAATGATTTTTTTTTTTTACTCAATGATTAAGAAATTATTTTTTAATAATGTTGTAATTTGTTTTATAAAAATTTAAGGATATACAAAATATATGAAAAAAAAAACTAATTGATTAAGAAAACATAATAAGTGGACTTGAAAAAAAAGTTTTTTGTTTCCTAAAACAATTAAGTGGACTTGAAAACATAATAACTGATATTCACCAGCATTCACCAGCACTTACATGTAACCTAACAAATAAATTAATCAACTTGTTATGATCATGTCACTTACATGAAAGAACAATTCAATATATATGTGTCCACATATAATAAGCTAAAGTACCAATTGAATATTTAATAGCAAGGCTGCCATCCATCAGTCTAAAAATCAGCATACCTTTGGTTTGAAAGGATAGGCCCAACTCATTCCAAGCAAAATTGAGAGTCTTAAGGATTTGATTGCAGCAATTGATCAGCATAAGAATAATAATAATTAGTTTATTAGTTTATTAATTTAGGGATTTGATCAGCATACATTTTCCAACCTGTAATTAGTTTATTAATTTATTTTATTATGAAACGAAGAAAAAACCAATACAATTAGAATGTATTTTGAATAAATTTAGTGATAATTTAGAACTTGTGAACTACATTAAGAAAGATTTCATACTTTTGGACAACATGATGACGTAATAATTGTAGGCGTGAGTCATGTAATTAGCCAGCTATGGATATCTTAGATTTAGGAATCCCTTCACTCAAGGGTCAAACATGAGTTTAGCCGTAGATGTTGTACAGATGTAAATAGCTTCCTAAAATAGTTTCCTATATTTGCTATATCTGGTACTCTGTTTTTACGGAATGAAATATACGAAATTATTACGTGTGGCATGGTATCAAAGCATGATCTTGGGTTCCCTGTTTCTTGAATAGGCAGGGGTCCAAATTCTTGCTCGGCATCCATGGCTGACTCCACCGAAAGTATTCTCGATAATCTGACATAAAAAATGACAAAGGTCTTGACAAGGGCTCAGACCTCCTCATTACCCACGGCTGATTCCCCGATGATTCCAATTAGCATCAAGTTGGATGGTTCCAACTATGGTTTATGGTCCCAAGTTGTTGAGATGTACATCTCTAGAAAAGACAAACTGGGATATATCAATGGAGACTACCACCCACCACCAGAAAATGATTCCTCCTTTCATAAGTGGCACACTGAGAATGCCATGGTGAAAGGATGGCTGATCAACTCTATGGACTATTCCTTGGTTGTGAATTTTATTCGCTACCCAACGGCTAAACAGGTATGGGATACTGCTGCCATAACATACTTTGATGGAACTGACACCTCGCAAGTATACGACCTCAAACGTCATATATCTCGCATGAAACAAGCAGGTGAATCTATAGAAAAATACTATAACAATTTACAGGGAGTGTGGCGAGAAATCGATTTTCGTCGTCCGAACCCAATGGAATGTGCAAAAGACATCCAAAGCTACAACTCAATTCTACAGGAGGAGCGAGTGTACATTTTTCTCGATGGACTAGATGACCGCCTAGATCATGTTCAGAGTGACGTTCTACACATGAAACCTTTCCCCTCCATTGAGCAGGCATATGCTCACGTACGAAGGGAAGATCTCCGCCAATCGGTGATGGTCTAGGGAGCAGAGGCAGTGGCTAGTGGTGCTGTTATGGCCATCAAAGGCATAAAATCTGGACAGTCCCAACCTTTGCTGAAGTCTGGGTCATACTCACGATCCAAGGGTCATTCTGATGGAAATAAGTGCACTCATTGTGGGAGTACAAAACATACCAGGGACACCTGTTTCAAACTACATGGCTACCCGGATTGGTGGCACGAATTACAAGCACGAAAGAAAAGGGATACTCCTGCGATTGAAGATGTCCCAGGTCGAGCAGCAGTGGCTACTGCTGACTCTCACTTATCCCTTATTCCCATGGCCGAACATCCCACTCCAAGCCCAGATCAAGGTAATTGTGGTCAAGTTTTTTGTAGCTCGACTACTCGAAATGATGGTGCCTGGATTATTGACTCTGGGGCAACGGACCATATGACATTTGATCCGAATGACTTCTCCAGTGCAACTGTGCCATGGAGGACCTGTATTGCCAATGCCAATGGGGCAACTTACCCAGTCACAGGGGCTGGAACCGTGCCTCTATCCCCTTATCTCTCTTTAGCTCACACGCTTCTTTTTCCATCTCTCTCTAATAAGCTGATGTTTGTGAGTCAAGTTACTGAATAACTTAATTGTGTAGTACTGATATACTCTACTTTTTGTCTTCTCCAGGATGTTCTCAGCAAGGAGATTATTGGGCGTGGTACTAAGAGGGGGGGACTGTATTACTTGGATGACTTCAGCCCAGGCCGAGCAAATCACACGCACCATCAACCTCGTAGTAAAAAATGACAAATTTGGCTATGGCATAGGCGATTGGGGCACCCCTCCTTTGGCTACCTCCGGCATCTACTCCCTCATGTCACACGTAATAATTTCGTATATTTCATTCCATAAAAATAGAGTACCAGATATAGCAAATACAGGAAACTATTTTAGGAAGCTATTTACGTCTGTACAACATCTACGGCTAAAATCATGTTTGACCCTTGAGTGAAGGGATTCCTAAATCTAAGATATCCATAGCTGGCTAATTACATGACTCACGCCTACACTCCCCCTCAAGTTGGTGTGTAGATATCTCTAACACCCAACTTGTCAAGTGATTCGTGCAAGCTTCTACTAGAAACGACCTTAGTAAGAATGTCCGCCAACTGATCTTCAGATTTAACAAAAGGGAATTGAATGACCCTCTCTTCTAGGTTCTGTTTGATGAAGTGTCGATCCACCCTCCACATGCTTGGTGCGATCGTGTTGAATTGGGTTGTGAGATATGTCGATGGCAGCGTTGTTATCACAGAATAAATTTATAGCAGATCTAGGAGGAAAACCAACCTCTGTTAGCAAACTTCTAAGCCAAAGAAGTTCACACAATCTTTTTGCCATGCCTCGAAACTCAGCTTTAGCACTGGACAATGCCACTACCTTCTGCTTTTTACTCCTCCATGTAACTAAGTTTCCTCCCACAAATGTAAACTAGCCTGAGGTAGACTTTCTATCCAAGATATTCCCTGCCCAGTCCACATCCGTGTACCCTTCAACATTCATATGGTCATTCTTAGAGAACATTAATCCTTTTCCTGGTGATGACTTTAGATAGTAGAGGATTCGAATTACGGCACCCATATGGTCTTCACTCGGGCTATGCATAAATTGGCTTACCACACTTACGGTGTAAGCAATGTTTGGACGAGTGTGAGATAAGTAGATAAGCTTCCCCACTAGTCTTTGATACCTCACCTTGTCGGTTGGTGTCTGGTCCGAGTATTCCCCAAGCTTATGGTTCTGCACAATCGGCGTATCCACGGGTCTGCACTCTAGTAATCCCACTTCTGTCAATAAGTTTAGTGTATATTTCCGTTGAGAGAGAAATATGCCCCTTTCCGACCTCGCCACCTCTATTCCCAGAAAATATTTAAGTCCTCCCAAGTGGTGTTGTTATGACCATGACAGTACCACTTGGACAAGTTAGGCAAGTGGAGTCTTGGACAAGTTAGACCCATTACTTACGCATTACAGAGACCGAGCAATGACTTAATTTCCACATTTATAAATTTGGATTGGAGGTGTCAGTTTCCACAACGACTTCATTGACTTGAGGTGCGTTCACTTTCAGTACCGGTTGGAACTTAAAATTTGGAGGGGCACTATTGACTTGGTGGAGTTTTCCCTGGAAAGAATATATAAATATACATTTTATATACGCCTCACTTTGTCTGATTAACAAACTTGACCTCAAAGGAGTGGAGTTTTAGGTGCTTTCCCTGAAAAGAATATATTAATATACATGCCCTACTTCTAGAAGTAGAAGTTTTTGTCCAATTAACAGACACCACATGAATTATTAAAAACAAATTTAAAAAATATATATTCAAAATAATGTATAGTACCCAAAAATACAAAAAGAGAAAGGGTCAAATCCTAAATTCTTTTTACTCTTTTATGTTTGTATTTTTAATTTTTTTAATAAGCCATATAAGGGTGTGCAATTGGATCTGAATTTTAAAAATTGGACGGTTATCCACCCGGATTAATCCGGATTCAATTCAGATATCTGAATTGTAATTGGATATCAAGATTATAACCGGATTTAATCCCGGGTTTTTTTTTAAAGACTTTAAAACTTTAAAAAAAATTATAGCTGTTTTAAAAAAAAAAAAATCTGATAGCATTAAATTGCCAGATTTAAAAAAAAAAATGATTTAAACACTTTTTAAAATTAATTTATAAAAAAATAAATTAAAGAACCAAATAAATAAAAATGCAAAATAAATAATATTATTATTATATCACAATGCAAAACATAAGTTTATAAAAATTAAAATAAATAATAATACATCACATCTAATTAAACTAATTGTATAAATTTGGGTCTTTAGTAAAGCCCCAAAATCTGATAAGACGATTGCTCCCAAAAGCTGCCTCTCCCAGTGATGAACCTGCTATTGCTCCAGGGACTTGTGGCCTGTACAAAAGATGCATGACATACAAGAACCAAAGCTCTTCCAAGGTTTCATAAGCAAGTTCATAATAAGGATTATCCGGCTACCCAATAAGATGCATTTAATGTGTAGATAATAAATGATTTTATAAAGCCAAAACGTTAGATAGACCATTTTGATGAGCAGATCTTCTATTTATTTATTTCCTTATTTCACTTGGCCTAATCTTTTCCTATAGATAGACTATCTTACTGTACATAACGGATATTGATTAATCGAGTATTGCTATTCATAAGTCCATACACCACACACTAAAAAATTTTTATTTTTTTTTAATTTTTTTAAAGTTTTTTATTTTATTTTATTATTCTTAAAATAATTGAATTATTCTATTCATAATCCATATACCATATATTTGATAAGAGAAATAAATTAAAAAAAATCATAAAAATGATAGTGTGTGGTGTATGAGGCTTAAGAATAGAATTTTTCTGATTAATCAGACACAGAAGTCTAATTCAAATTCTATTTTACTTTTTTTTTTCTTTTTTTTTTCTCAAATTCTATTTTTACTTTTTTTCTACAATACTGTGTAACCACCACCCTCTGAGGAAACAGGAAGCCAACCAAGTCAAAACACAGCATATTCCAGACGACAATAAGCAGAACAGTGGCAATAACGGGAAAAAAAAAGTCCAAACTTTATGGTCCTCAAAGATGCAAAAATTCACACTACTCATTGCCACTCCATAATCCAAAAATGACCTTGTGCTGAAGATACCGCTATACTAATTGTTGGCAGCAATTGTTCTATAAGGAGATCTGACCATTGAGAGCATTTATGGCTTCTGAGAAAGCATAGATGCTCTTCATTTTTTTATTTTTTTTTTCATAGAAAGTTTGAACTTCATTGCAAAGAAGTCCAGTACCTCTTTGCAATGAAGTTAGAGATCTTAGTGATTTGTTGTGGCATAATGATTAGCTCTGCAAGTAAGTTATTCCAACCTCCAACCGCATTTACTTGGTTAAAATGGTTCATTCTGCTGCTTGACAACTGGGTTGGTCTGACTTCATAGTGGATCATATATATTTAATATTTCTGTCATAAGGACCTCATAAGGATATTTCTTAACTAGGCATAATTAAGAAATTAACATATCTCCATTTACATCAGCATCCAATCATGGAAGTAAAGGGAAAAATGGATGGTGGAACAATATCATCATGAGAACTACATAGCTATTCCCCCCTTAATCACTGAATGGAACCTGGGGATCATTTCGTCACATAGATTTATGCACATGGTGTACAAATCTGTCGTGAGATTCAGGATATATGATGAATCCATCATTGGAAACAAAGTGAGATTCAGGATATGATGATCCACCATAGGATATTGGAAAGTCTGTTAGAGACTGGCATTTTGTTTTTGGAAAAAATGCTCTTCTAGGTAACATGATTTGAAGGCTCTGAGTAACAGATTGTTAAGTTGTCAAATCCTAAAAGCTTTGGGATTTTGATGCCCCAGACTTGTTTTTACAAACACTTGTGCTTTATTGACATAATTCCTAACTAGTCAGCCATTTGTTTGCAAGATGTATGATTCTATTGTATGCTTTGGGCTTACCTTTTTAGTTTATGTTTCCCAGAATAAAGTACGACCTGGATCATCAAATGAAACTGGTCCAAGCTCATCCAAAGAGCAGCCCATTCAACCAGTTGCAGGTTTGTTGTTCTGTAAATGATCTGCTCTAAATTTGTTCCTCCATTTCTTCTACAAAGAGCAGCGATATTTTTCGTCATTTTTGGTCAACTTTTGTTTGATAATCTACCGAAAGATTGTAATTGCTGGATACCTTAAGACAAACTTAAAAACTTATTTTTCTTATTATGAAATAAGTTGATTGTGGTTTGTTGTGGAATATTTTTTACTAGATTGATCAGAGATGATAATAGAAATAATGAACAAGGAAGGAAGGTGATACAAGAAGGAAAGAGGTTGGAATACAAACAGTTCTCATAGATTAAGCTGATGAAATTAGCACTACAATTTGAATGCCTTTGTATGAAAACATCCCCCACTTCAAGTAATCAAGTACCCTTGGTTTGAAAAACCTGGTTATTTAATCTTATGTTGCATTTGATGATTTTGGTGTTTGAACAATGCTGTGTCAAAAATTTCATAAGATCTCAACACTCAGTAGTTTAGGAGTTATTTTTTCAGGGTATCAACACATACTGCTCATCTAGAGTACAAACCATGCTATCAGTATTTTCTGAATCATATTTTCTTTTCCATTTTTCCACCTCAGTAGCTCCTGTATGACTATCCTTTGAACAAACTAGGTATTCATCTGAAAACCTTTTGTGGCCTCTGCTTGCTCTTTCTTTCAGTGTTAAGAACCATTGTCCTTTAGTTATGCTTCAAGATTGGATTCCCATGCTTCACGTGCTTTTTGATGATCAAGTAAACTAACAAAAAAATTATTTAGGTGACATGACACCAAGAGTGAGAGCATCATGTACAGTGATGATCTAAAAGTACTTTTCAGTACAACTGAAGTAGGAGTCTTCTACACAGAATGTCAATAAATTCTATTAAATTTAAAACTCTCCAAAACTAGTCATTTCCTCTTAAATTATTGATGTCTTAAAAGCTGGAGGACATCTTTTGAAAACTTTTATATCTATGTTTCTGGTTTGGAAGAGTGTTTTACCCATTCCATATTTTGAGCTGTTGGAGATTTGCCTGCTAAGATTGTGAGCCTCACACTTTTCTTTGAAATTGTAGCACCTTCAGATCAAACCATATTGGTCTTTATGATGTTGTGCAACTGTGTCTAAAACAAAAACCTCTTGATTCCTTCTGTATTGCCATCTGAAGTTATTCTACACTTTCCAATTATTGTAGCTAGAGACACAAGCGTTTGTGTTTTTTGAAACTGAAAAACTTCTCCATTGATAATCTTAGGAAATGAAGGAATTTTTTGTTCTTTCCTTTCTTTCCTCCTTTTGATGACACACGAAAAGTATCTATGTTGACTGAAAAAACCCGTAAACAAACCAAAAAAAAAACCGAATTAGTTAAGTTGAGTACATTTGCTCTTGTATATAGCATTGAACAACCTCTAGAGGTTGGCTCAAGTGGTAAGAGCCTTGGTCTTGGTGATATGCTTCCTCCAGGTTTAAAATTTGAACATTTAGGTGCAAACAATTTCTAGGGATCATTGGATTGAGGAAATTGCCCCTTAAACTACCCGTGGTGCACTTGCAAGAAACTCTTTGCTGAGAGCCTCTGCACCCCAAGATTAGTTAGAACACCCACTGCCAATAAAAAAAAAAAAAGAAAAATGGAAACAAGGAGCATTCTACAATCAACCCTGAAAATAATGTTTCTAAGCAAAACAAAGTTGCTCAATTCACTCTTTCATCTTTTAAGAATCTATTTCTCTTCCCTGATTTAAATTTGGCAGAATCCCTTTGTAGGCACAATATAACAGAAAGTACTTTTTTATTGGTCTTAAATTCGGTACGAAAGATAAGTACATTGGAAACTGCAAACTAGTAGAAATGAGATGATATGACATCCTTCCAGGGGGATAGTAAAGGATGCGAGCGATCCCTAGAGTCTTCCGATACTTGACTCGTCTTAACATGAATCAGCAATTTCAGTTAACATAGCGGGAAGTCTAATCTTTTGGCTTTCAATTGATAAAAAATAGCCAAAGTCTACACTATTAGTTGAATTTATATAGTAAGAGTCTACACTATTAGTTGGAGAAGGAAATCATTAGGCCAAAGGGAAAAAAGGAAATTAGTACATTACTGAAGTTTTTGGGCAAACATTATGTGCCAAAATAGACTAATAACGAGTATGTGAGAACTCATTTGTCCCTTTTTTTTCCAATATTCCAGGGCTGCTTTCATGTGCGGGAGGGAACCCGACTTCAAGCTTTCTGAGGAGAACTTAGGAAATTCAAGTGGGGAGAATTGTTGAAGTCCCTGCCCTAGCAAGCAGTCATTGGCGCTCAACTGCCCATTAAATGCACATAAATGCATTCATACGTGAGATAAGGCGCCTATAAATTGAAGCTCCATGCGAGAGCTTCAGTTACACTCAAAGAGAAAAGAAAAGAGAAAGAGACCGGAGAGCTCTGAGAGAAAAGAAGAGAGTTGAGTTGAGTGGAATGTGATCCTCCTCCTCTGTAATATTTTCTTGTGTTCCACTATTTATTAGTGAAGCTCTTTTCTGTAAATATAGGCAGTTGCCAAACCACGTTAAATTCTTGGTGTCACTGAGTGCATGAGTGTACTCTTTTATTTCTGCTTTTATTCCTTCCGCTGTGTTGTTTCCCCAACAAATTCTTGGCAATAACTCATCATGCAATTACTAGTAAAAGTAATATTTCTGGCTAGACTCTATCATAATTTTGTTCAGGTTCATGTCTCTTGGATCCCTATATGATTTCCATAAAAAAATTTCAGAACATAAGCGAAGGCTTGGGACGGGGTCGCAGAGGAGGTCAGAGTCTCCAATGAATAACAGTGAATGGGATGGCAAGAAAGAAGCCAATGACCTTTCAGCTTCAGAAGATATGGAGTCAGACACATCAGCCTCTTGAAAATTATGAACAAGGCTGAAATCATATTCCTGTTCTAACAGTGAAGTTGTAGCCGATAGGGCTCCATTTTTGGTTTACAAGTATTAGGGTAATAATGGTAGACTTCATTGTCTCCTCAGAAGCAATTCCTTATGACTTCTGCACTATAAATAGTTACATACTGGATGTAGATTAGTTATAAAATACCATTATATTTAAGCCATTGAACTCGAGCACAGCTATAATTCTTTCTTCCCATAGCGGAAGAGCTTCTTGAGAAATTTCTTGTGAAAAAAGAAAAGTTTTTTCTGGCTGTAATTTGTGGACAATCTCAGTAATCTGGTTTGATCTGTACCATTCAAACTTTGCTCTATAATTTGGTTAAAATCTTCAAGTGATCCATAGAAAAAAAAATCTTCAAATGAACCAACAAAATTAACCCACCCTTTATCTTTCTCAGCAAAATAATCCCATCTTCATAAGTCCATATATTAAGAATCTTTGGAGAAGTCCATATACAAAGAAATGATACCTTGCTCCGGATATGTAAGCTTTTGAAAAATTATAATGCGTGTCTTAGGCTATCAATTAGTTTACATTTGTATTATTGTTTAAGATTTGATCACTGATATGAAAGAACTTGAAGTTTTTATAGTTAGCATTAAGATTTCTATTTTGACTTGCTCTCCCGCCCTCATCAAATGCAAATGGATAAGAGACTCATGGGATTGACTTGAGTGGGTGTGTATGGTTATATTTCTTGGAGTGAACTCCAGGCGAATACGACAATCAATATTCTGATATATAGGATATGAGATTTAAAAATAGAAAATGATAGTTGAATAGAGGAAGCTTATCGACAAAATCAATCAATTGTATTGTTTTTTATTTAATGGTTATTAGTTAATTAATATTTTTAAAAAATGTTTGATTGAAAGAAATCATTGGTACAAAAACAATACAATTGTATTAAAAAAAGTATATTTGCACTTATCGGTACAAATCATTGGTTTGAACTCTCCCGGCAGTAGTGTCCTTTTCTTTAATGCATAGATTGTTGGAAATTATAGTAGTGGTATAAAAAAGCATTTAAAAAATAAAAAAGAAAGCAGGTATAAATGGCTTCCAGCTATTTATCAATCATTTCAATAATGACTTCTACCTTGCTAACATTTAATTAATTTGCTATGTAATTAACGTTTCAATCAAGCAAGATTGCATCAAAATTAAACAAATTGGTTTGTGTTACTTCTCATCGCTGCTGTTATGCACAGAGCATGATATATTCTCTCTAATCTTGGCCACGCAGTTCAGGCCACCACATGTGTTTTGTTGGGAATGAACCAATTTTATTGAATATTCTATTAAAACACACACACACACACAAAAAAAAAAAAAATTCTGATAGGCTACTTTACGTTCTAGATGACTTCTAGTAATTGTCAAATCATAGGCTGCACAAGTGAGCTATCTTCTCGACCCCAATACGCGTCCTTTGCTCCCAAAATTGGTTTTGTGACGTTACTTCTCGACGCTGCTGTTATGCATGCAGTCTTGGCCGCCCAATTCAGGTTACCATATATGTGTTTTGTTGGTCATGAACCAACTTTATTCTATTCAACCACATAAAAAAATTGGATAGGCTGCTTTATGTTATAGGCGACTTCAACTACATTACAACCTACATTAACAAGACTCAGTCCCAAGCCAACAAGTAATTGTCAAATCTTAGGTTGCACAAGTGAGCTATCTTTATCTTCTCCACCCCAATACGCGTCCTTTGCTCCCAAAATTGTAATGTTTCAATGAGTCGTAACCATGTCGGTCTGTTTTTCTATTTGACATAGAGTACCATAAATTATGAGTTCGAATCCAGACTCTATATAACTTAAGAGTATCACTCACATGACATGTGAGGGAGTATTGAGATGATTTCACAAATATAAAAGTATGCAAGGCTCGTATGTTATAACATAGTTTAAGATCTCTCTTCAATTATTAAGAGTGATATTTTGTAGATAAAAAAAAAAAAAAAAATTGTAGGGAATCTTTATTTTAATTAGTATCGTAAGCAAAGCGGTGCAGTGCGGTTGGTTCTGCCCTCCCCCACGGTCCCACAAAAAAAAAAAAAGAATTAGTAAGAGAAAGGTATAGGTAAAAGAAATTTATTTATTATTTTACAGTAAATCTATACTTTAAATCCGTGTAAACTATGTAATGATATAATCAGAAGTAACTTGTTATCTTTTTTAATGTAATGGTAGTTGATATACAAATTCTTTCATAACTACGCTATAAATTGGAGTATTTTTGTAGAATGAGTACACTTAATTTATAATTAATTTTACAAAAAATACTCTTTATTTAAAACATGATTGTTACAAAGAGATTGTGTTAATTATCACTTCACGCTGAGTGAAAAAAGATAAATAAAAAGAAAAGGAGATAAGAGCCTGCCTACGACAGCCTTGAGGAGAAGGAGAAGCGGCCTCGATCCATAGAGAAATTAAAGAAAACAAGAAAGAAAAGAATTCATATTAGATTACATGAAGAGACCAAAAGAGAAAATTAATGAAGTTAAAAACATAAGCCAAAAGATTGAATATGAAACAACAAAAAGGATATATCGCATACGTACTATTAATCTGTTGTTTAGTATTAATGGACGTATGGCACAAAAACCTTAATTTATTATTTGGATTCATTCCAACGCAACTGGATGATTGATTCTTGTGGATATAATTAGTTGAGTCTTGATACCATAAAACAACGGGTACTCTAAAGTTGAAAATATTAAAAATCCTGAAGATATTGACATGATGCCCATGCACGTTCATTTATTTCTTTTGATGCAAAGGTATCCTATATTGAAAAGAAGCTTTTAAACCAAAGCTTGGATACAAAGAGATACAAAATCAAATGAGGTGGTATAACCACATATGCTAAGAGCATCCTTACTTAAGGCATGAGCAATAGAATTGTTAGCTCTTACAGTGTGCCTTGCTAACCAAAAAGCAAAGGAATTAAGAGTAGTTCTAGTGCCTGCTATCAACTGGCATGCATAGGTGTGGAGGTCTGATGTTGAGTTGAGTCCAGTAACGACTTGCAGTGAATCTCCCTCCATGATAACATCATTATAGCCACAGGACTTACAAGAGATGGATGCCTGTAATGCAGTAAATGCTTCTGCCAAAAAAGGGTCGGGGTACAAGTTATGCTGCATCTTGAGGGAGGCAAGAATCTGTCCCTCACTATCCCTGATAATTGCACCCACTCCTACCTTACAGGGGATTTTATCAAGTGCCTCATCCCAGTTCAACTTGAGTGTTCCCTAAGGTGGAGCTTCCCACTTGGTGTGCTGCTGCCTGGTGGTTGTAGGAGGCATTTGTTGTTGTGTAATCTATTGTAATTCCTCCACAAGATATGTTGATTGCTGGGAAACAATAGAAGGGTGTAGGAATTGCTCTTTAAAAACCATGTCATTCATTCTCTTCCATATTAGCCACGAGGCAATGGTAAAGGACATCAGATCCTCGGCTCCATGGTCTCCATAAATCCTTCAACTAAGTCTTTAAAGTGATGGTAGTGAGGACTTGCTTTCTGTAACTTTCTAGAACTCTGACCCCACACATCCCTTGCTGAGGGACAATCCCATAAGATGTGCTCCACTGATTCTGGTTGTTGTTTGCAGATTGGGCATGTAGGGTCCTCAAAGACCTTCCTCTTCAGAAGGTTTGCTTGAGTAGGCAAAGCATTAAGGCATGCTCTTCAGAGAAATTTTTTTGCTGCATTGGGGATATTCAAATTCTAGAGATTAGTCCAGGGGTCCTTTGAGCTACTAGGATTAGAAGATTGACTCAACTGTTGATTGTCCAACTCAGTGAGCAAATGGTAAGCACTCTTTACACTGAACGCACCTGAGTTTGTGCTCCTCCAGATCAATCTGTCAAGTTTAGGATAAGGGCTTAGAGGAATTGCTTTAATAAGGCTAGCTTCTTCCTTAGTAAAGATAACATTAACCATGTCAGTTGTCCATTGATTTACTGGTTTATCAATAAGAAAAGAAACTTTGGTATCAGCTTGCAAGAATCTGATAAAGCTTTGAGGCTTGATGGTTGTCTGCATTGGTAGCCATTTGTCAGTCCAAATCTTAGCTGAATCACCTCCTATCCTCCACATCAGAACCTCCTTAAGCAGAGATCGAGTAGCTAGAAACCTCTGCTATAGGTAAGATGTGTTTTGGCCTAGTTTTGCTAACAGAAAGGACCTGTTAGAAAAATACTTTTCCTTCAAAACCTATGCAGCAAGTGAGTCTGGGTTAGAGACAATTCTCCAGCCTTGCTTAGCTAGGAGAGCTAAGTTAAAGTTAGCAAAATCCCTTAGTCCAAGGCCCCAATGACACTTTGTTCTTTTCATTTGATCCCAGTGAACCCAGTGGATTCTGTGTTCTTGCGATTACTGCCCCCACTAGAAGCTTCTAACCATTTTGTTCAATTCATGGACAAGCTGCCTTGGCAATTTAGAAATGCCCATACTATAAGTAGGGATGGCTTGTATGGCAACTTTAATCAGGACTTCTTTGCCTGCTTGGGATAGAAACTTGGTCTTCCAGTTGGTAAGCTTAGCCTGCACTTTATCCAGTAAGTTTTTGAAGGATTGAGCTTGAGACCTGTCTATAAGAGCTGGTAAACCTAGATATTTCTCATAGGAGTTGGTGCCCCTGATTCTTGCAATGTTGGTTATGATTCATTTAGTCTCTTCCATGGTGTTTTTGTTGAAGTGGATTGAGGTTTTTTTTCCTTGTTTAGCCTCTATCCAGATGCATTTTCATAGGATTCCAACAAATAAAATAATCTGCTCCATTCTATAGAGTTTACTTTGCAAAAGAGGAGATTGTCATATACAAAAAAAAATGGTTAATAGAGATTTTGTTTCTTCTTATAGGAAACCAGTGATGATCCCATCCCTTTCAGTTTTGCTAAGCATGCAACTAAGTGCTTCTATGCAGAGAATCAATAGGAAAAGGAATAGTGGGTTCCCTTGCCTAATCCCCCTTGTGGGTTTGAAACACTGATCTTGAGGCACTCCATTAAGGATGAGCGAATAAGAGACTGATCCTACACACTTCATAATAAGGTCAATCCACTTTTGTTCAAAACCAAGTTGTTGCATTACTGATTTCAGAAAAGGCCACTCAATTCTATCATAGGCCTTACTCATGTCGAGTTTAAGAGCCATGAAACCATTCATTCCCTTCAACCTTGCCTTTATGGTGTGAAGAGATTCAAAAGCCATAATAATGTTGTATGTTATGAGCCTGCCAAGGACAAAAGCTATCTAAGTTGGAGATATGATGTCTAGTAGGATGTGTTTCATCCTATTAGCCAAGGTTTTAGCAATGATTTTGGAAAAAAATATTGCATAGACTTATAGGACTGAAATTAGTCACCTGAGAGGGGGAGGATATTTTAGGGATTAGTGCAATGAGGGTCTCATTCATAGTGTTAGACCATACTCCTTCATTCAGAACTTCAAGCACAACTTTTGTAACTCTTGCACCCACAATGTTCCAATGTTCCTAGTACAAAGCAGTAGGGAGCCCATCAAGACCAGGTGACCCCAAGGAATTAATGCTGAACAGGGCCTCTTTGATTTCCACCGCAGTAAAAGGACGGGCTAGGATGAGATTCATGTCTGCTGTGATTTTCTTAGGCATAGAGGAAAGGCATGCAGCAGTACCAGTAAGACTCAAGGAGGTGAATAGGTTCTGAAAGAAATGCTAAAACACCTGACTTATGTCTTGCTGTCTGTTGAACTCCTAGCCAGACTCATCTTAAATCTTCTTAACAGTATTGTGCTTTCTTCTTTGGCTAGTACATTTATGAAAGAAAGATGTATTCCTATCCCTTTTTTTAGTCAGGCTTGCTTTGCTCTTTGTTGCTAATTTGTGTTTTCAGCATTAAGCATTGAATCCACTTTTTTCTGAAGTTCTTTGATCTCATCATACAGTTGCCCCTCATTTTGTTCTTTTAGGCCCTCTTTCCAGTTTCTTAAGCCAAACAGTGTGTTCTGAAGTGTATCAGATTGTCCTATGAAGTTCTCTCAGGCCTGTTTGATCAAGTTCCCACATTCATCCCTCTTGCTCTAGCTAGCTTGATATCTAAACATCCTTTCTTGCTTTTTAGTCACAAACCTGTCCTGGATCTGAATAGAAACAAGCCTGTGATCTGAGGAGGATGTTGACAGATGTAGAATTGAATGCTGCTTGAATTTAGCAAACCAAGCAGTGTTGCCAAGAGCTCTATCAATCCTCTCTTTAGTAAAGTGACTTCCCTCTCTATTATTGGCCCAAGTGTATTTGTCTCATGTATAGCCAAGGTCATTGACATCACAATGTTCTAAAGCTTCTCTGAAAGCCACAATCTGCCTATAGGGTCTGCTAGCAGCTCCAACTTTCTCATTAAGCCTTGTGATCTCATTGAAGTCCCCAAAACACAACCACGGGACATTCAGTGCAGAGGTTAGCTCTTTTAGGAGCTGCCAAGTTTCACATCTTTTAGTAGTGTAAGGGTGTCCATAGAAGATAATTAACACCCAAGGTGTTCCATCATTTGATAGATGGATTAACACAGAAATATGCCAATAAGTATGTGAAATTACTTTTAGATCCACTGAAGAATTCCGTAGTAGGGCCAAACCACCACTTTTTTCCCTACTATTCACACTAAAACAGTAATCAAAACCCAACTTGATACAAGTTCTTTCCATCGTTTCCCTGTTACACTTAGTCTCTATTAGAAAGACCAAGTTTGAGATCTTTGCTTTCACCAAAAGGTAAAGTTCATGAATTGTCCGAGGTTTCCAAGTCCCCGGTAATTCCAACTTAAGCAATTCATTGGAAGAGGTCGGGCAGCTAAGCAACCTCCACCATTTGAACCTGAGGTTGGCTCCTATCAGGCTTGAGCTTGGTCTTCCTCTTCTTTTGGGCAGAATTGTTATACTGGGTCTCCAACACAGTTATGGTTCTTTTGGTATTTCTAAGTTTAGGAGGGCTACATGAGAAATTTGTGATATTAGACAGTACTGTGGATTGGCCTCTAGCTTTCCTTTTCCACGTGATGCCTTTTGGAGCTAGAGAGGGGTTTGAATGAAAGTCAATGGTTGGAGAGCCGGAAATATGGGGTTTTGACATATTATGAAGTGCAACCTTATTAGTGAAGCTACTGTCAGCTACCAAGTTAGTCTCTTTCATAGGAAAAGGCAATTGGGGCTGTAGTTGCTTCCTTTTGGACTGCATCCTCTAGACCATAGAGAAGACCTCCACTATTTTTAGCAAGAGGCTCGAGATTTTGGGAATCACTAGAAATATGCATAGCATTGCAGTCTTGTTTGTTGGGTGCAGAGAGAAATCAACAGAGTCCTGATTGTGTTGCTGGTTAGTATGACCTGTGATTGGCTCCTTAAACGTAGCTGCATTATCCTAACTTGTTACCTCTGCCTCTGCATCTGATTGAGACTTGTCATGCATGTACACTACGTTTCTTGTGTCACATATTACCCATATGTGACACAATGCATAAGTTGCTTTTAACCGTTGCCCATATTGTTCTTGTGTCACAACCTCGTCCCATTCCTAGGATGGAATCGCGACGCGTGACCTGTTCATTCCTTATTAATATTAATATGTATTGTTTTTTTTCTACGAGAGTAAAAGGGATAAGCGTGAACATGTCATGTATGTACACTACGTTTCTAGTTTAAAAACAAGCACCTGATAGACAATCTGCTCAATATATTACCCAAAGGACTCTCAGAATCCATCATTCATTTATTAAAACATAGTTAGTTCAAATAAAAAGGGGTCTCCGTCCCAACAACACACACAAAAGGCATTTAACCTTTTTATGTAGGTTTACCATCACCCCACTATAGAAGTTACACCATTACCATTACCCCACCATAGTACTTACATCATACCCAAGGACATATTGTCTTAAAGTCAAACCAACAAAACATCCCAACATGGGACCCATCATAAAAACATAAAAAAACATAACCATTGTCATCAAGATCGAACCGACAGGGAATTCTAAGCATCAACCCTTTCCTCCTCAACAGTGCCTAGCTCCACAGCCTCATCATTCATACCTGGACGTTTAAAACATAAACACAAAGTGAATCTAATACTCAGTAAGCAATACACCATGCCGTTAACTTATTAATCACATAATCTTTCTTTTGAAAACATGCATACATAGACAATTGCAAGTTCTTGACAAGGCTTTCATGCATAAACAGTTTAAGGAAAAACTATACTTTCATGCGTAAACATTTCTATGACATAACCTTCTTTTCATGCATAAAGAATTAAGGAATGACTATACTTTCATGCATAAACATTTCTTTGCTTTCATGCATAAACATTTCTTTGCTTTCATGCATAAACATTTTTTTGCTTTCATGCATAATGTTACTTAAAAATAACTTTACTTTATGTTTCACTTTCTTAGGCCAGTACACACTATTACGCCCCGTGTGTTGGGGTTAGCGGTCTTTTGGACCCGGATTCCGCCCGCGGCCGCAGGTTGGGAACCCCTTTCATGGGGGCAGCATTGGGTATACTACCAATACTACTTACTCGGTATTGCAATCTGCCCATTGCTTTGGTACCCTTTTCATACATGTGGTCGTTACGTACATTCATGCTTTCATTCCTTTTCCTTTCCTTTCTTTATAAAAATTAACATTTTCATTATCTTCATTTAGTGCCAATGCGTATGCATTTCTTTGAAAGGAATGTTTCATGTCATGCTACATATAGGTAAGGCATAATTATTTGAGAGAGAGCATGCATAAAATCTCATGATGCATTACCTTACATACACACAATGGTAATTAATAAGGTACTTAACAGGGGTTACCAAGAAAGGCATATATATACTATACATACATCTATTCTTTCATAAGAGAAACATTTGGAAGGAGAGAGAGAGACTTTTTCATAAGAGAGATTTGTGTGTAAGGAGCATGGTCATAGCTACTTACCTTGATACTTTACAAATAGGTTCCTTGAATCTTGAAATAAACTCCTATTCAATGAAAGGGAATAAACATATTAAAATTCATTTCACTTAAGACTTTATTATCCAACACTCATACACGCTCACTTAAATTCCAAAATGGAATTAAGGCGTCTTCCTTAACCCATTTAGCTACATACATAGCACTAAGTCAACTCTTAGTATCCTCCTTCCAATATTTAAAGAACCCATGAAAGCATGAAGCTTACTTGTTGTCCCTCTTTAAAGACTACAATTTTCTATACAAGGGATAGGTAGGAATCGTAAGTTAAAATGTATAGGACGGTTGGGATTTACTTAGGAAAAAGGTAGGGAACGAAAATGTGCTATAAATCTGGAATTTTCATAAAGAAGGGCATTTTGACAGTTTTGCATCACTGTGTGGAAGGTAAATCCAACAAGGGGTAATGCTCATAAAAGAGTTGATTTTTGTCACTTATTCTTCAGTGGTTTTTCATGCTAAAGTTTATTTTTGGTTAAACAAAAAGGGGTGAATATGAGTAAGGTTAAGTGGGCTGGTTTAGGCTTTCAAAACAAAATATATTTTCAAAGTTTCTGTAGTACATGGACAGCTAGCAATCTCAGTGCATTCATGGTCTTAAACGTCCTTTGTTTAACCAAAACTCAATCATACAATTTAATATCTCAAGAGTAGTAGAACTCAAGAAAACCTTATATGTATATATTCTGAAAATAGTACCAATAATGAGATACAACTCTTGCAAATTTAAGAATTCTTGAGGTAAGCTTACTAATTTGAATTAAAAG
Source organism: Juglans mandshurica (assembly GCA_022457165.1). Taxonomy (NCBI): domain Eukaryota; kingdom Viridiplantae; phylum Streptophyta; class Magnoliopsida; order Fagales; family Juglandaceae; genus Juglans; species Juglans mandshurica. The sequence continues at coordinate 46,004,688 of CM039619.1, forward strand.
TCTTGGTGGCTTACTTAGGCCACAAATCTTAGGGAAAACATGTCCAAACTATAAACTTTAACTCCATTAATTTAACACATAAATACATGACTTGAACAAAATTTTAAGCCATAATAAAACACAAGGATAGACTACAAGTTTGCTTTGTGCAACACACGGATGGAACATTAAAACAGGGCACATACACACACACACGGCTGGCACCACACCAAAACAGAACATGATCCACGGCAAAACAACCTCAAAACAGAGCACCACACCCACACAGCTGGAACCACAAAACCGAACACACACACACACTCACACTAGAGCACCAACACAGAACACAACATATCACACCAACACCTTCCTTCCTCCATTCGGTTAACACCCAACTAAAGTAGCCAATAGAGGAAACAAAAGAGAGACAACCCAACATTACTACACAACAATCGGTTCCTACAGAAATTTCGAAACTCTCAATTCACAGAAATTCTCATGGAAAGCACAATACCTGATTGGGTCCCTCTTGAAGCCACGGAAATGCACAGCCACAAAAAGAGGAAGAGGGATCTGAAGGGTTTAGGGCTGGAACAACAAAAAAATTCTCAAAAACAAACCCTAGATTAACCCATAGATTTCAGATTTCGAGTTAGAAATTAAAGCCATAAGAAACTCACTTACACGGGGGATTTTCTTTGAAGATTTTCCGTGAAAATCTTAGGTGTTGGAAGTGAAAGGAGCGGCTTGAGGAGAAGGAGGGATCGCATGGCTGGGGGGAAAGCCGAATGGTTCTTCGTGTGGGGGAAAGCTTGAGGAGTTGTTCTCTCCTTCGTGTGCCTTGGGATCAACGGTGAAGAGAAGTGAGGAAGAGTTTACTGGTTTTTGCTTCGGAAGCAGTCGGTGGGGTAAGGGAGACGAAGAGGTTTTTGTTTCTCTTGTCCCTTGGAACCAGCAGCGTGTAGGAGAAAATGAGGAAATCCACTTAGCTTCTTGAGGAAGCCGACATGTGGAAAGAGAAAAAGATCCAATTAGCTTCTTGAGGAAGCTTCGGTTAGAGAGAAGAAAAGTAAATTCAAATCACTTGTCCCATGAGTTGGAATGGATGGTGGAGATTAAAGAGTTTGGACCATTTTTTGGGTAAATTAAATTAAAAGGATTGAAAAGAAAATTGTAAGGTTATAAAAATTTACACCCTTGAATTATTTAATGACTCATTTTAAAATAAAAGTACACCCATCTTAAAATAAATTAATAAAATATTGAAAGTCTTTATTTCAAAATATTTAACTTAAAAATATGAATAGATGATGTATGAACCTACATAGTAAAATACGGGTATTACATCTTGTGACTGTATGACTTGGTTAAAACTGGGGCACTTCCTGTGAACATGATGCAGCAGGCCACATTTGAAGAAGAAATTAGGTAGCCTTTTGTACTTAAAATATGTCCAACATTGCTTACCTTCATGGTTGAGCATACGACATCGGAACATAGGCTTAGTGCCATTGACATCCACTCTAAGCCTTAGAAAGCTCCCCCAGCCACAGCCATGTTTATCAACCTCCACAGTGTGCACCTTACCGATGGCTGCACCTATCCTTTCACCCAACACCTTATTCATACTTGCAAAACGGAGATTATGTATTTGAACCCAAAAAGATTCTGAAGTAAACTGCACCTCACTTTGGGAAAGCTCCCCCTCAAACTCTTTTAATCATATAAGGTGATGATCAAAAGACCAAGATCTTCCCTGTGTGACCTTTTGCTTATCTGAGTACAGTTGAAACTCAAGAAGAAACCGGTTGATGCCAAATTCTTTAAATGTTATCCATCCTGATGTGTTCCAAACCTTTGCCATGGTGGTCTTGAAGGCTTTTTGGTTTGCAGTGTTGTCATTGAGTATCATTGCCAAAAGACAATGACTGCCTCTAATCTTGGTTGATAAAACTGTTTCATCTGTCAGTGTTTAAACCTGTTGTTCTTCATCTGTTAACTTTAAAGAACCCAAACGTTGTGTGATATCATCGGCCATGGATTTTGACTCTATAGACTATCGTCCAAGAGACACAAGTTTTGTCAAGAGACCAAGTAGAAACCTCACCCTTTAGAAGGAGAGGACCAAAGGGTCGATTATATGAGATGAGATAGTTTTATGAGTTCACGTTAATTTATTTCTAAATATTGCTTTAGCTGTTATGATGACATGCCCATGCACGACCCAATTTTTCTTGCAAATATTTTGAATTGCAAGGAAAATAAACTTGTTGTTAATAAAACTATTTGCAACAAGAATTGTAGTTGGTAATATCAAGTAGTTTGCAACAAAAGCCCAGATGTTGTCACTGAATATAAAATCCAACGAAACTTTTTCGTTGCTAATACCTTAACAAAAACCTTGCAATTAACTTTTTAGTATTTGTCACAGAAACTTTTATTGCAACTTAATTCAATGTTAATTATTTGCAGGAACAAATTTCATTGGAAATAATCATATTTCGTTCCAACTATTAGATTATTTACATGGAGTTAATTCTCCTTAGAAAAACTACGTATTCGTAGCAAATGAAGTTTTTTTTGCAAGGATAAAAATAAAATCATTGCAAATACCCATTATTTAAAATAAAATTATCATAGTTGTAAAAATCTTCATTGTAATTGATCATATCTCTAGCTTATAGTGAAAACAGACCAATACTCCACCAAGACATTTGAGATTAGGTTTAAGATGGATTGGTTTGAATAGAGATTTTGGCTCAGTTAGGTCAATTACCTCGAACAACCTCAATCGTGACAAGTTTTGTCGCCATTGTTTCCGTCTAAACTAATGGGATTGGTTCAAAGGACTAGTTATAAAGAAAAATATTTCTAGTTACTGAAAACACTATCATCATCAAATAGAATGAAAAGTATAACTGAACACCAAGCTTCATATTTGATCACAATAAATAATGTTCATAATCAAATACATACACAATAAGCTGTTATCACTATCATGACATTTCCATGGAAAGTCCATCTAATGACATAATGACGACCTTTATAAGAAAATAAAAAATATAATAATAACACGATTTTATAAGATCCTCAATTAACTTGGAGCATTTTGTTGCCAATAAGTATTAATATAAAGATGACTACTCGCACCGAAAAAAGAACGTGGCTTAAGATACCAAGAACCATGTAAGGAAAACCCTCGATTTATTTCATATAATTTTGAGGTACTTTCATTCGAACGATGTGTTGTTGTTGGATATGACTCGTATATTTGGGCACAACTTATTAATTTTTCTAATTTATACTTGTAACACCCCGCTTCTTCTTTCTAACATAAACAAATTTGACTGTGAGCCTCGTTATGTGTGTCGAATCTCGATGACGTGTTTATAAAGATATTATGTGATTTCTAAAATAAACCCAGTGTTTTAATGCCCTCAAATATTTTAAATGCACTGCAAATATTTATATGGAGTATTTCCAGTATTGTTGAACCAAGCTTGATTTTAAATAAGGCAATTATAATATTTTTGAAGGGCTCCAAAAATATTATAATTGTAGGAAATCATTTTATTAAAATGATTTCAGCTATGTAAAATATTATGTGATTTAAATCATGTTGAAAACTCTAATTAATTAGATAGTTTTATTCTCTTAAAGATATTAAATAAGACTTCATCATTTTATTAATGATGAATGAATATTATTTTATAAACTAGAGTTTAGTTTAAATAATATTCTATCTTAATTCCTTTTAGTGCTTTTAAGTTAAATCGGTGTTTAATCTCTTACTGTTTGATCGTTTCGAAGATCCCAAGATGAAGGGTCTGGATTAAATAGCCAAGCCCTCTCTCTTTCTCCCTCACTTTTCCCTTTCCCTTCTCTCTCCTCCTCTCTCCCTCAGCTGACTCGTACGCTGCTCCCTCCCTTAGTCGATTCTCCCTCAGCCTAGCCCAGCTACACTGTGCGCCACCCGGCCTCACCGCCACCACCACTAGGCTCCTCTCACGTCGGCAAGCTCCCACCACCGAACCCAACCTCCACCTCACAGCCACCCTCTCCCACGCATTCTCGCATCTCCTCACGCACGGGTTCACCGTGCGTATCTCTAGCGCCGCCGTACGCGGCCACTCAGGCCACCAAGCACCACCACGAGCACCCCTGACCTCCCCTTTCCTCCTCCCTTTGACCCGAAGTTGGTAGCCCCTTCCTTAGCCACACGGAGCTCCTCCAATGCACGGGCGCTCCATACCCACGGCCGAGCTCTGCCTCCCACGGCCACCGCACCACCACCAGAGGCTTCTCCTCCCACCATCGACCTTCCCTAGCCACCCCCATGTCCAGCCGAGCCACCTAGCTCGCCCACTCTCTCTAACTCTCTCACGGACTCTCCCTCATGCACGGCCGTCTTAGGCCGCCGTGCCGCCCCCACCTCGCCACCATAGCTCCACCAGCAACCACCTGAGCTCCTCCATTTCCATGCTTTGAGACACACGGGTTCCCCTTGGAAACCTATAGCTCTGCTATGTTTTGCCACCCCAACCACCATGAGACCACCCTCAGCCTCCCTTGGCCTCCCCTAGCCTAGCCCTAAACCCAAACTACCACTTTACGTGGTAGACAGCCACCATACATGGTGGACAGCCACTGTACATGGCTAATCGCCCCTGTACATGGCTAGATACGCCGTGTTCTGGCCCTCGCCACCACCACGAGGCCACCATGAGCCCTTCCAAGACCACACCTAGCTATCCAAACAGCCACCATGTAAGGTGAATAGCCACCGTACATGGGTTAGTCGCCACGTACTACCCTTCCGACGTCATCGACTGTGACGGTCAACGAGCAATGCACATGTCACCCCTGACGATGGTATAACCCTCTATCCCTCGTTATTTATGTTAGATGTTAATTAGTTGTTTAGCTTGTGGACTGTGCTGTTAGTATTTGTGGAGTTCGCTGTGTATGCGAAGTGTTGGGCGTAGTTGGAAGGTGTGCTGTGTAGTGTTGTGGACTGTGCTGTAATGGTGGTGTGGCGTCGTGTGGATTGGAAAGAGAGTCCGCGTAAAGTGTACTCTTGTGGCGTAGTGTGGGATAAGGAGAGTATATGTAAAATATACTCTCCTGCGTAATGTGGAATGGGAAGAGTACACATGGAGTGTACTCCATGAGATAAGGATGGTTGTGTATTTGATGAGCGTAGAGTGTGATGGGTAGTGTCGGGAACTGTGGAACAGTGTGAGGGACCGTACTCACGATGAGTTAGGAGTTAGCGTAAGAGTGATGTAGTGGGATGTCAGGTGACGTGACAAGGTCACGTTGTAGCTTGGGAGTAGTCTCGAGCTATATGATGTGACGATAAAGTGCAATTGTGAACAGGATCTTGTCGTGTTAAGCGTGGGGATGAACTATCAAGAGGGACGGGTAGCATGAAGAGTCATGCTAGCCGGGTTAGAGAAGGTTGGTATCGGAGTATAGCGCTTGTTCATACAAGCCTGTGATCAGCGGGTTATATGTTGGTCTTAGGTGATAAAGGGATAAGGTACGAGTATAATCTGGTTAGATACATGTGCCGGATGGATTCGCCATATATAATGGGTAATCTGTCTTAAGCATCGTTACACGGTGCTTAAGCCTCAAAGTTGGCTTAGAGCCGTGTGGCGTGTATGGATGAGAATGAGGATTTAGTGTGAGCTAAGATGCATGAAGGTAGTGACAGGTGTATTGTCTAGGATTGGGATGCGTGACTCCGTCGGTTGGAATCATGCGACGGAATGTGGTTAATAGGAAGAGTAAGACGAATGTCTTAGTTCTTAATCCTAAAGTGAATGATGGGTTCACTTTAGTGGATGAGCACTCGAGATAAGACCTTGAGTTTGGAAGAGGTAGTGACCTTAAATGGATCCCAAAGGTTTTAGAATAGTAAAGGGCACGTAAGAGCACGAGATAGAAGGAGAGTGTTTCAAGTGAAGTGTAGCTTATGTCTTCTAAGTTTAGTTGCTTATGTACTAGATAGAAAATGACATAAAGGTTATGTGTATGTATGTAGGTTGCCATTTGACATGCACATGAATGGACTGCATGATATGAAAGTAGCATGGAGTCCAGGTAAGTATTATGTTCATACTCTTTTAGAGTTTTCTAAAGGATATGAAATGAAAATGAAATGTTTTTCCTTTATGATGCCATACGAAATGACACAAAAGATGTTTTACAAAAGCATGCTAAGTGTTCAAAGGCATATGTATGTACGACCGTTCTTGGCAGCCCCTTTTTACGCAACCAAAGTATTAATTGTATGCATGTGAATGGATGACTATATGCAGTATCTATTGTATGTATTTTCTACGAAAAAAAATGTTGAGGCTGATGCCTCGTGCTTTAACTGATCCTTTAACTAACCGAAGAAAGTGTTTTAAATGTCCCTATGAACTGATGTTTTATGGATGTCCCTATGAATTGATGCTTTATGGATGCCATGAAAGATGATGTTTAAGCTCTTGCTTTTTAAATGACGTTTTTCCATGAATGAACTATTAAATGAAATGGACTGAAAGGACTGAACTGAAAGAAAGGACTGAAATGAAATGAACGTTTAATGCATGAAAATACGTAACGTCCATACGAATGAATGAAAAGGGCACCAAAGGACTGGACAGATTGCAATGCCGGGTAAATAGTACTAGTAGTGCACCTAGTGGTGCCCCTTGACTGAAAAGGGATTTCCAACCCATGGCCATAAGCGGAGTTTGGGCCCAAAAGATCGCCAACCCCAACACACGGGGCGTAACAGTGTAAATCGGCCAAAGAAAGTGATAAGAAATAATGTATAAATGTATGAATGCATCGCATTCTTTAAGAAATGAAGGCACTGACGGGAGATACGTTTTACAAAAAGAAAACATTTTTAAAAAAAAAAGAAAAACCCCGCCTAGTGATGTTTTCAAAAGAAATGCACGTCTCATGTACGTATAGTATGTATGGAGTGATGAATGCATGAATGAAAACCTATGTTAGTATATTTTAGCTGTATGAAGTAATGCTTACGAGTCAATGACTCATTTTAGTTTTTATGTATGCCCCTCCCCCCACAGGAACTGAATGAGCAGCACGCGTCAGGACGGACACGACCTATGGGGAAGAGCACGGAAGTCTAGGCATGAGAGCTAATAGCTATTTTTTGGGCTCTTCAGTTGTATGTCAGCATGGGTATTTCAAGAATACAAGTTGAGTCTGATTGCTTGTTAGTGGTGGAGGCTATGGAGCAAAATAAAATGGCTGGTTCTTTGCTAGGGTTGCTATATAAGGAAATTAAGTCTATTTATTCTTGTTTTGTAGAGTGTTCTTTTGTTTATGTTCCTAGAGAGGGAAATAGGGCTGCTCATATTTTAGCTAGGTATGCTAAAAATGTGGATGACATCGCTATGTGGTGGGATTGTATTCCGGACCTTAATTCTCAGGTCGTTTGGCTTGATAATTGTCTGCAATCTCCTTTTATTAATGAAAGTTTGGTTTCTTATCAAAAAAAGAAAAAAAAATGTATGAAAGGCCTCTTTATTTTAAGATTAATGTTTTCCGCTGTAAACTTCTATTCTCAAAGCACATTTTGTGGCGCCCCCGACCCCCATGTAAGGAAACACAGGAATCGAGACGCTAGGGTGGTGACAACATGGTCATGCATCCCAACGATAGTACCAAGTGTGTGTACATGCAACGGTGTACAAAATAATGCAGCGGATTAGTCAACTAAGTACCAGAATTTAAATACAATCTAAACATCAGTAGAGGTTTAAAAAATATTTATACCGTCATCCAAAATTAAAAATACAATATAGTAAAATAAAATAACTAACAAGTGATCCTAGATCACTACTCGGGCGGAGCCGTCTTCTCAGGCTCATCCTCATCTTCCTCATCTGCAACAAAATCTGTTTTACTACAAAATGGTACCGCAGGTAAGTATAACCCAAATAACCACGTAATGGAAATGCATTAATGCAACCAACATGCATGCATATGATGAAATATGCATTTTCCTCAAAACATCATTTTTCCCGAAAATGATTATTTTCCAACACACGCCAAAATCTCATTTGGCCCAAAATATCTGTAAATCATTTTCCCAGAAAATGGTTTACAAAAAAATCCAACACACACTATTTTTCGAGAAAATAGTTCATTAACCCATTATCACTATATGCACTATGGTCTCCAGGGGAGACCATCTGTACATCCTGGCTTCGTAGCGATGCTCAGTTCCGCGCCCGGCGTGTACATGGCCAAGCATCCACACTACGCAACGAGCGATGCCCAGTTCCGCACCCAGCACGTACATGGCCAGACATCCTCTAGTCCCCGCCAGCAGAAGGACCACGGAGTCGGCACGAGACCATCTCGTCCGATCCCATTGTCGCCCTGCGACAATCCAGGGGACGTTACTCAGTTTATTCCGCTCCCGAGTAACCAGAGGAGCTCCACCGAGATAATGCCCCATCTCGGCTTGGGGTCGTGATACACACGCACCCAAAATCCATTATCACATGAAAACCCAGTTTTCATAAACACATGAATATGAATGCACAACACGAAAACCCAGTTTCCTTTACAAACATGATCATGCGTGCAAAATGCAATGTACATGAACAACACAATATCCAAACCAACAATTACCAATCCAATCAAATCCAACCAAACAACTTCAATCACCAATCCATCCGACCCTCGAACTCCTCGGACTCAGTCCAACATGTTCAACCAAATACAGTGAAATGAGTTAGTGCAAAAATACATTTAAATCACGAAAGATCTTTGGAGAAATACTTACAGTGCAATATAGCAATTTCCGAAGGATCACGAAGCTACAAGAAGTGACGTCTGAGCAATGCAATAGTGCAAAATACACTGTGGCCGTGGGTTACAAATACCCACTTTCAAACGGAGGCAAATGAATACCCAAGATTGATAGGGTAGGGTCTAGGAAGGTCGGTGAAGCTAGTGGTGGAGGAGGTTAGTCGTGGGTGGCAGCGTGGGCGGCGGTAGAAGACCAAAAACACCCAAATCAGAAATGTTGTTGAAAATGCTTCACCGGTGACGGATCGGAGGTGGGGTTGGGTCCAATGGGTTGCTAAGAGGTCGAGGATGAAGTGGTGTGAAGATGGTGGCCAATGGTGGTGCGAAGGCGTAGCGGCGGAAAGAATGCCGCGGCTTTAATGGACTCGTGGTGGTTAACGACGGCGCAAGGGAGGCTGAGATTGGAGGGGTGGCATCGCCGGCGGCTGGGGAAGCTAGGGAGCCGGGCGGTGTCGACCACAGCCGGCGCACGGCGGCGGGCTAGGGAGGAGAAGGAACGGACAGAGGGAAAGGGGAGGGGGCTGGGTCGCGCGGGAGGGAAGGAAGGAGAAGAAGGAAAAGAAAAGAAAAGAAGAAGAAAAGAAAAAGAAAAGGAAAAGAAAAGAGGAAAAGAAAAAATGTAGGGAAAGAAATGAGGTCCAATCCTTATAACTTGGGTCACAAAAATGATCCAACGGAAACGATTTCAAAACCACAAGTTAAATAAAATAATTCAAATGCAATGGTAAAGTGAAATTAAAATAATTAAATCCAATAGTAATTAATTTAGAATAAAGAGATTTTAAACGCATGACAATAATTAATAATAAGAAAGCACTTCAAAAATAATTTTCATAAAATTAAAAATCATAAAATAAACCCACTAAAAAAAATCCAACAATTTTAAAATAAGAGAATAAATTTTTGAATAAATAAAAATAATTCATTCAGTAAAAATACACTAAAATACGGGGTGTTACATCCTCCCCCCTTAAATAAAATTTCGTCCTCGAAATTGGCAAGGTAAACATTATGACTAAGACAGGAATAAGATTCAACTAAGGGCAGACTTAAGAATATACCGCCAAAATAGTCCGGCAAGGCCACTCTATAAGCAACAAGCCAAACCTTCTCTATGATCTGAAAATGGCCAACATATCTTGGACTAAGCTTTCCTTTCTTACCAAAGCGTTTAACACATTTCATAGGAGAGACTTTAAGATAAACTCAATCACCTTCTTCAAAGGATAAGTCTCTTCTTCTTGTATCTGCGTAACTCTTCTGGCGACTTTGCACTTCAGCCATTTTCTTTCTTATAAACTGAACTTGATCCTTCATCTCTTGAATCATCTTAGGCCCAAACAATTTGCTCTCACCAACTTCATCCCAACATAAGGGCGACCTGCACTTCCTTTCATATAATGCTTCATACGGGGCCATCTGAATGAAAGAATGAAAACTGTTATTATAAGAGAACTCAATAAGCGGCAGGTGATTCTCCCAACTTCCTTGAAATTCCATAACACAAGACTGCAACATATCCTCCAGAGTCTGAATAGTAAGCTCTGATTGGCCGTCCGTCTGAGGGTTGATATGTAGTACTAACTTCAACTTAGTGCCTAAGGCTGCCTGCAAACTCTTCCAAAAATGGAACGTGAATCGCGGGTCCCGATCTGACACGATACTCTTGGGTATTCCATGCAAACGCACTATCTCCTTGACATATATCCGAGTCAACTTACCCAAGGAGTCAGTATTATTAACAGGCAAGAAATGGGCACTCTTGGTCAACCGATCCACAATCACCCAAATTGAGTTCTTCCCACTAGGAGTCCTCGGCAAACCTACAACAAAATCCATAGAAATATCATCCCACTTCCACTCAGGAATATGGAGAGGTTGAAGTTTACCAACGGGTCTTTGGTGCTCCATCTTAACTTTACGGCTTGTGACACATTTCTCAATAAACATGACCATATCTATCATACTCGCATTGGTCCCATAGTGGCACAATCACGCCCAATATTCCTATGGTGGCTATATTATTCACAATCTCTTTTCCTCAAGAACCTTAATACAACATCCAATAAATTTCAATGATTAATAGCCCCATACAATAATCCATGTTAACCTCAATCAACTCTTTTGCTACAACTTCTAAACCTCTATTGAATTCTATTTTTGGTAACCTAGTAACCACTTCCAAAGTTAACCATCAATAACAAATTGCCCAACCAAATAATTAATCTCCAAATACCAGTATCTCCTCCAAAATTCAAGTCACCACTAATTCCTCAAAATCAACACAATTTGAACTCCTGATTACAACTAAATACCACGCTTTTGCTGCGTACTCTGATATTCACCACATGCCTAAAATTTATGTCCTCATAAAACTAACACCATCGAGTTCAAGGTGGCTTCATTCCTACTAACCAACTCTTATCACATTTTGGTAGAAAAATATTCTCTCTCCCAAAACTACGAGTTGTAACTCAAATTCCTCAATTAACTCCCGTAGCCTTGATCAAAATCAAATTCCATAAAATACATCCTTGATCATAGACAGAAATCTAATATCAAACAACCTCAACATCCCAAATTGAAAATAAGCAACCTCAACCCAAAATACATTCATCTCATCTACAATAAGAAGCATACTTTAAAAAGCTCGATTCCGACATGGCGAACCAATAAAAGCGCCTATAAAAATTCTACCAAACAACCTAAACCCCAAAGCTCAACACCTACATTTAGTACAACATCTAATCTAGCGGTATTAAACTCACAACGAATCACCATTGACTTTACCAAAACATTATCAAAACCCTCTTGGTAACTTGCCCACCTATTTCTACTCCTATAAGCTGGTATTAACATGACTAGTTCCTTCAACAACATTTCACTATTAAACCTTTAGTCAAGCCATACTGCTTAAATATTCAATCTACCAAAAGCCATTGCACAACACTCATGGATCTTAAAGATTTATTGACTCACGTACCTGATTATAATATTCACTGCTAATGCCTAAACTTCAACTTCCAAGATCTCATCATACACTATACATGGCGACCCATCAATCTCTCTTCAAGTTAAATAACAATGTCCGTAATTCAACCAAATGGACACTCAATCTTCAAAGGTAAGTATAGCCTCAAGATAAAAATAAAAATACCTAAGTAACCTCAAGTCACAATTAATTCCTGAAAATAATCACAATAACTATTGTCAACCATGATTCCATTAAGTAACCCACTTGACTACATACTTTGATCAACTCACCAGAAATTCCAAACCAAGGTCTCTTGAATTAGTACTATTGAGTCGACTCCTCTTCAACACTTACCAAAGTCACTTCCTCCAAACCAAAATAAGACTAGGACCTATACCCTCCGAAATGCGTACACATATCATTTCTACGCATCAATCTCATGCACCTCAGCCAAAATCAATAATCCTCCAAACGTGCAAGTGATCATCCTTACCATTTTCATCACTAGACCTATATCCTCGAAATCAACAAAAATCATTTCCTAAATCCACACCATCTATTATACTTAAAATTAATATGGATTAAATCATTAACATGTCACTGTAACATCAAGTTAAAAATAATTATTTAACCAAACTAGATCAACATCTTCAATCCCCAGAAAATAAACAAACTAGATCATTACCTTCCATCTCCAAGGAAATTCTCGCCAAAAAAAATTCTCATATCGGTTACGCAACACTTATCAATCCTATTTTAATTCAGCCCTTCAATTCTGCAATTCTAAAACCTTAAACCAGATAAAAATAATTTCCCGATATCTTCAAGATCAATGACCTTAAATCTAAAACATTCACCTTATAAAACTTGTAAATTCTTAAAACCCCAATATTATCAAATTGCTTATCTAGGTCGGCAAGATCGAAAACTTCTGATCTAAGTAATCCCTTAATTGCTTGTTGAACCTACCACCTTAAATCTCATAACTTATTTCCTAAAAACAATGGGTCCTCAAATCTTAGATGAACTTCTCATAAATCTAACCTTGAGGTTCGTTGAACTTACAACCTCCTACCCAAAGGCTCATTAAATAAATTTCTACGGAAGGTAAAACCTCAATTATCCTAGGCAATTTAAGAATTATTCCCCTCCTTAGCAAGAACTTGAGTTCCTACTCCCAAGAGTTCACCCATACCCTGATGTTCGAGCCTCGATATTAAACAAACCAATCACCAAAAGTTTAGGCCTATTACGCCAAATGTTCAAACCTAACAATGACATTCACAATCGTACCAACTTCTTGCCAAAGCATAACCCTTAACCCACCTTACAAGTCCGAACAAAACAAAACACAACAAAATAAAATAACATACGACAAAAATGCATAAAACCAATGAAGTAGTTCACAATAAAATAATTAAAACAAATAAAATAACATACCATAAAATAAAACAATAAAATAAATAAACAAACAAGTAGTATACAATAAACTAAATAAAACCAATAAAACCGTAAACTTTAAATTAACTAATTTCAAATCACAACTTTTAAAACTTTCTAGTACTGTACCTATGGGACATGTGGTTTTACCCAGAGCCGAATTGCTCTGATACCACTTGTGGCGCCACTGACCCCATGTAAGAAAATACGAGAATCGAGACGCAAGGATGGTGACAACACGGTCACGCATCCCAACGATAGTGCCAAGTGTATGTGTACATGCAAAATAACACAGCGGACTAGTAAACTAAGTACCAGAATTTAAATACAATCTAAACATCAGTAGAGGTTTAAAAAGTATTTATACAGTCATCCAAAATTAAAAATACAATAGAGTAAAATAAAAAAACTAACAAGTGATCCTAGATCACTCCTCGGGTGGAGCCGTATCCTCAGGCTCAAACTCATCCTCCTTATCTGCAACAAAATCTGCGTTACCATAAAATGGTACCGCAGGTAAGTATAATCCAAATAACCACGTAATGGAAATGCATTAATGCAACCAACATGCATGCATATGATGAAATATGCATTTTCTTCAAAACATCATTTTTCCCGAAAATGATTATTTTCCAACACACGCCAAAATCCATTTCGCCCAAAATATCCGTAATTCATTTTCCCAGACAATGGTTTACACAAAAATCCAACACACACGATTTTCCCAGAAAATAGTTCATTAACCCGTTATCACTAGATGCACTATGGTCTCCCCTAGGGATCATCCGCACGTCCTGACTTCGCAGCGATGCTCAGTTTCGCACCCGGCGCGTACATGGCCAAGCATCCACACTACGCAACGAGCGATGCCTAGTTCCGCGCCCAGCGCATACGTGGCCAGACATCCTCTAGTCCCCGCCAGCAGAAGGACCACGGAGTCGGCACGAGAGAGACCATCTCGTCCGATCCCGTTGTCGCCCGGTGACAATCCAGGGGACGTTACTCAGTTTATTCCGCTCCCGAGTAACCAGAGGAGCTCCACCGAGATAATGTCCCATCTCGGCTTAGGGTCGTGATACACACACACCCAAAATCCATTCTCACATGAAAACCCAGTTTTCATAAACACATGAACATGAATGCACAACACGAAAACCCAGTTTCCTTTACAAACATGATCATGCGTCCAAAATGCAATGTACATGAACAACACAATATCCAAACCAACAATTACCAATCCAATCAAATCCAACCAAATAACTCCAATCACCAATCCATCAGACCCCCGAACTCCTCGGACTCAGTCCGGCATGTTTAACCAAATACAGTGAAATGAGTTAGTGTAAAAATACATTTAAATCACGAAAGTTCTTTGGAGAAATACTTACAGTGCAATATAGCAATTTCCGAAGGATCACGAAGTTGCAAGAAGTGACGTCTGAGCAATGCAATAGTGCAAAATACATTGTGGTCGTGGGTCACAAATACCCACTTTCAAACGGAGGCAAACGAAGACCCAAGATTGATAGGGTAGGGTCTAGGAAGGTCGGTGAATCTAGTGGTGGAGGAGGTTGGCCGTGGGTGGCAGCGGTAGAAGACCAAAAACACCCAAATCGGAAATGTTATTTAAAATGCTTCACCGGTGACGGATCGGAGGTGGGATTGGGTCCAATGGGTTACTAAGAGGTCGAGGATGAAGTGGTGTGAAGATGGTGGCCAATGGTGGTGCGACGACGGCGCAGAGGCGGAAAGAATGCTGCGGCTTCAATAAACTCTTGGTGGTTAACGGTGGCGCAAGGGAGGTTGAGATTGGAGGGGTGGCGTCACCGACGGTTGGGGAAGCTAGGGAGCCGGGCGGTGTCGACCACCGCCGGCGCACGGCGGAGGGCTGGGGAGGAGAAGGAACGGACGGAGGGAGAGGGGAGGGGGCCAGGTCGCGCGGGAGGGAAGGAAGGAGAAGAAGGAAAAGAAAAGAAAAGAAGAAGAAAAGAAAAAGAAAAGGAAAAGAAAAGAGGAAAAGAAAAAATGTAGGGAAAGAAATGAGGTTCAATCCTCATAACTTGGGTCACAAAAATGATCCAACAGAAACGATTTCAAAACCACAAGTTAAATAAAATAGTTCAAACGCAATGGTAAAGTGAAATTAAAATAATTAAATCCAATAGTAATTAATTTAGAATAAAGAGATTCTAAACGCATGACAATAATTAATAATAAGAAAGCATTTCAAAAATAATTTTCATAAAATTAAAAATCATAAAATAAACCCACTAAAAAAAATCCAACAATTTTAAAATAAGAGAATAAATTTTTGAATAAATAAAAATAATTCATTCAGTAAAAATACACTAAAATACGGGGTGTTACACATTTTATTTTATAACGTAGAGTCTTGCACCCTCAGTATGGAAGTAAAAAGTTTTAAATCGAACGGTTATTCCCATTGTCCTTTCTAAAATCATTTTATAAAGAATCTCACCACAAGGATGAACGTTACAATACTTGATTTATTTAATCTCAATTCACATAGAATGAAGAATTCCCAAATATGGAAAACCATCTCCATAGTCAAATAGAATAACAAGTTTAAGGGAACATCTCTTTCATATTTATGCCCAATAACTAATTATTCAAAATCAAATTCAAAGATAACTGACCATTATTACTATCATTAACGATGCCAAAAGAAAATCAATGTATCTTAATTACATACACAATTTGACAACCTTTTTGAGGTATCAAAAGCAAAATAATAACAGGAGTATATAAGATCTTCCATTAAGTTGTAGCATCTTTGTAGCCAATAAGGGTTAATATAAAGAAGACTCATAACACTAAAGGAGAAAATGATGTAAGATACCGAGAAGCTTGTATGGAAGACCATAGGATCTACTTCATACCATTTTTTGTCACTTTCATTTGAAGATTGGGCTGGTGTTGAATCTAACTCTTTTATTTTGGCACAACTTTTATCTAGTGGTGGTCCGCAAAGAAATAAGTTTCCTTCATAGCTGCTTTTCTCAAATGTTCCAAATTGTGCTTTCATATCTGGAACTTTACCTGATAGGTTGTTGTTGGCCACATTGAATACCTCAAGAAAGGTTAGATCAATCAATGCTGAAGGAATTTCTCCACTCAAACTGTTATGAGAGAGGTCTAGACTTTCCAAGAGAGCCAATTTCGAGAATGTTGTTGGAATTTTACCAGTCAGGTAATTGTAAGATAAGTTTAGTGCACGCAATGAAGATATTTGGCCCAACGCAAGTGGGATGCTACCTGTTAGATTGTTGCATGAGAAATCCAATCCAGACATGTAACGAAGGATATAACCCTTATAAGAACTATGCCTATATTTGGTTACAAACTCAATCTCTACTTCTGCATCAATATATTCTTTATCTTCGAAGAAGGAGTTAGCAACGTTGCCTGAGAAACCTTTATGTGTGTAAGGTAGAGAACCCTTAGACATTGAAGAAGATTCTTTACGAGAATAGTCAAAACTACGTTCCGCGAACTTCCCAAAATATATCTTGTAGAGGCATTGTGGTATGGTACCAGAAAAAGCATTCTTGGAAAGATCCATTATGTTTATCATCTTTAACAAACATAACTCATTCGGAATCATACCCGTGAAATGATTGCCACTCAACAAAAGTAATTGTAACTGTTGAAGTTCTTTGATTTCAATAGAGATGACGCCCGTAAATTTGTTATCTCTAATATCCAATGTCGAAAGAGATGAGGAATTGAAAAGAACTTTCGGTATTGATCCTGTGAATTTGTTCCCTTGCAAATATAGGTGTTCAAGATTTGGTAGATTCAAACAAAAGGGTAACAATCCCTTAAATAAGTTATGAGAAAGGTCTAAAGTACCTGTCATACTTAGTTCACATGGGATCTGACCATAAAAATCATTGTTAGCCATTATAAGAGTCTTGATGTTTGACGTGTTCCCAAGCCATCGGGGGATTGAACCTGAAATTTTGTTGTTGCTGATATCTAAATATAATAGTCTGCCAACAGTTGAATTCGGTACCAATGTGATACTTGTGAATTGATTATTATTCATTTGCAGAAATCTCTGGTTTGTCCCAATGAAAATTGCACCGTTGAAGCTGTTATAAGCAAGGTTCAAAAATTGCAATGACAAGCAATCTGTGTTTAATCCTCTTGGGACGCCGCCTGAGAAATGATTGAAAGACAAATCTAATACCTCCAAATAAAGCATGCCACCAATTGAGGAAGGAAGATTACCTTCAAGATTATTATTGGAAAGATTTAGGTATGCTAAATTTGGAAAAATCATGCCAATGTTTTCTTGAAGTTTTCCTTCCAAGTGATTGGTCGAGACATCCATCAAGGTAATATGCATGTGGATGAATGATGGTAAATATAACTGACCCATAAAAGCGTTATTTCGAAGATCTAGCACGCGTAATCTTGTATTGTTTTCAATCAACCAATTTGGAAAGCTTCCTTTCAACTTACTGTGAGAAAGATCAACTGTATCCAATTCATGCTGGACAAGAAGAAATTTCGGAATATTGTCGATGAGCTTGTTCAGATTACAGTTGGACAATTCAATGATCTTCAACTGAAACAAAGGGGACCAACCCATGGAACCTTCAGTTTCTGTTTCAACTTTATTGTTTTGGCCGTTGAATCTAAGAACCTCAAGTTTAGAGTAATTGGCAAATAAGTTGAATGAGAATATGCCCACAAACTGGTTATAACTAAAATCAATGTACTCGAGACTCATTCTGCTGGCTTCTACATATGATGATGAAGCATTTCCATTGAATTGGTTATCGGAAATATCTAACACCACAAGAGATGTCATATTGTTTAGGCATGGAGGTAGGATCCCCTCAAAGTAATTGTGAGATAGATCTAACACTTCAAGCTTCTTCAGCGCACAAAATTCTGTCAAAACAAATAGCATCGAAATTGATTATGCTCTACTCTAACAATCGGTCAGACCAATCACATTTATGTTCAATATAAAAAAATGGTCAATTCATAAGTAATTATAAACCATTAGGATAATGCTAACAAAGTGTAAAGGCCTGTGCAGCAATAGTTTTGCAACAAGTTGAGAAATGATTCCCAAGTACAAATTTGCACTGATATCCAAATTAATTCTCTAACTTGCTTAGATTGGCCAGCTCTATAAGAGACATGGTGTCAAGTTTACCAACTAACTCTATAAAGATGGACTGCTTATGTTTTTTGCCAATCAATTAATTACCATGCACTATTTTGATACTTATTCTTGAACTTTGACTTATTCCCTCACCCCCCTTTATATATTTATATATATATATATATATATATATATATATATATATATTTATATATTTATATATAAGACTTATAAGTGTAACTTTGATCATAATTGCTTTTAAGTATCAATTATACATTTGTAAAAAAATCAGCATTGATTTTATAACAAATATATATGTCTAAAGAGGCAGAAATATTCTTAATATTAACCCTAAGCATCTCCAATTAAATGAAAGTTGATAATTTCATCTTTTTATGTGTATATTCTTGTTAAAACAATGGGTACTTGACAATGGAATTTCGAATTAAGGTCATAGTTACACTGTGTTATTCATGTGTAGTGGATGCAAAAGATCCATAGAATACTAATTCTTCATGTCATCAGATGAGATAACTCTTTCTTACCTTGGATTGCTAGTCGTCCACCAAAATAATTACCTCTCAAGATAAGAACCTCCAAGTTTGTTAAATTTGCTAGCTCTGCATAACAGTAAATTAAAAAAAGTGATCACATTTTAATTATAGCATAATAGAACTTGTTGTTATAACATATTTCATGCTGCCATTGCACAACCCCGTACCATCACCAATGAGTATCATCATTGCCTTAACGTCATGAATGATTTAGATTTAGATTATCAAATCAATGTGATGATTTCAATTTTTTTTTTTTTTGTTTCTAAGTTAATATGAAATTCAAGTTTAAAATCTTGTCCAAATCTAAATAATGTTGACATTTGATTCCAAGCGGTACATACAAATGTAATTCACTTGTATCTCAAAGCCTACGAATCTATGCATTAAAATTATTGTTCAAATGCCAAAGAGAGAGATTAATTCTGGTAATGTTTTTTTTTATAATTAACATGCATGCTATATATGTCATATAGTATATACATGTAATCTGACAAATGACGTCCTAAAAAATTAACATACCTTTGGTTGGAAAGGATCCCGTCAAGTCATTGTATTTAAGATTGAGAGTCTTAAGAGATTTGACTGCAGCAATTGATTGAAGAAAACTAGTGTCGTTGAGGGCATAATTCTGACTAAGATCTAATATCTCCAAGTTCTCCAATCTTGACAACATTTTCCAACCTGTAGTTAATAATTTATTAATTTATTTTTTTATGAAACGAAGAAAAAACCAATACAATTAGAATGAATATTAAGAAAAAGCGTAGATGTATTATTAGAATCCCATCTCGAAAGCACACATTAGTTTTGGTGGCTTCTCTGAGGGTATTTGAAGCACTACTACTACTGCTGCTTCAGCTAATTAAAGAAAGAAAAAACAATTGGATGGAGTTGTTATGCGTAGTTGAATAAGAGCTTTAGACCCATGTAAATACAAGTGTAATTAAATGCATAGAAATAGGCAAGAAGCCCTCGGGAATTATTGAAATAATAGTAATAAAATAATATCATCTCTCTAGACAAACGGATTGCATAAAAAGTTTTTGTTTCCTAAAAAAATTAATTAAGTGGACTTGAAATTATAAGTGGGCTAAAGGCATATTGCATAAACAATGGGCACTTGAAAAATTAAAGTGGGCTTTGGACCAGCATTTGTTTGATAATAAGTGGCCGCATGCTTCAAATGCCAACCACAAACACTAATTCATCAATACGTAATCTAGCAAATATTTGGACAACATGACGTAATATTCAAACATTATTCAATATTCAAGATTCACATAATTATTAAGTCCATTAGAAACGGTTTAAAACAAACATATATGGATATTATTATCAATAATATTACCTTCACCTCCTCCTTGTAAATCATTATTCACAAGACTCAATGTCGTAAGAGATGTAAGCCCACTTAGAGATGGTATGATGCTGTCATTAAACCAATTCCATTCTAGATTCAATGTCTTCAGATTTCTTAATACGGCGAGCCTTTTGAAAGAAGTATCACCTTGCAAGAAAATTATTGGAAGACACAACAAAATAACTTTTATCAATTAATGTTCTTCAACCACAGAATTAAAAAGAAAAAAAGATAGAAAAGTAAAATATTAAAAGAAGCTTTCAAAATAACTTTTATCAATTAATGTCCTTCAACAGGATTAAATACAAGTGTAAGAATACTTTTAAAAATATTGATAATTAAAGCGACGTGCAGCAGCTAGCATTGCTCGAAAATCATCTTATCACATCTCATTTAAACCGCACATGTAATCTATGCATTCAAAGTATTGTTCAAATGCCAACGAGTAGGATTAATAACATGCTGAAAAATCGACATATACACCAGCTTTGATTTGACTGCAGCTAATAAATGCATAAAAAAATTTATTATAGGAAAAAGAAATTTATATATGAGATTATAAATTGATTATACATATATGAAAAATACTATTCTTATCGTTAATTTCTATCGTTAATTTTTATTATTGTTAGTTTTTTATTTTTTTTACTCAAAAGCACTAACGGGAGCCCCAGCGGGAGCTTCCAATGGTGGGAGAATTGCAGCAATTGATTGAAAAAAACTAGTGTCATTGAGGGAATTGTGACTAAGATCTAATATCTCCAAGTTCTCCAATCTTGACAACATTTTCCAACCTGTAGTTAATTTATTAATTTATGTTATTATGAATACATTAGAAACGTTTTAAAACAAACATATATATGAAGTACTGTGAGAGAATTAATTAACATTATGAATAATATTACCTTCACCTCCTCCTTGTAAATGATTCCCTATAAGACTCAATGTCGTAAGAGATGTAAGCCCACTTAGAGATGGTATGATGCTGTCATTAAAGCCATTGTAATCAAGATTCAATGTCTTCAGATTTCTCAACATGGAGAGCCTTTCGAAAGAAGTATCACCTTGCAAGAAAATTATTGGAAGACACAACAAAATAACTTTTATCAATTAATGTTCTTCAACCACAGAATTAAAAAGAAAAAAAGAAAGAAAAATAAAATATTAAAAGAAGATTTCAAAATAACTTTTATCCATTAATGTCCTTCAACAGGATTAAATACACGTGTAAGAATACTTT
The DNA here is from genome assembly GCA_022457165.1 of Juglans mandshurica. Classification (NCBI taxonomy): domain Eukaryota; kingdom Viridiplantae; phylum Streptophyta; class Magnoliopsida; order Fagales; family Juglandaceae; genus Juglans; species Juglans mandshurica. The sequence continues at coordinate 46,026,231 of CM039619.1, forward strand.
TAAAAATATTGATAATTAGTAGTACAGTTCCGATATAAAAACCATTTCATTTAATTTTATCATTATAATTTTTATAAATTTTTATATTAAATATAATAAAAATTTAATTTTTTTAAATTTTAAAATAATCAAAATATTAAAAAAAATTTAATAATATTTTATTTAATTTTTAATTTTTATTTAAAATCATCTTATCATATCTTATTTTAACCGCACATGTACTCTATGCATTAAAGTATTGTTCAAATGCCAACGAGAAGGATTAATAACATGCTGAAAAATCGACATATACACCAGCTTTGATTTGACTGCAGCTAATAAATGCATAAAAAAATTTATTATAGGAAAAAGAAATTTATATATGAGATTATAAATTGATTATACATATATGAAAAATACTATTCTTATCGTTAATTTCTATCGTTAATTTTTATTATTGTTAGTTTTTTATTTTTTTTACTCAAAAGCACTAACGGGAGCCCCAGCGGGAGCTTCCAATGGTGGGAGTAGCACCGCTCTACATACATAAATACATATATATATATATATAATGAAAAATACTATTTCTACATAAAGTTTCTATTGAATTGTATTTTCTTTTCTTTTTTTAATTTTTTTACTTAGAAATTAGTAATTAAAGAAGTATTTTTAAATGAATTTATGATTTTTTTTATTTTTAAAAAATATATAAATACTTTAAAAAAAATGAAAGCAAAAAAGACAAAAATCATCATATAACTAGAGCTGAGAGTGATTAATTTCCAACGCGATACATCACATAGATATGCTAGTTCTACATAACATTAAAAAAATGATAACATTTGAAGTATAGCATAATAGAATTTGTTGTAATAACATATTTCATGCTGCCATTAGTATCAGTACTCGTGAGCATCTTCATTGCCTTAACGTCAATGATTTAGAATTAGATTATCAAATTAATGATTTCAAATTCTTTTGTTATTAAGCTAATTGATATGAAATTCAAGTTTAAAATGTTGTCCAAACCTAAATAATTTTGGTATTTGATTCAAATAATAGAGTAGAGTATTTGTTGTTGTTAAGTCAAATTTAAGCTTATATTATGTTGCCATGGCATGTAATGCCTAACATAACGTACGTTTTCTAACATAAGCTAAAAATTGCATTCCTTCAGTTGGAAAGGATCCCGTCAATTCATTGCGAGCAAAATTCAAAGTCTTTAAGGATTTGACCGCAAAAATTGATTCAAACTAATTAGTGTCGTTTAAAGAATTTTAACTAAGATCTAATACTAATTTTCAAGTTCTCTAATCATGCATGACATCATTTTCCACTATGTAGTTAATTTATTAATTTATTTTATTATGAAATAAAGAAAAAAATCATATAAGAATGTATTTAGAAGAAACATAGTGATTTAGAACTAAATATGCAAGATTCAGACTTTTATTCATAATAAAGAATTGAAAATTAAAAATCATGAATATATATATATATATATATATATATATTTATATATATATATGAGAGTGAAAACAAATAATGACAAATTAAACAAAGTAATGATCAGGACTAGTGCTGCATGTAATTGAATAGTTTGGAGAAAACGTACGTACATTTAAGAAATCCAATATAAAGGCTAAAAAGGCTTATAACACGTGATCAATATTCATCTCTAGAAAAATTAGTTTAATTACGAGACTCATCAGTACCTTTGAGTTTGGGGATGAAAGTGATCCATTCAGAAACGGTATAAATTAAAATGACTAAAAGCAATTAGTATAGGACCAAGAATTAATAATATAATAGTACAATATAATTACCTTCAACATGATTTACTCCATCATCAACTCCCAAACCATTATATGCAAGACTTAATGTCATAAGGGATGTAAGGTTACTTAGAGATGGTATGATGCTGTAGTCAAAGCTATTCCCATCGAGGATCAATGTCTCCAAGTTTCTCAATACCGCTAGCCTTTCGAAACCTACAAATTAAATTAAGGAAATAACTTTTTTCATTGTCCTTTTTTAAAAACAAAACAAAATTTTCAATTAAAGCACGCACTTGCCTTGATTTGGGAGGCTACCATTGTACTCATTCCGGCTGATATCCAGCGCGTTCAAATTTCTCAACGTAACTAATTCTACATTAATAATCCAAGTTGACGATAAAGTATAATATTATTAGATATGTAAGTGAATGCTCTGATTTAAAATATATAATTAGATAGAAAAGATCACTTTAATTACGTACGTACCTTGTGCTGGAAAGTATCCTTCCAACTTATTCTGAGTAAGATTTAAAGTCTTGAGCGAAGTGATAGCACCCAGAGATTGTAGAATGCTATTGTCATGACCAAAAAAGTTGTAACCAAGGTTTAAAATTTCCAGATTCCTTAGGGTTGAAAGCTTTTCAAATCCTGCAAAATATATTTTAAGAAATAGATAGAGTTTACAGATTGAGTGAATATTAATCTATATATATCTAAATGAGTTTAGAATCTTTGAGTGGAGTTGTATAATTTGCATACACCTTGAATATAAATTTATATCTCCTGGCCGCCTATTGAAAGTGAAACACGTGCTTTAACGTTAGCTTGGCTACTTACAAAATTACAATTTGTAAAATTACATAAGTATTTATAATTAAAGACCTTTTATATAATATAAAACTAGTATGTGTTTCGAACAAAAATAACACTTAATTAGGTAATTTTAGAATTTTTAGTTGAAATAATTCAAACTTTTCCAAAAAGGATATACAAAGGCATTATTACAAATAAGATTGAAATTAAAAGTAATAGACACAATATGTGAATTTCAGAATATTATATATTAAAACTCCTCATTCCTCACAACATACGTACCTTCATCTGGTATGCAACCATGGATTGCATTACGGGATAGATCAAGGCTTCTTAACTCCTTGAAAGGCTCTAATAGAGACACATTTAACAACCATGAACGTTTCTCATAATATTTCCTCATTTTGTAATAATAATAATCATCATAGTTATAACTAGGATCCTGCATTAAATTGTCGAGGGACAGTTCTATCAGATGACCTGTGGTGGAGTTGCACGTGACCCGCTCCCAATCACAACAATCACTCTTCTCATGGTCGACCCATGAAGGAAGATGATCATAGGCTGAATTATAAGCTCTGAGAGACGGAATGGATATTGTAAGAAATGACTTCAAGTGAAGCAGACCAACTCTCTCTTCCTCCAAGCAACCCATGTACTCTCGAGTTTGAACAAAAACCACTAAAACCCAAAGCAATGCCTTGATTGAGAAATAATATTGTAAGACACCCATATTCATTTCTATATAAAATCTGCTTGTTTTGGCTGTTCTATTGTGAGTATCGTGGCTTTCGACAACTCGAATATATATAAGAAAAATGGAACACGGGACTTAATTAAGAGTGTGTTGAGTGGCTGAAATTGAAAGTTAGGAGCCATATTGACTTAGACTAATTAATAATTAGACCCATATCTTACGCATGCATGCTGTAGTGGAGATCACTAGTGCCTTAACTTCCACGTTTAGATAGATATGGGTTGTCATTTTCCACATTGATGTTAAGACATAACTATAAATAATAAATCTACATATTTCATAAGTGTATTATAATATGGTATTTTGAGATAAGTGGTGATTTCATATGGTATTATAATAGATGTCTTCAAGTTTTTGAAACAAATAGTAATTTTATATAATATCAAAGAAAAAGTTTTGAGTTTAAATTCTGACTATACACTTCATTACTCATTTACTTAAATGTTTCACATGGTTATTTTACATGAAAAATAGTACTGTGCCTTTACTTTGGTAGATATCTTTTTTGTAAGAATGACAAACAAACTGATCACATATACTCAATATAAGAGATTATGTACTGCATCATAAGTTTTTTTGTAGTGAGAGGCCGATATTAGCCTTGAGTTCGTTCTAATTTGATGAATTGTTCGTAACTAAACTTTTTCAAACTTTTTCACAAAACATTTCATCTTAAATTTCCAAATAAAATAAAGTAAACATTAATTTAATTTTTTCAATTAAATTAATTGTTCGTACCACTGCATGAGAAACTTTGGAAAAATGGGTTACAGGAGTTCAGAGTACTGCATGTTCATTGGCTGAAGTTTAAAGTTAGGATGTGTATTTCCCACAATGACTTGGAGTCTTGGTCTAGTAATTAGACCCATTACTTACGCATTACAGAGACCGAGTAGTGACTTTATTTCCAGATTTATAAATTTGGATTGGAGGTGTCAGTTTCTACAATGACTTCATTGAATTGAGGTGCCTTTCACTTTCAGTGCCTCAAAAGATACACAAAATATTCCATTTTATTTCTTCATTACAACTTTCTCAAATTCTTATATAAAAATATAATAAAAAATTGAAAATTGAAAATATCAAAATAAAAATGATACTAAAAAAATTATATTTAACAATATTTTATTCAACTTTCAATAAAACATCTCATCTCATCTTATCTGAACTATGCATCCAAACCCACCTTTGGTGCTTTCCCTGGAAAAAACATATAAATATACATAACCTACTTCTACTAGTAGAAGTAGAAGTTTTAGGCACTGTATATATTTTATATACCGCTCGCTTTGTCCAATTAACAGACACCACGTGAATTATTAAAAAGAAATCTAAAAAATATATATTCAAAATAATGTATAGTACCCGAAAATACAAAGAGAAAAAGCTGTAAAATCCTAAATTCATTCTACCCTTTTATGTTTGTATTTTTAATTTTTTTAATAAGTCATGTAGTATCACAATATGGTCTCGCATCAATGGAACAAAGTGAGCGGTATAACTTAGGGGCATACTACGATTACTCTATAACATTTTTTTTTTTTTACTTTATTATTATATTTACACTTTAGATCTATTGAATTTAGAAACATTATGACACCAAGTCCACCATCATAGGAGTTTTTGAGAATACCTTTTGTGTGTGGAATTTGTTGGATGGTAGCACATTTGTTGGTGATACTGTTCATGCAAATGATGCGGACTGCTATCTGCCCATGTCTAAGCAATTCTGGCCCTTTAATATTTTACTTATTCTCCCATTGATTTACTCCAACAGCAACAATTTAAAACAACAAGCTAGGAACATATAGGTGTTCATGCCAAATAAAAAGAGTAATCTAGTTTCCATTAAGAGGCTGATATTAGCCAATTGGTTCTTTGACTGTACGTGGCCTACTATAGAATAAGAAAAATAGTATTATTTGATGAATTGCTCGTAAGAGTCTGATCTCAAGTCATTTACATCAATTAGTTAGCTGTCTTCGAAATTAGTTTGCATCCAAGTTTTGAATTGGCACAAAACATTAATGGCACATTAATGGGAGAACGCGTATAGAGAAGACTTTCAATGTTCCGTGAATGAAACTTCACATAAGTGAGGAGCTAAATTATTTCCACATTGACATTGACTGATTGGAATCTAATCCTTTGCATGAAAGAGTAGTGCCTTTAATTTTCACATTCACATGGATTGGCTTTAATTAGTTTCCACACTGATTGTGACTGATCGATCTATGAGGTCCCATTACTTTCTATAATCAATGCACTAGCATTTTGAGTTAACCAACCATACCCAGAAAATGATTCTACTGATAGTTAATTGTCTTCGAATGAGTTGGTGTCCAAGTTCTGAATTGGCACAGAACATTAATGGCACATGAACAGGAGAACGCGTATAGAGAAGACTTTGAATGTTCCGTGAATGAAGTAAACAAAATTACCATTTCATCTCAATTCTCCAAACAAAGTAAAGTAAACATTAAATATTAAAAATGATAACAACTTTCACAAAAAAAAAAAAAAAAACTTTCACAATCGCTTGATTCACATCGTCAATTTGTATTTTAAAACAATATATAATCCAACTTTTAATATTCAACTTTTAATAAAATATCTCGTCACATTTCATTTTATCTGAACTTTGTATCCAAACTTACCCTAAGTGCTTTTCCTGGAAAGAACGTATAAATGTACATGCCCTACTTCTACCAGTAGAAGTAGAAGTTTTAGGTATTGTATATATTTTATATACAGTTCACTTTATCCAATTAACAGACACCACGTGAATTATAAAAGATAAATTTAATAAATATATATTCAAAATAATGTATAGTACCCAAAAACACAAAAAGAGGAAGGGTAAAATCCTAAATTCTTTATACCCATTTATGTTTATATATATATATATTTTTTAATAAGCCTTGTAGTATCACAATATAGTCTCACGTCAATGGGACAACGTGAGAGGTATAAGTGAGAGGTATAACGTAGGGGTATACAATTTGTTTTTTTCTTTTTACTTTATTATTATATTTACACTTTAGACCTTTTGAATTAAGAAACATTATGACGCCAAGTCCATCATCATACACTATAACACAATTTATCTTTTGTGATAGAGGAAACTGTCACAAAAAATTACCAAAACGTCACTAAAGATATTTAGTAATGGTTTGAAACCGTCACCACGACTGTCACATAATGTGCGTCACAGAAAACAATTGGTGAACTGTTGAACCGTCACTAAAAATATTTTTAGTGATAATTGGAGGTGTTCCGTTTGGTTGAACGTTCGAACGTTCTCTTTTTTTGTGACGATTGAGAACTGTCACAGAAAGTAACATTCGAACGTCAAATTAATTTTCCAACCTGTAGTTAATTTATTTTATTATGAAATAAAGAAAAAAAATCATATAAGAATGTATTTAGAAGAAACTTAGGGATTTAGAACTTATAAACTACATATGTAAGCTGATTCAGACTTTTATTCAGAATAAAGAATTGAAAATTAATAATCATGGATATATATATATATATATATATATATATGAGAGTGAAAACAAATGATGACAAATTAAACAAAGTAATGAAGACTAGTGCAGCAGTGCTGCATGTAATTGAACAGTTTGGAGAACACGTACGTTTAAGAAATCCAATATAAAGGCTAAAAAAGCTTATAATACATCATTTGTCTCTAGAAAAATCCCAATCAAAGCTAGAGCTTATTATATGTGATCAACTAAAATCATAAGTACAAAAAACACTTGAACTCGATCGTAAGTACTATTAATTATAGTATAATACCCAAAACCACCGATATCTCAAATTTCCAAACAAAATAAAGTAAATATTAATTTAATTTTTTCAAATTTTAAAACAAAAATAATATTAAAAATGATAACAACTTTCACAAAAAAAATAATTTTTTTTTTTTTTTGTACATTATCATGACCCTATTCGCTTGATTCACATCCTCATTTTGTATTTTAAAATATTAAATTAGAGTGGACCCTTTCAAAACAATATGTAATCCAATGGTCTTCCTACATATATTATATTATATCATTTTTTTAAAATTTATGATTGTATTTAGACTTTGCACCAATTAAGGAATCTTATGAGAAACTTTGGAAAAATGGGTTACCGGAGTTGAGAGTACTGCATGTTCATTGGCTGAAGTTTAAAGTTAGGATTTTATTTTCCACATTGACTTGGAGTCTTGGACAAGTTAGACCCATTACTTACGCATTACAGAGACCGAGCAATGACTTAATTTCCAAATTTATAAATTTGGATTGGAGGTGTTAGATTCAACAATGACTTGATCATTGACTTGAGGTGCGTTCACTTTTAGTACCGGTTGGAATTTAAAATTTGGAGCACTATTGACTTGGACTGAGGCAAACTTGACCTCAAAAGTGTGGAATTTTAGGTGTTTTCCCTTGAAAGAATATATAAATATACATGCCCTATTTCTAGAAGTAGAAGTTTTAGGCACTGCATATATTTTATATGAGAAATTATATTTGCAATCGTGAGTATGCAAGTGTCGTATAGTCATTTTAAAAAAATGAATAAATATAAGACCCATATGAAAAGAAATTAATTTTTTAATAGTGGATCCCACTCTTTTTCAAAGCGACTGCACGACGTTTATGCATTTTACGACTGTATGTAGCATTACTCATGTTATATACGCCTCACTTTGTCCAATTAACAGCACCACATGAATTATTAAAAACAAATTTAAAAATATATTTTCAAAATAATGTATAGTACCCAAAAATACAAAAAGAGAAAAGGTCAAATTCTTAATTCTTTCTATCATTTTATGTTTGTATTTTTAATTTTTTATTAAGCCATGTAGGGGTGTGCAATTGGATCCAGATCCTGATTTTAAAAACTGGGCGGTTATCCACCCAGATTTAATCCGGACAGATAACCAGATTATAATCGGATATCCGGATTATAACCATCCCAATTTTTTTTTTAAAGACTTTAAAACTTTAAAAAAAATTATAGTTGTTTTCATTTTTTTTAAAAAAATTATGATATCATTAAATTGCCCAGATTTTTTTTTAAAAATGATTTAAAAATCTAATAAGACGATTGCTCCCAAAAGCTGCCTCTCCCAGTAATGGACCTGCTATTGCTCCAGGGACTTGTGGCCAGTACAAAAGATGCATTGCATACAAGAACCAAAGCTCTTCCAAGGTTTCATAAGCAAGTTCATAATAAGGATTATTTGGCTACCCAATAAGATGCATTTAAGGTGTAGATAATAAATGATTTTATAAAGCCAAAACGTTAGATAGACCATTTTGATGAGCAGATCTTCTATTTATTTATTTCCTTATTTCACTTGGCCTAATCTTTTCCTATAGATAGACCATCTTATTGTACATAACAGATGATTTGTTAGACCAATTGGAAATCCCACACTTGTAGCCAAGAATCATGCATTTTCCAAGTCTATAGCAGTATTCCAATCACCTCCAGAACCAGCGTGCTCTACCTCCTTGGTTTCTCCTTTCCCTTGTATCATGCAAAAGTCTTCTTTCCATCTTTGTATATTTTCATATTTGTTCTTGTATAGTTGTAACCTCTCATATTATTTAAATCAAATGAACATGAACGAGAGCGTAAGTTGGCCTCTCTGTTTTATTCTCTATTACGTTCATAAGTTCTTACATGGTATCAGCCAGGTAAGGCTTATGCCCAATAAACACGATCCTACAACCCAGCTTCCGCACCACAATATCCAAACACAATGGCCTCTTCCTTTCAAACTACACCTTAGTTTCAGAAATTGGACGGCCCCAATTATCTTACCTGGCGGATCCAATTTCTTGTTTTTCTAAAGAGTTATGACATTGTTGGTCTTGTTGATGGCACCAATCCTACTCCAGCCAAGACTCTGCCCGACGGCGCACCGAATCTGGAGTTCACTACCTAGTCGAAGAAAGAACATAATGTTCTCAGTTGGCTCTATGCCTCCATTTTGTTCATTGTGTCCTTTAGGGAAATCCAAATAATTACTCTTTAGTGACTCAACTCGTCAAACAAATCATCCTTTAGCACTTATTCATTCAGATGTATGGACATCTCCTGTGTATTCGGTTGGTGGATCAAAATATTATGTTCTTTTTGTTGAAGACTTTTCTCGTTTTACTTGGCTATATCCCATCAAATTTAAAAATGAGGTATCGGCAATCTTTAAACAATTCAAAACTCTCGTGGAAAATGTGTTTTCTTGTAAAATTCCACAATTACAAACCGATAATGGCGGTGAATTTACCTCCACCGTTTTTAAATCTTTTTTACAAGAAAATGGCATCTTTCATCGACTAACGTGCCCTCATACCTCCCAACAAAACGGGATCGCCGAAAGAAAACATCGTCACATAATTGAAACCGACTTAACTCTTCTAGCTCGATCCCACCTGCCCAATACATATTGGCCCAATGCTTTCCTCACGTTTATCTTATAAATCGTCTTCCCACAAAAGTCTTACATCATTTGATGCCTTTCTACATGTTCCATAAAACAGTTCCCAAATACTCACATCTTAAAATTTTTGGCTTTGCATGTTTTCCTTTACTCAGGCCATATGAAACTCACAAACTCTCTTTCCAGAGTAAAGAATGCATCTTTATAGGATGTGCCAGTCAAAAACGTGGGTATAGGTGTCTTGACTACAACACTGGTCGTGTATATGTGTTGCGTAACGTCATTTTTAATGAACAAGATTTTCTTACGACACGTGGAGTCCTCTCTTCTACTGCCTTGCCGAGTACGAGTTCCTCAGGTACATCTCCTTCCCCGTTTTCATTTCCACATTTGCAAACCAATATTTCTCCAAACACAGATGCAGACTTCACCATCCCCAACCCAGAAATTTCAGACCCCCCTCTTACCTTTCAATCTTCCAAAAATCAACCAGAAATTCCATCGCACCCAATATTCGATCCTCCCATCACGGCTTCAACTCCCAACTCGATCTCGTCAGCCACAACCCTATTTGTTCCTCCCACCACGGCTTCCACTCCCCACTCAATCCCGTCAAGCCCAACCCAGTCCGACAGCCAAACCATTAACCCCAACCAAGTCACAACCCGATCCATGACTGGACATTCCAAACCCAAAATATTCCAAGACTTCACCTCTTTCTATTCAACTCAGCATCCCCTGCAGGTACTCTCCACAGTAGTCACCGACACTGAGCCTTCCACCTACACACAAGCTGCTTCTTCTCCCCAATGGCGTGCTGCGATGGGCTCCAAGTTTGACGCATTAATGGTGAATGGGACTTGGTCACTCTGCCCTCGTCCACCCGGTAAGCACGTTGTTAGAAATAAATGGGTGTTTAAGATCAAACAGCTCTCTGATGGTACGTTTGAGCGCTATAAAGCGCGTTTAGTTGCAAAGGTGTTTGATCAACAATATGGCATTGACTATGCCAAAACATTTTCACCAGTAGTGAAGCACGCCACAGTTCGTATGGTTCTGGCCTTGGCAGTCTCTTTTCACTGGAATATACGACAGTTAGATATTTCAAATGCATTTTTGCATGAGTTTTTGGATGAAGAAGTATTTATGGAGCAACCTCAAGGGTTTGTTGATGAGAATTATCCAGATCATGTGTGTCGTTTGCACAAGTCCCTGTATGGCCTCGAACAAGCACCATGTGCTTGGTTTCGCCGTCTATCACAATCTCTGTTGGAATATGGTTTATTGAGTCTACTGCGGATTACTCTCTTTTTATCTATGCTACTGACTCAGTCAAATTATATGTGTTGGTTTACGTTGATGACATTCTCGTCACTGGTTCCAGCAAGGATGCTATTGATTCATTCATTTTATCTCTCAAGAATTCATTTCTAGTTAAAGATCTGGGTGAACTGAGTTTTTTTCTAGGTGTCCAAGCTAGTCGTGATCAAAATGGGCTACACCTACGTCAAACCCGGTATATCACTGATCTGCTTGACAGCACCAAGATGGTGGGTGCTAAACCTCTCAACTGTCCAACCACCTCTGGACCGAAACTCTCTTCAACAGAAGGTGAGCTTTTATCCAATCCAACTGAATATCGCCGTGTAGTTGGGGCTCTTCAGTCTTGTACAATCTCGCACCCTGACATTGCATATGTTGTCAATCAATTGTGCCAATTTATGCACAATCCTAGAGAGCCCCATTGGATTGTTGTGAAACGAGTGCCTCGCTACCTTAAGGGTAGTATTGACTATGGTCTCTACTTTTCTGCTGGTGCTATAAACTTACAAGTTTATTGTGACTCCGATTGGGCTGGCAACCTAGTGATCGTCGAAGCACAACTGGGTATGGCATATTTCTTGGCCAAAATCTCATCACCTGGACAGCCAAGAAACAACCAATTGTATCCAAGAGTAGCACCGAAGCGGAATACTGCAGTTTGGCAATTCTAACCGTTGAACTATACTGGATACGAATGCTTATGAAGTAACTTGGTGTCCTCTTATCTTCCACTCCAACCATTTGGTGTGACAATGTTGGAGCAATTGCTTTGGTATCCAATCCGGTGTTTCACGCTCGAACTAAACATGTTGAAGTCGACTACCATTTTATTAGAGAAAAAGTTATGAATAAAGACATTCAAGTCAAGTATCTTTCTACTCAAGATCAGATTGGCGATATTTTCACAAAAGGCCATACTACTCCTCGATTTATTTTCCTACGGTCCAAACTAATGGTGATTTTAATCCCCATCACTTTGAGGGGGCGGGGGGTGTTAGACCAATTGGAAATCCCACACTTGTAGCCGAGACTCCTGCACTTTTCAAGTCTATAGCAGGATTCCAATCATGTCCAGAACCAGCGTGATCTACGTCCTTGATTTCTCCTTTCCCTTGTATCATGCAAAAGTCTTCTTTCCATCTTTGTATATTTCCATATTTGTTCTTGTAAAGCTGTAACCTCTCATTATTTAAATCAAATGAAGATGAACGAGAGCGTAAGTTGGCCTCTCTGTTTTATTCTCTATTACGTTCATAAGTTCTTACATGAGTAATCAGAAGCAGAAGTGTAATTCAAATTCTATTTTACTTATTTTCTACATGATATCATCGACTTATTTTCTACAATACTGTGCAATCACCACCCTCCGAAGAAACAGGAAGTCAAGCAAGTCAAAACACAGCATATTCTAGACGACAATAAGCAGAACAGTGGCAATAACGAGAAAAAAAAATCCAAACTTTATGGTCCTCAAAGATGCAAAACTTCACACTACCATTTCCTTCTGAGCCTTAGTTGAGTTTAATGGCACCAGTATCTGCTAGGAGGCAACTATGTAATCCACTACTCATTGCCACTCCATAATCCAAAAATGACCTTGTACTGAAGATACCACTATACTAATTGTTGGCTGCAATTGTTCTATAAGGAGATCTGACTATTGAGAGCATCTATGGCTTCTAAGGAAGCATGCATAACAATGGATTGATATGGTCAAAAGGAAACCAGAAAGATTAATACTTCGATGAAAAGACATAACAAGGGAAGTTTAAGGAAGCTAAATGTCAACTGAAAATATCTATTTTCACTATATAAAGGGCAAATCCTGCAAAATCCAGTAATATCATAGCCCAAAATTCAAACAAGCTAAGAATTTCCCTTTTGTAATCAAGTTGATAAGCAGGCAAACGAAGCAAAATCCAGTAATATCATAAGCCCAAAATCAGAACAAGCTAAGCATGTCCTATTGGAGAAAAAGGTAAATTCAGTAAACTAGACTTATCTTCCAAATTGAGGTAATAACAGGATCGATCGTACAAATACAATGAGGGATAGAATAATCATGAAAAGACCTCCGTAAATAATCCGGGTTGCCACATGAGCAAGCACTTCAGAACTGGTGTTTGCGTGAAGCCATTTCCTCAATTCAAAATGTACCTGCCATATAGTTAAAAATCCTTGTTTTCACTTAACTAAATGGTTAAGACTTGCCCCACGTTATAATCAAAAAATTACTTAACTGATATGACCAATAATTTTAATATATAGATGGGATACATAGAGTTGTCATCATTTGACGGTTAGAGCATGATCTAAACATTTTAATAATGAAAACAAAAGACAATGCCTTACTTCCAGAGCCTGAGCTGGAGTTGCAACCTTCCCAGTACCAACAGCCCACACAGGCTCATAGGCCAAACAGAAAAAATAGGCTAATAAGGTATAGAAATAAACTTACAGAGCAAAGAAAAAATAATATAAACCAGACAAACCAAAAAAATCCCTAATTTCATACGAATCTAACAGAAATACGAGAAACATTTGAGAAAAATTCCTAAGTACAAAGAAAGATACCTTATGAGCTTAGAGAGAGAAGGACTAAGTTTCTGTTTCCGTGTTTCGGTGAGGTCGAGAGACTTGAGAGAGAACAGATCCTTGAGAGAGAAGGCCAGAAGGGATTCCGTGTTTCGTCTTAAATCCTAGATGCGTAAGTTCGTAAAGCCCAGATGCGGATGCAAGAAGACTGAAGGCGAAAGGCTTCGAGTTCGAGAGAGAAGGAGGATTCGAGAAGACGATATAGAGTGAAAGACGGAGCGGTTTTTATTTTAAAGGACCCGATTACGGATAACCGAGTCACAGAACCGGATTCATAATCTAACAAAAGCATATCCTCCAACAAGCACAAATTAAAAGGCAGCTAAAACATATAGATACCCAAGTGGAGAAAACAGGAAGGCACCTCTTACCAATTTATGAAAACAAAAAGGCAAAGCCTATAGAACAAAGACATACAAATCCAAGGATCTATCATATAGATACTAAAAGCAAGCAAACACAATATCAATGACATCTTTGTATCTTTGTGAAAGAAAAATGCAAACATTCACAAAATCATAGTAACAGCACACAATTGGTAACAGAACCAAATCTTGAACCAGAAATTTCAACATAAAACTTAACATAACAACATTCCAATGGCCACATCGCGGTGATTAAACACACCCATCAAAGAAATCCAATTATATTGCAAGCATAATCCACATAGCTAACAATAGAAATGCCACGTCCTAATAATCAACCATATATGCCAGTAACAATAAGTCTTCAAGCTTCTTATGGTTACACAAAAGAGATGAAATGAGATGAGAAATATGTGAATAGTAATTGTAATGATTAGATGAAAAATTAAAAAATGTTTGTGTTTGAATAGTGTATGAATATTGGGATTAGATGAGATTAAATGAGATAAGATGAGATGAGATGATTTCAAAGGTTTGTGAAACCAAACTAGGCCTAAGTGTTAGGGACCTCGGTCAAGTCCCTAAACACTATGTTCTCCGCGCCAATGGTGGTGTTGTGATGACCGAACCTCCGTTCCTCTCTTGCTTGATTCTCAGACAATGATGGTCAAGATGACCACTTGGGTAGGGTTAGGTCAAGTGTTTAGGCTAGGTTGGGTGAATGGTATGGTGGATAAGGGTGGCTAAGTGTATGGTGGCTAGGGCTCAAAGTGGTGCACGGCAATGGGTAGCCATGAGGTTGGCGCCACTTTAGGTTTTGGAAGAATGAGTGGGGCGGCTAGGGTTTGGTTTAGGGTTTAGGAAATTAGGGCAAAGGTGGTTCGGCTAGGGTTGGCCGAACACTCAAGGGGAAGTGATTGTGGGAGGTTCCTAAAATTAAGGAACCTAATTGGGTTTGATTTGGCCAAAAAGGGGGAAGTGATTGGGTCAACTAGGGATTCCTTGATTAAAGGAATCCTAGTATGGTAAGTGTTGGGCGGCTAGGGATCTTCCAAATAAGGAAGGTGGTGGCCGAATATGCTAGGGCTCACACGGTAGGGTTTCGGCGACTAGGGTTTGGAAGAGTCCAACAATTTATGGAAAGTAGACTAACACTTGGTGACTCAACTTTCCAAGGCAAAAAGGATTGAATAGCCGAAATTAGTGAAGAACTTTGAGAACAATTCTAAGAACACAAGTAAGAACACTTATGTCTTGAACCAATAAGAAAGAACAATGAGATAATTCAACCTTGATTCACGAGTTGCACACGTATTGAAATAAACCTCTTATATTGATAATCCAACTTGGATTCTTGAATTGAACCAAGTTGCAAGAACAAGATAATCGAATTACACTTATTCAAATAATTGCAAAGTGTAATCCTCTTCTTAGGATCAACGAATATCACCCAAAAAGCCCAAGTGCAAAGGCACCGAAAATAATCTCTCAAACAATAATTCCCTCACTAAGAGTTTTGCCAAAAGATGTGAATGAAATGATTAAGGGTCCTATTTATAGGTTACAACTTGGAAACCCCCAATAGGTCCCTTGAAAGTAAATAACAATTAAATAACTAATTAAATAAATAAACAATAACATAGAGCCATGGACTAAACCATGGTGTGGCATGCACGGGCCCATTGTGGCCAAGTGGTTGCATGTTGGTTGGTCCATGGCTAGGTGCATGGTTCGGCATGGCCCAAGCTAGTGGCTTGGGCGTTGGCTGCAAGGCACTGGCTGGAGCCGTGCGCTGGGTGGCATGCCTGGTGTGCATGCCACTGGCCTGCTCTGCAAGGCACGGGCTGGAGCCGTGCGCTGGATAGCACGCCATGGGGCGTGCCACTAGCCTCGCTGATGCGCTGCAGGAAGGGCGTGGGCGTGCTGGCATGCGGCAAGGGGGCCTTGGTCAACCTAGTGTGCGGCAGGAGGGCTAAGGCCTGCTGGTGTGCGGCATGGTCAGTCTGGGTGTGCGCGCGCGCGCGCGGGCTGGCCTGCCTGTGCGGCGCATGGTTGCCCGCATGGCCTTACGGCACAAATATGCGCGCAGGGCCACACGGCCCACTGATGTGCGCACGGGCCTACGCATGGTGAAGCGCCTGGACGTGTGGCCCGTTGGGGCGCTTAGTGCAACGCGGATGTGCGTGCAGTCTTGTGCTGCGCGCATGGGCGTGCGACCCTCTGATGCGCGTGATGCCGCGAGCATGGGCGCGCGGTGCTTTGCCATGCGCATGCTAGCCTTGCTAGCCCGCATGCTGGGCACCCCATGGGTGGTCCCCCACGGGCCAAGGCATGGTTGAGGGCTAGCCAAGGTATCTCCCCCCACCATGACTAAGGCATGGGCGGCTCCTCTAGAGGCAACTCGACGTGGGGGTTTAACAATCCCCCTCTCTTTAACTATATCCTTGCCCTCAAGGATAAATTCTGAGAACCTTGTCCTTATATCATCATAGTCCTCCCAAGTAGCCTCTTCTCTTGGGGCTTTACCCCACTTGATCAAAACTTGCCACACACCTTTTCTCATTGTCCCTCTTGGAACCACCCTATAATTGAGAGCTTCCTTTGGTTGTAAGAGCATACGCCCTTCATCATCAAACTTTGGTAGCTCTTCTACAATAAGACTAGGGTCCCCAATCCTCTTCTTGAGCACGGTTACATGGAACACCGGGTGAAGTTTGGAACTTGGAGGAAGTTCCAATTTATATGCCACTTCACCCAACCTTTCAAGCACTTTGAAAGGTCCATAGTATTTCTTGGCCAACTTCAAATTAAGCTTTTTCCTCAATGTTCTTTGGCCAAATGGTTGGAGCTTCAAATACACATAGTCCCCAACCTCAAAGGAAACCATTCTTCTACCCTCATCATAATATTTCTTCATTCTTTGTTGAGCCTTAACAAGCTCCTTCTTTACCTTCACTAGGATTTCATCTCGAGTTATCAACTCATTTTCCACTTCATCATTCTTAGCCGTACCCCTCTCATAGTTCACCAATATAGATGGTGGCCTCCCATAAACAACCTCAAACGGACTTCTTTGTATGGAGGCATGAAAAGAAGTATTGTACCAGTATTCGGCCAAAGACAAGTACTCACCCCACTTCTTTTGATCTTCATGGCAAAAACACCTTAAATATTGCTCAAGTGTTCTATTGACAATCTCCGTTTGCCCATCGGTTTGAGGGTGGTAAGATGAACTTACCTTCAATTTGCTACCTTGTAGCTCAAATAATTCCTTCCAAAAGGAACTCATGAACACTCTATCTCTATCCGTGACAATGCTCTTGGGAAACCCATGAAGTTTCACCACATGATCAATAAAAGCCTTGGCCACACTCTTGGCCGAGTATGGATGGGTAAGAGAAATAAAGTGGCTATATTTGCTTAGCCTATCAACCACAACAAAAATCACCTCAAACCCGCCACTACTAGGTAGCCCTTCAATGAAGTCCATACTCAAATCTTCCCAAATCAAATTAGGAATAGGCAATGGTTGCAACAACCCGGATGGTGGTCTTGTCTCATACTTAGACTTTTGGCACACATCACATTCCGCTACAAGCTTCTTCACGGCCTTCTTTATCCCTTCCCAATAGAAAAAATGTTTGACTCTTATATAAGTTCTCAACCAACCCGAGTGGCCTCCCTCTTTGCTATTGTGGAAGTGATCAAGGATCTCCTTTCTTAAATTCGGCACATTAGGGACATACACATAGTTCTTATAGTAGATTAAGCCCTCTTTAAACTTGAAACCGATTACCCCACTACCTTGAGCTTCTAAAAGCTCTACAATCTCTATGGCCCTTGCATCAAGTTTTGTTGCCTCCCGGATTTTGTCCCATACTCTCCACTCGGCCCCACTCAAGGCCATCAAACTATCATCATTCTCATCATGTACTTGCCACAATATTGAGCTTCCTTCTTTTCTACTAAGTGCATCCGCAACCTTGTTCTCCTTTCCGGGTTGATACACTATGTCATACTCAAAACCCAATAATTTGACAAAGAATTTTTGTTGTTCCGGAGTTACTATCTTTTGTTGCAACAAGTGCCTCAAGGCTTGTTGATCCGTGATTATAGTGAACTTCCTTCCCAACAAGTATGGTATCCGTACCTTCACGGCATGAACAACCGCAAGCATCTCCCTTGCATAAGTACTCCACGCCTTTTTCATAGGTCCTAGTGCCTTGGAAATAAAAGCTATTGGCCTTTTTTCTTGGACCAAAACAGCCCCTATTCCCTCACCACTTGCATCGGTATACACTTCAAAGATTTTCTCAAAATTCGGCAATGCTAATGCGGGAGTGGTGGTCATTGCTCTTTTCAATGCATCAAAAACTTCCCTTGCTTCTTAGGTCCATGCAAAATTGTCCTTCTTTAACAAAGAAGTGAGTGGCTTAGCAATAAGCCCATAGTTCTTCACAAACCGCCTATAGTAGCCGGTTAACCCCAAGAAACCCCTCAAGGCCGAAACATCACTAGGCAATGGCCAATCAACCATGGCCTCTATCTTCCTTTGATCCACCTTAACTCCTTCACCCGAAATGAAATGCCCCAAATATTCAAGCTCTTTTTCCATGAAAGCACATTTAGATGCTTTAATGAAAAAGTGGTGTTCCTCAAGTATCTTCAAATGTAGATTGTGATCTTCTATGTTCTTAGAGTACACCAAGATATCATCAAAGAAAACCAAAACAAATTTTCTCAACAAGGGCTTGAAAATGGTGTTCATGGCGACTTGGAATGTAGAAGGTGCATTACACAATCCAAACGGCATCACAAGGTATTCATAGTGCCCATTATGAGTTCTAAAGGCCGTCTTGTGGACATCATTTTCCTTCATACGGATTTGGTGGTAACCCGCCCTCAAGTCAAGCTTAGAAAAGATGCTAGCCCCATGCAACTCACCCAACATCTCATCCACGGTAGGTATGGGAAACCTATCCTTGATGGTGGTTTCATTCAAAGCCCTATAATCCGTGCAAAATCTCCAAGTACCATCCTTCTTTCTTACCAACAAAACCGGTGAAGAAAAAGGACTATTGCTAGGCCTTATCAAGCTTCCTTTCACCATCTCTTCCACTTGTCTCTCTATCTCTTCTTTTTGAAAATGAGCATACCGGTATGGTGGAACATTCACCGGTTTGCTCTCATCTTCCAAGGCAATGGTGTGGTCAAAAACTCTAGAAGGTGGCAAGGTGGTTGGCACCTCTAGAACTCCTTTGTGGTCCCTCAAGACCTCTTGTACCTCCACGGGCAGCAAGGACAAATCATCCTTCTTGCTCCCCTCTTCACCTTTTTCCACCTCAAATAGTGCCCCTTGCTTTACTAGAATGACGGCAAAGCAACTAGCTCTACCTTTAAACAATTTTTCAAACATCATGGCCTCACAAGACCTCACCTCCTTGGAGGTCAAAGCTGTCCATAACTTCTTTTTAGACCCAATCCGAAATTCCATAGTCATCTTCTCATAATCATTAACAACTTTGCCAATACCTTTGAGCCATGCATTGCCCAAGACGACATCCAGTCTCACTAATGACAAAACATGCAAGTCCGCCACAATCCTTACACCTTGGACATTCATTTTAACTTCTTTCACAAGGCTCTCACATCTCAACTTGTCTCCATTAGCCACTTTAACATCAAAAGGCTCAATGGTGCTTGGTTTCAACCCAACCTTGGTGACAATGTTGGAATTGATGAAGTTGTGTGTTGAGCCACTATCCACCAACAAAGTGACTTCAAATTTCCCAATCCATGCCATGACCCTCATGGAAGTGGGCCTTTGGACCCCGGACATAGCATTGAGTGACAATTCGGCATCTTCTTCTTCCTCACTAGGTTTGGCCTCCTCTTGTTCGGATTCACCATTTGAAGTCTCTTCATTCTCTTCATCTTCAATCAACACATAGGCCTTACCCGACTTGCAAGAATGTTCCTTGCTCCATTTATCTCCACACTTGAAGCATAGGCCTTTCTTAATTCTTTCTTGGACTTCCTCTCTAGAGAGTTTCTTAACCTCATATGGCTTAGGTTTGGAAACCTCCATCTCCACCTTAGTTTTCCAAGGTGCTTTGGTTTGTAAAGTTTTTTAGGCTTTACTCCCCACATCCTTGGAAAATCTTCTCTCCATGGTACCACTTTCTTCAAGGATTTCGGCCATCCTCATCACTTCTTGGATTCTAGTGAGTTGCTTCAACTTGAGCTCCTTGGCTAACCAAGGCTTCTAGCCATCAATGAATGTGCCAACAAGTGCCTCTTCGGACCACCCCCTCACAAGGGTTTGTAGTTGCCGAAATTCCTCTATATATTGGTGAACCTTTCCTTCTTGTTTTAATTTAGCCAATTGCCCATGATGGTTGATGGTGGGCGAAGGGCCAAATTGGAGCAAGAATTCCTTCTCAAATGCGGTCCAACCCATTCTTCTATCATCCTTTTCGTATTGGTCCCTAATCCATCTCCACCACTTGTTAGCTTTGCCTTCCAAGTAAAAACAAGCCGTGGACACTCTCTCTCTTCTAGGCACCTCATAGCTTTGGGTCTCTTGGGTCCCCGGTCATTAACCCGGTTTCCCCTTCTCTCCTCATGGAATTCGTCATCAAATCTTCTTCCATAATAACCACCATTTCTATATAGTGGTTGTATCTTCTATCCTCACGGTGATCATGGCCAAAGGGCCTCTCTTCTTCATGAGCATGTTCGGCCTCATGGCCTTCTTCATATCTAGGTACCTCGTACCTAATGTCTTGTGGTCTTGCTCTCAAACTTGGACTCCCTTGGTGGCTTCCACCATGAATTCATCTCTCCACCACCACATTGCCTTGCTCCACATGTCCACCTCTTCTCATCTCCACCCTTGGTGGTTCATTCACAAGATCATGCATGGATTCGGATACACTAGTTTCAACTCCCTCCACAAAAGCATCATGCCTTTGCCCATTTGCTTCATGTCGTGGAGCTTGCCCTTCAACAAGTCTTCTTTCTATCCTTTCAATGTTCTCAAGTGTTTCCCTTCTCATGGCTTCCATGGTCCTTCTTTGCTCTTCACTTTCACGGGTGGTGTTGTTCAAAGCCATCCTAAGTTCGGCCATTGTAGTATTGACCTCACTTAAGATGTCCAAGACCCTTGTGTTGTGCTCTTCTAATTTCTCAATACGTCCCCGGTTGGAGACTTTCTTCCCCTCGGCCTCTTGGTGGCTTGTAGACATGATGCTTGCAAACTATTCTCTTGAACACTTGCAAACTAAGCTTGCAAACTGAAAATTCTGGTTGATGGAGCTTTGGACAGCAACTTGCACTCTTCAATGGTGATAGGAAGGGCTCACAAGTCCAACCTTGAGTTGCCCACCTTAGAAGATGGACAACCCCTCTTGCACAAGCTCTAGTCCAACCTCGGATCCTCCACCTTCAAGGGTGGTCGATCCCTTCAAGAACACTACTCCGTCCTCCACCTCAACCCCCAAACTTCATATTTCACAATTCACAAAGAAACAAAAAAAAAATTGGGATCCAACGAGGGTCTCCCCCAACCAATTCACAAAGTTCGGGTTAACGCGTCATTTACCTCTTGGAGAAGTGAGAACTTCTCAAAGTTCACCAAGCAAGAATCCTCTCAATGAAAGCACCAATTAATGTTAAGGACCTCGGTCAAGTCCCTAAACACTATGTTCTCTGCGCCAATGGTGGTGTTGTGATGACCGAACCTCCGTTCCTCTCTTGCTTGATTCTCGGACAATGATGGTCAAGATGGCCACTTGGGTAGGGTTAGGTCAAGTGTTTAGGCTAGGTTGGGTGAATGGTATGGTGGATAAGGGTGGCTAAGTGTATGGTGGCTAGGGCTCAAAGTGGTGCACGGCATGGGTAGCCATGAGGTTGGCACCACTTTAGGTTTTGGAAGAATGAGTGAGGCGGCTAGGGTTTGGTTTAGGGTTTAAGAAATTAGGGCAAAGGTGGTTCGGCTAGGGTTGGCCGAACACTCAAGGGGAAGTGATTGTGGGAGGTTCCTAAAATTAAGGAACCTAATTGGATTTGATTTGGCCAAAAAGGGGGAAGTGATTGGGTCAACTAGGGATTCCTTGATTAAAGGAATCCTAGTATGGTAAGTGTTGGGCAACTAGGGATCTTCCAAATAAGGAAGGTGGTGGCCGAATATGCTAGGGCTCACAAGGTAGGGTTTCGGCCACTAGGGTTTGGAAGAGTCCAACAATTTATGGAAAGTAGACTAACACTTGGTGACTCAACTTTCCAAGGCAAAAAGGATTGAATAGCCGAAATTAGTGAAGAACTTCGAGAACAATTCTAAGAACACTCAAGAACACAAGTAATAACACTTATGTCTTGAACCAATAAGAAAGAACAATGAGATAATTCAACCTTGATTCACGAGTTGCACAAGTATTGAAATAAACCTCTTATATTGATAATCCAACTTGGATTCATGAATTGAACCAAGTTGCAAGATCAAGATAATCGAATTACACTTATCAAAGAATTGCAAAGTGTAATCCTGTAATACCCTGCATTGCCAGACCCCTTTGAACTGGTGCGTTCATTGAGCCTAAACTATTTTGGTGGTATATTTTATTTTGTTTATTTGATTTTATTTATTTATATATTTTTTTCTTTTAGTTGTTTAGAGACCCGAAGCTCTAGATGAAAACAATATTAATCTCGTTCAGAGCCTAGCCGTGAGATCGCGCGGGTCCAGACTTCATCGCACGACGTACATCCAATTCTATTTCATGCACGTCCAGCATTCCCTTTTTAATTAGGTTTGTTCTACTTTCTACTTATCGTTATGTATAAGTTTAAGTTTCCTCAACCCTAGTTCGTGTGCCGCAGCCCTCATTTCACGCCTCAACACACTAGAACCGTGGCCATTGCATCAGTTCCCTACCCTCAAGGCATCAAACTGCAAGCCTCGTTCAGCTGTCCAACCACCCGCACAGCCAGGCCAGTGCAGTATTCTCCACCGAACGCAGTCCACGCACACGGAACGACAGCCACACTTAGCCGCCACCAACGTTGCACCGTAACACCTCTGCTTGGCAGCTCCTCCGCCACACGAAACCGAGAGCCACCACCCTCTTCGTGTAAACACCACTCTTGGTTGCACCACTGAAAAGCAAAACACTAGCCAGCCATCTGGTCGCCACTTTCCCCCGGATCTAGCCACGCGGAAGCTCAGCCCCGTAGCCGCAGCCCAACGCATTCGTAGCCTCCATTTCAAGCCCCGAAAATCCCCTGTTTTAGTTGTCTAAAACAGAGCATCCTACAGCCGCTGCAATCACCCCCACCGAGAGCTTCACCGCGCTGTGCCTCCACAGAAACTGCCGGCGAGGACTTTCCCCCACCCCGGTCCTCCGCACGCTGCCTCAGTTTTCCCACGGTAAGCGCGCCACTTCTGGTTGAGGGTTCTTTCTTTTCGGTCTCTCTCGTTCTCTTACCGTCTCTCTCTCTCTCTCTCTCTCTCTCTCTCTCTCTCTCTCGGTTTCAGCTCTCTCTCCCTCTCTTCCCGTACGACGCCGTCGAGGAAGGTCATCACCACCTCTGTCCAGCGTTTGTCGCACTCCCACGGTGCTGCTGCCTCGAGTTTCTTTCTCGTGGGTATGTCTCTACCGTCACTTGCATTTTTGCCTCTTCTGATTTTAGTTTTGCTGTTAATAACAGTTACTTAAAAAGGAAATTGTGGTTTTCTCGAGTAACAGGTAGGAGAAAAATGTCTTCTTCTTTTTTTACCGTTTCGCCCTTTTGTTTAAATCATCAACTAAGTTGATATTTTTTTTTACTGAAATGTGTTTCGGATGAAGGGTATTTATCTATTTATTTATTTTTGGTTGTTATGTTAAAATGAGTTTTGGGTTTAAGTCTCATAAAACATTATTTTTGTGTAGAAAATATTTTAACAATATTGTTAACAAAAACTCTAATTTTTTTTAGAGGAGTTTTGCATGGCGTATTTTATAAGACTTTTTAAAGTAGTCTAGATATTCTATTAATTTATAATACATTGTTGGTACTTTAGATATTTTTGAAGATTACTCTTTATTGAGTTCCGCAAATGCCTAAATATTTGTTCGATTAAATCTCTTATTTGGTATGAATTCGACTAAGTGGATATTAGTGGTTTTAGATAATGGTGGTATTATAGGAATTATTAGAATTCTAGGTTTGGAGGATTTAAAATAGGTTCTTAGGTTCAAATATCGAAATACATGATTGATTGAAAATTTACAGAATTTGCGTGATTTTTATAGGTGACGATTAATATTTATTCGGCTTCGTTGAGGAATTTTGAAAGATTAAAGAATCCAGGTAAGCGGGGTTCCTATGCTGGATTTGCATAAAAAGAAATGAACTGAGGTTGGTTTGTAAAAATGTGCATGTTGTTTTAAAAAGAAAAAGTGAAAAACAACCTCAGTATATGTTTTGCATTCCCTCATGAGATACGTATGAAAGAGAAAATAAATGTTTGACATGAAATGTGTAGACATGAGCAATATTTGACATGTTTCTGAAATATACAAAAGAGCGAATATGATATCATTGAAATTTTATGCATGTGATATGCAATGATATGGATCTGTTTTTGATCAAATAGAAATGATATGAATATGTTTCGCACGTGTTTTGATATGATATGGATATGATAAAACTTTGGCATACTTATCTGTTCTAAATATGGTTCTGATATGATGATATTGTTCACGTGATATGGTTGGTACCACCATGATATGGTATGAGTGCACCCACTTTGGAAACAAAGTGGTCTTTTTACGTGTTCTTTCCTGTGTGCACACTCGGGGCTCCGAGATTGAAAAAGGGGAAGTTCACCACATGATACTGCCTGGTTTGGCCACCGGGGATAGCACAACCCTACCACGGGGGTTAAACATGGTATATGATATGACATGATAAGATGGAGATGTTTAGTTATGTTATGCCAAAGTGTTTTTTAATATGAAATGGATCCTCATATATGAATTGTTGACTTGAGTATGAAATGTTTGAAAAGTCGCTCTGATTTTCTGATAACACGATTTCTGAGATCTGCATATAAAAATAAAATGTTTTGTTTCTGCATATTGAACTTTCTGAAAAGGCTCATGTTTACATGCTAGTATATGTTCTCTGCTTACTGAGTTGTTGATAACTCACCCCCCTTATCTTCATATATTTTCATATGATATTAATTTCCCAGCTGGGGGTCAGGAATAGAATTGAAGCTGGCTAGATATGGATGGAAGGATTGGGTACTTTAGAGTACTATTGTTAGTAGATGGATTTAACATGAGCATTTGAAGTACTTTACGTTGTTTGGACCTATTGACACCTAAAGATGTATTGTTATATTTTTGAGGTTATTGGGAGATTGTGGACCCCTTTTGGTTTATGTTTTGTAATGATAACTTTTGGAGTTTTATTATGGTTATTTGGAAGAATATGAATTGTGTGCTAAACATGAAGTCCTTGGAGTTTTAAGTGCTTGGAGGGACAGGTTTGTTAGTGACATGAGTTAACTCTCCGGACCCTCGGGTGCGGGGCGTTACAAATCCTCTTCTTAGGATCAACAAATATCACCCAAAAAGCCCAAGTGCAAAGGCACCGAAAATAATCTCTCAAACAATAATTCCCTCACTAAGAGTTTTGCCAAAAGATGTGAATGAAATGATTAAGGGTCCTATTTATAGGTTACAACTTGGAAACCCCCAATAGGTCCCTTGAAAGTAAATAACAATTAAATAA
Source organism: Juglans mandshurica (assembly GCA_022457165.1). Taxonomy (NCBI): domain Eukaryota; kingdom Viridiplantae; phylum Streptophyta; class Magnoliopsida; order Fagales; family Juglandaceae; genus Juglans; species Juglans mandshurica. The sequence continues at coordinate 46,052,076 of CM039619.1, forward strand.
TTAATTAAATAAATAAACAATAACATAGAGCCATGGACTAAACCATGGTGTGGCATGCATGGGCCCATTGTGGCTATGTGGTTGCATGTTGGTTGGTCCATGGCTAGGTGCATGGTTCGGCATGGCCCAAGTTGGTGGCTTGGGCGTTGGCTGCAAGGCACGGGCTGGAGCCGTGCGCTGGGTGGCATGCCTAGTGTGCATGCCACTGGCCTGCTCCGCAAGGCACGGGCTGGAGCCGTGCGCTGGATAGCATGCCATGGGGCATGCCACTAGCCTCGCTGATGCGCTGCGGGAAGGGCGTGGGCGTGGGCGTGGGCGTGGGCGTGGGCGTGCTGGCATGCGGCAAGGGGGCCTTGGTCAACCTGGTGTGCGGCAGGAGGGCTAAGGGCCTGCGGGGGTGCGGCATGGTCAGTCTGGGCGTGCGTGCTTGCGCGGGGGCTAGCCTGCCTGTGCGGCGCACGGTTGCCCGCAGGGCCACGCGGCCCACTGATGTGCGCACGGGCCTGCGCATGGTGAAGCGCCTGGGCATGTGGCCCATTGGGGCGCTTAGTGTCGCGCGCATGTGCGTGCGGTCTTGTGCTGCGCACATGGGCGTGCGGCCCTCTGATGCGCGTGATGCCGCGCGCATGGGCGTGCGGTGCTTTGCCGTGCGCATGCTAGCCCGCATGCTGGGCGCCCCATGGGTGGTCCCCCACGGGCCAAGGCATGGTTGAGGGTTAGCCAAGGTATCTCCCCCCACCATGACTAAGGCATGGGCGGCTCCTCTAGAGGCAACTCGACGTGGAGGTTTAACACTAAGACCTCGTTTGGTTATACAAATCATCTCATCTCATCTAATCATTACAAGTTTCCCAAACTCCCATACAAAATACAATAAACAATTCAAAATTTTCAAATCCCAAAACAAAAATTATTTTTAAAAAATTATATTTTAACAATATTTTATTCAACTTTCATCTCATCTCATCTGTGTGACATGATTTATGCTTTGCATTGTTTTAATAAATTTAGAGTGTTATATATTAATTTTGATAGTTTATGATACGCATTATAAATGCATATTAATTTATGGAAGGTGGAAAGTATTGTTAGATGTTAACTTTGATAGTTTATATTTAAATGTCTTACTTTCTTTTCAGATATATTTTAGAACATATATCTATATTTTGAAGTATAAAAGCATACGTGAAAAGGATCTTCAAAAACTAATTGTCATTTCAAATAATTGTTTGATTTTAGGTTATGATATCTATTTAAAGAAGAGACTATTAAATTCAAGGAGGCAGAAAAATACTATATATGAAAGTATAACAAAACATTATCACTCACATGACACATGAGGGAGTGAGATGATTTGATAAATATATAAGTATGCAGGGCTCGTATGCAAAATGATTAGCTCTGCAAGTAAGTTATTCCAACCTCCAACCGCAATTACTTGGTTAAAATAGTTCATTCTGCTGCTTGACAACTGGGTTGGTCTGACTTCATAGTGGATCATATATATTTAATATTTCTGTCATAAGGACCTCATAAGGATATTTCAGTGATAAGCATAATTAAGAAATTAACATATCTCCATTTACATCAGCATCCAATCATGGAAGTAAAGGGGAAAATGGATGGTGGAACAATATCATCATGAGAACTACATAGCTATTCTCCCCTTAATCACTGAATGGAACCTGGGGATCTTTTCGCCACATAGATTTATGCACATGGTGTACAAATCTATCGTGAGATTCAGGATATATGATGAATCCATCATTGGAAACAAAGTGAAATTCAGGATATGATGATCCACCATAGGATATTGGAAAGTCTGTTAGAGACTGGCATTCTGTTTTTGGAAAAAATGTTCTTCTAGGTAACATGATTTGATAGGCTTGGAGTAACAGATTGTTAAGTTGTCAAATCCTAAAAGCTTTGGGACTTTGATGCCCTAGACTTGGTTTTACTAACACTTGTGCTTTATTGACATAATTCCTAACTAGTCAGCTGTGTGTTTGCAAGATTCTATGGTATGCTTTGGGCTTACCTTTTTAGTTTGTGTTTCCCATAATAAAGTACAACCTGGATCATCAAATGGTTCAAGCTCATCCAAAGAGCAGCCCATTCAACCAGTTGCAGGTTTGTTGTTCTGAGAATTATCTGCTCTAAATATGCTTGAGTTAATTAAGCCAAAGTGAACTTAAATTTGTTCCTCCATTTCTTCTTCAAAGAGCAGCGATATTTTTCGTCATTTTTGGTCAACTTTTGTTTGATAATCTACCGAAAGATTGTAATTGCTGGATAACTTAAAGAGACAAACTTAAAAACCTATTTTTCTTATTATGAAATAAGTTGATTGTGGTTTGTTGTGGAATATTTTTTACTAGATTGATCCGAGATGATAATAGAAATAATGAACAAGGAAGGTGATACAAGAAGGAAAGGGGTTGGAATACAAACAGTTCTCATAGATTAAGCTGATGAAATTAGCACTACAATTTGAATGCCTTTATATGAAAACATCCCCCACTTCAAGTAATCAAGTACCCTTGTTTTGAAAATCCTGGTTATGTCTTATGTTGCATTTGATGATTTTGGTGTTTGAACAATGCTGTGTCAGAAATTTCATAAGATCTCAACACCCAGTATTTTAGGAGTTCTTTTTTCAGGGTATCAACACATACCGCTCATCTAGAGTACAAACCGTGCTATCAATATTTTCTGAATCATATTTTCTTTTCCATTTTTCCTCAATATTTTCTGAATCATATTCATCTGAAAACCTTTTGTGGCCTCTGCTTGCTCACTCTTTCAGTGTTAAGAACCATTGTCCTTTAGTTATGCTTCAAGATTGGATTCCCATGCTTCACGTGCCTTTTAATGATCAAGCAAACCAACAAAAAAATTATTTAGGTGACGACACCAAGATTGAGAGCATCATGTACTGTCAAAGTCTAAAACTTTTCAGTACAACTGAAGTAGGAGTCTTCTACACAGAATGTCAATAAATCCTATTAAATTTAAAACTCTCCAAAACTAGTCATTTCCTCTTAAATTATTGATGTCTTAAAAGCTGGAGGACATCTTTGAAAACTTTTATATCTATGTTTCTGGTTTGGAAGAGTGTTTTAACCATTCCATATTTTGAGCTGTTGGCGATTTGCCTGGTTTAGTTGCATAGTTCCATTGAGTTACAGCATTGTATACTTTGGATGCATGTCTTTTTCATCATCGTATTTTATAGTTTTGATTGTATTTTGACTTATATGACTCTCATGGGCAATGCATTTCCTTTATCTCTTTTTTATTTTTTTCCTGAAGTATAATGATCTGAGTTTAGCCCTTTCTTATGGATCTCATTCATGTAAAATATTGTGAGATTTCTGGCTGTTCTAAAACTTGACATAATTTTAGTCTTATTATTGTGATTATTTTATTGCAGGGCCACCGATAAAACGCAGAAAGCGACACAGGAGAAAGGTTTTTCAAAACCAAGAACCATGTCTGATGAGAGGTGTCTATTACAAAAATGTGAAATGGCAGGCAGCAATTAAAGTTGATAAGAAACAAATTCACCTCGGAACTCTTGGTTCACAAGAAGAGGCTGACCGTTTGTATGACAGGTAACTTTGAATTTCAACCTTAGTTCATACCAACATTTTTTATTTGCAAGAGTTCTATTAAAGGAAACATAACAGTGAAATTATATAAAGAAAAATGAACTAATCCCCCCAGCTCCCCGCGACAAATAGAGAAGAAAAAGAAGAATAGTGCATTTCTTAGCTGGCACAAGTTAAAAAACCATAACCCTGTTTGTGTGGTAGCTGCACAAATCTTTTGTGTTTACTATCTACCTATGGCCCTGGTTTATATTTGGTGATTGACCCCTTGCTGTTTTGAGCAGTGCCTGCTAAGATTGTGAGCCTCACACTTTTCTTTGAAATTATAGCACCTTTAGATCAAACCATATTGGTCTTTATGATGTTCTGCAACTGTGTCTAAAACCAAAACCTCTTGATTCCTTCTGTATTGCCATCTAAAGTTATTATACACTTTCCAATTATTGTAGCTAGAGACACAAACGCTTGTGTTTTTTGAAACTGAAAATCTTCTCCATTGATAATCTTAGGAAATGAAGGAATTTTTTGTTCTTCCTTTCTTTCCTCCTTTTGATGACACGTGAAAAAGATCTATGTTGACTGAAAAAACCCGTAAACAAAAAAAAAAAAAAAACCGAATTAGCTAAGTTCAGTACATTTGCTCTTGTATATAGCAGGATATAGCAGCTTCTTTTTTTTCTTACTTCTTTTTTATTTTAACTTTCAGCATTTTTTTTTTTCTTTTGTCTTTTGGGTACACTGTTGACTTCACTCACTGAGTGAATTTGTTGTGAATTCAGCAAAAACCAGATAATATTTTGGATTGTAGGAAACTTCCTTCAACCCATGTAAAAAATTGGCTGTGTCCATTGATCCTGCGAAACATGTCTTTTTTAATGAAGGGACACGTGACAAGTGTTTAACTTTAGACTTTTAAAAATGCATGTGTATGCCAATTGTCTATGGACACTTGTCATTTTTATAGATTAACTTCCTCCAAACCAGTTTGGAGGAAAACTCTATCCTTACACTATCAAACATTTCAATTTGGATATTAAGCTTTCTATAAACTTCAATGCGCACTTTCAGCTCAAACCTGACTGTTAAGATGAAAGAAAATCTAGTGGTGACACAATTTTAGCAGTCAAATTAAAAGGAGGGAATAAAGCGAAACCTATTGGTATTTTAGTTCGTCTGCTATTCTTTTGGACCATCTTGTGATAAGAATACCATCTCTATTATGAATTATTAATTTCTTACTTATGGTAGTTCTGCTATTCTTGTAACGCCCCAAACCCGGGTGGCTTGGAGAATTACTACTTGTCACTCATAATCATGTCTCCCAACACATTCGAAGAATAATCTCCAAAAATTTCTTAAATGAAATCAATCTCAAACCTTCTCAATAATCTCATTACAACTCTACAAAGTCTTTAATGCAATAATAATAAATCAAAGGGGTCTATAACCTCCCGGTAGTCATAACAACCCAACCAATAATTTCATAAATCTTACTGAAACCCAAGATATTACTAAAACTCAAAGAGATTAAAACTCAGAACACCAGAAGTCCTTCTTCTACCAACATCTCCTCAGCTTAAACACAAACAGCAATCTAATCCAGGTCCTCATTTGGACTCTCCACATCATCTGAAAAATATTATAATGATAGGGGTGAGTTATCAACAACTCAGTAAGCAGAAATCATATGCTAGCGTGCAAACATGAGCATTTACAAAGCAGAACATGCAGAACAAAATATTTTCCAAAGTTAACATGCAGAACATAACATATTTTCAAAAGTAACAGAGCGATGGTTTTAAGACAAGTAAAACCCATGGTACTTTGGCATAACATAAACTGAGTATCATCATCAGATCAAAACAGAGCATCAAACAGAGCAGAGACCATGTTTCACCCCCGTGGTAGGGTTGTGCTAACCCCGGTGGCCAAACCAGGCAGAGACAGAGGTGAAATCTTTCCTTTATTCTTCTCGGAGCCCCGAGTGTGCACACAGGAAAGACTACAATAAAACCACTTTGTTTCCAAAGTGGGTGCACTCAGAGACAGAGAAGTTGGTACCAACCCAAACAGAGCAGAGCATAACAGAGCAGAGCAGAGCAAAGTAGAGACAGAGTCAGATACGAAAACCAGTACACCATGCCAAAGGTTTTCAGATGTTATATCAAAATAATACAGAGTACCAAAACAGAATCAGAACAGTTTACACACGCTGAACACAAAAGCCAGAACAAATAAATGCACAACTTTTCATATTCTCAATATCGCTCTTTTTCAGATTTCAGAAACCACATGACAGAATTTAGCTCATGTCTACACAATGCATGTCAGAATATATTTTCCTTTTTCACACAGATTTCATGAATAATGCAGATAAGAGACCGAGGTTGATCTTTGTTTTCACAAGTTCCCAACACAAGACAAATTATGCAAGTTTTCATAAAATCAACCTCAGTCTTATTAACTTGTATAAAATCCAGCATAGGAACCCCGCTTACCTGACTCCTGTAGCGCATTATTTAGGATTTGTATACAGTCTCTATCCGTCTCGTCACCTATTCATAAAAATAATATAAACTAAATATTAAAGTCCGACAACACAAAATTGATCTTAGACAACTCAAGACCCAAACTCTAGATCATAATTCAGCAAGTTTAATCAACCTCCAACAGCCAAAAAAAAAACAATCCGGACAGCCCTCACTTCGACCCAAAATATTCTATATCAATCTCAGTATTGTCCAATACAAGCATCAAGACTAATGCCAATTCAAATTCCAATAACTCACACTTATTCCAACAGTTCACTGTCCCAAAACAATTACTAACAATTTAACCAACACCAAACTAAGCACACTTCTTCCCATTCACAACTCCATAACAGAAAATATAAATTAATACCTCCAAAAAATTAAGCTGCACTCGACAAAGAAAATTAAATTTCCCTCTAAATATTCTCTCAACCACCAATCCAACCGACCTCCCCTTACTCCTCGGACTCAGTTCGGCACAACCAACAAATTCACAGTAAATAAGAATTAGTGTAGAAATACATTTAAAATCTCAAAAGTTCTTTGGGAAAAAATACTTACAATGCTATAATATAATTTTTGAAAGATCACGAATGTGCTAGAAGCGGCAACGCAGCAACAAAACAGTGTCAAAAGCACTGTGGCCGTGGTTCTCAAAAATCCACTTTTGAACGGGTGCAAACGAAGACCCGAGATTGATAGGGTAGGGCTTAGGGATGTCGGTGAAGCTAATGGTGGTGGTGGTTGGCCGTGGGTGGCGGCGCAAGGGGCGGTTTTAAGGCCAAAAAGTCGAAATCGGAGATGGACTTGGTGGGGCTTCACCGGTGACGGATCGGAGCTGGGGTTGGGTCCATTGGGTTGCCAAGAGGTCGGGGATGATGTGGTGAGAAGATGGTGGCCGGAGGTGGCACGACGGCGGCGCAGCGGCACAAGGAGTGCCGCGGCTTGGTGGTGCGCGTGGGAGTTAACGGCGGCACTGTTGGGGCTGAGATTACAAGGGGGTGCTCGCCGGCGGCTGGGGAGGACAGTGGGCCGGGCGGTGTCGGTCACCGCCGGCGCACGGCGGCGGGCTGGGGGAGAAGAGAAACGGACGGAGAGAGGGAGGGGGGTTGCGGCGCGCGGGAGAGCCAGGGGAAGAAAGAAGAAGAAGAAAAAAGAAGAAAAAGAAAAAAAGAAAAAGAAAAATGTAGGGAAAGAAATGAGGTTCAATCCTCATATCTTGAGTCACAAAAAAATGATCCAACGGGAACGATTTTAACACAACAAGTTCAATAAAATAATTCAAACGCAGTGATTAAAATGAAAGTAAATAATTAAACCCCACAACAAGTTAATTTAATTTGAAAAACAATTTAAATGTATTACAATAATCAAATATAAGAAAGCACTTCAGATTAATTTTCACAAAATTAAAATCATAAAAATAAACCCACTAAAAATCAAACCAATTTTAAAACAAGAGAATAAATTTTAAATTAATAACAAATAATCCCTTCATTAAAATACACTAAAAAAATACGGGGTGTTACAATTCTCTTGGACTTCCGGCGTTTCTCATGGTTGGCATTTTATTGTGTGATCTACTGAAGTTTTTGGGCAGACATAATGTGCCAAAATAGACTAATAACGGGTATGTGTGAATTCATTTGTCCCTTTTTTTCTCAATATCCCAGGACTACTTTCATGTGTGGGAGGAAACCCAACTCCGAGCTTTCTGAGGAGGAGAAGCAAGAACTTAGGAAATTTAAGTGGGAAGAATTCTTGGCAATAACTCATCATGCAATTACTAGTAAAAGTAATATTTCTGGCTAGACTCTGTCATAATTGTGTTTAGGTTCATGTCTCTTGGATCCTTGTATGATTTCCTCGAAAAAATTTCAGAACATAAGCGAAGGCTTGGGACGAGGTGGCAGAGGAGGTCGGAGTCTCCAATGAATAACAGTGAATGGGATGGCAAGAAAGAAGCCAATGACCTTTCAGCTTCAGAAGATGTGGAGCCAGACACATCAGCCTCTTGAAAATTAGGAACAAGGCTGAAATCATATTTCATTTCTTACAGTGAAGTTGCAGCCGATAGGGCTCCATTTTTGGTTTACAAGTATTAGGGTAATAATGGTAGATTTCATTGTCTCCTCAGAAGCAATTCCTTATGACTTCTGCACTATAAATAGTTACATACTGGATGTAGATTAGTTCTAAAATACCATTATATTTAAGCCATTGAACTCGAGCACAGCTAGCTATAATTCTTTCTTCCCATAGCAGAAGAGCTTCTTGAGAAATTTCTTGTGAAAAAAGAGAAGTTCTTTCTGGCTGTAATTTGTGGACAATCATCTCCTTCAAGGTTATCACATACTGAAATGAAACGGAAATAATTTGACCAGTAATCTCAGTAATTTGTGGACAATCTCAGTAATCTGGTTTGATCTGTACCATTCAAATTTTGCTCTATAATTTGGTTAAAACCTTCATATCAACCAACAAAATTAACCCACCCTTTATCTTTCGCAGCAAAATAATCCCATCTTCCCAAGTCCATATATTAAGAATCTTTAGATCAGAAGTCCATATATCATTGTGTGCACGAGTGTTTAGAGGTCCATATACAAGGAAATGATACCTTGCACTGGATCTATAAGCTTTTTAAAAATTCTAATGCGTGTCTTAGGCTATCAATTAGTTTAAATTTGTATTATTGTTTAAGATTTGATCACTGTTATGAAAGAACTTTAAGTTTTTATAATTAAGATTAAGATTTCTATTTTGACTCGCTCTTATGCTGTCATCGAATGAGAATGGATAAGAGACTCGTGGGATTGACTTGAGTGGGTATGGATGGTTATATTTCTTGAAGTGAACTCAGGCGAATATGCAAATCAATATTCTTATGTATAGGAGATGAGATTTGAAAATGAAAAATGATAGTTGAAATGAGAAAGCTTACGGACAAAGTCGATCGATTGAATTTTTTTAACTTAACGGTTAAGAATGTGATTATTAATAAATTGATACTTAAAAAATATATATATAAAATATGATTGAAAGAGAAAAAAAAGAGAGAGTACAATTAAACTTGTCGGTACTGAACTCTCGGTTTCGGCTGTAGCATCATTTCTTTTAATGTATAGATTGTTGGAAATTATAGAATAGGTATAAAAAAGTATTTAAAAAATAAAAAAGAAAGCAAGTATGTCTGGATTCTCCAAGTTATGCATGGTTAGACCCCATTTGATAGTGAAAATGTTTTATCTTTTTTAATTATTATAATTTTTTTAAATTTTTACATAGAATATAATAAATAATTTAATTTTTTTAAATATTAAAATAATAATAACATTAAAAAATTATATTATAATAATATTTTATTCAATTTTTAACTTTTATCTCAATTCATCTCATCTTAATTTATTATCCAAACAGCCCCAAGTCATTTCCTAACCTAGGCAACCTAAACACAACCCTGGAGTCTGGAGATACCTTGGTTGTCCTAGCTAGGTAGACCTGGTTCCATTAAAACACATAAAAAAATATGATAGGCTACTTTATGTTCTCGACGACTTCAACTATATTACTCTGTCCCGAGCCAACAAAGTAATTGTCAAATCATAGGTTGCACAAGTGAGCTAACTTTATCTTCTCCACCCCAATACGCGTCCTTTGCTCCCAAATTCGTTCAATAACTCATTGCAATGTTTCAATGAGTCGTAACCATGTCGGTCTGTTTTTCTTGAGGCTTCTAAGTGGGTGTCAAGACTTGTCTCGGTTTGGAAGGTGAGTGAACTAATGTTTCTTTCCTGCCACTTCCTACAACCACAACCACATCCCATCAAACTCACATTATTTTAGTTCCTTTCTATTCCTCAAGATCCTTCCGGCTACATGTTCCCTTCAATCAACACAACTAGCCGGCCAATATCAGAAGCGAAAAAAACAGCTCTAGAAACATTCTTCTCCTAGCGTTTAAACCATGGCTTTTTCTAAATATTGTTTCATTCTGTCTAATGTCTATGATCATGGCATTGCTATTCTCGAGTGCCGAAATGAGTCTTGCAGCTCGTTACCTCTTGGATACACCAGCTACTCCACCCCCAGCGCCTACAATCCCATCTCTGCCTAAGGTGGCCTTGCCTCCACTACCCTCTATGCCAACGCTGCCTAAAGCCACATTGCCACCACTGCCTAGCACGCCATTGCCTACATTGCCAACTCAACCTATCCTTCCAAAGCCCACGTTGCCACCATTGCCAACAAACCCATTGCCAACTCAACCAACTCTTCCAAAGTCCACATTGCCGCCACTCCCAAGCACCCAACTCCCAACACTGCCAACAATGCCTACCGTTCCCAAGGTTGCACTACCTCCAATGTTGCCTACAATTCCATTGCCCACCATTCCAACCACAATCCCTTCAATCCCTTCCACCATCCCAACAATTCCTTTCCTCTCCCCACCACCATCAAACTAAACACTGGACCTTGAGATGCCACACTTCTATTCTTCGTTCGTATATTTATGTTCGAATGTTTCTTCACTCTAGTAGTTATGTTATTCTTGATTATGTTAGAACCCATCTATCCCTTGTTCTTGTATTGAGAGTTTTCAGAGTCTCAAGGGGTTCAGTTGTATTTGTCTGTATAACAGAATACATACGACATTTGATTTCTATAGCTTTCAAGTTGGTTATGTTGAGTATGTGGAGTCTGGTTCACGCCGCTCGAGCGAAGTGTCTAGCCGCTCGAGCGAATACAAGACAGAGAGCTTCGCTCGAAGGAAGCTCGACAGACCGCTCGAGCAATTGCGGGACAGGGAGGTTCGCTCGATGACCGCTCGACTCACGGCTCGAGCGGAGGGAAGTCAGAGAGCTTCGCTTGAGGAGCCGCTCGACTCACGGCTCGAGCAATTGCGGGAAACAAGTTCGCTCGACGCGGGCTCGACACACCGCTCTAGCGAACATCGCTAATTCATCAGAATTAGGGTTTCCGCCGTACAACATATAAATAAGGTTTTGTTTTGTCCTGTACAGTGTCTGCGTGAACAGTAGCTGTTCTACATCATTGTATTGTTATCCTCAAGAAATAAAAATCCTCTGCAACTCCCGTGGACGTAGGCAATTTGCCGAACCACGTAAATACTGTGTCGTGTGTGATTGCTTATTTTCGTGCGTTTATTTTCACTTTATTGTCATCGTTTTCACAACAATTGGAATCAAGAGCCAAGGTTCGGGTCTGAGAAAAACGATGGCTGGAGAAGAAGTGAGAGTATCGGGGATCGAGAAGTTTGATTGCACGGATTATGGGTATTGGAGAATGCAGATAGAGGATTACCTCTATGGGAAGAAACTCCATCTTCCATTGTTGGGGAAGAAGCCGGACAGCATGTCAGTTGCTGATTGGACTCTGTTGGATCGACAGGTCCTGGGGGTTATTCGTTTAACCCTGTCGAGATCCGTTGCACACAACTTCATCAAGGAGAAGACGACTGCGGATCTCATAGCGGCTTTATCAGGTATGTATGAAAAGCCGTCAGCAAATAATAAGGTACATCTGATGAAGAAGTTATTTAATTTAAAGATGTCGGATGGTACGTCTGTTGCACAACATTTGAATGATTTCAATACTATCACAAATCAATTGTCGTCTGTTGAAATTGAATTTGATGATGAGATACGTGCATTGATACTATTGGCATCACTGCCAAATAGTTGGGAAGCCATGAGGATGGCTGTTAGCAATTCTGCTGGTAAGTCAAAATTGAAATATGATGATATCCGTGATTTTATTTTGACTGAGGAGGTACGCAGGAGAGATTCAGGTGAGACCTCAGGTTTGAGTTCAGCACTGAATGTTGACTCTCGGGGAAGAGCACAAGACAGGAACTCATACAGAGGCAGATCAAAATCAAAGAACAGGAGCAAGAGCAAGATGAGACCTGGCCAGCAGGCAATTTGTTGGAATTGTGGCAAAGCTGGCCACATAAAGAAGAATTGCAGAAATCCCAAGAAGACAGAGAACGATAGTGCTAATGTAGTAATTGAAGAATTACAGGATGCACTATTGCTTGCAGTTCATAGTCCAGTTGATGACTGGATACTTGATTCAGGGGCATCTTTCCATACATCTTCCCACCGGGAGATAATGCAAAACTATGTTGCGGGTGACTTTGGAAAGGTGTATTTGGCTGATGGAGAAGCCTTGAATGTAATTGGAATGGGAGACATCGACATCGTACTCCCTAACAAGAACAAATGGACCTTGCAAAAGGTCAGACACATCCTTGAGTTAAAGAAAAATCTTATTTCTGTTGGGCAGCTTGATGATTGTGGCCACTCAGTGGTGTTCTCAGACAGCACCTGGAAGGTCACCAAAGGGGCACTAGTACTGGCTCGGGGTAAGAAAACTGGTACACTCTATATGACTACTGGTTTGAATAACACTATTGCCACTACCGTTGCAGAAAGCACAGCAGACTTGTGGCATTGCAGGCTTGGCCATATGAGTCAGAAGGGCATGAAGGAACTCCTGTCTAGAGGCAAGCTACCAGAACTGAAGGCAGTTGATCTCAGTATGTGTGAGAGCTGTATTATGGGAAAACAGAAGAAGGTCAGTTTCTTGAAGAGTGGTAGAACACTGAAGTCAGAGAGCCTAGATCTTGTGCACACTGATGTGTGGGGACCTTCCCCAGTGGCATCTCTTGGAGGTTCTCGCTACTATGTCACCTTTATTGATGATCACAGTAGGAAGGTATGGGTTTATTTTCTGAAACATAAATTTGATATATTTAATGTGTTCAAAAATTGGAAAGCCATGGTTGAGAATGAAACAGACTTGAAGTTGAAATGCTTGAGGTCTGATAATGGTGGTGAGTATATTGATGGCGGGTTCAAGGAGTATTGTGCAACTCAGGGAATCAGAATGGAGAAGACCATTCCTGGGACACCACAGCAAAATGGAGTTGCTGAACGTATGAACAGAACCATAAATGAGCGTGCTAGAAGCATGAGGCTACACGCTGGGCTACCACCTACTTTCTGGGCAGATGCAGTTAGCACTGCAGTATACTTGATAAACAGAGGACCATCAGTTCCTTTGGATTGTGGATTGCCTGAGGAGACTTGGAGCGGGAAAGAGGTCAAATTTTCTCATCTTAAAATATTTGGCTGTCTTTCTTATGTTCTTATTGATTCTGATGCTCGTAATAAGCTTGAGGCTAAGTCAAGGAAATGTTATTTCATTGGCTATGGAGACGAGGCACTTGGCTATTGTTTCTGGGATGATCAGGGTCGGAAGATTATAAGAAGCAGAAATGTGATCTTCAATGAGAAGATTGTATACAAAGACAAGTCCAATACAGTTGCTGAAGCAGCCCCTCAGGAATCTGAGTTTGTGAGTTTGGATGATCTACCAGAGATCACAGTGCAGTGCAGAGATGTGAGTGACGGGGAGAGTGGGTCCAGCACACCCATTCCCATTATTCCGCAATCAGATTCAGAGCCGTCCACTCCAATAGTTGCAGTTCGAAAGTCAGTTAGGATTATACGTCCTCCACAGCGTTTCTCACCTTCTTTGAATTACATCTTGTTGACAGATGGTGGAGAACCACAAAGTTACCAAGAAACCTTGCAAGATGAAAATTCTAGCAAGTGGGAGTTGGCCATGAAGGATGAGATGGATTCCCTGTTAGGGAATCAGACATGGGAGTTGACAAAACTTCCATCAGGGAAGAAGGCATTATACAACAAGTGGGTGTACCGGGTGAAAACTGAGCATGATGGCAGTAAGAGGTACAAGGCCAAACTTGTTGTAAAAGGTTTCCAACAGAAACAAGGCATTGACTATTCTGAGATATTTTCACCTGTGGTAAAGATCACAACCATCAGGCTAGTTTTGGCTATGGTTGCTACTGAAGATCTATTTCTTGAGCAGCTAGATGTGAAGACAGCTTTTCTTCATGGAGATCTTGAAGAAGACATCTACATGCACCAACCTAAGGGGTTTGTGGTACAGGGAAAGGAAGGTTCAGTTTGCAGACTAAAGAAGAGCTTGTATGGCCTGAAACAAGCTCCCAGACAGTGGTACAAGAAATTTGATAGTTTCATGTGCAGTGCAGGGTACATCAGATGTCAGGCAGATCATTGTTGCTATGTTAGACAGTTTGACAATTCTTATATTATTTTGCTTCTATATGTGGATGACATGCTCATTGCAGGGGCTAGTATTGATGAGATCAATAGTCTGAAGAAGCAGATGTCAGAGCATTTTGCAATGAAGGATTTGGGAGCTGCAAAACAAATCATTGGCATGAGAATTGCTAGAGACAGAGTCAGAGGCACGTTGAGACTTTCACAGGCTGAGTATGTGAAAAAGGTACTCATCCGATTCAGTATGGACAAGGCCAAGTCAGTTGGCACACCCTTAGGAAGTCACTTCAGACTCAGCAAGGATCAGGCACCAAAGTCAGAGGAGGAACAAGACTATATGAGTAAGGTTCCTTATGCTTCAGCTATTGGGTCACTCATGTATGCTATGGTTTGTACTAGACCAGATATTGCCCATGCAGTGGGAGTTGTGAGTAGATACATGAGTAATCCTGGAAAACAACATTGGAAAGCAGTGAAGTGGATTTTGAGGTACTTAAAAGGCTCCTCAGAAACGTGCTTGTGTTTCTCAGGAGAGGGCTTAGAGGTACAAGGCTATGTTGATGCTGACTTAGCTGGAGATATTGATAGCAGAAAAAGTACCACAGGGTTTGTTTACACTCTGAGTGGTATTGCAGTTTCATGGGGCTCTAATCTACAGAAGACAGTTTCTTTGTCTACTACAGAAGCTGAGTATATTGCAGTTTCAGAAGCTGCAAAGGAGATGGTTTGGATACAGGGCTTCTTGGAGGAATTGGGTAAAAAGAATCAGAATGGCACCCTCTACAGTGACAGTCAGAGTGCCATATTCCTTGCCAAGAATCCAGCATTTCATTCCAGGACTAAACACATTCAGATCAGGTATCACTTTATACGATCATTGTTGGATGATGGACAGTTGCTACTTGAGAAAATTTGTGGAAGTAAGAACCCTGCTGATATGTTGACAAAGGGTGTTACACTTGAAAAACTGAAGTTGTGCGCAACTTCAGTTGGTCTTCTAGCATGAAGACAGGAGCTGTGAGTTGCAGAGGTGGAGGATATCATGTTTGAGGCAGAGGACGACAATGTGGGTATACCAGTCTCCAAGTGGGAGAATTGTTGAGTATGTGGAGTCTGGTTCACGCCGCTCGAGCGAAGTGTCTAGCCGCTCGAGCGAATACAAGACAGAGAGCTTCGCTCGAAGGAAGCTCGACAGACCGCTCGAGCAATTGCGGGACAGGGAGGTTCGCTCGATGACCGCTCGACTCACGGCTCGAGCGGAGGGAAGTCAGAGAGCTTCGCTTGAGGAGCCGCTCGACTCACGGCTCGAACAATTGCGGGAAACAAGTTCGCTCGACACGCCGCTCGAGCGAACATCGCTAATTCATCAGAATTAGGGTTTCCGCCGTACAACATATAAATAAGGTTTTGTTTTGTCTTGTACAGTGTCTGCATGAACAGTAGCCGTTCTACATCATTGTATTGTGATTCCTCAAGAAATAAAAATCCTCTGCAGCTCCCGTGGACGTAGGCAATTTGCCGAACCACGTAAATACTGTGTCGTGTGTGATTGCTTATTTTCGTGCGTTTATTTTCACTTTATTGTCATCGTTTTCACAACAGGTTATCTCAGCAACACTACTTGTGAGTTATTAAATTGTAATTCATTGTGACTATTGAATATCTGATATCTCTTTCGTTTTGTTAGTCTCAAATCTCACCAACTTCTCATGAAATTTATGCATCTCTCTCCTTCCTCTAATAATCGATTCCCTAAATTACCTTAAGAGTTGAGTGGGCCTGAGATTTTTATTTAAGTTTCCCATTTTATAATTCATACAATTTCATACAATCTCTTCTATTTGTGATACAACATGATACTTTAAACTGAGATTCAAGAGACCAACACACTTTCCTAAATCTCTATCCTTCAACAACTTTAAATGGTATTTCATCGATAATTACAATCTCTGCAATCGCTAACCTCACAGCCACTTCACTGTATTTGTGGGTTGCAAGACTCTTTAATGTACTACCATCACTCTCTCTAGCCCCCTTCTTAGGTGTTGTCTCACTTGTCAATTTTTTTGGTACCTATCTAAAAGCTCACGTTTATGAGAATTTTTAGAACATGAAGACAAATGATTTTGCATTGCTCGATCTTAGAATTAATAGGCCGGATCGTTACATAGTCAATTAAAAAAAAAGAGAAATTTATGTGAAATAGCCTAATCCTTACAACATTTTATTAGTACGTCCTATCTATGAGACTAGAGAGTTGGTTTCAATAGATTAGTGTATATGTTTTCTTTTCCACGTTATTGGTTGAAATTCGAAGCCCTTGGCTAAATTACACACTCGAGCAATTGTTTCGTTTGTTTTTATAGATAAGATAAGATGATATGAGCTGATATGAGATTAAAATTAAAATATTGAATAAAATATTGTTAGAATATATTTTTTTAATATTATTTTTATTTTTGGATTTAAAAAAATTGAATTGTTTATTTTATTTTTTGTAGAAATTTGATAAAATTATAATGATGAGATGAGATGAGATAAGATAAGTTGAAAGGAGTTGTGAAAACAAACGAGTATTCAAATATATTTATTTATACGTTAACACCATATATAACATTTATTTGATTGATTTATATATATTATATACATAAATTTTTTCTTTTAAAAAGAAATACCTGTACCACATGATAGGCTTAGTTTTAAATTTAATAACAACATTAAATATTCTTAAAGATATAATATAAATAATTAAATATACTTCTTTTAGTCAATTTAAACTTTTGATATAAGTGACGATTTCATTTGATATAGCGTATTATAAATTATGAATTCGAATCTAGATTCTATATGACTTAAGAGTATCACTCACATGACACGTGAGGGAGTACTGAGATGATTTCACAAATATATAAGTATGCAGGGCTCGTATTTTATGACGTACTTTAAGATCTCTCTTCAATTATTAAGAGTGATATATTGTAGATAAAAAAAAAATTGTAGGGAATCTTTATTTTAATTAGTATATCGTAAGCAAAGCGACAGTGCGGTTGGTTCTGCCCTCCCCCACGGTCCCACAAAAAAAAAAAAAAAAAAAGAATTAGTAAGAGAAAGGTATAGGTAAAAGAAATTTATTTATTATTTTATGGTAAATCTATACTTTAAGTCCGAGTAAACTATGTAATGATATAATTTGAAGTAACTTGTTATCTTTTTCAATGTAATGGTAGTTGATATACAATTTTTTTCATAACTACGCTATAAATTGGAGTATTTTTGTAAAATGAACACACTTAATTTATAATTAACTTTACAAAAAATACCCTTTATTTAAAACATTATTTTTAAAAAGAGATTGTGTTAATTATCACTTCACGCTGAGTGAAAAAAGATAAATAAAAAGAAAAGGAAATAAGAGCCTGCCTACGACAACCTTGAGGAGAAGGAGAAGCGGCCTCGATCCATAGAGAAATTAAAGAAACCAAGAAAGAAAAGAATTCATATTAGATTACGTGAAGAGACCAAAAGAGAAAATTAATGAACTTAAAAACATAAGCCAAAAGACTGAACATGAAACAACTAATAGGATATATAGCTTACGTACTAGTGATCTGTTGTTTAGTATTAATGGATGTACAACACAAAAAACTTAATTTATTATTTGGATTCATTCCAACGCAACTGGATGATTGATTCTTGTGGATATAATTAGTTGAGTCTTGATACTATAAAACAAAGGGTACTCTAAAGTTGCAAATATTAAAAATCCTAAAGATATTGACAAGATGCCCATGCACGTTCATTCCTTTCTTTTGATGCAAAGGTATCCTGTATTGAAAAGAAGCTTTTAAACCAAAGCTTAGATACAAAGAGATACAAAATCAAATGAGGTGGTATAACCACTGATGCTAAGAGCATCTTTACTTTAAGGCATGAACAATAGAATTGTTAGCTCTTATAGTGTGCCTTGCTGACCAAAAAGTCAAGGAATTAAGAGTAGTTTTAGTGTCTGCTATCAACTGGCTTGCATAGGTGTGGATGCCTGATGTTGAGTTGAGTTGAGTCCACTAACGACTTGCAGTGAATCTCCCTCCATGACGACATCATTATAGCCATAGGACTTACAAGAGATGGATGTTTGTAATGCAGTAAATGCTTCTGCCAGAAAAGGGTTGGGGTACAAGTTATGCTGTATATTGAGGGTGGCAAGAATCTGTCCCTCACTATCCTTGATAATTGCACCCACTCTCACCTTACAGGAGATTTTATCAAGTGCTGCATCCCAGTTCAACTTGAGTCTTCCCTAAGGTGGAGTTTCCCACTTGGTGTGTTGCTGCCTGGTGGTTGTAGGAGGCATCTGTTGTAATTCCTCCACAAGATATGTTGATTGCTGGGAAACAACAAAAGGGTGTAGGAACTACTCCTTAAAAACCATGTCATTCCTTCTCTGCCATATTAGCCACGAGGTAATGGTAAAGGACATAAGATCCTCAGGCTCCAGGGTCTCCATAAATCCTTCAACTAAGTCTTTAAAGTGATGGTAGTGAAGACTTGCCTTCTGTAACTTTCTAGAACTCTGACCCCACACATCCCTTACTGAGGGACAGTCCCATAGGATGTGCTCTACTAATTTTGGTTGTTGTTTGAAAATTGGGGATGTAGGGTCCTCAATGACCTTTCTCTTCAGAAGGTTTGCTCGAGTAGGCAAAACATTAAGGCATGCTCTCCAGAGAAATGTTTTTGCTGCATTGGGGATATTCAAATTCTAGAGGTCCTTTGAGCTACTAGGATTAGAAGATTGACCCAACTGTTGATTGTCCAACTCAGTGAGCAAATGGTAAGCACTCTTTACACTGAACGCACCTGAATTTGGGCTCCTCCAGATCAATATGTCAGGTTTAGGATAAGGGCTTAGAGGAATTGCTTTAATAAGGTCAGCTTCCTCCCTCGTAAAGATAACGTTAACCAGGTTAGTTTTCCATTGATTTACTTATTTATCAATAAGAAAATAAACTTTGGTATCAGCTTGCAAGAATCTGATAAAGCTTTGAGGCTTGAAGGTTGTATGCATTGGTAGCCATTTGTCAATCCAAATCTCAGTTGAATCACCATCTCTTATCCTCCATATTAGACCCTCCTTAAGTAGAGATCGAGCAGCTAGAAAGCTCTGCCATAGGTAAGATGTGTTTTGGCCTAGTTTAGCTGACGGAAAGGACCTGTTTGGAAAATTCTTTTCCTTCAAAACCTGTGCAGCAAGTGAGTCTGGCTTAGAGAGAATTCTCCAGCCTTGCTTAGCTAGGAGAGCTAAGTTAAAGTTAGCAAAATCTCTTAGTCCAAGGCCACGATGACACTTTGCTCTTTTCATTTGATCCCAGTGAACCCAGTGAATTCTGTGTTCTTGTGATTGCTGCCCCCACCAAAAGCTACCTTGGCAATTTAAAAATGCCCATACTATAAGTAGGGATGGCTTGTATGACAACTTTAATCAGGACTTCCTTGCTTGCTTGGGAAGAAACTTGGCCTTCCATTGAGCTCGAGACCTGTCTATAAGAGCTGGTAAACCTAGATATTTCTCATAGGAGTTGGTGCCCCTAATTCCTGCAATGTTGGTTATGATTCCTTTGGTCTCTTCCATGGTGTTTTTGTTGAAGTAGATTGAGGTTTTTTCCCTTGTTTAGCCTCTATTCTGATGCATTTTCATAGGATTCTAGCAAGTAAAATAATCTGCTCCATTCTATAGAGTTTGCTTTGCAAAAGAGGAGACTATCATCTTTAAAAAACAAATGGTTAGTGGAGAGTTTGCTTCTTCTTATAGGCGGACCAGTGATGATCCCATCCTTCTTAGCTTTTTTAAGCATGCAATTAAGTGCTTCTGTGAAGAGAATAAACAGGAAAAGAGATAGTGGGTCCCCTTGCCTAATCCCCCTTATGGGTTTGAAACACTCTTGAGGCACTCCATTAAGGATGAGTGAATAAGAGACTAATCCTACACACTTCGTAATAAGGTCAATCCACTTTTGTTCAAAACCAAGCTGTTGCATTACTGATTTCAGGAAAGGCCACCCAATTTTATTATAGGCCTTACTCATGTCGAGTTTAAGAGCCATGAAACCATTCATTCCCTCCAACCTTGCCTTTATGGTGTAAAGAGATTCAAAAGCCACAATAATGTTGTCTGTTATGAGCCTAGCAAGGACAAAGGCTGTCAAAGTTGGAGATATGATGTCTGGTAGGATGTGTTTCATCCTATTTGCCAAGGTTTTAGCAATGATTTTGTAAAAAATATTGCATAGACTTATAAGCCTAAAATCAGTCACCTGAGAGGGGGAGGATTTTTTAGGGATTAGTGCAATGAGGGTCTCATTCATAGTGTTAGACCATATTCCTTCATTCAAAACTTCAAGCACATCTTTTGTAACTCTTGCATCCATAATGTCCCAATGTTCCTGGTAGAAAGCAACAGGGAACCCATCAGGATCAGGTGACCCCAAGGAATTAATGCTGAACAGAGCCTCTTTGACTTCCACTGCAGTCAAAGGATGGGCTAGGATGAGATTCATGTCTACTATGATTTTCTTAGGCATAGAGGAAATGCATGCAACAGTAACAGTAGGACTCGAGGAGGTGAATATGTTCTGAAAGAAATGTTGAAACACCTAACTTATGTCCTGCTGTCTGTTGAACTCCTGGCTAGATTCATCGTAAATCTTCTTAATAGTATTTTTCTTTCTTCTTTGGCTAGTACATTTATGAAAGAAAGATGTATTCCTATCCCCTTTTTTAGCTAGGCTTGCTTTGCACTTTGTTGCCAGTTTGTGTTTTCAGCATTAAGCATTGAATTCACTTCTTTATGAATTTCTTTGATGTCATCATACAGTTGCCCCTCATTTTGTTCTTTTAGATGATTAAGCATTTCAATTTTAGACTTCAAGAGATCCCCATGACTTCTGTGCATGTCCTTGGTCCACATTTTTAGGCCCTATTTCTAGTTTCTTAAGCCAAATAGTGTGTTCTGAAGTGTATCAGATTGCCCTATGAAGTTCTGCTAGGTCTGTTTGATCAAGTTCCCACATCCATCCCTCTTGCTCCAGCTAGCTTGATATCTAAACACCCTTTCTTGCTTTTTAGTCACAAACCTATCCTGGATCTGAATAGAAATAGGCCTGTGATCTGAGGAGGATGTTGACAGATGTAGAATTGAATGCTGCTTGAATTTAGCAAACCAAGCAGTGTTGCCAAGAGCTCTATCAATCCTCTCTTTAGTAAAGTGACTTCCCTCTCTATTATTGGCCCAAGTGAATTTGTCTCCTGTATAGCCAAGGTCATTGAGATCACAGTGTTCTAAGGCTTCTCTAAAAGCCACAATCTGCCTATAGGGTCTGCTAACTGCTCCAACTTTCTCATTAAGGCTTGTGATCTCATTGAAGTCCCCAAAACACAAGCATGGGACATTCAGTGTAGGGGTTAGCTCTTTTAGGAGATGCCAAGTTTCACATCTTTTAGCAGTGTTAGGGTGTCCATAGAAGCCAATTAACATCCAAGGTGTGCCATCATTTAACAGATTGATTAACACAGAAATGTGCCAATAAGTATGTGAAGTTACTTTTAGATCCACTGAAGAATTCCATAGTAGGGCCAAACCACCACTTTTTCCCCTACTATTCACACTAAAATAGCAATCAAAACCCAACTTGATACGAGTTCTTTCCATCGTTTCCCTGTTACACTTAGTCTCTATTAGAAAGACCAAGTTTGGGATGTTTGTTTTCACCAAAAGGTGAAGTTCATGAATTGTCCTGGGGTTTCCAAACCCCCTGTAATTCCAACTTAAGCAATTCATTGTAGGAGGTGGGGCTGCTGAGCAACCTCCACCACTTGAACCTGAGGTTGGTTCCTGTCAAGCTTGAGCTTGGTCTTCTTCTTCTTTTAGGCAGAATTGCTATATTGGGTCTCTAACACAGTTACGGGTCTTTTCGTATTTCTATGTTTAGGAGGGGTACATGAGAGATTTGTGATATTAGATAGTACTGTGGACTGGCCTCTGGCTTTCCTTTTCCACGTGATGCCTTTGGGGGCTAGAGAGGGATTTGAATGAAAGTCAATGGTTGGAGGGCCAGAAATATGGGGTTTTGACATATTAGGAAGTTTAACCTTATCAGTGAAGCTACTATCAGCTACCAAGTAATCTCTTTCATAGGAAAATGCAATTGGGGCAATAGTTGCCTCCTTTTGGACTGCATCCTCTAGACCATAGAGAAGACCCCCACTATTTTCAGCAAGAGGCTCGAGATTTTGGGAATCACCATAAATATGCATAGCATTGCATTCTTGTTCTTTGGGTGCAGGAGAGAAATCAGTAGAGTCCAGATTGTGTTCCTGGTTAGTATGACTTGTGATTGGCTCCTTAAACGTAGCTGCATTATCCTAACTTGTTACCTCTGCCTCCTCATCTAATTGAGACTTGCAATGGCTGGCATTCCAAGGACCCCCCTCCTCTGAATGCCCCCGAAAGGTAGTTCCTTGAGGAGGGATTCCAATGACCCTCCATATTTATTGACTAAAAACAATTGCGGGGAAACAAAAGCTACTTTTAACCATTGCCCATATTGTTCTTGTGACTATATGACTTGGTTAAAACTGGGGCACTTCCTGTGACCATGTTGCAGCAGGCCACATTTGAAGAAGAAATTAGGTAGCCTTTCGTACTTGAAATAGGCCCAACATTGCTTACCTTCATGGTTGAGCATACGACCTCGGATTAAAGGCTTAGTGACATTGACATCCACTCTAAGTCTTAGAAAGCTCCCCCAACCACACCCTTGTTCAACAACCTCCACAGTGTGCACCTTGCCGATGGTTGCACCTATCCTTTCACCTAGCACCTTATTCATACTTGTAAAAGGGAGATTATGTATTTGAACCCAAAAAGGTTCTGAAGTAAACTGCTCCTCGCTTGGAGAAAGCTCCCCCTCAAACTCTTTTAAGCATATAAGGTGATGATGGTCTTCCCTGCATGACCTTTTGCTTATTTGAGAACAGTTTAAACTCAAGAAGAAACCGGTTGATGCCAAATTCTTTAAATGTTATCTATCCTATTGTGTTCCAAACTTTTGCCATGGTGGTCTTGAAGGCTTCTCGGATTGCAGTTTTGTCATTGAGTATCATTGCCAAAAGACAATAACTGCCTCTAATCTTGGTTGATAAAATTGTTTCATCTGTCAGTGTTAAAACCTGTTGTTCTTCATCTGTTAACTTCAAAGAACCCTAACGTTGTGTGATATCATCGGCCATGGATTTTGACTCTATAGACTGTTGTCCAAGAGACACAAGCTTTGTCAAGAGACCAAGTAGAAACCTCACCCTTCAGGAGGAGAGGACCAAAGGGTCGATTATATAAGATGAGATAGTTTTATGAGTTCACGTTCATTTCTTTCTAAATATTACTTTAGCTGTTATGATGACATGCTGATGCACGGCCCAATTTTTCTTGCAAATATTTTGAATTGCAAGGAAAATAAACTTGTTGGTAATAAAACTATTTGGAACAAGAATTGTAGTTGATAATATTAAGTAGTTTGCAATGAAAGTCTAGATGTTGTCACTGAATATAAAATCCAACGAAAATTTGTCGTTGCTAATACCTTAAAAAAACCTTGCAATTAACTTTATAGTATTTGTCACGGAAACTTTTATTGCAACTTAATTCAATGTTAATTATTTGCAGGAACAAATTTCGTTGGAAATAATCATATTTTGTTCCAACTATTAGATTATTTACATGGAGTTAATTGTCCTCGGAAAAATTGGGTATTTTCATAGCAAATGGAGTTTCTAATGCAAGGATAAAAAAAGTCATTGCAAATACCCATTATTTAAAATAAAATTATCATAGTTGTTAAAAAACTTCATTTTAAATGATCATATCTCTGGCTTGTAGTGAAAACAGACCAATCCTCCACCAAGAGGTTTGGGATTAGGTTTAAGATGGATTGATTCGAATAGAGATTTTGGCTCAGTTAGGTCAATTACCTCGAACAGCCTCAATCGTGACAAGTTTGGTCACCATTGTTTCCGTCACTAAACTAATTGGATTGGTTCAAGGACTAGTTATAAAGAAAAATATTTCTAGTTACTGAAAACACCATCCATCATCAAATAGAATGAAAAGTAGAACTGAACACCAAGTTTCATATTTGATCACAATAAATAACATTCATAATCAAATGCATACACAATAAGTTGTTATCACTATCGTGTTGAATTGGGTTGTGAGATATGTCGATGGCAGCGTTGTTATCACATAATAAATTTATAGCAGATCTAGGAGGAAAACCGACCTCTGTTAGCAAACTTCTAAATCAAAGAAGTTCACACAATCCTTTTGCCATGCCTCGGAACTCAGCTTCAGCACTAGACAATGCCACTACCTTATGCTTTTTACTCCTCCATGTAACTAAGTTTCCTCCCACAAATGTAAACTAGCCTGAAGTAGACTTTCTATCCAAGATATTCCCTGCCCAGTCCACATCCATGTACCCTTCAACATTCAGATGGTCATTCTTAGAGAACATTAATCCTTTTCCTGGTGATGACTTTAGATAGCAGAGGATTCGAATTATGGCACCCATATGGTCTTCACTCGGGCTATGCATAAATTGGCTTACCACACTTACGGCATAAGCAATGTCTGGACGAGTGTGAGATAAGTAGATAAGCTTCCCCACTAGTCTTTGATACCTCACCTTGTCGGCTGGTGTCTGGTCTGAGTATTCCCCAAGCTTATGGTTCTGCACAATCGGCGTATCCACGGGTCTGCACTCCAGTAATCCCACTTATGTCAATAAGTCTAGTGTATATTTCCGTTGAGAGAGAAATATGCCCCTTTCCGACCTCGCCACCTCTATTCCCAGAAAATTCACCTCTATTCCCAGAAAATATTTAAGTCCTCCCAAGTGGTGCTGTTATGGCCATGACAGCACCACTTGGACAAGTTAGACAAGTGGAGTCTTGGACAAGTTAGACCCATTACTTACGCATTACAGAGACCGAGCAATGACTTAATTTCCACATTTATAAATTTGGATTGGAGGTGTCAGTTTCCACAACGACTTCATTGACTTGAGGTGCCCTTCACTTTCAGTACCGGTTGGAACTTAAAATTTGGAGGAGCACTATTGACTTGGTGGAGTTTTCCCTGGAAATAATATATAAAGAATATATAAATATACATTTTATATACGCCTCACTTTGTCCAATTAACAAACTTGACCTCAAAGGAGTGGAGTTTTAGGTGCTTTCCCTTAAAAGAATATATTAATATACATGCCCTACTTCTAGAAGTAGATGTTTTGTCCAATTAACAGACACCACATGAATTATTAAAAACAAATTTAAAAAATATATATTCAAAATAATGTATAGTATCCAAAAATACAAAAAGAGAAATGGTCAAATCCTAAATTCTTTTTACTCTTTTATGTTTGTATTTTTAATTTTTTTAATAAGCCATATAAGGGTGTGCAATTGGATCTGAATTTTAAAAATTGGACGGTTATCCACCCGGCTTAATCCGGATTCAATTCAGATATCTGAATTGTATTTGGATATCAAGATTATAACCGGATTTAATCCCGGTTTTTTTTTTAAAGACTTTAAAACTTTAAAAAAAATTATAGCTGTTTTTTAAAATAAAAAAAATCTGATAGCATTAAATTGCCAGATTTTAAAAAAAAATATGATTTAAACACTTTTTAAAATTAATTTATAAAAAAATAAATTAAAGAACCAAATAAATAAAAATGCAAAATAAATAATATTATTGTTATATCACAATGCAAAACATAAGTTTATAAAAATTAAAATAAATAATAATACATCACATCTAATTAAACTAATTGTATAAATTTGGGTCTTTAGTAAAGCCCCAAAATCTGATAAGACGATTGCTCCCAAAAGCTGCCTCTCCCAGTGATGAACCTGCTATTGCTCCAGGGACTTGTGGCCTGTACAAAAGATGCATTACATACAAGAACCAAAGCTCTTCCAAGGTTTCATAAGCAAGTTCATAATAAGGATTATCCGGCTACCCAATAAGATGCATTTAATGTGTAGATAATAAATGATTTTATAAAGCCAAAACGTTAGATAGACCATTTTGATGAGCAGATCTTCTATTTATTTATTTCCTTATTTCACTTGGCCTAATCTTTTCCTATAGATATCTTACTGTACATAACGGATATTGATTAATCAGAAACAGAAGTCTAATTCAAATTCTATTTTACTTATTTTCTACAATACTGTGCAACCACCAACCTCTGAGGAAACAGGAAGCCAACCAAGTCAAAACACAGCATATTCCAGACGACAATAAGCAGAACAGTGGCAATAACGGGAAAAAAAAAAGTCCAAACTTTATGGTCCTCAAAGATGCAAAAATTCACACTACTCATTGCCACTCCATAATCCAAAAATGACCTTGTGCTGAAGATACCGCTATACTAATTGTTGGCAGCAATTGTTCTATAAGGAGATCTGACTATTGAGAGCATCTATGGCTTCTGAGAAAGCATAGATGCTCTTCATTTTTTTATTTTTTTTTTCCACAGAAAGTTTGAACTTCATTGCAAAGAAGTCCAGTACCTCTTTGCAATGAAGTTAGAGATCTTAGTGATTTGTTGTGGCAAAATGATTAGCTCTGCAAGTAAGTTATTCCAACCTCCAACCGCATTTACTTGGTTAAAATGGTTCATTCTGCTGCTTGACAACTGGGTTGGTCTGACTTAATAGTGGATCATATATATTTAATATTTCTGTCATAAGGACCTCATAAGGATATTTCTTAACTAGGCATAATTAAGAAATTAACATATCTCCATTTACATCAGCATCCAATCATGGAAGTAAAGGGAAAAATGGATGGTGGAACAATATCATCATGAGAACTACATAGCTATTCCCCCCTTAATCACTGAATGGAACCTGGGGATCATTTCGTCACATAGATTTATGCACATGGTGTACAAATCTGTCGTGAGATTCAGGATATATGATGAATCCATCATTGGAAACAAAGTGAGATTCAGGATATGATGATCCACCATAGGATATTGGAAAGTCTGTTAGAGACTGGCATTCTGTTTTTGGAAAAAATGCTCTTCTAGGTAACATGATTTGAAGGCTCTGAGTAACAGATTGTTAAGTTGTCAAATCCTAAAAGCTTTGGGATTTTGATGCCCCAGACTTGTTTTTACTAACACTTGTGCTTTATTGACATAATTCCTAACTAGTCAGCCATTTGTTTGCAAGATGTATGATTCTATTGTATGCTTTGGGCTTACCTTTTTAGTTTATGTTTCCCAGAATAAAGTACGACCTGGATCATCAAATGAAACTGGTCCAAGCTCATCCAAAGAGCAGCCCATTCAACCAGTTGCAGGTTTGTTGTTCTGTAAATGATTTGCTCTAAATTTGTTCCTCCATTTCTTCTACAAAGAGCAGCGATATTTTTCGTCATTTTTGGTCAACTTTTGTTTGATAATCTACCGAAAGATTGTAATTGCTGGATACCTTAAAAAGACAAACTTAAAAACTTATTTTTCTTATTATGAAATAAGTTGTTTGTGGTTTGTTGTGGAATATTTTTTACTAGATTGATCAGAGATGATAATAGAAATAATGAACAAGGAAGGAAGGTGATACAAGAAGGAAAGAGGTTGGAATACAAACAGTTCTCATAGATTAAGCTGATGAAATTAGCACTACAATTTGAATGCCTTTGTATGTAAACATCCCCCACTTCAAGTAATCAAGTACCCTTGGTTTGAAAAACCTGGTTATTTAATCTTATGTTGCATTTGATGATTTTGGTGTTTGAACAATGCTGTGTCAAAAATTTCATAAGATCTCAACACTCAGTAGTTTAGGAGTTATTTTTTCAGGGTATCAACACATACTGCTCATCTAGAGTACAAACCATGCTATCTATATTTTCTGAATCA
This sequence comes from Juglans mandshurica, assembly GCA_022457165.1. Classification (NCBI taxonomy): domain Eukaryota; kingdom Viridiplantae; phylum Streptophyta; class Magnoliopsida; order Fagales; family Juglandaceae; genus Juglans; species Juglans mandshurica. The sequence continues at coordinate 46,080,353 of CM039619.1, forward strand.
TATTTTCTTTTCCATTTTTCCACCTCAGTAGCTCCTGTATGACTATCCTTTGAAGAAACTAGGTATTCATCTGAAAACCTTTTGTGGCCTCTGCTTGCTCTTTCTTTCAGTGTTAAGAACCATTGTCCTTTAGTTATGCTTCAAGATTGGATTCCCATGCTTCACGTGCTTTTTGATGATCAAGTAAACTAACAAAAAAATTATTTAGGTGACATGACACCAAGAGTGAGAGCATCATGCACTGTGATAATCTAAAAGTACTTTTCAGTACAACTGAAGTAGGAGTCTTCTACACAGAATGTCAATAAATTCTATTAAATTTAAAACTCTCCAAAACTAGTCATTTCCTCTTAAATTATTGATGTCTTAAAAGCTGGTGGACATCTTTTGAAAACTTTTATATCTATGTTTCTGGTTTGGAAGAGTGTTTTACCCATTCCATATTTTGAGCTGTTGGAGATTTGCCTGCTAAGATTGTGAGCCTCACACTTTTCTTTGAAATTGTAGCACCTTCAGATCAAACCATATTGGTCTTTATGATGTTTTGCAACTGTGTCTAAAACAAAAACCTCTTGATTCCTTCTGTATTGCCATCTGAAGTTATTCTACACTTTCCAATTATTGTAGCTAGAGACACAAGCGTTTGTGTTTTTTGAAACTGAAAAACTTCTCCATTGAAAATCTTAGGAAATGAAGGAATTTTTTGTTCTTTCCTTTCTTTCCTCCTTTTGATGACACACGAAAAGTATCTATGTTGACTGAAAAAACCCGTAAACAAACCTAAAAAAAAAACCGAATTAGTTAAGTTGAGTACATTTGCTCTTGTATATAGCATTGAACAACCTCTAGAGGTTGGCTCAAGTGGTAAGAGCCTTGGTCTTGGTGGTATGCTTCCTCCAGGTTTAAAATTTGAAAATTTAGGTGCAAACAATTTCTAGGGATCATCGGATTGAGGAAATTGCCCCTTAAACTACCCGTGGTGCACTTGCAAGAAACTCTTTGCTGAGAGCCTCTGCACCCCAAGATTAGTTAGAACACCCACAGCCAATAAAAAAAAAAGAAAAGAAAAATGGAAACAAGGAGCATTCTACAATCAACCCTGAAAATAATGTTTATAAGCAAAACAAAGTTGCTCAATTCACTCTTTCATCTTTTAAGAATCTATTTCTCTTCCCTGATTTAAATTTGGCAGAATCCCTTTGTAGGCACAATATAGCAGAAAGTACTTTTTTATTGGTCTTAAATTCGGTACGAAAGATAAGTACATTGGAAGAAATGAGATGATATGACATCCTTCCAGGGGGATAGTAAAGGATGCGAGCGATCCCTAGAGTCTTACGATACTTGACTCGTCTTAACATGAATCAGCAATTTCAGTTAACATAGCGGGAAGTCTAATCTTCTGGCTTTCAATTGATAAAAAAATAGCCAAAGTCTACACTATTAGTTGAATTTATATAGTAAGAGTCTACACTATTAGTTGGAGAAGGAAATCATTAGGCCAAAGGGAAAAAAGGAAATTAGTACATTACTGAAGTTTTTGGACAGACATTATGTGCCAAAATAGACTAATAACGGGTATGTGAGAACTCATTTGTCCCTTTTTTTTTCCAATATTCTAGGGCTGCTTTCATGTGCGGGAGGGAACCCGACTTCAAGCTTTCTGAGGAGGAGAAGCAAGAACTTAGGAAATTCAAGTGGGGAGAATTGTTGAAGTCCCTGCCCAAGCAAGCAGTCATTGGCGCTCAACTGCCCATTAAATGCAAATAAATGCATTCATACGTGAGGTGAGGTGCCTATAAATTGAAGCTCCATGCGAGAGCTTCAGTTACACCCAAAGAGAAAAGAAAAGAGAAAGAGCCTGGAGAGCTCTAAGAGAAAAGAAGAGAGTTGAGTTGAGTGGAATGTGATCCTCCTCCTCTGTAATATTTTCTTGTGTTCCACTATTTATTAGTGAAGCTCTTTTCTGTAGATATAGGCAGTTGCCAAACCACGTTAAATTCTTGGTGTCATTGAGTGCATGAGTGTACTCTTTTATTTCTGCTTTTATTCCTTCCGCTATGTTGTTTCCCCCAACAAATTCTTGGCAATAACTCATCATGCAATTACTAGTAAAAGTAATATTTCTAGCTAGACTCTATCATAATTTTGTTCAGGTTCATGTCTCTTGGATCCTTATATGATTTCCATAAAAAAATTTCAGAACATAAGCGAAGGCCTGGGACGGGGTCGCAGAGGAGGTCAAAGTCTCCAATGAATAACAGTGAATGGAATGGCAAGAAAGAAGCCAATGACCTTTCAGCTTCAGAAGATATGGAGTCAGACACATCAGCCTCTTGAAAATTATGAACAAGGCTGAAATCATATTCCTGTTCTAACAGTGAAGTTGTAGCCGATAGGGCTCCATTTTTGGTTTACAAGTATTAGGGTAATAATGGTAGATTTCATTGTCTCCTCAGAAGCAATTCCTTATCACTTCTGCACTATAATTAGTTACATACTGGATGTAGATTAGTTCTAAAATACCATTATATTTAAGCCATTGAACTCGAGCACAGCTATAATTCTTTCTTCCCATAGCGGAAGAGCTTCTCGAGAAATTTCTTGTGAAAAAAAAAGTTATTTCTGGCTGTAATTTGTGGACAATCTCAGTCATCTGGTTTGATCTGTACCATTCAAATTTTGCCCTATAATTTGGTTAAAATCTTCAAGTGATCCATAGAAGACAAAAATCTCCATATGAACCAACAAAATTAACCCACCCTTTACCTTTCTCAGCAAAATAATCCCATCTTCAAAAGTCCATATATTAAGAATCTTTGGAAAAGTCCATATATCATTGTGTGTACGAGTGTTTAGAGGTCCATATACAAAGAAATGATACCTTGCACTGGATCTATAAGCTTTTTAAAAATTATAATGCGTGTCTTAGGCTATCAATTAGTTTAAATTTGTATTATTGTTTAAGATTTGATCACTGATATCAAAGAATTTAAGTTTTTATAATTAAGATTAAGATTTCTATTTTGACTTGCTCTCCCGCCCTCATCAAATAAAATGAAAATCGATAAGAGGCTCATGGGATTGACTTGAGTGGGTGTGTATGGTTATATTTCTTGGAGTGAACTCCAGGCGAATACGACAATCAATATTCTGATATATAGGAGATGAGATTTAAAAATAGAAAATGATAGTTGAATAGAGAAAGCTTATCGACGAAATCAATCAATTGTATTGTTTTTTATTTAATGGTTATTAGTTAATTAATATTTTTAAAAAATGTTTGATTGAAAGAAATCATTGGTACAAAAACAATACAATTGTATTAAAAAAAGTATATTTGCACTTATCGGTACAAATCATTGGTTTGAACTCTCCCGGCAGTAGTGTCCTTTTCTTTAATGCATAGATTGTTGGAAATTATAGAAGTGGTATAAAAAAGCATTTAAAAAATAAAAAAGAAAGCAGGTATAAATGGCTTCTAGCTATTTATCAATCATTTCAATAATGACTTCTACCTTGCTAACATTTAATTAATTTGCTATGTAATTAACGTTTCAATCAAGCAAGATTGCATCAAAATTAAACAAATTGGTTTGTGTTACTTCTCATCGCTGCTGTTATGCACAGAGCATGATATATTCTCTCTAATCTTGGCCACGCAGTTCAGGCCACCACATGTGTTTTGTTGGGAATGAACCAATTTTATTGAATATTCTATTAAAACACACACACACACAAAAAAAAAACAAAAAATTCTGATAGGCTACTTTACGTTCTAGATGACTTCTAGTAATTGTCAAATCATAGGTTGCACAAGTGAGCTATCTTCTCGACCCCAATACGCGTCCTTTGCTCCCAAAATTGGTTTGTGACGTTACTTCTCGACGCTGCTGTTATGCATGCAGTCTTGGCCGCCCAATTCAAGTTACCATATATTTGTTTTGTTGGTCATGAACCTACTTTATTCTATTCAACCACATAAAAAAATTGGATAGGCTGCTTTATGTTATAGGCGACTTCAACTACATTACAACCTACATTAATAAGACTCAGTCCCAAGCCAACAAGTAATTGTCAAATCTTAGGTTGCACAAGTGAGCTATCTTTATCTTCTCCACCCCAATACGCGTCCTTTGCTCCCAAAATTGTAATGTTTCAATGAGTCGTAACCATGTTGGTCTGTTTTTCTATTTGACATAGAGTACCATAAATTATGAGTTCGAATCCAGACTCTATATGACTTAAGAGTATCACTCACATGACACGTGAGGGAGTATTGAGATGATTTCACAAATATAAAAGTATGCAGGGCTCGTATGTTATGACGTAGTTTAAGATCTCTCTTCAATTAGTAAGAGTGAAATATTGTAGATAAACAAAAAAATTATAGGGAATCTTTATTTTAATTAGTATCTTAAGCAAAGCGGTTCAGTGCGGTTGGTTCTACCCTCCCCCACGGTCCCACAAAAAAACAAAAAGAATTAGTAAGAGAAAGGTATAGGTAAAAGAAATTTATTTATTATTTTACAGTAAATCTATACTTTAAATCCGTGTAAACTATGTAATGATATAATCAGAAGTAACTTGTTATCTTTTTTAATGTAATGGTAGTTGATATACAAATTCTTTCATAACTACGCTATAAATTGGAGTATTTTTGTAGAATGAGTACACTTAATTTATAATTAATTTTACAAAAAATACTCTTTATTTAAAACATGATTGTTACAAAGAGATTGTGTTAATTATCACTTCACGCTGAGTGAAAAAAGATAAATAAAAAGAAAAGGAGATAAGAGCCTGCCTACGACAGCCTTGAGGAGAAGGAGAAGCGGCCTCGATCCATAGAGAAATTAAAGAAAACAAGAAAGAAAAGAATTCATATTAGATTACATGAAGAGACCAAAAGAGAAAATTAATGAAGTTAAAAACATAAGCCAAAAGATTGAATATGAAACAACAAATAGGATATATCGCATACGTACTATTGATCTGTTGTTTAGTATTAATGGACGTATGGCACAAAAACCTTAATTTATTATTTGGATTCATTCCAACGCAACTGGATGATTGATTCTTGTGGATATAATTAGTTGAGTCTTGATACCATAAAACAACGGGTACTCTAAAGTTGAAAATATTAAAAATCCTGAAGATATTGACATGATGCCCATGCACGTTCATTTATTTCTTTTGATGCAAAGGTATCCTATATTGAAAAGAAGCTTTTAAACCAAAGCTTGGATACAAAGAGATACAAAATCAAATGAGGTGGTATAACCACATATGCTAAGAGCATCCTTACTTAAGGCATGAGCAATAGAATTGTTAGCTCTTACAGTGTGCCTTGCTAACCAAAAAGCAAAGGAATTAAGAGTAGTTCTAGTGCCTGCTATCAACTGGCATGCATAGGTGTGGAGGTCTGATGTTGAGTTGAGTCCAGTAACGACTTGCAGTGAATCTCCCTCCATGATAACATCATTATAGCCACAGGACTTACAAGAGATGGATGCCTGTAATGCAGTAAATGCTTCTGCCAAAAAAGGGTCGGGGTACAAGTTATGCTGCATCTTGAGGGAGGCAAGAATCTGTCCCTCACTATCCCTGATAATTGCACCCACTCCTACCTTACAGGGGATTTTATCAAGTGCCTCATCCCAGTTCAACTTGAGTGTTCCCTAAGGTGGAGCTTCCCACTTGGTGTGCTGCTGCCTGGTGGTTGTAGGAGGCATTTGTTGTTGTGTAATCTATTGTAATTCGTCCACAAGATATGTTGATTGCTGGGAAACAATAGAAGGGTGTAGGAATTGCTCTTTAAAAACCATGTCATTCATTCTCTTCCATATTAGCCACAAGGCAATGGTAAAGGACATCAGATCCTCGGCTCCATGGTCTCCATAAATCCTTCAACTAAGTCTTTAAAGTGATGGTAGTGAGGACTTGCTTTCTGTAACTTTCTAGAACTCTGACCCCACACATCCCTTGCTGAGGGACAATCCCATAAGATGTGCTCCACTGATTCTGGTTGCTGTTTGCAGATTGGGCATGTAGAGTCCTCAAAGACCTTCCTCTTCAGAAGGTTTGCTTGAGTAGGCAAAGCATTAAGGCATGCTCTTCAGAGAAATTTTTTTGCTGCATTGGGGATATTCAAATTCTAGAGATTAGTCCAGGGGTCCTTTGAGCTACTAGGATTAGAAGATTGACTCAACTGTTGATTGTCCAACTCAGTGAGCAAATGGTAAGCACTCTTTACACTGAACGCACCTGAGTTTGTGCTCCTCCAGATCAATCTGTCAAGTTTAGGATAAGGGCTTAGAGGAATTGCTTTAATAAGGCTAGCTTCTTCTTTTGTAAAGATAACATTAACCATGTCAGTTGTCCATTGATTTACTGGTTTATCAATAAGAAAAGAAACTTTGGTATCAGCTTGCAAGAATCTGATAAAGCTTTGAGGCTTGATGGTTGTCTGCATTGGTAGCCATTTGTCAGTCCAAATCTTAGTTGAATCACCTCCTATCCTCCACATCAGAACCTCCTTAAGCAGAGATCGAGTAGCTAGAAACCTCTGCCATAGGTAAGATGTGTTTTGGCCTAGTTTTGCTAACAGAAAGGACCTGTTAGAAAAATACTTTTCCTTCAAAACCTGTGCAGCAAGTGAGTCTGGCTTAGAGACAATTCTCCAGCCTTGCTTAGCTAGGAGAGCTAAGTTAAAGTTAGCAAAATCCCTTAGTCCAAGGCCCCAATGACACTTTGCTCTTTTCATTTGATCCCAGTGAACCCAGTGGATTCTGTGTTCTTGCGATTACTGCCCCCACCAGAAGCTTCTAACCATTTTGTTCAATTCATGGACAAGCTGCCTTGGCAATTTAAAAATGCCCATACTATAAGTAGGGATGGCTTGTATGGCAACTTTAATCAGGACTTCTTTGCCTGCTTGGGATAGAAACTTGGTCTTCCAGTTGGTAAGCTTAGCCTGCACTTTATCCAGTAAGTTTTTGAAGGATTGAGCTTGAGACCTGTCTATAAGAGCTGGTAAACCTAGATATTTCTCATAGGAGTTGGTGCCCCTGATTCCTGCAATGTTGGTTATGATTCATTTAGTCTCTTCCATGGTGTTTTTGTTGAAGTGGATTGAGGTTTTTTTTCCTTGTTTAGCCTCTATCCAGATGCATTTTCATAGGATTCCAGCAAATAAAATAATCTGCTCCATTCTATAGAGTTTACTTTGCAAAAGAGGAGATTGTCATATACAAAAATCAATGGTTAATAGAGATTTTGTTTCTTCTTATAGGAAACCAGTGATGATCCCATCCCTTTCAGTTTTGCTAAGCATGCAACTAAGTGCTTCTATGCAGAGAATCAATAGGAAAAGGAATAGTGGGTTCCCTTGCCTAATCCCCCTTGTGGGTTTGAAACACTGATCTTGAGGCACTCCATTAAGGATGAGCGAATAAGAGACTGATCCTACACACTTCATAATAAGGTCAATCCACTTTTGTTCAAAACCAAGTTGTTGCATTACTGATTTCAGAAAAGGCCACTCAATTCTATCATAGGCCTTACTCATGTCGAGTTTAAGAGCCATGAAACCATTCATTCCCTTCAACCTTGCCTTTATGGTGTGAAGAGATTCAAAAGCCATAATAATGTTGTATGTTATGAGCCTGCCAAGGACAAAAGCTATCTAAGTTGGAGATATGATGTCTAGTAGGATGTGTTTCATCCTATTAGCCAAGGTTTTAGCAATGATTTTGGAAAAAATATTGCATAGACTTATAGGCCTGAAATTAGTCACCTGAGAGGGGGAGGATATTTTAGGGATTAGTGCAATGAGGGTCTCATTCATAGTGTTAGACCATACTCCTTCATTCAGAACTTCAAGCACAACTTTTGTAACTCTTGCACCCACAATGTTCCAATGTTCCTGGTACAAAGCAGTAGGGAGCCCATCAGGACCAGGTGACCCCAAGGAATTAATGCTGAACAGGGCCTCTTTGATTTCCACCGCAGTAAAAGGACGGGCTAGGATGAGATTCATGTCTGCTGTGATTTTCTTAGGCATAGAGGAAAGGCATGCAGCAGTACCAGTAAGACTCAAGGAGGTGAATAGGTTCTGAAAGAAATGCTAAAACACCTGACTTATGTCTTGCTGTCTGTTGGAACTCCTAGCCAGACTCATCTTAAATCTTCTTAACAGTATTGTGCTTTCTTCTTTGGCTAGTACATTTATGAAAGAAAGATGTATTCCTATCCCTTTTTTTAGTCAGGCTTGCTTTGCTCTTTGTTGCTAGTTTGTGTTTTCAGCATTAAGCATTGAATCCACTTTTTTCTGAAGTTCTTTGATCTCATCATACAGTTGCCCCTCATTTTGTTCTTTTAGATGATTAAGCATTTCAATTTTAGACTTCAAGAGATCACCATGACTTCTGTGCATGTCCCTGCTCCACATTTTTAGGCCCTCTTTCCAGTTTCTTAAGCCAAACAGTGTGTTCTGAAGTGTATCAGATTGTCCTATGAAGTTCTCTCAGGTCTGTTTGATCAAGTTCCCACATTCATCCCTCTTGCTCTAGCTAGCTTGATATCTAAACATCCTTTCTTGCTTTTTAGTCACAAACCTGTCCTGGATCTGAATAGAAACAGGCCTGTGATCTGAGGAGGATGTTGACAGATGTAGAATTGAATGCTGCTTGAATTTAGCAAACCAAGCAGTGTTGCCAAGAGCTCTATCAATCCTCTCTTTAGTAAAGTGACTTCCCTCTCTATTATTGGCCCAAGTGTATTTGTCTCATGTATAGCCAAGGTCATTGACATCACAGTGTTCTAAAGCTTCTCTGAAAGCCACAATCTGCCTATAGGGTCTGCTAGCAGTTCCAACTTTCTCATTAAGCCTTGTGATCTCATTGAAGTCCCCAAAACACAACCACGGGACATTCAGTGCAGAGGTTAGCTCTTTTAGGAGCTGCCAAGTTTCACATCTTTTAGTAGTGTAAGGGTGTCCATAGAAGACAATTAACACCCAAGGTGTTCCATCATTTGATAGATTGATTAACACAGAAATATGCCAATAAGTATGTGAAATTACTTTTAGATCCACTGAAGAATTCCATAGTAGGGCCAAACCACCACTTTTTTCCCTACTATTCACACTAAAACAGTAATCAAAACCCAACTTGATACAAGTTCTTTCCATCGTTTCCCTGTTACACTTAGTCTCTATTAGAAAGACCAAGTTTGAGATCTTTGCTTTCACCAAAAGGTAAAGTTCATGAATTGTCCGAGGTTTCCAAGTCCCCAGTAATTCCAACTTAAGCAATTCATTGGAAGAGGTCGGGCAGCTAAGCAACCTCCACCATTTGAACCTGAGGTTGGCTCCTATCAGGCTTGAGCTTGGTCTTCCTCTTCTTTTGGGCAGAATTGTTATACTGGGTCTCCAACACAATTATGGTTCTTTTGGTATTTCTAAGTTTAGGAGGGCTACATGAGAAATTTGTGATATTAGACAGTACTGTGGATTGGCCTCTAGCTTTCCTTTTCCACGTGATGCCTTTTGGAGCTAGAGAGGGGTTTGAATGAAAGTCAATGGTTGGAGAGCCGGAAATATGGGGTTTTGACATATTATGAAGTGCAACCTTATCAGTGAAGCTACTGTCAGCTACCAAGTTAGTCTCTTTCATAGGAAAAGGCAATTGGGGCTATAGTTGCTTCCTTTTGGACTGCATCCTCTAGACCATAGAGAAGACCTCCACTATTTTTAGCAAGAGGCTCGAGATTTTGGGAATCACTAGAAATATGCATAGCATTGCAGTCTTGTTCGTTGGGTGCAGAGAGAAATCAACAGAGTCCTAATTGTGTTGCTGGTTAGTATGACCTGTGATTGGCTCCTTAAACGTAGCTGCATTATCCTAACTTGTTACCTCTGCCTCTGCATCTGATTGAGACTTGTCATGCATGTACACTACGTTTCTTGTGTCACATATTACCCATATGTGACACAATGCATAAGTTGCTTTTAACCGTTGCCCATATTGTTCTTGTGTCACAACCTCGTCCCATTCCTAGGATGGAATCGCGACGCGTGACCTGTTCATTCCTTATTAATATTAATATGTATTGTTTTTTTTCTTCTTTTTTTTTTATATTTTTTTTTTCTACGAGGGTAAAAGGGATAAGCGTGAACATGTCATGTATGTACACTACGTTTCTAGTTTAAAATCAAGCACCCGATAGACAATCTGCTCAATATATTACCCAAAGGACTCTCAGAATCCATCATTCATTTATTAAAACATAGTTAGTTCAAATAAAAAGGGGACTCCGTCCCAACAACACACACAAAAGGCATTTAACCTTTTTATGTAGGTTTACCATCACCCCACTATAGAAGTTACACCATTACCATTACCCCACCACAGTACTTACATCATGCCCAATGACATATTGTCTTAAAGTCAAACCAACAAAACGTCCCAACATGGGACCCATCATAAAAACATAAAAAAACATAACCATTGTCATCAAGATCGAACCGACAGGGAATTCTAAGCATCAACCCTTCCCTCCTCAGCAGTGCCTAGCTCCACAGCCTCATCATTCATACCTGGACGTTTAAAACATAAACACAAAGTGAATCTAATACTCAGTAAGCAGTACACCATGCCGTTAACTTATTAATCACATAATCTTTCTTTTGAAAACATGCATACATAGACAATTGCAAGTTCTTGACAAGGCTTTCATGCATAAACAGTTTAAGGAAAAACTATACTTTCATGCGTAAACATTTCTATGACATAACCTTCTTTTCATGCATAAAGAATTAAGGAATGACTATACTTTCATGCATAAACATTTCTTTGCTTTCATGCATAAACATTTCTTTGCTTTCATGCATAATGTTACTTAAAAATGACTTTACTTTATGTTTCACTTTCTTAGGCCAGTACACACTATTACGCCCCGTGTGTTGGGGTTAGCGGTCTTTTGGACCCGGATTCCGCCTGCGGCCGCAGGTTGGGAGCCCCTTTCATGGGGGCAGCATTGGGTATACTACCAGTACTACTTACTCGGTATTGCAATCTGTCCATTCCTTTGGTACCCTTTTCATACATGTGGTCGTTACGTACATTCATGCTTTCATTCCTTTTCCTTTCCTTTCTTTATAAAAATTAACATTTTCATTATCTTCATTTAGTGCCAATGCGTATGCATTTCTTTGAAAGGAATGTTTCATGTCATGCTACATATAGGTAAGGCATAATTATTTGAGAGAGAGCATGCATAAAATCTCATGATGCATTACCTTACATACACACAATGGTAATTAATAAGGTACTTAACAGGGGTTACCAAGAAAGGCATATATATACTATACATACATCTATTCTTTCATAAGAGAAATATTTGGAAGGAGAGAGAGAGACTTTTTCATAAGAGAGATTTGTGTGTAAGGAGCATGGTCATAGCTACTTACCTTGATACTTTACAAATAGGTTCCTTGAATCTTGAAATAAACTCCTATTCAATGAAAGGGAATAAACATATTAAAATTCATTTCACTTAAGACTTTATTATCCAACACTCATACACGCTCACTTAAATTCCAAAATGGAATTAAGGCGTCTTCCTTAACCCATTTAGCTACATACATAGCACTAAGTCAACTCTTAGTATCCTCCTTCCAATATTTAAAGAACCCATGAAAGCATGAAGCTTACTTGTTGTCCCTCTTTAAAGACTACAATTTTCTATACAAGGGATAGGTAGGAATCGTAAGTTAAAATGTATAGGACGGTTGGGATTTACTTAGGAAAAAGGTAGGGAACGAAAATGTGCTATAAATCTGGAATTTTCATAAAGAAGGGCATTTTGCCAGTTTTGCATCACTGTGTGGAAGGTAAATCCAACAAGGGGTAATGCTCATAAAAGAGTTGATTTTTGTCACTTATTCTTCAGTGGTTTTTCATGCTAAAGTTTATTTTTGGTTAAACAAAAAGGGGTGAATATGAGTAAGGTTAAGTGGGCTGGTTTAGGCTTTCAAAACAAAATATATTTTCAAAGTTTCTGTAGTACATGGACAGCTAGCAATCTCAGTGCATTCATGGTCTTAAACGTCCTTTGTTTAACCAAAACTCAATCATACAATTTAATATCTCAAGAGTAGTAGAACTCAAGAAAACCTTATATGTATATATTCTGAAAATAGTACCAATAATGAGATACAACTCTTGCAAATTTAAGAATTCTTGAGGTAAGCTTACTAATTTGAATTAAAAGTCTTGGTGGCTTACTTAGGCCACAAATCTTAGGGAAAACATGTCCAAACTATAAACTTTAACAACATTAATTTAACACATAAATACATGACTTGAACAAAATTTTAAGCCATAATAAAACACAAGGATAGACTACAAGTTTGCTTTGTGCAACACACGGATGGAACATTAAAACAGGGCACATACACACACACACGGCTGGCACCACACCAAAACAGAACATGATCCACGGCAAAACAACCTCAAAACAGAGCACCACACCCACACAGCTGGAACCACAAAACCGAACACACACACACACACACTCACACTAGAGCACCAACACAGAACACAACATATCACACCAACACGTTCCTTCCTCCATTCGGTTAACACCCAACTAAAGTAGCCAATAGAGGAAACAAAAGAGAGACAACCCAACATTACTACACAACAATCGGTTCCTACAGAAATTTCGAAACTCTCAATTCACAGAAATTCTCATGGAAAGCACAATACCTGATTGGGTCCCTCTTGAAGCCACGGAAATGCACAGCCACAAAAAGAGGAAGAGGGATCTGAAGGGTTTAGGGCTGGAACAACAAAAAAATTCTCAAAAACAAACCCTAGATTAACCCATAGATTTCAGATTTCGAGTTAGAAATTAAAGCCATAAGAAACTCACTTACACGGTGGAAGTGAAAGGAGCGGCTTGAGGAGAAGGAGGGATCGCATGGCTGGGGGGAAAGCCGAATGGTTCTTCGTGTGGGGGAAAGCTTGAGGAGTTGTTCTCTCCTTCGTGTGCCTTGGGATCAACGGTGAAGAGAAGTGAGGAAGAGTTTACTGGTTTTTGCTTCGGAAGCAGTCGGTGGGGTAAGGGAGAAGAAGAGGTTTTTGTTTCTCTTGTCCCTTGGAACCAGCAGCGTGTAGGAGAAGAATGAGGAAATCCACTTAGCTTCTTGAGGAAGCCGACATGTGGAAAGAGAAAAAGATCCAATTAGCTTCTTGAGGAAGCTTCGGTTAGAGAGAAGAAAAGTAAATTCAAATCACTTGTCCCATGAGTTGGAATGGATGGTGGAGATTAAAGAGTTTGGACCATTTTTTGGGTAAATTAAATTAAAAGGATTGAAAAGAAAATTGTAAGGTTATAAAAATTTACACCCTTGAATTATTTAATGATCCATTTTAAAATAAAAGTACACTCATCTTAAAATAAATTAATAAAATATTGAAAGTCTTTATTTCAAAATATTTAACTTAAAAATATGAATAGATGATGTATGAACCTATATAGTAAAATTCGGGTATTACATCTTGTGACTGTATGACTTGGTTAAAACTGGGGCACTTCCCATGAACATGATGCAGCAGGCCACACTTGAAGAAGAAATTAGGTAGCCTTTTGTACTTAAAATATGCCCAACATTGCTTACCTTCATGGTTGAGCATACGATCTCGGAACATAGGCTTAGTGCCATTGACATCCACTCTAAGCCTTAGAAAGCTCCCCCAGCCACACCCATGTTTATCAACCTCCACAGTGTGCACCTTACTGATGGCTGCACCTATCCTTTCACCCAACACCTTATTCATACTTGCAAAACGGAGATTATGTATTTGAACCCAAAAAGATTCTGAAGTAAACTGCACCTCACTTTGGGAAAGCTCCCCCTCAAACTCTTTTAATCATATAAGGTGATGATCAAAAGACCAAGATCTTCCCTGTGTGACCTTTTGCTTATCCGAGTACAGTTGAAACTCAAGAAGAAACCGGTTGATGCCAAATTCTTTAAATGTTATCCATCCTGATGTGTTCCAAACCTTTGCCATGGTGGTCTTGAAGGCTTTTTGGTTTGCAGTGTTGTCATTGAGTATCATTGCCAAAAGACAATGACTGCCTCTAATCTTGGTTGATAAAACTGTTTCATCTGTCAGTGTTTAAACCTGTTGTTCTTCATCTGTTAACTTTAAAAACCCAAACGTTGTGTGATATCATCATCCATGGATTTTGACTCTATAGACTATCGTCCAAGAGACACAAGCTTTGTCAAGAGACCAAGTAGAAACCTCACCCTTTAGAAGGAGAGGACCAAAGGGTCGATTATATGAGATGAGATAGTTTTATGAGTTCACGTTAATTTATTTCTAAATATTGCTTTAGCTGTTATGATGACATGCCCATGCACGACCCAATTTTTCTTGCAAATATTTTGAATTGCAAGGAAAATAAACTTCTTGTTAATAAAACTATTTGCAACAAGAATTGTAGTTGGTAATATCAAGTAGTTTGCAACAAAAGCCCAGATGTTGTCACTGAATATAAAATCCAACGAAACTTTTTCGTTGCTAATACCTTAACAAAAACCTTGCAATTAACTTTTTAGTATTTGTCACAGAAACTTTTATTGCAACTTAATTCAATGTTAATTATTTGCAGGAACAAATTTCATTGGAAATAATCATATTTCGTTCCAACTATTAGATTATTTACATGGAGTTAATTCTCCTTAGAAAAACTACGTATTTTCGTAGCAAATGAAGTTTTTTTTGCAAGGATAAAAATAAAATCATTGCAAATACCCATTATTTAAAATAAAATTATCATAGTTGTAAAAATCTTCATTGTAACTGATCATATCTCTAGCTTGTAGTGAAAACAGACCAATACTCCACCAAGAGATTTGAGATTAGGTTTAAGATGGATTGGTTTGAATAGAGATTTTGGCTCAGTGAGGTCAATTACCTCGAACAACCTCAATCGTGACAAGTTTTGTCGCCATTGTTTCCGTCACTAAACTAATGGGATTGGTTCAAAGGACTAGTTATAAAGAAAAATATTTCTAGTTACTGAAAACACTATCATCATCAAATAGAATGAAAAGTATAACTGAACACCAAGTTTCATATTTGATCACAATAAATAATGTTCATAATTAAATACATACACAATAAGCTGTTAACATGACATTTCCATGGAAAGTCCATCTAATGACATAATGACGACCTTTTTAAGAAAATAAAAAATATAATAATAACACGATTTTATAAGATCCTCAATTAACTTGGAGCATTTTGTTGCCAATAAGTATTAATATAAAGATGACTACTCGCACCGAAAAAAGAACGTGGCTTAAGATGCCAAGAACCATGTAAGGAAAACCCTCGATTTATTTCATATAATTTTGAGGTACTTTCATTCGAACGATGTGTTGTTGTTGGATATGACTCGTATATTTGGGCACAACTTATTAATTTTTCTAATTTATACTTGTAACACCCCGCTTCTTCTTTCTAACATAAACAAATTTGACTGTGAGCCTCGTTATGTGTGTCGAATCTCGATGACGTGTTTATAAAGATATTATGTGATTTCTAAAATAAACCCAGTGTTTTAATGCCCTCGAATATTTTAAATGCACTGAAAATATTTATATGGAGTATTTCCAGTATTGTTGAACCAAGCTTGATTTTAAATAAGGCAATTATAATATTTTTGAAGGGCTCCAAAAATATTATAATTGTAGGAAATCATTTTATTAAAATGATTTCAGCTATGTAAAATATTATGTGATTTAAATCATGTTGAAAACTCTAATTAATTAGATAGTTTTATTCTCTTAAAGATATTAAATAAGACTTCATCATTTTATTAATGATGAATGAATATTATTTTATAAACTAGAGTTTAGTTTAAATAATATTCTATCTTAATTCCTTTTAGTGCTTTTAAGTTAAATCGGTGTTTAATCTCTTACTGTTTGATCGTTTCGAAGATCCCAAGATGAAGGGCCTGGATTAAATAGCCAAGCCCTCTCTCTTTCTCCCTCACTTTTCCCTTTCCCTTCTCTCTCCTCCTCTCTCCCTCAGCTGACTCGTACGCTGCTCCCTCCCTTAGTCGATTCTCCATCAGCCTAGCCCAGCTACACTGTGCGCCACCCGGCCTCACCGCCACCACCACTAGGCTCCTCTCATGTCGGCAAGCTCCCACCACCGAACCCAACCTCCACCTCACAGCCACCCTCTCCCACGCATTCTCGCATCTCCTCACGCACGGGTTCACCGTGCGTATCTCTAGCGCCGCCGTACGCGGCCACTCAGGCCACCGAGCACCACCACGAGCACCCCTGACCTCCCCCTTCCTCCTCCCTTTGACCCGAAGTTGGTAGCCCCTTCCTTAGCCGCACGGAGCTCCTCCAATGCACGGGCGCTCCATACCCATGGCCGAGCTCTGCCTCCCACGGCCACCGCACCACCACCAGAGGCTTCTCCTCCCACCATCGACCTTCCCTAGCCACCCCCATGTCCAGCCGAGCCACCTAGCTCGCCCACTCTCTCTAACTCTCTCACGGACTCTCCCTCATGCACGGCCTAGATCCGCCGTCTTAGGCCGCCGTGCCGCCCCCACCTCGCCACCATAGCTCCACCAGCAACCACCTGAGCTCCTCCATTTCCATGCTTTGAGACACACGGGTTTCCCTTGGAAACCTATAGCTCTGCTGTGTTTTGCCACCCTAACCACCATGAGACCACCCTCAGCCTCCCTTGGCCTCCCCTAGCCTAGCCCTAAACCCAAACTACCACTTTACGTGGTAGACAGCCACCATACATGGTGGACAGCCACTGTACATGGCTAATCGCCCCTGTACATGGCTAGATACGCCGTGTTCTGGCCCTCGCCACCACCACGAGGCCACCATGAGCCCTTCCAAGACCACACCTAGCTATCCAAACAGCCAAACAGCCACCATGTAAGGTGAATAGCCACCGTACATGGGTTAGTCGCCACGTACTACCCTTCCGACGTCATCGACTGTGACGGTCAACGAGCAATGCACATGTCACCCCTGACGATGGTATAACCCTCTATCCCTCGTTATTTATGTTAGATGTTAATTAGTTGTTTAGCTTGTGGACTGTGCTGTTAGTATTTGTGGAGTTCGCTGTGTATGCGAAGTGTTGGGCGTAGTTGGAAGGTGTGCTGTGTAGTGTTGTGGACTGTGCTGTAATGGTGGTGTGGCGTCGTGTGGATTGGAAAGAGAGTCCGCGTAAAGTGTACTCTTGTGGCGTAGTGTGGGATAAGGAGAGTATATGTAAAATATACTCTCCTGCGTAATGTGGAATGGGAAGAGTACACATGGAGTGTACTCCATGAGATAAGGATGGTTGTGTATTTGATGAGCGTAGAGTGTGATGGGTAGTGTCGGGAACTGTGGAACAGTGTGAGGGACCGTACTCACGATGAGTTAGGAGTTAGCGTAAGAGTGATGTAGTGGGATGTCAGGTGACGTGACAAGGTCACGTTGTAGTTTGGGAGTAGTCTCGAGCTATATGATGTGACGATAAAGTGCAATTGTGAACAGGATCTTGTCGTGTTAAGTGTGGGGATGAACTATCAAGAGGGACGGGTAGCATGAAGAGTCATGCTAGCCGGGTTAGAGAAGGTTGGTATCGGAGTATGGCGCTTGTTCATACAAGCCTGTGATCAGCGGGTTATATGTTGGTCTTAGGTGATAAAGGGATAAGGTACGAGTATAATCTGGTTAGATACATGTGCCGGATGGATTCGCCATATATAATGGCTAATCTGTCTTAAGCATGGTTACATGGTGCTTAAGCCTCAAAGTTGGCTTAGAGCCGTGTGGCGTGTATGGATGAGAATGAGGATTTAGTGTGAGCTAAGATGCATGAAGGTAGTGACAGGTGTATTGTCTAGGATTGGGATGCGTGACTCCGTCGGTTGGAATCATGCGACGGAATGTGGTCAATAGGAAGAGTAAGACGAATGTCTTAGTTCTTAATCCTAAAGTGAATGATGGGTTCACTTTAGTGGATGAGCACTCGAGATAAGACCTTGAGTTTGGAAGAGGTAGTGACCCTAAATGGATCCCAAAGGTTTTAGAATAGTAAAGGGCACGGAAGAGCACGAGATAGAAGGAGAGTGTTTCAAGTGAAGTGTAGCTTATGTCTTCTAAGTTTAGTTGCTTATGTACTAGATAGAAAATGACATAAAGGTTATGTGTATGTATGTAGGTTGCCATTTGACACGCACATGAATGGACTGCATGATATGAAAGTAGCATGGAGTCCAGGTAAGTATTATGTTCATACTCTTTTAGAGTTTTCTAAAGGATATGAAATGAAAATGAAATGTTTTTCCTTTACGATGCCATACGAAATGACACAAAAGATGTTTTACAAAAGCATGCTAAGTGTTCAAAGGCATATGTATGTACGACCGTTCTTGGCAGCCCCTTTTTACGCAACCAAAGTATTAATTGTATGCATGTGAATGGATGACTATATGCAGTATCTATTGTATGTATTTTCTACGAAAAAAAATGTTGAGGCTGATGCCTCGTGCTTTAACTGATCCTTTAACTAACGCGAAGAAAGTGTTTTAAATATCCCTATGAACTGATGTTTTATGGATGTCCCTACGAATTGATGCTTTATGGATGCCATGAAAGATGATGTTTAAGCTCTTGCTTTTTAAATGACGTTTTTCCATGAATAAACTATTAAATGAAATGGACTGAAAGGACTGAACTGAAAGAAATGACTGAAATGAAATGAACGTTTAATGCATGAAAATACGTAACGTCCATACGAATGAATGAAAAGGGCACCAAAGGACTGGACAGATTGCAATGCCGGGTAAATAGTACTAGTAGTGCACCTAGTGGTGCCCCTTGACTGAAAAGGGATTTCCAACCCATGGCCATAAGCGGAGTTTGGGCCCAAAAGATCGCTAACCCCAACACACGGGGCGTAACAGTGTAAATCGGCCAAAGAAAGTGATAAGAAAGAATGTATAAATGTATGAATGCATCGCATTCTTTAATAAATGAAGGCACTGACGGGAGATACGTTTTACAAAAAGAAAACATTTGTTTTTTAAAAAGAAAAACCCCGCCTAGTGATGTTTTTAAAAGAAATGCACGTCTCATGTACGTATAGTATGTATGGAGTGATGAATGCATGAATGAAAACCTATGTTAGTATATTTTAGCTGTATGAAGTAATGCTTACGAGTCAATGACTCATTTTAGTTTTTATGTATGCCCCTCCCCCCACAGGAACTGAATGAGCAGCACGCGTCAGGACGGACACGGCCCATGGGGAAGAGCACGGAAGTCTAGGCATGAGAGCTAATAGCTGTTTTTTGGGCTCTTCAGTTGTGTGTCAGCATGGGTATTTCAAGAATACAAGTTGAGTCTGATTGCTTGTTAGTGGTGGAGGCTATGGAGCAAAATAAAATGGCTGGTTCTTTGCTAGGGTTGCTATATAAGGAAATTAAGTCTATTTATTCTTGTTTTGTAGAGTGTTCTTTTGTTTATGTTCCTAGAGAGGGAAATAGGGCTGCTCATATTTTAGCTAGGTATGCTAAAAATGTGGATGACATCGCTATGTGGTGGGATTGTATTCCGGACCTTAATTCTCAGGTCGTTTGGCTTGATAATTGTCTGCAATCTCCTTTTATTAATGGAAGTTTGGTTTCTTATCAAAAAAAGAAAAAAAAAATGTATGAGAGGCCTCTTTATTTTAAGATTAATGTTTTACGCTGTAAACTTCTATTCTCAAAGCACATTTTGTGGCGCCCCCGACCCCCATGTAAGGAAACACAGGAATCGAGAACTAGGGTGGTGACAACATGGTCACGCATCCCAACGATAGTACCAAGTGTGTGTACATGCAACGGTGTAAAAATAATGCAGCGGATTAGTCAACTAAGTACCAGAATTTAAATACAATCTAAACATCAGTAGAGGTTTAAAAAATATTTATACCGTCATCCAAATTAAAAATACAATATAGTAAGATAAAATAACTAACAAGTGATCCTAGATCACTACTTGGGCGGAGCCGTCTTCTCAGGCTCACCCTCATCTTCCTCATCTGCAACAAAATCTGCTTTACTACAAAATGGTACCGCAGGTAAGTATAACCCAAATAACCACGTAATGGAAATGCATTAACGCAACCAACATGCATGCATATGATGAAATATGCATTTTCCTCAAAACATCATTTCTCCCGAAAATGATTATTTTCCAACACACGCCAAAATCTCATTTGGCCCAAAATATCCGTAAATCATTTTCCCAGAAAATGGTTTACAAAAAAATCCAACACACACTATTTTTCGAGAAAATAGTTCATTAACCCATTATCACTATATGCACTATGGTCTCCCCTAGAGACCATCCGTACATCCTGGCTTCGTAGCGATGCTCAGTTCCGCGCCCGGCGTGTACATGGCCAATCATCCACACTACGCAACGAGCGATGCCCAGTTCCGCACCCAGCACGTACGTGGCCAGACATCCTCTAGTCCCCGCCAGCAGAAGGACCACGGAGTCGGCACGAGACCATCTCGTCCGATCCCATTGTCACCCGGCGACAATCCAGGGGACGTTACTCAGTTTATTCCGCTCCCGAGTAACCAGAGGAGCTCCACCGAGATAATGCCCCATCTCAGCTTGGGGTCGTGATACACACGCACCCAAAATCCATTATCACATGAAAACCCAGTTTTCATAAACACATGAATATGAATGCACAACACGAAAACCCAGTTTCCTTTACAAACATGATCATGCGTGCAAAATGCAATGTACATGAACAACACAATATCCAAACCAACAATTACCAATCCAATCAAATCCAACCAAATAACTCCAATCACCAATCCATCCGACCCCCGAACTACTCGGACTCAGTCCAGCATGTTCAACCAAATACAGTGAAATGAGTTAGTGTAAAAATACATTTAAATCACGAAAGTTCTTTGGAGAAATACTTATAGTGCAATATAGCAATTTCCGAAGGATCACGAAACTGCAAGAAGTGACGTTTGAGCAACGCAACAGTGCAAAATACACTGGGGCCGTGGGTCACAAATACCCACTTTCAAACGGAGGCAAACGAAGACCCAAGATTGATAGGGTAGGGTCTAGGAAGGTCGGTGAAGCTAGTGGTGGAGGAGGTTTGTCGTGGGTGGCAGCGTGGGCGGCGGTAGAAGACCAAAAACACCCAAATCAGAAATGTTGTTGAAAATGCTTCACCGGTGATGGATCGGAGGTGGGGTTGGGTCCAATGGGTTGCTAAGAGGTCGAGGATGAAGTGGTGTGAAGATGGTGGCCAATGGTGGTGCGAAGGCGTAGCGGCGGAAAGAATGCCGCGGCTTTAATGGACTCGTGGTGGTTAACGACGGCGCAAGGGAGGCTGAGATTGGAGGGGTGGCATCGCCAGCGGCTGGGGAAGCTAGGGAGCCGGGCGGTGTCGACCACAACCGGCGCACGGCGGCGGGCTAGGGAGGAGAAGGAACGGACAGAGGGAAAGGGGAGGGGGCTGGGTCGCACGGGAGGGAAGGAAGGAGAAGAAGGAAAAGAAAAGAAAATAAGAAGAAAAGAAAAAGAATAGGAAAAGAAAAGAGGAAAAGAAAAAATGTAGGGAAAGAAATGAGGTCCAATCTTTATAACTTGGGTCACAAAAATGATCCAACGGAAACGATTTCAAAACCACAAGTTAAATAAAATAATTCAAATGCAATGGTAAAGTGAAATTAAAATAATTAAATCCAATAGTAATTAATTTAGAATAAAGAGATTTTAAACGCATGACAATAATTAATAATAAGAAAGCACTTCAAAAATAATTTTCATAAAATTAAAAATCATAAAATAAACCCACTAAAAAAAATCCAACAATTTTAAAATAAGAGAATAAATTTTTGAATAAATAAAAATAATTCATTCAGTAAAAATACACTAAAATACGGGGTGTTACATCCTCCTCCCTTAAATAAAATTTCGTCCTCAAAATTGACAAGGTAAACATTATGACTAAGACAGGAATAAGATTCAACTAAGAGCAGACTTAAGAACATACTGCCAAAATAGTCCGGCAAGGCCACTCTATAAGCAACAAGCCAAACCTTCTCTATGATCTGAAAATGGCCAACATATCTTGGACTAAGCTTTCCTTTCTTACCAAAGCGTTTAACACATTTCATAGGAGAGACTTTAAGATAAACTCAATCACCTTCTTCAAAGGATAAGTCTCTTCTTCTTGTATCTGCGTAACTCTTCTGGCGACTTTGCACTTCAGCCATTTTCTTTCTTATAAACTGAACTTGATCCTTCATCTCTTGAATCATCTTAGGCCCAAACAATTTGCTCTCACCAACTTCATCCCAACATAAGGGCGACCTGCACTTCCTTTCATATAATGCTTCATACGGGGCCATCTGAATGAAAGAATGAAAACTGTTATTATAAGAGAACTCAATAAGCGGCAGGTGATTCTCCCAACTTCCTTGAAATTCCATAACACGAGACTGCAACATATCCTCCAGAGTCTGAATAGTAAGCTCTGATTGGCCGTCCGTCTGAGGGTTGATATGTAGTACTAACTTCAACTTAGTGCCTAAGGCTGCCTGCAAACTCTTCCAAAAATGGAACGTGAATCGCGGGTCCCGATCTGACACGATACTCTTGGGTATTCCATGCAAACGCACTATCTCTTTGACATATATCCGAGTCAACTTACCCAAGGAGTCAGTATTATTAATAGGCAAGAAATGGGCACTTTTGGTCAACCGATCCACAATCACCCAAATTGAGTTCTTCCCACTAGGAGTCCTCGGCAAACCTACAACAAAATCCATAGAAATATCATCCCACTTCCACTCAGGAATATGGAGAGGTTGAAGTTTACCAACAGGACTTTGGTGCTCCATCTTAACTTTACGGCATGTGACACATTTCTCAATAAACATGACCATATCTATCATACTCGCATTGGTCCCACAGTGGCACAATCACGCCCAATATTCCTATGGTGGCTATATTATTCACAATCTCTTTTCCTCAAGAACCTTAATACAACATCCAATAAATTCCAATGATTAATAGCCCCATACAATAATCCATGTTAACCTCAATCAACTCTTTTGCTACAACTTCTAAACCTCTATTGAATTCAATTTTTGGTAACCTAGTAACCACTTCCAAAGTTAACCATCAATAACAAATTGCCCAACCAAATAATTAATCTCCAAATACCAGTATCTCCTCCAAAATTCATGTCACCACTAATTCCTCAAAATCAACACAATTTGAACTCCTGATTACAACTAAATACCACGCTTTTGCTGCGTACTCTGATATTCACCACATGCCTAAAATTTATGTCCTCATAAAACTAACACCATCGAGTTCAAGGTGGCTTCATTCCTACTAACCAACTCTTATCACATTTTGGTAGAAAAATATTCTCTCTCCCAAAACTACGAGTTGTAACTCAAATTCCTCAATTAACTCCCGTAGCCTTGATCAAAATCAAATTCCATAAAATACATCCTTGATCATAGACAGAAATCCAATATCAAACAACCTCAACATCCCAAATTGAAAATAAGCAACCTCAACCCAAAATACATTCATCTCATCTACAATAAGAAGCATACTTTAAAAAGCTCGATTCCGACATGGCGAACCAATAAAAGCGCCTATAAAAATTCTACCAAACAACCTAAACCCCAAAGCTCAACACCTACATTTAGTACAACATCTAATCTAGCGGTGACTAAACTCACAACGAATCACCATTGACTTTACCAAAACATTATCAAAACCCTCTTGGTAACTTGCCCACCTATTTCTACTCCTATAAGCTGGTATTAACATGACTAGTTCCTTCAACAACATTTCACTATTAAACCTTTAGTCAAGCCATACTGCTTAAATATTCAATCTACCAAAAGCCATTGCACAACACTCATGGATCTTAAAGATTTATTGACTCACGTACCTGATTATAATATTCACTGCTAATGCCTAAACTTCAACTTCCAAGATCTCATCATACACTATACATGGCGACCCATCAATCTCTCTTCAAGTTAAATAACAATGTCCGTAATTCAACCAAATGGACACTCAATCTTCAAAGGTAAGTATAGCCTCAAGATAAAAATAAAAATACCTAAGTAACCTCAAGTCACAATTAATTCCTGAAAATAATCACAATAACTATTGTCAACCATGATTCCATTAAGTAACCCACTTGACTACATACTTTGATCAACTCACTGAAAATTCCAAGCCAAGGTCTCTTGAATTAGTACTATTGAGTCGACTCCTCTTCAACACTTACCAAAGTCACTTCCTCCAAACCAAAATAAGACTAGGACCTATACCCTCCGAAATGCGTACACATATCATTTCTACGCATCAATCTCATGCACCTCAGCCAAAATCAATAATCCTCCAAACGTGCAAGTGATCATCCTTACCATTTTCATCACTAGACCTATATCCTCGAAATCAACAAAAATCATTTCCTAAATCCACACCATCTATTATACTTAAATTAATATGGATTAAATCATTAACATGTCACTGTAACATCAAGTTAAAAATAATTATTTAACCAAACTAGATCAACATCTTCAATCCCCAGAAAATAAACAAACTAGATCATTACCGTCCATCTCCAAGGAAATTCTCGCCAAAAAAAATTCTCATATCGGTTACGCAACACTTATCAATCCTATTTTAATTCAGCCCTTCAACTCTGCAATTCTAAAACCTTAAACCAGATAAAAATAATTTCCCGATATCTTCAAGATCAATGACCTTAAATCTAAAACATTCACCTTATAAAATTTGTAAATTCTTAAAACCCCAATATTATCAAATTGCTTATCTAGGTCGGCAAGATCGAAAACTTCTGATCTAAGTAATCCCTTAATTGCTTGTTGAACCTACCACCTTAAATCTCATAACTTATTTCCTAAAAACAATGGGTCCTCAAATCTTAGATGAACTTCTCATAAATCTAACCTTGAGGTTCGTTGAACTTACAACCTCCTACCCAAAGACTCATTAAATAAATTTCTACGGAAGGTAAAACCTCAATTATCCTAGGCAATTTAAGAATTATTCCCCTCCTTAGCAAGAACTTGAGTTCCTACTCCCAAGTTCACCCAGACCCTGATGTTCGAGCCTTGATATTTAACAAACCAATCACCAAAAGTTTAGGCCTATTACGCCAAATGTTCAAACCTAACAATGACATTCACAATCGTACCAACTTCTTGCCAAAGCATAACCCTTAACCCACCTTACAAGTCCGAACAAAACAAAACACAACAAAATAAAATAACATACGACAAAAATGCATAAAACCAATGAAGTAGTTCACAATAAAATAATTAAAACAAATAAAATAACATACCATAAAATAAAACAATAAAATAAATAAACAAACAAGTAGTATACAATAAACTAAATAAAACCAATAAAACCGTAAACTTTAAATTAACTAATTTCAAATCACAACTTTTAAAACTTTCTAGTACTGTACCTATGGGACATGTGGTTTTACCCAGAGCCGAATTGCTCTGATACCACTTGTGGCGCCACTGACCCCCATGTAAGGAAATACGAGAATCGAGACGCAAGGATGGTGACAACACGGTCACGCATCCCAACGATAGTGCCAAGTGTATGTGTACATGCAAAATAACACAGCGGACTAGTAAACTAAGTACCAGAATTTAAATACAATCTAAACATCAGTAGAGGTTTAAAAAGTATTTATACAGCCATCCAAAATTAAAAATACAATAGAGTAAAATAAAAAAACTAACAAGTGATCCTAGATCACTCCTTGGGTGGAGCCGTCTCCTCAGACTCACCCTCATCCTCCTTATCTGCAACAAAATCTGCATTACCATAAAATGGTACCGCAGGTAAGTATAATCCAAATAACCACGTAATGGAAATGCATTAATGCAACTAACATGCATGCATATGATGAAATATGCATTTTCTTCAAAACATCATTTTTCCCGAAAATGATGTTTTTCCAACACACGCCAAAATCCATTTCGCCCAAAATATCCGTAATTCATTTTCCCAGACAATGGTTTACACAAAAATCCAACACACACAATTTTCCCAGAAAATAGTTCATTAACCCGTTATCACTATATGCACTATGGTCTCCCCTAGGGATCATCCGCATGTCCTGACTTCGCAGCGATGCTCAGTTTCGCACCCGGCGCGTACATGGCCAAGCATCCACACTACGCAACGAGCGATGCCTAGTTCCACCCCTAGCCCGTACGTGGCCAGACATCCTCTAGTCCCCGCCAGCAGAAGGACAACGGAGTCGGCACGAGAGAGACCATCTCGTCCGATCCCGTTGTCGCCCGGTGACAATCCAGGGGACGTTACTCAGTTTATTCCGCTCCCGAGTAACCAGAGGAGCTCTACCAAGATAATGCCCCATCTCGGCTTAGGGTCGTGATACACACACACCCAAAATCCATTCTCACATGAAAACCCAGTTTTCATAAACACATGAACATGAATGCACAACACGAAAACCCAGTTTCCTTTACAAACATGATCATGCGTGCAAAATGCAATGTACATGAACAACACAATATCCAAACCAACAATTACCAATCCAACAAATCCAACCAAATAACTTCAATCACCAATCCATCCGACCCCCGAACTACTCGGACTCAGTCCAGCATGTTCAACCAAATACAGTGAAATGAGTTAGTGTAAAAATACATTTAAATCACGAAAGTTCTTTGGAGAAATACTTATAGTGCAATATAGCAATTTCCGAAGGATCACGAAACTGCAAGAAGTGAAGTTTGAGCAACGCAACAGTGCAAAATACACTGTGGCCGTGGGTCACAAATACCCACTTTCAAACGGAGGCAAACGAAGACCCAAGATTGATAGGGTAGGGTCTAGGAAGGTCGGTGAAGCTAGTGGTGGAAGAGGTTGGTCGTGGGTGGCAGCGGTAGAAGACCAAAAACACCCAAATCGGAAATGTTATTGAAAATGCTTCACCGGTGACGGATCGGAGGTGGGATTGGGTCCAATGGGTTACTAAGAGGTCGAGGATGAAGTGGTGTGAAGATGGTGGCCAATGGTGGTGCGACGGCGGCGTAGCGGCGGAAAGAATGTCGCGGCTTCAATGGACTCGTGGTGGTTAACAGCGGCGCAAGGGAGGCTGAGATTGGAGGGGTGGCGTCGCCGACGGCTGGGGAAGCTAGGGAGCCGGGCGGTGTCGACCACTGCCGGCGCACGACGGCGGGCTAGGGAGGAGAAGGAACGGACGGAGGGAGAGGGGAGGGGCTGGGTCGCGCGGGAGGGAAGGAAGGAGAAGAAGGAAAAGAAAAGGAAAGAAGAAGAAAAGAAAAAGAAAAGGAAAATAAAAGAGGAAAATAAAAAATGTAGGGAAAGAAATGAGGCTCAATCCTCATAACTTGGGTCACAAAAATGATCCAACGGAAATGATTTCAAAACCACAAGTTAAATAAAATAGTTCAAACGCAATGGTAAAGTGAAATTAAAATAATTAAATCCAATAGTAATTAATTTAGAATAAAGAGATTTTAAACGCATGACAATAATTAATAATAAGAAAG
The DNA here is from genome assembly GCA_022457165.1 of Juglans mandshurica. NCBI lineage: Eukaryota > Viridiplantae > Streptophyta > Magnoliopsida > Fagales > Juglandaceae > Juglans > Juglans mandshurica. The sequence continues at coordinate 46,108,070 of CM039619.1, forward strand.
CACTTCAAAAATAATTTTCATAAAATTAAAAATCATAAAATAAAACCACTAAAAAAAATCCAACAATTTTAAAATAAGAGAATAAATTTGTGAATAAATAAAAATAATTCCTTCAGTAAAAATACACTAAAAAAGGGGTGTTACACATTTTATTTTATAACGTAGAGTCTTGCACCCTCGGTATGGAAGTAAAAAGTTTTAAATCGAACGGTTATTCCCGTTGTCCTTTCTAAAATCATTTTATAAAAAGTCCCACCACAAGGATGAACGTTACAATACTTGATTTATTTAATCTCGTTGTCCTTTCTAAAATCATTTTATAAAAAATCCCACCACAAGGATGAACGTTACAATACTTGATTTATTTAATCTCAATTCACATAGAATGAAGAATTCCCAAATATGGAAAACCATCTCCATAGTCAAATAGAATAACAAGTTTAAGGGAACATCTCTTTCATATTTATGCCCAATAACTAATTATTCAAAATCAAATTCAAAGATAACTGACCATTATTACTATCATTAACGATGCCAAAAGAAAATCAATGTATCTTAATTACATACACAATTTGACAACCTTTTTGAGGTATCAAAAGCAAAATAATAACAGGAGTATATAAGATCTTCCATTAAGTTGTAGCATCTTTGTAGCCAATAAGGGTTAATATAAAGAAGACTCATAACACTAAAGAAGAAAATGATGTAAGATACCGAGAAGCTTGTATGGAAGACCATAGGATCTACTTCATACCATTTTTTGTCACTTTCGTTTGAAGATTGGGCTGGTGTTGGATCTAACTCTTTTATTTTGGCACAACTTTTATCTAGTGGTGGTCCGCAAAGAAATAAGTTTCCTTCATAGCTGCTTTTCTCAAATGTTCCAAATTGTGCTTTCATATCTGGAACTTTACCTGATAGGTTGTTGTTGGCCACATTGAATACCTCAAGAAAGGTTAGATCAATCAATGCTGAAGGAATTTCTCCACTCAAACTGTTATGAGAGAGGTCTAGACTTTCCAAGAGAGCCAATTTCGAGAATGTTGTTGGAATTTTACCAGTCAGGTGATTGTAAGATAAGTTTAGTGCACGCAATGAAGATATTTGGCCCAACGCAAGTGGGATGCTACCTGTTAGATTGTTGCATGAGAAATCCAATCCAGACATGTGACGAAGGATATAACCCTTATAAGAACTATGCCTATATTTGGTTACAAACTCAATCTTTACTTCTGCATCAGTATATTCTTTATCTTCGTCGAAGAAGTTAGCAACATTGCTTGAGAAACCTTTATGTGTGTAAGGTAGATAACCCCTAGGCATTGAAAAAGATATTTTACGAGAATAGTCAAAACTACGTTCCGCGAACTTCCCAAAATATATCTTGTAGAGGCATTGTGGTATGGTACCAGAAAAAACATTCTTGGAAAGATCCATTATGTTTATCATCTTTAACAAACATAACTCATTCGGAATTATACCAGTGAAATGATTGCCACTCAACAAAAGTACTCGTAACTGTTGAAGTTCTTTGATTTCAATAGAGATGTTGCCCGTAAATTTGTTATCTCTAATATCCAATATCGAAAGAGATGAGGAATTGAAAAGAACTTTCGGTATCGATCCTGTGAATTTGTTCCCTTGCAAATATAGGTGTTCAAGATTTGGTAGATTCAAACAAAAGGGTAACAATCCCTTAAATAAGTTATGAGAAAGGTCTAAAGTACCTGTCATACTTAGTTCACATGGGATCTGACCATAAAAATCATTGTTAGCCATTATAAGAGTGTTGAAGTATGACGTGTTCCCAAGCCATCGGGGGATTGTACCTGAAATTTTGTTGTTGCCGATATCTAAATATAATAGACTGCCAACAGTTGAATTCGGTACCAATGAGATACTTGTGAATTGATTACCATTCATTTGCAGAATTCTCTTGTTTGTCCCAATGAAAATTGCACCGTTGAAGCTGTTATAAGCAAGGTTTAAAAATTGCAATGACAAGCAATCTGTATTTAATCCTCTTGGAACCCCGCCTGAGAAATGATTGAAAGACAAATCTAATACCTCCAAATAAAGCATGCCACTAATTGAGGAAGGAAGATTACCTTCAAGATTATTATTGGAAAGATTTAGATATACTAAATTTGGAAAAATCATACCAATGTTTTCTTGAAGTTTTCCATCCAAGTGATTGTTTGAGACATCCATCAAGGTAATATGCGTGTGGATCAATGATGGTATATATAACTGACCCATAAAAGAGTTATTTCGAAGATCTAGCACGTGTAATCTTGTATTGTTTTCAACCAACCAATTCGGAAAGCTTCCGTTCAACTTATTGTGAGAAAGATCAACTGTATCCAATTCATGCTGGACAAGAAGAAATTTCGGAATACTGCCGGTGAGCTTGTTTAGATTACAGTTGGACAATTCAATGATCTTCAGCTGAAACAAAGGGGACCAACCCATGGAACCTTCAGTTTCTATTTCAACTTTATTGTTTTGGCCGTTGAATCTAAGAACCTCAAGTTTAGAGTAATTGGCAAATAAGTTGAATGAGAATATGCCCACAAACTGGTTATAACTAAAATCAATGTACTCGAGACTCATTCTGCTGGCTTCTACATATGATGATGAAGCATTTCCATTGAATTGGTTATCGGAAATATCTAACACCACAAGAGATGTCATATTGTTTAGGCATGGAGGTAGGATCCCCTCAAAGTAATTGTGAGATAGATCTAACACTTCAAGCTTCTTCAGCGCACAAAATTCTGTCAAAACAAATAGCATCAAAATTGATTATGCTCTACTCTAACAGTCGGTCAGACCAATCACATTTATATTCAATTTAAAAAAATGGTCAATTCATAAGTAATTATAGATCATTAGGGTAATGCTAACAAAGTGTAAAGGCCTGTGCAAAAGTAGTTTTGCAACAAGTTGAGAAATGATTCCCAAGTACAAATTTGCACTGATATCCAAATTAATTCTCTAACTTGCTTGGATTGGCCAGCTCTACAAGAGACATGGTGTCAAGTTTACCAACTAACTCTATAAAGATGGACTGCTTATGTTTTTCGCCCACCAATTAATTACCATGCACTATTTTGATACTTATTCTTGAACTTTGACTTATTCCCCCACCCCCCTTTATATATATATATATATATATATATATATATATATATATATATATAAAAAGACTTATAAGTGTAACTTTGATCATAATTGCTTTTAAGTATCAATTATACATTTGTAAAAAAATCAGCATTGATTTTATAACAAATATATATGTCTAAAGAGGCAGAAATATTCTTAATATTAACCCTAAGCATCTCCAATTAAATGAAAGTTGATAATTTCATCTTTTTATGTATATATTCTTGTTAAAACAATGGGTACTTGACAATGGAATTTCGAATTAAGGTCATAGTTACACTGTGTTCTTCATGTGTAGTGGATGCAAAAGATCCATAGAATACTAATTCTTCATGTCATCATAAGAGATAACTCTTTCTTACCTTGGATTGCTAGTCGTCCACCAAATTTATTCTCTCCCAAGATAAGAACCTCCAAGTTTGTTAAATTTGCTAGCTCTGCATAACAGTAAATTAAAAAAAGTGATCACATTTTAATTATAGCATAATAGAACTTGTTGTTATAACATATTTCATGCTGCCATTGCACAACCCCGTACAATCACCAATGAGTATCATCATTGCCTTAACGTCATGAATGATTTAGATTTAGATTATCAAATCAATGTGATGATTTCAATTTTTTTTTTTTGTTTCTAAGTTAATATGAAATTCAAGTTTAAAATCTTGTCCAAATCTAAATAATGTTGACATTTGATTCCAAGCGGTACATACAAATGTAATTCACTTGTATCTCAAAGCCTACGAATCTATGCATTAAAATTATTGTTCAAATGCCAAAGAGAGAGATTAATTCTGGTAATGTTTTTTTTTATAATTAACATGCATGCTATATATGTCATATATTATATACATGTAATCTGACAAATGACGTCCTAAAAAATTAACATACCTTTGGTTGGAAAGGATCCCGTCAAGTCATTGTATTTAAGATTGAGAGTCTTAAGAGATTTGACTGCAGCAATTGATTGAAGAAAACTAGTGTCGTTGAGGGCATAATTCTGACTAAGATCTAATATCTCCAAGTTCTCCAATCTTGACAACATTTTCCAACCTGTAGTTAATAATTTATTAATTTATTTTTTTATGAAACGAAGAAAAAACCAATACAATTAGAATGAATATTAAGAAAAAGCGTAGATGTATTATTAGAATCCCATCTCGAAAGCACACATTAGTTTTGGTGGCTTCTCTGAGGGTATTTGAAGCACTACTACTACTGCTGCTTCAGCTAATTAAAGAAAGAAAAAACAATTGGATGGAGTTGTTATGCGTAGTTGAATAAGAGCTTTAGACCCATGTAAATACAAGTGTAATTAAATGCATAGAAATAGGCAAGAAGCCCTCGGGAATTATTGAAATAATAGTAATAAAATAATATCATCTCTCTAGACAAACGGATTGCATAAAAAGTTTTTGTTTCCTAAAAAAATTAATTAAGTGGACTTGAAATTATAAGTGGGCTAAAGGCATATTGCATAAACAATGGGCACTTGAAAAATTAAGTGGGCTTTGGACCAGCATTTGTTTGATATATAATAAGTGGCCGCATGCTTCAAATGCCAACCACAAACACTAATTCATCAATACGTAATCTAGCAAATATTTGGACAACATGACGTAATATTCACATAATTATTAAGTCCATTAGAAACGGTTTAAAACAAACATATATGGATTACTGTGAGATCTAAATTAATTATCATTATCAATAAAATATATTACCTTCACCTCCTCCTTGTAAATTATTCCCCATAAGACTCAATGTCGTAAGAGATGTAAGCCCACTTAGAGATGGTATGATGCTGTCATTAAACCAATTCCCATCAAGATTCAATGTCTTCAGATTTCTCAATACGGCAAGCCTTTCGAAAATACCTTGCAAGAAAATTATTGGAAGACACAACAAAATAACTTTTATCAATTAATGTCCTTCAACAACAGAATTAAATACACGTGCATGTAAGAATACTTATAAATACATTGATAATTAAAGCGACGTAGGTGCACCATGCGAATCTCAAAGCGGCAGACAAGTAGTACTGTTTTATTTTGAATGTACTCTATGCATTAAAAGTATGACTAGTGCTAGTTGCCGCTAGCACATTTTCCTAAAAGTATTGCTCAAATGCCAATGAGAAGGATTAATAAAATGTTGGAAAATCGACATATAAATATATATATCTTTGGTTATAAATATAGATTTTTAAGAGATTTGATTGCAGCTAATGAATGAATACAATTGAGCACAGAGTGGGAGGAACATTCAAAGATCTAGCTTACAGTACTTAATTCAGACTTTAAGAGAGCTAGTGGAAGGCCTTTTTGAGTTACTGGAGGATGATGAAATGATTGAATTTACTATTACCCTCAAGGAAGATATGGAAGAGAATTATGAATGAAATGGTGTTTAAAAATGTTTTTCTTCATCCAAATGCCATTGTCCAGCAAGCTAACCAGTTGATTGATGAACTTAGCCAGATTCAGCAACATACAAAGACGATCATACCCCTACTAATCTGCAATCACACAACTCTTGGGAAGCTCCACCACGATCGAGGCAGCTTGAAACTGAACTGAGATACAGCTCTAGACAAAATGTTGCTCATGCCTTGACTCTTTTCATATATAGAAAATCAACTAATTATAATTAAGGAAAATAAATTAATATATAATATTCTGTACCATAACCACTCCTTGATGTACGCAAGTCCGTTAGAAACGGGTCAAAACAAGGATTGCAAATTAATAATATATATATATATATGTATGTATGTATGTATGTATGTATGTATGTATGTATTATACATACGGGAAGGAAGACTAGTATAATAGTGAGAAATATCTAATTATATCCCTAAGTTTTCCAACCTGTAGTTAATTTATTAATTTATGTTATTATGAATACATAAGAAAGATTCAGACTTTTGGACAACATGATGACGTACGTAATAATCATATATAAATATATATAGGAATACGAATAATATTTTAAATCTAAAAAAAAATATATAAAAAACATCCTAATATTTAAGCTGTAATTAATATTTTGAAATTATTAATATTTCATTCTAATACTATAAATTGATTAGTCAATATCTCAACTAAATTAATATTTCATTCTAATATCCCTAAATTAGTCTTTTGCCTCAACTCTATAAAAATATAACATAATAAGTGGTGTGAAAACACTAATTCAGGTTTTTGTTTCCTAAAATATTTCGTCTTTCACTTACAAATAAATTAATGACGTGTGGTGTGAAAAAGTGTAGATTGAAAGCACAAATAATAAGCTAAAGTACCAATTGAATATTTAATAGCAAGGCGACTGCCATCAATCAGACTAAAAATTAGCATACCTTTGGTTTCAAAGGATCCGCCCAAGTCATTCCAAGCAAGATTCAGATTCTTAAGGGATTTGATTGCAGCAATTGATTGAAAAAAACTAGTGTCGTTGAGAGAATTGTAAAAAAGATCTAATATCTCCAAGTTCTCCAATCTTGACAACATTTTCCAACCTGTAGTTAATTTATTAATTTATGTTATTATGAATACATTAGAAACGTTTTAAAACAAACATATATATGAAGTACTGTGAGAGAATTAATTAACATTATGAATAATATTACCTTCACCTCCTCCTTGTAAATTATTCACCCTAAGACTCAATGTCGTAAGAGATGTAAGCCCACTTAGAGATGGTATGATATTGCTGTCTTCAAACTTATTCCCATCAAGATTCAATGTCTTCAGATTTCTCAACATGGAGAGCCTTTCGAAAGAAGTATCACCTTGCAAGAAAATTATTGGAAGACACAACAAAATAACTTTTATCAATTAATGTTCTTCAACCACAGAATTAAAAAGAAAAAAAGAAAGAAAAATAAAATATTAAAAGAAGATTTCAAAATAACTTTTATCCATTAATGTCCTTCAACAGGATTAAATACACGTGTAAGAATACTTTTAAAAATATTGATAATCAGTAGTACAGTTCCGATATAAAAACCATTTCATTTAATTTTATCATTATAATTTTTATAAATTTTTATATTAAATATAATAAAAATTTAATTTTTTTAAATTTTAAAATAATCAAAATATTAAAAAAAATTTAATAATATTTTATTTAATTTTTAATTTTTATTTAAAATCATCTTATCATATCTTATTTTAACCGCACATGTACTCTATGCATTAAAGTATTGTTCAAATGCCAACGAGAAGGATTAATAACATGCTGAAAAATCGACATATACACCAGCTTTGATTTGACTGCAGCTAATAAATGCATAAAAAAATTTATTATAGGAAAAAGAAATTTATATATGAGATTATAAATTGATTATACATATATGAAAAATACTATTCTTATCGTTAATTTCTATCGTTAATTTTTATTATTGTTAGTTTTTTATTTTTTTTACTCAAAAGCACTAACGGGAGCCCCAGCGGGAGCTTTCAATGGTGGGAGTAGCACCGCTCTACATACATAAATACATATATATATATATATATATATAATGAAAAATACTATTTCTACATAAAGTTTCTATTGAATTGTATTTTCTTTTCTTTTTTTAATTTTTTTACTTAGAAATTAGTAATTAAAGAAGTATTTTTAAATGAATTTATGATTTTTTTTATTTTTAAAAAATATATAAATACTTTAAAAAAAATGAAAGCAAAAAAGACAAAAATCATCATATAACTAGAGCTGAGAGTGATTAATTTCCAACGCGATACATCACATAGATATGCTAGTTCTACATCACATTAAAAAAATGATAACATTTGAAGTATAGCATAATAGAATTTGTTGTAAAAACATATTTCATGCTGCCATTAGTATCAGTACTCGTGAGCATCTTCATTGCCTTAACGTCAATGATTTAGAATTAGATTATCAAATTAATGATTTCAAATTCTTTTGTTATTAAGCTAATTGATATGAAATTCAAGTTTAAAATGTTGTCCAAACCTAAATAATTTTGGTATTTGATTCAAATAGAGTAGAGTATTTGTAGTTGTTAAGTCAAATTTAAGCTTATATTATGTTGCCATGGCATGTAATGCCTAACATAACGTACGTTTTCTAACATAAGCTAAAAATTGCATTCCTTCAGTTGGAAAGGATCCCGTCAATTCATTGCGAGCAAAATTCAAAGTCTTTAAGGATTTGACCGCAAAAATTGATTCAAACTAATTAGTGTCGTTTAAAGAATTTTAATACTTAAAGAAAGAATCATGCATTTATTAATTTTCAATTTTAAGGATCTAATACTAATTTTCAAGTTCTCTAATCATGCATGACATCATTTTCCACTATGTAGTTAATTTATTAATTTATTTTATTATGAAATAAAGAAAAAAAATCATATAAGAATGTATTTAGAAGAAACATAGTGATTTAGAACTTATAAACTAAATATGCAAGATTCAGACTTTTATTCATAATAAAGAATTGAAAATTAAAAATCATGAATATATATATATATATATATATATATTTATATATATATGAGAGTGAAAACAAATAATGACAAATTAAACAAAGTAATGATCAGGACTAGTGCTGCATGTAATTGAATAGTTTGGAGCGAGAACACGTACATTTAAGAAATCCAATATAAAGGCTAAAAAGGCTTATAACACGTGATCAATATTCATCTCTAGAAAAATTAGTTTAATTACGAGACTCATCAGTACCTTTGAGTTTGGGGATGAAAGTGATCCATTCAGAAACGGTATAAATTAAAATGACTAAAAGCAATTAGTATAGGACCAACAATTAATAATATAATAGGACAATATAATTACCTTCAACATGATTTACTCCGAAATTATCTCCGAAATTATTCCATGAAAGACTTAATGTCATAAGGGATGTAAGGTTACTTAGAGATGGTATGATGCTGTAGCCAAAGCTATTCCAATCGAGGATCAATGTCTCCAAGTTTCTCAATACCGCTAGCCTTTCGAAACCTACAAATTAAATTAAGAAAATAACTTTTTTCATTGTCCTTTTTTAAAAACAAAACAAAATTTTCAATTAAAGCACGCACTTGCCTTGATTTGGGAGGCTACCATTGTACCCATTCCAGCTTATATCCAGAGTGTTCAAATTTCTCAACGTAACTAATTCTACATTAATAATCCAAGTTGACGATAAAGTATAAGATTATTAGATATATAAAATATATAATTAGATAAAAGAGATCACTTTAATTACCTTGTGCTGGAAAGTATCCCTCCAACTTATTCTGAGTAAGATTTAAAGTCTTGAGCGAAGTGATAGCACCCAGAGATTGTAGAATGCTATTGTCATGACCAAAAAAGTTGTAACCAAGGTTTAAAATTTCCAGATTCCTTAGGGTTGAAAGCTTTTCAAATCCTGCAAAATATATTTTAAGAAATAGATAGAGTTTACAGATTGAGTGAATATTAATCTATATATATCTAAATGAGTTTAGAATCTTTGAGTGGAGTTGTATAATTTGCATACACCTTAAATATAAATTTATATCTCCTGGCCGCCTATTGAAAGTGAAACACGTGCTTTAACGTTAGCTTGGCTACTTACAAAATTACAATTTGTAAAATTACATAAGTATTTATAATTAAAGACCTTTTATATAATATAAAACTAGTATATGTTTCGAACAAAAATAACACTTAATTAGGTAATTTTAGAATTTTTAGTTGAAATAATTCAAACTTTTCAGGAATATTATTACAAAGGCATTATTACAAATAAGATTAAAATTAAAAGTAATAGACACAAGATGTAAGAATATTATATATTAAAACTCCTCATTCCTCACAACGTGCGTACGTACCTTCATCTGGTATGCAACCATCGATTTCATTAAAGGATAGATCAAGACTTCTTAACTCCTTGAAAGGCTCTAATAGAGACACATTTAACAACCATCGACGTTCCTCATAATATTTCTCCTTTTCGGAATCATAATAATAATCATCATAGATATATTTAGGATTCTGCATTAAATTGTCGAGGGACAGTTCTATCAGATGACCTGTGGTGGAGTTGCACGTGACCCGCTCCCAATCACAACAATCACTCTTCTCATGGTCGACCCATGAAGGAAGATGATGATAGGCTGAATTATAAGCTCTGAGAGACGGAATGGATATGATAAGAAATGACTTCAAGTGAAGCAGACCAACTCTCTCTTCCTCCAAGCAACCCATGTACTCATGAGTTTGAACAAAAACCACTAAAACCCAAAGCAAAGCCTTCATTGAGAAATAATATTGTAAGACACCCATATTCATTTCTATATAAAATCTGCTTGTTTTGGCTGTTCTATTGTGAGTATCATGGCTTTCCACAACTCGAATATATATAAGAAAAATGGAACACGGGACTTAATTAAGAGTGTGTTGAGTGGCTGAAATTGAAAGTTAGGAGCTATATTGACTTAGACTAATTAATAATTAGACCCATATCTTACGCATGCATGCAGTAGTGGAGATCACTAGTGCCTTAACTTCCACGTTTAGATAGATATGGGTTGTCATTTTCCACATTGATGTTAAGACATAACTATAAATAATAAATTTACATATTTCATGAGCTGAACTTTTTGAGATAAGTGGTGATTTCATATGGTATTATAGTAGATATCTTGAAGTTTTTGGAACAAATAGTAATTTCATATAATATCAGAGTAAAGGTTTTGAGTTTAAATTCTGACTTTACACTTCATTGCTCATTTAGTTAAATGTTTCACATGGTGATTTTACAATTGATAGATTTCTTTTTTGTAAGAATGACAAACAAACTGATGAATAATTTTTTTTGTAGTGATCAGAGGCCGATGTTAGAGAAGACATTGAATGTTCCTTTAATTTCCACGTTCACATGGATAGGTTTTAATTAGTTTCCATGTGCACGGATTGTGACTTGGTCTATAATCCAAGCACTAGCATTTCGAGTTTACGTACCAAACCTACCCAAAAAATAATTGATCCGAGAATGATGGCCATTAAGTCCCTCAAATTGCAGTACTGATAATCAGATCAACATGCAATTTCATGCAACTAAACTTTTTCAAACTTTTTCACAAACAATTTCATCTCAAATTTCCAAACAAAATAAAGTAAATATTAATTTAATTTTTTCAAATTTTAAAACAAAGATAATATTAAAAATGATAACAACTTTCACAAAAAAAATATTTTTTTTTTTTTTACATTATCATGACCCTATTCGCTTGATTCACATCCTCATTTTGTATTTTAAAATATTAAATTAGAGTGGACCCTTTCAAAACAATATGTAATCCAATGGTCTTCCTACATATATTATATTATATCATTTTTTTAAAATTTATGATTGTATTTAGATTTTGGACCAATTAATTAAGAAATATTATGACTCCGAGTACCACTGCATGAGAAACTTTGGAAAAATGGGTTACGGGAGTTCAGAGTACTGCATGTTCATTGGCTGAAGTTTAAAGTTAGGATGTGTATTTCCCACAATGACTTGGAGTCTTGGTCTAGTACTTAGACCCATTACTTACGCATTACAGAGACCGAGCAGTGACTTTATTTCCAGATTTATAAATTTGGATTGGAGGTGTCAGTTTCTACAATGACTTCATTGAATTGAGGTGCCTTCACTTTCAGTGCCTCAAAAGATACACAAAATATTTTATTTCATTTCTTCGTTACAACTTTCTCAAATTTTTATATAAAAATATAATAAAAATTTAAAAATTGAAAATATCAAAATAAAAATAATACTAAAAAATTATATTTAATAATATTTTATTCAACTTTCAATAAAACATCTCATCTCATCTGAATTGTGCATCCAAACCCACCTTTGGTGCTTTCCTTGGAAAAAACATATAAATATACATGCCCTACTTCTACTAGTAGAAGTAGAAGTTTTAGGCACTGTATATATTTTATATACCGCTCACTTTGTCCAATTAACAGACACCACATGAATTATTAAAAAGAAATCTAAAAAATATATATTCAAAATAATGTATAGTACCCGAAAATACAAAGAGAGAAAGGGTAAAATCCTAAATTCTTTCTACCCTTTTATGTTTGTATTTTTAATTTTTTTAATAAGTCATGTAGTATCACAATATGGTCTCGCATCAATAGGACAGAGTGAGCGGTATAACTTGGGGGCATATTATGATTACTCTATAACAATTTTTTTTTTTTTACTTATTATTATATTTACACTTTAGACCTATTGAATTTAGAAACATTAGGACACCAAGTCCACCATCATAGGAGTTTTTGAGAATACCTTTTGCGTGTGGAATTTGTTGGATGGTAGCACATTTGTTGGTGATACTGTTCATGCAAATGATGCGGACTGCTATCTGCCCATGTCTAAGCAATTCTGGCCCTTTAATATTTTACTTATTCTGCCATTGATTTACTCCAAAAGCAACAATTTCAAACAAAAAGGAACATATAGGTGTTCATGCAAAATAAAAAGAGTAATCTAGTTTCCATTAATTAAACAACTTAATTTTTTTTTGTAGTGAGAGGCTGATATTAGCCAATTGTTTGAGAGGCCTACTATAGAATAAGAAAAATAGTATTATTTGATGAATTGCTCGTAAGAGTCTGATCTCAAGTGAGAACGCGTATAGAGAAGACTTTGAATGTTCCGTGAATGAAGTAAACAAAATTACCATTTCATCTCAATTCTCCAAACAAAGTAAAGTAAACATTAATTTAATTTTTTCAAATTTTGAAACAAAAATAATATTAAAAATGATAACTACTTTCACCAAAAAAAAAAAAAAAAACTTTCACAATATTCGCTTGATTCACATCGTCATTTTGTATTTTAAAACAATATGTAATCCAATGGTCTTCGTACATATATTATATTATATCATTTTTTTTAATTTACGATTGTATTCAGACTTGGATCGACCAATTAAGAAACATTATGACTCCAAGTACCACTGAATGAGAAACTTTGGAAAAATGGGTTACCGGAGTTTAGAGTACTGCATGTTCATTGGCTGAAGTTTAAAGTTAGGATGTTTATTTTCCACATTGACTTGGAGTCTTGGACAAGTTAGACCCATTACTTACGCATTACAGAGACCGAGCAATGACTTAATTTCCAAACTTCGATTGGAGGTGTCAGTTTCCACAACGACTTCATTGACTTGAGGTGCCTTCACTTTCAGTACCGGCTGGAATTTAATATTTGGAGCACTATGGACTTGGACTGAGCCAAACTTGACACCACAAAAGAGTGGAGTTTGGTGGGTTTGGACAGATAAACTATCTCGTGATTATAAATTTTTCAAATTTTAATATAAAAATATAATAAATAATTCAAAATTTTTAAATTTTAAATTTTAAAATAAAAATAATATTTAATAATATTTTATTCAACTTTTAATAAAATATTTCGTCACATTTCATTTTATCTGAACTATGTATCCAAACCTACCCTAAGTGCTTTTCCTGGAAAGAACGTATAAATGTACATGCCCTACTTCTACCAGTAGAAGTAGAAGTTTTAGGTATTGTATATATTTTATATACAGTTTACTTTATCCAATTAACAGACACCACGTGAATTATAAAAGATAAATTTAATAAATATATATTCAAAATAATGTATAGTACCCAAAAACACAAAAAGAGGAAGGGTAAAATCCTAAATTCTTTATACCCATTTATGTTTGTATTTTTTTTTTTTTTTTAATAAGCCTTGTAGTATCACAATATAGTCTCACGTCAATGGGACAACGTGAGAGGTATAAGTGAGAGGTATAACATAGGGGTATACAATTTGTTTTTTTCTTTTTACTTTATTATTATATTTACACTTTAGACCTTTTGAATTAAGAAACATTATGACGCCAAGTCCATCATCATACACTACAACACAATTTATCTTTTGTGATAGAGGAAACTGTCACAAAAAATTACCAAAACGTCACTAAAGATATTTAGTAATGGTTTGAAACCGTCACCACGACTGTCACCTAATGTGCGTCACAGAAAACAATTAGTGAACTGTTGAACCGTCACTAAAAATATTTTTAGTGATAATTGGAGGTGTTCCGTTTGGTTGAACGTTCGAACGTTCTCTTTTTTTGTGACGATTGAGAACTGTCACAGAAAGTAACATTCGAACGTCAAATTAATTTTCCAACCTGTAGTTAATTTATTTTATTATGAAATAAAGAAAAAAAATCATATAAGAATGTATTTAGAAGAAACTTAGGGATTTAGAACTTATAAACTACATATGTAAGCTGATTCAGACTTTTATTCAGAATAAAGAATTGAAAATTAATAATCATGGATATATATATATATATATATATATATATATTTATATATATATGAGAGTGAAAACAAATAATGACAAATTAAACCAAGTAATGAAGACTAGTGCAGCAGTGCTGCATGTAATTGAACAGTTTGGAGAACACGTACGTTTAAGAAATCCAATATAAAGGCTAAAAAAGCTTATAATACATCATTTGTCTCTAGAAAAATCCCAATCAAAGCTAGAGCTTATTATATGTGATCAACTAAAATCATAAGTACAAAAAACACTTGAACTCGATCGTAAGTACTATTAATTATAGTATAATACCCAAAACCACCGATATCTCAAATTTCCAAACAAAATAAAGTAAATATTAATTTAATTTTTTCAAATTTTAAAACAAAAATAATATTAAAAATGATAACAACTTTCACAAAAAAATAATTTTTTTTTTTTTTTTACATTATCATGACCCTATTCGCTTGATTCACATCCTCATTTTGTATTTTAAAATATTAAATTAGAGTGGACCCTTTCAAAACAATATGTAATCCAATGGTCTTCCTACATATATTATATTATATCATTTTTAAAAAATTTATGATTGTATTTAGACTTTGCACCAATTAAGGAATCTTATGAGAAACTTTGGAAAAATGGGTTACCGGAGTTGAGAGTACTGCATGTTCATTGGCTGAAGTTTAAAGTTAGGATTTTATTTTCCACATTGACTTGGAGTCTTGGACAAGTTAGACCCATTACTTACGCATTACAGAGACCGAGCAATGACTTAATTTCCAAATTTATAAATTTGGATTGGAGGTGTTAGATTCAACGATGACTTGATCATTGACTTGAGGTGCGTTCACTTTTAGTACCGGTTGGAATTTAAAATTTGGAGCACTATTGACTTGGACTGAGGCAAACTTGACCTCAAAAGTGTGGAATTTTAGGTGTTTTCCCTTGAAAGAATATATAAATATACATGCCCTATTTCTAGAAGTAGAAGTTTTAGGCACTGCATATATTTTATATGAGAAATTATATTTGCAATCGTGAGTATGCAAGTGTCGTATAGTCATTTTAAAAAAATGAATAAATATAAGACCCATATGAAAAGAAATTAATTTTTTAATAGTGGATCCCACTCTTTTTCAAAGCGACTGCACGACGTTTATGCATTTTACGACTGTATGTAGCATTACTCATGTTATATACGCCTCACTTTGTCCAATTAACAGCACCACATGAATTATTAAAAACAAATTTAAAAATATATTTTCAAAATAATGTATAGTACCCAAAAATACAAAAAGAGAAAAGGTCAAATTCTTAATTCTTTCTATCATTTTATGTTTGTATTTTTAATTTTTTATTAAGCCATGTAGGGGTGTGCAATTGGATCCAGATCCTGATTTTAAAAACTGGGCGGTTATCCACCCAGATTTAATCCGGACAGATAACCAGATTATAATCGGATATCCGGATTATAACCATCCCAATTTTTTTTTTAAAGACTTTAAAACTTTAAAAAAAATTATAGTTGTTTTCATTTTTTTAAAAAAAATTATGATATCATTAAATTGCCCAGATTTTTTTTTAAAAATGATTTAAAAATCTAATAAGACGATTGCTCCCAAAAGCTGCCTCTCCCAGTAATGGACCTGCTATTGCTCCAGGGACTTGTGGCCAGTACAAAAGATGCATTGCATACAAGAACCAAAGCTCTTCCAAGGTTTCATAAGCAAGTTCATAATAAGGATTATTTGGCTACCCAATAAGATGCATTTAAGGTGTAGATAATAAATGATTTTATAAAGCCAAAACGTTAGATAGACCATTTTGATGAGCAGATCTTCTATTTATTTATTTCCTTATTTCACTTGGCCTAATCTTTTCCTATAGATAGACCATCTTATTGTACATAACAGATGATTTGTTAGACCAATTGGAAATCCCACACTTGTAGCCAAGAATCATGCATTTTCCAAGTCTATAGCAGTATTCCAATCACCTCCAGAACCAGCGTGCTCTACCTCCTTGGTTTCTCCTTTCCCTTGTATCATGCAAAAGTCTTCTTTCCATCTTTGTATATTTTCATATTTGTTCTTGTATAGTTGTAACCTCTCATATTATTTAAATCAAATGAACATGAACGAGAGCGTAAGTTGGCCTCTCTGTTTTATTCTCTATTACGTTCATAAGTTCTTACATGGTATCAGCCAGGTAAGGCTTATGCCCAATAAACACGATCCTACAACCCAGCTTCCGCACCACAATATCCAAACACAATGGCCTCTTCCTTTCAAACTACACCTTAGTTTCAGAAATTGGACGGCCCCAATTATCTTACCTGGCGGATCCAATTTCTTGTTTTTCTAAAGAGTTATGACATTGTTGGTCTTGTTGATGGCACCAATCCTACTCCAGCCAAGACTCTGCCCGACGGCGCACCGAATCTGGAGTTCACTACCTAGTCGAAGAAAGAACATAATGTTCTCAGTTGGCTCTATGCCTCCATTTTGTTCATTGTGTCCTTTAGGGAAATCCAAATAATTACTCTTTAGTGACTCAACTCGTCAAACAAATCATCCTTTAGCACTTATTCATTCAGATGTATGGACATCTCCTGTGTATTCGGTTGGTGGATCAAAATATTATGTTCTTTTTGTTGAAGACTTTTCTCGTTTTACTTGGCTATATCCCATCAAATTTAAAAATGAGGTATCGGCAATCTTTAAACAATTCAAAACTCTCGTGGAAAATGTGTTTTCTTGTAAAATTCCACAATTACAAACCGATAATGGCGGTGAATTTACCTCCACCGTTTTTAAATCTTTTTTACAAGAAAATGGCATCTTTCATCGACTAACGTGCCCTCATACCTCCCAACAAAACGGGATCGCCGAAAGAAAACATCGTCACATAATTGAAACCGACTTAACTCTTCTAGCTCGATCCCACCTGCCCAATACATATTGGCCCAATGCTTTCCTCACGTTTATCTTATAAATCGTCTTCCCACAAAAGTCTTACATCATTTGATGCCTTTCTACATGTTCCATAAAACAGTTCCCAAATACTCACATCTTAAAATTTTTGGCTTTGCATGTTTTCCTTTACTCAGGCCATATGAAACTCACAAACTCTCTTTCCAGAGTAAAGAATGCATCTTTATAGGATGTGCCAGTCAAAAACGTGGGTATAGGTGTCTTGACTACAACACTGGTCGTGTATATGTGTTGCGTAACGTCATTTTTAATGAACAAGATTTTCTTACGACACGTGGAGTCCTCTCTTCTACTGCCTTGCCGAGTACGAGTTCCTCAGGTACATCTCCTTCCCCGTTTTCATTTCCACATTTGCAAACCAATATTTCTCCAAACACAGATGCAGACTTCACCATCCCCAACCCAGAAATTTCAGACCCCCCTCTTACCTTTCAATCTTCCAAAAATCAACCAGAAATTCCATCGCACCCAATATTCGATCCTCCCATCACGGCTTCAACTCCCAACTCGATCTCGTCAGCCACAACCCTATTTGTTCCTCCCACCACGGCTTCCACTCCCCACTCAATCCCGTCAAGCCCAACCTAGTCCGACAGCCAAACCATTAACCCCAACCAAGTCACAACCCGATCCATGACTGGACATTCCAAACCCAAAATATTCCAAGACTTCACCTCTTTCTATTCAACTCAGCATCCCCTGCAGGTACTCTCCACAGTAGTCACCGACACTGAGCCTTCCACCTACACACAAGCTGCTTCTTCTCCCCAATGGCGTGCTGCGATGGGCTCCAAGTTTGACGCATTAATGGTGAATGGGACTTGGTCACTCTGCCCTCGTCCACCCGGTAAGCACGTTGTTAGAAATAAATGGGTGTTTAAGATCAAACAGCTCTCTGATGGTACGTTTGAGCGCTATAAAGCGCGTTTAGTTGCAAAGGTGTTTGATCAACAATATGGCATTGACTATGCCGAAACATTTTCACCAGTAGTGAAGCACGCCACAGTTCGTATGGTTCTGGCCTTGGCAGTCTCTTTTCACTGGAATATACGACAGTTAGATATTTCAAATGCATTTTTGCATGAGTTTTTGGATGAAGAAGTATTTATGGAGCAACCTCAAGGGTTTGTTGATGAGAATTATCCAGATCATGTGTGTCGTTTGCACAAGTCCCTGTATGGCCTCGAACAAGCACCATGTGCTTGGTTTCGCCGTCTCTCACAATCTCTGTTGGAATATGGTTTATTGAGTCTACTGCGGATTACTCTCTTTTTATCTATGCTACTGACTCAGTCAAATTATATGTGTTGGTTTACGTTGATGACATTCTCGTCACTGGTTCCAGCAAGGATGCTATTGATTCATTCATTTTATCTCTCAAGAATTCATTTCTAGTTAAAGATCTGGGTGAACTGAGTTTTTTTCTAGGTGTCCAAGCTAGTCGTGATCAAAATGGGCTACACCTACGTCAAACCCGGTATATCACTGATCTGCTTGACAGCACCAAGATGGTGGGTGCTAAACCTCTCAACTGTCCAACCACCTCTGGACCGAAACTCTCTTCAACAGAAGGTGAGCTTTTATCCAATCCAACTGAATATCGCCGTGTAGTTGGGGCTCTTCAGTATTGTACAATCTCGCACCCTGACATTGCATATGTTGTCAATCAATTGTGCCAATTTATGCACAATCCTAGAGAGCCCCATTGGATTGTTGTGAAACGAGTGCCTCGCTACCTTAAGGGTAGTATTGACTATGGTCTCTACTTTTCTGCTGGTGCTATAAACTTACAAGTTTATTGTGACTCCGATTGGGCTGGCAACCTAGTGATCGTCGAAGCACAACTGGGTATGGCATATTTCTTGGCCAAAATCTCATCACCTGGACAGCCAAGAAACAACCAATTGTATCCAAGAGTAGCACCGAAGCGGAATACTGCAGTTTGGCAATTCTAACCGTTGAACTATACTGGATACGAATGCTTATGAAGTAACTTGGTGTCCTCTTATCTTCCACTCCAACCATTTGGTGTGACAATGTTGGAGCAATTGCTTTGGTATCCAATCCGGTGTTTCACGCTCGAACTAAACATGTTGAAGTCGACTACCATTTTATTAGAGAAAAAGTTATGAATAAAGACATTCAAGTCAAGTATCTTTCTACTCAAGATCAGATTGGCGATATTTTCACAAAAGGCCATACTACTCCTCGATTTATTTTCCTACGGTCCAAACTAATGGTGATTTTAATCCCCATCACTTTGAGGGGGCGGGGGGTGTTAGACCAATTGGAAATCCCACACTTGTAGCCGAGACTCCTGCACTTTTCAAGTCTATAGCAGGATTCCAATCATGTCCAGAACCAGCGTGATCTACGTCCTTGATTTCTCCTTTCCCTTGTATCATGCAAAAGTCTTCTTTCCATCTTTGTATATTTCCATATTTGTTCTTGTAAAGCTGTAACCTCTCATTATTTAAATCAAATGAAGATGAACGAGAGCGTAAGTTGGCCTCTCTGTTTTATTCTCTATTACGTTCATAAGTTCTTACATGAGTAATCAGAAGCAGAAGTGTAATTCAAATTCTATTTTACTTATTTTCTACATGATATCATCGACTTATTTTCTACAATACTGTGCAATCACCACCCTCCGAAGAAACAGGAAGTCAAGCAAGTCAAAACACAGCATATTCTAGACGACAATAAGCAGAACAGTGGCAATAACGAGAAAAAAAAATCCAAACTTTATGGTCCTCAAAGATGCAAAACTTCACACTACCATTTCCTTCTGAGCCTTAGTTGAGTTTAATGGCACCAGTATCTGCTAGGAGGCAACTATGTAATCCACTACTCATTGCCACTCCATAATCCAAAAATGACCTTGTACTGAAGATACCACTATACTAATTGTTGGCTGCAATTGTTCTATAAGGAGATCTGACTATTGAGAGCATCTATGGCTTCTAAGGAAGCATGCATAACAATGGATTGATATGGTCAAAAGGAAACCAGAAAGATTAATACTTCGATGAAAAGACATAACAAGGGAAGTTTAAGGAAGCTAAATGTCAACTGAAAATATCTATTTTCACTATATAAAGGGCAAATCCTGCAAAATCCAGTAATATCATAGCCCAAAATTCAAACAAGCTAAGAATTTCCCTTTTGTAATCAAGTTGATAAGCAGGCAAACGAAGCAAAATCCAGTAATATCATAAGCCCAAAATCAGAACAAGCTAAGCATGTCCTATTGGAGAAAAAGGTAAATTCAGTAAACTAGACTTATCTTCCAAATTGAGGTAATAACAGGATCGATCGTACAAATACAATGAGGGATAGAATAATCATGAAAAGACCTCCGTAAATAATCCGGGTTGCCACATGAGCAAGCACTTCAGAACTGGTGTTTGCGTGAAGCCATTTCCTCAATTCAAAATGTACCTGCCATATAGTTAAAAATCCTTGTTTTCACTTAACTAAATGGTTAAGACTTGCCCCACGTTATAATCAAAAAATTACTTAACTGATATGACCAATAATTTTAATATATAGATGGGATACATAGAGTTGTCATCATTTGACGGTTAGAGCATGATCTAAACATTTTAATAATGAAAACAAAAGACAATGCCTTACTTCCAGAGCCTGAGCTGGAGTTGCAACCTTCCCAGTACCAACAGCCCACACAGGCTCATAGGCCAAACAGAAAAAATAGGCTAATAAGGTATAGAAATAAACTTACAGAGCAAAGAAAAAATAATATAAACCAGACAAACCAAAAAAATCCCTAATTTCATACGAATCTAACAGAAATACGAGAAACATTTGAGAAAAATTCCTAAGTACAAAGAAAGATACCTTATGAGCTTAGAGAGAGAAGGACTAAGTTTCTGTTTCCGTGTTTCGGTGAGGTCGAGAGACTTGAGAGAGAACAGATCCTTGAGAGAGAAGGCCAGAAGGGATTCCGTGTTTCGTCTTAAATCCTAGATGCGTAAGTTCGTAAAGCCCAGATGCGGATGCAAGAAGACTGAAGGCGAAAGGCTTCGAGTTCGAGAGAGAAGGAGGATTCGAGAAGACGATATAGAGTGAAAGACGGAGCGATTTTTATTTTAAAGGACCCGATTACGGATAACCGAGTCACAGAACCGGATTCATAATCTAACAAAAGCATATCCTCCAACAAGCACAAATTAAAAGGCAGCTAAAACATATAGATACCCAAGTGGAGAAAACAGGAAGGCACCTCTTACCAATTTATGAAAACAAAAAGGCAAAGCCTATAGAACAAAGACATACAAATCCAAGGATCTATCATATAGATACTAAAAGCAAGCAAACACAATATCAATGACATCTTTGTATCTTTGTGAAAGAAAAATGCAAACATTCACAAAATCATAGTAACAGCACACAATTGGTAACAGAACCAAATCTTGAACCAGAAATTTCAACATAAAACTTAACATAACAACATTCCAATGGCCACATCGCGGTGATTAAACACACCCATCAAAGAAATCCAATTATATTGCAAGCATAATCCACATAGCTAACAATAGAAATGCCACGTCCTAATAATCAACCATATATGCCAGTAACAATAAGTCTTCAAGCTTCTTATGGTTACACAAAAGAGATGAAATGAGATGAGAAATATGTGAATAGTAATTGTAATGATTAGATGAAAAATTAAAAAATGTTTGTGTTTGAATAGTGTATGAATATTGGGATTAGATGAGATTAAATGAGATAAGATGAGATGAGATGATTTCAAAGGTTTGTGAAACCAAACTAGGCCTAAGTGTTAGGGACCTCGGTCAAGTCCCTAAACACTATGTTCTCCGCGCCAATGGTGGTGTTGTGATGACCGAACCTCCGTTCCTCTCTTGCTTGATTCTCAGACAATGATGGTCAAGATGACCACTTGGGTAGGGTTAGGTCAAGTGTTTAGGCTAGGTTGGGTGAATGGTATGGTGGATAAGGGTGGCTAAGTGTATGGTGGCTAGGGCTCAAAGTGGTGCACGGCAATGGGTAGCCATGAGGTTGGCGCCACTTTAGGTTTTGGAAGAATGAGTGGGGCGGCTAGGGTTTGGTTTAGGGTTTAGGAAATTAGGGCAAAGGTGGTTCGGCTAGGGTTGGCCGAACACTCAAGGGGAAGTGATTGTGGGAGGTTCCTAAAATTAAGGAACCTAATTGGGTTTGATTTGGCCAAAAAGGGGGAAGTGATTGGGTCAACTAGGGATTCCTTGATTAAAGGAATCCTAGTATGGTAAGTGTTGGGCGGCTAGGGATCTTCCAAATAAGGAAGGTGGTGGCCGAATATGCTAGGGCTCACACGGTAGGGTTTCGGCGACTAGGGTTTGGAAGAGTCCAACAATTTATGGAAAGTAGACTAACACTTGGTGACTCAACTTTCCAAGGCAAAAAGGATTGAATAGCCGAAATTAGTGAAGAACTTTGAGAACAATTCTAAGAACACAAGTAAGAACACTTATGTCTTGAACCAATAAGAAAGAACAATGAGATAATTCAACCTTGATTCACGAGTTGCACACGTATTGAAATAAACCTCTTATATTGATAATCCAACTTGGATTCTTGAATTGAACCAAGTTGCAAGAACAAGATAATCGAATTACACTTATTCAAATAATTGCAAAGTGTAATCCTCTTCTTAGGATCAACGAATATCACCCAAAAAGCCCAAGTGCAAAGGCACCGAAAATAATCTCTCAAACAATAATTCCCTCACTAAGAGTTTTGCCAAAAGATGTGAATGAAATGATTAAGGGTCCTATTTATAGGTTACAACTTGGAAACCCCCAATAGGTCCCTTGAAAGTAAATAACAATTAAATAACTAATTAAATAAATAAACAATAACATAGA
Source organism: Juglans mandshurica (assembly GCA_022457165.1). Lineage (NCBI taxonomy): Eukaryota > Viridiplantae > Streptophyta > Magnoliopsida > Fagales > Juglandaceae > Juglans > Juglans mandshurica. Next base: position 46,131,441 of record CM039619.1, read on the forward strand.
GCCATGGACTAAACCATGGTGTGGCATGCACGGGCCCATTGTGGCCAAGTGGTTGCATGTTGGTTGGTCCATGGCTAGGTGCATGGTTCGGCATGGCCCAAGCTAGTGGCTTGGGCGTTGGCTGCAAGGCACTGGCTGGAGCCGTGCGCTGGGTGGCATGCCTGGTGTGCATGCCACTGGCCTGCTCTGCAAGGCACGGGCTGGAGCCGTGCGCTGGATAGCACGCCATGGGGCGTGCCACTAGCCTCGCTGATGCGCTGCAGGAAGGGCGTGGGCGTGCTGGCATGCGGCAAGGGGGCCTTGGTCAACCTAGTGTGCGGCAGGAGGGCTAAGGCCTGCTGGTGTGCGGCATGGTCAGTCTGGGTGTGCGCGCGCGCGCGCGGGCTGGCCTGCCTGTGCGGCGCATGGTTGCCCGCATGGCCTTACGGCACAAATATGCGCGCAGGGCCACACGGCCCACTGATGTGCGCACGGGCCTACGCATGGTGAAGCGCCTGGACGTGTGGCCCGTTGGGGCGCTTAGTGCAACGCGGATGTGCGTGCAGTCTTGTGCTGCGCGCATGGGCGTGCGACCCTCTGATGCGCGTGATGCCGCGAGCATGGGCGCGCGGTGCTTTGCCATGCGCATGCTAGCCTTGCTAGCCCGCATGCTGGGCACCCCATGGGTGGTCCCCCACGGGCCAAGGCATGGTTGAGGGCTAGCCAAGGTATCTCCCCCCACCATGACTAAGGCATGGGCGGCTCCTCTAGAGGCAACTCGACGTGGGGGTTTAACAATCCCCCTCTCTTTAACTATATCCTTGCCCTCAAGGATAAATTCTGAGAACCTTGTCCTTATATCATCATAGTCCTCCCAAGTAGCCTCTTCTCTTGGGGCTTTACCCCACTTGATCAAAACTTGCCACACACCTTTTCTCATTGTCCCTCTTGGAACCACCCTATAATTGAGAGCTTCCTTTGGTTGTAAGAGCATACGCCCTTCATCATCAAACTTTGGTAGCTCTTCTACAATAAGACTAGGGTCCCCAATCCTCTTCTTGAGCACGGTTACATGGAACACCGGGTGAAGTTTGGAACTTGGAGGAAGTTCCAATTTATATGCCACTTCACCCAACCTTTCAAGCACTTTGAAAGGTCCATAGTATTTCTTGGCCAACTTCAAATTAAGCTTTTTCCTCAATGTTCTTTGGCCAAATGGTTGGAGCTTCAAATACACATAGTCCCCAACCTCAAAGGAAACCATTCTTCTACCCTCATCATAATATTTCTTCATTCTTTGTTGAGCCTTAACAAGCTCCTTCTTTACCTTCACTAGGATTTCATCTCGAGTTATCAACTCATTTTCCACTTCATCATTCTTAGCCGTACCCCTCTCATAGTTCACCAATATAGATGGTGGCCTCCCATAAACAACCTCAAACGGACTTCTTTGTATGGAGGCATGAAAAGAAGTATTGTACCAGTATTCGGCCAAAGACAAGTACTCACCCCACTTCTTTTGATCTTCATGGCAAAAACACCTTAAATATTGCTCAAGTGTTCTATTGACAATCTCCGTTTGCCCATCGGTTTGAGGGTGGTAAGATGAACTTACCTTCAATTTGCTACCTTGTAGCTCAAATAATTCCTTCCAAAAGGAACTCATGAACACTCTATCTCTATCCGTGACAATGCTCTTGGGAAACCCATGAAGTTTCACCACATGATCAATAAAAGCCTTGGCCACACTCTTGGCCGAGTATGGATGGGTAAGAGAAATAAAGTGGCTATATTTGCTTAGCCTATCAACCACAACAAAAATCACCTCAAACCCGCCACTACTAGGTAGCCCTTCAATGAAGTCCATACTCAAATCTTCCCAAATCAAATTAGGAATAGGCAATGGTTGCAACAACCCGGATGGTGGTCTTGTCTCATACTTAGACTTTTGGCACACATCACATTCCGCTACAAGCTTCTTCACGGCCTTCTTTATCCCTTCCCAATAGAAAAAATGTTTGACTCTTATATAAGTTCTCAACCAACCCGAGTGGCCTCCCTCTTTGCTATTGTGGAAGTGATCAAGGATCTCCTTTCTTAAATTCGGCACATTAGGGACATACACATAGTTCTTATAGTAGATTAAGCCCTCTTTAAACTTGAAACCGATTACCCCACTACCTTGAGCTTCTAAAAGCTCTACAATCTCTATGGCCCTTGCATCAAGTTTTGTTGCCTCCCGGATTTTGTCCCATACTCTCCACTCGGCCCCACTCAAGGCCATCAAACTATCATCATTCTCATCATGTACTTGCCACAATATTGAGCTTCCTTCTTTTCTACTAAGTGCATCCGCAACCTTGTTCTCCTTTCCGGGTTGATACACTATGTCATACTCAAAACCCAATAATTTGACAAAGAATTTTTGTTGTTCCGGAGTTACTATCTTTTGTTGCAACAAGTGCCTCAAGGCTTGTTGATCCGTGATTATAGTGAACTTCCTTCCCAACAAGTATGGTATCCGTACCTTCACGGCATGAACAACCGCAAGCATCTCCCTTGCATAAGTACTCCACGCCTTTTTCATAGGTCCTAGTGCCTTGGAAATAAAAGCTATTGGCCTTTTTTCTTGGACCAAAACAGCCCCTATTCCCTCACCACTTGCATCGGTATACACTTCAAAGATTTTCTCAAAATTCGGCAATGCTAATGCGGGAGTGGTGGTCATTGCTCTTTTCAATGCATCAAAAACTTCCCTTGCTTCTTAGGTCCATGCAAAATTGTCCTTCTTTAACAAAGAAGTGAGTGGCTTAGCAATAAGCCCATAGTTCTTCACAAACCGCCTATAGTAGCCGGTTAACCCCAAGAAACCCCTCAAGGCCGAAACATCACTAGGCAATGGCCAATCAACCATGGCCTCTATCTTCCTTTGATCCACCTTAACTCCTTCACCCGAAATGAAATGCCCCAAATATTCAAGCTCTTTTTCCATGAAAGCACATTTAGATGCTTTAATGAAAAAGTGGTGTTCCTCAAGTATCTTCAAATGTAGATTGTGATCTTCTATGTTCTTAGAGTACACCAAGATATCATCAAAGAAAACCAAAACAAATTTTCTCAACAAGGGCTTGAAAATGGTGTTCATGGCGACTTGGAATGTAGAAGGTGCATTACACAATCCAAACGGCATCACAAGGTATTCATAGTGCCCATTATGAGTTCTAAAGGCCGTCTTGTGGACATCATTTTCCTTCATACGGATTTGGTGGTAACCCGCCCTCAAGTCAAGCTTAGAAAAGATGCTAGCCCCATGCAACTCACCCAACATCTCATCCACGGTAGGTATGGGAAACCTATCCTTGATGGTGGTTTCATTCAAAGCCCTATAATCCGTGCAAAATCTCCAAGTACCATCCTTCTTTCTTACCAACAAAACCGGTGAAGAAAAAGGACTATTGCTAGGCCTTATCAAGCTTCCTTTCACCATCTCTTCCACTTGTCTCTCTATCTCTTCTTTTTGAAAATGAGCATACCGGTATGGTGGAACATTCACCGGTTTGCTCTCATCTTCCAAGGCAATGGTGTGGTCAAAAACTCTAGAAGGTGGCAAGGTGGTTGGCACCTCTAGAACTCCTTTGTGGTCCCTCAAGACCTCTTGTACCTCCACGGGCAGCAAGGACAAATCATCCTTCTTGCTCCCCTCCTCACCTTTTTCCACCTCAAATAGTGCCCCTTGCTTTACTAGAATGACGGCAAAGCAACTAGCTCTACCTTTAAACAATTTTTCAAACATCATGGCCTCACAAGACCTCACCTCCTTGGAGGTCAAAGCTGTCCATAACTTCTTTTTAGACCCAATCCGAAATTCCATAGTCATCTTCTCATAATCATTAACAACTTTGCCAATACCTTTGAGCCATGCATTGCCCAAGACGACATCCAGTCTCACTAATGACAAAACATGCAAGTCCGCCACAATCCTTACACCTTGGACATTCATTTTAACTTCTTTCACAAGGCTCTCACATCTCAACTTGTCTCCATTAGCCACTTTAACATCAAAAGGCTCAATGGTGCTTGGTTTCAACCCAACCTTGGTGACAATGTTGGAATTGATGAAGTTGTGTGTTGAGCCACTATCCACCAACAAAGTGACTTCAAATTTCCCAATCCATGCCATGACCCTCATGGAAGTGGGCCTTTGGACCCCGGACATAGCATTGAGTGACAATTCGGCATCTTCTTCTTCCTCACTAGGTTTGGCCTCCTCTTGTTCGGATTCACCATTTGAAGTCTCTTCATTCTCTTCATCTTCAATCAACACATAGGCCTTACCCGACTTGCAAGAATGTTCCTTGCTCCATTTATCTCCACACTTGAAGCATAGGCCTTTCTTAATTCTTTCTTGGACTTCCTCTCTAGAGAGTTTCATAACCTCATATGGCTTAGGTTTGGAAACCTCCATCTCCACCTTAGTTTTCCAAGGTGCTTTGGTTTGTAAAGTTTTTTAGGCTTTACTCCCCACATCCTTGGAAAATCTTCTCTCCATGGTACCACTTTCTTCAAGGATTTCGGCCATCCTCATCACTTCTTGGATTCTAGTGAGTTGCTTCAACTTGAGCTCCTTGGCTAACCAAGGCTTCTAGCCATCAATGAATGTGCCAACAAGTGCCTCTTCGGACCACCCCCTCACAAGGGTTTGTAGTTGCTGAAATTCCTCTATATATTGGTGAACCTTTCCTTCTTGTTTTAATTTAGCCAATTGCCCATGATGGTTGATGGTGGGCGAAGGGCCAAATTGGAGCAAGAATTCCTTCTCAAATGCGGTCCAACCCATTCTTCTATCATCCTTTTCGTATTGGTCCCTAATCCATCTCCACCACTTGTTAGCTTTGCCTTCCAAGTAAAAACAAGCCGTGGACACTCTCTCTCTTCTAGGCACCTCATAGGTATGGAAGTAATGGTCAACCTTGTCAAGCCATTCATAAGGATCTCCCCCATTGAATTTAGGAAAATCTACTTTGGGTCTCTTGGGTCCCCGGTCATTAACCCGGTTTCCCCTTCTCTCCTCATGGAATTCGTCATCAAATCTTCTTCCATAATAACCACCATTTCTATATAGTGGTTGTATCTTCTATCCTCACGGTGATCATGGCCAAAGGGCCTCTCTTCTTCATGAGCATGTTCGGCCTCATGGCCTTCTTCATATCTAGGTACCTCGTACCTAATGTCTTGTGGTCTTGCTCTCAAACTTGGACTCCCTTGGTGGCTTCCACCATGAATTCATCTCTCCACCACCACATTGCCTTGCTCCACATGTCCACCTCTTCTCATCTCCACCCTTGGTGGTTCATTCACAAGATCATGCATGGATTCGGATACACTAGTTTCAACTCCCTCCACAAAAGCATCATGCCTTTGCCCATTTGCTTCATGTCGTGGAGCTTGCCCTTCAACAAGTCTTCTTTCTATCCTTTCAATGTTCTCAAGTGTTTCCCTTCTCATGGCTTCCATGGTCCTTCTTTGCTCTTCACTTTCACGGGTGGTGTTGTTCAAAGCCATCCTAAGTTCGGCCATTGTAGTATTGACCTCACTTAAGATGTCCAAGACCCTTGTGTTGTGCTCTTCTAATTTCTCAATACGTCCCCGGTTGGAGACTTTCTTCCCCTCGGCCTCTTGGTGGCTTGTAGACATGATGCTTGCAAACTATTCTCTTGAACACTTGCAAACTAAGCTTGCAAACTGAAAATTCTGGTTGATGGAGCTTTGGACAGCAACTTGCACTCTTCAATGGTGATAGGAAGGGCTCACAAGTCCAACCTTGAGTTGCCCACCTTAGAAGATGGACAACCCCTCTTGCACAAGCTCTAGTCCAACCTCGGATCCTCCACCTTCAAGGGTGGTCGATCCCTTCAAGAACACTACTCCGTCCTCCACCTCAACCCCCAAACTTCATATTTCACAATTCACAAAGAAACAAAAAAAAAATTGGGATCCAACGAGGGTCTCCCCCAACCAATTCACAAAGTTCGGGTTAACGCGTCATTTACCTCTTGGAGAAGTGAGAACTTCTCAAAGTTCACCAAGCAAGAATCCTCTCAATGAAAGCACCAATTAATGTTAAGGACCTCGGTCAAGTCCCTAAACACTATGTTCTCTGCGCCAATGGTGGTGTTGTGATGACCGAACCTCCGTTCCTCTCTTGCTTGATTCTCGGACAATGATGGTCAAGATGGCCACTTGGGTAGGGTTAGGTCAAGTGTTTAGGCTAGGTTGGGTGAATGGTATGGTGGATAAGGGTGGCTAAGTGTATGGTGGCTAGGGCTCAAAGTGGTGCACGGCATGGGTAGCCATGAGGTTGGCACCACTTTAGGTTTTGGAAGAATGAGTGAGGCGGCTAGGGTTTGGTTTAGGGTTTAAGAAATTAGGGCAAAGGTGGTTCGGCTAGGGTTGGCCGAACACTCAAGGGGAAGTGATTGTGGGAGGTTCCTAAAATTAAGGAACCTAATTGGATTTGATTTGGCCAAAAAGGGGGAAGTGATTGGGTCAACTAGGGATTCCTTGATTAAAGGAATCCTAGTATGGTAAGTGTTGGGCAACTAGGGATCTTCCAAATAAGGAAGGTGGTGACCGAATATGCTAGGGCTCACAAGGTAGGGTTTCGGCCACTAGGGTTTGGAAGAGTCCAACAATTTATGGAAAGTAGACTAACACTTGGTGACTCAACTTTCCAAGGCAAAAAGGATTGAATAGCCGAAATTAGTGAAGAACTTCGAGAACAATTCTAAGAACACTCAAGAACACAAGTAATAACACTTATGTCTTGAACCAATAAGAAAGAACAATGAGATAATTCAACCTTGATTCACGAGTTGCACAAGTATTGAAATAAACCTCTTATATTGATAATCCAACTTGGATTCATGAATTGAACCAAGTTGCAAGATCAAGATAATCGAATTACACTTATCAAAGAATTGCAAAGTGTAATCCTGTAATACCCTGCATTGCCAGACCCCTTTGAACTGGTGCGTTCATTGAGCCTAAACTATTTTGGTGGTATATTTTATTTTGTTTATTTGATTTTATTTATTTATATATTTTTTTCTTTTAGTTGTTTAGAGACCCGAAGCTCTAGATGAAAACAATATTAATCTCGTTCAGAGCCTAGCCGTGAGATCGCGCGGGTCCAGACTTCATCGCACGACGTACATCCAATTCTATTTCATGCACGTCCAGCATTCCCTTTTTAATTAGGTTTGTTCTACTTTCTACTTATCGTTATGTATAAGTTTAAGTTTCCTCAACCCTAGTTCGTGTGCCGCAGCCCTCATTTCACGCCTCAACACACTAGAACCGTGGCCATTGCATCAGTTCCCTACCCTCAAGGCATCAAACTGCAAGCCTCGTTCAGCTGTCCAACCACCCGCACAGCCAGGCCAGTGCAGTATTCTCCACCGAACGCAGTCCACGCACACGGAACGACAGCCACACTTAGCCGCCACCAACGTTGCACCGTAACACCTCTGCTTGGCAGCTCCTCCGCCACACGAAACCGAGAGCCACCACCCTCTCCGTGTAAACACCACTCTTGGTTGCACCACTGAAAAGCAAAACACTAGCCAGCCATCTGGTCGCCACTTTCCCCCGGATCTAGCCACGCGGAAGCTCAGCCCCGTAGCCGCAGCCCAACGCATTCGTAGCCTCCATTTCAAGCCCCGAAAATCCCCTGTTTTAGTTGTCTAAAACAGAGCATCCTACAGCCGCTGCAATCACCCCCACCGAGAGCTTCACCACGCTGTGCCTCCACAGAAACTGCCGGCGAGGACTTTCCCCCACCCCGGTCCTCCGCACGCTGCCTCAGTTTTCCCACGGTAAGCGCGCCACTTCTGGTTGAGGGTTCTTTCTTTTCGGTCTCTCTCGTTCTCTTACCGTCTCTCTCTCTCTCTCTCTCTCTCTCTCTCTCTCTCTCTCTCGGTTTCAGCTCTCTCTCCCTCTCTTCCCGTACGACGCCGTCGAGGAAGGTCATCACCACCTCTGTCCAGCGTTTGTCGCACTCCCACGGTGCTGCTGCCTCGAGTTTCTTTCTCGTGGGTATGTCTCTACCGTCACTTGCATTTTTGCCTCTTCTGATTTTAGTTTTGCTGTTAATAACAGTTACTTAAAAAGGAAATTGTGGTTTTCTCGAGTAACAGGTAGGAGAAAAATGTCTTCTTCTTTTTTTACCGTTTCGCCCTTTTGTTTAAATCATCAACTAAGTTGATATTTTTTTTTACTGAAATGTGTTTCGGATGAAGGGTATTTATCTATTTATTTATTTTTGGTTGTTATGTTAAAATGAGTTTTGGGTTTAAGTCTCATAAAACATTATTTTTGTGTAGAAAATATTTTAACAATATTGTTAACAAAAACTCTAATTTTTTTTAGAGGAGTTTTGCATGGCGTATTTTATAAGACTTTTTAAAGTAGTCTAAATATTCTATTAATTTATAATACATTGTTGGTACTTTAGATATTTTTGAAGATTACTCTTTATTGAGTTCCGCAAATGCCTAAATATTTGTTCGATTAAATCTCTTATTTGGTATGAATTCGACTAAGTGGATATTAGTGGTTTTAGATAATGGTGGTATTATAGGAATTATTAGAATTCTAGGTTTGGAGGATTTAAAATAGGTTCTTAGGTTCAAATATCGAAATACATGATTGATTGAAAATTTACAGAATTTGCGTGATTTTTATAGGTGACGATTAATATTTATTCGGCTTCGTTGAGGAATTTTGAAAGATTAAAGAATCCAGGTAAGCGGGGTTCCTATGCTGGATTTGCATAAAAAGAAATGAACTGAGGTTGGTTTGTAAAAATGTGCATGTTGTTTTAAAAAGAAAAAGTGAAAAACAACCTCAGTATATGTTTTGCATTCCCTCATGAGATACGTATGAAAGAGAAAATAAATGTTTGACATGAAATGTGTAGACATGAGCAATATTTGACATGTTTCTGAAATATACAAAAGAGCGAATATGATATCATTGAAATTTTATGCATGTGATATGCAATGATATGGATCTGTTTTTGATCAAATAGAAATGATATGAATATGTTTCGCACGTGTTTTGATATGATATGGATATGATAAAACTTTGGCATACTTATCTGTTCTAAATATGGTTCTGATATGATGATATTGTTCACGTGATATGGTTGGTACCACCATGATATGGTATGAGTGCACCCACTTTGGAAACAAAGTGGTCTTTTTACGTGTTCTTTCCTGTGTGCACACTCGGGGCTCCGAGATTGAAAAAGGGGAAGTTCACCACATGATACTGCCTGGTTTGGCCACCGGGGATAGCACAACCCTACCACGGGGGTTAAACATGGTATATGATATGACATGATAAGATGGAGATGTTTAGTTATGTTATGCCAAAGTGTTTTTTAATATGAAATGGATCCTCATATATGAATTGTTGACTTGAGTATGAAATGTTTGAAAAGTCGCTCTGATTTTCTGATAACACGATTTCTGAGATCTGCATATAAAAATAAAATGTTTTGTTTCTGCATATTGAACTTTCTGAAAAGGCTCATGTTTACATGCTAGTATATGTTCTCTGCTTACTGAGTTGTTGATAACTCACCCCCCTTATCTTCATATATTTTCATATGATATTAATTTCCCAGCTGGGGGTCAGGAATAGAATTGAAGCTGGCTAGATATGGATGGAAGGATTGGGTACTTTAGAGTACTATTGTTAGTAGATGGATTTAACATGAGCATTTGAAGTACTTTACGTTGTTTGGACCTATTGACACCTAAAGATGTATTGTTATATTTTTGAGGTTATTGGGAGATTGTGGACCCCTTTTGGTTTATGTTTTGTAATGATAACTTTTGGAGTTTTATTATGGTTATTTGGAAGAATATGAATTGTGTGCTAAACATGAAGTCCTTGGAGTTTTAAGTGCTTGGAGGGACAGGTTTGTTAGTGACATGAGTTAACTCTCCGGACCCTCGGGTGCGGGGCGTTACAAATCCTCTTCTTAGGATCAACAAATATCACCCAAAAAGCCCAAGTGCAAAGGCACCGAAAATAATCTCTCAAACAATAATTCCCTCACTAAGAGTTTTGCCAAAAGATGTGAATGAAATGATTAAGGGTCCTATTTATAGGTTACAACTTGGAAACCCCCAATAGGTCCCTTGAAAGTAAATAACAATTAAATAATTAATTAAATAAATAAACAATAACATAGAGCCATGGACTAAACCATGGTGTGGCATGCATGGGCCCATTGTGGCTATGTGGTTGCATGTTGGTTGGTCCATGGCTAGGTGCATGGTTCGGCATGGCCCAAGTTGGTGGCTTGGGCGTTGGCTGCAAGGCACGGGCTGGAGCCGTGCGCTGGGTGGCATGCCTAGTGTGCATGCCACTGGCCTGCTCCGCAAGGCACGGGCTGGAGCCGTGCGCTGGATAGCATGCCATGGGGCATGCCACTAGCCTCGCTGATGCGCTGCGGGAAGGGCGTGGGCGTGGGCGTGGGCGTGGGCGTGGGCGTGCTGGCATGCGGCAAGGGGGCCTTGGTCAACCTGGTGTGCGGCAGGAGGGCTAAGGGCCTGCGGGGGTGCGGCATGGTCAGTCTGGGCGTGCGTGCTTGCGCGGGGGCTAGCCTGCCTGTGCGGCGCACGGTTGCCCGCAGGGCCACGCGGCCCACTGATGTGCGCACGGGCCTGCGCATGGTGAAGCGCCTGGGCATGTGGCCCATTGGGGCGCTTAGTGTCGCGCGCATGTGCGTGCGGTCTTGTGCTGCGCACATGGGCGTGCGGCCCTCTGATGCGCGTGATGCCGCGCGCATGGGCGTGCGGTGCTTTGCCGTGCGCATGCTAGCCCGCATGCTGGGCGCCCCATGGGTGGTCCCCCACGGGCCAAGGCATGGTTGAGGGTTAGCCAAGGTATCTCCCCCCACCATGACTAAGGCATGGGCGGCTCCTCTAGAGGCAACTCGACGTGGAGGTTTAACACTAAGACCTCGTTTGGTTATACAAATCATCTCATCTCATCTAATCATTACAAGTTTCCCAAACTCCCATACAAAATACAATAAACAATTCAAAATTTTCAAATCCCAAAACAAAAATTATTTTTAAAAAATTATATTTTAACAATATTTTATTCAACTTTCATCTCATCTCATCTGTGTGACATGATTTATGCTTTGCATTGTTTTAATAAATTTAGAGTGTTATATATTAATTTTGATAGTTTATGATACGCATTATAAATGCATATTAATTTATGGAAGGTGGAAAGTATTGTTAGATGTTAACTTTGATAGTTTATATTTAAATGTCTTACTTTCTTTTCAGATATATTTTAGAACATATATCTATATTTTGAAGTATAAAAGCATACGTGAAAAGGATCTTCAAAAACTAATTGTCATTTCAAATAATTGTTTGATTTTAGGTTATGATATCTATTTAAAGAAGAGACTATTAAATTCAAGGAGGCAGAAAAATACTATATATGAAAGTATAACAAAACATTATCACTCACATGACACATGAGGGAGTGAGATGATTTGATAAATATATAAGTATGCAGGGCTCGTATGCAAAATGATTAGCTCTGCAAGTAAGTTATTCCAACCTCCAACCGCAATTACTTGGTTAAAATAGTTCATTCTGCTGCTTGACAACTGGGTTGGTCTGACTTCATAGTGGATCATATATATTTAATATTTCTGTCATAAGGACCTCATAAGGATATTTCAGTGATAAGCATAATTAAGAAATTAACATATCTCCATTTACATCAGCATCCAATCATGGAAGTAAAGGGGAAAATGGATGGTGGAACAATATCATCATGAGAACTACATAGCTATTCTCCCCTTAATCACTGAATGGAACCTGGGGATCTTTTCGCCACATAGATTTATGCACATGGTGTACAAATCTATCGTGAGATTCAGGATATATGATGAATCCATCATTGGAAACAAAGTGAAATTCAGGATATGATGATCCACCATAGGATATTGGAAAGTCTGTTAGAGACTGGCATTCTGTTTTTGGAAAAAATGTTCTTCTAGGTAACATGATTTGATAGGCTTGGAGTAACAGATTGTTAAGTTGTCAAATCCTAAAAGCTTTGGGACTTTGATGCCCTAGACTTGGTTTTACTAACACTTGTGCTTTATTGACATAATTCCTAACTAGTCAGCTGTGTGTTTGCAAGATTCTATGGTATGCTTTGGGCTTACCTTTTTAGTTTGTGTTTCCCATAATAAAGTACAACCTGGATCATCAAATGGTTCAAGCTCATCCAAAGAGCAGCCCATTCAACCAGTTGCAGGTTTGTTGTTCTGAGAATTATCTGCTCTAAATATGCTTGAGTTAATTAAGCCAAAGTGAACTTAAATTTGTTCCTCCATTTCTTCTTCAAAGAGCAGCGATATTTTTCGTCATTTTTGGTCAACTTTTGTTTGATAATCTACCGAAAGATTGTAATTGCTGGATAACTTAAAGAGACAAACTTAAAAACCTATTTTTCTTATTATGAAATAAGTTGATTGTGGTTTGTTGTGGAATATTTTTTACTAGATTGATCCGAGATGATAATAGAAATAATGAACAAGGAAGGTGATACAAGAAGGAAAGGGGTTGGAATACAAACAGTTCTCATAGATTAAGCTGATGAAATTAGCACTACAATTTGAATGCCTTTATATGAAAACATCCCCCACTTCAAGTAATCAAGTACCCTTGTTTTGAAAATCCTGGTTATGTCTTATGTTGCATTTGATGATTTTGGTGTTTGAACAATGCTGTGTCAGAAATTTCATAAGATCTCAACACCCAGTATTTTAGGAGTTCTTTTTTCAGGGTATCAACACATACCGCTCATCTAGAGTACAAACCGTGCTATCAATATTTTCTGAATCATATTTTCTTTTCCATTTTTCCTCAATATTTTCTGAATCATATTCATCTGAAAACCTTTTGTGGCCTCTGCTTGCTCACTCTTTCAGTGTTAAGAACCATTGTCCTTTAGTTATGCTTCAAGATTGGATTCCCATGCTTCACGTGCCTTTTAATGATCAAGCAAACCAACAAAAAAATTATTTAGGTGACGACACCAAGATTGAGAGCATCATGTACTGTCAAAGTCTAAAACTTTTCAGTACAACTGAAGTAGGAGTCTTCTACACAGAATGTCAATAAATCCTATTAAATTTAAAACTCTCCAAAACTAGTCATTTCCTCTTAAATTATTGATGTCTTAAAAGCTGGAGGACATCTTTGAAAACTTTTATATCTATGTTTCTGGTTTGGAAGAGTGTTTTAACCATTCCATATTTTGAGCTGTTGGCGATTTGCCTGGTTTAGTTGCATAGTTCCATTGAGTTACAGCATTGTATACTTTGGATGCATGTCTTTTTCATCATCGTATTTTATAGTTTTGATTGTATTTTGACTTATATGACTCTCATGGGCAATGCATTTCCTTTATCTCTTTTTTATTTTTTTCCTGAAGTATAATGATCTGAGTTTAGCCCTTTCTTATGGATCTCATTCATGTAAAATATTGTGAGATTTCTGGCTGTTCTAAAACTTGACATAATTTTAGTCTTATTATTGTGATTATTTTATTGCAGGGCCACCGATAAAACGCAGAAAGCGACACAGGAGAAAGGTTTTTCAAAACCAAGAACCATGTCTGATGAGAGGTGTCTATTACAAAAATGTGAAATGGCAGGCAGCAATTAAAGTTGATAAGAAACAAATTCACCTCGGAACTCTTGGTTCACAAGAAGAGGCTGACCGTTTGTATGACAGGTAACTTTGAATTTCAACCTTAGTTCATACCAACATTTTTTATTTGCAAGAGTTCTATTAAAGGAAACATAACAGTGAAATTATATAAAGAAAAATGAACTAATCCCCCCAGCTCCCCGCGACAAATAGAGAAGAAAAAGAAGAATAGTGCATTTCTTAGCTGGCACAAGTTAAAAAACCATAACCCTGTTTGTGTGGTAGCTGCACAAATCTTTTGTGTTTACTATCTACCTATGGCCCTGGTTTATATTTGGTGATTGACCCCTTGCTGTTTTGAGCAGTGCCTGCTAAGATTGTGAGCCTCACACTTTTCTTTGAAATTATAGCACCTTTAGATCAAACCATATTGGTCTTTATGATGTTCTGCAACTGTGTCTAAAACCAAAACCTCTTGATTCCTTCTGTATTGCCATCTAAAGTTATTATACACTTTCCAATTATTGTAGCTAGAGACACAAACGCTTGTGTTTTTTGAAACTGAAAATCTTCTCCATTGATAATCTTAGGAAATGAAGGAATTTTTTGTTCTTCCTTTCTTTCCTCCTTTTGATGACACGTGAAAAAGATCTATGTTGACTGAAAAAACCCGTAAACAAAAAAAAAAAAAAAACCGAATTAGCTAAGTTCAGTACATTTGCTCTTGTATATAGCAGGATATAGCAGCTTCTTTTTTTTCTTACTTCTTTTTTATTTTAACTTTCAGCATTTTTTTTTTTCTTTTGTCTTTTGGGTACACTGTTGACTTCACTCACTGAGTGAATTTGTTGTGAATTCAGCAAAAACCAGATAATATTTTGGATTGTAGGAAACTTCCTTCAACCCATGTAAAAAATTGGCTGTGTCCATTGATCCTGCGAAACATGTCTTTTTTAATGAAGGGACACGTGACAAGTGTTTAACTTTAGACTTTTAAAAATGCATGTGTATGCCAATTGTCTATGGACACTTGTCATTTTTATAGATTAACTTCCTCCAAACCAGTTTGGAGGAAAACTCTATCCTTACACTATCAAACATTTCAATTTGGATATTAAGCTTTCTATAAACTTCAATGCGCACTTTCAGCTCAAACCTGACTGTTAAGATGAAAGAAAATCTAGTGGTGACACAATTTTAGCAGTCAAATTAAAAGGAGGGAATAAAGCGAAACCTATTGGTATTTTAGTTCGTCTGCTATTCTTTTGGACCATCTTGTGATAAGAATACCATCTCTATTATGAATTATTAATTTCTTACTTATGGTAGTTCTGCTATTCTTGTAACGCCCCAAACCCGGGTGGCTTGGAGAATTACTACTTGTCACTCATAATCATGTCTCCCAACACATTCGAAGAATAATCTCCAAAAATTTCTTAAATGAAATCAATCTCAAACCTTCTCAATAATCTCATTACAACTCTACAAAGTCTTTAATGCAATAATAATAAATCAAAGGGGTCTATAACCTCCCGGTAGTCATAACAACCCAACCAATAATTTCATAAATCTTACTGAAACCCAAGATATTACTAAAACTCAAAGAGATTAAAACTCAGAACACCAGAAGTCCTTCTTCTACCAACATCTCCTCAGCTTAAACACAAACAGCAATCTAATCCAGGTCCTCATTTGGACTCTCCACATCATCTGAAAAATATTATAATGATAGGGGTGAGTTATCAACAACTCAGTAAGCAGAAATCATATGCTAGCGTGCAAACATGAGCATTTACAAAGCAGAACATGCAGAACAAAATATTTTCCAAAGTTAACATGCAGAACATAACATATTTTCAAAAGTAACAGAGCGATGGTTTTAAGACAAGTAAAACCCATGGTACTTTGGCATAACATAAACTGAGTATCATCATCAGATCAAAACAGAGCATCAAACAGAGCAGAGACCATGTTTCACCCCCGTGGTAGGGTTGTGCTAACCCCGGTGGCCAAACCAGGCAGAGACAGAGGTGAAATCTTTCCTTTATTCTTCTCGGAGCCCCGAGTGTGCACACAGGAAAGACTACAATAAAACCACTTTGTTTCCAAAGTGGGTGCACTCAGAGACAGAGAAGTTGGTACCAACCCAAACAGAGCAGAGCATAACAGAGCAGAGCAGAGCAAAGTAGAGACAGAGTCAGATACGAAAACCAGTACACCATGCCAAAGGTTTTCAGATGTTATATCAAAATAATACAGAGTACCAAAACAGAATCAGAACAGTTTACACACGCTGAACACAAAAGCCAGAACAAATAAATGCACAACTTTTCATATTCTCAATATCGCTCTTTTTCAGATTTCAGAAACCACATGACAGAATTTAGCTCATGTCTACACAATGCATGTCAGAATATATTTTCCTTTTTCACACAGATTTCATGAATAATGCAGATAAGAGACCGAGGTTGATCTTTGTTTTCACAAGTTCCCAACACAAGACAAATTATGCAAGTTTTCATAAAATCAACCTCAGTCTTATTAACTTGTATAAAATCCAGCATAGGAACCCCGCTTACCTGACTCCTGTAGCGCATTATTTAGGATTTGTATACAGTCTCTATCCGTCTCGTCACCTATTCATAAAAATAATATAAACTAAATATTAAAGTCCGACAACACAAAATTGATCTTAGACAACTCAAGACCCAAACTCTAGATCATAATTCAGCAAGTTTAATCAACCTCCAACAGCCAAAAAAAAAACAATCCGGACAGCCCTCACTTCGACCCAAAATATTCTATATCAATCTCAGTATTGTCCAATACAAGCATCAAGACTAATGCCAATTCAAATTCCAATAACTCACACTTATTCCAACAGTTCACTGTCCCAAAACAATTACTAACAATTTAACCAACACCAAACTAAGCACACTTCTTCCCATTCACAACTCCATAACAGAAAATATAAATTAATACCTCCAAAAAATTAAGCTGCACTCGACAAAGAAAATTAAATTTCCCTCTAAATATTCTCTCAACCACCAATCCAACCGACCTCCCCTTACTCCTCGGACTCAGTTCGGCACAACCAACAAATTCACAGTAAATAAGAATTAGTGTAGAAATACATTTAAAATCTCAAAAGTTCTTTGGGAAAAAATACTTACAATGCTATAATATAATTTTTGAAAGATCACGAATGTGCTAGAAGCGGCAACGCAGCAACAAAACAGTGTCAAAAGCACTGTGGCCGTGGTTCTCAAAAATCCACTTTTGAACGGGTGCAAACGAAGACCCGAGATTGATAGGGTAGGGCTTAGGGATGTCGGTGAAGCTAATGGTGGTGGTGGTTGGCCGTGGGTGGCGGCGCAAGGGGCGGTTTTAAGGCCAAAAAGTCGAAATCGGAGATGGACTTGGTGGGGCTTCACCGGTGACGGATCGGAGCTGGGGTTGGGTCCATTGGGTTGCCAAGAGGTCGGGGATGATGTGGTGAGAAGATGGTGGCCGGAGGTGGCACGACGGCGGCGCAGCGGCACAAGGAGTGCCGCGGCTTGGTGGTGCGCGTGGGAGTTAACGGCGGCACTGTTGGGGCTGAGATTACAAGGGGGTGCTCGCCGGCGGCTGGGGAGGACAGTGGGCCGGGCGGTGTCGGTCACCGCCGGCGCACGGCGGCGGGCTGGGGGAGAAGAGAAACGGACGGAGAGAGGGAGGGGGGTTGCGGCGCGCGGGAGAGCCAGGGGAAGAAAGAAGAAGAAGAAAAAAGAAGAAAAAGAAAAAAAGAAAAAGAAAAATGTAGGGAAAGAAATGAGGTTCAATCCTCATATCTTGAGTCACAAAAAAATGATCCAACGGGAACGATTTTAACACAACAAGTTCAATAAAATAATTCAAACGCAGTGATTAAAATGAAAGTAAATAATTAAACCCCACAACAAGTTAATTTAATTTGAAAAACAATTTAAATGTATTACAATAATCAAATATAAGAAAGCACTTCAGATTAATTTTCACAAAATTAAAATCATAAAAATAAACCCACTAAAAATCAAACCAATTTTAAAACAAGAGAATAAATTTTAAATTAATAACAAATAATCCCTTCATTAAAATACACTAAAAAAATACGGGGTGTTACAATTCTCTTGGACTTCCGGCGTTTCTCATGGTTGGCATTTTATTGTGTGATCTACTGAAGTTTTTGGGCAGACATAATGTGCCAAAATAGACTAATAACGGGTATGTGTGAATTCATTTGTCCCTTTTTTTCTCAATATCCCAGGACTACTTTCATGTGTGGGAGGAAACCCAACTCCGAGCTTTCTGAGGAGGAGAAGCAAGAACTTAGGAAATTTAAGTGGGAAGAATTCTTGGCAATAACTCATCATGCAATTACTAGTAAAAGTAATATTTCTGGCTAGACTCTGTCATAATTGTGTTTAGGTTCATGTCTCTTGGATCCTTGTATGATTTCCTCGAAAAAATTTCAGAACATAAGCGAAGGCTTGGGACGAGGTGGCAGAGGAGGTCGGAGTCTCCAATGAATAACAGTGAATGGGATGGCAAGAAAGAAGCCAATGACCTTTCAGCTTCAGAAGATGTGGAGCCAGACACATCAGCCTCTTGAAAATTAGGAACAAGGCTGAAATCATATTTCATTTCTTACAGTGAAGTTGCAGCCGATAGGGCTCCATTTTTGGTTTACAAGTATTAGGGTAATAATGGTAGATTTCATTGTCTCCTCAGAAGCAATTCCTTATGACTTCTGCACTATAAATAGTTACATACTGGATGTAGATTAGTTCTAAAATACCATTATATTTAAGCCATTGAACTCGAGCACAGCTAGCTATAATTCTTTCTTCCCATAGCAGAAGAGCTTCTTGAGAAATTTCTTGTGAAAAAAGAGAAGTTCTTTCTGGCTGTAATTTGTGGACAATCATCTCCTTCAAGGTTATCACATACTGAAATGAAACGGAAATAATTTGACCAGTAATCTCAGTAATTTGTGGACAATCTCAGTAATCTGGTTTGATCTGTACCATTCAAATTTTGCTCTATAATTTGGTTAAAACCTTCATATCAACCAACAAAATTAACCCACCCTTTATCTTTCGCAGCAAAATAATCCCATCTTCCCAAGTCCATATATTAAGAATCTTTAGATCAGAAGTCCATATATCATTGTGTGCACGAGTGTTTAGAGGTCCATATACAAGGAAATGATACCTTGCACTGGATCTATAAGCTTTTTAAAAATTCTAATGCGTGTCTTAGGCTATCAATTAGTTTAAATTTGTATTATTGTTTAAGATTTGATCACTGTTATGAAAGAACTTTAAGTTTTTATAATTAAGATTAAGATTTCTATTTTGACTCGCTCTTATGCTGTCATCGAATGAGAATGGATAAGAGACTCGTGGGATTGACTTGAGTGGGTATGGATGGTTATATTTCTTGAAGTGAACTCAGGCGAATATGCAAATCAATATTCTTATGTATAGGAGATGAGATTTGAAAATGAAAAATGATAGTTGAAATGAGAAAGCTTACGGACAAAGTCGATCGATTGAATTTTTTTAACTTAACGGTTAAGAATGTGATTATTAATAAATTGATACTTAAAAAATATATATATAAAATATGATTGAAAGAGAAAAAAAAGAGAGAGTACAATTAAACTTGTCGGTACTGAACTCTCGGTTTCGGCTGTAGCATCATTTCTTTTAATGTATAGATTGTTGGAAATTATAGAATAGGTATAAAAAAGTATTTAAAAAATAAAAAAGAAAGCAAGTATGTCTGGATTCTCCAAGTTATGCATGGTTAGACCCCATTTGATAGTGAAAATGTTTTATCTTTTTTAATTATTATAATTTTTTTAAATTTTTACATAGAATATAATAAATAATTTAATTTTTTTAAATATTAAAATAATAATAACATTAAAAAATTATATTATAATAATATTTTATTCAATTTTTAACTTTTATCTCAATTCATCTCATCTTAATTTATTATCCAAACAGCCCCAAGTCATTTCCTAACCTAGGCAACCTAAACACAACCCTGGAGTCTGGAGATACCTTGGTTGTCCTAGCTAGGTAGACCTGGTTCCATTAAAACACATAAAAAAATATGATAGGCTACTTTATGTTCTCGACGACTTCAACTATATTACTCTGTCCCGAGCCAACAAAGTAATTGTCAAATCATAGGTTGCACAAGTGAGCTAACTTTATCTTCTCCACCCCAATACGCGTCCTTTGCTCCCAAATTCGTTCAGTAACTCATTGCAATGTTTCAATGAGTCGTAACCATGTCGGTCTGTTTTTCTTGAGGCTTCTAAGTGGGTGTCAAGACTTGTCTCGGTTTGGAAGGTGAGTGAACTAATGTTTCTTTCCTGCCACTTCCTACAACCACAACCACATCCCATCAAACTCACATTATTTTAGTTCCTTTCTATTCCTCAAGATCCTTCCGGCTACATGTTCCCTTCAATCAACACAACTAGCCGGCCAATATCAGAAGCGAAAAAAACAGCTCTAGAAACATTCTTCTCCTAGCGTTTAAACCATGGCTTTTTCTAAATATTGTTTCATTCTGTCTAATGTCTATGATCATGGCATTGCTATTCTCGAGTGCCGAAATGAGTCTTGCAGCTCGTTACCTCTTGGATACACCAGCTACTCCACCCCCAGCGCCTACAATCCCATCTCTGCCTAAGGTGGCCTTGCCTCCACTACCCTCTATGCCAACGCTGCCTAAAGCCACATTGCCACCACTGCCTAGCACGCCATTGCCTACATTGCCAACTCAACCTATCCTTCCAAAGCCCACGTTGCCACCATTGCCAACAAACCCATTGCCAACTCAACCAACTCTTCCAAAGTCCACATTGCCGCCACTCCCAAGCACCCAACTCCCAACACTGCCAACAATGCCTACCGTTCCCAAGGTTGCACTACCTCCAATGTTGCCTACAATTCCATTGCCCACCATTCCAACCACAATCCCTTCAATCCCTTCCACCATCCCAACAATTCCTTTCCTCTCCCCACCACCATCAAACTAAACACTGGACCTTGAGATGCCACACTTCTATTCTTAGTTCGTATATTTCTGTTCGAATGTTTCTTCACTCTAGTAGTTATGTTATTCTTGATTATGTTAGAACCCATCTATCCCTTGTTCTTGTATTGAGAGTTTTCAGAGTCTCAAGGGGTTCAGTTGTATTTGTCTGTATAACAGAATACATACGACATTTGATTTCTATAGCTTTCAAGTTGGTTATGTTGAGTATGTGGAGTCTGGTTCACGCCGCTCGAGCGAAGTGTCTAGCCGCTCGAGCGAATACAAGACAGAGAGCTTCGCTCGAAGGAAGCTCGACAGACCGCTCGAGCAATTGCGGGACAGGGAGGTTCGCTCGATGACCGCTCGACTCACGGCTCGAGCGGAGGGAAGTCAGAGAGCTTCGCTTGAGGAGCCGCTCGACTCACGGCTCGAGCAATTGCGGGAAACAAGTTCGCTCGACGCGGGCTCGACACACCGCTCTAGCGAACATCGCTAATTCATCAGAATTAGGGTTTCCGCCGTACAACATATAAATAAGGTTTTGTTTTGTCCTGTACAGTGTCTGCTTGAACAGTAGCTGTTCTACATCATTGTATTGTTATCCTCAAGAAATAAAAATCCTCTGCAACTCCCGTGGACGTAGGCAATTTGCCGAACCACGTAAATACTGTGTCGTGTGTGATTGCTTATTTTCGTGCGTTTATTTTCACTTTATTGTCATCGTTTTCACAACAATTGGAATCAAGAGCCAAGGTTCGGGTCTGAGAAAAACGATGGCTGGAGAAGAAGTGAGAGTATCGGGGATCGAGAAGTTTGATTGCACGGATTATGGGTATTGGAGAATGCAGATAGAGGATTACCTCTATGGGAAGAAACTCCATCTTCCATTGTTGGGGAAGAAGCCGGACAGCATGTCAGTTGCTGATTGGACTCTGTTGGATCGACAGGTCCTGGGGGTTATTCGTTTAACCCTGTCGAGATCCGTTGCACACAACTTCATCAAGGAGAAGACGACTGCGGATCTCATAGCGGCTTTATCAGGTATGTATGAAAAGCCGTCAGCAAATAATAAGGTACATCTGATGAAGAAGTTATTTAATTTAAAGATGTCGGATGGTACGTCTGTTGCACAACATTTGAATGATTTCAATACTATCACAAATCAATTGTCGTCTGTTGAAATTGAATTTGATGATGAGATACGTGCATTGATACTATTGGCATCACTGCCAAATAGTTGGGAAGCCATGAGGATGGCTGTTAGCAATTCTGCTGGTAAGTCAAAATTGAAATATGATGATATCCGTGATTTTATTTTGACTGAGGAGGTACGCAGGAGAGATTCAGGTGAGACCTCAGGTTTGAGTTCAGCACTGAATGTTGACTCTCGGGGAAGAGCACAAGACAGGAACTCATACAGAGGCAGATCAAAATCAAAGAACAGGAGCAAGAGCAAGATGAGACCTGGCCAGCAGGAAATTTGTTGGAATTGTGGCAAAGCTGGCCACATAAAGAAGAATTGCAGAAATCCCAAGAAGACAGAGAACGATAGTGCTAATGTAGTAATTGAAGAATTACAGGATGCACTATTGCTTGCAGTTCATAGTCCAGTTGATGACTGGATACTTGATTCAGGGGCATCTTTCCATACATCTTCCCACCGGGAGATAATGCAAAACTATGTTGCGGGTGACTTTGGAAAGGTGTATTTGGCTGATGGAGAAGCCTTGAATGTAATTGGAATGGGAGACATCGACATCGTACTCCCTAACAAGAACAAATGGACCTTGCAAAAGGTCAGACACATCCTTGAGTTAAAGAAAAATCTTATTTCTGTTGGGCAGCTTGATGATTGTGGCCACTCAGTGGTGTTCTCAGACAGCACCTGGAAGGTCACCAAAGGGGCACTAGTACTGGCTCGGGGTAAGAAAACTGGTACACTCTATATGACTACTGGTTTGAATAACACTATTGCCACTACCGTTGCAGAAAGCACAGCAGACTTGTGGCATTGCAGGCTTGGCCATATGAGTCAGAAGGGCATGAAGGAACTCCTGTCTAGAGGCAAGCTACCAGAACTGAAGGCAGTTGATCTCAGTATGTGTGAGAGCTGTATTATGGGAAAACAGAAGAAGGTCAGTTTCTTGAAGAGTGGTAGAACACTGAAGTCAGAGAGCCTAGATCTTGTGCACACTGATGTGTGGGGACCTTCCCCAGTGGCATCTCTTGGAGGTTCTCGCTACTATGTCACCTTTATTGATGATCACAGTAGGAAGGTATGGGTTTATTTTCTGAAACATAAATTTGATATATTTAATGTGTTCAAAAATTGGAAAGCCATGGTTGAGAATGAAACAGACTTGAAGTTGAAATGCTTGAGGTCTGATAATGGTGGTGAGTATATTGATGACGGGTTCAAGGAGTATTGTGCAACTCAGGGAATCAGAATGGAGAAGACCATTCCTGGGACACCACAGCAAAATGGAGTTGCTGAACGTATGAACAGAACCATAAATGAGCGTGCTAGAAGCATGAGGCTACACGCTGGGCTACCACCTACTTTCTGGGCAGATGCAGTTAGCACTGCAGTATACTTGATAAACAGAGGACCATCAGTTCCTTTGGATTGTGGATTGCCTGAGGAGACTTGGAGCGGGAAAGAGGTCAAATTTTCTCATCTTAAAATATTTGGCTGTCTTTCTTATGTTCTTATTGATTCTGATGCTCGTAATAAGCTTGAGGCTAAGTCAAGGAAATGTTATTTCATTGGCTATGGAGACGAGGCACTTGGCTATTGTTTCTGGGATGATCAGGGTCGGAAGATTATAAGAAGCAGAAATGTGATCTTCAATGAGAAGATTGTATACAAAGACAAGTCCAATACAGTTGCTGAAGCAGCCCCTCAGGAGTCTGAGTTTGTGAGTTTGGATGATCTACCAGAGATCACAGTGCAGTGCAGAGATGTGAGTGACGGGGAGAGTGGGTCCAGCACACCCATTCCCATTATTCCGCAATCAGATTCAGAGCCGTCCACTCCAATAGTTGCAGTTCGAAAGTCAGTTAGGATTATACGTCCTCCACAGCGTTTCTCACCTTCTTTGAATTACATCTTGTTGACAGATGGTGGAGAACCACAAAGTTACCAAGAAACCTTGCAAGATGAAAATTCTAGCAAGTGGGAGTTGGCCATGAAGGATGAGATGGATTCCCTGTTAGGGAATCAGACATGGGAGTTGACAAAACTTCCATCAGGGAAGAAGGCATTATACAACAAGTGGGTGTACCGGGTGAAAACTGAGCATGATGGCAGTAAGAGGTACAAGGCCAAACTTGTTGTAAAAGGTTTCCAACAGAAACAAGGCATTGACTATTCTGAGATATTTTCACCTGTGGTAAAGATCACAACCATCAGGCTAGTTTTGGCTATGGTTGCTACTGAATATCTATTTCTTGAGCAGCTAGATGTGAAGACAGCTTTTCTTCATGGAGATCTTGAAGAAGACATCTACATGCACCAACCTAAGGGGTTTGTGGTACAGGGAAAGGAAGGTTCAGTTTGCAGACTAAAGAAGAGCTTGTATGGCCTGAAACAAGCTCCCAGACAGTGGTACAAGAAATTTGATAGTTTCATGTGCAGTGCAGGGTACATCAGATGTCAGGCAGATCATTGTTGCTATGTTAGACAGTTTGACAATTCTTATATTATTTTGCTTCTATATGTGGATGACATGCTCATTGCAGGGGCTAGTATTGATGAGATCAATAGTCTGAAGAAGCAGATGTCAGAGCATTTTGCAATGAAGGATTTGGGAGCTGCAAAACAAATCATTGGCATGAGAATTGCTAGAGACAGAGTCAGAGGCACGTTGAGACTTTCACAGGCTGAGTATGTGAAAAAGGTACTCATCCGGTTCAGTATGGACAAGGCCAAGTCAGTTGGCACACCCTTAGGAAGTCACTTCAGACTCAGCAAGGATCAGGCACCAAAGTCAGAGGAGGAACAAGACTATATGAGTAAGGTTCCTTATGCTTCAGCTATTGGGTCACTCATGTATGCTATGGTTTGTACTAGACCAGATATTGCCCATGCAGTGGGAGTTGTGAGTAGATACATGAGTAATCCTGGAAAACAACATTGGAAAGCAGTGAAGTGGATTTTGAGGTACTTAAAAGGCTCCTCAGAAACGTGCTTGTGTTTCTCAGGAGAGGGCTTAGAGGTACAAGGCTATGTTGATGCTGACTTAGCTGGAGATATTGATAGCAGAAAAAGTACCACAGGGTTTGTTTACACTCTGAGTGGTATTGCAGTTTCATGGGGCTCTAATCTACAGAAGACAGTTTCTTTGTCTACTACAGAAGCTGAGTATATTGCAGTTTCAGAAGCTGCAAAGGAGATGGTTTGGATACAGGGCTTCTTGGAGGAATTGGGTAAAAAGAATCAGAATGGCACCCTCTACAGTGACAGTCAGAGTGCCATATTCCTTGCCAAGAATCCAGCATTTCATTCCAGGACTAAACACATTCAGATCAGGTATCACTTTATACGATCATTGTTGGATGATGGACAGTTGCTACTTGAGAAAATTTGTGGAAGTAAGAACCCTGCTGATATGTTGACAAAGGGTGTTACACTTGAAAAACTGAAGTTGTGCGCAACTTCAGTTGGTCTTCTAGCATGAAGACAGGAGCTGTGAGTTGCAGAGGTGGAGGATATCATGTTTGAGGCAGAGGACGACAATGTGGGTATACCAGTCTCCAAGTGGGAGAATTGTTGAGTATGTGGAGTCTGGTTCACGCCGCTCGAGCGAAGTGTCTAGCCGCTCGAGCGAATACAAGACAGAGAGCTTCGCTCGAAGGAAGCTCGACAGACCGCTCGAGCAATTGCGGGACAGGGAGGTTCGCTCGATGACCGCTCGACTCACGGCTCGAGCGGAGGGAAGTCAGAGAGCTTCGCTTGAGGAGCCGCTCGACTCACGGCTCGAACAATTGCGGGAAACAAGTTCGCTCGACACGCCGCTCGAGCGAACATCGCTAATTCATCAGAATTAGGGTTTCCGCCGTACAACATATAAATAAGGTTTTGTTTTGTCTTGTACAGTGTCTGCATGAACAGTAGCCGTTCTACATCATTGTATTGTGATTCCTCAAGAAATAAAAATCCTCTGCAGCTCCCGTGGACGTAGGCAATTTGCCGAACCACGTAAATACTGTGTCGTGTGTGATTGCTTATTTTCGTGCGTTTATTTTCACTTTATTGTCATCGTTTTCACAACAGGTTATCTCAGCAACACTACTTGTGAGTTATTAAATTGTAATTCATTGTGACTATTGAATATCTGATATCTCTTTCGTTTTGTTAGTCTCAAATCTCACCAACTTCTCATGAAATTTATGCATCTCTCTCCTTCCTCTAATAATCGATTCCCTAAATTACCTTAAGAGTTGAGTGGGCCTGAGATTTTTATTTAAGTTTCCCATTTTATAATTCATACAATTTCATACAATCTCTTCTATTTGTGATACAACATGATACTTTAAACTGAGATTCAAGAGACCAACACACTTTCCTAAATCTCTATCCTTCAACAACTTTAAATGGTATTTCATCGATAATTACAATCTCTGCAATCGCTAACCTCACAGCCACTTCACTGTATTTGTGGGTTGCAAGACTCTTTAATGTACTACCATCACTCTCTCTAGCCCCCTTCTTAGGTGTTGTCTCACTTGTCAATTTTTTTGGTACCTATCTAAAAGCTCACGTTTATGAGAATTTTTAGAACATGAAGACAAATGATTTTGCATTGCTCGATCTTAGAATTAATAGGCCGGATCGTTACATAGTCAATTAAAAAAAAAGAGAAATTTATGTGAAATAGCCTAATCCTTACAACATTTTATTAGTACGTCCTATCTATGAGACTAGAGAGTTGGTTTCAATAGATTAGTGTATATGTTTTCTTTTCCACGTTATTGGTTGAAATTCGAAGCCCTTGGCTAAATTACACACTCGAGCAATTGTTTCGTTTGTTTTTATAGATAAGATAAGATGATATGAGCTGATATGAGATTAAAATTAAAATATTGAATAAAATATTGTTAGAATATATTTTTTTAATATTATTTTTATTTTGGGATTTAAAAAAATTGAATTGTTTATTTTATTTTTTGTAGAAATTTCATAAAATTATAATGATGAGATGAGATGAGATAAGATAAGTTGAAAGGAGTTGTGAAAACAAACGAGTATTCAAATATATTTATTTATACGTTAACACCATATATAACATTTATTTGATTGATTTATATATATTATATACATAAATTTTTTCTTTTAAAAAGAAATACCTGTACCACATGATAGGCTTAGTTTTAAATTTAATAACAACATTAAATATTCTTAAAGATATAATATAAATAATTAAATATACTTCTTTTAGTCAATTTAAACTTTTGATATAAGTGACGATTTCATTTGATATAGCGTATTATAAATTATGAATTCGAATCTAGATTCTATATGACTTAAGAGTATCACTCACATGACACGTGAGGGAGTACTGAGATGATTTCACAAATATATAAGTATGCAGGGCTCGTATTTTATGACGTACTTTAAGATCTCTCTTCAATTATTAAGAGTGATATATTGTAGATAAAAAAAAAAATTGTAGGGAATCTTTATTTTAATTAGTATATCGTAAGCAAAGCGACAGTGCGGTTGGTTCTGCCCTCCCCCACGGTCCCACAAAAAAAAAAAAAAAAAAACTTAGTAAGAGAAAGGTATAGGTAAAAGAAATTTATTTATTATTTTATGGTAAATCTATACTTTAAGTCCGAGTAAACTATGTAATGATATAATTTGAAGTAACTTGTTATCTTTTTCAATGTAATGGTAGTTGATATACAATTTTTTTCATAACTACGCTATAAATTGGAGTATTTTTGTAAAATGAACACACTTAATTTATAATTAACTTTACAAAAAATACCCTTTATTTAAAACATTATTTTTAAAAAGAGATTGTGTTAATTATCACTTCACGCTGAGTGAAAAAAGATAAATAAAAAGAAAAGGAAATAAGAGCCTGCCTACGACAACCTTGAGGAGAAGGAGAAGCGGCCTCGATCCATAGAGAAATTAAAGAAACCAAGAAAGAAAAGAATTCATATTAGATTACGTGAAGAGACCAAAAGAGAAAATTAATGAACTTAAAAACATAAGCCAAAAGACTGAACATGAAACAACTAATAGGATATATAGCTTACGTACTAGTGATCTGTTGTTTAGTATTAATGGATGTACAACACAAAAAACTTAATTTATTATTTGGATTCATTCCAACGCAACTGGATGATTGATTCTTGTGGATATAATTAGTTGAGTCTTGATACTATAAAACAAAGGGTACTCTAAAGTTGCAAATATTAAAAATCCTAAAGATATTGACAAGATGCCCATGCACGTTCATTCCTTTCTTTTGATGCAAAGGTATCCTGTATTGAAAAGAAGCTTTTAAACCAAAGCTTAGATACAAAGAGATACAAAATCAAATGAGGTGGTATAACCACTGATGCTAAGAGCATCTTTACTTTAAGGCATGAACAATAGAATTGTTAGCTCTTATAGTGTGCCTTGCTGACCAAAAAGTCAAGGAATTAAGAGTAGTTTTAGTGTCTGCTATCAACTGGCTTGCATAGGTGTGGATGCCTGATGTTGAGTTGAGTTGAGTCCACTAACGACTTGCAGTGAATCTCCCTCCATGACGACATCATTATAGCCATAGGACTTACAAGAGATGGATGTCTGTAATGCAGTAAATGCTTCTGCCAGAAAAGGGTCGGGGTACAAGTTATGCTGTATATTGAGGGTGGCAAGAATCTGTCCCTCACTATCCTTGATAATTGCACCCACTCTCACCTTACAGGAGATTTTATCAAGTGCTGCATCCCAGTTCAACTTGAGTCTTCCCTAAGGTGGAGTTTCCCACTTGGTGTGCTGCTGCCTGGTGGTTGTAGGAGGCATCTGTTGTAATTCCTCCACAAGATATGTTGATTGCTGGGAAACAACAAAAGGGTGTAGGAACTACTCCTTAAAAACCATGTCATTCCTTCTCTGCCATATTAGCCACGAGGTAATGGTAAAGGACATAAGATCCTCAGGCTCCAGGGTCTCCATAAATCCTTCAACTAAGTCTTTAAAGTGATGGTAGTGAAGACTTGCCTTCTGTAACTTTCTAGAACTCTGACCCCACACATCCCTTACTGAGGGACAGTCCCATAGGATGTGCTCTACTAATTTTGGTTGTTGTTTGAAAATTGGGGATGTAGGGTCCTCAATGACCTTTCTCTTCAGAAGGTTTGCTCGAGTAGGCAAAACATTAAGGCATGCTCTCCAGAGAAATGTTTTTGCTGCATTGGGGATATTCAAATTCTAGAGGTCCTTTGAGCTACTAGGATTAGAAGATTGACCCAACTGTTGATTGTCCAACTCAGTGAGCAAATGGTAAGCACTCTTTACACTGAACGCACCTGAATTTGGGCTCCTCCAGATCAATATGTCAGGTTTAGGATAAGGGCTTAGAGGAATTGCTTTAATAAGGTCAGCTTCCTCCCTCGTAAAGATAACGTTAACCAGGTTAGTTTTCCATTGATTTACTTATTTATCAATAAGAAAATAAACTTTGGTATCAGCTTGCAAGAATCTGATAAAGCTTTGAGGCTTGAAGGTTGTATGCATTGGTAGCCATTTGTCAATCCAAATCTCAGTTGAATCACCATCTCTTATCCTCCATATTAGACCCTCCTTAAGTAGAGATCGAGCAGCTAGAAAGCTCTGCCATAGGTAAGATGTGTTTTGGCCTAGTTTAGCTGACGGAAAGGACCTGTTTGGAAAATTCTTTTCCTTCAAAACCTGTGCAGCAAGTGAGTCTGGCTTAGAGAGAATTCTCCAGCCTTGCTTAGCTAGGAGAGCTAAGTTAAAGTTAGCAAAATCTCTTAGTCCAAGGCCACGATGACACTTTGCTCTTTTCATTTGATCCCAGTGAACCCAGTGAATTCTGTGTTCTTGTGATTGCTGCCCCCACCAAAAGCTACCTTGGCAATTTAAAAATGCCCATACTATAAGTAGGGATGGCTTGTATGACAACTTTAATCAGGACTTCCTTGCTTGCTTGGGAAGAAACTTGGTCTTCCATTGAGCTCGAGACCTGTCTATAAGAGCTGATAAACCTAGATATTTCTCATAGGAGTTGGTGCCCCTAATTCCTGCAATGTTGGTTATGATTCCTTTGGTCTCTTCCATGGTGTTTTTGTTGAAGTAGATTGAGGTTTTTTCCCTTGTTTAGCCTCTATTCTGATGCATTTTCATAGGATTCTAGCAAGTAAAATAATCTGCTCCATTCTATAGAGTTTGCTTTGCAAAAGAGGAGACTATCATCTTTAAAAAACAAATGGTTAGTGGAGAGTTTGCTTCTTCTTATAGGCGGACCAGTGATGATCCCATCCTTCTTAGCTTTTTTAAGCATGCAATTAAGTGCTTCTGTGAAGAGAATAAACAGGAAAAGAGATAGTGGGTCCCCTTGCCTAATCCCCCTTATGGGTTTGAAACACTCTTGAGGCACTCCATTAAGGATGAGTGAATAAGAGACTAATCCTACACACTTCGTAATAAGGTCAATCCACTTTTGTTCAAAACCAAGCTGTTGCATTACTGATTTCAGGAAAGGCCACCCAATTTTATTATAGGCCTTACTCATGTCGAGTTTAAGAGCCATGAAACCATTCATTCCCTCCAACCTTGCCTTTATGGTGTAAAGAGATTCAAAAGCCACAATAATGTTGTCTGTTATGAGCCTAGCAAGGACAAAGGCTGTCAAAGTTGGAGATATGATGTCTGGTAGGATGTGTTTCATCCTATTTGCCAAGGTTTTAGCAATGATTTTGTAAAAAATATTGCATAGACTTATAAGCCTAAAATCAGTCACCTGAGAGGGGGAGGATTTTTTAGGGATTAGTGCAATGAGGGTCTCATTCATAGTGTTAGACCATATTCCTTCATTCAAAACTTCAAGCACATCTTTTGTAACTCTTGCATCCATAATGTCCCAATGTTCCTGGTAGAAAGCAACAGGGAACCCATCAGGATCAGGTGACCCCAAGGAATTAATGCTGAACAGAGCCTCTTTGACTTCCACTGCAGTCAAAGGATGGGCTAGGATGAGATTCATGTCTACTATGATTTTCTTAGGCATAGAGGAAATGAATGCAACAGTAACAGTAGGACTCGAGGAGGTGAATATGTTCTGAAAGAAATGTTGAAACACCTAACTTATGTCCTGCTGTCTGTTGAACTCCTGGCTAGATTCATCGTAAATCTTCTTAATAGTATTTTTCTTTCTTCTTTGGCTAGTACATTTATGAAAGAAAGATGTATTCCTATCCCCTTTTTTAGCTAGGCTTGCTTTGCACTTTGTTGCCAGTTTGTGTTTTCAGCATTAAGCATTGAATTCACTTCTTTATGAATTTCTTTGATGTCATCATACAGTTGCCCCTCATTTTGTTCTTTTAGATGATTAAGCATTTCAATTTTAGACTTCAAGAGATCCCCATGACTTCTGTGCATGTCCTTGGTCCACATTTTTAGGCCCTATTTCTAGTTTCTTAAGCCAAATAGTGTGTTCTGAAGTGTATCAGATTGCCCTATGAAGTTCTGCTAGGTCTGTTTGATCAAGTTCCCACATCCATCCCTCTTGCTCCAGCTAGCTTGATATCTAAACACCCTTTCTTGCTTTTTAGTCACAAACCTATCCTGGATCTGAATAGAAATAGGCCTGTGATCTGAGGAGGATGTTGACAGATGTAGAATTGAATGCTGCTTGAATTTAGCAAACCAAGCAGTGTTGCCAAGAGCTCTATCAATCCTCTCTTTAGTAAAGTGACTTCCCTCTCTATTATTGGCCCAAGTGAATTTGTCTCCTGTATAGCCAAGGTCATTGAGATCACAGTGTTCTAAGGCTTCTATAAAAGCCACAATCTGCCTATAGGGTCTGCTAACTGCTCCAACTTTCTCATTAAGGCTTGTGATCTCATTGAAGTCCCCAAAACACAAGCATGGGACATTCAGTGTAGGGGTTAGCTCTTTTAGGAGCTGCCAAGTTTCACATCTTTTAGCAGTGTTAGGGTGTCCATAGAAGCCAATTAACATCCAAGGTGTGCCATCATTTAACAGATTGATTAACACAGAAATGTGCCAATAAGTATGTGAAGTTACTTTTAGATCCACTGAAGAATTCCATAGTAGGGCCAAACCACCACTTTTTCCCCTACTATTCACACTAAAATAGCAATCAAAACCCAACTTGATACGAGTTCTTTCCATCGTTTCCCTGTTACACTTAGTCTCTATTAGAAAGACCAAGTTTGGGATGTTTGTTTTCACCAAAAGGTGAAGTTCATGAATTGTCCTGGGGTTTCCAAACCCCCTGTAATTCCAACTTAAGCAATTCATTGTAGGAGGTGGGGCTGCTGAGCAACCTCCACCACTTGAACCTGAGGTTGGTTCCTGTCAAGCTTGAGCTTGGTCTTCTTCTTCTTTTAGGCAGAATTGCTATATTGGGTCTCTAACACAGTTACGGGTCTTTTCGTATTTCTATGTTTAGGAGGGGTACATGAGAGATTTGTGATATTAGATAGTACTGTGGACTGGCCTCTGGCTTTCCTTTTCCACGTGATGCCTTTGGGGGCTAGAGAGGGATTTGAATGAAAGTCAATGGTTGGAGGGCCAGAAATATGGGGTTTTGACATATTAGGAAGTTTAACCTTATCAGTGAAGCTACTATCAGCTACCAAGTAATCTCTTTCATAGGAAAATGCAATTGGGGCAATAGTTGCCTCCTTTTGGACTGCATCCTCTAGACCATAGAGAAGACCCCCACTATTTTCAGCAAGAGGCTCGAGATTTTGGGAATCACCATAAATATGCATAGCATTGCATTCTTGTTCTTTGGGTGCAGGAGAGAAATCAGTAGAGTCCAGATTGTGTTCCTGGTTAGTATGACTTGTGATTGGCTCCTTAAACGTAGCTGCATTATCCTAACTTGTTACCTCTGCCTCCTCATCTAATTGAGACTTGCAATGGCTGGCATTCCAAGGACCCCCCTCCTCTGAATGCCCCCGAAAGGTAGTTCCTTGAGGAGGGATTCCAATGACCCTCCATATTTATTGACTAAAAACAATTGCGGGGAAACAAAAGCTACTTTTAACCATTGCCCATATTGTTCTTGTGACTATATGACTTGGTTAAAACTGGGGCACTTCCTGTGAACATGTTGCAGCAGGCCACATTTGAAGAAGAAATTAGGTAGCCTTTCGTACTTGAAATAGGCCCAACATTGCTTACCTTCATGGTTGAGCATACGACCTCGGATTAAAGGCTTAGTGACATTGACATCCACTCTAAGTCTTAGAAAGCTCCCCCAACCACACCCTTGTTCAACAACCTCCACAGTGTGCACCTTGCCGATGGTTGCACCTATCCTTTCACCTAGCACCTTATTCATACTTGTAAAAGGGAGATTATGTATTTGAACCCAAAAAGGTTCTGAAGTAAACTGCTCCTCGCTTGGAGAAAGCTCCCCCTCAAACTCTTTTAAGCATATAAGGTGATGATGGTCTTCCCTGCATGACCTTTTGCTTATTTGAGAACAGTTTAAACTCAAGAAGAAACCGGTTGATGCCAAATTCTTTAAATGTTATCTATCCTATTGTGTTCCAAACTTTTGCCATGGTGGTCTTGAAGGCTTCTCGGATTGCAGTTTTGTCATTGAGTATCATTGCCAAAAGACAATG
Organism: Juglans mandshurica; assembly: GCA_022457165.1. Classification (NCBI taxonomy): domain Eukaryota; kingdom Viridiplantae; phylum Streptophyta; class Magnoliopsida; order Fagales; family Juglandaceae; genus Juglans; species Juglans mandshurica. The sequence continues at coordinate 46,165,109 of CM039619.1, forward strand.
ACTGCCTCTAATCTTGGTTGATAAAATTGTTTCATCTGTCAGTGTTAAAACCTGTTGTTCTTCATCTGTTAACTTCAAAGAACCCTAACGTTGTGTGATATCATCGGCCATGGATTTTGACTCTATAGACTGTTGTCCAAGAGACACAAGCTTTGTCAAGAGACCAAGTAGAAACCTCACCCTTCAGGAGGAGAGGACCAAAGGGTCGATTATATAAGATGAGATAGTTTTATGAGTTCACGTTCATTTCTTTCTAAATATTACTTTAGCTGTTATGATGACATGCTGATGCACGGCCCAATTTTTCTTGCAAATATTTTGAATTGCAAGGAAAATAAACTTGTTGGTAATAAAACTATTTGGAACAAGAATTGTAGTTGATAATATTAAGTAGTTTGCAATGAAAGTCTAGATGTTGTCACTGAATATAAAATCCAACGAAAATTTGTCGTTGCTAATACCTTAAAAAAACCTTGCAATTAACTTTATAGTATTTGTCACGGAAACTTTTATTGCAACTTAATTCAATGTTAATTATTTGCAGGAACAAATTTCGTTGGAAATAATCATATTTTGTTCCAACTATTAGATTATTTACATGGAGTTAATTGTCCTCGGAAAAATTGGGTATTTTCATAGCAAATGGAGTTTCTAATGCAAGGATAAAAAAAGTCATTGCAAATACCCATTATTTAAAATAAAATTATCATAGTTGTTAAAAAACTTCATTTTAAATGATCATATCTCTGGCTTGTAGTGAAAACAGACCAATCCTCCACCAAGAGGTTTGGGATTAGGTTTAAGATGGATTGATTCGAATAGAGATTTTGGCTCAGTTAGGTCAATTACCTCGAACAGCCTCAATCGTGACAAGTTTGGTCACCATTGTTTCCGTCACTAAACTAATTGGATTGGTTCAAGGACTAGTTATAAAGAAAAATATTTCTAGTTACTGAAAACACCATCCATCATCAAATAGAATGAAAAGTAGAACTGAACACCAAGTTTCATATTTGATCACAATAAATAACATTCATAATCAAATGCATACACAATAAGTTGTTATCACTATCGTGTTGAATTGGGTTGTGAGATATGTCGATGGCAGCGTTGTTATCACATAATAAATTTATAGCAGATCTAGGAGGAAAACCGACCTCTGTTAGCAAACTTCTAAATCAAAGAAGTTCACACAATCCTTTTGCCATGCCTCGGAACTCAGCTTCAGCACTAGACAATGCCACTACCTTATGCTTTTTACTCCTCCATGTAACTAAGTTTCCTCCCACAAATGTAAACTAGCCTGAGGTAGACTTTCTATCCAAGATATTCCCTGCCCAGTCCACATCCATGTACCCTTCAACATTCAGATGGTCATTCTTAGAGAACATTAATCCTTTTCCTGGTGATGACTTTAGATAGCAGAGGATTCGAATTATGGCACCCATATGGTCTTCACTCGGGCTATGCATAAATTGGCTTACCACACTTACGGCATAAGCAATGTCTGGACGAGTGTGAGATAAGTAGATAAGCTTCCCCACTAGTCTTTGATACCTCACCTTGTCGGCTGGTGTCTGGTCTGAGTATTCCCCAAGCTTATGGTTCTGCACAATCGGCGTATCCACGGGTCTGCACTCCAGTAATCCCACTTATGTCAATAAGTCTAGTGTATATTTCCGTTGAGAGAGAAATATGCCCCTTTCCGACCTCGCCACCTCTATTCCCAGAAAATCCACCTCTATTCCCAGAAAATATTTAAGTCCTCCCAAGTGGTGCTGTTATGGCCATGACAGCACCACTTGGACAAGTTAGACAAGTGGAGTCTTGGACAAGTTAGACCCATTACTTACGCATTACAGAGACCGAGCAATGACTTAATTTCCACATTTATAAATTTGGATTGGAGGTGTCAGTTTCCACAACGACTTCATTGACTTGAGGTGCCCTTCACTTTCAGTACCGGTTGGAACTTAAAATTTGGAGGAGCACTATTGACTTGGTGGAGTTTTCCCTGGAAATAATATATAAAGAATATATAAATATACATTTTATATACGCCTCACTTTGTCCAATTAACAAACTTGACCTCAAAGGAGTGGAGTTTTAGGTGCTTTCCCTTAAAAGAATATATTAATATACATGCCCTACTTCTAGAAGTAGATGTTTTGTCCAATTAACAGACACCACATGAATTATTAAAAACAAATTTAAAAAATATATATTCAAAATAATGTATACACTACAAGGAAAAAGGCTTTTTGCGGCGATTTTATGACTGTTGGAAATAAAATCGCCGTAAAAAGCCTTTAATTGCAACGATTTTTAGATCGTCAGAAGCTTTTTATATAAAATTTTAAAATTGGTCTTTTACGGCGATTTTTTAACTTTTTGCAGCGAAGATATTCGACGCAAATACTAATATGATCATTTGCAGCGATTTTTAACTTTTTATGACGAAAAAAATCGCCGGCATATTAAAAAACTTGTTACGACGATTTTTAAATCGCTGCAATTGCAAAAGTGGCCTTTTGCAGCGATTTTAACTATAAAAATCGTCGCAAATATGTATTAGGCTTTTGCAGCGATTTTAAAATTGTTGCAAAAAAGAATGTAAATACCTGTAGATCAGATTGGAGATCTTCACTTTTTGTGACGACTTACTGACCTATAGCGGCGATTTTTGTCGCCGCAACAAAGATTTGTTAGTTGTTGCAGCATTATAGTTCCGTCGATTAGAGGTTTCGCTGCAATTGAACCTATTTGCGGCAACCATTATCGCCGTTAAAAGTATCTGAGGCAATTAAACCGTATTAGCGGCGAATGAAAGGCGCCGCAAAAGATAATAAAATTTAAAACCCGCGCCCTGCCCTTTCCCCTCATTTCTTTCCCTCCCCCCTCTCTCTCCCCAATCCCTCTTCTCCCTCAAGCCTCCGCCGCCCACAACCCTGCGCCAATGATCCCACCATGCCGCCCCCACCTCACCTCGACGACGACCCCCTCCTCCCCCAGCCCCACGCCGATCTCTTTCCTTTTCCCCGAATTTGGCCTCACATCTCTCTCTCTCTCTCTCTCTCTCTCTCTCTCTCTCTCGGATCTTTCTATATCGCCGGCGTTTGGGGCACCGTTCGCCACCACCCACACCCCGATGCCGTCGCCATTCCTCCGTTGGAGTCCCCTTCTCCTCCACGCCCAGCCCTGCAGCCCGAGGCCCTCCCTCTCTCCCCAGCTCTGTTCGCAACCCACGGTCACCAGCTCTCCCCAGCGCCACCGTGCTCCTCCCGAGCCACCACTCCACGTCGAGCAACCACCACGACCACCCATCTCGGTATGCTACTTTTTAAACCTTTTAGAAATGCATCTTATTTTGTCATATTTCCTAATTTTTCTGAGTGGTGCGTGGAGGACCAAGAAAAAGAGACCCTGGGAAATGGTTTTGTGCATCTATTGTTGCTGTTGTTCTTTTTTCTTTTGGTATTGAGTTTCTGTACAGATTGTAGTACTATGCTGTTTACAGTTTGCAATTTTTATGCTGCTATGAAGCATCCAACGTTGGTGCTGCAGTTTCCCTTTACATTGTTTGTCACTTGAATCTGCTTAGGTGTAATTTCTTTTTTCAATTTTATGTTCATCTAAAGGTACGACATTTCTGTCCTTTTCTTCTTAATTACCCTGTTTCTTGTAGTGAGGGTAATTGTTGATGATTCTGTGATGAAGAACAGGTAGCTACTAATTGGAGATTAGGATTTCTCATATTTAGCAGCCCAAATGAGTTAGGCAATTTGCTCAACATTTAGTTATAACCATGTCGTGGTTCTCATCATGATGATAGAAATAATATATATATAGCCCTGGAGATCAGAAAAAGAAAAAAGAATGATCATTATTAAGTGGCAGGTCACAACGAAGTCATGCAATATCTAATGGTGGTCCAATTTTTTGTTATTTTATTTTTTGATCTTTTAGGAGCATGTTGCAGACTCTTGCTGTGTTGTGTAGAAAGGTAGAGACAGGACCACCAGCTTCCACCACCGAAAAAATGTCTGTTCTATTGGACAACCATGTATGCATGCAGCTAGCACACTCTACAACACTCTACCCTTTGGGTTGGCGGCAAACTTGTCTTATGACAGATTATTCCCTTTTCCTCGGCCCTATGACAGATTATTATTTACACAGTCCTTGAAATCCCCAAAACCACCCACAACGGCCAGGGCCTCTAGCTATATCTAGATATATAGATGGATAAATAGATAGCCGGGCCTTTAAACCCTAAAAACAGTAGTATATAATATATATATATATATAGTCCCCCAAAGTTTAATTTGCATGTTGGGTTTGCTGAGGTGTGTGTCTGCATTATGCATGCCTGGCCTAGTACTGGATTTAGCATATATTTAAGACAGAATAATACTAACACAGGTTCTCTCCAGATCTATAGAATTTTCTTTTTTTTTAGATTGGGCTGGCATCATGTAGGGAATGAGCTGGGATATCTCATATTATCTATATACAATTTGAATATTGATATATAGGTGTAATAGGTTACTAATTAACTAGGCTATATATGCATTATTAACTTTCTTAGTTGTTAAATTTTTGTTTCTTTTTCCTAATAATGTAGTTTATGGTTGCATAAATAATGGCATTTATTGGGGTTTCATCACTTTTTTTGAGATACTTAATCACTTTATACCTTAGCCACCCCCAATTACATAAACAAAAAAAAGGTGATAATGCAACATTAAAAAGTGAGACTGATTACCACACACACTTTTCAACTTTATGCAGTCATGTGTGATGCAATGCAAGGGCATGACCTTTCCTAGGCCGGTTGCTTGTAAACATATTATAGGGCACCTCTCTCTCTCTCTCTCTCTCTCTATATATATATATATATATATAGATAGATAGCTGCATCCTCCTCCTAGGACGTAGATTTTGATCAATTAACTTGTTTCTTTTTTGTAGAGCATGCAGCCTTCGAAAGGCTTGATTGAGGAAGATGCTAAAAAAAAAAATCAAAATAATAATAATGCAGTTTTCATGAACAATTGTATGCAAGTCTGAAATCATCTTCCTTGGCATGCATGTGGTATATGCAAATATAATGTACCACATGATCTAATACAGATCATAATCATCTTGAATACCTATATATACTTCCATTTTAATACATTTTTTAATTAGATTAACAATATATATTACTATTAGGTAGCTAGCTAGCTAAAAAAAGGTTTTAGATAATTTCTACTATTTGTTCGTGTGAGTTTTATGCCTAAAAAAATTATAACATGTAGAAGGCAGTGTATGTACTCCACTGCATTAGTGCTATTAATTGCACCATTATTTGTTCACGTACACCATTTGTTTTCATATTAAAGGGTTGATTTCAGACTTGGGTGCCTGCTTTTGTGCAGCTCATGTAGAAGGCAGTAGATGGAATACTTGATAACCCTGTTCCAGACAGCTGGATTGATCTTTGCCGCTCAATCACCAAGTCATCGCAAATCATCAACCATCGATGTGCAAAGTTGTGGATGAACTCCACCCACCATTATTTGTTTATTCTTGTATCACCTGGATTGTGGATGTTTGATCTGTACTTTAAAGCTTGTAAGAGACATTAGCTGCTCCCATTTGTAAGACTTTATTGCCTTCCATTAATGCACCAAATTGTACCTTAAAGGGTCTGATGTACTGATCATGTATTGGATGAAAACTTGAATTTTCATATATTAATATATGCTATTATGGATTAATGTACAATTTGGTAATATTGTGAATGAGTTGGAGCAGGAAATTAGGTACCCAAAAAAAAATTGTGCATTCTGTACGTGTAATGAAAACTGCAGTTTCAAAATTCCATTTGCGGCGATTTTCACTTTGCCGAGAAAAAACTTAGAGTTCTAGTTTTGTTATTTGCGGCGAATATATGTAGACGCTAAAGCAACATTAGTGCTAGGACTTTATTTGCAGCGATTTATTGTTCGCCGCAAAAAGATGCCTCAGTTGTTAATACTTATCTGCAGCGAATATACTTGGACACTAAAACAAAAATATGATCAATTTTTTTTGCGGCGCCTTAAACTCGCCGCTAAAGATTATTTTGCAGCCAAAAAATATCGCCGCAAATAAGTATTTAGAGTCGTGATAATATTTGCGACGATTTATATCGTCGTAAATAACATTATTTGCAGCATTTGTAAAAATCGCTGTAAGAAATAATGCATTATTTCCGGCGATTTTAGTGTATTAGCAACGATTTTAAGTGCTGCAAATAATTTTTCACAGCGATACGTGACCGAAATCCCAACGTTATTTGCGGCGTAATTAATAATATTTACAGCGAAAAAAATCGCTGCAAATAAGAATTTTTGGCGACGAATTTTGTGTTTCGCTGGCTAATATTTTAAAAGGCTCTACAATTGCGACAAAATGCCGGCGCAACAAAAATCGCTGCAAATACTTATTCGCAGCGATTTTTGGGGTTATTTGCGGCGAATTGAAGCGCCGGAAAAGGCCTTGTTTCTTGTAGTGATAGTATCCAAAAATACAAAAAGAGAAATGGTCAAATCCTAAATTCTTTTTACTCTTTTATGTTTGTATTTTTAATTTTTTTAATAAGCCATATAAGGGTGTGCAATTGGATCTGAATTTTAAAAATTGGACGGTTATCCACCCGGATTAATCCGGATTCAATTCAGATATCTGAATTGTATTTGGATATCAAGATTATAACCGGATTTAATCCCGGTTTTTTTTTTAAAGACTTTAAAACTTTAAAAAAAATTATAGCTGTTTTTTAAAATAAAAAAAATCTGATAGCATTAAATTGCCAGATTTTAAAAAAAAATATGATTTAAACACTTTTTAAAATTAATTTATAAAAAAATAAATTAAAGAACCAAATAAATAAAAATGCAAAATAAATAATATTATTGTTATATCACAATGCAAAACATAAGTTTATAAAAATTAAAATAAATAATAATACATCACATCTAATTAAACTAATTGTATAAATTTGGGTCTTTAGTAAAGCCCCAAAATCTGATAAGACGATTGCTCCCAAAAGCTGCCTCTCCCAGTGATGAACCTGCTATTGCTCCAGGGACTTGTGGCCTGTACAAAAGATGCATTACATACAAGAACCAAAGCTCTTCCAAGGTTTCATAAGCAAGTTCATAATAAGGATTATCCGGCTACCCAATAAGATGCATTTAATGTGTAGATAATAAATGATTTTATAAAGCCAAAACGTTAGATAGACCATTTTGATGAGCAGATCTTCTATTTATTTATTTCCTTATTTCACTTGGCCTAATCTTTTCCTATAGATATCTTACTGTACATAACGGATATTGATTAATCAGAAACAGAAGTCTAATTCAAATTCTATTTTACTTATTTTCTACAATACTGTGCAACCACCAACCTCTGAGGAAACAGGAAGCCAACCAAGTCAAAACACAGCATATTCCAGACGACAATAAGCAGAACAGTGGCAATAACGGGAAAAAAAAAAGTCCAAACTTTATGGTCCTCAAAGATGCAAAAATTCACACTACTCATTGCCACTCCATAATCCAAAAATGACCTTGTGCTGAAGATACCGCTATACTAATTGTTGGCAGCAATTGTTCTATAAGGAGATCTGACTATTGAGAGCATCTATGGCTTCTGAGAAAGCATAGATGCTCTTCATTTTTTTATTTTTTTTTTCCACAGAAAGTTTGAACTTCATTGCAAAGAAGTCCAGTACCTCTTTGCAATGAAGTTAGAGATCTTAGTGATTTGTTGTGGCAAAATGATTAGCTCTGCAAGTAAGTTATTCCAACCTCCAACCGCATTTACTTGGTTAAAATGGTTCATTCTGCTGCTTGACAACTGGGTTGGTCTGACTTAATAGTGGATCATATATATTTAATATTTCTGTCATAAGGACCTCATAAGGATATTTCTTAACTAGGCATAATTAAGAAATTAACATATCTCCATTTACATCAGCATCCAATCATGGAAGTAAAGGGAAAAATGGATGGTGGAACAATATCATCATGAGAACTACATAGCTATTCCCCCCTTAATCACTGAATGGAACCTGGGGATCATTTCGTCACATAGATTTATGCACATGGTGTACAAATCTGTCGTGAGATTCAGGATATATGATGAATCCATCATTGGAAACAAAGTGAGATTCAGGATATGATGATCCACCATAGGATATTGGAAAGTCTGTTAGAGACTGGCATTCTGTTTTTGGAAAAAATGCTCTTCTAGGTAACATGATTTGAAGGCTCTGAGTAACAGATTGTTAAGTTGTCAAATCCTAAAAGCTTTGGGATTTTGATGCCCCAGACTTGTTTTTACTAACACTTGTGCTTTATTGACATAATTCCTAACTAGTCAGCCATTTGTTTGCAAGATGTATGATTCTATTGTATGCTTTGGGCTTACCTTTTTAGTTTATGTTTCCCAGAATAAAGTACGACCTGGATCATCAAATGAAACTGGTCCAAGCTCATCCAAAGAGCAGCCCATTCAACCAGTTGCAGGTTTGTTGTTCTGTAAATGATTTGCTCTAAATTTGTTCCTCCATTTCTTCTACAAAGAGCAGCGATATTTTTCGTCATTTTTGGTCAACTTTTGTTTGATAATCTACCGAAAGATTGTAATTGCTGGATACCTTAAAAAGACAAACTTAAAAACTTATTTTTCTTATTATGAAATAAGTTGTTTGTGGTTTGTTGTGGAATATTTTTTACTAGATTGATCAGAGATGATAATAGAAATAATGAACAAGGAAGGAAGGTGATACAAGAAGGAAAGAGGTTGGAATACAAACAGTTCTCATAGATTAAGCTGATGAAATTAGCACTACAATTTGAATGCCTTTGTATGTAAACATCCCCCACTTCAAGTAATCAAGTACCCTTGGTTTGAAAAACCTGGTTATTTAATCTTATGTTGCATTTGATGATTTTGGTGTTTGAACAATGCTGTGTCAAAAATTTCATAAGATCTCAACACTCAGTAGTTTAGGAGTTATTTTTTCAGGGTATCAACACATACTGCTCATCTAGAGTACAAACCATGCTATCTATATTTTCTGAATCATATTTTCTTTTCCATTTTTCCACCTCAGTAGCTCCTGTATGACTATCCTTTGAAGAAACTAGGTATTCATCTGAAAACCTTTTGTGGCCTCTGCTTGCTCTTTCTTTCAGTGTTAAGAACCATTGTCCTTTAGTTATGCTTCAAGATTGGATTCCCATGCTTCACGTGCTTTTTGATGATCAAGTAAACTAACAAAAAAATTATTTAGGTGACATGACACCAAGAGTGAGAGCATCATGCACTGTGATAATCTAAAAGTACTTTTCAGTACAACTGAAGTAGGAGTCTTCTACACAGAATGTCAATAAATTCTATTAAATTTAAAACTCTCCAAAACTAGTCATTTCCTCTTAAATTATTGATGTCTTAAAAGCTGGAGGACATCTTTTGAAAACTTTTATATCTATGTTTCTGGTTTGGAAGAGTGTTTTACCCATTCCATATTTTGAGCTGTTGGAGATTTGCCTGCTAAGATTGTGAGCCTCACACTTTTCTTTGAAATTGTAGCACCTTCAGATCAAACCATATTGGTCTTTATGATGTTTTGCAACTGTGTCTAAAACAAAAACCTCTTGATTCCTTCTGTATTGCCATCTGAAGTTATTCTACACTTTCCAATTATTGTAGCTAGAGACACAAGCGTTTGTGTTTTTTGAAACTGAAAAACTTCTCCATTGAAAATCTTAGGAAATGAAGGAATTTTTTGTTCTTTCCTTTCTTTCCTCCTTTGGATGACACACGAAAAGTATCTATGTTGACTGAAAAAACCCGTAAACAAACCTAAAAAAAAAAACCGAATTAGTTAAGTTGAGTACATTTGCTCTTGTATATAGCATTGAACAACCTCTAGAGGTTGGCTCAAGTGGTAAGAGCCTTGGTCTTGGTGGTATGCTTCCTCCAGGTTTAAAATTTGAACATTTAGGTGCAAACAATTTCTAGGGATCATCGGATTGAGGAAATTGCCCCTTAAACTACCCGTGGTGCACTTGCAAGAAACTCTTTGCTGAGAGCCTCTGCACCCCAAGATTAGTTAGAACACCCACTGCCAATAAAAAAAAAAAAGAAAAGAAAAATGGAAACAAGGAGCATTCTACAATCAACCCTGAAAATAATGTTTATAAGCAAAACAAAGTTGCTCAATTCACTCTTTCATCTTTTAAGAATCTATTTCTCTTCCCTGATTTAAATTTGGCAGAATCCCTTTGTAGGCACAATATAGCAGAAAGTACTTTTTTATTGGTCTTAAATTCGGTACGAAAGATAAGTACATTGGAAGAAATGAGATGATATGACATCCTTCCAGGGGGATAGTAAAGGATGCGAGCGATCCCTAGAGTCTTCTGATACTTGACTCGTCTTAACATGAATCAGCAATTTCAGTTAACATAGCGGGAAGTCTAATCTTCTGGCTTTCAATTGATAAAAAAATAGCCAAAGTCTACACTATTAGTTGAATTTATATAGTAAGAGTCTACACTATTAGTTGGAGAAGGAAATCATTAGGCCAAAGGGAAAAAAGGAAATTAGTACATTACTGAAGTTTTTGGACAGACATTATGTGCCAAAATAGACTAATAACGGGTATGTGAGAACTCATTTGTCCCTTTTTTTTCCAATATTCTAGGGCTGCTTTCATGTGCGGGAGGGAACCCGACTTCAAGCTTTCTGAGGAGGAGAAGCAAGAACTTAGGAAATTCAAGTGGGGAGAATTGTTGAAGTCCCTGCCCAAGCAAGCAGTCATTGGCGCTCAACTGCCCATTAAATGCAAATAAATGCATTCATACGTGAGGTGAGGTGCCTATAAATTGAAGCTCCATGCGAGAGCTTCAGTTACACCCAAAGAGAAAAGAAAAGAGAAAGAGTCTGGAGAGCTCTAAGAGAAAAGAAGAGAGTTGAGTTGAGTGGAATGTGATCCTCCTCCTCTGTAATATTTTCTTGTGTTCCACTATTTATTAGTGAAGCTCTTTTCTGTAGATATAGGCAGTTGCCAAACCACGTTAAATTCTTGGTGTCACTGAGTGCATGAGTGTACTCTTTTATTTCTGCTTTTATTCCTTCCGCTGTGTTGTTTCCCCAACAAATTCTTGGCAATATCTCATCATGCAATTACTAGTAAAAGTAATATTTCTAGCTAGACTCTATCATAATTTTGTTCAGGTTCATGTCTCTTGGATCCTTATATGATTTCCATAAAAAAAATTCAAAACATAAGCGAAGGCTTGGGACGGGGTCGCAGAGGAGGTCAGAGTCTCCAATGAATAACAGTGAATGGAATGGCAAGAAAGAAGCCAATGACCTTTCAGCTTCAGAAGATATGGAGTCAGACACATCAGCCTCTTGAAAATTATGAACAAGGCTGAAATCATATTCCTGTTCTAACAGTGAAGTTGTAGCCGATAGGGCTCCATTTTTGGTTTACAAGTATTAGGGTAATAATGGTAGATTTCATTGTCTCCTCAGAAGCAATTCCTTATCACTTCTGCACTATAATTAGTTACATACTGGATGTAGATTAGTTATAAAATACCATTATATTTAAGCCATTGAACTCGAGCACAGCTATAATTCTTTCTTCCCATAGCGGAAGAGCTTCTCGAGAAATTTCTTGTGAAAAAAAAAAGTTCTTTCTGGCTGTAATTTGTGGACAATCTCAGTCATCTGGTTTGATCTGTACCATTCAAATTTTGCCCTATAATTTGGTTAAAATCTTCAAGTGATCCATAGAAGACAAAAATCTCCATATGAACCAACAAAATTAACCCACCCTTTACCTTTCTCAACAAAATAATCCCATCTTCAAAAGTCCATATATTAAGAATCTTTGGAGAAGTCCATATATCATTGTGTGTACGAGTGTTTAGAGGTCCATATACAAAGAAATGATACCTTGCACTGGATCTATAAGCTTTTTAAAAATTATAATGCGTGTCTTAGGCTATCAATTAGTTTAAATTTGTATTATTGTTTAAGATTTGATCACTGATATCAAAGAACTTTTAAGTTTTTATAATTAAGATTAAGATTTCTATTTTGACTTGCTCTCCCGCCCTCATCAAATCAAATGAAAATCGATAAGAGGCTCATGGGATTGACTTGAGTGGGTGTGTATGGTTATATTTCTTGGAGTGAATTCCAGGCGAATACGACAATCAATATTCTGATATATAGGAGATGAGATTTAAAAATAGAAAATGATAGTTGAATAGAGAAAGCTTATCGACAAAATCAATCAATTGTATTGTTTTTTATTTAATGGTTATTAGTTAATTAATATTTTTAAAAAATGTTTGATTGAAAGAAATCATTGGTACAAAAACAATACAATTGTATTAAAAAAAATATATTTGCACTTATCGGTACAAATCATTGGTTTGAACTCTCCCGGCAGTAGTGTCCTTTTCTTTAATGCATAGATTGTTGGAAATTATAGAAGTGGTATAAAAAAGCATTTAAAAAATAAAAAAGAAAGCAGGTATAAATGGCTTCTAGCTATTTATCAATCATTTCAATAATGACTTCTGCCTTGCTAACATTTAATTAATTTGCTATGTAATTAACGTTTCAATCAAGCAAGATTGCATCAAAATTAAACAAATTGGTTTGTGTTACTTCTCATCGCTGCTGTTATGCACAGAGCATGATATATTCTCTCTAATCTTGGCCACGCAGTTCAGGCCACCACATGTGTTTTGTTGGGAATGAACCAATTTTATTGAATATTCTATTAAAACACACACACACACACACAAAAAAAAATTTCTGATAGGCTACTTTACGTTCTAGATGACTTCTAGTAATTGTCAAATCATAGGTTGCACAAGTGAGCTATCTTCTCGACCCCAATACGCGTCCTTTGCTCCCAAAATTGGTTTGTGACGTTACTTCTCGACGCTGCTGTTATGCATGCAGTCTTGGCCGCCCAATTCAGGTTACCATATATGTGTTTTGTTGGTCATGAACCAACTTTATTCTATTCAACCACATAAAAAAATTGGATAGGCTGCTTTATGTTATAGGCGACTTCAACTACATTACAACCTACATTAATAAGACTCAGTCCCAAGCCAACAAGTAATTGTCAAATCTTAGGTTGCACAAGTGAGCTATCTTTATCTTCTCCACCCCAATACGCGTCCTTTGCTCCCAAAATTGTAATGTTTCAATGAGTCGTAACCATGTCGGTCTGTTTTTCTATTTGACATAGAGTACCATAAATTATGAGTTCGAATCCAGACTCTATATGACTTAAGAGTATCACTCACATGACACGTGAGGGAGTATTGAGATGATTTCACAAATATAAAAGTATGCAGGGCTCGTATGTTATGACATAGTTTAAGATCTCTCTTCAATTATTAAGAGTGATATTTTGTAGATAAAAAAAAAAATTGTAGGGAATCTTTATTTTAATTAGTATCGTAAGCAAAGCGGTGCAGTGCAGTTGGTTCTGCCCTCCCCCACGGTCCCACAAAAAAAAAAGAATTAGTAAGAGAAAGGTATAGATAAAAGAAATTTATTTATTATTTTACAGTAAATCTATACTTTAAATCCGTGTAAACTATGTAATGATATAATCAGAAATAACTTGTTATCTTTTTTAATGTAATGGTAGTTGATATACAAATTCTTTCATAACTACGCTACAAATTGGAGTATTTTTGTAGAATGAGTACACTTAATTTATAATTAATTTTACAAAAAATACTCTTTATTTAAAACATGATTGGTAAAAAGAGATTGTGTTAATTATCACTTCACGCTGAGTGAAAAAAGATAAATAAAAAGAAAAGGAGATAAGAGCCTGCCTAGGACAGCCTTGAGGAGAAGGAGAAGCGGCCTCGATCCATAGAGAAATTAAAGAAAACAAGAAAGAAAAGAATTCATATTAGATTACATGAAGAGACCAAAAGAGAAAATTAATGAAGTTAAAAACATAAGCCAAAAGATTGAATATGAAACAACAAATAGGATATATCGCATACGTACTAGTGATCTATTGTTTAGTATTAATGGACGTATGGCACAAAAACCTTAATTTATTATTTGGATTCATTCCAACGCAACTGGATGATTGATTCTTGTGGATATAATTAGTTGAGTCTTGATACCATAAAACAACGGGTACTCTAAAGTTGAAAATATTAAAAATCCTGAAGATATTGACATGATGCCCATGCATGTTCATTTCTTTCTTTTGATGCAAAGGTATCCTATATTGAAAAGAAGCTTTTAAACCAAACCTTGGATACAAAGAGATACAAAATCAAATGAGGTGGTATAACCACATATGCTAAGAGCATCCTTACTTAAGGAATGAGCAATAGAATTGTTAGCTCTTACAGTGTGCCTTGCTAACCAAAAAGCAAAGGAATTAAGAGTAGTTCTAGTGTCTGCTATCAACTGGCATGCATAGGTGTGGATGTCTGATGTTGAGTTGAGTCCAGTAACGACTTGCAGTCCATGATAACATCATTATAGCCACATGACTTACAAGAGATGGATGCCTATAATGCAGTAAATGCTTCTGCCAAAAAAGGGTCGGGGTACAAGTTATGCTGCATCCTGAGGGAGGCAAGAATCTGTCCCTCACTGTCCTTGATAATTGCACCCACTCCCACCTTACAGGGGATTTTATCAAGTGCCTCATCCCAGTTCAACTTGAGTGTTCCCTAAGGTGGAGCTTTCCACTTGGTGTGCTGCTGCCTGGTGGTTGTAGGAGGCATTTGTTGTTGTGTAATCTATTGTAATTCCTCTACAAGATATGTTGATTGCTGGGAAACAATAGAAGGGTGTAGGAATTGCTCTTTAAAAACCATGTCATTCCTTCTCTTCCATATTAGCCACGAGGCAATGGTAAAGGACATCAGATCCTCGACTCCATGGTCTCCATAAACCCTTCAACTAAGTCTTTAAAGTGATGGTAGTGAGGACTTGCTTTATGTAACTTTCTAGAACTCTGACCCCACACATTCCTTGCTGAGGGACAATCCCATAGGATGTGCTCCACTGATTCTGGTTGCTGTTTGCAGATTGGGCATGTAGGGTCCTCAATGACCTTTCTCTTCAGAAGGTTTGCTTGAGTAGGCAAAGCATTAAGGCATGCTCTCTAGAGAAATGTTTTTGCTGCAATGGGGATATTCAAATTCTAGAGATTAGTCCAGGGGTCCTTTGAGCTACTAGGATTAGAAGATTGACTCAACTGTTGATTGTCCAACTCAGTGAGCAAATGGTAAGCACTCTTTACACTGAACGCACCTGAGTTTGTGCTCCTCCAAATCAATCTGTCAAGTTTAGGATAAGGGCTTAGAGGAATTGCTTTAATAAGGCCATCTTCTTCCTTTGTAAAGATAACATTAACCATGTCAGCTGTCCATTGATTTACTGGTTTATCAATAAGAGAACAAACTTTGGTATCAGCTTGCAAGAATCTGATAAAGCTTTGAGGCTTGATGGTTGTCTGCATTGGTAGCCATTTGTTAGTCCAAAACTTAGCTGAATCACCTCCTATCCTCCACATCAGAACCTCCTTAAGCAGAGATCGAGTAGCTAGAAACCTCTGCCATAGGTAAGATGTGTTTTGGCCTAGTTTAGCTAACAGAAAGGACCTGTTAGGAAAATACTTTTCCCTCAAAACCTGTGCAGCAAGTGAGTCTAGCTTAGAGACAATTCTCCAGCCTTGCTTAGCTAGGAGAGCTAAGTTAAAGTTAGCAAAATCTCTTAGTCCAAGGCCACAATGACACTTTGCTCTTTTCATTTGATCCCAGTGAACCCAGTGGATTATGTGTTCTTGTGATTACCGCCCCCACCAGAAGCTTCTAACCATTTTGTTCAATTCATGGACAAGCTGCCTTGGCAATTTAAAAATGCCCATACTATAAGTAGGGATGGCTTGTATGGCAACTTTAATCAGGACTTCTTTGCCTGCTTGGGATAGAAACTTGGTCTTCCAGTTGGTAAGGTTAGCCTGCACTTTATCCAGTAAGTTTGTGAAGGATTGAGCTCGAGACCTGTCTATAAGAGCTGGTAAACCTAGATATTTCTGGAGTTGGTGCCCCTGATTCCTGCAATGTTGGTTATGATTCATTTAGTCTCTTCCATGGTGTTTTTGTTGAAGTAGATTGAGGTTTTTTTTCCTTGTTTAACCTCTATCCAGATGCATTTTCATAGGATTCCAACAAATAAAATAATCTGCTCCATTCTATAGAGTTTACTTTGCAAAAGAGGAGATTGTCATATACAAAAAACAAATGGTTAATAGAGATTTTGTTTCTTCTTATAGGAAACCAGTGATGATCCCATCCCTTTCAGCTTTGCTAAGCATGCAACTAAGTGCTTCTGTGAAGAGAATCAATAGGAAAAGGAATAGTGGGTTCCCTTGACTAATCCCCCTTGGGGGTTTGAAACATTGATCTTGAGGCACTCCATTAAGGATGAGCGAATAAGAGACTGATCCTACACACTTCATAATAAGGTCAATCCACTTTTGTTCAAAACCAAGTTGTTGCATTACTGATTTCAGAAAAGGCCACTCAATTCTATCATAGGCCTTACTCATGTCGAGTTTAAGAGCCATGAAACCATCCATTCCCTTCAACCTTGCCTTATGGTGTGAAGAGATTCAAAAGCCACAATAATGTTGTATGTTATGAGCCTGCCAAGGACAAAAGCTATCTAAGTTGGAGATATGATGTCTAGTAGGATGTGTTTCATCCTATTAGCCCAGGTTTTAGCAATGATTTTGTAAAAAATATTGCATAGACTTATAGGCCTAAAATCAGTCACCTGAGAGGGGGAGGATATTTTTGGGATTAGTGCAATGAGGGTCTCATTCATAGTGTTAGACCATACTCCTTCATTCAGAACTTCAAGCACAACTTTTGTAACTCTTGCACCCACAATGTTCCAATGTTCCTGGTACAAAGCAGTATGGAACCCATCAGGACCAGGTGACCCCAAGGAATTAATGCTGAACAGGGCCTCTTTGATTTCCATCGCAGTAAAAGGACGGGCTAGGATGAGATTCATGTCTGCTGTGATTTTCTTAGGCATAGAGGAAAGGCATGCAGCAGTACCAGTAAGACTCAAGGAGGTGAATAGGTTCTGAAAGAAATGCTGAAACACCTGACTTATGTCTTGCTATCTGTTGAACTCCTGGCCAAACTCATCTTAAATCTTCTTAACAGTATTATGCTTTCTTCTTTGGCCAGTACATTTATGAAAGACAGATGTATTCCTATCCCTTTTTTTAGTCAGGCTTGCTTTGCTCTTTGTTGCTAGTTTGTGTTTTCAACATTAAGCATTGAATCCACTCTTTTCTGAAGTTCTTTGATCTCATCATACAGTTGCCCCTCATTTTGTTCTTTTAGATGATTAAGCATTTCAATTTTAGACTTCAAGAGATCTCCATGACTTCTGTGCATGTCCCTGCTCCACATTTTTAGGCCCTCTTTCCAGTTTCTTAAGCTAAACAGTGTGTTCTAAAGTGTATCAGATTGTCCTATGAAGTTCTCCCAGGTCTGTTTGATCAAGTTCCCACATTCATCCCTCTTGCTCTAGCTAGCTTCATATCTAAACATCCTTTCTTGTTTTTTAGTCACAAACCTGTCCTGGATCTGAATAAAATAGTTCTGTGATCTAAGGAGGATGCTGACAGATGTAGATTGAATGCTGCTCGAATTTAGCAAACCAAGCAGTGTTGCCAAGAGCTCTATCAATCTTCTCTTTAGTAAAGTGACTTCCCTCTCTATTATTGGCCCAAGTGTATTTGTCTTGTGTATAGCCAAGGTCATTGAGATCACAGTGTTCTAAAGCTTCTCTGAAAGCCACAATCTGCCTATAGGGTCTGCTAGCAGCTCCAACTTTCTCATTAAGCCTTGTGATCTCATTGAAGTCCCCAAAACACAACCATGGGACATTCAGTGCAGGGGTTAGCTCTTTTAGGAGCTGCCAAGTTTCACATCTTTTAGCAATGTTAGGGTGTCCATAGAAGACAATTAACACCCAAGGTGTTCCATCATTTGATAGATTGATTAACACATAAATATGCCAATAAGTATGTGAAATTACTTTTAGATCCACTGAAGAATTCCATAGTAGGGCCAAACCACCACTTTTTTCCCTACTATTCACACTAAAACAGTAATCAAAACCCAACTTGATACAAGTTCTTTCCATCGTTTCCCTGTTACACTTAATCTCTATTAGAAAGACCAAGTTTGAGATCTTTGCTTTCACCAAAAGGTAAAGTTCATGAATTGTCCGAGGTTTCCAAGTCCCCGGTAATTCCAACTTAAGCAATTCATTGGAAGAGGTCGGGCAGCTGAGCAACCTCCACCATTTGAACCTGAGGTTGGCTCCTGTCAGGCTTGAGCTTGGTCTTGCTCTTCTTTTGGGCAGAAGTGCTATACTGGGTCTCCAACACAGTTATGGTTCTTTTGGTATTTCTAAGTTTAGGAGGGCTACATGAGAAATTTGTGATATTAGACAATACTGTGGATTGGCCTCTAGCTTTCCTTTTCCACGTGAGGCCTTTTGGAGCTAGAGAGGGGTTTGAATGAAAGTCAATGGTTGGAGAGCCGGAAATATGGGGTTTTGACATATTATGAAGTGTAACCTTATCAGTGAAGCTACTGTCAGCTACCAAGTTAGTCTCTTTCATAGGAAAAGGCAATTGGGGCAGTAGTTGCTTCCTTTTGGACTGCATCCTCTAAACCATAGAGAAAACCCCCACTATTTTTAGCAAGAGGCTCGAGATTTTAGGAATCATCAGAAATATGCATAGCATTGCAGTCTTGTTTGTTGGGTGCAGGAGAGAAATCAACAGAGTCCAGATTGTGTTCCTGGTTAGTATGACCTGTGATTGGCTCCTTAAACGTAGTTGCATTATCCTAACTTGTTACCTCTGCCTTTGCATCTGATTGAGACTTGCCATGGCTAGCATTCCGAGGATCCCCCTCCTTCGAATACCCCCAGAAGGTAGTTCCTTGAGGAGAGGATTTCGATGACCCTCCATACTTCACTAAAAATAGCTACGGGGAAACATAAGTTGCTTTTAACCATTGCCCATATTGTTCTTGTGTCACAACCCCGTCCCATTCCTAGGACGAAATTGCGACGCGTGACCTGTTCATTCCTTATTAATATTAATATGTATTGTTTTTTTTCTACTTTTTTTTTTATATTTTTTTTTTCTACGAGGGTAAAAGGGATAAGCGTGAACATGTCATGCATGTACACTGCGTTCCTAGTTTAAAAACAAGCACCTGATAGACAATCTGCTCAATATATTACCCAAAGGACTCTCAGAATCCATCATTCATTTATTAAAACATAGTTCAAATAAAAAGGAGACTCCGTCCCAACAACACACACAAAAGGCATTTAACCTTTTTATGTAGGGTTACCATCACCCCACTATAGAAGTTACACCATTACCATTACCCCAACACAGTACTTACATCATGCCCAAGGACATATTGTCTTAAAGTCAAACCAACAAAACGTCCCAACATGGGACCCATCATAAAAACATAAAAAAACATAACCATTGTCATCAAGACCGAACCGACAAGAAATTCTAAGCATCAACCCTTCCCTCCTCAGCAGTGCCTAGGTCCACAGGCTCATCATTCATACCTGAACGTTTAAAACATAAACACAAAGTGAATCTAATACTCAGTAAGCAGTACACCATGCCGTTAACTTATTAATCACATAATCTTTCTTTTGAAAACATGCATACATAGACAATTGCAAATTCTTGACAAGGCTTTCATGCATAAACAGTTTAAGGAATAGCTATACTTTCATGCGTAAACATTTCTATGACATAACCTTCTTTTCATGCATAAACAATTAAGGAATGACTATACTTTCATGCATAAACATTTCTTTGCTTTTCATGCATAAACAATTAAGGAATGACTATACTTTCATGCATAAACATTTCTTTGCTTTCATGCATAAACATTTCTTTGCTTTCATGCATAATGTTACTTAGAAATGACTTTACTTTACGTTTCACTTTCTTAGGCCAGTACACACTATTACACCCCATGTGTTGGGGGTTAGCAATCTTTTGAACCCGAATTCCGCCCGCGGCCGCAGGTTAGGAACCCCTTTCATGGGGGCAACATTGGGTGCACTACCAGTACTACTTACCCGGCATTGCAATCTGCCCATTCCTTTGATACCCTTTTCATACATGTGGCCGTTACGTAATTCATACATTCATGCTTTCATTCCTTTTCCTTTCCTTTCTTTAGAAAAATTAACATTTTCATTATCTTCATTTAGTACCAATGCGTATGCATTTCTTTAAAAGGAATGTTTCATGTCATGCTACATATAGGTAAGGCATAATTATTTGAGAGAGAGCATGCATAAAATCTCATGATGCATTACCTTACATACACACAATGGTAATTAACAAGGGTTACCAAGAAAGGCTTATACATACTATACATGCATCTATTCTTTCATAAGAGAAACATTTGGAAGGGGAGAGAGATTTTTTCATAAGAGAGCTTTGTGTATAAGGAGCATGGTCATAGCTACTTACCTTGATACTTTACAAATAGGTTCCTTGAATCTTGAAATAAACTCCTATTCAATGAAAGGGAATAAACATATTAAAATTCATTTCACTTAAGGCTTTATTATCCAACACCCATATACGCTCACTTAAATTCTAAAATGGAATTACGGCGTCTTCCTTAGCCCATTTAGCTACATACATGGCACTAAGTCAACTCTTAGTATCCTCCTTCCAATATTTAAAGAACCCATGAAAGCATGAAGCTTACTTGTTGTCCCTCTTTAAAGACTACTATTTTCTATACAAGGGATAGGTAGGAACCGTAAGTTAAAATGTATAGGACAGTTGGGATTTACTTAGGAAAAAGGTAGGGAACGAAAAATGTGCTATAAATCTGGAATTTTCATAAAGAAGGGCATTTTGACAGTTTTGTATCACTGTGTGGAAGGTAAATCTAACAAGAGGTAATGCTCATAAAAGAGTTGATTTTTGTCACTTATTCTTCAATGGTTTTTCATGCTTAAGTTTATTTTTGGTTAAACAAAAAGGGGTGAAGTTGAGTAAGGTTAAGTGGGCTGGTTTAGGCTTTCAAAACAAAATATATTTTCAAAGTTTCCGTAGTACATGGACAGCTAGCAATCTATTCATGGTCTTAAACGTCCTTTGTTTAACCAAAACTCAATCATACAATTTAATATCTCAAGAATAGTAGAACTCAAGAAAACCTTATATGTATATATTCTGAAAATAGTACCAATAATGAGATACAACTCTTGCAAATTTAAGAATTCTTGAGGTAAGCTTACTAATTTGAATTAAAAGTCTTGGTGGCTTACTTAGGCCACAAATCTTAGGGAAAACATGTCCAAACCATAAACTTTAACTCCATTAATTTAACACATAAATACATGACTTTAACAAAATTTTAAGCCATGATAAAACACAAGGATAGACTACAAGTTTGCTTTGTGCAACACACGGATGGAACATTAAAACAGGGCACATACACACACACACGGCTGGCAACACACCAAAACAGAACATGATCCACGGCAAAACAACCTCAAAACAGAGCACCACACCCACACAGCTGGAACCACAAAACCGAACACACACACACACACTCACACTAGAGCACCAACACAGAACACGACATATCACACCAACACCTTCCTTCCTCCATTCGGTTAACACCCAACTAGAGTAGCCAATAGAGGAAACAAAAGAGAGACAACCCAACATTACTACACAACAATCGGTTCCTACAGAAATTTCGAAACTCTCAATTCACAGAAATTCTCATGGAAAGCACAATACCTGATTGGGTCCCTCTTGAAGCCACAGAAATGCACAGCCACGAAAAGAGGAAGAGGGATCTGAAGGGTTTAGGGCTGGAACAACAAAAAAATTCTCAAAAACAAACCCTAGATTAACCCATAGATTTCAGATTTCGAGTTAGAAATTAAAGCCATAAGAAACTCACTTATACGGTGGATTTTCTTTGAAGATTTTCCGTGAAAATCTTAGGTGTTGGAAGTGAAAGGAGCGGCTTGAGGAGAAGGAGGGATCGCATGGCTGGGGGGAAAGCCGAATGGTTCTTCGTGTGGGGGAAAGCTTGAGGAGTTGTTCTCTCCTTCGTGTGCCTTGGGATCAACGGTGAAGAGAAGTGAGGAAGAGTTTACTGGTTTTTGCTTCGGAAGCAGTCGGTGGGGTAAGGGAGAAGTAGAGGGTTTTGTTCTCTTGTCCCTTGGAACCAGCAGCGTGTAGGAGAAGAATGAGGAAATCCACTTAGCTTCGTGAGGAAGCCGACAGGTGGAAAGAGAAAAAGATCCAAATTAGCTTCTTGAGGAAGCTTCGGTTAGAGAGAAGAAAGTTGTGTTTGGATGTTGAAGTGAGTTGACTTGATTTGAATTGAGATAATAAAATATTGTTAGAATATTATTTTTTAATATTATTATTATTTTATGATTTGAAAAAGTTGAATTATTTATTATATTTTATATTGAGATTTAAAAAAGTTGTAACGATGAGTTAAGATGAATTGAGATGAGTTTGATAATCACATTCACCCGAAAAGTCAATAAATTTAAATCACTTGTGCCATGAGTTGAGGAATGGACGGTGGAGATTAAAGAGTTTGGACCATTTCTTAGGTAAATTAAATTAAAGGGATTGAAAAGAAAATTGCAAGGTCAAAAAAATTCACACTCTTGAATTATTTAATGACCCATTTTAAAATAAAAGCACACCCATCTTAAAATAAATTAATAAGATATTGAAAGTTTTTATTTCAAAATATTTAATTTAAAAATATTAATAGATGATGTAAGAACCTACATAGTAAGATTAGGGTATTACAATTTGCGACTGTATGACTTGGTTAAAACTAGGACACTTCCCGTGAACATGATGGAGCAGGCCACATTTGAAGAAGAAATTAGGTAGCCTTTTGTACTTGAAATATGCCTAACATTGCTTACCTTCATGGTTGAGCATACGACCTCGGAACATAGGCTTAGTGCTATTGACATCCACTCTAAGCCTTAGAAAGCTCCCCCAGCCACACCCATGTTCATCAACCTCCACAGTGTGCACCTTACCGATGGCTGCACCTATCCTTTCACCCAGCACCTTATTCATACTTGCAAAACGGAGATTATGTATTTGAACCCAAAAAGATTCTGAAGTAAACTGCACCTCACTTTGGGAAAGCTCCCCCTCAAACTCTTTTAATAATATAAGGTGATGATCAAAAGACCAAGATCTTCCCTGTGTGACCTTTTGCTTATCTGAGTATAGTTGAAACTCAAGAAGAAACCGGTTGATGCCAAATTCTTTAAATGTTATCCATCCTGATGTGTTCCAAACCTTTGCCATGGTAGTCTTGAAGGCTTTTTGGTTTGCAGTGTTGTCATTGAGTATCATTGCCAAAAGACAATGACTGCCTCTAATCTTGGTTGATAAAACTGTTTCATCTGTCAGTGTTTAAACCTGTTGTTCTTCATCTGTTAACTTCAAAGAACCCAAACGTTGTGTGATATCATCGGCCATGGATTTTGACTCTATAGACTATCGTCCAAGAGACACAAGCTTTGTCAAGAGACTAAGTAGAAACCTCACCCTTCAGAAGGAGAGGACCAAAGGGTCGATTATATGAGATGAGATAGTTTTATGAGTTCACGTTAATTTATTTCTAAATATTGCTTTAGCTGTTATGATGACATGCCCATGCACGACCCAATTTTTCTTGCAAATATTTTGAATTGCAAGGAAAATAAACTTCTTGTTAATAAAACTATTTGCAACAAGAATTGTAGTTGGTAATATCAAGTAGTTTGCAACAAAAGCCCAGATGTTGTCACTGAATATAAAATCCAACGAAACTTTTTTGTTGCTAATACCTTAACAAAAACCTTGCAATTAACTTTTTAGTATTTGTCACAGAAACTTTTATTGCAACTTAATTCAATGTTAATTATTTGCAGGAACAAATTTCATTGGAAATAATCATATTTCGTTCCAACTATTAGATTATTTACATGGAGTTAATTCTCCTTGGAAAAACTACGTATTTTCGTAGCAAATGAAGTTTTTTTTGCAAGGATAAAAATAAAATCATTGCAAATACCCATTATTTAAAATAAAATTATCATAGTTGTAAAAATCTTCATTGTAATTGATCATATCTCTAGTTTGTAGTGAAAACAAACCAATACTCCACCAAGAGATTTGAGATTAGGTTTAAGATGGATTGGTTCGAATAGAGATTTTGGGTCAGTTAGGTCAATTACCTCGAACAGCCTCAATCGTGACAAGTTTGGTCGCCATTGTTTCCGTCACTAAACTAATGGGATTGATTCAAAGGACTAGTTATAAAGAAAAATATTTCTAGTTACTGAAAACACTCATCATCAAATAGAATGAAAAGTATAACTGAACACCAAGTTTCATATTTGATCATAATAAATAATGTTCATAATCAAATGCATACACAATAAGCTGTTATCACTATCATGACATTTCCATGGAAAGTCCATCTAATGACATATTGACGACCTTTTTAAGAAAATAAAAAAATATAATAATAACACGATTTTATAAGATCCTCAATTAACTTGGAGCATTTTGTTGCCAATAAGTATTAATATAAAGATGACTACTCGCACCGAAAAAAGAACGTGGCTTAAGATACCAAGAACCATGTAAGGAAAACCCTCGATTTATTTCATATAATTTTGAGGTACTTTCATTCGAACGATGTGTTGTTGTTGGATATGACTCGTATATTTGGGCACAACTTATTAATTTTTCTAATTTATACTTGTAACACCCCGCTTCTTCTTTCTAACATAAGCAAATTTGACTGCGAGCCTCGTTATGCGTGTCGAATCTCGATGACGTGTTTATAAATATATTATGTGATTTAAATCATGTTGAAAACTCTAATTAATTAGATGGTTTTATTCTCTTAAAGATATTAAATAAGACTTCATCATTTTATTAATGATGAATGAATATTATTTTATAAACTAGAGTTTAGTTTAAATAATATTCTATCTTATTTCCTTTTAGTGCTTTTAAGTTAAATCGGTGTTTAATCTTTTACTGTTAGATCGTTTCAAAGATCCCAAGATGAAGGGCCTGTATTAAATACCCAAGCCCTCTCTCTTTCTCCCTCACTTTTCCCTTTCCCTTCTCTCTCCTCCTCTCTCCCTCAGC
The DNA here is from genome assembly GCA_022457165.1 of Juglans mandshurica. NCBI lineage: Eukaryota > Viridiplantae > Streptophyta > Magnoliopsida > Fagales > Juglandaceae > Juglans > Juglans mandshurica. The sequence continues at coordinate 46,190,487 of CM039619.1, forward strand.
TGACGCGTACGCTGCTCCCTCCCTTAGCTGATTCTCCCTCAGCCTAGCCCGACGACACCGTGCGCCGCCCGGCCTCACCGCCACCACCACTAGCCTCCTCTCACGTCAACAAGCTCCCACCACCGAACCCAACCTCCACCTCAAAGCCACCCTCTCCCACGCATTCTCGCATCTCCTCACGCACGGGTTCACCGTGCGTATCTCCTAGCGCCGCCGTAGGCTGCCACTCAGGCCACCGAGCACCACCACGAGCAACCCTGACCCCTTTCCTCCTCCCTTTGACCCGAAGTCGGTAGCCCCTTCCTTAGACGCACGAAGCTCCTCCAACGCACGAGCTCTCCATACCCACGGCCGAGCTCTGCCTCCCACGGCCACCGCACACCCACCAAAGGCTTCTCCTCCCACCAACGACCTTCCCTAGCCACCCCCATGTCCAGCTGAGCCACCTAGCTTGTGATACCCCATATGATATGAGTAAGGGTAGGTGGTGTATGGGATCCCACATTGCTTGGGAAGGAGAAGTTCTTGCTCTTTATAAGCTTCTAATGGGGCTCCAATTGTATCATTGACTAGTCCTTTTGGAGTATAGGCCGTGTGGTTTGGGCCTTCTATTGGGGCGTTACAAATGGTATCAGAGCCTATCCCAACCAGAAATGTGGGACTTGAGCCGTGCCACCTATAATAGACGGGCCCGACGAGGACGTCGGGAATTTAAGGGGGGTAGATTGTGATACCCCATATGGATATGAGTAAGGGTAGGTGGTGTATGGGATCCCACATTGCTTGGGAAGGAGAAGTTCTTGCTCTTTATAAGGTTCTAATGGATCTCCAATTGTATCATTGACTAGTCCTTTTGGAGTATAGGCCGTGTGGTTTGGGCCTTCTATTGGGGCGTTACATAGCTCGCCCACTCTCTCTAACTCTCTCACGGACTCTCCCTCACGCACGGCCTAGATCCGCCGTCTTAGGTTGCCGTGCCGCCCCCACCTTGCCACCATAGCTCCACCAGCAACCACCTGAGCTCCTCCATGGCCAGCCACGACTGACCAAGCTCCCCCTCCATTTCCATGCTTTGAGACACACGGGTTCCCCTTGGAAACCTATAGCTCTGCCGTGTTTTGCCACCCCAACCACCATGAGACCACCCTCAGCCTCCCTTGGCCTCCCCTAGCCTAGCCTTAAGCCCAAATCGCCACTTTACGTGGTAGACAACCACCATACATGGTGGACAGCCACTGTACGTGGCTAATCGCCCCTGTACATGGCTAGATACGCCGTGTTCCGCCCCTTGCCACCACCACGAGGCCACCATGAGCCCTTCCAAGACCAAACCTAGCTATCCAAACAGCCACCACGTAAGGTGAATAGCCACCGTACATGGGTTAGTCGCCACGTACTACCCTTCCGACGTCATCGACCGTGACGGTCAACGAGCAACGCACAGGTCACCCCTAACGATGGTATAACCCTTTATCCCTCGTTATTTATGTTAGATGTTAATTAGTTGTTTAGCTTGTGGACTATGCTGTTAGTAATTGTGGAGTTCGTTGTGTATGCGAAGTGTTGGGCGTAGTTGGAAGGTGTGTTGTGTAGTGTTGTGGACTGTGCTGTAATGGTGGTGTGGCGTCGTGTGGATTGGAAAGAGAGTGCACGTAAAGTGTACTCTTGTGGCTTAGTGTGGGATAAGGAGAGTATATGTAAAATATACTCTCCTGCGTAATGTGGAATGGGAAGAGTACACGTGGAGTGTACTCCATGAGATAAGGATGGTTGCGTATTTGATGAGCGTAGAGTGTGATGGGTAGTGTCGGGAACTGTGGAACAGTGTGAGGGACCGTACTCACGATGAGTTAGGAGTTAACATAAGAGTGATGTAGTGGGATGTCAGGTGACATGACAAGGTCACGGTGTAGCTTGGGAGTAGTCTCGAGCTATATGATGTGACGATAAAGTGCAATTGTGAACAGGATCTTGTCGTGTTAAGTGTTGAGATGAACTATCAAGAGGGACGGGTAGCATGAAGAGTCATGCTAGCCGGGTTAGAGAAGGTTGGTATCGGAGTATGGCGCTTATTCATACAAGCCTGTGATCAGCGGGTTATATGTTGGTCTTAGGTGATAAAGGGATAAGGTACGAGTATAATCTGGTTAGATACATGTGCCGGATGGATTCGCCATATATAATGGGTAATCTGTCCTGAGCATGGTTACACGGTGCTTAAACCTCAAAGTTGGCTTAGAGCCGTGTGGTGTGTATGGATGAGAATGAGGATTTAGTGTGAGCTAAGATGCATGAAGGTAGTGACAGGTGTATTGTCTAGGATTGGGATGCGTGACTCCGTCGGTCGGAATCATGCGACGGAATGTGGTCAATAGGAAGAGTAAGACAAATGTCTTAGTTCTTAATCCTAAGGTGAATCATGGGTTTACTTTAGTGGATGAGCACTCGAGATAAGACCTTGAGTTTGGAAGAGGTAGTGACCCTAAATGGATCCCAAAGGTTTTAGAATAGTAAAGGGCACGTAAGAGCACGAGATAGAAGGAGAGTGTTTCAAGTGAAGTGTAGCTTATGTCTTCTAAGTTTAGTTGCTTATGTACTAGATAGAAAATGACATAAAGGTTATGTGTATGCATGTAGGTTGCCATCTGACATGCACATGAATGGACTGCATGATATGAAAGTAGCATGGAGTCCAGGTAAGTATTATGTTCATACTCTTTTAGAGTTTTCTAAAGGATATGAAATGAAAATGAAATGTTTTTCCTTTACGATGCCATACGAAATGACACAAAAGATGTTTTACAAAAGCATGCTAAGTGTTCAAAGGCATATGTATGTACGACCGTTCTTGGCAGCCCCTTTTTACGCAACCAAAGTATTAATTGTATGCATGTGAATGGATGACTATATGCAGTATCTATTGTATGTATTTTCTACGAAAAAAAATGTCGAGGCTGATGCTTCGTGCTTTAACTGATCCTTTAACTGACGCGACGAAAGTGTTTTAAATGTCTCTACGAACTGATGTTTTATGGATGTCCCTACGAATTGATGCTTTATGGATGCCATGAAAGATGATGTTTAAGCTCTTGCTTTTTAAATGACGTTTTTCCATGAATGATCTGTTAAATGAAATGGACTGAAATGACTGAACTAAAAGAAAGGACTGAAATGAAATGAACGTTTAATGCATGAAAATACATAACGTCCATACGAATGAATGAAAAGGGCACCAAAGGACTGGGTAGATTGCAATGCCGGGTAAATAGTACTAGTAGTGCACCCAGTGGTGCCCCTTGACTGAAAAGGGATTTCCAACCCATGGCCATAAGCGGAGTTTGGGTCCAAAAGATCGCTAAAACACACGGGGCGTAACAGTGTATATCGGCCAAAGAAAGTGATAAGAAAGAATGTATAAATGTATGAATGCATCGCATTCTTTAAGAAATGAAGGCACTGACGGGATATATGTTTTACAAAAAGAAAATATTTTTTTTAAAAAAAGAAAAACCCCGCCTAGTGATGTTTTCAAAAGAAATGCACGTCTCATGTACGTATAGTATGTATGGAGTGATGAATACATGAATGAAAACCTATGTTAGTATATTTTAGCTGTATGAAGTAATGCTTACGAGTCAATGACTCATTTTAGTTTTTATGTATGCCCCTCCCCCCACAGGAATTGAATGAGCAGCACGCGTCAGGACGGACACGGCCTATAGGGAAGAGCACGGAAGTCTAGGCATGAGAGCTAATAGCTGTTTTTCGGGGTCTTCAGTTGTGTGTCAGCATGGGTATTTCAAGAATACAAGTTGAGTCTGATTGCTTGTTAGTGGTGGAGGCTTTGGAGCAAAATAAAATGGCTGGTTCTTTGCTGGGGTTGCTATATAAGGAAATTAAGTCCATTTCTTCTTGTTTTGTAGAGTGTTCTTTTGTTTATGTTCCTAGAGAAGGCAATAGGGCTGCTCATATTTTAGATAGGTATGCTAAAAATGTGGATGACATCGCTATGTGGTGGGATTGTGTTCAGGATTTTATTTCTCAAGTCATTTGGCTTGATAATTGTCTGTAATCTCCTTTTATTAATGGAAGTTTGGTTTCTTATCAAAAAAAGAAAAAAAAATGTATGAGAGGCCTTTTTATTTTAAGATTAATGTTTTTCCGTTGTAAACTTCTTCTATTCTCAAAGCACATTTTGTGCGCGCCCCTGACCCCCATGTAAGGAAACATGAGAATCGAGACGCCAGGATGGTGACAACACGGTCACGCATCTCAACGATAGTGCCAAGTGTGTGTGTACATGCAACGGTGTATAAAATAACGCAGCGGATTAGTCAACTAAGTATCAGAATTTAAATACAATCTAAACATCAGTAGAGGTTTAAAAAATATTTATACAGTCATCCAAAATTAAAAATACAATAGAGTAAAATAAAATAACTAACAAGTGATCCTAGATCACTACTCGGGCGGAGCCGTATCCTCAGGCTCAAACTCATCCGCCTCATCTGTAACAAAATCTGCGTTACCACAAAATGGTACTGCAGGTAAGTATAACCCAAATAACCACGTAATGAAAATGCATTAATGCAACCAACATGCATGCATATGATGAAATATGCATTTTCCTCAAAACATCATTTTCCCCGAAAATGATTATTTTCCAACACACGCCAAAATCCCATTTGGCCCAAAATATCCGTAAATCATTTTCCCAGAAAATGGTTTACACAAAAATCTAACACATACTATTTTCCCAGAAAATAGTTCATTAACCCATTATCACTGTATGCACTATGGCCTCCCCTAGGGACCATCCGCAAGTCCTGATTTCGTAGCGATGCTCAGTTCCGCGCCCGGCGCGTACATGGCCAAGCATCCACACTACGCAACGAGTGATGCCCAATTCCGCGCCCAACGCGTATGTGGCCAGACATCCTCTAGTCCCTGCTAGCAGAAGGACCAGGAGTCGGCACGAGACCATCTCTTCCGATCCCATTGTCGCCCGACGACAATCCAGGGGACGTTACTCAGTTTATTCCACTCCCGAGTAACCAGAGGAGCTCCACCGAGATAATGCCCCATCTCGGCTTGGGGTCGTGATACACACGCACCCAAAATCCATTCTCATATGAAAACCCAGTTTTCATAAACACATGAACATGAATGAACAACACGAAAATCCAGTTTCCTTTACAAACATGATCATGCATGCAAAATGCAATGTACATGAACAACAAAATATCCAAACCAACAATTACCAATCCAATCAAATCCAACCAAACAACTCCAATCACCAATCCATCTGACCCCCGAACTCCTCGGACTCAGTCCGGCATGTTTAACCAAATACAGTGAAATGAGTTAGTGTAAAAATACATTTAAATCACGAAAGTTCTTTGGAGAAATACTTACAGTGCAATATAGCAATTTCCGAAGGATCACGAAGTTGCAAGAAGTGACGTCTGAGCAATGCAATAGTGCAAAATACATTGTGGTCGTGGGTCACAAATACCCACTTTCAAACGGAGGCAAACGAAGACCCAAGATTGATAGGGTAGGGTCTAGGAAGGTCGGTGAATCTAGTGGTGGAGGAGGTTGGCCGTGGGAGGCGGTAGAAGACCAAAAACACCCAAATCGGAAATGTTGTTTAAAATGCTTCACTGGTGACGGATCGGAGGTGGAATTGGATCCAATGGGTTGCTAAGAGGTCGAGGATGAATTGGTGTGAAGATGGTGGCCAATGGTGGTGCGACGACGGCGCAGAGGCGGAAAGAATGCCGCGGCTTCAATAAACTCTTGGTGGTTAACGGTGGCGCAAGGGAGGTTGAGATTGGAGGGGTGGCGTCGCCGACGGTTGGGGAAGCTAGGGAGCCGGGCGGTGTCGACCACCGCCGGCGCACGGCGGAGGGCTGGGGAGGAGAAGGAACGGACGGAGGGAGAGGGGAGGGGGCTAGGTCGCGCGGGAGGGAAGGAAGGAGAAGAAGGAAAAGAAAAGAAAAGAAGAAGAAAAGAAAAAGAAAAGGAAAAGAAAAGAGGAAAAGAAAAAATGTAGGGAAAGAAATGAGGTTCAATCCTCATAACTTGGGTCACAAAAATGATCCAACAGAAACGATTTCAAAACCACAAGTTAAATAAAATAGTTCAAACGCAATGGTAAAGTGAAATTAAAATAATTAAATCCAATAGTAATTAATTTAGAATAAAGAGATTCTAAACGCATGACAATAATTAATAATAAGAAAGCATTTCAAAAATAATTTTCATAAAATTAAAAATCATAAAATAAACCCACTAAAAAAAATCCAACAATTTTAAAATAAGAGAATAAATTTTTGAATAAATAAAAATAATTCATTCAGTAAAAATACACTAAAATACGGGGTGTTACACATTTTATTTTATAACGTAGAGTCTTGCACCCTCAGTATGGAAGTAAAAAGTTTTAAATCGAACGGTTATTCTCATTGTCCTTTCTAAAATCATTTTATAAAGAATCTCACCACAAGGATGAACGTTACAATACTTGATTTATTTAATCTCAATTCACATAGAATGAAGAATTCCCAAATATGGAAAACCATCTCCATAGTCAAATAGAATAACAAGTTTAAGGGAACATCTCTTTCATATTTATGCCCAATAACTAATTATTCAAAATCAAATTCAAAGATAACTGACCATTATTACTATCATTAACGATGCCAAAAGAAAATCAATGTATCTTAATTACATACACAATTTGACAACCTTTTTGAGGTATCAAAAGCAAAATAATAACAGGAGTATATAAGATCTTCCATTAAGTTGTAGCATCTTTGTAGCCAATAAGGGTTAATATAAAGAAGACTCATAACACTAAAGAAGAAAATGATGTAAGATACCGAGAAGCTTGTATGGAAGACCATAGGATCTACTTCATACCATTTTTTGTCACTTTCATTTGAAGATTGGGCTGGTGTTGGATCTAACTCTTTTATTTTGGCACAACTTTTATCTAGTGGTTTTCCGCAAAGAAATAAGTTTCCTTCATAGCTGCTTTTCTCAAATGTTCCAAATTGTGCTTTCATATCTGGAACTTTACCTGATAGGTTGTTGTTGGCCACATTGAATACCTCAAGAAAGGTTAGATCAATCAATGCTGAAGGAATTTCTCCACTCAAACTGTTATGAGAGAGGTCTAGACTTTCCAAGAGAGCCAATTTCGAGAATGTTGTTGGAATTTTACCAGTCAGGTAATTGTAAGATAAGTTTAGTGCACGCAATGAAGATATTTGGCCCAACGCAAGTGGGATGCTACCTGTTAGATTGTTGCATGAGAAATCCAATCCAGACATGTAACGAAGGATATAACCCTTATAAGAACTATGCCTATATTTGGTTACAAACTCAATCTCTACTTCTGCATCAATATATTCTTTATCTTCGAAGAAGGAGTTAGCAACTTTGCCTGAGAAACCTTTATGTGTGTAAGGTAGAGAACCCTTAGACATTGAAGAATATTCTTCACGAGAATAGTCAAAACTACGTTCCGCGAACTTCCCAAAATATATCTTGTAGAGGCATTGTGGTATGGTACCAGAAAAAGCATTCTTGGAAAGATCCATTATGTTTATCATCTTTAACAAACACAACTGATTCGGAATTATACCAGTGAAATGATTGCCACTCAACAAAAGTACTTGTAACTGTTGAAGTTCTTTGATTTCAATAGAGATGCTGCCTGTAAATTTATTATCTCTAATATCCAAAGTCAAAAGAGATGAGGAATTGAATAGAACTTTCGGTATCGATCCTGTGAATTTGTTCCCTTGCAAATATAGGTGTTGAAGATTTGGTAGATTCAAACAAAAGGGTAACGATCCCTTAAATAAGTTATGAGAAAGGTCTAAAGTACCTGTGATACTTAGTTCACATGGGATTCGACCATAAAAATCATTGTTAGCCATAACAAGAGCCCCCACGTTTGACGTGTTCCCAAGCCATCGGGGGATTGTACCTGAAATTTTGTTGTTGCTGATATCTAAATATGATAGGCTGCCAACAGTTGAATTAGGAACCAATGTGATACTTGTGAATTGATTATCACTCATTTGCAGAATTCTCTGGTTTGTCCCAATGAAAATTGCACCGTTGAAGCTGTTATAAGCAAGGTCTAAAATTTCCAATGACAAGCAATCTGTATTTAATCCTCTTGGGACCCCGCCTGAGAAATGATTGAAAGACAAATCTAATACCTCCAAATAAAGCATGCCACTAATCGAGGAAGGAAGATTACCTTCAAGATTATTATTGGAAAGATTTAGGTATGCTAAATTTGGAAAAATCAGGCCAATGTTTTCTTGAAGTTTTCCGTCCAAGTGATTGGTCGAGACATCCATCACGGTAATATGCATGTGGATGAATGATGGTAAATATAACTGACCCATAAAAGCGTTATTTCGAAGATCTAGCATGCGTAATCTTGTATTGTTTTCAATCAACCAATTTGGAAAGCTTCCTTTCAACTTACTGTGAGAAAGATCAACTGTATCCAATTCATGCTGGACAAGAAGAAATTTCGGAATATTGTCGATGAGCTTGTTCAGACTACAGTTGGACAATTCAATGATCTTCAACTGAAACAAAGGGGACCAACCCATGGAACCTTCAGTTTCTATTTCAACTTTATTGTTTTGGCCGTTGAATCTAAGAACCTCAAGTTTAGAGTAATTGGCAAATAAGTTGAATGAGAATATGCCCACAAACTGGTTATAACTAAAATCAATGTACTCGAGACTCATTCTGCTGGCTTCTACATATGATGATGAAGCATTTCCATTGAATTGGTTATCGGAAATATCTAACACCACAAGAGATGTCATATTGTTTAGGCATGGAGGTAGGATCCCCTCAAAGTAATTGTGAGATAGATCTAACACTTCAAGCTTCTTCAGTGCACAAAATTCTGTCAAAACAAGTAGCATCGAAATTGATTATGCTCTACTCTAACAATCGGTCAGACCAATCACATTTATGTTCAATATAAAAAAATGGTCAATTCATAAGTAATTATAAATCATTAGGATAATGCTAACAAAGTGTAAAGGCCTGTGCAACAATAGTTTTGCAACAAATTGAGAAATGATTCCCAAGTACAAATTTGCACTGATATCCAAATTAATTCTCTAACTTGCTTAGATTGGCCAGCTCTATAAGAGACATGGTGTCAAGTTTACCAACTAACTCTATAAAGATGGACTGCTTATGTTTTTTGCCAATCAATTAATTACCATGCACTATTTAGATACTTATTCTTGAACTTTGACTTATTCCCTCACCCCCCCTTTATATATATATATATATATATATATATATATATATATATATATATATATATATATATATATATAAGACTTATAAGTGTAACTTTGATCATAATTGCTTTTAAGTATCAATTATACATTTGTAAAAAAATCAGCATTGATTTTATAACAAATATATATGTCTAAAGAGGCAGAAATATTCTTAATATTAACCCTAAGCATCTCCAATTAAATGAAAGTTGATAATTTCATCTTTTTATGTATATATTCTTGTTAAAACAATGGGTACTTGACAATGGAATTTCGAATTAAGGTCATAGTTACACTGTGTTCTTCATGTGTAGTGGATGCAAAAGATCCATAGAATACTAATTCTTCATGTCATCAGATGAGATAACTCTTTCTTACCTTGGATTGCTAGTCGTCCACCAAAATTATTAGCTCCCAAGATAAGAACCTCCAAGTTTGTTAAATTTGCTAGCTCTGCATAACAGTAAATTAAAAAAAGTGATCACATTTTAATTATAGCATAATAGAACTTGTTGTTATAACATATTTCATGCTGCCATTGCACAACCCGGTACCATCACCAATGAGTATCATCATTGCCTTAACGTCATGAATGATTTAGATTTAGATTATCAAATCAATGTGATGATTTCAATTTTTTTTTTTTTTTTGTTTCTAAGTTAATATGAAATTCAAGTTTAAAATCTTGTCCAAATCTAAATAATGTTGACATTTGATTCCAAGCGGTACATACAAATGTAATTCACTTGTATCTCAAAGCCTACGAATCTATGCATTAAAATTATTGTTCAAATGCCAAAGAGAGAGATTAATTCTGGTAATGTTTTTTTTTATAATTAACATGCATGCTATATATGTCATATATTATATACGTGTAATCTGACAAATGACGTCCTAAAAAATTAACATACCTTTGGTTGGAAAGGATCCCGTCAAGTCATTGTATTCAAGATTGAGAGTCTTAAGAGATTTGACTGCAGCAATTGATTGAAGAAAACTAGTGTCGTTGAGGGCATAATTCTCACTAAGATCTAATATCTCCAGATTCTCCAATCTTGACAACATTTTCCAACCTGTAGTTAATAATTTATTAAATTATTTTATTATGAAATGAAGAAAAAACCAATACAATTAGAATGTATATTAAGAAAAAGTGTAGATGTATTATTACAATCCCATCTCGAAAGCACACATTAGTTTTGGTGGCTTCTCTGAGGGTATTTGAAGCACTACTACTACTGCTGCTTCAGCTAATTAAAGAAAGAAAAAACAATTGGATGGAGTTGTTATGCGTAGTTGAATAAGAGCTTTAGACCCATGTAAATACAAGTGTAATTAAATGCATAGAAATAGGCAAGAAGCCCTCGGGAATTATTGAAATAATAGTAATAAAATAATATCATCTCTCTAGACAAACGGATTGCATAAAAAGTTTTTGTTTCCTAAAAAAATTAATTAAGTGGACTTGAAATTATAAGTGGGCTAAAGGCATATTGCATAAACAATGGGCACTTGAAAAATTAAGTGGGCTTTGGACCAGCATTTGTTTGATATATAATAAGTGGCCGCATGCTTCAAATGCCAACCACAAACACTAATTCATCAATACGTAATCTAGCAAATATTTGGACAACATGACGTAATATTCAAGATTCACATAATTATTAAGTCCATTAGAAACAGTTTAAAACAAACATATATGGATTACTGTGAGATCTAAATTAATTATCATGATCAATAAAATATATTCCTCATAAGACTCAATGTCGTAAGAGATGTAAGCCCACTTAGAGATGGTATGATGCTATCATCAAACTCATTCATATCAAGATTCAATGCCTTCAGATTTCTCAACATGGAGAGCCTTTCGAAAGAAGTATCACCTTGCAAGAAAATTATTGGAAGACACAACAAAATAACTTTTATCAATTAATGTTCTTCAACCACAGAATTAAATACACGTGCATGTAAGAATACTTATAAATACATTGATAATTAAAGCGACGTACGTGCACCATGCGAATCTCAAAGCGGCAGACAAGTAGTACTGTTTTATTTTGAATGTACTCTATGCATTAAAAGTATGACTAGTGCTAGTTGCCGCTAGCACATTTTCCTAAAAGTATTGCTCAAATGCCAATGAGAAGGATTAATAAAATGTTGGAAAATCGACATATAAATATATATATCTTTGGTTATAAATATAGATTTTTAAGAGATTTGATTGCAGCTAATGAATGAATACAATTGAGCACAGAGTGGGAGGAACATTCAAAGATCTAGCTTACAGTACTTAATTCAGACTTTAAGAGAGCTAGTGGAAGGCCTTTTTGAGTTACTGGAGGATGATGAAATGATTGAATTTACTATTACCCTCAAGGAAGATATGGAAGAGAATTATGAATGAAATGGTGTTTAAAAATGTTTTTCTTCATCCAAATGCCATTGTCCAGCAAGCTAACCAGTTGATTGATGAACTTAGCCAGATTCAGCAACATACAAAGACGATCATACCCCTACTAATCTGCAATCACACAACTCTTGGGAAGCTCCACCACGAGGCAGCTTGAAACTGAACTGAGATACAGCTCTAGACAAAATGTTGCTCATGCCTTGACTCTTTTCATATATAGAAAATCAACTAATTATAATTAAGGAAAATAAATTAATATATAATATTCTGTACCATAACCACTCCTTGATGTACGCAAGTCCGTTAGAAACGGGTCAAAACAAGGATTGCAAATTAATAATATATATATATATGTATGTATGTATGTATGTATGTATTATACATACGGGAAGGAAGACTAGTATAATAGTGAGAAATATCTAATTATATCCCTAAGTTTTCCAACCTGTAGTTAATTTATTAATTTATGTTATTATGAATACATAAGAAAGATTCAGACTTTTGGACAACATGATGACGTACGTAATAATCATATATAAATATATATAGGAATACGAATAATATTTTAAATCTAAAAAAAAATATATAAAAAACATCCTAATATTTAAGCTGTAATTAATATTTTGAAATTATTAATATTTCATTCTAATACTATAAATTGATTAGTCAATATCTCAACTAAATTAATATTTCATTCTAATATCCCTAAATTAGTCTTTTGCCTCAACTCTATAAAAATATAACATAATAAGTGGTGTGAAAACACTAATTCAGGTTTTTGTTTCCTAAAATATTTCGTCTTTCACTTACAAATAAATTAATGACGTGTGGTGTGAAAAAGTGTAGATTGAAAGCACAAATAATAAGCTAAAGTACCAATTGAATAGTTAATAGCAAGGCGACTGCCATCAATCAGACTAAAAATTAGCATACCTTTGGTTTCAAAGGATCCGCCCAAGTCATTCCAAGCAAGATTCAGATTCTTAAGGGATTTGATTGCAGCAATTGATTGAAAAAAACTAATGTCGTTGAGAGAATTGGCACTAAGATCTAATATCTCGAGATTCTTTAATCTTGACAACATTTTCCAACTTGTAGTTAATTTATTAATTTATGTTATTATGAATACATTAGAAACGTTTTAAAACAAACATATATATATGAAGTACTGTGAGAGAATTAATTAACATTATGAATAATATTACCTTCACCTCCTCCTTGTAAATTATTCCACGCAAGATTCAATGTCGTAAGGGATGTAAGCCCACTTAGAGATGGTATGATGCTGTCATTAAAGTCATTCCCATCAAGATTCAATGTCTTCAGATTTCTCAACATGGAGAGCCTTTCGAAAGAAGTATCACCTTGCAAGAAAATTATTGGAAGACACAACAAAATAACTTTTATCAATTAATGTTCTTCAACCACAGAATTAAAAAGAAAAAAAGAAAGAAAAATAAAATATTAAAAGAAGATTTCAAAATAACTTTTATCCATTAATTAATGTCCTTCAACAGGATTAAATACACGTGTAAGAATACTTTTAAAAATATTGATAATTAGTAGTACAGTTCCGATATAAAAACCATTTCATTTAATTTTATCATTATAATTTTTATAAATTTTTATATTAAATATAATAAAAATTTAATTTTTTTAAATTTTAAAATAATCAAAATATTAAAAAAAATTTAATAATATTTTATTTAATTTTTAATTTTTATTTAAAATCATCTTATCATATCTTATTTTAACCGCACATGTACTCTATGCATTAAAGTATTGTTCAAATGCCAACGAGAAGGATTAATAACATGCTGAAAAATCGACATATACACCAGCTTTGATTTGACTGCAGCTAATAAATGCATAAAAAAATTTATTATAGGAAAAAGAAATTTATATATGAGATTATAAATTGATTATACATATATGAAAAATACTATTCTTATCGTTAATTTCTATCGTTAATTTTTATTATTGTTAGTTTTTTATTTTTTTTACTCAAAAGCACTAACGGGAGCCCCAGCGGGAGCTTCCAATGGTGGGAGTAGCACCGCTCTACATACATAAATACATATATATATATATATATAATGAAAAATACTATTTCTACATAAAGTTTCTATTGAATTGTATTTTCTTTTCTTTTTTTAATTTTTTTACTTAGAAATTAGTAATTAAAGAAGTATTTTTAAATGAATTTATGATTTTTTTTATTTTTAAAAAATATATAAATACTTTAAAAAAATGAAAGCAAAAAAGACAAAAATCATCATATAACTAGAGCTGAGAGTGATTAATTTCCAACGCGATACATCACATAGATATGCTAGTTCTACATAACATTAAAAAAATGATAACATTTTAACTATAGCATAATAGAATTTGTTGTAAAAACATATTTCATGCTGCCATTAGTATCAGTACTCGTGAGCATCTTCATTGCCTTAACGTCAATGATTTAGAATTAGATTATCAAATTAATGATTTCAAATTCTTTTGTTATTAAGCTAATTGATATGAAATTCAAGTTTAAAATATTGTCCAAACCTAAATAATTTTGGTATTTGATTCAAATAATAGAGTAGAGTATTTGTTGTTGTTAAGTCAAATTTAAGCTTATATTATGTTGCCATGGCATGTAATGCCTAACATAACGTACGTTTTCTAACATAAGCTAAAAATTGCATTCCTTCAGTTGGAAAGGATCCCGTCAATTCATTGCGAGCAAAATTCAAAGTCTTTAAGGATTTGACCGCAATAATTGATTCAAACTAATTAGTGTCATTTAAAGAATTTTAACTAAGATCTAATACTAATTTTCAAGTTCTCTAATCATGCATGACAACATTTTCCAATATGTAGTTAATTTATTAATTTATTTTATTATGAAATAAAGAAAAAAAATCATATAAGAATGTATTTAGAAGAAACATAGTGATTTAGAACTAAATATGCAAGATTCAGACTTTTATTCATAATAAAGAATTGAAAATTAAAAATCATGAATATATATATATATATATATATATTTATTTATATATATATGAGAGTGAAAACAAATAATGACAAATTAAACAAAGTAATGATCAGGACTAGTGCTGCATGTAATTGAATAGTTTGGAGAACACGTACATTTAAGAAATCCAATATAAAGGCTAAAAAGGCTTATAACACGTGATCAATATTCATCTCTAGAAAAATTAGTTTAATTACGAGACTCATCAGTACCTTTGAGTTTGGGGATGAAAGTGATCCATTCAGAAACGGTATAAATTAAAATGACTAAAAGCAATTAGTATAGGACCAACAATTAATAATATAATAGTACAATATAATTACCTTCAACATGATTTACTCCGAAATAATTCTCTGAAAGACTTAATGTCATAAGGGATGTAAGGTTACTTAGAGATGGTATGATGCTGTAGCCAAACCTATTCCCATCGAGGATCAATGTCTCCAAGTTTCTCAATACCGCTAGCCTTTCGAAACCTACAAATTAAATTAAGAAAATAACTTTTTTCACTGTCCTTTTTTATAAACAAAACAAAATTTTCAATTAAAGCACGCACTTGCCTTGATTTGGGAGGCTACCATTGTACTCATTCCAGCTGATATCCAGCGCGTTCAAATTTCTCAACGTAACTAATTCTACATTAATAATCCAAGTTGACGATAAAGTATAATATTATTAGATATGTAAGTGAATGCTATGATTTAAAATATATAATTAGATAGAAAAGATCACTTTAATTACGTACGTACCTTGTGCTGGAAAGTATCCCTCCAACTTATTCCAAGTAAGATTTAAAGTCTTGAGCGAAGTGATAGCACCCAGAGATTGTAGAATGCTATTGTCATCAAACAAGTTGAAACCAAGGTTTAAGATTTCCAGATCTCTTAGGCTTGAAAGCTTTTCAAATCCTGCAAAATATATCTTAAGAAATAGATACAGTTTATAGATTGAATTTATAATCTATATATATCCGAGTGGGTTTAGAATCTTTGAGTGGAGCTGTATAATTTGCGTACACCCTGAATACAAATGTATATCTCCTGGCCGCCTATTGAAAGTGAAACACATGCTTTAACGTTAGCTTAGCTACTTATACTTACAAAATTACAACTTGTAAAATTACAAAAGTATTTATAATGAAAGACCTTTTATATATAAAACTAGTATGTGTTTCGAACAAAAATAACAACTTAATTAGGTAATTTTAGAATTTTTAGTTGAAATAATTCAAACTTTTCCAAAAAGGATATACAAAGGCATTATTACAAATAAGATTGAAATTAAAAGTAATAGACACAATATGTGAATTTCAGAATATTATATATTAAAACTCCTCATTCCTCACAACATACGTACCTCCATCTGGTATGCAACCATGGATTGCATTAAAGGATAGATCAAGACTTCTTAACTCCTTGAAAGGCTCTAATAGAGACACATTTAACAACCATCGACGTTCCTCATAATTTTTCTCCTTTTCGGAATCATAATAATAATAATAACAATCATAACTAGGATCCTGCATTAAATTGTCGAGGGACAGTTCTATCAGATGACCTGTGGTGGAGTTGCACGTGACCCGCTCCCAATCACAACAATCACTCTTCTCATGGTCGACCCATGAAGGAAGATGATCATAGGCTGAATTATGAGCTCTGAGAGACGGAATGGATATGATAAGAAATGACTTCAAGCGAAGCAGACCAACTCTCTCTTCCTCCAAGCAACCCATGTACTCACGAGTTTGAACAAAAACTACTAAAACCCAAAGCAATGCCTTGATTGAGAAATAATATGGTAAGACACCCATATTCATTTCTATATAAAATCTGCTTGTTTTGGCTGTTCTATTGTGAGTATCGTGGCTTTCCACAACTCGAATATATATAAGAAAAATGGAACACGCACTATAAGAAAAATGAGTTTTTGTGGCCATTTAATTGCGGCGAACAGGTTATTTGTGACCAAAACAGACTTATTTTAGCTGTAAATAGTCATTTCGCTGGAATTAAATGGCCACAAATAAACAGTTTTCTTATAGTGACGGGACTTAATTAAGAGTGTGTTAGAGTGGCTGAAATTGAAAGTTAGGAGCTATACTGACTTAGACTAATTAATAATTAGACCCATATCTTACGCATGCATGCAGTAGTGGAGATCACTAGTGCCTTAACTTCCACGTTTAGAATTGCATCTGGTATGCAACCATGGATTGCATTAAAGGATAAATTTGGATTGGAGGTGTCAGTTTCCACAACGACTTCATTGACTTGAGGTGCCTTCACTTTCAGTACCGGTTGGAATTTAAAATTTTGAGCACTATTGACTTGGACTGAGGCAAACTTGACCTCAAAAGAGTGGAGTTTATGGGCTTGGATTCATAAAATATCTTATCTCATTTCATCATTATAATTTTTTTAAATTTTCATATAAAAATATAATAAAAATTTAAAAATCGAAAATATCAAAATAAAAATAATACTAAAAAATTATATTTAATAATATTTTATTCAACTTTCAATAAAACATCTCATCTCATCTGAATTGTGCATCCAAACCCACCTTTGGTGCTTTCCTTGGAAAAAACATATAAATATACATGCCCTACTTCTACTAGTAGAAGTAGAAGTTTTAGGCACTGTATATATTTTATATACCGCTCACTTTGTCCAATTAACAGACACCACGTGAATTATTAAAAAGAAATCTAAAAGTTATATATTCAAAATAATGTATAGTACCCGAAAATACAAAGAGAGAAAGGGTAAAATCCTAAATTCTTTCTACCCTTTTATGTTTGTATTTTTAATTTTTTTAATAAGTCATGTAGTATCACAATATGGTCTCGCATCAATAGGACAGAGTGAGCGGTATAACTTGGGGGCATATTACGATTACTCTATAACAATTTTTTTTTTTTTTTACTTATTATTATATTTACACTTTAGACCTATTGAATTTAGAAACATTAGGACACCAAGTCCACCATCATAGGAGTTTTTGAGAATACCTTTTGCGTGTGGAATTTGTTGGATGGTAGCACATTTGTTGGTGATACTGTTCATGCAAATGATGCGAACTGCTATCTGCCCATGTCTAAGCAATTCTGGCCTTTAATATTTTACTTATTCTCCCATTGATTTACTCCAACAGCAACAATTTCAAACAAAAAGGAACATATAGGTGTTCATGCCAAATAAAAAGAGTAATCTAGTTTCCATTAAGAGGCTGATATTAGCCAATTGGTTCTTTGACTGTACGTGGCCTACTATAGAATAAGAAAAATAGTATTATTTGATGAATTGTTCGTAAGAGTCTGATCTCAAGTCATTTACATCAATTAGTTAGCTGTCTTCGAAATTAGTTTGCTTCCAAGTTTTGAATTGGCACAAAACATTAATGGCACATTAATGGGAGAACGCGTATAGAGAAGACTTTAAATGTTCCGTGAATGAAACTTCACATAAGTGAGGAGCTAAATTATTTCCACATTGACATTGACTGATTGGAATCTAATCCTTTGCATGAAAGAGTAGTGCCTTTAATTTTTCACATTCACATGGATTGGCTTTAATTAGTTTCCACACTGATTGTGACTGATCGATCTATGAGGTCCCATTACTTTCTATAATCAATGCACTAGCATTTTGAGTTAACCAACCATACCCAGAAAATGATTCTACTGATAGTTAATTGTCTTCGAAATGAGTTGGTGTCCAAGTTCTGAATTGGCACAGAACATTAATGGCACATGAACAGAAGAACGCGTATAGAGAAGACTTTGAATGTTCCGTGAATGAAGTAAACAAAATTACCATTTCATCTCAATTCTCCAAACAAAGTAAAGTAAACATTAATTTAATTTTTTCAAATTTTAAAATAAAAATAATATTAAAAATGATAACAACTTTCACAAAAAAAAAAAAAAAAACTTTCACAATATTCGCTTGATTTATGATTGTATTCAGACTTTGGATCGACCAATTAAGAAACATTATGACTCCAAGTACCACTGAATGAGAAACCTTGGAAAAATGGGTTACCGGAGTTTAGAGTACTGCATGTTCATTGGCTGAAGTTTAAAGTTAGGATGTTTATTTTCCACATTGACTTGGAGTCTTAGACAAGTTAGACCCATTACTTACGCATTACAGAGACCGAGAAATGACTTAATTTCCACATTTATAAATTTGGATTCAAGGTGTCAAGTTTCCACAACGACTTCATTGATTTGAGGTGCCTTCACTTTCAGTACCGGCTGGAATTTAATATTTGGAGCACTATGGACTTGGACTGAGCCAAACTTGACACCACAAATGAGTGGAGTTTGGTGGGTTTGGACAGATAAACTATCTCGTGATTATAAATTTTTCAAATTTTAATATAAAAATATAATAAATAATTCAAAATTTTAAAATTTTAAAATAAAAATAATACTAAAAAATTATATTTAATAATATTTTATTCAACTTTTAATAAAATATCTCGTCACATTTCATTTTATCTGAACTATGTATCCAAACCTACCCTAAGTGCTTTTCCTGGAAAGAACGTATAAATGTACATGCCCTACTTCTACCAGTAGAAGTAGAAGTTTTAGGTATTGTATATATTTTATATACAGTTCACTTTATCCAATTAACAGACACCACGTGAATTATAAAAGATAAATTTAATAAATATATATTCAAAATAATGTATAGTACCCAAAAACACAAAAAGAGGAAGGGTAAAATCCTAAATTCTTTATACCCATTTATGTTTGTATTTTTTTTTTTTTTTTAATAAGCCTTGTAGTATCACAATATAGTCTCACGTCAATGGGACAACGTGAGAGGTATAAGTGAGAGGTATAACATAGGGGTATACAATTTGTTTTTTTCTTTTTACTTTATTATTATATTTACACTTTAGACCTTTTGAATTAAGAAACATTATGACGCCAAGTCCATCATCATACACTACAACACAATTTTATCTTTTGTGATAGAGGAAACTGTCACAAAAAATTACCAAAACGTCACTAAAGATATTTAGTAATGGTTTGAAACCGTCACCACGACTGTCACCTAATGTGCGTCACAGAAAACAATTGGTGAACTGTTGAACCGTCACTAAAAATATTTTTAGTGATAATTGGAGGTGTTCCGTTTGGTTGAACGTTCGAACGTTCTCTTTTTTTGTGACGGTTGAGAACTGTCACAGAAAGTAACATTCGAACGTCAAATTAATTTTCCAACCTGTAGTTAATTTATTTTATTATGAAATAAAGAAAAAAAATCATATAAGAATGTATTTAGAAGAAACTTAGGGATTTAGAACTTATAAACTACATATGTAAGCTGATTCAGACTTTTATTCAGAATAAAGAATTGAAAATTAATAATCATGGATATATATATATATATATATATATATATATATATATATATGAGAGTGAAAACAAATAATGACAAATTAAACAAAGTAATGAAGACTAGTGCAGCAGTGCTGCATGTAATTGAACAGTTTGGAGAACACGTACGTTTAAGAAATCCAATATAAAGGCTAAAAAAGCTTATAATACATCATTTGTCTCTAGAAAAATCCCAATCAAAGCTAGAGCTTATTATATGTGATCAACTAAAATCATAAGTACAAAAAACACTTGAACTCGATCGTAAGTACTATTAATTATAGTATAATACCCAAAACCACCGATATCTCAAATTTCCAAACAAAATAAAGTAAATATTAATTTAATTTTTTCAAATTTTAAAACAAAAATAATATTAAAAATGATAACAACTTTCACAAAAAAATAATTTTTTTTTTTTTTTACATTATCATGACCCTATTCGCTTGATTCACATCCTCATTTTGTATTTTAAAATATTAAATTAGAGTGGACCCTTTCAAAACAATATGTAATCCAATGGTCTTCCTACATATATTATATTATATCATTTTTTTAAAATTTATGATTGTATTTAGACTTTGCACCAATTAAGGAATCTTATGAGAAACTTTGGAAAAATGGGTTACCGGAGTTGAGAGTACTGCATGTTCATTGGCTGAAGTTTAAAGTTAGGATTTTATTTTCCACATTGACTTGGAGTCTTGGACAAGTTAGACCCATTACTTACGCATTACAGAGACCGAGCAATGACTTAATTTCCAAATTTATAAATTTGGATTGGAGGTGTTAGATTCAACAATGACTTGATCATTGACTTGAGGTGCGTTCACTTTTAGTACCGGTTGGAATTTAAAATTTGGAGCACTATTGACTTGGACTGAGGCAAATTACTTGACCTCAAAAGAGTGGAATTTTAGGTGTTTTCCCTTGAAAGAATATATAAATATACATGCCCTATTTCTAGAAGTAGAAGTTTTAGGCACTGCATATATTTTATATGAGAAATTATATTTGCAATCGTGAGTATGCAAGTGTCGTATAGTCATTTTAAAAAAAATGAATAAATATAAGACCCATATGAAAAGAAATTAATTTTTTAATAGTGGATCCCACTCTTTTTCAAAGCGACTGCACGACGTTTATGCATTTTACGACTGTATGTAGCATTACTCATGTTATATACGCCTCACTTTGTCCAATTAACAGCACCACATGAATTATTAAAAACAAATTTAAAAATATATTTTCAAAATAATGTATAGTACCCAAAAATACAAAAAGAGAAAAGGTCAAATTCTTAATTCTTTCTATCATTTTATGTTTGTATTTTTAATTTTTTATTAAGCCATGTAGGGGTGTGCAATTGGATCCAGATCCTGATTTTAAAAACTGGGCGGTTATCCACCCAGATTTAATCCGGACAGATAACCAGATTATAATCGGATATCCGGATTATAACCATCCCAATTTTTTTTTTAAAGACTTTAAAACTTTAAAAAAAATTATAGTTGTTTTCATTTTTTTAAAAAAAATTATGATATCATTAAATTGCCCAGATTTTTTTTTAAAAATGATTTAAAAATCTAATAAGACGATTGCTCCCAAAAGCTGCCTCTCCCAGTAATGGACCTGCTATTGCTCCAGGGACTTGTGGCCAGTACAAAAGATGCATTGCATACAAGAACCAAAGCTCTTCCAAGGTTTCATAAGCAAGTTCATAATAAGGATTATTTGGCTACCCAATAAGATGCATTTAAGGTGTAGATAATAAATGATTTTATAAAGCCAAAACGTTAGATAGACCATTTTGATGAGCAGATCTTCTATTTATTTATTTCCTTATTTCACTTGGCCTAATCTTTTCCTATAGATAGACCATCTTATTGTACATAACAGATGATTTGTTAGACCAATTGGAAATCCCACACTTGTAGCCAAGAATCATGCATTTTCCAAGTCTATAGCAGTATTCCAATCACCTCCAGAACCAGCGTGCTCTACCTCCTTGGTTTCTCCTTTCCCTTGTATCATGCAAAAGTCTTCTTTCCATCTTTGTATATTTTCATATTTGTTCTGGTATAGTTGTAACCTCTCATATTATTTAAATCAAATGAACATGAACGAGAGCGTAAGTTGGCCTCTCTGTTTTATTCTCTATTACGTTCATAAGTTCTTACATGGTATCAGCCAGGTAAGGCTTATGCCCAATAAACACGATCCTACAACCCAGCTTCCGCACCACAATATCCAAACACAATGGCCTCTTCCTTTCAAACTACACCTTAGTTTCAGAAATTGGACGGCCCCAATTATCTTACCTGGCGGATCCAATTTCTTGTTTTTCTAAAGAGTTATGACATTGTTGGTCTTGTTGATGGCACCAATCCTACTCCAGCCAAGACTCTGCCCGACGGCGCACCGAATCTGGAGTTCACTACCTAGTCGAAGAAAGAACATAATGTTCTCAGTTGGCTCTATGCCTCCATTTTGTTCATTGTGTCCTTTAGGGAAATCCAAATAATTACTCTTTAGTGACTCAACTCGTCAAACAAATCATCCTTAAGCACTTATTCATTCAGATGTATGGACATCTCCTGTGTATTCGGTTGGTGGATCAAAATATTATGTTCTTTTTGTTGAAGACTTTTCTCGTTTTACTTGGCTATATCCCATCAAATTTAAAAATGAGGTATCGGCAATCTTTAAACAATTCAAAACTCTCGTGGAAAATGTGTTTTCTTGTAAAATTCCACAATTACAAACCGATAATGGCGGTGAATTTACCTCCACCGTTTTTAAATCTTTTTTACAAGAAAATGGCATCTTTCATTGACTAACGTGCCCTCATACCTCCCAACAAAACGGGATCGCCGAAAGAAAACATCGTCACATAATTGAAACCGACTTAACTCTTCTAGCTCGATCCCACCTGCCCAATACATATTGGCCCAATGCTTTCCTCACGTTTATCTTATAAATCGTCTTCCCACAAAAGTCTTACATCATTTGATGCCTTTCTACATGTTCCATAAAA
Organism: Juglans mandshurica; assembly: GCA_022457165.1. Classification (NCBI taxonomy): domain Eukaryota; kingdom Viridiplantae; phylum Streptophyta; class Magnoliopsida; order Fagales; family Juglandaceae; genus Juglans; species Juglans mandshurica. The sequence continues at coordinate 46,213,689 of CM039619.1, forward strand.
CAGTTCCCAAATACTCACATCTTAAAATTTTTGGCTTTGCATGTTTTCCTTTACTCAGGCCATATGAAACTCACAAACTCTCTTTCCAGAGTAAAGAATGCATCTTTATAGGATGTGCCAGTCAAAAACGTGGGTATAGGTGTCTTGACTACAACACTGGTCGTGTATATGTGTTGCGTAACGTCATTTTTAATGAACAAGATTTTCTTACGACACGTGGAGTCCTCTCTTCTACTGCCTTGCCGAGTACGAGTTCCTCAGGTACATCTCCTTCCCCGTTTTCATTTCCACATTTGCAAACCAATATTTCTCCAAACACAGATGCAGACTTCACCATCCCCAACCCAGAAATTTCAGACCCCCCTCTTACCTTTCAATCTTCCAAAAATCAACCAGAAATTCCATCGCACCCAATATTCGATCCTCCCATCACGGCTTCAACTCCCAACTCGATCTCGTCAGCCACAACCCTATTTGTTCCTCCCACCACGGCTTCCACTCCCCACTCAATCCCGTCAAGCCCAACCCAGTCCGACAGCCAAACCATTAACCCCAACCAAGTCACAACCCGATCCATGACTGGACATTCCAAACCCAAAATATTCCAAGACTTCACCTCTTTCTATTCAACTCAGCATCCCCTGCAGGTACTCTCCACAGTAGTCACCGACACTGAGCCTTCCACCTACACACAAGCTGCTTCTTCTCCCCAATGGCGTGCTGCGATGGGCTCCAAGTTTGACGCATTAATGGTGAATGGGACTTGGTCACTCTGCCCTCGTCCACCCGGTAAGCACGTTGTTAGAAATAAATGGGTGTTTAAGATCAAACAGCTCTCTGATGGTACGTTTGAGCGCTATAAAGCGCGTTTAGTTGCAAAGGTGTTTGATCAACAATATGGCATTGACTATGCCGAAACATTTTCACCAGTAGTGAAGCACGCCACAGTTCGTATGGTTCTGGCCTTGGCAGTCTCTTTTCACTGGAATATACGACAGTTAGATATTTCAAATGCATTTTTGCATGAGTTTTTGGATGAAGAAGTATTTATGGAGCAACCTCAAGGGTTTGTTGATGAGAATTATCCAGATCATGTGTGTCGTTTGCACAAGTCCCTGTATGGCCTCGAACAAGCACCATGTGCTTGGTTTCGCCGTCTATCACAATCTCTATTGGAATATGGTTTATTGAGTCTACTGCGGATTACTCTCTTTTTATCTATGCTACTGACTCAGTCAAATTATATGTGTTGGTTTACGTTGATGACATTCTCGTCACTGGTTCCAGCAAGGATGCTATTGATTCATTCATTTTATCTCTCAAGAATTCATTTCTAGTTAAAGATCTGGGTGAACTGAGTTTTTTTCTAGGTGTCCAAGCTAGTCGTGATCAAAATGGGCTACACCTACGTCAAACCCGGTATATCACTGATCTGCTTGACAGCACCAAGATGGTGGGTGCTAAACCTCTCAACTGTCCAACCACCTCTGGACCGAAACTCTCTTCAACAGAAGGTGAGCTTTTATCCAATCCAACTGAATATCGCCGTGTAGTTGGGGCTCTTCAGTATTGTACAATCTCGCACCCTGACATTGCATATGTTGTCAATCAATTGTGCCAATTTATGCACAATCCTAGAGAGCCCCATTGGATTGTTGTGAAACGAGTGCCTCGCTACCTTAAGGGTAGTATTGACTATGGTCTCTACTTTTCTGCTGGTGCTATAAACTTACAAGTTTATTGTGACTCCGATTGGGCTGGCAACCTAGTGATCGTCGAAGCACAACTGGGTATGGCATATTTCTTGGCCAAAATCTCATCACCTGGACAGCCAAGAAACAACCAATTGTATCCAAGAGTAGCACCGAAGCGGAATACTGCAGTTTGGCAATTCTAACCGTTGAACTATACTGGATACGAATGCTTATGAAGTAACTTGGTGTCCTCTTATCTTCCACTCCAACCATTTGGTGTGACAATGTTGGAGCAATTGCTTTGGTATCCAATCCGGTGTTTCACGCTCGAACTAAACATGTTGAAGTCGACTACCATTTTATTAGAGAAAAAGTTATGAATAAAGACATTCAAGTCAAGTATCTTTCTACTCAAGATCAGATTGGCGATATTTTCACAAAAGGCCATACTACTCCTCGATTTATTTTCCTACGGTCCAAACTAATGGTGATTTTAATCCCCATCACTTTGAGGGGGCGGGGGGTGTTAGACCAATTGGAAATCCCACACTTGTAGCCGAGACTCCTGCACTTTTCAAGTCTATAGCAGGATTCCAATCATGTCCAGAACCAGCGTGATCTACGTCCTTGATTTCTCCTTTCCCTTGTATCATGCAAAAGTCTTCTTTCCATCTTTGTATATTTCCATATTTGTTCTTGTAAAGCTGTAACCTCTCATTATTTAAATCAAATGAAGATGAACGAGAGCGTAAGTTGGCCTCTCTGTTTTATTCTCTATTACGTTCATAAGTTCTTACATGAGTAATCAGAAGCAGAAGTGTAATTCAAATTCTATTTTACTTATTTTCTACATGATATCATCGACTTATTTTCTACAATACTGTGCAATCACCACCCTCCGAAGAAACAGGAAGTCAAGCAAGTCAAAACACAGCATATTCTAGACGACAATAAGCAGAACAGTGGCAATAACGAGAAAAAAAAATCCAAACTTTATGGTCCTCAAAGATGCAAAACTTCACACTACCATTTCCTTCTGAGCCTTAGTTGAGTTTAATGGCACCAGTATCTGCTAGGAGGCAACTATGTAATCCACTACTCATTGCCACTCCATAATCCAAAAATGACCTTGTACTGAAGATACCACTATACTAATTGTTGGCTGCAATTGTTCTATAAGGAGATCTGACTATTGAGAGCATCTATGGCTTCTAAGGAAGCATGCATAACAATGGATTGATATGGTCAAAAGGAAACCAGAAAGATTAATACTTCGATGAAAAGACATAACAAGGGAAGTTTAAGGAAGCTAAATGTCAACTGAAAATATCTATTTTCACTATATAAAGGGCAAATCCTGCAAAATCCAGTAATATCATAGCCCAAAATTCAAACAAGCTAAGAATTTCCCTTTTGTAATCAAGTTGATAAGCAGGCAAACGAAGCAAAATCCAGTAATATCATAAGCCCAAAATCAGAACAAGCTAAGCATGTCCTATTGGAGAAAAAGGTAAATTCAGTAAACTAGACTTATCTTCCAAATTGAGGTAATAACAGGATCGATCGTACAAATACAATGAGGGATAGAATAATCATGAAAAGACCTCCGTAAATAATCCGGGTTGCCACATGAGCAAGCACTTCAGAACTGGTGTTTGCGTGAAGCCATTTCCTCAATTCAAAATGTACCTGCCATATAGTTAAAAATCCTTGTTTTCACTTAACTAAATGGTTAAGACTTGCCCCACGTTATAATCAAAAAATTACTTAACTGATATGACCAATAATTTTAATATATAGATGGGATACATAGAGTTGTCATCATTTGACGGTTAGAGCATGATCTAAACATTTTAATAATGAAAACAAAAGACAATGCCTTACTTCCAGAGCCTGAGCTGGAGTTGCAACCTTCCCAGTACCAACAGCCCACACAGGCTCATAGGCCAAACAGAAAAAATAGGCTAATACGGTATAGAAATAAACTTACAGAGCAAAGAAAAAATAATATAAACCAGACAAACCAAAAAAATCCCTAATTTCATACGAATCTAACAGAAATACGAGAAACATTTGAGAAAAATTCCTAAGTACAAAGAAAGATACCTTATGAGCTTAGAGAGAGAAGGACTAAGTTTCTGTTTCCGTGTTTCGGTGAGGTCGAGAGACTTGAGAGAGAACAGATCCTTGAGAGAGAAGGCCAGAAGGGATTCCGTGTTTCGTCTTAAATCCTAGATGCGTAAGTTCGTAAAGCCCAGATGCGGATGCAAGAAGACTGAAGGCGAAAGGCTTCGAGTTCGAGAGAGAAGGAGGATTCGAGAAGACGATATAGAGTGAAAGACGGAGCGGTTTTTATTTTAAAGGACCCGATTACGGATAACCGAGTCACAGAACCGGATTCATAATCTAACAAAAGCATATCCTCCAACAAGCACAAATTAAAAGGCAGCTAAAACATATAGATACCCAAGTGGAGAAAACAGGAAGGCACCTCTTACCAATTTATGAAAACAAAAAGGCAAAGCCTATAGAACAAAGACATACAAATCCAAGGATCTATCATATAGATACTAAAAGCAAGCAAACACAATATCAATGACATCTTTGTATCTTTGTGAAAGAAAAATGCAAACATTCACAAAATCATAGTAACAGCACACAATTGGTAACAGAACCAAATCTTGAACCAGAAATTTCAACATAAAACTTAACATAACAACATTCCAATGGCCACATCGCGGTGATTAAACACACCCATCAAAGAAATCCAATTATATTGCAAGCATAATCCACATAGCTAACAATAGAAATGCCACGTCCTAATAATCAACCATATATGCCAGTAACAATAAGTCTTCAAGCTTCTTATGGTTACACAAAAGAGATGAAATGAGATGAGAAATATGTGAATAGTAATTGTAATGATTAGATGAAAAATTAAAAAATGTTTGTGTTTGAATAGTGTATGAATATTGGGATTAGATGAGATTAAATGAGATAAGATGAGATGAGATGATTTCAAAGGTTTGTGAAACCAAACTAGGCCTAAGTGTTAGGGACCTCGGTCAAGTCCCTAAACACTATGTTCTCCGCGCCAATGGTGGTGTTGTGATGACCGAACCTCCGTTCCTCTCTTGCTTGATTCTCAGACAATGATGGTCAAGATGACCACTTGGGTAGGGTTAGGTCAAGTGTTTAGGCTAGGTTGGGTGAATGGTATGGTGGATAAGGGTGGCTAAGTGTATGGTGGCTAGGGCTCAAAGTGGTGCACGGCAATGGGTAGCCATGAGGTTGGCGCCACTTTAGGTTTTGGAAGAATGAGTGGGGCGGCTAGGGTTTGGTTTAGGGTTTAGGAAATTAGGGCAAAGGTGGTTCGGCTAGGGTTGGCCGAACACTCAAGGGGAAGTGATTGTGGGAGGTTCCTAAAATTAAGGAACCTAATTGGGTTTGATTTGGCCAAAAAGGGGGAAGTGATTGGGTCAACTAGGGATTCCTTGATTAAAGGAATCCTAGTATGGTAAGTGTTGGGCGGCTAGGGATCTTCCAAATAAGGAAGGTGGTGGCCGAATATGCTAGGGCTCACACGGTAGGGTTTCGGCGACTAGGGTTTGGAAGAGTCCAACAATTTATGGAAAGTAGACTAACACTTGGTGACTCAACTTTCCAAGGCAAAAAGGATTGAATAGCCGAAATTAGTGAAGAACTTTGAGAACAATTCTAAGAACACAAGTAAGAACACTTATGTCTTGAACCAATAAGAAAGAACAATGAGATAATTCAACCTTGATTCACGAGTTGCACACGTATTGAAATAAACCTCTTATATTGATAATCCAACTTGGATTCTTGAATTGAACCAAGTTGCAAGAACAAGATAATCGAATTACACTTATTCAAATAATTGCAAAGTGTAATCCTCTTCTTAGGATCAACGAATATCACCCAAAAAGCCCAAGTGCAAAGGCACCGAAAATAATCTCTCAAACAATAATTCCCTCACTAAGAGTTTTGCCAAAAGATGTGAATGAAATGATTAAGGGTCCTATTTATAGGTTACAACTTGGAAACCCCCAATAGGTCCCTTGAAAGTAAATAACAATTAAATAACTAATTAAATAAATAAACAATAACATAGAGCCATGGACTAAACCATGGTGTGGCATGCACGGGCCCATTGTGGCCAAGTGGTTGCATGTTGGTTGGTCCATGGCTAGGTGCATGGTTCGGCATGGCCCAAGCTAGTGGCTTGGGCGTTGGCTGCAAGGCACTGGCTGGAGCCGTGCGCTGGGTGGCATGCCTGGTGTGCATGCCACTGGCCTGCTCTGCAAGGCACGGGCTGGAGCCGTGCGCTAGATAGCACGCCATGGGGCGTGCCACTAGCCTCGCTGATGAGCTGCAGGAAGGGCGTGGGCGTGCTGGCATGCGGCAAGGGGGCCTTGGTCAACCTAGTGTGCGGCAGGAGGGCTAAGGCCTGCTGGTGTGCGGCATGGTCAGTCTGGGTGTGCGCGCGCGCGCGCGGGCTGGCCTGCCTGTGCGGCGCATGGTTGCCCGCATGGCCTTACGGCACAAATATGCGCGCAGGGCCACACGGCCCACTGATGTGCGCACGGGCCTACGCATGGTGAAGCGCCTGGACGTGTGGCCCGTTGGGGCGCTTAGTGCAACGCGGATGTGCGTGCAGTCTTGTGCTGCGCGCATGGGCGTGCGACCCTCTGATGCGCGTGATGCCGCGAGCATGGGCGCGCGGTGCTTTGCCATGCGCATGCTAGCCTTGCTAGCCCGCATGCTGGGCACCCCATGGGTGGTCCCCCACGGGCCAAGGCATGGTTGAGGGCTAGCCAAGGTATCTCCCCCCACCATGACTAAGGCATGGGCGGCTCCTCTAGAGGCAACTCGACGTGGGGGTTTAACAATCCCCCTCTCTTTAACTATATCCTTGCCCTCAAGGATAAATTCTGAGAACCTTGTCCTTATATCATCATAGTCCTCCCAAGTAGCCTCTTCTCTTGGGGCTTTACCCCACTTGATCAAAACTTGCCACACACCTTTTCTCATTGTCCCTCTTGGAACCACCCTATAATTGAGAGCTTCCTTTGGTTGTAAGAGCATACGCCCTTCATCATCAAACTTTGGTAGCTCTTCTACAATAAGACTAGGGTCCCCAATCCTCTTCTTGAGCACGGTTACATGGAACACCGGGTGAAGTTTGGAACTTGGAGGAAGTTCCAATTTATATGCCACTTCACCCAACCTTTCAAGCACTTTGAAAGGTCCATAGTATTTCTTGGCCAACTTCAAATTAAGCTTTTTCCTCAATGTTCTTTGGCCAAATGGTTGGAGCTTCAAATACACATAGTCCCCAACCTCAAAGGAAACCATTCTTCTACCCTCATCATAATATTTCTTCATTCTTTGTTGAGCCTTAACAAGCTCCTTCTTTACCTTCACTAGGATTTCATCTCGAGTTATCAACTCATTTTCCACTTCATCATTCTTAGCCGTACCCCTCTCATAGTTCACCAATATAGATGGTGGCCTCCCATAAACAACCTCAAACGGACTTCTTTGTATGGAGGCATGAAAAGAAGTATTGTACCAGTATTCGGCCAAAGACAAGTACTCACCCCACTTCTTTTGATCTTCATGGCAAAAACACCTTAAATATTGCTCAAGTGTTCTATTGACAATCTCCGTTTGCCCATCGGTTTGAGGGTGGTAAGATGAACTTACCTTCAATTTGCTACCTTGTAGCTCAAATAATTCCTTCCAAAAGGAACTCATGAACACTCTATCTCTGTCCGTGACAATGCTCTTGGGAAACCCATGAAGTTTCACCACATGATCAATAAAAGCCTTGGCCACACTCTTGGCCGAGTATGGATGGGTAAGAGAAATAAAGTGGCTATATTTGCTTAGCCTATCAACCACAACAAAAATCACCTCAAACCCGCCACTACTAGGTAGCCCTTCAATGAAGTCCATACTCAAATCTTCCCAAATCAAATTAGGAATAGGCAATGGTTGCAACAACCCGGATGGTGGTCTTGTCTCATACTTAGACTTTTGGCACACATCACATTCCGCTACAAGCTTCTTCACGGCCTTCTTTATCCCTTCCCAATAGAAAAAATGTTTGACTCTTATATAAGTTCTCAACCAACCCGAGTGGCCTCCCTCTTTGCTATTGTGGAAGTGATCAAGGATCTCCTTTCTTAAATTCGGCACATTAGGGACATACACATAGTTCTTATAGTAGATTAAGCCCTCTTTAAACTTGAAACCGATTACCCCACTACCTTGAGCTTCTAAAAGCTCTACAATCTCTATGGCCCTTGCATCAAGTTTTGTTGCCTCCCGGATTTTGTCCCATACTCTCCACTCGGCCCCACTCAAGGCCATCAAACTATCATCATTCTCATCATGTACTTGCCACAATATTGAGCTTCCTTCTTTTCTACTAAGTGCATCCGCAACCTTGTTCTCCTTTCCGGGTTGATACACTATGTCATACTCAAAACCCAATAATTTGACAAAGAATTTTTGTTGTTCCGGAGTTACTATCTTTTGTTGCAACAAGTGCCTCAAGGCTTGTTGATCCGTGATTATAGTGAACTTCCTTCCCAACAAGTATGGTATCCGTACCTTCACGGCATGAACAACCGCAAGCATCTCCCTTGCATAAGTACTCCACGCCTTTTTCATAGGTCCTAGTGCCTTGGAAATAAAAGCTATTGGCCTTTTTTCTTGGACCAAAACAGCCCCTATTCCCTCACCACTTGCATCGGTATACACTTCAAAGATTTTCTCAAAATTCGGCAATGCTAATGCGGGAGTGGTGGTCATTGCTCTTTTCAATGCATCAAAAACTTCCCTTGCTTCTTAGGTCCATGCAAAATTGTCCTTCTTTAACAAAGAAGTGAGTGGCTTAGCAATAAGCCCATAGTTCTTCACAAACCGCCTATAGTAGCCGGTTAACCCCAAGAAACCCCTCAAGGCCGAAACATCACTAGGCAATGGCCAATCAACCATGGCCTCTATCTTCCTTTGATCCACCTTAACTCCTTCACCCGAAATGAAATGCCCCAAATATTCAAGCTCTTTTTCCATGAAAGCACATTTAGATGCTTTAATGAAAAAGTGGTGTTCCTCAAGTATCTTCAAATGTAGATTGTGATCTTCTATGTTCTTAGAGTACACCAAGATATCATCAAAGAAAACCAAAACAAATTTTCTCAACAAGGGCTTGAAAATGGTGTTCATGGCGACTTGGAATGTAGAAGGTGCATTACACAATCCAAACGGCATCACAAGGTATTCATAGTGCCCATTATGAGTTCTAAAGGCCGTCTTGTGGACATCATTTTCCTTCATACGGATTTGGTGGTAACCCGCCCTCAAGTCAAGCTTAGAAAAGATGCTAGCCCCATGCAACTCACCCAACATCTCATCCACGGTAGGTATGGGAAACCTATCCTTGATGGTGGTTTCATTCAAAGCCCTATAATCCGTGCAAAATCTCCAAGTACCATCCTTCTTTCTTACCAACAAAACCGGTGAAGAAAAAGGACTATTGCTAGGCCTTATCAAGCTTCCTTTCACCATCTCTTCCACTTGTCTCTCTATCTCTTCTTTTTGAAAATGAGCATACCGGTATGGTGGAACATTCACCGGTTTGCTCTCATCTTCCAAGGCAATGGTGTGGTCAAAAACTCTAGAAGGTGGCAAGGTGGTTGGCACCTCTAGAACTCCTTTGTGGTCCCTCAAGACCTCTTGTACCTCCACGGGCAGCAAGGACAAATCATCCTTCTTGCTCCCCTCTTCACCTTTTTCCACCTCAAATAGTGCCCCTTGCTTTACTAGAATGACGGCAAAGCAACTAGCTCTACCTTTAAACAATTTTTCAAACATCATGGCCTCACAAGACCTCACCTCCTTGGAGGTCAAAGCTGTCCATAACTTCTTTTTAGACCCAATCCGAAATTCCATAGTCATCTTCTCATAATCATTAACAACTTTGCCAATACCTTTGAGCCATGCATTGCCCAAGACGACATCCAGTCTCACTAATGACAAAACATGCAAGTCCGCCACAATCCTTACACCTTGGACATTCATTTTAACTTCTTTCACAAGGCTCTCACATCTCAACTTGTCTCCATTAGCCACTTTAACATCAAAAGGCTCAATGGTGCTTGGTTTCAACCCAACCTTGGTGACAATGTTGGAATTGATGAAGTTGTGTGTTGAGCCACTATCCACCAACAAAGTGACTTCAAATTTCCCAATCCATGCCATGACCCTCATGGAAGTGGGCCTTTGGACCCCGGACATAGCATTGAGTGACAATTCGGCATCTTCTTCTTCCTCACTAGGTTTGGCCTCCTCTTGTTCGGATTCACCATTTGAAGTCTCTTCATTCTCTTCATCTTCAATCAACACATAGGCCTTACCCGACTTGCAAGAATGTTCCTTGCTCCATTTATCTCCACACTTGAAGCATAGGCCTTTCTTAATTCTTTCTTGGACTTCCTCTCTAGAGAGTTTCTTAACCTCATATGGCTTAGGTTTGGAAACCTCCATCTCCACCTTAGTTTTCCAAGGTGCTTTGGTTTGTAAAGTTTTTTAGGCTTTACTCCCCACATCCTTGGAAAATCTTCTCTCCATGGTACCACTTTCTTCAAGGATTTCGGCCATCCTCATCACTTCTTGGATTCTAGTGAGTTGCTTCAACTTGAGCTCCTTGGCTAACCAAGGCTTCTAGCCATCAATGAATGTGCCAACAAGTGCCTCTTCGGACCACCCCCTCACAAGGGTTTGTAGTTGCCGAAATTCCTCTATATATTGGTGAACCTTTCCTTCTTGTTTTAATTTAGCCAATTGCCCATGATGGTTGATGGTGGGCGAAGGGCCAAATTGGAGCAAGAATTCCTTCTCAAATGCGGTCCAACCCATTCTTCTATCATCCTTTTCGTATTGGTCCCTAATCCATCTCCACCACTTGTTAGCTTTGCCTTCCAAGTAAAAACAAGCCGTGGACACTCTCTCTCTTCTAGGCACCTCATAGGTATGGAAGTAATGGTCAACCTTGTCAAGCCATTCATAAGGATCTCCCCCATTGAATTTAGGAAAATCTACTTTGGGTCTCTTGGGTCCCCGGTCATTAACCCGGTTTCCCCTTCTCTCCTCATGGAATTCGTCATCAAATCTTCTTCCATAATAACCACCATTTCTATATAGTGGTTGTATCTTCTATCCTCACGGTGATCATGGCCAAAGGGCCTCTCTTCTTCATGAGCATGTTCGGCCTCATGGCCTTCTTCATATCTAGGTACCTCGTACCTAATGTCTTGTGGTCTTGCTCTCAAACTTGGACTCCCTTGGTGGCTTCCACCATGAATTCATCTCTCCACCACCACATTGCCTTGCTCCACATGTCCACCTCTTCTCATCTCCACCCTTGGTGGTTCATTCACAAGATCATGCATGGATTCGGATACACTAGTTTCAACTCCCTCCACAAAAGCATCATGCCTTTGCCCATTTGCTTCATGTCGTGGAGCTTGCCCTTCAACAAGTCTTCTTTCTATCCTTTCAATGTTCTCAAGTGTTTCCCTTCTCATGGCTTCCATGGTCCTTCTTTGCTCTTCACTTTCACGGGTGGTGTTGTTCAAAGCCATCCTAAGTTCGGCCATTGTAGTATTGACCTCACTTAAGATGTCCAAGACCCTTGTGTTGTGCTCTTCTAATTTCTCAATACGTCCCCGGTTGGAGACTTTCTTCCCCTCGGCCTCTTGGTGGCTTGTAGACATGATGCTTGCAAACTATTCTCTTGAACACTTGCAAACTAAGCTTGCAAACTGAAAATTCTGGTTGATGGAGCTTTGGACAGCAACTTGCACTCTTCAATGGTGATAGGAAGGGCTCACAAGTCCAACCTTGAGTTGCCCACCTTAGAAGATGGACAACCCCTCTTGCACAAGCTCTAGTCCAACCTCGGATCCTCCACCTTCAAGGGTGGTCGATCCCTTCAAGAACACTACTCCGTCCTCCACCTCAACCCCCAAACTTCATATTTCACAATTCACAAAGAAACAAAAAAAAAATTGGGATCCAACGAGGGTCTCCCCCAACCAATTCACAAAGTTCGGGTTAACGCGTCATTTACCTCTTGGAGAAGTGAGAACTTCTCAAAGTTCACCAAGCAAGAATCCTCTCAATGAAAGCACCAATTAATGTTAAGGACCTCGGTCAAGTCCCTAAACACTATGTTCTCTGCGCCAATGGTGGTGTTGTGATGACCGAACCTCCGTTCCTCTCTTGCTTGATTCTCGGACAATGATGGTCAAGATGGCCACTTGGGTAGGGTTAGGTCAAGTGTTTAGGCTAGGTTGGGTGAATGGTATGGTGGATAAGGGTGGCTAAGTGTATGGTGGCTAGGGCTCAAAGTGGTGCACGGCATGGGTAGCCATGAGGTTGGCACCACTTTAGGTTTTGGAAGAATGAGTGAGGCGGCTAGGGTTTGGTTTAGGGTTTAAGAAATTAGGGCAAAGGTGGTTCGGCAAGGGTTGGCCGAACACTCAAGGGGAAGTGATTGTGGGAGGTTCCTAAAATTAAGGAACCTAATTGGATTTGATTTGGCCAAAAAGGGGGAAGTGATTGGGTCAACTAGGGATTCCTTGATTAAAGGAATCCTAGTATGGTAAGTGTTGGGCAACTAGGGATCTTCCAAATAAGGAAGGTGGTGGCCGAATATGCTAGGGCTCACAAGGTAGGGTTTCGGCCACTAGGGTTTGGAAGAGTCCAACAATTTATGGAAAGTAGACTAACACTTGGTGACTCAACTTTCCAAGGCAAAAAGGATTGAATAGCCGAAATTAGTGAAGAACTTCGAGAACAATTCTAAGAACACTCAAGAACACAAGTAATAACACTTATGTCTTGAACCAATAAGAAAGAACAATGAGATAATTCAACCTTGATTCACGAGTTGCACAAGTATTGAAATAAACCTCTTATATTGATAATCCAACTTGGATTCATGAATTGAACCAAGTTGCAAGATCAAGATAATCGAATTACACTTATCAAAGAATTGCAAAGTGTAATCCTGTAATACCCTGCATTGCCAGACCCCTTTGAACTGGTGCGTTCATTGAGCCTAAACTATTTTGGTGGTATATTTTATTTTGTTTATTTGATTTTATTTATTTATATATTTTTTTCTTTTAGTTGTTTAGAGACCCGAAGCTCTAGATGAAAACAATATTAATCTCGTTCAGAGCCTAGCCGTGAGATCGCGCGGGTCCAGACTTCATCGCACGACATACATCCAATTCTATTTCATGCACGTCCAGCATTCCCTTTTTAATTAGGTTTGTTCTACTTTCTACTTATCGTTATGTATAAGTTTAAGTTTCCTCAACCCTAGTTCGTGTGCCGCAGCCCTCATTTCACGCCTCAACACACTAGAACCGTGGCCATTGCATCAGTTCCCTACCCTCAAGGCATCAAACTGCAAGCCTCGTTCAGCTGTCCAACCACCCGCACAGCCAGGCCAGTGCAGTATTCTCCACCGAACGCAGTCCACGCACACGGAACGACAGCCACACTTAGCCGCCACCAACGTTGCACCGTAACACCTCTGCTTGGCAGCTCCTCCGCCACACGAAACCGAGAGCCACCACCCTCTCCGTGTAAACACCACTCTTGGTTGCACCACTGAAAAGCAAAACACTAGCCAGCCATCTGGTCGCCACTTTCCCCCGGATCTAGCCACGCGGAAGCTCAGCCCCGTAGCCGCAGCCCAACGCATTCGTAGCCTCCATTTCAAGCCCCGAAAATCCCCTGTTTTAGTTGTCTAAAACAGAGCATCCTACAGCCGCTGCAATCACCCCCACCGAGAGCTTCACCGCGCTGTGCCTCCACAGAAACTGCCGGCGAGGACTTTCCCCCACCCCGGTCCTCCGCACGCTGCCTCAGTTTTCCCACGGTAAGCGCGCCACTTCTGGTTGAGGGTTCTTTCTTTTCGGTCTCTCTCGTTCTCTTACCGTCTCTCTCTCTCTCTCGGTTTCAGCTCTCTCTCCCTCTCTTCCCGTACGACGCCGTCGAGGAAGGTCATCACCACCTCTGTCCAGCGTTTGTCGCACTCCCACGGTGCTGCTGCCTCGAGTTTCTTTCTCGTGGGTATGTCTCTACCGTCACTTGCATTTTTGCCTCTTCTGATTTTAGTTTTGCTGTTAATAACAGTTACTTAAAAAGGAAATTGTGGTTTTCTCGAGTAACAGGTAGGAGAAAAATGTCTTCTTCTTTTTTTACCGTTTCGCCCTTTTGTTTAAATCATCAACTAAGTTGATATTTTTTTTTACTGAAATGTGTTTCGGATGAAGGGTATTTATCTATTTATTTATTTTTGGTTGTTATGTTAAAATGAGTTTTGGGTTTAAGTCTCATAAAACATTATTTTTGTGTAGAAAATATTTTAACAATATTGTTAACAAAAACTCTAATTTTTTTTAGAGGAGTTTTGCATGGCGTATTTTATAAGACTTTTTAAAGTAGTCTAAATATTCTATTAATTTATAATACATTGTTGGTACTTTAGATATTTTTGAAGATTACTCTTTATTGAGTTCCGCAAATGCCTAAATATTTGTTCGATTAAATCTCTTATTTGGTATGAATTCGACTAAGTGGATATTAGTGGTTTTAGATAATGGTGGTATTATAGGAATTATTAGAATTCTAGGTTTGGAGGATTTAAAATAGGTTCTTAGGTTCAAATATCGAAATACATGATTGATTGAAAATTTACAGAATTTGCGTGATTTTTATAGGTGACGATTAATATTTATTCGGCTTCGTTGAGGAATTTTGAAAGATTAAAGAATCCAGGTAAGCGGGGTTCCTATGCTGGATTTGCATAAAAAGAAATGAACTGAGGTTGGTTTGTAAAAATGTGCATGTTGTTTTAAAAAGAAAAAGTGAAAAACAACCTCAGTATATGTTTTGCATTCCCTCATGAGATACGTATGAAAGAGAAAATAAATGTTTGACATGAAATGTGTAGACATGAGCAATATTTGACATGTTTCTGAAATATACAAAAGAGCGAATATGATATCATTGAAATTTTATGCATGTGATATGCAATGATATGGATCTGTTTTTGATCAAATAGAAATGATATGAATATGTTTCGCACGTGTTTTGATATGATATGGATATGATAAAACTTTGGCATACTTATCTGTTCTAAATATGGTTCTGATATGATGATATTGTTCACGTGATATGGTTGGTACCACCATGATATGGTATGAGTGCACCCACTTTGGAAACAAAGTGGTCTTTTTACGTGTTCTTTCCTGTGTGCACACTCGGGGCTCCGAGATTGAAAAAGGGGAAGTTCACCACATGATACTGCCTGGTTTGGCCACCGGGGATAGCACAACCCTACCACGGGGGTTAAACATGGTATATGATATGACATGATAAGATGGAGATGTTTAGTTATGTTATGCCAAAGTGTTTTTTAATATGAAATGGATCCTCATATATGAATTGTTGACTTGAGTATGAAATGTTTGAAAAGTCGCTCTGATTTTCTGATAACACGATTTCTGAGATCTGCATATAAAAATAAAATGTTTTGTTTCTGCATATTGAACTTTCTGAAAAGGCTCATGTTTACATGCTAGTATATGTTCTCTGCTTACTGAGTTGTTGATAACTCACCCCCCTTATCTTCATATATTTTCATATGATATTAATTTCCCAGCTGGGGGTCAGGAATAGAATTGAAGCTGGCTAGATATGGATGGAAGGATTGGGTACTTTAGAGTACTATTGTTAGTAGATGGATTTAACATGAGCATTTGAAGTACTTTACGTTGTTTGGACCTATTGACACCTAAAGATGTATTGTTATATTTTTGAGGTTATTGGGAGATTGTGGACCCCTTTTGGTTTATGTTTTGTAATGATAACTTTTGGAGTTTTATTATGGTTATTTGGAAGAATATGAATTGTGTGCTAAACATGAAGTCCTTGGAGTTTTAAGTGCTTGGAGGGACAGGTTTGTTAGTGACATGAGTTAACTCTCCGGACCCTCGGGTGCGGGGCGTTACAAATCCTCTTCTTAGGATCAACAAATATCACCCAAAAAGCCCAAGTGCAAAGGCACCGAAAATAATCTCTCAAACAATAATTCCCTCACTAAGAGTTTTGCCAAAAGATGTGAATGAAATGATTAAGGGTCCTATTTATAGGTTACAACTTGGAAACCCCCAATAGGTCCCTTGAAAGTAAATAACAATTAAATAATTAATTAAATAAATAAACAATAACATAGAGCCATGGACTAAACCATGGTGTGGCATGCATGGGCCCATTGTGGCTATGTGGTTGCATGTTGGTTGGTCCATGGCTAGGTGCATGGTTCGGCATGGCCCAAGTTGGTGGCTTGGGCGTTGGCTGCAAGGCACGGGCTGGAGCCGTGCGCTGGGTGGCATGCCTAGTGTGCATGCCACTGGCCTGCTCCGCAAGGCACGGGCTGGAGCCGTGCGCTGGATAGCATGCCATGGGGCATGCCACTAGCCTCGCTGATGCGCTGCGGGAAGGGCGTGGGCGTGGGCGTGGGCGTGGGCGTGGGCGTGCTGGCATGCGGCAAGGGGGCCTTGGTCAACCTGGTGTGCGGCAGGAGGGCTAAGGGCCTGCGGGGGTGCGGCATGGTCAGTCTGGGCGTGCGTGCTCCCGCGGGGGCTAGCCTGCCTGTGCGGCGCACGGTTGCCCGCAGGGCCACGCGGCCCACTGATGTGCGCACGGGCCTGCGCATGGTGAAGCGCCTGGGCATGTGGCCCATTGGGGCGCTTAGTGTCGCGCGCATGTGCGTGCGGTCTTGTGCTGCGCACATGGGCGTGCGGCCCTCTGATGCGCGTGATGCCGCGCGCATGGGCGTGCGGTGCTTTGCCGTGCGCATGCTAGCCTTGCTAGCCCGCATGCTGGGCGCCCCATGGGTGGTCCCCCACGGGCCAAGGCATGGTTGAGGGTTAGCCAAGGTATCTCCCCCCACCATGACTAAGGCATGGGCGGCTCCTCTAGAGGCAACTCGACGTGGAGGTTTAACACTAAGACCTCGTTTGGTTATACAAATCATCTCATCTCATCTAATCATTACAAGTTTCCCAAACTCCCATACAAAATACAATAAACAATTCAAAATTTTCAAATCCCAAAACAAAAATTATTTTTAAAAAATTATATTTTAACAATATTTTATTCAACTTTCATCTCATCTCATCTGTGTGACATGATTTATGCTTTGCATTGTTTTAATAAATTTAGAGTGTTATATATTAATTTTGATAGTTTATGATACGCATTATAAATGCATATTAATTTATGGAAGGTGGAAAGTATTGTTAGATGTTAACTTTGATAGTTTATATTTAAATGTCTTACTTTCTTTTCAGATATATTTTAGAACATATATCTATATTTTGAAGTATAAAAGCATACGTGAAAAGGATCTTCAAAAACTAATTGTCATTTCAAATAATTGTTTGATTTTAGGTTATGATATCTATTTAAAGAAGAGACTATTAAATTCAAGGAGGCAGAAAAATACTATATATGAAAGTATAACAAAACATTATCACTCACATGACACATGAGGGAGTGAGATGATTTGATAAATATATAAGTATGCAGGGCTCGTATGCAAAATGATTAGCTCTGCAAGTAAGTTATTCCAACCTCCAACCGCATTTACTTGGTTAAAATAGTTCATTCTGCTGCTTGACAACTGGGTTGGTCTGACTTCATAGTGGATCATATATATTTAATATTTCTGTCATAAGGACCTCATAAGGATATTTCAGTGATAAGCATAATTAAGAAATTAACATATCTCCATTTACATCAGCATCCAATCATGGAAGTAAAGGGAAAAATGGATGGTGGAACAATATCATCATGAGAACTACATAGCTATTCTCCCCTTAATCACTGAATGGAACCTGGGGATCTTTTCGCCACATAGATTTATGCACATGGTGTACAAATCTATCGTGAGATTCAGGATATATGATGAATCCATCATTGGAAACAAAGTGAAATTCAGGATATGATGATCCACCATAGGATATTGGAAAGTCTGTTAGAGACTGGCATTCTGTTTTTGGAAAAAATGTTCTTCTAGGTAACATGATTTGATAGGCTTGGAGTAACAGATTGTTAAGTTGTCAAATCCTAAAAGCTTTGGGACTTTGATGCCCTAGACTTGGTTTTACTAACACTTGTGCTTTATTGACATAATTCCTAACTAGTCAGCTGTGTGTTTGCAAGATTCTATGGTATGCTTTGGGCTTACCTTTTTAGTTTGTGTTTCCCATAATAAAGTACAACCTGGATCATCAAATGGTTCAAGCTCATCCAAAGAGCAGCCCATTCAACCAGTTGCAGGTTTGTTGTTCTGAGAATTATCTGCTCTAAATATGCTTGAGTTAATTAAGCCAAAGTGAACTTAAATTTGTTCCTCCATTTCTTCTTCAAAGAGCAGCGATATTTTTCGTCATTTTTGGTCAACTTTTGTTTGATAATCTACCGAAAGATTGTAATTGCTGGATAACTTAAAGAGACAAACTTAAAAACCTATTTTTCTTATTATGAAATAAGTTGATTGTGGTTTGTTGTGGAATATTTTTTACTAGATTGATCCGAGATGATAATAGAAATAATGAACAAGGAAGGTGATACAAGAAGGAAAGGGGTTGGAATACAAACAGTTCTCATAGATTAAGCTGATGAAATTAGCACTACAATTTGAATGCCTTTATATGAAAACATCCCCCACTTCAAGTAATCAAGTACCCTTGTTTTGAAAATCCTGGTTATGTCTTATGTTGCATTTGATGATTTTGGTGTTTGAACAATGCTGTGTCAGAAATTTCATAAGATCTCAACACCCAGTATTTTAGGAGTTCTTTTTTCAGGGTATCAACACATACCGCTCATCTAGAGTACAAACCGTGCTATCAATATTTTCTGAATCATATTTTCTTTTCCATTTTTCCACAATATTTTCTGAATCATATTCATCTGAAAACCTTTTGTGGCCTCTGCTTGCTCACTCTTTCAGTGTTAAGAACCATTGTCCTTTAGTTATGCTTCAAGATTGGATTCCCATGCTTCACGTGCTTTTTAATGATCAAGCAAACCAACAAAAAAATTATTTAGGTGACGACACCAAGATTGAGAGCATCATGTACTGTCAAAGTCTAAAACTTTTCAGTACAACTGAAGTAGGAGTCTTCTACACAGAATGTCAATAAATCCTATTAAATTTAAAACTCTCCAAAACTAGTCATTTCCTCTTAAATTATTGATGTCTTAAAAGCTGGAGGACATCTTTGAAAACTTTTATATCTATGTTTCTGGTTTGGAAGAGTGTTTTAACCATTCCATATTTTGAGCTGTTGGCGATTTGCCTGGTTTAGTTGCATAGTTCCATTGAGTTACAGCATTGTATACTTTGGATGCATGTCTTTTTCATCATCGTATTTTATAGTTTTGATTGTATTTTGACTTATATGACTCTCATGGGCAATGCATTTCCTTTATCTCTTTTTTATTTTTTTCCTGAAGTATAATGATCTGAGTTTAGCCCTTTCTTATGGATCTCATTCATGTAAAATATTGTGAGATTTCTGGCTGTTCTAAAACTTGACATAATTTTAGTCTTATTATTGTGATTATTTTATTGCAGGGCCACCGATAAAACGCAGAAAGCGACACAGGAGAAAGGTTTTTCAAAACCAAGAACCATGTCTGATGAGAGGTGTCTATTACAAAAATGTGAAATGGCAGGCAGCAATTAAAGTTGATAAGAAACAAATTCACCTCGGAACTCTTGGTTCACAAGAAGAGGCTGACCGTTTGTATGACAGGTAACTTTGAATTTCAACCTTAGTTCATACCAACATTTTTTATATTCAAGAGTTCTATTAAAGGTAACATAACAGTGAAATTATATAAAGAAAAATGAACTAATCCCCCCAGCTCCCCGCGACAAATAGAGAAGAAAAAGAAGAATAGTGCATTTCTTAGCTGGCACAAGTTAAAAAACCATAACCCTGTTTGTGTGGTAGCTGCACAAATCTTTTGTGTTTACTATCTACCTATGGCCCTGGTTTATATTTGGTGATTGACCCCTTGCTGTTTTGAGCAGTGCCTGCTAAGATTGTGAGCCTCACACTTTTCTTTGAAATTATAGCACCTTTAGATCAAACCATATTGGTCTTTATGATGTTCTGCAACTGTGTCTAAAACCAAAACCTCTTGATTCCTTCTGTATTGCCATCTAAAGTTATTATACACTTTCCAATTATTGTAGCTAGAGACACAAACGCTTGTGTTTTTTGAAACTGAAAATCTTCTCCATTGATAATCTTAGGAAATGAAGGATTTTTTTGTTCTTCCTTTCTTTCCTCCTTTTGATGACACATGGAAAAGATCTATGTTGACTGAAAAAACCTGTAAACAAAAAAAAAAAAAAAAAAACCGAATAACTAAGTTCAGTACATTTGCTCTTGTATATAGCAGTGTACAACCCCTATAGCAGGATATAGCAGCTTCTTTTTTTTCTGACTTCTTTTTTATTTTAACTTTCAGCATT
The DNA here is from genome assembly GCA_022457165.1 of Juglans mandshurica. NCBI lineage: Eukaryota > Viridiplantae > Streptophyta > Magnoliopsida > Fagales > Juglandaceae > Juglans > Juglans mandshurica. The sequence goes on from CM039619.1 coordinate 46,234,056, forward strand.
TTTTTTTTCTTTTGTCTTTTGGGTACACTGTTGACTTCACTCCCTGAGTGAATTTGTTGTGAATTCAGCAAAAACCAGATAATATTTTGGATTGTAGGAAACTTCCTTCAACCCATGTAAAAAATTGGCTGTGTCCATTGATCCTGCGAAACATGTCTTTTTTAATGAAGGGACACGTGACAAGTGTTTAACTTTAGACTTTTAAAAATGCATGTGTATGCCAATTGTCTATGGACACTTGTCATTTTTATAGATTAACTTCCTCCAAACCAGTTTGGAGGAAAACTCTATCCTTACACTATCAAACATTTCAATTTGGATATTAAGCTTTCTATAAACTTCAATGCGCACTTTCAGCTCAAACCTGACTGTTAAGATGAAAGAAAATCTAGTGGTGACACAATTTTAGCAGTCAAATTAAAAGGAGGGAATAAAGCGAAACCTATTGGTATTTTAGTTCGTCTGCTATTCTTTTGGACCATCTTGTGATAAGAATACCATCTCTATTATGAATTATTAATTTCTTACTTATGGTAGTTCTGCTATTCTTGTAACGCCCCAAACCCGGGTGGCTTGGAGAATTACTACTTGTCACTCATAATCATGTCTCCCAACACATTCGAAGAATAATCTCCAAAAATTTCTTAAATGAAATCAATCTCAAACCTTCTCAATAATCTCATTACAACTCCACAAAGTCTTTAATGCAATAATAATAAATCAAAGGGGTCTATAACCTCCCGGTAGTCATAACAACCCAACCAATAATTTCATAAATCTTACTGAAACCCAAGATATTACTAAAACTCAAAGAGATTAAAACTCAGAACACCAGAAGTCCTTCTTCTACCAACATCTCCTCAGCTTAAACACAAACAGCAATCTAATCCAGGTCCTCATTTGGACTCTCCACATCATCTGAAAAATATTATAATGATAGGGGGTGAGTTATCAACAACTCAGTAAGCAGAAATCATATGCTAGCGTGCAAACATGAGCATTTACAAAGCAGAACATGCAGAACAAAATATTTTCCAAAGTTAACATGCAGAACATAACATATTTTCAAAAGTAACAGAGCGATGGTTTTAAGACAAGTAAAACCCATGGTACTTTGGCATAACATAAACTGAGTATCATCATCAGATCAAAACAGAGCATCAAACAGAGCAGAGACCATGTTTCACCCCCGTGGTAGGGTTGTGCTAACCCCGGTGGCCAAACCAGGCAGAGACAGAGGTGAAATCTTTCCTTTATTCTTCTCGGAGCCCCGAGTGTGCACACAGGAAAGACTACAATAAAACCACTTTGTTTCCAAAGTGGGTGCACTCAGAGACAGAGAAGTTGGTACCAACCCAAACAGAGCAGAGCATAACAGAGCAGAGCAGAGCAAAGCAGAGACAGAGTCAGATACGAAAACCAGTACACCATGCCAAAGGTTTTCAGATGTTATATCAAAATAATACAGAGTACCAAAACAGAATCAGAACAGTTTACACACGCTGAACACAAAAGCCAGAACAAATAAATACACAACTTTTCATATTCTCAATATCGCTCTTTTTCAGATTTCAGAAACCACATGACAGAATTTAGCTCATGTCTACACAATGCATGTCAGAATATATTTTCCTTTTTCACACAGATTTCATGAATAATGCAGATAAGAGACCGAGGTTGATCTTTGTTTTCACAAGTTCCCAACACAAGACAAATTATGCAAGTTTTCATAAAATCAACCTCAGTCTTATTAACTTGTATAAAATCTAGCATAGGAACCCCGCTTACCTGACTCCTGTAGCGCATTATTTAGGATTTGTATACAGTCTCTATCCGTCTCGTCACCTATTCATAAAAATAATATAAACTAAATATTAAAGTCCGACAACACAAAATTGATCTTAGACAACTCAAGACCCAAACTCTAGATCATAATTCAGCAAGTTTAATCAACCTCCAACAGCCAAAAAAAAACAATCCGGACAGCCCTCACTTCGACCCAAAATATTCTATATCAATCTCAGTATTGTCCAATACAAGCATCAAGACTAATGCCAATTCAAATTCCAATAACTCACACTTATTCCAACAGTTCACTGTCCCAAAACAATTACTAACAATTTAACCAACACCAAACTAAGCACACTTCTTCCCATTCACAACTCCATAACAGAAAATATAAATTAATACCTCCAAAAAATTAAGCTGCACTCGACAAAGAAAATTAAATTTCCCTCTAAATATTCTCTCAACCACCAATCCAACCGACCTCCCCTTACTCCTCGGACTCAGTTCGGCACAACCAACAAATTCACAGTAAATAAGAATTAGTGTAGAAATACATTTAAAATCTCAAAAGTTCTTTGGGAAAAAATACTTACAATGCTATAATATAATTTTTGAAAGATCACGAATGTGCTAGAAGCGGCAACGCAGCAACAAAACAGTGTCAAAAGCACTGTGGCCGTGGTTCTCAAAAATCCACTTTTGAACGGGTGCAAACGAAGACCCGAGATTGATAGGGTAGGGCTTAGGGATGTCGGTGAAGCTAATGGTGGTGGTGGTTGGCCGTGGGTGGCGGCGCAAGGGGCGGTTTTAAGGCCAAAAAGTCGAAATCGGAGATGGACTTGGTGGGGCTTCACCGGTGACGGATCGGAGCTGGGGTTGGGTCCATTGGGTTGCCAAGAGGTCGGGGATGATGTGGTGAGAAGATGGTGGCCGGAGGTGGCACGACGGCGGCGCAGCGGCACAAGGAGTGCCGCGGCTTGGTGGTGCGCGTGGGAGCTAACGGCGGCACTGTTGGGGCTGAGATTACAAGGGGGTGCTCGCCGGCGGCTGGGGAGGACAGTGGGCCGGGCGGTGTCGGTCACCGCCGGCGCACGGCGGCGGGCTGGGGGAGAAGAGAAACGGACGGAGAGAGGGAGGGGGGTTGCGGCGCGCGGGAGAGCCAGGGGAAGAAAGAAGAAGAAGAAAAAAGAAGAAAAAGAAAAAAAGAAAAAGAAAAATGTAGGGAAAGAAATGAGGTTCAATCCTCATATCTTGAGTCACAAAAAAATGATCCAACGGGAACGATTTTAACACAACAAGTTCAATAAAATAATTCAAACGCAGTGATTAAAATGAAAGTAAATAATTAAACCCCACAACAAGTTAATTTAATTTGAAAAACAATTTAAATGTATTACAATAATCAAATATAAGAAAGCACTTCAGATTAATTTTCACAAAATTAAAATCATAAAAATAAACCCACTAAAAATCAAACCAATTTTAAAACAAGAGAATAAATTTTAAATTAATAACAAATAATCCCTTCATTAAAATACACTAAAAAAATACGGGGTGTTACAATTCTCTTGGACTTCCGGCGTTTCTCATGGTTGGCATTTTATTGTGTGATCTACTGAAGTTTTTGGGCAGACATAATGTGCCAAAATAGACTAATAACGGGTATGTGTGAATTCATTTGTCCCTTTTTTTCTCAATATCCCAGGACTACTTTCATGTGTGGGAGGAAACCCAACTCCGAGCTTTCTGAGGAGGAGAAGCAAGAACTTAGGAAATTTAAGTGGGAAGAATTCTTGGCAATAACTCATCATGCAATTACTAGTAAAAGTAATATTTCTGGCTAGACTCTGTCATAATTGTGTTTAGGTTCATGTCTCTTGGATCCTTGTATGATTTCCTCGAAAAAATTTCAGAACATAAGCGAAGGCTTGGGACGAGGTGGCAGAGGAGGTCGGAGTCTCCAATGAATAACAGTGAATGGGATGGCAAGAAAGAAGCCAATGACCTTTCAGCTTCAGAAGATGTGGAGCCAGACACATCAGCCTCTTGAAAATTAGGAACAAGGCTGAAATCATATTTCATTTCTTACAGTGAAGTTGCAGCCGATAGGGCTCCATTTTTGGTTTACAAGTATTAGGGTAATAATGGTAGATTTCATTGTCTCCTCAGAAGCAATTCCTTATGACTTCTGCACTATAAATAGTTACATACTGGATGTAGATTAGTTCTAAAATACCATTATATTTAAGCCATTGAACTCGAGCACAGCTAGCTATAATTCTTTCTTCCCATAGCAGAAGAGCTTCTTGAGAAATTTCTTGTGAAAAAAGAGAAGTTCTTTCTGGCTGTAATTTGTGGACAATCATCTCCTTCAAGGTTATCACATACTGAAATGAAACGGAAATAATTTGACCAGTAATCTCAGTAATTTGTGGACAATCTCAGTAATCTGGTTTGATCTGTACCATTCAAATTTTGCTCTATAATTTGGTTAAAACCTTCATATCAACCAACAAAATTAACCCACCCTTTATCTTTCGCAGCAAAATAATCCCATCTTCCCAAGTCCATATATTAAGAATCTTTAGATCAGAAGTCCATATATCATTGTGTGCACGAGTGTTTAGAGGTCCATATACAAGGAAATGATACCTTGCACTGGATCTATAAGCTTTTTAAAAATTATAATGCGTGTCTTAGGCTATCAATTAGTTTAAATTTGTATTATTGTTTAAGATTTGATCATTGTTATGAAAGAACTTTAAGTTTTTATAATTAAGATTAAGATTTCTATTTTGACTCGCTCTTATGCTGTCATCGAATGAGAATGGATAAGAGACTCGTGGGATTGACTTGAGTGGGTATGGATGGTTATATTTCTTGAAGTGAACTCAGGCGAATATGCAAATCAATATTCTTATGTATAGGAGATGAGATTTGAAAATGAAAAATGATAGTTGAAATGAGAAAGCTTACGGACAAAGTCGATCGATTGAATTTTTTTAACTTAACGGTTAAGAATGTGATTATTAATAAATTGATACTTAAAAAAAATATATATAAAATATGATTGAAAGAGAAAAAAAAGAGAGAGTACAATTAAACTTGTCGGTACTGAACTCTCGGTTTCGGCTGTAGCATCATTTCTTTTAATGTATAGATTGTTGGAAATTATAGAATAGGTATAAAAAAGTATTTAAAAAATAAAAAAGAAAGCAAGTATGTCTGGATTCTCCAAGTTATGCATGGTTAGACCCCATTTGATAGTGAAAATGTTTTATCTTTTTTAATTATTATAATTTTTTTAAATTTTTACATAGAATATAATAAATAATTTAATTTTTTTAAATATTAAAATAATAATAACATTAAAAAATTATATTATAATAATATTTTATTCAATTTTTAACTTTTATCTCAATTCATCTCATCTTAACTTATTATCCAAACAGCCCCAAGTCATTTCCTAACCTAGGCAACCTAAACACAACCCTGGAGTCTGGAGATACCTTGGTTGTCCTAGCTAGGTAGACCTGGTTCCATTAAAACACATAAAAAAATATGATAGGCTACTTTATGTTCTCGACGACTTCAACTATATTACTCTGTCCCGAGCCAACAAAGTAATTGTCAAATCATAGGTTGCACAAGTGAGCTAACTTTATCTTCTCCACCCCAATACGCGTCCTTTGCTCCCAAATTCGTTCAGTAACTCATTGCAATGTTTCAATGAGTCGTAACCATGTCGGTCTGTTTTTCTTGAGGCTTCTAAGTGGGTGTCAAGACTTGTCTCGGTTTGGAAGGTGAGTGAACTAATGTTTCTTTCCTGCCACTTCCTACAACCACAACCACATCCCATCAAACTCACATTATTTTAGTTCCTTTCTATTCCTCAAGATCCTTCCGGCTACATGTTCCCTTCAATCAACACAACTAGCCGGCCAATATCAGAAGCGAAAAAAACAGCTCTAGAAACATTCTTCTCCTAGCGTTTAAACCATGGCTTTTTCTAAATATTGTTTCATTCTGTCTAATGTCTATGATCATGGCATTGCTATTCTCGAGTGCCGAAATGAGTCTTGCAGCTCGTTACCTCTTGGATACACCAGCTACTCCACCCCCAGCGCCTACAATCCCATCTCTGCCTAAGGTGGCCTTGCCTCCACTACCCTCTATGCCAACGCTGCCTAAAGCCACATTGCCACCACTGCCTAGCACGCCATTGCCTACATTGCCAACTCAACCTATCCTTCCAAAGCCCACGTTGCCACCATTGCCAACAAACCCATTGCCAACTCAACCAACTCTTCCAAAGTCCACATTGCCGCCACTCCCAAGCACCCAACTCCCAACACTGCCAACAATGCCTACCGTTCCCAAGGTTGCACTACCTCCAATGTTGCCTACAATTCCATTGCCCACCATTCCAACCACAATCCCTTCAATCCCTTCCACCATCCCAACAATTCCTTTCCTCTCCCCACCACCATCAAACTAAACACTGGACCTTGAGATGCCACACTTCTATTCTTCGTTCGTATATTTCTGTTCGAATGTTTCTTCACTCTAGTAGTTATGTTATTCTTGATTATGTTAGAACCCATCTATCCCTTGTTCTTGTATTGAGAGTTTTCAGAGTCTCAAGGGGTTCAGTTGTATTTGTCTGTATAACAGAATACATACGACATTTGATTTCTATAGCTCTCAAGTTGGTTATGTTGAGTATGTGGAGTCTGGTTCACGCCGCTCGAGCGAAGTGTCTAGCCGCTCGAGCGAATACAAGACAGAGAGCTTCGCTCGAAGGAAGCTCGACAGACCGCTCGAGCAATTGCGGGACAGGGAGGTTCGCTCGATGACCGCTCGACTCACGGCTCGAGTGGAGGGAAGTCAGAGAGCTTCGCTTGAGGAGCCGCTCGACTCACGGCTCGAGCAATTGCGGGAAACAAGTTCGCTCGACGCGGGCTCGACACACCGCTCTAGCGAACATCGCTAATTCATCAGAATTAGGGTTTCCGCCGTACAACATATAAATAAGGTTTTGTTTTGTCCTGTACAGTGTCTGCGTGAACAGTAGCTGTTCTACATCATTGTATTGTTATCCTCAAGAAATAAAAATCCTCTGCAACTCCCGTGGACGTAGGCAATTTGCCGAACCACTTAAATACTGTGTCGTGTGTGATTGCTTATTTTCGTGCGTTTATTTTCACTTTATTGTCATCGTTTTCACAACAATTGGAATCAAGAGCCAAGGTTCGGGTCTGAGAAAAACGATGGCTGGAGAAGAAGTGAGAGTATCGGGGATCGAGAAGTTTGATTGCACGGATTATGGGTATTGGAGAATGCAGATAGAGGATTACCTCTATGGGAAGAAACTCCATCTTCCATTGTTGGGGAAGAAGCCGGACAGCATGTCAGTTGCTGATTGGACTCTGTTGGATCGACAGGTCCTGGGGGTTATTCGTTTAACCCTGTCGAGATCCGTTGCACACAACTTCATCAAGGAGAAGACGACTGCGGATCTCATAGCGGCTTTATCAGGTATGTATGAAAAGCCGTCAGCAAATAATAAGGTACATCTGATGAAGAAGTTATTTAATTTAAAGATGTCGGATGGTACGTCTGTTGCACAACATTTGAATGATTTCAATACTATCACAAATCAATTGTCGTCTGTTGAAATTGAATTTGATGATGAGATACGTGCATTGATACTATTGGCATCACTGCCAAATAGTTGGGAAGCCATGAGGATGGCTGTTAGCAATTCTGCTGGTAAGTCAAAATTGAAATATGATGATATCCGTGATTTTATTTTGACTGAGGAGGTACGCAGGAGAGATTCAGGTGAGACCTCAGGTTTGAGTTCAGCACTGAATGTTGACTCTCGGGGAAGAGCACAAGACAGGAACTCATACAGAGGCAGATCAAAATCAAAGAACAGGAGCAAGAGCAAGATGAGACCTGGCCAGCAGGCAATTTGTTGGAATTGTGGCAAAGCTGGCCACATAAAGAAGAATTGCAGAAATCCCAAGAAGACAGAGAACGATAGTGCTAATGTAGTAATTGAAGAATTACAGGATGCACTATTGCTTGCAGTTCATAGTCCAGTTGATGACTGGATACTTGATTCAGGGGCATCTTTCCATACATCTTCCCACCGGGAGATAATGCAAAACTATGTTGCGGGTGACTTTGGAAAGGTGTATTTGGCTGATGGAGAAGCCTTGAATGTAATTGGAATGGGAGACATCGACATCGTACTCCCTAACAAGAACAAATGGACCTTGCAAAAGGTCAGACACATCCTTGAGTTAAAGAAAAATCTTATTTCTGTTGGGCAGCTTGATGATTGTGGCCACTCAGTGGTGTTCTCAGACAGCACCTGGAAGGTCACCAAAGGGGCACTAGTACTGGCTCGGGGTAAGAAAACTGGTACACTCTATATGACTACTGGTTTGAATAACACTATTGCCACTACCGTTGCAGAAAGCACAGCAGACTTGTGGCATTGCAGGCTTGGCCATATGAGTCAGAAGGGCATGAAGGAACTCCTGTCTAGAGGCAAGCTACCAGAACTGAAGGCAGTTGATCTCAGTATGTGTGAGAGCTGTATTATGGGAAAACAGAAGAAGGTCAGTTTCTTGAAGAGTGGTAGAACACTGAAGTCAGAGAGCCTAGATCTTGTGCACACTGATGTGTGGGGACCTTCCCCAGTGGCATCTCTTGGAGGTTCTCGCTACTATGTCACCTTTATTGATGATCACAGTAGGAAGGTATGGGTTTATTTTCTGAAACATAAATTTGATATATTTAATGTGTTCAAAAATTGGAAAGCCATGGTTGAGAATGAAACAGACTTGAAGTTGAAATGCTTGAGGTCTGATAATGGTGGTGAGTATATTGATGGCGGGTTCAAGGAGTATTGTGCAACTCAGGGAATCAGAATGGAGAAGACCATTCCTGGGACACCACAGCAAAATGGAGTTGCTGAACGTATGAACAGAACCATAAATGAGCGTGCTAGAAGCATGAGGCTACACGCTGGGCTACCACCTACTTTCTGGGCAGATGCAGTTAGCACTGCAGTATACTTGATAAACAGAGGACCATCAGTTCCTTTGGATTGTGGATTGCCTGAGGAGACTTGGAGCGGGAAAGAGGTCAAATTTTCTCATCTTAAAATATTTGGCTGTCTTTCTTATGTTCTTATTGATTCTGATGCTCGTAATAAGCTTGAGGCTAAGTCAAGGAAATGTTATTTCATTGGCTATGGAGACGAGGCACTTGGCTATTGTTTCTGGGATGATCAGGGTCGGAAGATTATAAGAAGCAGAAATGTGATCTTCAATGAGAAGATTGTATACAAAGACAAGTCCAATACAGTTGCTGAAGCAGCCCCTCAGGAGTCTGAGTTTGTGAGTTTGGATGATCTACCAGAGATCACAGTGCAGTGCAGAGATGTGAGTGACGGGGAGAGTGGGTCCAGCACACCCATTCCCATTATTCCGCAATCAGATTCAGAGCCGTCCACTCCAATAGTTGCAGTTCGAAAGTCAGTTAGGATTATACGTCCTCCACAGCGTTTCTCACCTTCTTTGAATTACATCTTGTTGACAGATGGTGGAGAACCACAAAGTTACCAAGAAACCTTGCAAGATGAAAATTCTAGCAAGTGGGAGTTGGCCATGAAGGATGAGATGGATTCCCTGTTAGGGAATCAGACATGGGAGTTGACAAAACTTCCATCAGGGAAGAAGGCATTATACAACAAGTGGGTGTACCGGGTGAAAACTGAGCATGATGGCAGTAAGAGGTACAAGGCCAAACTTGTTGTAAAAGGTTTCCAACAGAAACAAGGCATTGACTATTCTGAGATATTTTCACCTGTGGTAAAGATCACAACCATCAGGCTAGTTTTGGCTATGGTTGCTACTGAAGATCTATTTCTTGAGCAGCTAGATGTGAAGACAGCTTTTCTTCATGGAGATCTTGAAGAAGACATCTACATGCACCAACCTAAGGGGTTTGTGGTACAGGGAAAGGAAGGTTCAGTTTGCAGACTAAAGAAGAGCTTGTATGGCCTGAAACAAGCTCCCAGACAGTGGTACAAGAAATTTGATAGTTTCATGTGCAGTGCAGGGTACATCAGATGTCAGGCAGATCATTGTTGCTATGTTAGACAGTTTGACAATTCTTATATTATTTTGCTTCTATATGTGGATGACATGCTCATTGCAGGGGCTAGTATTGATGAGATCAATAGTCTGAAGAAGCAGATGTCAGAGCATTTTGCAATGAAGGATTTGGGAGCTGCAAAACAAATCATTGGCATGAGAATTGCTAGAGACAGAGTCAGAGGCACGTTGAGACTTTCACAGGCTGAGTATGTGAAAAAGGTACTCATCCGGTTCAGTATGGACAAGGCCAAGTCAGTTGGCACACCCTTAGGAAGTCACTTCAGACTCAGCAAGGATCAGGCACCAAAGTCAGAGGAGGAACAAGACTATATGAGTAAGGTTCCTTATGCTTCAGCTATTGGGTCACTCATGTATGCTATGGTTTGTACTAGACCAGATATTGCCCATGCAGTGGGAGTTGTGAGTAGATACATGAGTAATCCTGGAAAACAACATTGGAAAGCAGTGAAGTGGATTTTGAGGTACTTAAAAGGCTCCTCAGAAACGTGCTTGTGTTTCTCAGGAGAGGGCTTAGAGGTACAAGGCTATGTTGATGCTGACTTAGCTGGAGATATTGATAGCAGAAAAAGTACCACAGGGTTTGTTTACACTCTGAGTGGTATTGCAGTTTCATGGGGCTCTAATCTACAGAAGACAGTTTCTTTGTCTACTACAGAAGCTGAGTATATTGCAGTTTCAGAAGCTGCAAAGGAGATGGTTTGGATACAGGGCTTCTTGGAGGAATTGGGTAAAAAGAATCAGAATGGCACCCTCTACAGTGACAGTCAGAGTGCCATATTCCTTGCCAAGAATCCAGCATTTCATTCCAGGACTAAACACATTCAGATCAGGTATCACTTTATACGATCATTGTTGGATGATGGACAGTTGCTACTTGAGAAAATTTGTGGAAGTAAGAACCCTGCTGATATGTTGACAAAGGGTGTTACACTTGAAAAACTGAAGTTGTGCGCAACTTCAGTTGGTCTTCTAGCATGAAGACAGGAGCTGTGAGTTGCAGAGGTGGAGGATATCATGTTTGAGGCAGAGGACGACAATGTGGGTATACCAGTCTCCAAGTGGGAGAATTGTTGAGTATGTGGAGTCTGGTTCACGCCGCTCGAGCGAAGTGTCTAGCCGCTCGAGCGAATACAAGACAGAGAGCTTCGCTCGAAGGAAGCTCGACAGACCGCTCGAGCAATTGCGGGACAGGGAGGTTCGCTCGATGACCGCTCGACTCACGGCTCGAGCGGAGGGAAGTCAGAGAGCTTCGCTTGAGGAGCCGCTCGACTCACGGCTCGAACAATTGCGGGAAACAAGTTCGCTCGACAAGCCGCTCGAGCGAACATCGCTAATTCATCAGAATTAGGGTTTCCGCCGTACAACATATAAATAAGTTTTGTTTTGTCTTGTACAGTGTCTGCATGAACAGTAGCCGTTCTACATCATTGTATTGTGATTCCTCAAGAAATAAAAATCCTCTGCAGCTCCCGTGGACGTAGGCAATTTGCCGAACCACGTAAATACTGTGTCGTGTGTGATTGCTTATTTTCGTGCGTTTATTTTCACTTTATTGTCATCGTTTTCACAACAGGTTATCTCAGCAACACTACTTGTGAGTTATTAAATTGTAATTCATTGTGACTATTGAATATCTGATATCTCTTTCGTTTTGTTAGTCTCAAATCTCACCAACTTCTCATGAAATTTATGCATCTCTCTCCTTCCTCTAATAATCGATTCCCTAAATTACCTTAAGAGTTGAGTGGGCCTGAGATTTTTATTTAAGTTTCCCATTTTATAATTCATACAATTTCATACAATCTCTTCTATTTGTGATACAACATGATACTTTAAACTGAGATTCAAGAGACCAACACACTTTCCTAAATCTCTATCCTTCAACAACTTTAAATGGTATTTCATCGATAATTACAATCTCTGCAATCGCTAACCTCACAGCCACTTCACTGTATTTGTGGGTTGCAAGACTCTTTAATGTACTACCATCACTCTCTCTAGCCCCCTTCTTAGGTGTTGTCTCACTTGTCAATTTTTTTGGTACCTATCTAAAAGCTCACGTTTATGAGAATTTTTAGAACATGAAGACAAATGATTTTGCATTGCTCGATCTTAGAATTAATAGGCCGGATCGTTACATAGTCAATTAAAAAAAAAGAGAAATTTATGTGAAATAGCCTAATCCTTACAACATTTTATTAGTACGTCCTATCTATGAGACTAGAGAGTTGGTTTCAATAGATTAGTGTATATGTTTTCTTTTCCACGTTATTGGTTGAAATTCGAAGCCCTTGGCTAAATTACACACTCGAGCAATTGTTTCGTTTGTTTTTATAGATAAGATAAGATGATATGAGCTGATATGAGATTAAAATTAAAATATTGAATAAAATATTGTTAGAATATATTTTTTTAATATTATTTTTATTTTGGGATTTAAAAAAATTGAATTGTTTATTTTATTTTTTGTAGAAATTTGATAAAATTATAATGATGAGATGAGATGAGATAAGATAAGTTGAAAGGAGTTGTGAAAACAAACGAGTATTCAAATATATTTATTTATACGTTAACACCATATATAACATTTATTTGATTGATTTATATATATTATATACATAAATTTTTTCTTTTAAAAAGAAATACCTGTACCACATGATAGGCTTAGTTTTAAATTTAATAACAACATTAAATATTCTTAAAGATATAATATAAATAATTAAATATACTTCTTTTAGTCAATTTAAACTTTTGATATAAGTGACGATTTCATTTGATATAGCGTATTATAAATTATGAATTCGAATCTAGATTCTATATGACTTAAGAGTATCACTCACATGACACGTGAGGGAGTACTGAGATGATTTCACAAATATATAAGTATGCAGGGCTCGTATTTTATGACGTACTTTAAGATCTCTCTTCAATTATTAAGAGTGATATATTGTAGATAAAAAAAAAATTGTAGGGAATCTTTATTTTAATTAGTATATCGTAAGCAAAGCGACAGTGCGGTTGGTTCTGCCCTCCCCCACGGTCCCACAAAAAAAAAAAAAAAAAAGAATTAGTAAGAGAAAGGTATAGGTAAAAGAAATTTATTTATTATTTTATGGTAAATCTATACTTTAAGTCCGAGTAAACTATGTAATGATATAATTTGAAGTAACTTGTTATCTTTTTCAATGTAATGGTAGTTGATATACAATTTTTTTCATAACTACGCTATAAATTGGAGTATTTTTGTAAAATGAACACACTTAATTTATAATTAACTTTACAAAAAATACCCTTTATTTAAAACATTATTTTTAAAAAGAGATTGTGTTAATTATCACTTCACGCTGAGTGAAAAAAGATAAATAAAAAGAAAAGGAAATAAGAGCCTGCCTACGACAACCTTGAGGAGAAGGAGAAGCGGCCTCGATCCATAGAGAAATTAAAGAAACCAAGAAAGAAAAGAATTCATATTAGATTACGTGAAGAGACCAAAAGAGAAAATTAATGAACTTAAAAACATAAGCCAAAAGACTGAACATGAAACAACTAATAGGATATATAGCTTACGTACTAGTGATCTGTTGTTTAGTATTAATGGATGTACAACACAAAAAACTTAATTTATTATTTGGATTCATTCCAACGCAACTGGATGATTGATTCTTGTGGATATAATTAGTTGAGTCTTGATACTATAAAACAAAGGGTACTCTAAAGTTGCAAATATTAAAAATCCTAAAGATATTGACAAGATGCCCATGCACGTTCATTCCTTTCTTTTGATGCAAAGGTATCCTGTATTGAAAAGAAGCTTTTAAACCAAAGCTTAGATACAAAGAGATACAAAATCAAATGAGGTGGTATAACCACGGATGCTAAGAGCATCTTTACTTTAAGGCATGAACAATAGAATTGTTAGCTCTTATAGTGTGCCTTGCTGACCAAAAAGTCAAGGAATTAAGAGTAGTTTTAGTGTCTGCTATCAACTGGCTTGCATAGGTGTGGATGCCTGATGTTGAGTTGAGTTGAGTCCACTAACGACTTGCAGTGAATCTCCCTCCATGACGACATCATTATAGCCATAGGACTTACAAGAGATGGATGTCTGTAATGCAGTAAATGCTTCTGCCAGAAAAGGGTCGGGGTACAAGTTATGCTGTATATTGAGGGTGGCAAGAATCTGTCCCTCACTATCCTTGATAATTGCACCCACTCTCACCTTACAGGAGATTTTATCAAGTGCTGCATCCCAGTTCAACTTGAGTCTTCCCTAAGGTGGAGTTTCCCACTTGGTGTGCTGCTGCCTGGTGGTTGTAGGAGGCATCTGTTGTAATTCCTCCACAAGATATGTTGATTGCTGGGAAACAACAAAAGGGTGTAGGAACTACTCCTTAAAAACCATGTCATTCCTTCTCTGCCATATTAGCCACGAGGTAATGGTAAAGGACATAAGATCCTCAGGCTCCAGGGTCTCCATAAATCCTTCAACTAAGTCTTTAAAGTGATGGTAGTGAAGACTTGCCTTCTGTAACTTTCTAGAACTCTGACCCCACACATCCCTTACTGAGGGACAGTCCCATAGGATGTGCTCTACTAATTTTGGTTGTTGTTTGAAAATTGGGGATGTAGGGTCCTCAATGACCTTTCTCTTCAGAAGGTTTGCTCGAGTAGGCAAAACATTAAGGCATGCTCTCCAGAGAAATGTTTTTGCTGCATTGGGGATATTCAAATTCTAGAGGTCCTTTGAGCTACTAGGATTAGAAGATTGACCCAACTGTTGATTGTCCAACTCAGTGAGCAAATGGTAAGCACTCTTTACACTGAACGCACCTGAATTTGGGCTCCTCCAGATCAATATGTCAGGTTTAGGATAAGGGCTTAGAGGAATTGCTTTAATAAGGTAAGCTTCCTCCCTCGTAAAGATAACGTTAACCAGGTTAGTTTTCCATTGATTTACTTATTTATCAATAAGAAAATAAACTTTGGTATCAGCTTGCAAGAATCTGATAAAGCTTTGAGGCTTGAAGGTTGTATGCATTGGTAGCCATTTGTCAATCCAAATCTCAGTTGAATCACCATCTCTTATCCTCCATATTAGACCCTCCTTAAGTAGAGATCGAGCAGCTAGAAAGCTCTGCCATAGGTAAGATGTGTTTTGGCCTAGTTTAGCTGACGGAAAGGACCTGTTTGGAAAATTCTTTTCCTTCAAAACCTGTGCAGCAAGTGAGTCTGGCTTAGAGAGAATTCTCCAGCCTTGCTTAGCTAGGAGAGCTAAGTTAAAGTTAGCAAAATCTCTTAGTCCAAGGCCACGATGACACTTTGCTCTTTTCATTTGATCCCAGTGAATTCTGTGTTCTTGTGATTGCTGCCCCCACCAAAAGCTACCTTGGCAATTTAAAAATGCCCATACTATAAGTAGGGATGGCTTGTATGACAACTTTAATCAGGACTTCCTTGCTTGCTTGGGAAGAAACTTGGTCTTCCATTGAGCTCGAGACCTGTCTATAAGAGCTGGTAAACCTAGATATTTCTCATAGGAGTTGGTGCCCCTAATTCCTGCAATGTTGGTTATGATTCCTTTGGTCTCTTCCATGGTGTTTTTGTTGAAGTAGATTGAGGTTTTTTCCCTTGTTTAGCCTCTATTCTGATGCATTTTCATAGGATTCTAGCAAGTAAAATAATCTGCTCCATTCTATAGAGTTTGCTTTGCAAAAGAGGAGACTATCATCTTTAAAAAACAAATGGTTAGTGGAGAGTTTGCTTCTTCTTATAGGCGGACCAGTGATGATCCCATCCTTCTTAGCTTTTTTAAGCATGCAATTAAGTGCTTCTGTGAAGAGAATAAACAGGAAAAGAGATAGTGGGTCCCCTTGCCTAATCCCCCTTATGGGTTTGAAACACTCTTGAGGCACTCCATTAAGGATGAGTGAATAAGAGACTAATCCTACACACTTCGTAATAAGGTCAATCCACTTTTGTTCAAAACCAAGCTGTTGCATTACTGATTTCAGGAAAGGCCACCCAATTTTATTATAGGCCTTACTCATGTCGAGTTTAAGAGCCATGAAACCATTCATTCCCTCCAACCTTGCCTTTATGGTGTAAAGAGATTCAAAAGCCACAATAATGTTGTCTGTTATGAGCCTAGCAAGGACAAAGGCTGTCAAAGTTGGAGATATGATGTCTGGTAGGATGTGTTTCATCCTATTTGCCAAGGTTTTAGCAATGATTTTGTAAAAAATATTGCATAGACTTATAAGCCTAAAATCAGTCACCTGAGAGGGGGAGGATTTTTTAGGGATTAGTGCAATGAGGGTCTCATTCATAGTGTTAGACCATATTCCTTCATTCAAAACTTCAAGCACATCTTTTGTAACTCTTGCATCCATAATGTCCCAATGTTCCTGGTAGAAAGCAACAGGGAACCCATCAGGATCAGGTGACCCCAAGGAATTAATGCTGAACAGAGCCTCTTTGACTTCCACTGCAGTCAAAGGATGGGCTAGGATGAGATTCATGTCTACTATGATTTTCTTAGGCATAGAGGAAATGCATGCAACAGTAACAGTAGGACTCGAGGAGGTGAATATGTTCTGAAAGAAATGTTGAAACACCTAACTTATGTCCTGCTGTCTGTTGAACTCCTGGCTAGATTCATCGTAAATCTTCTTAATAGTATTTTTCTTTCTTCTTTGGCTAGTACATTTATGAAAGAAAGATGTATTCCTATCCCCTTTTTTAGCTAGGCTTGCTTTGCACTTTGTTGCCAGTTTGTGTTTTCAGCATTAAGCATTGAATTCACTTCTTTATGAATTTCTTTGATGTCATCATACAGTTGCCCCTCATTTTGTTCTTTTAGATGATTAAGCATTTCAATTTTAGACTTCAAGAGATCCCCATGACTTCTGTGCATGTCCTTGGTCCACATTTTTAGGCCCTATTTCTAGTTTCTTAAGCCAAATAGTGTGTTCTGAAGTGTATCAGATTGCCCTATGAAGTTCTGCTAGGTCTGTTTGATCAAGTTCCCACATCCATCCCTCTTGCTCCAGCTAGCTTGATATCTAAACACCCTTTCTTGCTTTTTAGTCACAAACCTATCCTGGATCTGAATAGAAATAGGCCTGTGATCTGAGGAGGATGTTGACAGATGTAGAATTGAATGCTGCTTGAATTTAGCAAACCAAGCAGTGTTGCCAAGAGCTCTATCAATCCTCTCTTTAGTAAAGTGACTTCCCTCTCTATTATTGGCCCAAGTGAATTTGTCTCCTGTATAGCCAAGGTCATTGAGATCACAGTGTTCTAAGGCTTCTCTAAAAGCCACAATCTGCCTATAGGGTCTGCTAACTGCTCCAACTTTCTCATTAAGGCTTGTGATCTCATTGAAGTCCCCAAAACACAAGCATGGGACATTCAGTGTAGGGGTTAGCTCTTTTAGGAGCTGCCAAGTTTCACATCTTTTAGCAGTGTTAGGGTGTCCATAGAAGCCAATTAACATCCAAGGTGTGCCATCATTTAACAGATTGATTAACACAGAAATGTGCCAATAAGTATGTGAAGTTACTTTTAGATCCACTGAAGAATTCCATAGTAGGGCCAAACCACCACTTTTTCCCCTACTATTCACACTAAAATAGCAATCAAAACCCAACTTGATACGAGTTCTTTCCATCGTTTCCCTGTTACACTTAGTCTCTATTAGAAAGACCAAGTTTGGGATGTTTGTTTTCACCAAAAGGTGAAGTTCATGAATTGTCCTGGGGTTTCCAAACCCCCTGTAATTCCAACTTAAGCAATTCATTGTAGGAGGTGGGGCTGCTGAGCAACCTCCACCACTTGAACCTGAGGTTGGTTCCTGTCAAGCTTGAGCTTGGTCTTCTTCTTCTTTTAGGCAGAATTGCTATATTGGGTCTCTAACACAGTTACGGGTCTTTTCGTATTTCTATGTTTAGGAGGGGTACATGAGAGATTTGTGATATTAGATAGTACTGTGGACTGGCCTCTGGCTTTCCTTTTCCACGTGATGCCTTTGGGGGCTAGAGAGGGATTTGAATGAAAGTCAATGGTTGGAGGGCCAGAAATATGGGGTTTTGACATATTAGGAAGTTTAACCTTATCAGTGAAGCTACTATCAGCTACCAAGTAATCTCTTTCATAGGAAAATGCAATTGGGGCAATAGTTGCCTCCTTTTGGACTGCATCCTCTAGACCATAGAGAAGACCCCCACTATTTTCAGCAAGAGGCTCGAGATTTTGGGAATCACCATAAATATGCATAGCATTGCATTCTTGTTCTTTGGGTGCAGGAGAGAAATCAGTAGAGTCCAGATTGTGTTCCTGGTTAGTATGACTTGTGATTGGCTCCTTAAACGTAGCTGCATTATCCTAACTTGTTACCTCTGCCTCCTCATCTAATTGAGACTTGCAATGGCTGGCATTCCAAGGACCCCCCTCCTCTGAATGCCCCTGAAAGGTAGTTCCTTGAGGAGGGATTCCAATGACCCTCCATATTTATTGACTAAAAACAATTGCGGGGAAACAAAAGCTACTTTTAACCATTGCCCATATTGTTCTTGTGACTATATGACTTGGTTAAAACTGGGGCACTTCCTGTGAACATGTTGCAGCAGGCCACATTTGAAGAAGAAATTAGGTAGCCTTTCGTACTTGAAATAGGCCCAACATTGCTTACCTTCATGGTTGAGCATACGACCTCGGATTAAAGGCTTAGTGACATTGACATCCACTCTAAGTCTTAGAAAGCTCCCCCAACCACACCCTTGTTCAACAACCTCCACAGTGTGCACCTTGCCGATGGTTGCACCTATCCTTTCACCTAGCACCTTATTCATACTTGTAAAAGGGAGATTATGTATTTGAACCCAAAAAGGTTCTGAAGTAAACTGCTCCTCGCTTGGAGAAAGCTCCCCCTCAAACTCTTTTAAGCATATAAGGTGATGATGGTCTTCCCTGCATGACCTTTTGCTTATTTGAGAACAGTTTAAACTCAAGAAGAAACCGGTTGATGCCAAATTCTTTAAATGTTATCTATCCTATTGTGTTCCAAACTTTTGCCATGGTGGTCTTGAAGGCTTCTCGGATTGCAGTTTTGTCATTGAGTATCATTGCCAAAAGACAATGACTGCCTCTAATCTTGGTTGATAAAATTGTTTCATCTGTCAGTGTTAAAACCTGTTGTTCTTCATCTGTTAACTTCAAAGAACCCTAACGTTGTGTGATATCATCGGCCATGGATTTTGACTCTATAGACTGTTGTCCAAGAGACACAAGCTTTGTCAAGAGACCAAGTAGAAACCTCACCCTTCAGGAGGAGAGGACCAAAGGGTCGATTATATAAGATGAGATAGTTTTATGAGTTCACGTTCATTTCTTTCTAAATATTACTTTAGCTGTTATGATGACATGCTGATGCACGGCCCAATTTTTCTTGCAAATATTTTGAATTGCAAGGAAAATAAACTTGTTGGTAATAAAACTATTTGGAACAAGAATTGTAGTTGATAATATTAAGTAGTTTGCAATGAAAGTCTAGATGTTGTCACTGAATATAAAATCCAACGAAAATTTGTCGTTGCTAATACCTTAAAAAAACCTTGCAATTAACTTTATAGTATTTGTCACGGAAACTTTTATTGCAACTTAATTCAATGTTAATTATTTGCAGGAACAAATTTCGTTGGAAATAATCATATTTTGTTCCAACTATTAGATTATTTACATGGAGTTAATTGTCCTCGGAAAAATTGGGTATTTTCATAGCAAATGGAGTTTCTAATGCAAGGATAAAAAAAGTCATTGCAAATACCCATTATTTAAAATAAAATTATCATAGTTGTTAAAAAACTTCATTTTAAATGATCATATCTCTGGCTTGTAGTGAAAACAGACCAATCCTCCACCAAGAGGTTTGGGATTAGGTTTAAGATGGATTGATTCGAATAGAGATTTTGGCTCAGTTAGGTCAATTACCTCGAACAGCCTCAATCGTGACAAGTTTGGTCACCATTGTTTCCGTCACTAAACTAATTGGATTGGTTCAAGGACTAGTTATAAAGAAAAATATTTCTAGTTACTGAAAACACCATCCATCATCAAATAGAATGAAAAGTAGAACTGAACACCAAGTTTCATATTTGATCACAATAAATAACATTCATAATCAAATGCATACACAATAAGTTGTTATCACTATCGTGTTGAATTGGGTTGTGAGATATGTCGATGGCAGCGTTGTTATCACATAATAAATTTATAGCAGATCTAGGAGGAAAACCGACCTCTGTTAGCAAACTTCTAAATCAAAGAAGTTCACACAATCCTTTTGCCATGCCTCGGAACTCAGCTTCAGCACTAGACAATGCCACTACCTTATGCTTTTTACTCCTCCATGTAACTAAGTTTCCTCCCACAAATGTAAACTAGCCTGAGGTAGACTTTCTATCCAAGATATTCCCTGCCCAGTCCACATCCATGTACCCTTCAACATTCAGATGGTCATTCTTAGAGAACATTAATCCTTTTCCTGGTGATGACTTTAGATAGCAGAGGATTCGAATTATGGCACCCATATGGTCTTCACTCGGGCTATGCATAAATTGGCTTACCACACTTACGGCATAAGCAATGTCTGGACGAGTGTGAGATAAGTAGATAAGCTTCCCCACTAGTCTTTGATACCTCACCTTGTCGGCTGGTGTCTGGTCTGAGTATTCCCCAAGCTTATGGTTCTGCACAATCGGCGTATCCACGGGTCTGCACTCCAGTAATCCCACTTATGTCAATAAGTCTAGTGTATATTTCCGTTGAGAGAGAAATATGCCCCTTTCCGACCTCGCCACCTCTATTCCCAGAAAATCCACCTCTATTCCCAGAAAATATTTAAGTCCTCCCAAGTGGTGCTGTTATGGCCATGACAGCACCACTTGGACAAGTTAGACAAGTGGAGTCTTGGACAAGTTAGACCCATTACTTACGCATTACAGAGACCGAGCAATGACTTAATTTCCACATTTATAAATTTGGATTGGAGGTGTCAGTTTCCACAACGACTTCATTGACTTGAGGTGCCCTTCACTTTCAGTACCGGTTGGAACTTAAAATTTGGAGGAGCACTATTGACTTGGTGGAGTTTTCCCTGGAAATAATATATAAAGAATATATAAATATACATTTTATATACGCCTCACTTTGTCCAATTAACAAACTTGACCTCAAAGGAGTGGAGTTTTAGGTGCTTTCCCTTAAAAGAATATATTAATATACATGCCCTACTTCTAGAAGTAGATGTTTTGTCCAATTAACAGACACCACATGAATTATTAAAAACAAATTTAAAAAATATATATTCAAAATAATGTATAGTATCCAAAAATACAAAAAGAGAAATGGTCAAATCCTAAATTCTTTTTACTCTTTTATGTTTGTATTTTTAATTTTTTTAATAAGCCATATAAGGGTGTGCAATTGGATCTGAATTTTAAAAATTGGACGGTTATCCACCCGGATTAATCCGGATTCAATTCAGATATCTGAATTGTATTTGGATATCAAGATTATAACCGGATTTAATCCCGGTTTTTTTTTTAAAGACTTTAAAACTTTAAAAAAAATTATAGCTGTTTTTTAAAATAAAAAAAATCTGATAGCATTAAATTGCCAGATTTTAAAAAAAAATATGATTTAAACACTTTTTAAAATTAATTTATAAAAAAATAAATTAAAGAACCAAATAAATAAAAATGCAAAATAAATAATATTATTGTTATATCACAATGCAAAACATAAGTTTATAAAAATTAAAATAAATAATAATACATCACATCTAATTAAACTAATTGTATAAATTTGGGTCTTTAGTAAAGCCCCAAAATCTGATAAGACGATTGCTCCCAAAAGCTGCCTCTCCCAGTGATGAACCTGCTATTGCTCCAGGGACTTGTGGCCTGTACAAAAGATGCATTACATACAAGAACCAAAGCTCTTCCAAGGTTTCATAAGCAAGTTCATAATAAGGATTATCCGGCTACCCAATAAGATGCATTTAATGTGTAGATAATAAATGATTTTATAAAGCCAAAACGTTAGATAGACCATTTTGATGAGCAGATCTTCTATTTATTTATTTCCTTATTTCACTTGGCCTAATCTTTTCCTATAGATATTTTACTGTACATAACGGATATTGATTAATCAGAAACAGAAGTCTAATTCAAATTCTATTTTAGTTATTTTCTACAATACTGTGCAACCACCAACCTCTGAGGAAACAGGAAGCCAACCAAGTCAAAACACAGCATATTCCAGACGACAATAAGCAGAACAGTGGCAATAACGGGAAAAAAAAAAGTCCAAACTTTATGGTCCTCAAAGATGCAAAAATTCACACTACTCATTGCCACTCCATAATCCAAAAATGACCTTGTGCTGAAGATACCGCTATACTAATTGTTGGCAGCAATTGTTCTATAAGGAGATCTGACTATTGAGAGCATCTATGGCTTCTGAGAAAGCATAGATGCTCTTCATTTTTTTATTTTTTTTTTCCACAGAAAGTTTGAACTTCATTGCAAAGAAGTCCAGTACCTCTTTGCAATGAAGTTAGAGATCTTAGTGATTTGTTGTGGCAAAATGATTAGCTCTGCAAGTAAGTTATTCCAACCTCCAACCGCATTTACTTGGTTAAAATGGTTCATTCTGCTGCTTGACAACTGGGTTGGTCTGACTTAATAGTGGATCATATATATTTAATATTTCTGTCATAAGGACCTCATAAGGATATTTCTTAACTAGGCATAATTAAGAAATTAACATATCTCCATTTACATCAGCATCCAATCATGGAAGTAAAGGGAAAAATGGATGGTGGAACAATATCATCATGAGAACTACATAGCTATTCCCCCCTTAATCACTGAATGGAACCTGGGGATCATTTCGTCACATAGATTTATGCACATGGTGTACAAATCTGTCGTGAGATTCAGGATATATGATGAATCCATCATTGGAAACAAAGTGAGATTCAGGATATGATGATCCACCATAGGATATTGGAAAGTCTGTTAGAGACTGGCATTCTGTTTTTGGAAAAAATGCTCTTCTAGGTAACATGATTTGAAGGCTCTGAGTAACAGATTGTTAAGTTGTCAAATCCTAAAAGCTTTGGGATTTTGATGCCCCAGACTTGTTTTTACTAACACTTGTGCTTTATTGACATAATTCCTAACTAGTCAGCCATTTTTTGCAAGATGTATGATTCTATTGTATGCTTTGGGCTTACCTTTTTAGTTTATGTTTCCCAGAATAAAGTACGACCTGGATCATCAAATGAAACTGGTCCAAGCTCATCCAAAGAGCAGCCCATTCAACCAGTTGCAGGTTTGTTGTTCTGTAAATGATTTGCTCTAAATTTGTTCCTCCATTTCTTCTACAAAGAGCAGCGATATTTTTCGTCATTTTTGGTCAACTTTTGTTTGATAATCTACCGAAAGATTGTAATTGCTGGATACCTTAAAAAGACAAACTTAAAAACTTATTTTTCTTATTATGAAATAAGTTGTTTGTGGTTTGTTGTGGAATATTTTTTACTAGATTGATCAGAGATGATAATAGAAATAATGAACAAGGAAGGAAGGTGATACAAGAAGGAAAGAGGTTGGAATACAAACAGTTCTCATAGATTAAGCTGATGAAATTAGCACTACAATTTGAATGCCTTTGTATGAAAACATCCCCCACTTCAAGTAATCAAGTACCCTTGGTTTGAAAAACCTGGTTATTTAATCTTATGTTGCATTTGATGATTTTGGTGTTTGAACAATGCTGTGTCAAAAATTTCATAAGATCTCAACACTCAGTAGTTTAGGAGTTATTTTTTCAGGGTATCAACACATACTGCTCATCTAGAGTACAAACCATGCTATCTATATTTTCTGAATCATATTTTCTTTTCCATTTTTCCACCTCAGTAGCTCCTGTATGACTATCCTTTGAAGAAACTAGGTATTCATCTGAAAACCTTTTGTGGCCTCTGCTTGCTCTTTCTTTCAGTGTTAAGAACCATTGTCCTTTAGTTATGCTTCAAGATTGGATTCCCATGCTTCACGTGCTTTTTGATGATCAAGTAAACTAACAAAAAAATTATTTAGGTGACATGACACCAAGAGTGAGAGCATCATGCACTGTGATAATCTAAAAGTACTTTTCAGTACAACTGAAGTAGGAGTCTTCTACACAGAATGTCAATAAATTCTATTAAATTTAAAACTCTCCAAAACTAGTCATTTCCTCTTAAATTATTGATGTCTTAAAAGCTGGAGGACATCTTTTGAAAACTTTTATATCTATGTTTCTGGTTTGGAAGAGTGTTTTACCCATTCCATATTTTGAGCTGTTGGAGATTTGCCTGCTAAGATTGTGAGCCTCACACTTTTCTTTGAAATTGTAGCACCTTCAGATCAAACCATATTGGTCTTTATGATGTTTTGCAACTGTGTCTAAAACAAAAACCTCTTGATTCCTTCTGTATTGCCATCTGAAGTTATTCTACACTTTCCAATTATTGTAGCTAGAGACACAAGCGTTTGTGTTTTTCGAAACTGAAAAACTTCTCCATTGAAAATCTTAGGAAATGAAGGAATTTTTTGTTCTTTCCTTTCTTTCCTCCTTTTGATGACACACGAAAAGTATCTATGTTGACTGAAAAAACCCGTAAACAAACCTAAAAAAAAAACCGAATTAGTTAAGTTGAGTACATTTGCTCTTGTATATAGCATTGAACAACCTCTAGAGGTTGGCTCAAGTGGTAAGAGCCTTGGTCTTGGTGGTATGCTTCCTCCAGGTTTAAAATTTGAAAATTTAGGTGCAAACAATTTCTAGGGATCATCGGATTGAGGAAATTGCCCCTTAAACTACCCGTGGTGCACTTGCAAGAAACTCTTTGCTGAGAGCCTCTGCACCCCAAGATTAGTTAGAACACCCACAGCCAATAAAAAAAGAAAAAAAGAAAAATGGAAACAAGGAGCATTCTACAATCAACCCTGAAAATAATGTTTATAAGCAAAACAAAGTTGCTCAATTCACTCTTTCATCTTTTAAGAATCTATTTCTCTTCCCTGATTTAAATTTGGCAGAATCCCTTTGTAGGCACAATATAGCAGAAAGTACTTTTTTATTGGTCTTAAATTCGGTACGAAAGATAAGTACATTGGAAGAAATGAGATGATATGACATCCTTCCAGGGGGATAGTAAAGGATGCGAGCGATCCCTAGAGTCTTCCGATACTTGACTCGTCTTAACATGAATTAGCAATTTCAGTTAACATAGCGGGAAGTCTAATCTTCTGGCTTTCAATTGATAAAAAAATAGCCAAAGTCTACACTATTAGTTGAATTTATATAGTAAGAGTCTACACTATTAGTTGGAGAAGGAAATCATTAGGCCAAAGGGAAAAAAGGAAATTAGTACATTACTGAAGTTTTTGGACAGACATTATGTGCCAAAATAGACTAATAACGGGTATGTGAGAACTCATTTGTCCCTTTTTTTTTCCAATATTCTAGGGCTGCTTTCATGTGCGGGAGGGAACCCGACTTCAAGCTTTCTGAGGAGGAGAAGCAAGAACTTAGGAAATTCAAGTGGGGAGAATTGTTGAAGTCCCTGCCCAAGCAAGCAGTCATTGGCGCTCAACTGCCCATTAAATGCAAATAAATGCATTCATACGTGAGGTGAGGTGCCTATAAATTGAAGCTCCATGCGAGAGCTTCAGTTACACCCAAAGAGAAAAGAAAAGAGAAAGAGCCTGGAGAGCTCTAAGAGAAAAGAAGAGAGTTGAGTTGAGTGGAATGTGATCCTCCTCCTCTGTAATATTTTCTTGTGTTCCACTATTTATTAGTGAAGCTCTTTTCTGTAGATATAGGCAGTTGCCAAACCACGTTAAATTATTGGTGTCACTGAGTGCATGAGTGTACTCTTTTATTTCTGCTTTTATTCCTTCCGCTATGTTGTTTCCCCAACAAATTCTTGGCAATAACTCATCATGCAATTACTAGTAAAAGTAATATTTCTAGCTAGACTCTATCATAATTTTGTTCAGGTTCATGTCTCTTGGATCCTTATATGATTTCCATAAAAAAATTTCAGAACATAAGCGAAGGCCTGGGACGGGGTCGCAGAGGAGGTCAAAGTCTCCAATGAATAACAGTGAATGGAATGGCAAGAAAGAAGCCAATGACCTTTCAGCTTCAGAAGATATGGAGTCAGACACATCAGCCTCTTGAAAATTATGAACAAGGCTGAAATCATATTCCTGTTCTAACAGTGAAGTTGTAGCCGATAGGGCTCCATTTTTGGTTTACAAGTATTAGGGTAATAATGGTAGATTTCATTGTCTCCTCAGAAGCAATTCCTTATCACTTCTGCACTATAATTAGTTACATACTGGATGTAGATTAGTTCTAAAATACCATTATATTTAAGCCATTGAACTCGAGCACAGCTATAATTCTTTCTTCCCATAGCGGAAGAGCTTCTCGAGAAATTTCTTGTGAAAAAAAAAAGTTATTTCTGGCTGTAATTTGTGGACAATCTCAGTCATCTGGTTTGATCTGTACCATTCAAATTTTGCCCTATAATTTGGTTAAAATCTTCAAGTGATCCATAGAAGACAAAAATCTCCATATGAACCAACAAAATTAACCCACCCTTTACCTTTCTCAGCAAAATAATCCCATCTTCAAAAGTCCATATATTAAGAATCTTTGGAAAAGTCCATATATCATTGTGTGTACGAGTGTTTAGAGGTCCATATACAAAGAAATGATACCTTGCACTGGATCTATAAGCTTTTTAAAAATTATAATGCGTGTCTTAGGCTATCAATTAGTTTAAATTTGTATTATTGTTTAAGATTTGATCACTGATATCAAAGAATTTAAGTTTTTATAATTAAGATTAAGATTTCTATTTTGACTTGCTCTCCCGCCCTCATCAAATCAAATGAAAATCGATAAGAGGCTCATGGGATTGACTTGAGTGGGTGTGTATGGTTATATTTCTTGGAGTGAACTCCAGGCGAATACGACAATCAATATTCTGATATATAGGAGATGAGATTTAAAAATAGAAAATGATAGTTGAATAGAGAAAGCTTATCGACGAAATCAATCAATTGTATTGTTTTTTATTTAATGGTTATTAGTTAATTAATATTTTTAAAAAATGTTTGATTGAAAGAAATCATTGGTACAAAAACAATACAATTGTATTAAAAAAAGTATATTTGCACTTATCGGTACAAATCATTGGTTTGAACTCTCCCGGCAGTAGTGTCCTTTTCTTTAATGCATAGATTGTTGGAAATTATAGAAGTGGTATAAAAAAGCATTTAAAAAATAAAAAAGAAAGCAGGTATAAATGGCTTCTAGCTATTTATCAATCATTTCAATAATGACTTCTACCTTGCTAACATTTAATTAATTTGCTATGTAATTAACGTTTCAATCAAGCAAGATTGCATCAAAATTAAACAAATTGGTTTGTGTTACTTCTCATCGCTGCTGTTATGCACAGAGCATGATATATTCTCTCTAATCTTGGCCACGCAGTTCAGGCCACCACATGTGTTTTGTTGGGAATGAACCAATTTTATTGAATATTCTATTAAAACACACACACACACACAAAAAAACAAAAAATTCTGATAGGCTACTTTACGTTCTAGATGACTTCTAGTAATTGTCAAATCATAGGTTGCACAAGTGAGCTATCTTCTCGACCCCAATACGCGTCCTTTGCTCCCAAAATTGGTTTGTGACGTTACTTCTCGACGCTGCTGTTATGCATGCAGTCTTGGCCGCCCAATTCAGGTTACCATATATGTGTTTTGTTGGTCATGAACCAACTTTATTCTATTCAACCACATAAAAAAATTGGATAGGCTGCTTTATGTTATAGGCGACTTCAACTACATTACAACCTACATTAATAAGACTCAGTCCCAAGCCAACAAGTAATTGTCAAATCTTAGGTTGCACAAGTGAGCTATCTTTATCTTCTCCACCCCAATACGCGTCCTTTGCTCCCAAAATTGTAATGTTTCAATGAGTCGTAACCATGTCGGTCTGTTTTTCTATTTGACATAGAGTACCATAAATTATGAGTTCGAATCCAGACTCTATATGACTTAAGAGTATCACTCACATGACATGTGAGGGAGTATTGAGATGATTTCACAAATATAAAAGTATGCAGGGCTCGTATGTTATGACATAGTTTAAGATCTCTCTTCAATTATTAAGAGTGATATTTTGTAGATAAAAAAAAAAAAAAATTGTAGGGAATCTTTATTTTAATTAGTATCGTAAGCAAAGCGGTGCAGTGCGGTTGGTTCTGCCCTCTCCCACGGTCCCACAAAAAAAAAAAAGAATTAGTAAGAGAAAGGTATAGGTAAAAGAAATTTATTTATTATTTTACAGTAAATCTATACTTTAAATCCGTGTAAACTATGTAATGATATAATCAGAAGTAACTTGTTATCATTTTTAATGTAATGGTAGTTGATATACAAATTCTTTCATAACTACGCTATAAATTGGAGTATTTTTGTAGAATGAGTACACTTAATTTATAATTAATTTTACAAAAAATACTCTTTATTTAAAACATGATTGTTACAAAGAGATTGTGTTAATTATCACTTCACGCTGAGTGAAAAAAGATAAATAAAAAGAAAAGGAGATAAGAGCCTGCCTACGACAGCCTTGAGGAGAAGGAGAAGTGGCCTCGATCCATAGAGAAATTAAAGAAAACAAGAAAGAAAAGAATTCATATTAGATTACATGAAGAGACCAAAAGAGAAAATTAATGAAGTTAAAAACATAAGCCAAAAGATTGAATATGAAACAACAAATAGGATATATCGCATACGTACTATTGATCTGTTGTTTAGTATTAATGGACGTATGGCACAAAAACCTTAATTTATTATTTGGATTCATTCCAACGCAACTGGATGATTGATTCTTGTGGATATAATTAGTTGAGTCTTGATACCATAAAACAACGGGTACTCTAAAGTTGAAAATATTAAAAATCCTGAAGATATTGACATGATGCCCATGCACGTTCATTTCTTTCTTTTGATGCAAAGGTATCCTATATTGAAAAGAAGCTTTTAAACCAAAGCTTGGATACAAAGAGATACAAAATCAAATGAGGTGGTATAACCACATATGCTAAGAGCATCCTTACTTAAGGCATGAGCAATAGAATTGTTAGCTCTTACAGTGTGCCTTGCTAACCAAAAAGCAAAGGAATTAAGAGTAGTTCTAGTGCCTGCTATCAACTGGCATGCATAGGTGTGGAGGTCTGATGTTGAGTTGAGTCCAGTAACGACTTGCAGTGAATCTCCCTCCATGATAACATCATTATAGCCACAGGACTTACAAGAGATGGATGCCTGTAATGCAGTAAATGCTTCTGCCAAAAAAGGGTCGGGGTACAAGTTATGCTGCATCTTGAGGGAGGCAAGAATCTGTCCCTCACTATCCCTGATAATTGCACCCACTCCTACCTTACAGGGGATTTTATCAAGTGCCTCATCCCAGTTCAACTTGAGTGTTCCCTAAGGTGGAGCTTCCCACTTGGTGTGCTGCTGCCTGGTGGTTGTAGGAGACATTTGTTGTTGTGTAATCTATTGTAATTCCTCCACAAGATATGTTGATTGCTGGGAAACAATAGAAGGGTGTAGGAATTGCTCTTTAAAAACCATGTCATTCATTCTCTTCCATATTAGCCACGAGGCAATGGTAAAGGACATCAGATCCCCGGCTCCATGGTCTCCATAAATCCTTCAACTAAGTCTTTAAAGTGATGGTAGTGAGGACTTGCTTTCTGTAACTTTCTAGAACTCTGACCCCAC
Source organism: Juglans mandshurica (assembly GCA_022457165.1). Lineage (NCBI taxonomy): Eukaryota > Viridiplantae > Streptophyta > Magnoliopsida > Fagales > Juglandaceae > Juglans > Juglans mandshurica. Next base: position 46,263,979 of record CM039619.1, read on the forward strand.
ACATCCCTTGCTGAGGGACAATCCCATAAGATGTGCTCCACTGATTCTGGTTGCTGTTTGCAGATTGGGCATGTAGGGTCCTCAAAGACCTTCCTCTTCAGAAGGTTTGCTTGAGTAGGCAAAGCATTAAGGCATGCTCTTCAGAGAAATGTTTTTGCTGCAGTGGGGATATTCAAATTCTAGAGATTAGTCCAGGGGTCCTTTGAGCTACTAGGATTAGAAGATTGACTCAACTGTTGATTGTCCAACTCAATGAGCAAATGGTAAGCACTCTTTACACTGAACGCACCTGAGTTTGTGCTCCTCCAGATCAATCTGTCAAGTTTAGGATAAGGGCTTAGAGGAATTGCTTTAATAAGGCTAGCTTCTTCCTTTGTAAAGATAACATTAACCATGTCAGTTGTCCATTGATTTACTGGTTTATCAATAAGAAAAGAAACTTTGGTATCAGCTTGCAAGAATCTAATAAAGCTTTGAGGCTTGATGGTTGTCTGCATTGGTAGCCATTTGTCAGTCCAAATCTTAGCTGAATCACCTCCTATCCTCCGCATCAGAACCTCCTTAAGCAGAGATCGAGTAGCTAGAAACCTCTGCCATAGGTAAGATGTGTTTTGGCCTAGTTTTGCTAACAGAAAGGACCTGTTAGAAAAATACTTTTCCTTCAAAACCTGTGCAGCAAGTGAGTCTGGCTTAGAGACAATTCTCCAGCCTTGCTTAGCTAGGAGAGCTAAGTTAAAGTTAGCAAAATCCCTTAGTCCAAGGCCCCAATGACACTTTCCTCTTTTCATTTGATCCCAGTGAACCCAGTGGATTCTGTGTTCTTGCGATTACTGCCCCCACCAGAAGCTTCTAACCATTTTGTTCAATTCATGGACAAGCTGCCTTGGTAATTTAAAAATGCCCATACTATAAGTAGGGATGGCTTGTATGGCAACTTTAATCAGGACTTCTTTGCCTGCTTGGGATAGAAACTTGGTCTTCCAGTTGGTAAGCTTAGCCTGCACTTTATCCAGTAAGTTTTTGAAGGATTGAGCTTGAGACCTGTCTATAAGAGCTGGTAAACCTAGATATTTCTCATAGGAGTTGGTGCCCCTGATTCCTGCAATGTTGGTTATGATTCATTTAGTCTCTTCCATGGTGTTTTTGTTGAAGTGGATTGAGGTTTTTTTTTCCTTGTTTAGCCTCTATCCAGATGCATTTTCATAGGATTCCAGCAAATAAAATAATCTGCTCCATTCTATAGAGTTTACCTTGCAAAAGAGGAGATTGTCATATACAAAAAACAAATGGTTAATAGAGATTTTGTTTCTTCTTATAGGAAACCAGTGATGATCCCATCCCTTTCAGTTTTGCTAAGCATGCAACTAAGTGCTTCTATGCAGAGAATCAATAGGAAAAGGAATAGTGGGTTCCCTTGCCTAATCCCCCTTGTGGGTTTGAAACACTGATCTTGAGGCACTCCATTAAGGATGAGCGAATAAGAGACTGATCCTACACACTTCATAATAAGGTCAATCCACTTTTGTTCAAAACCAAGTTGTTGCATTACTGATTTCAGAAAAGGCCACTCAATTCTATCATAGGGCTTACTCATGTCGAGTTTAAGAGCCATGAAACCATTCATTCCCTTCAACCTTGCCTTTATGGTGTGAAGAGATTCAAAAGCCATAATAATGTTGTATGTTATGAGCCTGCCAAGGACAAAAGCTATCTAAGTTGGAGATATGATGTCTAGTAGGATGTGTTTCATCCTATTAGCCAAGGTTTTAGCAATGATTTTGGAAAAAATATTGCATAGACTTATAGGCCTGAAATAAGTCACCTGAGAGGGGAGGATATTTTAGGGATTAGTGCAATGAGGGTCTCATTCATAGTGTTAGACCATACTCCTTCATTCAGAACTTCAAGCACAACTTTTGTAACTCTTGCACCCACAATGTTCCAATGTTCCTGGTACAAAGCAGTAGGGAGCCCATCAGGACCAGGTGACCCCAAGGAATTAAGGCTGAACAGGGCCTCTTTGATTTCCACCACAGTAAAAGGACGGGCTAGGATGAGATTCATGTCTGCTGTGATTTTCTTAGGCATAGAGGAAAGGCATGCAGCAGAACCAATAAGACTCAAGGAGGTGAATAGGTTCTGAAAGAAATGCTAAAACACCTGACTTATGTCTTGCTGTCTGTTGAACTCCTAGCCAGACTCGTCTTAAATCTTCTTAACAGTATTGTGCTTTCTTCTTTGGCTAGTACATTTATGAAAGAAAGATGTATTCCTATCCCTTTTTTTAGTCAGGCTTGCTTTGCTCTTTGTTGCTAGTTTGTGTTTTCAGCATTAAGCATTGAATCCACTTTTTTCTGAAGTTCTTTGATCTCATCATACAGTTGCCCCTCATTTTGTTCTTTTAGATGATTAAGCATTTCAATTTTAGACTTCAAGAGATCACCATGACTTCTGTGCATGTCCCTGCTCCACATTTTTAGGCCCTCTTTCCAGTTTCTTAAGCCAAACAGTGTGTTCTGAAGTGTATCAGATTGTCCTATGAAGTTCTCTCAGGTCTGTTTGATCAAGTTCCCACATTCATCCCTCTTGCTCTAGCTAGCTTGATATCTAAACATCCTTTCTTGCTTTTTAGTCACAAACCTGTCCTGGATCTGAATAGAAACAGGCCTGTGATCTGAGGAGGATGTTGACAGATGTAGAATTGAATGCTGCTTGAATTTAGCAAACCAAGCAGTGTTGCCAAGAGCTCTATCAATCCTCTCTTTAGTAAAGTGACTTCCCTCTCTATTATTGGCCCAAGTGTATTTGTCTCATGTATAGCCAAGGTCATTGACATCACAGTGTTCTAAAGCTTCTCTGAAAGCCACAATCTGCCTATAGGGTCTGCTAGCAGCTCCAACTTTCTCATTAAGCCTTGTGATCTCATTGAAGTCCCCAAAACACAACCACGGGACATTCAGTGCAGAGGTTAGCTCTTTTAGGAGCTGCCAAGTTTCACATCTTTTAGTAGTGTAAGGGTGTCCATAGAAGACAATTAACACCCAAGGTGTTCCATCATTTGATAGATTGATTAACACAGAAATATGCCAATAAGTATGTGAAATTACTTTTAGATCCACTGAAGAATTCCATAGTAGAGCCAAACCACCACTTTTTTCCCTACTATTCAGACTAAAACAGTAATCAAAACCCAACTTGATACAAGTTCTTTCCATCGTTTCCCTATTACACTTAGTCTCTATTAGAAAGACCAAGGTTGAGATCTTTGCTTTCACCAAAAGGTAAAGTTCATGAATTGTCCGAGGTTTCTAAGTCCCCGGTAATTCCAACTTAAGCAATTCATTGGAAGAGGTCGGGCAGCTAAGCAACCTCCACCATTTGAACCTGAGGTTGGCTCCTATCAGGCTTGAGCTTGGTCTTCCTCTTCTTTTGGGCAGAATTGTTATACTGGGTCTCCAACACAGTTATGGTTCTTTTGGTATTTCTAAGTTTAGGAGGGCTACATGAGAAATTTGTGATATTAGACAGTACTGTGGATTGGCCTCTAGCTTTCATTTTCCACGTGATGCCTTTTGGAGCTAGAGAGGGGTTTGAATGAAAGTCAATGGTTGGAGAGCCGGAAATATGGGGTTTTGACATATTATGAAGTGCAACCTTATCAGTGAAGCTACTGTCAGCTACCAAGTTAGTCTCTTTCATAGGAAAAGGCAATTGGGGCTGTAGTTGCTTCCTTTTGGACTGCATCCTCTAGACCATAGAGAAGACCTCCACTATTTTTAGCAAGAGGCTCGAGATTTTGGGAATCACTAGAAATATGCATAGCATTGCAGTCTTGTTCGTTGGGTGCAGAGAGAAATCAACAGAGTCCTGATTGTGTTGCTGGTTAGTATGACCTGTGATTGGCTCCTTAAACGTAGCTGCATTATCCTAACTTGTTACCTCTACCTCTGCATCTGATTGAGACTTGTCATGCATGTACACTACGTTTCTTGTGTCACATATTACCCATATGTGACGCAATGCATAAGTTGCTTTTAACCGTTGCCCATATTGTTCGTGTCACAACCTCGTCCCATTCCTAGGATGGAATCGCGACGCGTGACCTGTTCATTCCTTATTAATATTAATATGTATTGTTTTTTTTCTTCTTTTTTTTTTTATATTTTTTTTTCTATGAGGGTAAAAGGGATATGCGTGAACATGTCATGTATGTACACTACGTTTCTAGTTTAAAAACAAGCACCTGATAGACAATCTGCTCAATATATTACCCAAAGGACTCTCAGAATCCATCATTCATTTATTAAAACATAGTTAGTTCAAATAAAAAGGGGACTCCGTCCCAACAACACACACAAAAGGCATTTAACCTTTTTATGTAGGTTTACCATCACCCCACTATAGAAGTTACACCATTACCATTACCCCACCACAGTACTTACATCATGCCCAAGGACATATTGTCTTAAAGTCAAACCAACAAAACGTCCCAACATGGGACCCATCATAAAAACATAAAAAAACATAACCATTGTCATCAAGATCGAACCGACAGGGAATTCTAAGCATCAACCCTTCCCTCCTCAGCAGTGCCTAGCTCCACAGCCTCATCATTCATACCTGGACGTTTAAAACATAAACACAAAATGAATCTAATACTCAGTAAGCAGTACACCATGCCGTTAACTTATTAATCACATAATCTTTCTTTTGAAAACATGCATACATAGACAATTGCAAGTTCTTAACAAGGCTTTCATGCATAAACAGTTTAAGGAAAAACTATACTTTCATGCGTAAACATTTCTATGACATAACCTTCTTTTTATGCATAAAGAATTAAGGAATGACTATACTTTCATGCATAAACATTTCTTTGCTTTCATGCATAAACATTTCTTTGTTTTCATGCATAATGTTACTTAAAAATGACTTTACTTTATGTTTCACTTTCTTAGGCCAGTACACACTATTACGCCCCGTGTGTTGGGGTTAGCGGTCTTTTGGACCCGGATTCCGCCCGCGGCCGCAGGTTGGGAACCCCTTTCATGGGGGCAGCATTGGGTATACTACCAGTACTACTTACTCGGTATTGCAATCTGCCCATTCCTTTGGTACCCTTTTCATACATGTGGTCGTTACGTACATTCATGCTTTCATTCCTTTTCCTTTCCTTTCTTTATAAAAATTAACATTTTCATTATCTTCATTTACTGCCAATGCGTATGCATTTCTTTGAAAGGAATGTTTCATGTCATGCTACATATAGGTAAGGCATAATTATTTGAGAGAGAGCATGCATAAAATCTCATGATGCATTACCTTACACACACAATGGTAATTAATAAGGTACTTAACAGGGGTTACCAAGAAAGGCATATATATACTATACATACATCTATTTTTTCATAAGAGAAACATTTGGAAGGAGAGAGAGAGACTTTTTCATAAGAGAGATTTGTGTGTAAGGAGCATGGTCATAGCTACTTACCTTGATACTTTACAAATAGGTTCCTTGAATCTTGAAATAAACTCCTATTCAATGAAAGGGAATAAACATATTAAAATTCATTTCACTTAAGACTTTATTATCCAACACTCATACACGCTCACTTAAATTCCAAAATGGAATTAAGGCGTCTTCCTTAACCCATTTAGCTACATACATAGCACTAAGTCAACTCTTAGTATCCTCCTTCCAATATTTAAAGAACCCATGAAAGCATGAAGCTTACTTGTTGTCCCTCTTTAAAGACTACAATTTTCTATACAAGGGATAGGTAGGAATTGTAAGTTAAAATGTATAGGACGGTTGGGATTTACTTAGGAAAAAGGTAGGGAACGAAAATGTGCTATAAATCTGGAATTTTCATAAAGAAGGGCATTTTGACAGTTTTGCATCACTGTGTGGAAGGTAAATCCAACAAGGGGTAATGCTCATAAAAGAGTTGATTTTTGTCACTTATTCTTCAGTGGTTTTTCATGCTAAAGTTTATTTTTGGTTAAACAAAAAGGGGTGAATATGAGTAAGGTTAAGTGGGCTGGTTTAGGCTTTCAAAACAAAATATATTTTCAAAGTTTCTATAGTACATGGACAGCTAGCAATCTCAGTGCATTCATGGTCTTAAACGTCCTTTGTTTAACCAAAACTCAATCATACAATTTAATATCTCAAGAGTAGTAGAACTCAAGAAAACCTTATATGTATATATTCTGAAAATAGTACCAATAATGAGATACAACTCTTGCAAATTTAAGAATTCTTGAGGTAAGCTTACTAATTTGAATTAAAAGTCTTGGTGGCTTACTTAGGCCACAAATCTTAGGGAAAACATGTCCAAACTATAAACTTTAACTCCATTAATTTAACACATAAATACATGACTTGAACAAAATTTTAAGCCATAATAAAACACAAGGATAGACTACAAGTTTGCTTTGTGCAACACACGGATGGAACATTAAAACAGGGCACACACACACACACACGGCTGGCACCACACCAAAACAGAACATGATCCACGGCAAAACAACCTCAAAACAGAGCACCACACCCACACAGCTGGAACCACAAAACCGAACACACACACACACACTCACACTAGAGCACCAACACAGAACACAACATATCACACCAACACCTTCCTTCCTCCATTCGGTTAACACCCAACTAAAGTAGCAATTAGAGGAAACAATAGAGAGACAACCCAACATTACTACACAACAATCGGTTCCTACAGAAATTTCGAAACTCTCAATTCACAGAAATTCTCATGGAAAGCACAATACCTGATTGGGTCCCTCTTGAAGCCACGGAAATGCACAGCCACAAAAAGAGGAAGAAGGATCTGAAGGGTTTAGGGCTGGAACAACAAAAAAATTCTCAAAAACAAACCCTAGATTAACCCATAGATTTCAGATTTCGAGTTAGAAATTAAAGCCATAAGAAACTCACTTACACGGTGGATTTTCTTTGAAGATTTTCCGTGAAAATCTTAGGTGTTGGAAGTGAAAGGAGCGGCTTGAGGAGAAGGAGGGATCGCATGGCTGGGGGGAAAGCCGAATGGTTCTTCGTGTGGGGGAAAGCTTGAGGAGTTGTTCTCTCCTTCGTGTGCCTTGGGATCAACGGTGAAGAGAAGTGAGGAAGAGTTTACTGGTTTTTGCTTCGGAAGCAGTCGGTGGGGTAAGGGAGAAGAAGAGGTTTTTGTTTCTCTTGTCCCTTGGAACCAGCAGCGTGTAGGAGAGAATGAGGAAATCCACTTAGCTTCTTGAGGAAGCCGACATGTGGAAAGAGAAAAAGATCCAATTAGCTTCTTGAGGAAGCTTCGGTTAGAGAGAAGAAAAGTAAATTCAAATCACTTGTCCCATGAGTTGGAATGGATGGTGGAGATTAAAGAGTTTGGACCATTTCTTGGATAAATTAAATTAAAAGGATTGAAAAGAAAATTGTAAGGTTATAAAAATTTACATCCTTGAATTATTTAACGACCCATTTTAAAATAAAAGTACACCCATCTTAAAATAAATTAATAAAATATTGAAAGTCTTTATTTCAAAATATTTAACTTAAAAATATGAATAGATGATGTATGAACCTACATAGTAAAATTCGGGTATTACATCTTGTGACTGTATGACTTGGTTAAAACTGGGGCACTTCCCGCGAACATGATGCAGCAGGCCACATTTGAAGAAGAAATTAGGTAGCCTTTTGTACTTAAAATATGCCCAACATTGCTTACCTTCATGGTTGAGCATACGACCTCAGAACATAGGCTTAGTGCCATTGACATCCACTCTAAGCCTTAGAAAGCTCCCCCAGCCACACCCATGTTTATCAACCTCCACAGTGTGCACCTTACCGATGGCTGCACCTATCCTTTCACCCAACACCTTATTCATACTTGCAAACGGAGATTATGTATTTGAACCCAAAAAGATTCTGAAGTAAACTGCACCTCACTTTGGGAAAGCTCCCCCTCAAACTCTTTTAATCATATAAGGTGATGATCAAAAGACCAAGATCTTCCCTGTGTGACCTTTTGCTTATTCGAGTACAGTTGAAACTCAAGAAGAAACCGGTTGATGCCAAATTCTTTAAATGTTATCCATCCTGATGTGTTCCAAACCTTTGCCATGGTGGTCTTGAAGGCTTTTTGGTTTGCAGTGTTGTCATTGAGTATCATTGCCAAAAGACAATGACTGCCTCTAATCTTGGTTGATAAAACTGTTTCATCTGTCAGTGTTTAAACCTGTTGTTCTTCATCTGTTAACTTTAAAGAACCCAAACGTTGTGTGATATCATCGGCCATGGATTTTGACTCTATAGACTATCGTCCAAGAGACACAAGCTTTGTCAAGAGACCAAGTAGAAACCTCACCCTTTAGAAGGAGAGGACCAAAGGGTCGATTATATGAGATGAGATAGTTTTATGAGTTCACGTTAATTTATTTCTAAATATTGCTTTAGCTGTTATGATGACATGCCCTTGCACGACCCAATTTTTCTTGCAAATATTTTGAATTGCAAGGAAAATAAACTTGTTGTTAATAAAACTATTTGCAACAAGAATTGTAGTTGGTAATATCAAGTAGTTTGCAACAAAAGCCCAGATGTTGTCACTGAATATAAAATCCAACGAAACTTTTTCGTTGCTAATACCTTAACAAAAACCTTGCAATTAACTTTTTAGTATTTGTCACAGAAACTTTTATTGCAACTTAATTCAATGTTAATTATTTGCAGGAACAAATTTCATTGGAAATAATCATATTTCGTTCCAACTATTAGATTATTTACATGGAGTTAATTCTCCTTAGAAAAACTGCGTATTTTCGTAGCAAATGAAGTTTTTTTTGCAAGGATAAAAATAAAATCATTGCAAATACCCATTATTTAAAATAAAATTATCATAGTTGTAAAAATCTTCATTGTAACTGATCATATCTCTAGCTTGTAGTGAAAACAGACCAATACTCCACCAAGAGATTTGAGATTAGGTTTAAGATGGATTGGTTTGAATAGAGATTTTGGCTCAGTTAGGTCAATTACCTCGAACAACCTCAATCGTGACAAGTTTTGTCGCCATTGTTTCCGTCACTAAACTAATGGGATTGGTTCAAAGGACTAGTTATAATGAAAAATATTTCTAGTTACTGAAAACACTATCATCATCAAATAGAATGAAAAGTATAACTGAACACCAAGTTTCATATTTGATCACAATAAATAATGTTCATAATCAAATACATACACAATAAGCTGTTATCACTATCATTACATTTCCATGGAAAGTCCATCTAATGACATAATGACGACCTTTTTAAGAAAATAAAAAATATAATAATAACACGATTTTATAAGATCCTCAATTAACTTGGAGCATTTTGTTGCCAATAAGTATTAATATAAAGATGACTACTCGCACCGAAAAAAGAACGTGGCTTAAGATACCAAGAACCATGTAAGGAAAACCCTCGATTTATTTCATATAATTTTGAGGTACTTTCATTCGAACGATGTGTTGTTGTTGGATATGACTCGTATATTTGGGCACAACTTATTAATTTTTCTAATTTATACTTGTAACACCCCGCTTCTTCTTTCTAACATAAACAAATTTGACTGTGAGCCTCGTTATGTGTGTCGAATCTAGATGACGTGTTTATAAAGATATTATGTGATTTCTAAAATAAACCCAGTGTTTTAATGCCCTCGAATATTTTAAATGCACTGAAAATATTTATATGGAGTATTTCCAGTATTGTTGAACCAAGCTTGATTTTAAATAAGGCAATTATAATATTTTTGAAGGGCTCCAAAAATATTATAATTGTAGGAAATCATTTTATTAAAATGATTTCAGCTATGTAAAATATTATGTGATTTAAATCATGTTGAAAACTCTAATTAATTAGATAGTTTTATTCTCTTAAAGATATTAAATAAGACTTCATCATTTTATTAATGATGAATGAATATTATTTTATAAACTAGAGTTTAGTTTAAATAATATTCTATCTTAATTCCTTTTAGTGCTTTTAAGTTAAATCGGTGTTTAATCTCTTACTGTTTGATCGTTTCGAAGATCCCAAGATGAAGGGCCTGGATTAAATAGCCAAGCCCTCTCTCTTTCTCCCTCACTTTTCCCTTTCCCTTCTCTCTCCTCCTCTCTCCCTCAGCTGACTCGTACGTTGCTCCCTCCCTTAGTCGATTCTCCCTCAGCCTAGCCCAGATACACTGTGCGCCACCCGGCCTCACCGCCACCACCAATAGGCTCCTCTCACGTCGGCAAGCTCCCACCACTGAACCCAACCTCCACCTCACAGCCACCCTCTCCCACGCATTCTCTCATCTCCTCACGCACGGGTTCACCGTGCGTATCTCTAGTGCCGCCGTATGCGGCCACTCAGGCCACCGAGCACCACCACGAGCACCCCTGACCTCCCCCTTCCTCCTCCCTTTGACCCGAAGTTGGTAGCCCCTTCCTTAGCCGCACGGAGCTCCTCCAATGCACGGGCGCTCCATACCCACGGCCGAGCTCTGCCTCCCATGGCCACCGCACCACCACCAGAGGCTTCTCCTCCCACCATCGACCTTCCCTAGCCACCCCCATGTCCAGCCGAGCCACCTAGCTCGCCCACTCTCTCTAACTCTCTCACGGACTCTCCCTCATGCACGGCCTAGATCCGCCGTCTTAGGCCGCCGTGCCGCCCCCACCTCGCCACCATAGCTCCACCAGCAACCACCTGAGCTCTTCCATTTCCATGCTTTGAGACACACGGGTTCCCCTTGGAAACCTATAGCTCTGCTGTGTTTTGCCACCCCAACCACCATGAGACCACCCTCAGCCTCCCTTGGCCTCCCCTAGCCTAGCCCTAAACCCAAACTACCACTTTACGTGGTAGACAGCCACCATACATGGTGGACAGCCACTGTACATGGCTAATCGCCCCTGTACATGGCTAGATAAGCCGTGTTCTGGCCCTCGCCACCACCACGAGGCCACCATGAGCCCTTCCAAGACCACACCTAGCTATCCAAACAGCCAAACAGCCACCATGTAAGGTGAATAGCCACCGTACATGGGTTAGTCGCCACGTACTACCCTTCCGACGTCATCGACTGTGACGGTCAACGAGCAATGCACATGTCACCCCTGACGATGGTATAACCCTCTATCCCTCGTTATTTATGTTAGATGTTAATTAGTTGTTTAGCTTGTGGACTGTGCTGTTAGTATTTGTGGAGTTCGCTGTGTATGCGAAGTGTTGGGCGTAGTTGGAAGGTGTGCTGTGTAGTGTTGTGGACTGTGTTGTAATGGTGGTGTGGCGTCGTGTGGATTGGAAAGAGAGTCCGCGTAAAGTGTACTCTTGTGGCGTAGTGTGGGATAAGGAGAGTATATGTAAAATATACTCTCCTGCGTAATGTGGAATGGGAAGAGTACACATGGAGTGTACTCCATGAGATAAGGATGGTTGTGTATTTGATGAGCGTAGAGTGTGATGGGTAGTGTCGGGAACTGTGGAACAGTGTGAGGGACCGTACTCACGATGAGTTAGGAGTTAGCGTAAGAGTGATGTAGTGGGATGTCAGGTGACGTGACAAGGTCACGTTGTAGCTTGGGAGTAGTCTCGAGCTATATGATGTGACGATAAAGTGCAATTGTGAACAGGATCTTGTCGTGTTAAGTGTGGGGATGAACTATCAAGAGGGACGGGTAGCATGAAGAGTCATGCTAGCCGGGTTAGAGAAGGTTGGTATCGGAGTATGGTGCTTGTTCATACAAGCCTGTGATCAGCGGGTTATATGTTGGTCTTAGGTGATAAAGGGATAAGGTACGAGTATAATCTGGTTAGATACATGTACCGGATGGATTCGCCATATATAATGGGTAATCTGTCTTAAGCATGGTTACACGGTGCTTAAGCCTCAAAGTTGGCTTAGAGCCGTGTGGCGTGTATGGATGAGAATGAGGATTTAGTGTGAGCTAAGATGCATGAAGGTAGTGACAGGTGTATTGTCTAGGATTGGGATGCGTGACTCCATCGGTTGGAATCATGCGACGGAATGTGGTCAATAGGAAGAGTAAGACGAATGTCTTAGTTCTTAATCCTAAAGTGAATGATGGGTTCACTTTAGTGGATGAGCACTCGAGATAAGACCTTGAGTTTGGAAGAGGTAGTGACCCTAAATGGATCCCAAAGGTTTTAGAATAGTAAAGGCACGTAAGAGCACGAGATAGAAGGAGAGTGTTTCAAGTGAAGTGTAGCTTATGTCTTCTAAGTTTAGTTGCTTATGTACTAGATAGAAAATGACATAAAGGTTATGTGTATGTATGTAGGTTGCCATTTGACACGCACATGAATGGACTGCATGATATGAAAGTAGCATGGAGTCCAGGTAAGTATTATGTTCATACTCTTTTAGAGTTTTCTAAAGGATATGAAATGAAAATGAAATGTTTTTCCTTTACGATGCCATACGAAATGACACAAAAGATGTTTTACAAAAGCATGCTAAGTGGTCAAAGGCATATGTATGTACGACCGTTCTTGGCAGCCCCTTTTTACGCAACCAAAGTATTAATTGTATGCATGTGAATGGATGACTATATGCAGTATCTATTGTATGTATTTTCTACGAAAAAAAATGTTGACGCTGATGCCTCGTGCTTTAACTGATCCTTTAACTAACGCGAAGAAAGTGTTTTAAATGTCCCTATGAACTGATGTTTTATGGATGTCCCTACGAATTGATGCTTTATGGATGCCATGAAAGATGATGTTTAAGCTCTTGCTTTTTAAATGACGTTTTTCCATGAATGAACTATTAAATGAAATGGACTGAACTGAAAGAAAGGACTGAAATGAAATGAACGTTTAATGCATGAAAATACGTAACGTTCATACGAATGAATGAAAAGGGCACCAAAGGACTGGACAGATTGCAATGCCGGGTAAATAGTACTAGTAGTGCACCTAGTGGTGCCCCTTGACTGAAAAGGGATTTCCAACCCATGGCCATAAGCGGAGTTTGGGCCCAAAAGATCGCTAACCCCAACACACGGGGCGTAACAGTGTAAATCGGCCAAAGAAAGTGATAAGAAAGAATGTATAAATGTATGAATGCATCGCATTCTTTAAGAAATGAAGGCACTGACGGGAGATACGTTTTACAAAAAGAAAACATTTTTTTTAAAAAAAAGAAAAACCCCGCCTAGTGATGTTTTCAAAAGAAATGCACTTCTCATGTACGTATAGTATGTATGGAGTGATGAATGCATGAATGAAACCTATGTTAGTATATTTTAGCTGTATGAAGTAATGCTACGAGTCAATGACTCATTTTAGTTTTTATGTATGCCCCTCCCCCCACAGGTACTGAATGAGCAGCACGCGTCAGGACGGACACGGCCCATGGGGAAGAGCACGGAAGTCTAGGCATGAGAGCTAATAGCTGTTTTTTGGGCTCTTCAGTTGTGTGTCAGCATGGGTATTTCAAGAATACAAGTTGAGTGTGATTGCTTGTTAGTGGTGGAGGCTATGGAGCAAAATAAAATGGCTGGTTCTTTGCTAGGGTTGCTATATAAGGAAATTAAGTCTATTTATTCTTGTTTTGTAGGGTGTTCTTTTGTTTATGTTCCTAGAGAGGGAAATAGGGCTGCTCATATTTTAGCTAGGTATGCTAAAAATGTGGATGACATCGCTATGTGGTGGGATTGTATTCTGGACCTTAATTCTCATGTCGTTTGGCTTGATAATTGTCTGCAATCTCCTTTTATTAATGGAAGTTTGGTTTCTTATCAAAAAAAGAAAAAAAAAATGTATGAGAGGCCTCTTTATTTTAAGATTAATGTTTTCCGCTGTAAACTTCTATTCTCAAAGCACATTTTGTGGCGCCCCCGACCCCCATGTAAGGAAACACAGGAATCGAGACGCTAGGGTGGTGACAACATGGTCACGCATCCCAACGATAGTACCAAGTGTGTGTACATGCAACGGTGTACAAAATAATGCAGCGGATTAGTCAACTAAGTACCAGAATTTAAATACAATCTAAACATCAGTAGAGGTTTAAAAAATATTTATACCGTCATCCAAAATTAAAAATACAATATAGTAAAATAAAATAACTAACAAGTGATCCTAGATCACTACTCGGGCGGAGCCGTCTTCTCAGGCTCACCCTCATCTTCCTCATCTGCAACAAAATCTGCTTTACTACAAAATGGTACCGCAGGTAAGTATAACCCAAATAACCACGTAATGGAAATGTATTAATGCAACCATCATGCATGCATATGATGAAATATGCATTTTCCTCAAAACATCATTTTTCCCGAAAATGATTATTTTCCAACACACGCCAAAATCTCATTTGGCCCAAAATATCCGTAAATCATTTTCCCAGAAAATGGTTTACAAAAAAATCCAACACACTATTTTTCGAGAAAATAATTCATTAACCCATTATCACTATATGCACTATGGTCTCCCCTAGAGACCATCCGTACATCCTGGCTTCGTAGCGATGCTTAGTTCCGCGCCCGGCGTGTACATGGCCAATCATCCACACTACGCAACGAGCGATGCCCAGTTCCGCACCCAGCACGTACGTGGCCAGACATCCTCTAGTCCCCGCCAGCAGAAGGACCACGGAGTCGGCACGAGACCATCTCGTCCGATCCCATTGTTGCCCGGCGACAATCCAGGGGACGTTACTCAGTTTATTCCGCTCCCGAGTAACCAGAGGAGCTCCACCGAGATAATGTCCCATCTCGGCTTGGGGTCTTGATACACACGCACCCAAAATCCATTATCACATGAAAACCAAGTTTTCATAAACACATGAATATGAATGCACAACACGAAAACCCAGTTTCCTTTACAAACATGATCATGCGTGCAAAATGCAATGTACATGAACAACACAATATCCAAACCAACAATTACCAATCCAATCAAATCCAACCAAACAACTCCAATCACCAATCCATCCGACCCTCGAACTCCTCGGACTCAGTCCAACATGTTCAACCAAATACAGTGAAATGAGTTAGTGCAAAAATACATTTAAATCACGAAAGATCTTTGGAGAAATACTTACAGTGCAATATAGCAATTTCTGAAGGATCACGAAGCTACAAGAAGTGACGTCTGAGCAATGCAATAGTGCAAAATACACTGTGGCCGTGGGTTACAAATACCCACTTTCAAATGGAGGCAAATGAAGACCCAAGATTGATAGGGTAGGGTCTAGGAAGGTCGGTGAAGCTAGTGGTGGAGGAGGTTGGTCGTGGGTGGCAGCGTGGGCGGCGGTAGAAGACCAAAAACACCCAAATCAGAAATGTTGTTGAAAATGCTTCACCGGTGACGGATCGGAGGTGGGGTTGGGTCCAATGGGTTGCTAAGAGGTCGAGGATGAAGTGGTGTGAAGATGGTGGCCAATGGTGGTGCGAAGGCGTAGCGGCGGAGCGGCGGAAAGAATGCCGCGGCTTTAATGGACTCGTGGTGGTTAACGACGGCGCAAGGGAGGCTGAGATTGGAGGGGTGGCATCGCCGGCGGCTGGGGAAGCTAGGGAGCCGGGCGGTGTCGACCACAGCCGGCGCACGGCGGCGGGCTAGGGAGGAGAAGGAACGGATAGAGGGAAAGGGGAGGGGGCTGGGTAGCCCGGGAGGGAAGGAAGGAGAAGAAGGAAAAGAAAAGAAAAGAAGAAGAAAAGAAAAAGAAAAGGAAAAGAAAAGAGGAAAAGAAAAAATGTTGGGAAAGAAATGAGGTACAATCCTTATAACTTGGGTCACAAAAATGATCCAACGGAAACGATTTCAAAACCACAAGTTAAATAAAATAATTCAAATGCAATGGTAAAGTGAAATTAAAATAATTAAATCCAATAGTAATTAATTTAGAATAAAGAGATTTTAAACGCATGACAATAATTAATAATAAGAAAGCACTTCAAAAATAATTTTCATAAAATTAAAAATCATAAAATAAACCCACTAAAAAAAATCCAACAATTTTAAAATAAGAAAATAAATTTTTGAATAAATAAAAATAATTCATTCAGTAAAAATACACTAAAATACGGGGTGTTACATCCTCCCCCCTTAAATAAAATTTCGTCCTCGAAATTGGCAAGGTAAACATTATGACTAAGACAGGAATAAGATTCAACTAAGAGCAGACTTAAGAACATACCGCCAAAATAGTCCGGCAAGGCCACTCTATAAGCAACAAGCCAAACCTTCTCTATGATCTGAAAATGGCCAACATATCTTGGACTAAGCTTTCCTTTCTTACCAAAGCGTTTAACACATTTCATAGGAGAGACTTTAAGATAAATTCAATCACCTTCTTCAAAGGATAAGTCTCTTCTTCTTGTATCTGCGTAACTCTTCTGGCGACTTTGCACTTCAGCCATTTTCTTTCTTATAAACTGAACTTGATCCTTCATCTCTTGAATCATCTTAGGCCCAAACAATTTGCTCTCACCAACTTCATCCCAACATAAGGGCGACCTGCACTTCCTTTCATATAATGCTTCATACGGGGCCATCTGAATGAAAGAATGAAAACTGTTATTATAAGAGAACTCAATAAGCGGCAGGTGATTCTCCCAACTTCCTTGAAATTCCATAACACAAGACTGCAACATATCCTCCAGAGTCTGAATAGTAAGCTCTGATTGGCCGTCCGTCTGAGGGTTGATATGTAGTACTAACTTCAACTTAGTGCCTAAGGCTGCCTGCAAACTCTTCCAAAAATGGAACGTGAATCGCGGGTCCCGATCTGACGCGATACTCTTGGGTATTCCATGCAAACGCACTATCTCCTTGACATATATCCGAGTCAACTTACCCAAGGAGTCAGTATTATTAACAGGCAAGAAATGGGCACTCTTGGTCAACCGATCCACAATCACCCAAATTGAGTTCTTCCCACTAGGAGTCCTCGGCAAACCTACAACAAAATCCATAGAAATATCATCCCACTTCCACTCAGGAATATGGAGAGGTTGAAGTTTACCAAAGGGACTTTGGTGCTCCATCTTAACTTTACGGCATGTGACACATTTCTCAATAAACATGACCATATCTATCATACTCGCATTGGTCCCACAGTGGCACAATCACGCCCAATATTCCTATGGTGGCTATATTATTCACAATCTCTTTTCCTCAAGAACCTTAATACAACATCCAATAAATTCCAATGATTAATAGCCCCATACAATAATCCATGTTAACCTCAATCAACTCTTTTGCTACAACTTCTAAACCTCTATTGAATTCTATTTTTGGTAACCTAGTAACCACTTCCAAAGTTAACCATCAGTAACAAATTGCCCAACCAAATAATTAATCTCCAAATACCAGTATCTCCTCCAAAATTCAAGTCACCACTAATTCCTCAAAATCAACACAATTTGAACTCCTGATTACAACTAAATACCACGCTTTTGTTGCGTACTCTGATATTCACCACATGCCTAAAATTTATGTCCTCATAAAACTAACACCATCGAGTTCAAGGTGGCTTCATTCCTACTAACCAACTCTTATCACATTTTGGTAGAAAAATATTCTCTCTCCCAAAACTACGAGTTGTAACTCAAATTCCTCAATTAACTCCCGTAGCCTTGATCAAAATCAAATTCCATTAAATACATCCTTGATCATAGACAGAAATCCAATATCAAACAACCTCAACATCCCAAATTGAAAATAAGCAACCTCAACCCAAAATACATTCATCTCATCTACAATAAGAAGCATACTTTAAAAAGCTCGATTCCGACATGGCAAACCAATAAAAGCGCCTATAAAAATTCTACCAAACAACCTAAACCCCAAAGCTCAACACCTACATTTAGTACAACATCTAATCTAGCGGTGACTAAACTCACAACGAATCACCATTGACTTTACCAAAACATTATCAAAACCCTCTTGGTAACTTGCCCACCTATTTCTACTCCTATAAGCTGGTATTAACATGACTAGTTCCTTCAACAACATTTCACTATTAAACCTTTAGTCAAGCCATACTGCTTAAATATTCAATCTACCAAAAGCCATTGCACAACACTCATGGATCTTAAAGATTTATTAACTCACGTACCTGATTATAATATTCACTGCTAATGCCTAAACTTCAACTTCCAAGATCTCATCATACACTATACATGGCGACCCATCAATCTCTCTTCAAGTTAAATAACAATGTCCGTAATTCAACCAAATGGACACTCAATCTTCAAAGGTAAGTATAGCCTCAAGATAAAAATAAAAATACCTAAGTAACCTCAAGTCACAATTAATTCCTGAAAATAATCACAATAACTATTGTCAACCATGATTCCATTAAGTAACCCACTTGACTACATACTTTGATCAACTCACTGAAAATTCCAAGCCAAGGTCTCTTGAATTAGTACTATTGAGTCGACTCCTCTTCAACACTTACGAAAGTCACTTCCTCCAAACCAAAATAAGACTAGGACCTATACCCTCCGAAATGCGTACACATATCATTTCTACGCATCAATCTCATGCACCTCAGCCAAAATCAATAATCCTCCAAACGTGCAAGTGATCATCCTTACCATTTTCATCACTAGACCTATATCCTCGAAATCAACAAAAATCATTTCCAAAATCCACACCATCTATTATACTTAAAATTAATATGGATTAAATCATTAACATGTCACTGTAACATCAAGTTAAAAATAATTATTTAACCAAATTAGATCAACATCTTCAATTCCCAGAAAATAAACAAACTAGATCATTACCTTCCATCTCCAAGGAAATTCTCGCCAAAAAAAATTCTCAGATCGGTTACGCAACACTTATCAATCCTATTTTAATTCAGCCCTTCAACTCTGCAATTCTAAAACCTTAAACCAGATAAAAATAATTTCCCGATATCTTCAAGATCAATGACCTTAAATCTAAAACATTCACCCTATAAAACTTGTAAATTCTTAAAACCCCAATATTATCAAATTGCTTATCTAGGTCGGCAAGATCGAAAACTTCTGATCTAAGTAATCCCTTAATTGCTTGTTGAACCTACCACCTTAAATCTCATAACTTATTTCCTAAAAACAATGGATCCTCAAATCTTAGATGAACTTCTCATAAATCTAACCTTGAGGTTCGTTGAACTTACAACCTCCTACCCAAAGACTCATTAAATAAATTTCTACGGAAGGTAAAACCTCAATTATCCTAGGCAATTTAAGAATTATTCCCCTCCTTAGCAAGAACTTGAGTTCCTACTCCCAAGTTCACCCAGACCCTGATGTTCGAGCCTCGATATTAAACAAACCAATCACCAAAAGTTTAGGCCTATTACGCCAAATGTTCAAACCTAACAATGACATTCACAATCGTACCAACTTCTTGCCAAAGCATAACCCTTAACCCACCTTACAAGTCCGAACAAAACAAAACACAACAAAATAAAATAACATACGACAAAAATGCATAAAACCAATGAAGTAGTTCACAATAAAATAATTAAAACAAATAAAATAACATACCATAAAATAAAACAATAAAATAAATAAACAAACAAGTAGTATACAATAAACTAAATAAAACCAATAAAACCGTAAACTTTAAATTAACTAATTTCAAATCACAACTTTTAAAACTTTCTAGTACTGTACCTATGGGACATGTGGTTTTACCCAGAGCCGAATTGCTCTGATACCACTTGTGGCGCCACTGACCCCCATGTAAGGAAATACGAGAATCGAGACGCAAGGATGGTGACAACACGGTCACGCATCCCAACGATAGTGCCAAGTGTATGTGTACATGCAAAATAACACAGCGGACTAGTAAACTAAGTACCGGAATTTAAATACAATCTAAACATCAGTAGAGGTTTAAAAAGTATTTATACAGTCATCCAAAATTAAAAATACAATAGAGTAAAATAAAAAAACTAACAAATGATCCTAGATCACTCCTCGGGTGGAGCCGTCTCCTCAGACTCACCCTCATCCTCCTTATCTGCAACAAAATCTGCGTTACCATAAAATGGTACTGCAGGTAAGTATAATCCAAATAACCACGTAATGGAAATGCATTAATGCAACCAACATGCATGCATATGATGAAATATGCATTTTCTTCAAAACATTATTTTTCTCGAAAATGATTATTTTCCAACACACGCCAAAATCCATTTCGCCCAAAATATCCGTAATTCATTTTCCCAGACAATGGTTTACACAAAAATCCAACACACATAATTTTCCCAGAAAATAGTTCATTAACCCGTTATCACTATATGCACTATGGTTTCCCCTAGGGATCATCCGCACGTCCTGACTTCGCAGCGATGCTCAGTTTCGCACCCGGCGCGTACATGGCCAAGCATCCACACTACGCAACGAGCGATGCCTAGTTCCGCCCCTAGCCCGTACGTGGCCAGACGTCCTCTAGTCCCCGCCAGCAGAAGGACCACGGAGTCGGCACGAGAGAGACCATCTCGTCCGATCCCGTTGTCGCCCGGTGACAATCCAGGGAACGTTACTCAGTTTATTCCGCTCCCGAGTAACCAGAGGAGCTCCACCAGAGTAACCGTTGTCGAACGGTTATTCCCGTTATCCTTTCTAAAATCATTTTATAAAAAATCCCACCACAAGGATGAACGTTACAATACTTGATTTATTTAATCTCAATTCACATAGAATGAAGAATTCCCAAATATGGAAAACCATCTCCATAGTCAAATAGAATAACAAGTTTAAGGGAACATCTCTTTCATATTTATGCCCAATAACTAATTATTCAAAATCAAATTCAAAGATAACTGACCATTATTACTATCATTAACGATGCCAAAAGAAAATCAATGTATCTTAATTACATACACAATTTGACAACCTTTTTGAGGTATCAAAAGCAAAATAATAACAGGAGTATATAAGATCTTCCATTAAGTTGTAGCATCTTTGTAGCCAATAAGGGCTAATATAAAGAAGACTCATAACACTAAAGAAGAAAATGATGTAAGATACCGAGAAGCTTGTATGGAAGACCATAGGATCTACTTCATACCATTTTTTGTCACTTTCATTTGAAGATTGGGCTGGTGTTGGATCTAACTCTTTTATTTTGGCACAACTTTTATCTAGTGGTGGTCCGCAAAGAAATAAGTTTCCTTCATAGCTGCTTTTCTCAAATGTTCCAAATTGTGCTTTCATATCTGGAACTTTACCTGATAGGTTGTTGTTGGCCACATTGAATACCTCAAGAAAGGTTAGATCAATCAATGCTGAAGGAATTTCTCCACTCAAACTGTTATGAGAGAGGTCTAGACTTTCCAAGAGAGCCAATTTCGAGAATGTTGTTGGAATTTTACCAGTCAGGTGATTGTAAGATAAGTTTAGTGCACGCAATGAAGATATTTGGCCCAACGCAAGTGGGATGCTACCTGTTAGATTGTTGCATGAGAAATCCAATCCAGACATGTAACGAAGGATATAACCCTTATAAGAACTATGCCTATATTTGGTTACAAACTCAATCTCTACTTCTGCATCAATATATTCTTTATCTTCGAAGAAGAAGTTAGCAACATTGCCTGAGAAACCTTTATGTGTGTAAGGTAGATAACCCCTAGGCATTGAAAAAGATTTTTTACGAGAATAGTCAAAACTACGTTCCGCGAACTTCCCAAAATATATCTTGTAGAGGCATTGTGGTATGGTACCAGAAAAAGCATTCTTGGAAAGATCCATTATGTTTATCATCTTTAACAAACATAACTCATTCGGAATTATACCAGTGAAATGATTGCCACTCAACAAAAGTACTCGTAACTGTTGAAGTTCTTTGATTTCAATAGAGATGATGCCCGTAAATTTGTTATCTCTAATATCCAATGTCGAAAGAGATGAGGAATTGAAAAGAACTTTCGGTATTGATCCTGTGAATTTGTTCCCTTGCAAATATAGGTGTTCAAGATTTGGTAGATTCAAACAAAAGGGTAACAATCCCTTAAATAAGTTATGAGAAAGGTCTAAAGTACCTGTCATACTTAGTTCACATGGGATCTGACCATAAAAATCATTGTTAGCCATTATAAGAGTGTTGAAGTATGACGTGTTCCCAAGCCATCGGGGGATTGTACCTGAAATTTTGTTGTTGCTGATATCTAAATATAATAGACTGCCAACAGTTGAATTCGGTACCAATGAGATACTTGTGAATTGATTACCATTCATTTGCAGAATTCTCTGGTTTGGCCCAACGAAAATTGCACCGTTGAAGCTGTTATAAGCAAGGTTTAAAGATTTCAATGCCAAGCAATCTGTATTTAATCCTCTTGGGACCCCGCCTGAGAAATGATTGAAAGACAAATCTAATACCTCCAAATAAAGCATGCCACCAATTGAGGAAGGAAGATTACCTTCAAGATTATTATTGGAAAGATTTAGGTATGCTAAATTTGGAAAAGTCATGCCAATGTTTTCTTGAAGTTTTCCTTCCAAGTGATTGGTCGAGACATCCATCAAGGTAATATGCGTGTGGATCAATGATGGTAAATATAACTGACCCATAAAAGAGTTATTTCGAAGATCTAGCATGCGTAATCTTGTATTGTTTTCAACCAACCAATTTGGAAAGCTTCCTTTCAACTTACTGTGAGACAGATCAACTGTATCCAATTCATGCTGGACAAGAAGAAATTTCGGAATATTGTCGATGAGCTTGTTCAGACTACAGTTGGACAATTCAATGATCTTCAACTGAAACAAAGGGGACCAACCCATGGAACCTTCAGTTTCTATTTCAACTTTATTGTTTTGGCCGTTGAATCTAAGAACCTCAAGTTTAGAGTAATTGGCAAATAAGTTGAATGAGAATATGCCCACAAACTGGTTATAACTAAAATCAATGTACTCGAGACTCATTATGCTGGCTTCTACATATGATGATGAAGCATTTCCATTGAATTGGTTATCAGAAATATCTAACACCACAAGAGATGTCATATTGTTTAGGCATGGAGGTAGGATCCCCTCAAAGTAATTGTGAGATAGATCTAACACTTCAAGCTTCTTCAGTGCACAAAATTCTGTCAAAACAAATAGCATCGAAATTGATTATGCTCTACTCTAACAATCGGTCAGACCAATCACATTTATGTTCAATATAAAAAAATGGTCAATTCATAAGTAATTATAAAATCATTAGGATAATGCTAACAAAGTGTAAAGGCCTGTGCAACAATAGTTTTGCAACAAATTGAGAAATGATTCCCAAGTATAAATTTGCACTGATATCCAAATTAATTCTCTAACTTGCTTAGATTGGCCAGCTCTATAAGAGACATGGTGTTAAGTTTACCAACTAACTCTATAAAGATGGACTGCTTATGTTTTTTGCCAATCAATTAATTACCATGCACTATTTTGATACTTATTCTTGAACTTTGACTTATTCCCTCACCCCCCTTTATATATATATATATATATATATATATATATATATATATATTTATATATTTATATATAAGACTTATAAGTGTAACTTTGATCATAATTGCTTTTAAGTATCAATTATACATTTGTAAAAAAATCAGCATTGATTTTATAACAAATATATATGTCTAAAGAGGCAGAAATATTCTTAATATTAACCCTAAGCATCTCCAATTAAATGAAAGTTGATAATTTCATCTTTTTATGTATATATTCTTGTTAAAACAATGGGTACTTGACAATGGAATTTCGAATTAAGGTCATAGTTACACTGTGTTATTCATGTGTAGTGGATGCAAAAGATCCATAGAATACTAATTCTTCATGTCATCAGATGAGATAACTCTTTCTTACCTTGGATTGCTAGTCGTCCACCAAAATGATTACGATGCAAGATAAGAACCTCCAAGTTTGTTAAATTTGCTAGCTCTGCATAACAGTAAATTAAAAAAAGTGATCACATTTTAATTATAGCATAATAGAACTTGTTGTTATAACATATTTCATGCTGCCATTGCACAACCCGGTACCATCACCAATGAGTATCATCATTGCCTTAACGTCATGAATGATTTAGATTTAGATTATCAAATCAATGTGATGATTTCAATTTTTTTTTTTTTTGTTTCTAAGTTAATATGAAATTCAAGTTTAAAATCTTGTCCAAATCTAAATAATGTTGACATTTGATTCCAAGCGGTACATACAAATGTAATTCACTTGTATCTCAAAGCCTACGAATCTATGCATTAAAATTATTGTTCAAATGCCAAAGAGAGAGATTAATTCTGGTAATGTTTTTTTTTATAATTAACATGCATGCTATATATGTCATATATTATATACATGTAATATACATTAGTTTTGGTGGCTTCTCTGAGGGTATTTGAAGCACTACTACTACTGCTGCTTCAGCTAATTAAAGAAAGAAAAAACAATTGGATGGAGTTGTTATGCGTAGTTGAATAAGAGCTTTAGACCCATGTAAATACAAGTGTAATTAAATGCATAGAAATAGAGCTTTAGACCCTCGGGAATTATTGAAATAATAGTAATAAAATAATATCATCTCTCTAGACAAACGGATTGCATAAAAAGTTTTTGTTTCCTAAAAAAATTAATTAAGTGGACTTGAAATTATAAGTGGGCTAAAGGCATATTGCATAAACAATGGGCACTTGAAAATTAAAGTGGGCTTTGGACCAGCATTTGTTTGATAATAAGTGGCCGCATGCTTCAAATGCCAACCACAAACACTAATTCATCAGTACGTAATCTAGCAAATATTCAAGATTCACATAATTATTAAGTCCATTAGAAACGGTTTAAAACAAACATATATGGATTACTGTGAGATCTAAATTAATTATCATGATCAATAAAATATATTACCTTCACCTCCTCCTCGTATTTTATTCCCCGCAAGACTCAATGTCGTAAGAGATGTAAGCCCACTTAGAGATGGTATGATGCTGTTATTAAAGAAATTCCATTCTAGATTCAATGTCTTCAGATTTCTCAATACGGAGAGCCTTTCGAAAGTACCATCTTGCAAGAAAATTATTGAAAGACACAACAAAATAACTTTTATCAATTAAAGTCCTTCAACAACAGAATTAAATACACGTGCATGTAAGAATACTTATAAATACATTGATAATTAAAGCGACGTAGGTGCACCATGCGAATCTCAAAGCGGGAGACAAGTAGTACTGTTTAATTATCACTAGTATTTTGAATGTACTCTATGCATTAAAAGTATGACTAGTGCTAGTTGCCGCTAGCACATTTTCCTAAAAGTATTGCTCAAATGCCAATGAGAAGGATTAATAAAATGTTGGAAAATCGACATATAAATATATATCTTTGGTTATAAATATAGATTTTTAAGAGATTTGATTGCAGCTAATGAATGAATACAATTGAGCACAGAGTGTGAGGAACATTCAAAAATCTAGCTTACACAATACTTTTAAGAGAGCTAGTGGAAGGCCTTTTTGAGTTACTGGAGGATGATGAAATGATTGAATTTGCTATTACCCTCATGGAAGATATGGAAGAGAATTATGAATGAAATGGTGTTTAAAAATGTTTTTCTTCATCCAAATGCCATTGTCCAGCAAGCTAACCAGTTGATTGATGAACTTAGCCAGATTCAGCAACATACAAAGACGATCATACCCCTACTAATCTGCAATCACACAACTCTTGGGAAGCTCCACCACGAGGCAGCTTGAAACTGAACTGAGATACAGCTCTAGACAAAATGTTGCTCATGCCTTGAGCAAAAATGCATTATGCATTATTGACTCTTTTCAATAAAGGATACTCGATCTTTTAAAAATATATATAGGAATACGAATAATATTTTAAATCTAAAAAAATATATATAAAAAACATCCTAATATTTAAGCTGTAATTAATATTTTGAAATTATTAATATTTCATTCTAATACTATAAATTCCAACCTGACAACATTTTCCAACCTGTAGTTAATTTATGTTATTATGAATACATTAGAAACGTTTTAAAACAAACATATATATGAAGTACTGTGAGAGAATTAATTATCATTATCAATAATATTACCTTCACCTCCTCCTTGTAAATGATTAAACTTAAGACTCAATGTCGTAAGAGATGTAAGCCCACTTAGAGATGGTATGATGCTGTCTTCAAACTTATTTCCATCAAGATTCAATGTCTCGAGATTTCTCAATACGGAGAGCCTTTTGAAACCTTGCAAGAAAATTATTGGAAGACACAACAAAATAACTTTGATCAATTAAAGTCCTTCAACAACAGAATTAAAAAGAAAAAAAGATAGAAAAATAAAATATTAAAAGAAGATTTCAAAATATTAAAACAACAGGATTAAATACAAGTGTAAGAATACTTTTAAAAATATTGATAATTAAAGCGACGTGCAGCAGCTAGCATTGCTCGAAAACATCCCTAGCTAAGGGTTAACCCATGCGAATCTCAAAGCGGCACACAAATACTGTTTAATTAGTAGTACAGTTCCGAGATAAAAACCATTTCATCTAATTTTATCTTTATAATTTTCATAACTTTTTATATTAAATATAATAAAAATTTATTTTTTTCCAAATTTTAAAATAATAAAAATATTTAAAAATTTTTAATAATATTTTATTTAATTTTTAATTTTTATTTAAAATCATCTTATCACATCTCATTTAAACCGCACATGTACTCTATGCATTCAAAGTATTGTTCAAATGCCAACGAGTAGGATTAATAACATGCTGAAAAATCGACATATACACCAGCTTTGATTTGACTGCAGCTAATAAATGTATGAAAAAATTAAAAGAAATTACTTAGATAAGCCTACTGTTTCAACACACCTAATTTTTAAAATAATAATAATAATAATAATAATTACAGTGTACAGAGAGTGCGGCTGATGCGTAACCGTGCTCAAAAATTAATTATAAGAAAAATAAATTTATATACGAGATTATAAATTGATTATACATATATGAAAAATACTATTTTTACCGTTAATTTCTATCCTTAGTTTTTACTATTGTAAGTTTTTTATTATTATTTTTAATTAATGATTAAGTATATATATTTTAATAATATTATGAATTTTTTTTAAATATATTAAAATATGTTATAAAAAAAAAAAAAACTCATTTCAAAAGCATTAGCAGGAGCCCCAACGGGAGCTCCCAAAGGTGGGAGTAGCACCACTCTACATACATAAATACATATATATATATATATATATATATATATATAATGAAAAATACTATTTCTACATAAAGTTTCTATTGAAAGTTTCTAATGAATTGCATTTTATTTTCTTTTTTTAATTTTTTTACTTAGTAATTAGTAATTAAAGAAGTATTTTTAAATGAATTTATGATTTTTTTTTTATTTTTAAAAAATATATGATTTGTTGTAATAACATATTTCATGCTGCCATTAGTATCAGTACTCGTGAGCATCTTCATTAATGCCTTAACGTCAATGATTTAGAATTAGATTATCAAATTAATGATTTCAAATTCTTTTGTTATTAAGCTAATTGATATGAAATTCAAATAATAGAGTAGAGTATTTGTTGTTGTTAAGTCAAATTTAAGCTTATATTATGTTGCCATGGCATGTAATGCCTAACATAACGTACGTTTTCTAACATAAGCTAAAAATTGCATTCCTTCAGTTGGAAAGGATCCCGTCAATTCATTGCGAGCAAAATTCAAAGTCTTTAAGGATTTGACCGCAATAATTGATTCAAACTAATTAGTGTCGTTTAAAGAATTTTAACTAAGATCTAATACTAATTTTCAAGTTCTCTAATCATGCATGACATCATTTTCCAATATGTAGTTAATTTATTAATTTATTTTATTATGAAATAAAGAAAAAAAATCATATAAGAATGTATTTAGAAGAAACATAGTGATTTAGAACTAAATATGCAAGATTCAGACTTTTATTCATAATAAAGAATTGAAAATTAAAAATCATGAATATATATATATATATATATATATATATTTATATATATATGAGAGTGAAAACAAATAATGACAAATTAAACAAAGTAATGATCAGGACTAGTGCTGCATGTAATTGAATAGTTTGGAGAACACGTACATTTAAGAAATCCAATATAAAGGCTAAAAAGGCTTATAACACGTGATCAATATTCATCTCTAGAAAAATTAGTTTAATTACGAGACTCATCAGTACCTTTGAGTTTGGGGATGAAAGTGATCCATTCAGAAACGGTATAAATTAAAATGACTAAAAGCAATTAGGACCAAGAATTAATAATATAATAGTAGAATATAATTACCTTCAACATGATTTACTCCTTCATCTAACCAAAACATATTCCATGAAAGACTTAATGTCATTAGGGATGTAAGGTTACTTAGAGATGGTATGATGCTGTAGCCAAAGCTATTCCCATCGAGGATCAATGTCTCCAAGTTTCTCAATACCGCTAGCCTTTCGAAACCTACAAATTAAATTAAGAAAATAACTTTTTTCATTGTCCTTTTTTATAAACAAAACAAAATTTTCAATTAAAGCACGCACTTGCCTTGATTTGGGAGGCTACCATTGTACTCATTCCAGCTGATATCCAGCGCGTTCAAATTTCTCAACGTAACTAATTCTATATTAATAATCCAAGTTGACGATAAAGTATAATATTATTAGATATGTAAGTGAATGCTCTGATTTAAAATATATAATTAGATAGAAAAGATCACTTTAATTACGTACGTACCTTGTGCTGGAAAGTATCCCTCCAACTTATTCCGAGTAAGATTTAAAGTCTTGAGCGAAGTGATAGCACCCAGAGATTGTAGAATGCTATTGTCATGACCAAAAAAGTTGTAACCAAGGTTTAAAATTTCCAGATTCCTTAGGGTTGAAAGCTTTTCAAATCCTGCAAAATATATCTTAAGAAATAGATAGAGTTTACAGATTGAGTGAATATTAATTTATATATATTGGAGTGGGTTTAGAATCTTTGAGTGGAGCTGTATAATTTGCGTACACCCTGAATACAAATGTATATCTCCTGGCCGCCTATTGAAAGTGAAACACATGCTTTAACGTTAGCTTAGCTACTTATACTTACAAAATTACAACTTGTAAAATTACAAAAGTATTTATAATTAAAGACCTTTTATATATAAAACTAATATGTGTTTCGAACAAAAATAACAACTTAATTAGGTAATTTTAGAATTTTTAGTTGAAATAATTCAAACTTTTCCAAAAAGGATATACAAAGGCATTATTACAAATAAGATTGAAATTAAAAGTAATAGACACAATATGTGAATTTCAGAATATTATATATTAAAACTCCTCATTCCTCACAACATACGTACCTTCATCTGGTATGCAACCATGGATTGCATTAAAGGATAGATCAAGACTTCTTAACTCCTTGAAAGGCTCTAATAGAGACACATTTAACAACAATGAACGTTTCTCATAATATTTCCTCATTTTGTAATAATAATAATTATCATAATAGTGATAAGTATTAGGATCCTGCATTAAATTGTCGAGGGATAGTTCTATCAGATGACCTGTGGTGGAGTTGCACGTGACCCGCTCCCAATCACAACAATCACTCTTCTCATGGTCGACCCATGAAGGAAGATGATGATAGGCTGAATTATAAGCTCTGAGAGACGGAATGGATATGATAAGAAATGACTTCAAGTGAAGCAGACCAGCTCTCTCTTCCTCCAAGCAACCCATGTACTCATGAGTTTGAACAAAAACCACTAAAACCCAAAGCAAAGCCTTCATTGAGAAATAATATTGTAAGACACCCATATTCATTTCTATATAAAATCTGCTTGTTTTGGCTGTTCTATTGTGAGTATCATGGCTTTCCACAACTCGAATATATATAAGAAAAATGGAACACGGGACTTAATTAAGAGTGTGTTGAGTGGCTGAAATTGAAAGTTAGGAGCTATATTGACTTAGACTAATTAATAATTAGACCCATATCTTACGCATGCATGCAGTAGTGGAGATCACTAGTGCCTTAACTTCCACGTTTAGATAGATATGGGTTGTCATTTTCCACATTGATGTTAAGACATAACTATAAATAATAAATTTACATATTTCATGAGCTGAACTTTTTGAGATAAGTGGTGATTTCATATGGTATTATAGTAGATATCTTGAAGTTTTTGGAACAAATAGTAATTTCATATAATATCAGAGTAAAGGTTTTGAGTTTAAATTCTGACTGTACACTTCATTACTCATTTAGTTAAATGTTTCACATGGTGATTTTACAATTGATAGATTTCTTTTTTGTAAGAATGACAAACAAACTGATCAATAATTTTTTTTGTAGTGATCAGAGGCCGATGTTAGAGAAGACATTGAATGTTCCTTTAATTTCCACGTTCACATGGATAGGTTTTAATTAGTTTCCATGTGCACGGATTGTGACTTGGTCTATAATCCAAGCACTAGCATTTCGAGTTTACGTACCAACCCTACCCAAAAAATAATTGATCCGAGAATGATGGCCATTAAGTCCCTCAACTTGCAGTACTGATAATCAGATCAACATGCAATTTCATGCAACTAAACTTTTTCAAACTTTTTCACATGCAAACAATTTCATCTCAAATTTCTAAACAAAATATAGTATACATTAATTTAATTTTTTCAAATTCACAAAAAAAATAATTTTTTTTTTTACATTATCATGACCCTATTCGCTTGATTCACATCCTCATTTTGTTTTTTAAAATATTAAATTAGAGTGGACCCTTTCAAAACAATATGTAATCCAATGGTCTTCGTACATATATTATATTATATCATTTTTAAAAAATTTATGATTGTATTTAGACTTTGCACCAATTACGGAATCTTATGAGAAACTTTGAAAAAATGAGTTACCGGAGTTGAGAGTACTGCATGTTCATTGGCTGAAGTTTAAAGCTAGGATTTTATTTTCCACATTGACTTGGAGTCTTGGACAAGTTAGACCCATTACTTACACATTACAGAGACCGAGCAATGACTTAATTTCCAAATTTATAAATTTGGATTGGAGGTGTTAGATTCAACAATGACTTGATCATTGACTTGAGGTGCGTTCACTTTTAGTACCGGTTGGAATTTAAAATTTGGAGCACTATTGACTTGGACTGAGGCAAACTTGACCTCAAAAGAGTGGAATTTTAGGTGTTTTCCCTTGAAAGAATATATAAATATACATGCCCTATTTCTAGAAGTAGAAGTTTTAGGCACTGCATATATTTTATATGAGAAATTATATTTGCAATCGTAAGTATGCAAGTGCCGTATAGTCATTTTAAAAAAAAGTAAATAAATATAAGACCCATATGAAAAGAAATTAATTTTTTAATAGTGGATCCCACTCTTTTTCAAAGCGACTGCACGACGTTTATGCATTTTACGACTGTATGTAACATTACTCATGTTATATACGCCTCACTTTGTCCAATTAACAACACCACATGAATTATTAAAAACAAATTTAAAAATATATATTCAAAATAATGTATAGTACCCAAAAATACAAAAAGAGAAAAGGTCAAATTCTTAATTCTTTCTATCATTTTATGTTTGTATTTTTAATTTTTTATTAAGCCATGTAGGGGTGTGCAATTGGATCCAGATCCTGATTTTAAAAACTGGGCGGTTATCCACCCAGATTTAATCCGGACAGATAACCAGATTATAATCGGATATCCGGATTATAACCATCCCAATTTTTTTTTTAAAGACTTTAAAACTTTAAAAAAAATTATAGTTGTTTTCATTTTTTTAAAAAAAATTATGATATCATTAAATTGCCCAGATTTTTTTAAAAAAATGATTTAAAAATCTGATAAGACGATTGCTCCCAAAAGCTGCCTCTCCTAGTAATGGACCTGCTATTGCTCCAGGGACTTGTGGCCTGTACAAAAGATGCATTGCATACAAGAACCAAAGCTCTTCCAAGGTTTCATAAGCAAGTTCATAATAAGGATTATCTGGCTACCCAATAAGATGCATTTAAGGTGTAGATAATAAATGATTTTATAAAGCCAAAACGTTAGATAGACCATTTTGATGAGCAGATCTTCTATTTATTTATTTCCTTATTTCACTTGGCCTAATCTTTTCCTATAGATAGACCATCTTACTGTACATAACAGATGATTTGTTAGACCAATTGGAAATCCCACACTTGTAGCCAAGAATCATGCATTTTCCAAGTCTATAGCAGTATTCCAATCACCTCCAGAACCAGCGTGCTCTACCTCCTTGGTTTCTCCTTTCCCTTGTATCATGCAAAAGTCTTCTTTCCATCTTTGTATATTTTCATATTTGTTCTTGTATAGTTGTCACCTCTCATATTATTTAAATCAAATGAACATGAACGAGAGCGTAAGTTGGCCTCTCTGTTTTATTCTCTATTACTTTCATAAGTTCTTACATGGTATCATCCAGGTAAGGCTTATGCCCAATAAACACGATCCTACAACCCAGCTTCCGCACCACAATATCCAAACACAATGGCCTCTTCCTTTCAAACTACACCTTAGTTTCAGAAATTGGACGGCCCCAATTATCTTACCTGGCGGATCCAATTTCTTGTTTTTCTAAAGAGTTATGACATTGTTGGTCTTGTTGATGGCACCAATCCTACTCCAGCCAAGACTCTGCCCGACGGCGCACCGAATCTGAAGTTCACTACCTAGTCGAAGAAAGAACATAGTGTTCTCAGTTGGCTCTATGCCTCCATTTTGTTCATTGTGTCCTTTAGGGAAATCCAAATAATTACTCTTTAGTGACTCAACTCGTCAAACAAATCATCCTTTAGCACTTATTCATTCAGATGTATGGACATCTCCTGTGTATTCGGTTGGTGGATCAAAATATTATGTTCTTTTTGTTGAAGACTTTTCTCGTTTTACTTGGCTATATCCCATCAAATTTAAAAATGAGGTATCGGCAATCTTTAAACAATTCAAAACTCTCGTGGAAAATGTGTTTTCTTGTAAAATTCCACAATTACAAACCGATAATGGCGGTGAATTTACCTCCACCGTTTTTAAATCTTTTTTACAAGAAAATGGCATCTTTCATCGACTAACGTGCCCTCATACCTCCCAACAAAATGGGATCGCCGAAAGAAAACATCGTCACATAATTGAAACCGGCTTAACTCTTCTAGCTCGATCCCACCTGCCCAATACATATTGGCCCAATGCTTTCCTCACGTTTATCTTATAAATCGTCTTCCCACAAAAGTCTTACATCATTTGATGCCTTTCTACATGTTCCATAAAACAGTTCCCAAATACTCACATCTTAAAATTTTTGGCTTTGCATGTTTTCCTTTACTCAGGCCATATGAAACTCACAAACTCTCTTTCCAGAGTAAAGAATGCATCTTTATAGGATATGCCAATCAAAAACGTGGGTATAGGTGTCTTGACTACAACACTGGTCGTGTATATGTGTTGCGTAACGTCATTTTTAATGAACAAGATTTTCTTACGACACGTGGAGTCCTCTCTTCTACTGCCTTGCCGAGTACGAGTTCCTCAGGTACATCTCCTTCCCCGTTTTCATTTCCACATTTGCAAACCAATATTTCTCCAAACACAGATGCAGACTTCACCATCCCCAACCCAGAAATTTCAGACCCCCCTCTTACCTTTCAATCTTCCAAAAATCAACCAGAAATTCCATCGCACCCAATATTCAATCCTCCCATCACGGCTTCAACTCCCAACTCGATCTCGTCAGCCACAACCCTATTCGTTCCTCCCACCACGGCTTCCACTCCCCACTCAATCCCGTCAAGCCCAACCCAGTCCGACAGCCAAACCATTAACCCCAACCAAGTCACAACCCGATCAATGACTGGACATTCCAAACCCAAAATATTCCAAGACTTCACCTCTTTCTATTCAACTCGGCATCCCCTGCAGGTACTCTCCACAGTAGTCACCGACACTGAGCCTTCCACCTACACACAAGCTGCTTCTTCTCCCCAATGGCGTGCTACGATGGGCTCCGAGTTTGACGCATTAATGGTGAATGGGACTTGGTCACTCTGCCCTCGTCCACCCGGTAAGCACGTTGTTAGAAATAAATGGGTGTTTAAGATCAAACAGCTCTCTGATGGTAGTGTTGAGCGCTATAAAGCGCGTTTAGTTGCAAAGGTGTTTGATCAACAATATGGCATTGACTATGCCGAAACATTTTCACCAGTAGTGAAGCACGCCACAGTTCGTATGGTTCTGGCCTTGGCAGTCTCTTTTCACTGGAATATACGACAGTTAGATATTTCAAATGCATTTTTGCATGAGTTTTTGGATGAAGAAGTATTTATGGAGCAACCTCAAGGGTTTGTTGATGAGAATTATCCAGATCATGTGTGTCGTTTGCACAAGTCCCTGTATGGCCTCAAACAAGCACCATGTGCTTGGTTTCGCCGTCTATCACAATCTCTGTTGGAATATGGTTTATTGAGTCTACTGCGGATTACTCTCTTTTTATCTATGCTACTGACTCAGTCAAATTATATGTGTTGGTTTACGTTGATGACATTCTCGTCACTGGTTCCAGCAAGGATGCTATTGATTCATTCATTTTATCTCTCAAGAATTCATTTCTAGTTAAAGATCTGGGTGAACTGAGTTTTTTTCTAGGTGTCCAGGCTAGTCGTGATCAAAATGGGCTACACCTACGTCAAACCCGGTATATCACTGATATGCTTGACAGCACCAAGATGGTGGGTGCTAAACCTCTCAACTGTCCAACCACCTCTGGACCGAAACTCTCTTCAACAGAAGGTGAGCTTTTATCCAATCCAACTGAATATCGCCGTGTAGTTGGGGCTCTTCAGTATTGTACAATCTCGCACCCTGACATTGCATATGTTGTCAATCAATTGTGCCAATTTATGCACAATCCTAGAGAGCCCCATTGGATTGTTGTGAAACGAGTGCCTCGCTACCTTAAGGGTAGTATTGACTATGGTCTCTACTTTTCTACTGGTGCTATAAACTTACAAGTTTATTGTGACTCCGATTGGGCTGGCAACCTGGTGATCGTCGAAGCACAACTGGGTATGGCATATTTCTTGGCCAAAATCTCATCACCTGGACAGCCAAGAAACAACCAATTGTATCCAAGAGTAGCACCGAAGCGGAATACTGCAGTTTGGCAATTCTAACCGTTGAACTATACTGGATACGAATGCTTATGAAGTAACTTGGTGTCCTCTTATCTTCCACTCCAACCATTTGGTGTGACAATGTTGGAGCAATTGCTTTGGTATCCAATCCGGTGTTTCACGCTCGAACTAAACATGTTGAAGTCGACTACCATTTTATTAGAGAAAAAGTTATGAATAAAGACATTCAAGTCAAGTATCTTTCTACTCAAGATCAGATTGGCGATATTTTCACAAAAGGCCATACTACTCCTCGATTTATTTTCCTACGGTCCAAACTAATGGTGATTTTAATCCCCATCACTTTGAGGGGGCGGGGGGTGTTAGACCAATTGGAAATCCCACACTTGTAGCCGAGACTCCTGCACTTTTCAAGTCTATAGCAGGATTCCAATCATGTCCAGAACCAGCGTGATCTACGTCCTTGATTTCTCCTTTCCCTTGTATCATGCAAAAGTCTTCTTTCCATCTTTGTATATTTCCATATTTGTTCTTGTAAAGCTGTAACCTCTCATTATTTAAATCAAATGAAGATGAACGAGAGCGTAAGTTGGCCTCTCTGTTTTATTCTCTATTACGTTCATAAGTTCTTACATGAGTAATCAGAAGCAGAAGTGTAATTCAAATTCTATTTTACTTATTTTCTACATGATATCATCGACTTATTTTCTACAATACTGTGCAATCACCACCCTCCGAAGAAACAGGAAGTCAAGCAAGTCAAAACACAGCATATTCTAGACGACAATAAGCAGAACAGTGGCAATAACGAGAAAAAAAAATCCAAACTTTATGGTCCTCAAAGATGCAAAACTTCACACTACCATTTCCTTCTGAGCCTTAGTTGAGTTTAATGGCACCAGTATCTGCTAGGAGGCAACTATGTAATCCACTACTCATTGCCACTCCATAATCCAAAAATGACCTTGTACTGAAGATACCACTATACTAATTGTTGGCTGCAATTGTTCTATAAGGAGATCTGACTATTGAGAGCATCTATGGCTTCTAAGGAAGCATGCATAACAATGGATTGATATGGTCAAAAGGAAACCAGAAAGATTAATACTTCGATGAAAAGACATAACAAGGGAAGTTTAAGGAAGCTAAATGTCAACTGAAAATATCTATTTTCACTATATAAAGGGCAAATCCTGCAAAATCCAGTAATATCATAGCCCAAAATTCAAACAAGCTAAGAATTTCCCTTTTGTAATCAAGTTGATAAGCAGGCAAACGAAGCAAAATCCAGTAATATCATAAGCCCAAAATCAGAACAAGCTAAGCATGTCCTATTGGAGAAAAAGGTAAATTCAGTAAACTAGACTTATCTTCCAAATTGAGGTAATAACAGGATCGATCGTACAAATACAATGAGGGATAGAATAATCATGAAAAGACCTCCGTAAATAATCCGGGTTGCCACATGAGCAAGCACTTCAGAACTGGTGTTTGCGTGAAGCCATTTCCTCAATTCAAAATGTACCTGCCATATAGTTAAAAATCCTTGTTTTCACTTAACTAAATGGTTAAGACTTGCCCCACGTTATAATCAAAAAATTACTTAACTGATATGACCAATAATTTTAATATATAGATGGGATACATAGAGTTGTCATCATTTGACGGTTAGAGCATGATCTAAACATTTTAATAATGAAAACAAAAGACAATGCCTTACTTCCGGAGCCTGAGCTGGAGTTGCAACCTTCCCAGTACCAACAGCCCACACAGGCTCATAGGCCAAACAGAAAAAATAGGCTAATAAGGTATAGAAATAAACTTACAGAGCAAAGAAAAAATAATATAAACCAGACAAACCAAAAAAATCCCTAATTTCATACGAATCTAACAGAAATACGAGAAACATTTGAGAAAAATCCCTAAGTACAAAGAAAGATACCTTATGAGCTTAGAGAGAGAAGGACGAAGTTTCTGTTTCCGTGTTTCGGTGAGGTCGAGAGACTTGAGAGAGAACAGATCCTTGAGAGAGAAGGCCAGAAGGGATTCCGTGTTTCGTCTTAAATCCTAGATGCGTAAGTTCGTAAAGCCCAGATGCGGATGCAAGAAGACTGAAGGCGAAAGGCTTCGAGTTCGAGAGAGAAGGAGGATTCGAGAAGACGATATAGAGTGAAAGACGGAGCGGTTTTTATTTTAAAGGACCCGATTACGGATAACCGAGTCACAGAACCGGATTCATAATCTAACAAAAGCGTATCCTCCAACAAGCACAAATTAAAAGGCAGCTAAAACATATAGATACCCAAGTGGAGAAAACAGGAAGGTACCTCTTACCAATTTATGAAAACAAAAAGGCAAAGCCTATAGAACAAAGACATACAAATCCAAGGATCTATCATATAGATACTAAAAGCAAGCAAACACAATATCAATGACATCTTTGTATCTTTGTGAAAGAAAAATGCAAACATTCACAAAATCATAGTAACAGCACACAATTGGTAACAGATCAAATCTTGAACCAGAAATTTCAACATAAAACTTAACATAACAACATTCCAATGGCCACATCGCGGTGATTAAACACACCCATCAAAGAAATCCAATTATATTGCAAGCATAATCCACATAGCTAACAATAGAAATGCCACGTCCTAATAATCAACCATATATGCCAGTAACAATAAGTCTTCAAGCTTCTTATGGTTACACAAAAGAGATGAAATGAGATGAGAAATATGTGAATAGTAATTGTAATGATTAGATGAAAAATTAAAAAATGTTTGTGTTTGAATAGTGTTTGAATGTTGGGATTAGATGAGATTAAATGAGATAAGATGAGATGAGATGAGATGAGATGATTTCAAAGGTTTGTGAAACCAAACTAGGCCTAAGTGTTAGGGACCTCGGTCAAGTCCCTAAACACTATGTTCTCCGCGCCAATGGTGGTGTTGTGATGACCGAACCTCCGTTCCTCTCTTGCTTGATTCTCAGACAATGATGGTCAAGATGACCACTTGGGTAGGGTTAGGTCAAGTGTTTAGGCTAGGTTGGGTGAATGGTATGGTGGATAAGGGTGGCTAAGTGTATGGTGGCTAGGGCTCAAAGTGGTGCACGGCAATGGGTAGCCATGAGGTTGGCGCCACTTTAGGTTTTGGAAGAATGAGTGGGGCGGCTAGGGTTTGGTTTAGGGTTTAGGAAATTAGGGCAAAGGTGGTTCGGCTAGGGTTGGCCGAACACTCAAGGGGAAGTGATTGTGGGAGGTTCCTAAAATTAAGGAACCTAATTGGGTTTGATTTGGCCAAAAAGGGGGAAGTGATTGGGTCAACTAGGGATTCCTTGATTAAAGGAATCCTAGTATGGTAAGTGTTGGGCGGCTAGGGATCTTCCAAATAAGGAAGGTGGTGGCCGAATATGCTAGGGCTCACACGGTAGGGTTTCGGCGACTAGGGTTTGGAAGAGTCCAACAATTTATGGAAAGTAGACTAACACTTGGTGACTCAACTTTCCAAGGCAAAAAGGATTGAATAGCCGAAATTAGTGAAGAACTTTGAGAACAATTCTAAGAACACAAGTAAGAACACTTATGTCTTGAACCAATAAGAAAGAACAATGAGATAATTCAACCTTGATTCACGAGTTGCACACGTATTGAAATAAACCTCTTATATTGATAATCCAACTTGGATTCTTGAATTGAACCAAGTTGCAAGAACAAGATAATCGAATTACACTTATTCAAATAATTGCAAAGTGTAATCCTCTTCTTAGGATCAACGAATATCACCCAAAAAGCCCAAGTGCAAAGGCACCGAAAATAATCTCTCAAACAATAATTCCCTCACTAAGAGTTTTGCCAAAAGATGTGAATGAAATGATTAAGGGTCCTATTTATAGGTTACAACTTGGAAACCCCCAATAGGTCCCTTGAAAGTAAATAACAATTAAATAACTAATCAAATAAATAAACAATAACATAGAGCCATGGACTAAACCATGGTGTGGCATGCACGGGCCCATTGTGGCCAAGTGGTTGCATGTTGGTTGGTCCATGGCTAGGTGCATGGTTCGGCATGGCCCAAGCTAGTGGCTTGGGCGTTGGCTGCAAGGCACTGGCTGGAGCCGTGCGCTGGGTGGCATGCCTGGTGTGCATGCCACTGGCCTGCTCTGCAAGGCACGGGCTGGAGCCGTGCGCTGGATAGCACGCCATGGGGCGTGCCACTAGCCTCGCTGATGCGCTGCAGGAAGGGCGTGGGCATGCTGGCATGCGGCAAGGGGGCCTTGGTCAACCTAGTGTGCGGCAGGAGGGCTAAGGCCTGCTGGTGTGCGGCATGGTCAGTCTGGGCGTGCGCGCGCGCGCGCGGGCTGGCCTGCCTGTGCGGCGCATGGTTGCCCGCATGGCCTTACGGCACAAATATGCGCGCAGGGCCACGCGGCCCACTGATGTGCGCACGGGCCTACGCATGGTGAAGCGCCTGGACGTGTGGCCCGTTGGGGCGCTTAGTGCAACGCGGATGTGCGTGCGGTCTTGTGCTGCGGGCATGGGCGTGCGGCCCTCTGATGCGCGTGATGCCGCGAGCATGGGCGCGCGGTGCTTTGCCATGCGCATGCTAGCCTTGCTAGCCCGCATGCTGGGCACCCCATGGGTGGTCCCCCACGGGCCAAGGCATGGTTGAGGGCTAGCCAAGGTATCTCCCCCCACCATGACTAAGGCATGGGCGGCTCCTCTAGAGGCAACTCGACGTGGGGGTTTAACAATCCCCCTCTCTTTAACTATATCCTTGCCCTCAAGGATAAATTCTGAGAACCTTGTCCTTATATCATCATAGTCCTCCCAAGTAGCCTCTTCTCTTGGGGCTTTACCCCACTTGATCAAAACTTGCCACACACCTTTTCTCATTGTCCCTCTTGGAACCACCCTATAATTGAGAGCTTCTTTTGGTTGTAAGAGCATACGCCCTTCATCATCAAACTTTGGTAGCTCTTCTACAATAAGACTAGGGTCCCCAATCCTCTTCTTGAGCACGGTTACATGGAACACCGGGTGGAGTTTGGAACTTGGAGGAAGTTCCAATTTATATGCCACTTCACCCAACCTTTCAAGCACTTTGAAAGGTCCATAGTATTTCTTGGCCAACTTCAAATTAAGCTTTTTCCTCAATGTTCTTTGGCCAAATGGTTGGAGCTTCAAATACACATAGTCCCCAACCTCAAAGGAAACCATTCTTCTACCCTCATCATAATATTTCTTCATTCTTTGTTGAGCCTTAACAAGCTCCTTCTTTACCTTCACTAGGATTTCATCTCGAGTTATCAACTCATTTTCCACTTCATCATTCTTAGCCGTACCCCTCTCATAGTTCACCAATATAGATGGTGGCCTCCCATAAACAACCTCAAACGGACTTCTTTGTATGGAGGCATGAAAAGAAGTATTGTACCAGTATTCGGCCAAAGACAAGTACTCACCCCACTTCTTTTGATCTTCATGGCAAAAACACCTTAAATATTGCTCAAGTGTTCTATTGACAATCTCCGTTTGCCCATCGGTTTGAGGGTGGTAAGATGAACTTACCTTCAATTTGCTACCTTGTAGCTCAAATAATTCCTTCCAAAAGGAACTCATGAACACTCTATCTCTATCCGTGACAATGCTCTTGGGAAACCCATGAAGTTTCACCACATGATCAATAAAAGCCTTGGCCACACTCTTGGCCGAGTATGGATGAGTAAGAGAAATAAAGTGGCTATATTTGCTTAGCCTATCAACCACAACAAAAATCACCTCAAACCCGCCACTACTAGGTAGCCCTTCAATGAAGTCCATACTCAAATCTTCCCAAATCAAATTAGGAATAGGCAATGGTTGCAACAACCCGGATGGTGGTCTTGTCTCATACTTAGACTTTTGGCACACATCACATTCCGCTACAAGCTTCTTCACGGCCTTCTTTATCCCTTCCCAATAGAAAAAATGTTTGACTCTTATATAAGTTCTCAACCAACCCGAGTGGCCTCCCTCTTTGCTATTGTGGAAGTGATCAAGGATCTCCTTTCTTAAATTCGGCACATTAGGGACATACACATAGTTCTTATAGTAGATTAAGCCCTCTTTAAACTTGAAACCGATTACCCCACTACCTTGAGCTTCTAAAAGCTCTACAATCTCTATGGCCCTTGCATCAAGTTTTGTTGCCTCCCGGATTTTGTCCCATACTCTCCACTCGGCCCCACTCAAGGCCATCAAACTATCATCATTCTCATCATGTACTTGCCACAATATTGAGCTTCCTTCTTTTCTACTAAGTGCATCCGCAACCTTGTTCTCCTTTCCGGGTTGATACACTATGTCATACTCAAAACCCAATAATTTGACAAAGAATTTTTGTTGTTCCGGAGTTACTATCTTTTGTTGCAACAAGTGCCTCAAGGCTTGTTGATCCGTGATTATAGTGAACTTCCTTCCCAACAAGTATGGTATCCGTACCTTCACGGCATGAACAACCTTAAGCATCTCCCTTGCATAAGTACTCCACGCCTTTTTCATAGGTCCTAGTGCCTTGGAAATAAAAGCTATTGGCCTTTTTTCTTGGACCAAAACAGCCCCTATTCCCTCACCACTTGCATCGGTATACACTTCAAAGATTTTCTCAAAATTCGGCAATGCTAATGCGGGAGTGGTGGTCATTGCTCTTTTCAATGCATCAAAAACTTCCCTTGCTTCTTAGGTCCATGCAAAATTGTCCTTCTTTAACAAAGAAGTGAGTGGCTTAGCAATAAGCCCATAGTTCTTCACAAACCGCCTATAGTAGCCGGTTAACCCCAAGAAACCCCTCAAGGCCGAAACATCACTAGGCAATGGCCAATCAACCATGGCCTCTATCTTCCTTTGATCCACCTTAACTCCTTCACCCGAAATGAAATGCCCCAAATATTCAAGCTCTTTTTCCATGAAAGCACATTTAGATGCTTTAATGAAAAAGTGGTGTTCTTCAAGTATCTTCATCACCACCTTCAAATGTAGATTGTGATCTTCTATGTTCTTAGAGTACACCAAGATATCATCAAAGAAAACCAAAACAAATTTTCTCAACAAGGGCTTGAAAATGGTGTTCATGGCGACTTGGAATGTAGAAGGTGCATTACACAATCCAAACGGCATCACAAGGTATTCATAGTGCCCATTATGAGTTCTAAAGGCCGTCTTGTGGACATCATTTTCCTTCATACGGATTTGGTGGTAACCTGCCCTCAAGTCAAGCTTAGAAAAGATGCTAGCCCCATGCAACTCACCCAACATCTCATCCACGGTAGGTATGGGAAACCTATCCTTGATGGTGGCTTCATTCAAAGCCCTATAATCCGTGCAAAATCTCCAAGTACCATCCTTCTTTCTTACCAACAAAACCGGTGAAGAAAAAGGACTATTGCTAGGCCTTATCAAGCCTCCTTTCACCATCTCTTCCACTTGTCTCTCTATCTCTTCTTTTTGAAAATGAGCATACCGGTATGGTGGAACATTCACCGGTTTGCTCTCATCTTCCAAGGCAATGGTGTGGTCAAAAACTCTAGAAGGTGGCAAGGTGGTTGGCACCTCTAGAACTCCTTTGTGGTCCCTCAAGACCTCTTGTACCTCCACGGGCAGCAAGGACAAATCATCCTTCTTGCTCCCCTCTTCACCTTTTTCCACCTCAAATAGTGCCCCTTGCTTTACTAGAATGATGGCAAAGCAACTAGCTCTACCTTTAAACAATTTTTCAAACATCATGGCCTCACAAGACCTCACCTCCTTGGAGGTCAAAGCTGTCCATAACTTCTTTTTAGACCCAATCCGAAATTCCATAGTCATCTTCTCATAATCATTAACAACTTTGCCAATACCTTTGAGCCATGCATTGCCCAAGACGACATCCAGTCTCACTAATGACAAAACATGCAAGTCCGCCACAATCCTTACACCTTGGACATTCATTTTAACTTCTTTCACAAGGCTCTCACATCTCAACTTGTCTCCATTAGCCACTTTAACATCAAAAGGCTCAATGGTGCTTGGTTTCAACCCAACCTTGGTGACAATGTTGGAATTGATGAAGTTGTGTGTTGAGCCACTATCCACCAACAAAGTGACTTCAAATTTCCCAATCCATGCCATGACCCTCATGGAAGTGGGCCTTTGGACCCCGGACATAGCATTGAGTGACAATTCGGCATCTTCTTCTTCCTCACTAGGTTTGGCCTCCTCTTGTTCGGATTCACCATTTGAAGTCTCTTCATTCTCTTCATCTTCAATCAACACATAGGCCTTACCCGACTTGCAAGAATGTTCCTTGCTCCATTTATCTCCACACTTGAAGCATAGGCCTTTCTTAATTCTTTCTTGGACTTCCTCTCTAGAGAGTTTCTTAACCTCATATGGCTTAGGTTTGGAAACCTCCATCTCCACCTTAGTTTTCCAAGGTGCTTTGGTTTGTAAAGTTTTTTAGGCTTTACTCCCCACATCCTTGGAAAATCTTCTCTCCATGGTACCACTTTCTTCAAGGATTTCGGCCATCCTCATCACTTCTTGGATTCTAGTGAGTTGCTTCA
Source organism: Juglans mandshurica (assembly GCA_022457165.1). NCBI lineage: Eukaryota > Viridiplantae > Streptophyta > Magnoliopsida > Fagales > Juglandaceae > Juglans > Juglans mandshurica. Next base: position 46,307,786 of record CM039619.1, read on the forward strand.
ACTTGAGCTCCTTGGCTAACCAAGGCTTCAAGCCATCAATGAATGTGCCAACAAGTGCCTCTTCGGACCACCCCCTCACAAGGGTTTGTAGTTGCCGAAATTCCTCTATATATTGGTGAACCTTTCCTTCTTGTTTTAATTTAGCCAATTGCCCATGATGGTTGATGGTGGGCGAAGGGCCAAATTGGAGCAAGAATTCCTTCTCAAATGCGGTCCAACCCATTCTTCTATCATCCTTTTCGTATTGGTCCCTAATCCATCTCCACCACTTGTTAGCTTTGCCTTCCAAGTAAAAACAAGCCGTGGACACTCTCTCTCTTCTAGGCACCTCATAGGTATGGAAGTAATGGTCAACCTTGTCAAGCCATTCATAAGGATCTCCCCCATTGAATTTAGGAAAATCTACTTTGGGTCTCTTGGGTCCCCGGTCATTAACCCGGTTTCCCCTTCTCTCCTCATGGAATTCGTCATCAAATCTTCTTCCATAATAACCACCATTTCTATATAGTGGTTGTATCTTCTATCCTCACGGTGATCATGGCCAAAGGGCCTCTCTTCTTCATGAGCATGTTCGGCCTCATGGCCTTCTTCATATCTAGGTACCTCGTACCTAATGTCTTGTGGTCTTGCTCTCAAACTTGGACTCCCTTGGTGGCTTCCACCATGAATTCATCTCTCCACCACCACATTGCCTTGCTCCACATGTCCACCTCTTCTCATCTCCACCCTTGGTGGTTCATTCACAAGATCATGCATGGATTCGGATACACTAGTTTCAACTCCCTCCACAAAAGCATCATGCCTTTGCCCATTTGCTTCATGTCGTGGAGCTTGCCCTTCAACAAGTCTTCTTTCTATCCTTTCAATGTTCTCAAGTGTTTCCCTTCTCATGGCTTCCATGGTCCTTCTTTGCTCTTCACTTTCACGGGTGGTGTTGTTCAAAGCCATCCTAAGTTCGGCCATTGTAGTATTGACCTCACTTAAGATGTCAAGACCCTTGTGTTGTGCTCTTCTAATTTCTCAATACGTCCCCGGTTGGAGACTTTCTTCCCCTCGGCCTCTTGGTGGCTTGTAGACATGATGCTTGCAAACTACTCTCTTGAACACTTGCAAACTAAGCTTGCAAACTGAAAATTCTGGTTGATGGAGCTTTGGACAGCAACTTGCACTCTTCAATGGTGATAGGAAGGGCTCACAAGTCCAACCTTGAGTTGCCCACCTTAGAAGATGGACAACCCCTCTTGCACAAGCTCTAGTCCAACCTCGGATCCTCCACCTTCAAGGGTGGTCGATCCCTTCAAGAACACTACTCCGTCCTCCACCTCAACCCCCAAACTTCATATTTCACAATTCACAAAGAAACAAAAAAAAAATTGGGATCCAACGAGGGTCTCCCCCAACCAATTCACAAAGTTCGGGTTAACGCGTCATTTACCTCTTGGAGAAGTGAGAACTTCTCAAAGTTCACCAAGCATGAATCCTCTCAATGAAAGCACCAATTAATGTTAGGGACCTCGGTCAAGTCCCTAAACACTATGTTCTCCGCGCCAATGGTGGTGTTGTGATGACCGAACCTCCGTTCCTCTCTTACTTGATTCTCGGACAATGATGATCAAGATGGCCACTTGGGTAGGGTTAGGTCAAGTGTTTAGGCTAGGTTGGGTGAATGGTATGGTGGATAAGGGTGGCTAAGTGTATGGTGGCTAGGGCTCAAAGTGGTGCACGGCATGGGTAGCCATGAGGTTGGCACCACTTTAGGTTTTGGAAGAATAAGTGAGGCGGCTAGGGTTTGGTTTAGGGTTTAAGAAATTAGGGCAAAGGTGGTTCGGCTAGGGTTGGCCGAACACTCAAGGGGAAGTGATTGTGGGAGGTTCCTAAAATTAAGGAACCTAATTGGATTTGATTTGGCCAAAAAGGGGGAAGTGATTGGGTCAACTAGGGATTCCTTGATTAAAGGAATCCTAGTATGGTAAGTGTTGGGCAACTAGGGATCTTCCAAATAAGGAAGGTGGTGGCCGAATATGCTAGGGCTCACAAGGTAGGGTTTCGGCCACTAGGGTTTGGAAGAGTCCAACAATTTATGGAAAGTAGACTAACACTTGGTGACTCAACTTTCCAAGGCAAAAAGGATTGAATAGCCGAAATTAGTGAAGAACTTCGAGAACAATTCTAAGAACACTCAAGAACACAAGTAATAACACTTATGTCTTGAACCAATAAGAAAGAACAATGAGATAATTCAACCTTGATTCACGAGTTGCACAAGTATTGAAATAAACCTCTTATATTGATAATCCAACTTGGATTCATGAATTGAACCAAGTTGCAAGATCAAGATAATCGAATTACACTTATCAAAGAATTGCAAAGTGTAATCCTGTAATACCCTGCATTGCCAGACCCCTTTGAACTGGTGCGTTCATTGAGCCTAAACTATTTTGGTGGTATATTTTATTTTGTTTATTTGATTTTATTTATTTATATATTTTTTTCTTTTAGTTGTTTAGAGACCCGAAGCTCTAGATGAAAACAATATTAATCTTGTTCAGAGCCTAGCCGTGAGATCGCGCGGGTCCAGACTTCATCGCACGACGTACATCCAATTCTATTTCATGCACGTCCAGCATTCCCTTTTTAATTAGGTTTGTTCTACTTTCTACTTATGGTTATGTATAAGTTTAAGTTTCCTCAACCCTAGTTCGTGTGCCGCAGCCCTCATTTCACGCCTCAACACACTAGAACCGTGGCCATTGCATCAGTTCCCTACCCTCAAGGCATCAAACTGCAAGCCTCGTTCAGCTGTCCAACCACCCGCACAGCCAGGCCAGTGCAGTATTCTCCGCCGAACGCAGTCCACACACACGGAACGACAGCCACACTTAGCCGCCACCAACGTTGCACCGTAACACCTCTGCTTGGCAGCTCCTCCGCCACACGAAACCGAGAGCCACCACCCTCTCCGTGTAAACACCACTCTTGGTTGCACCACTGAAAAGCAAAACACTAGCCAGCCATCAGGTCGCCACTTTCCCCCGGATCTAGCCACGCGGAAGCTCAGCCCCGTAGCCGCCGCCCAACGCATTCGTAGCCTCCATTTCAAGCCCCGAAAATCCCCTGTTTTAGTTGTCTAAAACAGAGCATCCTACAGCCGCTGCAATCACCCCCACCGAGAGCTTCACCGCGCTGTGCCTCCACAGAAACTGCCGGCGAGGACTTTCCCCCACCCCGGTCCTCCGCACGCTGCCTCAGTTTTCCCACGGTAAGCGCGCCACTTCTGGTTGAGGGTTCTTTCTTTTCGGTCTCTCTCGTTCTCTTACCGTCTCTCTCTCTCTCTCTCTCTCTCTCTCTCTCTCTCTCTCTCTCTCTCTCTCTCTCTCTCTCTCTCGGTTTCAGCTCTCTCTCCCTCTCTTCCCGTACGACGCCGTCGAGGAAGGTCATCACCACCTCTGTCCAGCGTTTGTCGCACTCCCACGGTGCTGCTCCCTCGAGTTTCTTTCTCGTGGGTATGTCTCTACCGTCACTTGCATTTTTGCCTCTTCTGATTTTAGTTTTGTTGTTAATAACAGTTACTTAAAAAGGAAATTGTGGTTTTCTCGAGTAACAGGTAGGAGAAAAATGTCTTCTTTTTTTTTTTACCGTTTCGCCCTTTTGTTTAAATCATCAACTAAGTTGATATTTTTTTTTACTGAAATGTGTTTCGGATGAAGGGTATTTATCTATTTATTTATTTTTGGTTGTTATGTTAAAATGAGTTTTGGGTTTAAGTCTCATAAAACATTATTTTTGTGTAGAAAATATTTTAACAATATTGTTAACAAAAACTCTAATTTTTTTTAGAGGAGTTTTGCATGGCGTATTTTATAAGACTTTTTAAAGTAGTCTAAATATTCTATTAATTTATAATACATTGTTGGTACTTTAGATATTTTTGAAGATTACTCTTTATTGAGTTCCGCAAATGCCTAAATATTTGTTCGATTAAATCTCTTATTTGGTACGAATTCGACTAAGTGGATATTAGTGGTTTTAGATAATGGTGGTATTATAGGAATTATTAGAATTCTAGGTTTGGAGGATTTAAAATAGGTTCTTAGGTTCAAATATCGAAATACATGATTGATTGAAAATTTACAGAATTTGCGTGATTTTTATAGGTGACGATTAATATTTATTCGGCTTCGTTGAGGAATTTTGAAAGATTAAAGAATCCAGGTAAGCGGGGTTCCTATGCTGGATTTGCATAAAAATAAATGAACTGAGGTTGGTTTGTAAAAATGTGCATGTTGTTTTAAAAAGAAAAAGTGAAAAACAACCTCAGTATATGTTTTGCATTCCCTCATGAGATACGTATGAAAGAGAAAATAAATGTTTGACATGAAATGTGTAGACATGAGCAATATTTGACATGTTTCTGAAATATACAAAAGAGCGAATATGATATCATTGAAATTTTATGCATGTGATATGCAATGATATGGATCTGTTTTTGATCAAATAGAAATGATATGAATATGTTTCGCACGTGTTTTGATATGATATGGATATGATAAAACTTTGGCATACTTATCTGTTCTAAATATGGTTCTGATATGATGATACTGTTCACTTGATATGGTTGGTACCACCATGATATGGTATGAGTGCACCCACTTTGGAAACAAAGTGGTCTTTTTACGTGTTCTTTCCTGTGTGCACACTCGGGGCTCCGAGATTGAAAAAGGGGAAGTTCACCACATGATACTGCCTGGTTTGGCCACCGGGGATAGCACAACCCTACCACGGGGGTTAAACATGGTATATGATATGACATGATAAGATGAAGATGTTCAGTTATGTTATGCCAAAGTGTTTTTTAATATGAAATAGATCCTCATATATGAATTGTTGACTTGAGTATGAAATGTTTGAAAAGTCGCTCTGATTTTCTGATAACACGATTTCTGAGATCTGCATATAAAAATAAAATGTTTTGTTTCTGCATATTGAACTTTCTGAAAAGGCTCATGTTTACATGCTAGTATATGTTCTCTGCTTACTGAGTTGTTGATAACTCACCCCCCTTATCTTCATATATTTTCATATGATATTAATTTCCCAGCTGGGGGTCAGGAATAGAATTGAAGCTGGCTAGATATGGATGGAAGGATTGGGTACTTTAGAGTACTATTGTTAGTAGATGGATTTAACATGAGCATTTGAAGTACTTTACGTTGTTTGGACCTATTGACACCTAAAGATGTATTGTTATATTTTTGAGGTTATTGGGAGATTGTGGACCCCTTTTGGTTTATGTTTTGTAATGATAACTTTTGGAGTTTTATTATGGTTATTTGGAAGAATATGAATTGTGTGCTAAACATGAAGTCCTTGGAGTTTTAAGTGCTTGGAGGGACAGGTTTGTTAGTGACATGAGTTAACTCTCCGGACCCTCGGGTGCGGGGCGTTACAAATCCTCTTCTTAGGATCAACAAATATCACCCAAAAAGCCCAAGTGCAAAGGCACCGAAAATAATCTCTCAAACAATAATTCCCTCACTAAGAGTTTTGCCAAAAGATGTGAATGAAATGATTAAGGGTCCTATTTATAGGTTACAACTTGGAAACCCCCAATAGGTCCCTTGAAAGTAAATAACAATTAAATAATTAATTAAATAAATAAACAATAACATAGAGCCATGGACTAAACCATGGTGTGGCATGCATGGGCCCATTGTGGCTATGTGGTTGCATGTTGGTTGGTCCATGGCTAGGTGCATGGTTCGGCATGGCCCAAGTTGGTGGCTTGGGCGTTGGCTGCAAGGCACGGGCTGGAGCCGTGCGCTGAGTGGCATGCCTAGTGTGCATGCCACTGGCCTGCTCCGCAAGGCACGGGCTGGAGCCGTGCGCTGGATAGCATGCCATGGGGCATGCCACTAGCCTCGCTGATGCGCTGCGGGAAGGGCGTGGGCGTGGGCGTGCTGGCATGCGGCAAGGGGGCCTTGGTCAACCTGGTGTGCGGCAGGAGGGCTAAGGGCCTGCGGGGGTGCGGCATGGTCAGTCTGGGCGTGCGTGCTCGCGCGGGGGCTAGCCTGCCTGTGCGGCGCACGGTTGCCCGCATGGCCTTGCGGCACAAATATGCGCGCAGGGCCACGCGGCCCACTGATGTGCGCACGGGCCTGCGCATGGTGAAGCGCCTGGGCATGTGGCCCATTGGGGCGCTTAGTGTCGCGCGCATGTGCGTGCGGTCTTGTGCTGCGCACATGGGCGTGCGGCCCTCTAATGCGCGTGATGCCGCGCGCATGGGCGCGCGGTGCTTTGCCGTGCGCATGCTAGCCTTGCTAGCCCACATGCTGGGCGCCCCATGGGTGGTCCCCCACGGGCCAAGGCATGGTTGAGGGTTAGCCAAGGTATCTCCCCCCACCATGACTAAGGCATGGGCGGCTCCTCTAGAGGCAACTCGACGTGGAGGTTTAACACTAAGACCTCGTTTGGTTATACAAATCATCTCATCTCATCTAATCATTACAAGTTTCCCAAACTCCCATACAAAATACAATAAACAATTCAAAATTTTCAAATCCCAAAACAAAAATTATTTTTAAAAAATTATATTTTAACAATATTTTATTCAATTTTCATCTCATCTCATCTGTGTGACATGATTTATGCTTTGCATTGTTTTAATAAATTTAGAGTGTTATATATTAATTTTGATAGTTTATGATACGCATTATAAATGCATATTAATTTATGGAAGGTGGAAAGTATTGTTAGATGTTAACTTTGATAGTTTATATTTAAATGTCTTACTTTCTTTTCAGATATATTTTAGAACATATATCTATATTTTGAAGTATAAAAGCATACGTGAAAAGGATCTTCAAAAACTAATTGTCATTTCAAATAATTGTTTGATTTTAGGTTATGATATCTATTTAAAGAAGAGACTATTAAATTCAAGGAGGCAGAAAAATACTATATATGAAAGTATAACAAAACATTATCACTCACATGACACATGAGGGAGTGAGATGATTTGATAAATATATAAGTATGCAGGGCTCGTATGCAAAATGATTAGCTCTGCAAGTAAGTTATTCCAACCTCCAACCGCATTTACTTGGTTAAAATAGTTCATTCTGCTGCTTGACAACTGGGTTGGTCTGACTTCATAGTGGATCATATATATTTAATATTTCTGTCATAAGGAGCTCATAAGGATATTTCAGTGATAAGCATAATTAAGAAATTAACATATCTCCATTTACATCAGCATCCAATCATGGAAGTAAAGGGAAAAATGGATGGTGGAACAATATCATCATGAGAACTACATAGCTATTCTCCCCTTAATCACTGAATGGAACCTGGGGATCTTTTCGCCACATAGATTTATGCACATGGTGTACAAATCTATCGTGAGATTCAGGATATATGATGAATCCATCATTGGAAACAAAGTGAGATTCAGGATATGATGATCCACCATAGGATATTGGAAAGTCTGTTAGAGACTGGCATTCTGTTTTTGGAAAAAATGTTCTTCTAGGTAACATGATTTGATAGGCTTGGAGTAACAGATTGTTAAGTTGTCAAATCCTAAAAGCTTTGGGACTTTGATGCCCTAGACTTGGTTTTACTAACACTTGTGCTTTATTGACATAATTCCTAACTAGTCAGCTGTGTGTTTGCAAGATTCTATGGTATGCTTTGGGCTTACCTTTTTAGTTTGTGTTTCCCATAATAAAGTACAACCTGGATCATCAAATGGTTCAAGCTCATCCAAAGAGCAGCCCATTCAACCAGTCGCAGGTTTGTTGTTCTGAGAATTATCTGCTCTAAATATGCTTGAGTTAATTAAGCCAAAGTGAACTTAAATTTGTTCCTCCATTTCTTCTTCAAAGAGCAGCGATATTTTTCGTCATTTTTGGTCAACTTTTGTTTGATAATCTACCGAAAGATTGTAATTGCTGGATAACTTAAAGAGACAAACTTAAAAACCTATTTTTCTTATTATGAAATAAGTTGATTGTGGTTTGTTGTGGAATATTTTTTACTAGATTGATCCGAGATGATAATAGAAATAATGAACAAGGAAGGTGATACAAGAAGGAAAGGGGTTGGAATACAAACAGTTCTCATAGATTAAGCTGATGAAATTAGCACTACAATTTGAATGCCTTTATATGAAAATATCCCCCACTTCAAGTAATCAAGTACCCTTGTTTTGAAAATCCTGGTTATGTCTTATGTTGCATTTGATGATTTTGGTGTTTGAACAATGCTGTGTCAGAAATTTCATAAGATCTCAACACCCAGTATTTTAGGAGTTCTTTTTTCAGGGTATCAACACATACCGCTCATCTAGAGTACAAACCGTGCTATCAATATTTTCTGAATCATATTTTCTTTTCCATTTTTCCTCAATATTTTCTGAATCATATTCATCTGAAAACCTTTTGTGGCCTCTGCTTGCTCACTCTTTCAGTGTTAAGAACCATTGTCCTTTAGTTATGCTTCAAGATTGGATTCCCATGCTTCACGTGCTTTTTAATGATCAAGCAAACCAACAAAAAAATTATTTAGGTGACGACACCAAGATTGAGAGCATCATGTACTGTCAAAGTCTAAAACTTTTCAGTACAACTGAAGTAGGAGTCTTCTACACAGAATGTCAATAAATCCTATTAAATTTAAAACTCTCCAAAACTAGTCATTTCCTCTTAAATTATTGATGTCTTAAAAGCTGGAGGACATCTTTGAAAACTTTTATATCTATGTTTCTGGTTTGGAAGAGTGTTTTACCCATTCCATATTTTGAGCTGTTGGCGATTTGCCTGGTTTAGTTGCATAGTTCCATTGAGTTACAGCATTGTATACTTTGGATGCATGTCTTTTTCATCATCGTATTTTATACTTTTGATTGTATTTTGACTTATATGACTCTCATGGGCAATGCATTTCCTTTATCTCTTTTTTATTTTTTTCCTGAAGTATAATGATCTGAGTTTAGCCCTTTCTTATGGATCTCATTCATGTAAAATATTGTGAGATTTCTGGCTGTTCTAAAACTTGACATAATTTTAGTCTTATTATTGTGATTATTTTATTGCAGGGCCACCGATAAAACGCAGAAAGCGACACAGGAGAAAGGTTTTTCAAAACCAAGAACCATGTCTGATGAGAGGTGTCTATTACAAAAATGTGAAATGGCAGGCAGCAATTGAAGTTGATAAGAAACAAATTCACCTCGGAACTCTTGGTTCACAAGAAGAGGCTGACCGTTTGTATGACAGGTAACTTTGAATTTCAACCTTAGTTCATACCAACATTTTTTATTTGCAAGAGTTCTATTAAAGGAAACATAACAGTGAAATTATATAAAGAAAAATGAACTAATCCCCCCAGCTCCCCGCGACAAATAGAGAAGAAAAAGAAGAATAGTGCATTTCTTAGCTGGCACAAGTTAAAAAACCATAACCCTGTTTGTGTGGTAGCTGCACAAATCTTTTGTGTTTACTATCTACCTATGGCCCTGGTTTATATTTGGTGATTGACCCCTTGCTGTTTTGAGCAGTGCCTGCTAAGATTGTGAGCCTCACACTTTTCTTTGAAATTATAGCACCTTTAGATCAAACCATATTGGTCTTTATGATGTTCTGCAACTGTGTCTAAAACCAAAACCTCTTGATTCCTTCTGTATTGCCATCTAAAGTTATTATACACTTTCCAATTATTGTAGCTAGAGACACAAACGCTTGTGTTTTTTGAAACTGAAAATCTTCTCCATTGATAATCTTAGGAAATGAAGGAATTTTTTGTTCTTCCTTTCTTTCCTCCTTTTGATGACACATGGAAAAGATCTATGTTGACTGAAAAAACCTGTAAACAAAAAAAAAAAAAAAAAACCGAATAACTAAGTTCAGTACATTTGCTCTTGTATATAGCAGTGTACAACCCCTATAGCAGGATATAGCAGCTTCTTTTTTTTCTGACTTCTTTTTTATTTTAACTTTCAGCATTTTTTTTTTCTTTTGTCTTTTGGGTACACTGTTGACTTCACTCCCTGAGTGAATTTGTTGTGAATTCAGCAAAAACCAGATAATATTTTGGATTGTAGGAAACTTCCTTCAACCCATGTAAAAAATTGGCTGTGTCCATTGATCCTGCGAAACATGTCTTTTTTAATGAAGGGACACGTGACAAGTGTTTAACTTTAGACTTTTAAAAATGCATGTGTATGCCAATTGTCTATGGACACTTGTCATTTTTATAGATTAACTTCCTCCAAACCAGTTTGGAGGAAAACTCTATCCTTACACTATCAAACATTTCAATTTGGATATTAAGCTTTCTATAAACTTCAATGCGCACTTTCAGCTCAAACCTGACTGTTAAGATGAAAGAAAATCTAGTGGTGACACAATTTTAGCAGTCAAATTAAAAGGAGGGAATAAAGCGAAACCTATTGGTATTTTAGTTCGTCTGCTATTCTTTTGGACCATCTTGTGATAAGAATACCATCTCTATTATGAATTATTAATTTCTTACTTATGGTAGTTCTGCTATTCTTGTAACGCCCCAAACCCGGGTGGCTTGGAGAATTACTACTTGTCACTCATAATCATGTCTCCCAACACATTCGAAGAATAATCTCCAAAAATTTCTTAAATGAAATCAATCTCAAACCTTCTCAATAATCTCATTACAACTCCACAAAGTCTTTAATGCAATAATAATAAATCAAAGGGGTCTATAACCTCCCGGTAGTCATAACAACCCAACCAATAATTTCATAAATCTTACTGAAACCCAAGATATTACTAAAACTCAAAGAGATTAAAACTCAGAACACCAGAAGTCCTTCTTCTACCAACATCTCCTCAGCTTAAACACAAACAGCAATCTAATCCAGGTCCTCATTTGGACTCTCCACATCATCTGAAAAATATTATAATGATAGGGGGTGAGTTATCAACAACTCAGTAAGCAGAAATCATATGCTAGCGTGCAAACATGAGCATTTACAAAGCAGAACATGCAGAACAAAATATTTTCCAAAGTTAACATGCAGAACATAACATATTTTCAAAAGTAACAGAGCGATGGTTTTAAGACAAGTAAAACCCATGGTACTTTGGCATAACATAAACTGAGTATCATCATCAGATCAAAACAGAGCATCAAACAGAGCAGAGACCATGTTTCACCCCCGTGGTAGGGTTGTGCTAACCCCGGTGGCCAAACCAGGCAGAGACAGAGGTGAAATCTTTCCTTTATTCTTCTCAGAGCCCCGAGTGTGCACACAGGAAAGACTACAATAAAACCACTTTGTTTCCAAAGTGGGTGCACTCAGAGACAGAGAAGTTGGTACCAACCCAAACAGAGCAGAGCATAACAGAGCAGAGCAGAGCAAAGCAGAGACAGAGTCAGATACGAAAACCAGTACACCATGCCAAAGGTTTTCAGATGTTATATCAAAATAATACAGAGTACCAAAACAGAATCAGAACAGTTTACACACGCTGAACACAAAAGCCAGAACAAATAAATGCACAACTTTTCATATTCTCAATATCGCTCTTTTTCAGATTTCAGAAACCACATGACAGAATTTAGCTCATGTCTACACAATGCATGTCAGAATATATTTTCCTTTTTCACACAGATTTCATGAATAATGCAGATAAGAGACCGAGGTTGATCTTTGTTTTCACAAGTTCCCAACACAAGACAAATTATGCAAGTTTTCATAAAATCAACCTCAGTCTTATTAACTTGTATAAAATCCAGCATAGGAACCCCGCTTACCTGACTCCTGTAGCGCATTATTTAGGATTTGTATACAGTCTCTATCCGTCTCGTCACCTATTCATAAAAATAATATAAACTAAATATTAAAGTCCGACAACACAAAATTGATCTTAGACAACTCAAGACCCAAACTCTAGATCATAATTCAGCAAGTTTAATCAACCTCCAACAGCCAAAAAAAAACAATCCGGACAGCCCTCACTTCGACCCAAAATATTCTATATCAATCTCAGTATTGTCCAATACAAGCATCAAGACTAATGCCAATTCAAATTCCAATAACTCACACTTATTCCAACAGTTCACTGTCCCAAAACAATTACTAACAATTTAACCAACACCAAACTAAGCACACTTCTTCCCATTCACAACTCCATAACAGAAAATATAAATTAATACCTCCAAAAAATTAAGCTGCACTCGACAAAGAAAATTAAATTTCCCTCTAAATATTCTCTCAACCACCAATCCAACCGACCTCCCCTTACTCCTCGGACTCAGTTCGGCACAACCAACAAATTCACAGTAAATAAGAATTAGTGTAGAAATACATTTAAAATCTCAAAAGTTCTTTGGGAAAAAATACTTACAATGCTATAATATAATTTTTGAAAGATCACGAATGTGCTAGAAGCGGCAACGCAGCAACAAAACAGTGTCAAAAGCACTGTGGCCGTGGTTCTCAAAAATCCACTTTTGAACGGGTGCAAACGAAGACCCGAGATTGATAGGGTAGGGCTTAGGGATGTCGGTGAAGCTAATGGTGGTGGTGGTTGGCCGTGGGTGGCGGCGCAAGGGGCGGTTTTAAGGCCAAAAAGTCGAAATCGGAGATGGACTTGGTGGGGCTTCACCGGTGACGGATCGGAGCTGGGGTTGGGTCCATTGGGTTGCCAAGAGGTCGGGGATGATGTGGTGAGAAGATGGTGGCCGGAGGTGGCACGACGGCGGCGCAGCGGCACAAGGAGTGCCGCGGCTTGGTGGTGCGCGTGGGAGCTAACGGCGGCACTGTTGGGGCTGAGATTACAAGGGGGTGCTCGCCGGCGGCTGGGGAGGACAGTGGGCCGGGCGGTGTCGGTCACCGCCGGCGCACGGCGGCGGGCTGGGGGAGAAGAGAAACGGACGGAGAGAGGGAGGGGGGTTGCGGCGCGCGGGAGAGCCAGGGGAAGAAAGAAGAAGAAGAAAAAAGAAGAAAAAGAAAAAAAGAAAAAGAAAAATGTAGGGAAAGAAATGAGGTTCAATCCTCATATCTTGAGTCACAAAAAAATGATCCAACGGGAACGATTTTAACACAACAAGTTCAATAAAATAATTCAAACGCAGTGATTAAAATGAAAGTAAATAATTAAACCCCACAACAAGTTAATTTAATTTGAAAAACAATTTAAATGTATTACAATAATCAAATATAAGAAAGCACTTCAGATTAATTTTCACAAAATTAAAATCATAAAAATAAACCCACTAAAAATCAAACCAATTTTAAAACAAGAGAATAAATTTTAAATTAATAACAAATAATCCCTTCATTAAAATACACTAAAAAAATACGGGGTGTTACAATTCTCTTGGACTTCCGGCGTTTCTCATGGTTGGCATTTTATTGTGTGATCTACTGAAGTTTTTGGGCAGACATAATGTGCCAAAATAGACTAATAACGGGTATGTGTGAATTCATTTGTCCCTTTTTTTCTCAATATCCCAGGACTACTTTCATGTGTGGGAGGAAACCCAACTCCGAGCTTTCTGAGGAGGAGAAGCAAGAACTTAGGAAATTTAAGTGGGAAGAATTCTTGGCAATAACTCATCATGCAATTACTAGTAAAAGTAATATTTCTGGCTAGACTCTGTCATAATTGTGTTTAGGTTCATGTCTCTTGGATCCTTGTATGATTTCCTCGAAAAAATTTCAGAACATAAGCGAAGGCTTGGGACGAGGTGGCAGAGGAGGTCGGAGTCTCCAATGAATAACAGTGAATGGGATGGCAAGAAAGAAGCCAATGACCTTTCAGCTTCAGAAGATGTGGAGCCAGACACATCAGCCTCTTGAAAATTAGGAACAAGGCTGAAATCATATTTCATTTCTTACAGTGAAGTTGCAGCCGATAGGGCTCCATTTTTGGTTTACAAGTATTAGGGTAATAATGGTAGATTTCATTGTCTCCTCAGAAGCAATTCCTTATGACTTCTGCACTATAAATAGTTACATACTGGATGTAGATTAGTTCTAAAATACCATTATATTTAAGCCATTGAACTCGAGCACAGCTAGCTATAATTCTTTCTTCCCATAGCAGAAGAGCTTCTTGAGAAATTTCTTGTGAAAAAAGAGAAGTTCTTTCTGGCTGTAATTTGTGGACAATCATCTCCTTCAAGGTTATCACATACTGAAATGAAACGGAAATAATTTGACCAGTAATCTCAGTAATTTGTGGACAATCTCAGTAATCTGGTTTGATCTGTACCATTCAAATTTTGCTCTATAATTTGGTTAAAACCTTCATATCAACCAACAAAATTAACCCACCCTTTATCTTTCGCAGCAAAATAATCCCATCTTCCCAAGTCCATATATTAAGAATCTTTAGATCAGAAGTCCATATATCATTGTGTGCACGAGTGTTTAGAGGTCCATATACAAGGAAATGATACCTTGCACTGGATCTATAAGCTTTTTAAAAATTCTAATGCGTGTCTTAGGCTATCAATTAGTTTAAATTTGTATTATTGTTTAAGATTTGATCACTGTTATGAAAGAACTTTAAGTTTTTATAATTAAGATTAAGATTTCTATTTTGACTCGCTCTTATGCTGTCATCGAATGAGAATGGATAAGAGACTCGTGGGATTGACTTGAGTGGGTATGGATGGTTATATTTCTTGAAGTGAACTCAGGCGAATATGCAAATCAATATTCTTATGTATAGGAGATGAGATTTGAAAATGAAAAATGATAGTTGAAATGAGAAAGCTTACGGACAAAGTCGATCGATTGAATTTTTTTAACTTAACGGTTAAGAATGTGATTATTAATAAATTGATACTTAAAAAAAATATATATAAAATATGATTGAAAGAGAAAAAAAAAGAGAGAGTACAATTAAACTTGTCGGTACTGAACTCTCGGTTTCGGCTGTAGCATCATTTCTTTTAATGTATAGATTGTTGGAAATTATAGAATAGGTATAAAAAAGTATTTAAAAAATAAAAAAGAAAGCAAGTATGTCTGGATTCTCCAAGTTATGCATGGTTAGACCCCATTTGATAGTGAAAATGTTTTATCTTTTTTAATTATTATAATTTTTTTAAATTTTTACATAGAATATAATAAATAATTTAATTTTTTTAAATATTAAAATAATAATAACATTAAAAAATTATATTATAATAATATTTTATTCAATTTTTAACTTTTATCTCAATTCATCTCATCTTAACTTATTATCCAAACAGCCCCAAGTCATTTCCTAACCTAGGCAACCTAAACACAACCCTGGAGTCTGGAGATACCTTGGTTGTCCTAGCTAGGTAGACCTGGTTCCATTAAAACACATAAAAAAATATGATAGGCTACTTTATGTTCTCGACGACTTCAACTATATTACTCTGTCCCGAGCCAACAAAGTAATTGTCAAATCATAGGTTGCACAAGTGAGCTAACTTTATCTTCTCCACCCCAATACGCGTCCTTTGCTCCCAAATTCGTTCAGTAACTCATTGCAATGTTTCAATGAGTCGTAACCATGTCGGTCTGTTTTTCTTGAGGCTTCTAAGTGAGTGTCAAGACTTGTCTCGGTTTGGAAGGTGAGTGAACTAATGTTTCTTTCCTGCCACTTCCTACAACCACAACCACATCCCATCAAACTCACATTATTTTAGTTCCTTTCTATTCCTCAAGATCCTTCCGGCTACATGTTCCCTTCAATCAACACAACTAGCCGGCCAATATCAGAAGCGAAAAAAACAGCTCTAGAAACATTCTTCTCCTAGCGTTTAAACCATGGCTTTTTCTAAATATTGTTTCATTCTGTCTAATGTCTATGATCATGGCATTGCTATTCTCGAGTGCCGAAATGAGTCTTGCAGCTCGTTACCTCTTGGATACACCAGCTACTCCACCCCCAGCGCCTACAATCCCATCTCTGCCTAAGGTGGCCTTGCCTCCACTACCCTCTATGCCAACGCTGCCTAAAGCCACATTGCCACCACTGCCTAGCACGCCATTGCCTACATTGCCAACTCAACCTATCCTTCCAAAGCCCACGTTGCCACCATTGCCAACAAACCCATTGCCAACTCAACCAACTCTTCCAAAGTCCACATTGCCGCCACTCCCAAGCACCCAACTCCCAACACTGCCAACAATGCCTACCGTTCCCAAGGTTGCACTACCTCCAATGTTGCCTACAATTCCATTGCCCACCATTCCAACCACAATCCCTTCAATCCCTTCCACCATCCCAACA
This sequence comes from Juglans mandshurica, assembly GCA_022457165.1. Taxonomy (NCBI): domain Eukaryota; kingdom Viridiplantae; phylum Streptophyta; class Magnoliopsida; order Fagales; family Juglandaceae; genus Juglans; species Juglans mandshurica. The sequence goes on from CM039619.1 coordinate 46,324,042, forward strand.
ATTCCTTTCCTCTCCCCACCACCATCAAACTAAACACTGGACCTTGAGATGCCACACATCTATTCTTCGTTCGTATATTTCTGTTCGAATGTTTCTTCACTCTAGTAGTTATGTTATTCTTGATTATGTTAGAACCCATCTATCCCTTGTTCTTGTATTGAGAGTTTTCAGAGTCTCAAGGGGTTCAGTTGTATTTGTCTGTATAACAGAATACATACGACATTTGATTTCTATAGCTTTCAAGTTGGTTATGTTGAGTATGTGGAGTCTGGTTCACGCCGCTCGAGCGAAGTGTCTAGCCGCTCGAGCAAATACAAGACAGAGAGCTTCGCTCGAAGGAAGCTCGACAGACCGCTCGAGCAATTGCGGGACAGGGAGGTTCGCTCGATGACCGCTCGACTCACGGCTCGAGCGGAGGGAAGTCAGAGAGCTTCGCTTGAGGAGCCGCTCGACTCACGGCTCGAGCAATTGCGGGAAACAAGTTCGCTCGACGCGGGCTCGACACACCGCTCTAGCGAACATCGCTAATTCATCAGAATTAGGGTTTCCGCCGTACAACATATAAATAAGGTTTTGTTTTGTCCTGTACAGTGTCTGCGTGAACAGTAGCTGTTCTACATCATTGTATTGTTATCCTCAAGAAATAAAAATCCTCTGCAGCTCCCGTGGACGTAGGCAATTTGCCGAACCACGTAAATACTGTGTCGTGTGTGATTGCTTATTTTCGTGCGTTTATTTTCACTTTATTGTCATCGTTTTCACAACAATTGGAATCAAGAGCCAAGGTTCGGGTCTGAGAAAAACGATGGCTGGAGAAGAAGTGAGAGTATCGGGGATCGAGAAGTTTGATTGCACGGATTATGGGTATTGGAGAATGCAGATAGAGGATTACCTCTATGGGAAGAAACTCCATCTTCCATTGTTGGGGAAGAAGCCGGACAGCATGTCAGTTGCTGATTGGACTCTGTTGGATCGACAGGTCCTGGGGGTTATTCGTTTAACCCTGTCGAGATCCGTTGCACACAACTTCATCAAGGAGAAGACGACTGCGGATCTCATAGCGGCTTTATCAGGTATGTATGAAAAGCCGTCAGCAAATAATAAGGTACATCTGATGAAGAAGTTATTTAATTTAAAGATGTCGGATGGTACGTCTGTTGCACAACATTTGAATGATTTCAATACTATCACAAATCAATTGTCGTCTGTTGAAATTGAATTTGATGATGAGATACGTGCATTGATACTATTGGCATCACTGCCAAATAGTTGGGAAGCCATGAGGATGGCTGTTAGCAATTCTGCTGGTAAGTCAAAATTGAAATATGATGATATCCGTGATTTTATTTTGACTGAGGAGGTACGCAGGAGAGATTCAGGTGAGACCTCAGGTTTGAGTTCAGCACTGAATGTTGACTCTCGGGGAAGAGCACAAGACAGGAACTCATACAGAGGCAGATCAAAATCAAAGAACAGGAGCAAGAGCAAGATGAGACCTGGCCAGCAGGCAATTTGTTGGAATTGTGGCAAAGCTGGCCACATAAAGAAGAATTGCAGAAATCCCAAGAAGACAGAGAACGATAGTGCTAATGTAGTAATTGAAGAATTACAGGATGCACTATTGCTTGCAGTTCATAGTCCAGTTGATGACTGGATACTTGATTCAGGGGCATCTTTCCATACATCTTCCCACCGGGAGATAATGCAAAACTATGTTGCGGGTGACTTTGGAAAGGTGTATTTGGCTGATGGAGAAGCCTTGAATGTAATTGGAATGGGAGACATCGACATCGTACTCCCTAACAAGAACAAATGGACCTTGCAAAAGGTCAGACACATCCTTGAGTTAAAGAAAAATCTTATTTCTGTTGGGCAGCTTGATGATTGTGGCCACTCAGTGGTGTTCTCAGACAGCACCTGGAAGGTCACCAAAGGGGCACTAGTACTGGCTCGGGGTAAGAAAACTGGTACACTCTATATGACTACTGGTTTGAATAACACTATTGCCACTACCGTTGCAGAAAGCACAGCAGACTTGTGGCATTGCAGGCTTGGCCATATGAGTCAGAAGGGCATGAAGGAACTCCTGTCTAGAGGCAAGCTACCAGAACTGAAGGCAGTTGATCTCAGTATGTGTGAGAGCTGTATTATGGGAAAACAGAAGAAGGTCAGTTTCTTGAAGAGTGGTAGAACACTGAAGTCAGAGAGCCTAGATCTTGTGCACACTGATGTGTGGGGACCTTCCCCAGTGGCATCTCTTGGAGGTTCTCGCTACTATGTCACCTTTATTGATGATCACAGTAGGAAGGTATGGGTTTATTTTCTGAAACATAAATTTGATATATTTAATGTGTTCAAAAATTGGAAAGCCATGGTTGAGAATGAAACAGACTTGAAGTTGAAATGCTTGAGGTCTGATAATGGTGGTGAGTATATTGATGGCGGGTTCAAGGAGTATTGTGCAACTCAGGGAATCAGAATGGAGAAGACCATTCCTGGGACACCACAGCAAAATGGAGTTGCTGAACGTATGAACAGAACCATAAATGAGCGTGCTAGAAGCATGAGGCTACACGCTGGGCTACCACCTACTTTCTGGGCAGATGCAGTTAGCACTGCAGTATACTTGATAAACAGAGGACCATCAGTTCCTTTGGATTGTGGATTGCCTGAGGAGACTTGGAGCGGGAAAGAGGTCAAATTTTCTCATCTTAAAATATTTGGCTGTCTTTCTTATGTTCTTATTGATTCTGATGCTCGTAATAAGCTTGAGGCTAAGTCAAGGAAATGTTATTTCATTGGCTATGGAGACGAGGCACTTGGCTATCGTTTCTGGGATGATCAGGGTCGGAAGATTATAAGAAGCAGAAATGTGATCTTCAATGAGAAGATTGTATACAAAGACAAGTCCAATACAGTTGCTGAAGCAGCCCCTCAGGAGTCTGAGTTTGTGAGTTTGGATGATCTACCAGAGATCACAGTGCAGTGCAGAGATGTGAGTGACGGGGAGAGTGGGTCCAGCACACCCATTCCCATTATTCCGCAATCAGATTCAGAGCCGTCCACTCCAATAGTTGCAGTTCGAAAGTCAGTTAGGATTATACGTCCTCCACAGCGTTTCTCACCTTCTTTGAATTACATCTTGTTGACAGATGGTGGAGAACCACAAAGTTACCAAGAAACCTTGCAAGATGAAAATTCTAGCAAGTGGGAGTTGGCCATGAAGGATGAGATGGATTCCCTGTTAGGGAATCAGACATGGGAGTTGACAAAACTTCCATCAGGGAAGAAGGCATTATACAACAAGTGGGTGTACCGGGTGAAAACTGAGCATGATGGCAGTAAGAGGTACAAGGCCAAACTTGTTGTAAAAGGTTTCCAACAGAAACAAGGCATTGACTATTCTGAGATATTTTCACCTGTGGTAAAGATCACAACCATCAGGCTAGTTTTGGCTATGGTTGCTACTGAAGATCTATTTCTTGAGCAGCTAGATGTGAAGACAGCTTTTCTTCATGGAGATCTTGAAGAAGACATCTACATGCACCAACCTAAGGGGTTTGTGGTACAGGGAAAGGAAGGTTCAGTTTGCAGACTAAAGAAGAGCTTGTATGGCCTGAAACAAGCTCCCAGACAGTGGTACAAGAAATTTGATAGTTTCATGTGCAGTGCAGGGTACATCAGATGTCAGGCAGATCATTGTTGCTATGTTAGACAGTTTGACAATTCTTATATTATTTTGCTTCTATATGTGGATGACATGCTCATTGCAGGGGCTAGTATTGATGAGATCAATAGTCTGAAGAAGCAGATGTCAGAGCATTTTGCAATGAAGGATTTGGGAGCTGCAAAACAAATCATTGGCATGAGAATTGCTAGAGACAGAGTCAGAGGCACGTTGAGACTTTCACAGGCTGAGTATGTGAAAAAGGTACTCATCCGGTTCAGTATGGACAAGGCCAAGTCAGTTGGCACACCCTTAGGAAGTCACTTCAGACTCAGCAAGGATCAGGCACCAAAGTCAGAGGAGGAACAAGACTATATGAGTAAGGTTCCTTATGCTTCAGCTATTGGGTCACTCATGTATGCTATGGTTTGTACTAGACCAGATATTGCCCATGCAGTGGGAGTTGTGAGTAGATACATGAGTAATCCTGGAAAACAACATTGGAAAGCAGTGAAGTGGATTTTGAGGTACTTAAAAGGCTCCTCAGAAACGTGCTTGTGTTTCTCAGGAGAGGGCTTAGAGGTACAAGGCTATGTTGATGCTGACTTAGCTGGAGATATTGATAGCAGAAAAAGTACCACAGGGTTTGTTTACACTCTGAGTGGTATTGCAGTTTCATGGGGCTCTAATCTATAGAAGACAGTTTCTTTGTCTACTACAGAAGCTGAGTATATTGCAGTTTCAGAAGCTGCAAAGGAGATGGTTTGGATACAGGGCTTCTTGGAGGAATTGGGTAAAAAGAATCAGAATGGCACCCTCTACAGTGACAGTCAGAGTGCCATATTCCTTGCCAAGAATCCAGCATTTCATTCCAGGACTAAACACATTCAGATCAGGTATCACTTTATACGATCATTGTTGGATGATGGACAGTTGCTACTTGAGAAAATTTGTGGAAGTAAGAACCCTGCTGATATGTTGACAAAGGGTGTTACACTTGAAAAACTGAAGTTGTGCGCAACTTCAGTTGGTCTTCTAGCATGAAGACAGGAGCTGTGAGTTGCAGAGGTGGAGGATATCATGTTTGAGGCAGAGGACGACAATGTGGGTATACCAGTCTCCAAGTGGGAGAATTGTTGAGTATGTGGAGTCTGGTTCACGCCGCTCGAGCGAAGTGTCTAGCCGCTCGAGCGAAGTGTCTAGCCGCTCGAGCGAATACAAGACAGAGAGCTTCGCTCGAAGGAAGCTCGACAGACCGCTCGAGCAATTGCGGGACAGGGAGGTTCGCTCGATGACCGCTCGACTCACGGCTCGAGCGGAGGGAAGTCAGAGAGCTTCGCTTGAGGAGCCGCTCGACTCACGGCTCGAACAATTGCGGGAAACAAGTTCGCTCGACACGCCGCTCGAGCGAACATCGCTAATTCATCAGAATTAGGGTTTCCGCCGTACAACATATAAATAAGGTTTTGTTTTGTCTTGTACAGTGTCTGCATGAACAGTAGCCGTTCTACATCATTGTATTGTGATTCCTCAAGAAATAAAAATCCTCTGCAGCTCCCGTGGACGTAGGCAATTTGCCGAACCACGTAAATACTGTGTCGTGTGTGATTGCTTATTTTCGTGCGTTTATTTTCACTTTATTGTCATCGTTTTCACAACAGGTTATCTCAGCAACACTACTTGTGAGTTATTAAATTGTAATTCATTGTGACTATTGAATATCTGATATCTCTTTCGTTTTGTTAGTCTCAAATCTCACCAACTTCTCATGAAATTTATGCATCTCTCTCCTTCCTCTAATAATCGATTCCCTAAATTACCTTAAGAGTTGAGTGGGCCTGAGATTTTTATTTAAGTTTCCCATTTTATAATTCATACAATTTCATACAATCTCTTCTATTTGTGATACAACATGATACTTTAAACTGAGATTCAAGAGACCAACACACTTTCCTAAATCTCTATCCTTCAACAACTTTAAATGGTATTTCATCGATAATTACAATCTCTGCAATCGCTAACCTCACAGCCACTTCACTGTATTTGTGGGTTGCAAGACTCTTTAATGTACTACCATCACTCTCTCTAGCCCCCTTCTTAGGTGTTGTCTCACTTGTCAATTTTTTTGGTACCTATCTAAAAGCTCACGTTTATGAGAATTTTTAGAACATGAAGACAAATGATTTTGCATTGCTCGATCTTAGAATTAATAGGCCGGATCGTTACATAGTCAATTAAAAAAAAAGAGAAATTTATGTGAAATAGCCTAATCCTTACAACATTTTATTAGTACGTCCTATCTATGAGACTAGAGAGTTGGTTTCAATAGATTAGTGTATATGTTTTCTTTTCCACGTTATTGGTTGAAATTCGAAGCCCTTGGCTAAATTACACACTCGAGCAATTGTTTCGTTTGTTTTTATAGATAAGATAAGATGATATGAGCTGATATGAGATTAAAATTAAAATATTGAATAAAATATTGTTAGAATATATTTTTTTAATATTATTTTTATTTTGGGATTTAAAAAAATTGAATTGTTTATTTTATTTTTTGTAGAAATTTGATAAAATTATAATGATGAGATGAGATGAGATAAGATAAGTTGAAAGGAGTTGTGAAAACAAACGAGTATTCAAATATATTTATTTATACGTTAACACCATATATAACATTTATTTGATTGATTTATATATATTATATACATAAATTTTTTCTTTTAAAAAGAAATACCTGTACCACATGATAGGCTTAGTTTTAAATTTAATAACAACATTAAATATTCTTAAAGATATAATATAAATAATTAAATATACTTCTTTTAGTCAATTTAAACTTTTGATATAAGTGACGATTTCATTTGATATAGCGTATTATAAATTATGAATTCGAATCTAGATTCTATATGACTTAAGAGTATCACTCACATGACACGTGAGGGAGTACTGAGATGATTTCACAAATATATAAGTATGCAGGGCTCGTATTTTATGACGTACTTTAAGATCTCTCTTCAATTATTAAGAGTGATATATTGTAGATAAAAAAAAAATTGTAGGGAATCTTTATTTTAATTAGTATATATCGTAAGCAAAGCGACAGTGCGGTTGGTTCTGCCCTCCCCCACGGTCCCACAAAAAAAAAAAAAAAAGAATTAGTAAGAGAAAGGTATAGGTAAAAGAAATTTATTTATTATTTTATGGTAAATCTATACTTTAAGTCCGAGTAAACTATGTAATGATATAATTTGAAGTAACTTGTTATCTTTTTCAATGTAATGGTAGTTGATATACAATTTTTTTCATAACTACGCTATAAATTGGAGTATTTTTGTAAAATGAACACACTTAATTTATAATTAACTTTACAAAAAATACCCTTTATTTAAAACATTATTTTTAAAAAGAGATTGTGTTAATTATCACTTCACGCTGAGTGAAAAAAGATAAATAAAAAGAAAAGGAAATAAGAGCCTGCCTACGACAACCTTGAGGAGAAGGAGAAGCGGCCTCGATCCATAGAGAAATTAAAGAAACCAAGAAAGAAAAGAATTCATATTAGATTACGTGAAGAGACCAAAAGAGAAAATTAATGAACTTAAAAACATAAGCCAAAAGACTGAACATGAAACAACTAATAGGATATATAGCTTACGTACTAGTGATCTGTTGTTTAGTATTAATGGATGTACAACACAAAAAACTTAATTTATTATTTGGATTCATTCCAACGCAACTGGATGATTGATTCTTGTGGATATAATTAGTTGAGTCTTGATACTATAAAACAAAGGGTACTCTAAAGTTGCAAATATTAAAAATCCTAAAGATATTGACAAGATGCCCACGCACGTTCATTCCTTTCTTTTGATGCAAAGGTATCCTGTATTGAAAAGAAGCTTTTAAACCAAAGCTTAGATACAAAGAGATACAAAATCAAATGAGTTGGTATAACCACTGATGCTAAGAGCATCTTTACTTTAAGGCATGAACAATAGAATTATTAGCTCTTATAGTGTGCCTTGCTGACCAAAAAGTCAAGGAATTAAGAGTAGTTTTAGTGTCTGCTATCAACTGGCTTGCATAGGTGTGGATGCCTGATGTTGAGTTGAGTTGAGTCCACTAACGACTTGCAGTGAATCTCCCTCCATGACGACATCATTATAGCCATAGGACTTACAAGAGATGGATGTCTGTAATGCAGTAAATGCTTCTGCCAGAAAAGGGTCGGGGTACAAGTTATGCTGTATATTGAGGGTGGCAAGAATCTGTCCCTCACTATCCTTGATAATTGCACCCACTCTCACCTTACAGGAGATTTTATCAAGTGCTGCATCCCAGTTCAACTTGAGTCTTCCCTAAGGTGGAGTTTCCCACTTGGTGTGCTGCTGCCTGGTGGTTGTAGGAGGCATCTGTTGTAATTCCTCCACAAGATATGTTGATTGCTGGGAAACAACAAAAGGGTGTAGGAACTACTCCTTAAAAACCATGTCATTCCTTCTCTGCCATATTAGCCACGAGGTAATGGTAAAGGACATAAGATCCTCAGGCTCCAGGGTCTCCATAAATCCTTCAACTAAGTCTTTAAAGTGATGGTAGTGAAGACTTGCCTTCTGTAACTTTCTAGAACTCTGACCCCACACATCCCTTACTGAGGGACAGTCCCATAGGATGTGCTCTACTAATTTTGGTTGTTGTTTGAAAATTGGGGATGTAGGGTCCTCAATGACCTTTCTCTTCAGAAGGTTTGCTCGAGTAGGCAAAACATTAAGGCATGCTCTCCAGAGAAATGTTTTTGCTGCATTGGGGATATTCAAATTCTAGAGGTCCTTTGAGCTACTAGGATTAGAAGATTGACCCAACTGTTGATTGTCCAACTCAGTGAGCAAATGGTAAGCACTCTTTACACTGAACGCACCTGAATTTGGGCTCCTCCAGATCAATATGTCAGGTTTAGGATAAGGGCTTAGAGGAATTGCTTTAATAAGGTCAGCTTCCTCCCTCGTAAAGATAACGTTAACCAGGTTAGTTTTCCATTGATTTACTTATTTATCAATAAGAAAATAAACTTTGGTATCAGCTTGCAAGAATCTGATAAAGCTTTGAGGCTTGAAGGTTGTATGCATTGGTAGCCATTTGTCAATCCAAATCTCAGTTGAATCACCATCTCTTATCCTCCATATTAGACCCTCCTTAAGTAGAGATCGAGCAGCTAGAAAGCTCTGCCATAGGTAAGATGTGTTTTGGCCTAGTTTAGCTGACGGAAAGGACCTGTTTGGAAAATTCTTTTCCTTCAAAACCTGTGCAGCAAGTGAGTCTGGCTTAGAGAGAATTCTCCAGCCTTGCTTAGCTAGGAGAGCTAAGTTAAAGTTAGCAAAATCTCTTAGTCCAAGGCCACGATGACACTTTGCTCTTTTCATTTGATCCCAGTGAACCCAGTGAATTCTGTGTTCTTGTGATTGCTGCCCCCACCAAAAGCTACCTTGGCAATTTAAAAATGCCCATACTATAAGTAGGGATGGCTTGTATGACAACTTTAATCAGGACTTCCTTGCTTGCTTGGGAAGAAACTTGGTCTTCCATTGAGCTCGAGACCTGTCTATAAGAGCTGGTAAACCTAGATATTTCTCATAGGAGTTGGTGCCCCTAATTCCTGCAATGTTGGTTATGATTCCTTTGGTCTCTTCCATGGTGTTTTTGTTGAAGTAGATTGAGGTTTTTTCCCTTGTTTAGCCTCTATTCTGATGCATTTTCATAGGATTCTAGCAAGTAAAATAATCTGCTCCATTCTATAGAGTTTGCTTTGCAAAAGAGGAGACTATCATCTTTAAAAAACAAATGGTTAGTGGAGAGTTTGCTTCTTCTTATAGGCGGACCAGTGATGATCCCATCCTTCTTAGCTTTTTTAAGCATGCAATTAAGTGCTTCTGTGAAGAGAATAAACAGGAAAAGAGATAGTGGGTCCCCTTGCCTAATCCCCCTTATGGGTTTGAAACACTCTTGAGGCACTCCATTAAGGATGAGTGAATAAGAGACTAATCCTACACACTTCGTAATAAGGTCAATCCACTTTTGTTCAAAACCAAGCTGTTGCATTACTGATTTCAGGAAAGGCCACCCAATTTTATTATAGGCCTTACTCATGTCGAGTTTAAGAGCCATGAAACCATTCATTCCCTCCAACCTTGCCTTTATGGTGTAAAGAGATTCAAAAGCCACAATAATGTTGTCTGTTATGAGCCTAGCAAGGACAAAGGCTGTCAAAGTTGGAGATATGATGTCTGGTAGGATGTGTTTCATCCTATTTGCCAAGGTTTTAGCAATGATTTTGTAAAAAATATTGCATAGACTTATAAGCCTAAAATCAGTCACCTGAGAGGGGGAGGATTTTTTAGGGATTAGTGCAATGAGGGTCTCATTCATAGTGTTAGACCATATTCCTTCATTCAAAACTTCAAGCACATCTTTTGTAACTCTTGCATCCATAATGTCCCAATGTTCCTGGTAGAAAGCAACAGGGAACCCATCAGGATCAGGTGACCCCAAGGAATTAATGCTGAACAGAGCCTCTTTGACTTCCACTGCAGTCAAAGGATGGGCTAGGATGAGATTCATGTCTACTATGATTTTCTTAGGCATAGAGGAAATGCATGCAACAGTAACAGTAGGACTCGAGGAGGTGAATATGTTCTGAAAGAAATGTTGAAACACCTAACTTATGTCCTGCTGTCTGTTGAACTCCTGGCTAGATTCATCGTAAATCTTCTTAATAGTATTTTTCTTTCTTCTTTGGCTAGTACATTTATGAAAGAAAGATGTATTCCTATCCCCTTTTTTAGCTAGGCTTGCTTTGCACTTTGTTGCCAGTTTGTGTTTTCAGCATTAAGCATTGAATTCACTTCTTTATGAATTTCTTTGATGTCATCATACAGTTGCCCCTCATTTTGTTCTTTTAGATGATTAAGCATTTCAATTTTAGACTTCAAGAGATCCCCATGACTTCTGTGCATGTCCTTGGTCCACATTTTTAGGCCCTATTTCTAGTTTCTTAAGCCAAATAGTGTGTTCTGAAGTGTATCAGATTGCCCTATGAAGTTCTGCTAGGTCTGTTTGATCAAGTTCCCACATCCATCCCTCTTGCTCCAGCTAGCTTGATATCTAAACACCCTTTCTTGCTTTTTAGTCACAAACCTATCCTGGATCTGAATAGAAATAGGCCTGTGATCTGAGGAGGATGTTGACAGATGTAGAATTGAATGCTGCTTGAATTTAGCAAACCAAGCAGTGTTGCCAAGAGCTCTATCAATCCTCTCTTTAGTAAAGTGACTTCCCTCTCTATTATTGGCCCAAGTGAATTTGTCTCCTGTATAGCCAAGGTCATTGAGATCACAGTGTTCTAAGGCTTCTCTAAAAGCCACAATCTGCCTATAGGGTCTGCTAACTGCTCCAACTTTCTCATTAAGGCTTGTGATCTCATTGAAGTCCCCAAAACACAAGCATGGGACATTCAGTGTAGGGGTTAGCTCTTTTAGGAGCTGCTAAGTTTCACATCTTTTAGCAGTGTTAGGGTGTCCATAGAAGCCAATTAACATCCAAGGTGTGCCATCATTTAACAGATTGATTAACACAGAAATGTGCCAATAAGTATGTGAAGTTACTTTTAGATCCACTGAAGAATTCCATAGTAGGGCCAAACCACCACTTTTTCCCCTACTATTCACACTAAAATAGCAATCAAAACCCAACTTGATACGAGTTCTTTCCATCGTTTCCCTGTTACACTTAGTCTCTATTAGAAAGACCAAGTTTGGGATGTTTGTTTTCACCAAAAGGTGAAGTTCATGAATTGTCCTGGGGTTTCCAAACCCCCTGTAATTCCAACTTAAGCAATTCATTGTAGGAGGTGGGGCTGCTGAGCAACCTCCACCACTTGAACCTGAGGTTGGTTCCTGTCAAGCTTGAGCTTGGTCTTCTTCTTCTTTTAGGCAGAATTGCTATATTGGGTCTCTAACACAGTTACGGGTCTTTTCGTATTTCTATGTTTAGGAGGGGTACATGAGAGATTTGTGATATTAGATAGTACTGTGGACTGGCCTCTGGCTTTCCTTTTCCACGTGATGCCTTTGGGGGCTAGAGAGGGATTTGAATGAAAGTCAATGGTTGGAGGGCCAGAAATATGGGGTTTTGACATATTAGGAAGTTTAACCTTATCAGTGAAGCTACTATCAGCTACCAAGTAATCTCTTTCATAGGAAAATGCAATTGGGGCAATAGTTGCCTCCTTTTGGACTGCATCCTCTAGACCATAGAGAAGACCCCCACTATTTTCAGCAAGAGGCTCGAGATTTTGGGAATCACCATAAATATGCATAGCATTGCATTCTTGTTCTTTGGGTGCAGGAGAGAAATCAGTAGAGTCCAGATTGTGTTCCTGGTTAGTATGACTTGTGATTGGCTCCTTAAACGTAGCTGCATTATCCTAACTTGTTACCTCTGCCTCCTCATCTAATTGAGACTTGCAATGGCTGGCATTCCAAGGACCCCCCTCCTCTGAATGCCCCCGAAAGGTAGTTCCTTGAGGAGGGATTCCAATGACCCTCCATATTTATTGACTAAAAACAATTGCGGGGAAACAAAAGCTACTTTTAACCATTGCCCATATTGTTCTTGTGACTATATGACTTGGTTAAAACTGGGGCACTTCCTGTGAACATGTTGCAGCAGGCCACATTTGAAGAAGAAATTAGGTAGCCTTTCGTACTTGAAATAGGCCCAACATTGCTTACCTTCATGGTTGAGCATACGACCTCGGATTAAAGGCTTAGTGACATTGACATCCACTCTAAGTCTTAGAAAGCTCCCCCAACCACACCCTTGTTCAACAACCTCCACAGTGTGCACCTTGCCGATGGTTGCACCTATCCTTTCACCTAGCACCTTATTCATACTTGTAAAAGGGAGATTATGTATTTGAACCCAAAAAGGTTCTGAAGTAAACTGCTCCTCGCTTGGAGAAAGCTCCCCCTCAAACTCTTTTAAGCATATAAGGTGATGATGGTCTTCCCTGCATGACCTTTTGCTTATTTGAGAACAGTTTAAACTCAAGAAGAAACCGGTTGATGCCAAATTCTTTAAATGTTATCTATCCTGTTGTGTTCCAAACTTTTGCCATGGTGGTCTTGAAGGCTTCTCGGATTGCAGTTTTGTCATTGAGTATCATTGCCAAAAGACAATGACTGCCTCTAATCTTGGTTGATAAAATTGTTTCATCTGTCAGTGTTAAAACCTGTTGTTCTTCATCTGTTAACTTCAAAGAACCCTAACGTTGTGTGATATCATCGGCCATGGATTTTGACTCTATAGACTGTTGTCCAAGAGACACAAGCTTTGTCAAGAGACCAAGTAGAAACCTCACCCTTCAGGAGGAGAGGACCAAAGGGTCGATTATATAAGATGAGATAGTTTTATGAGTTCACGTTCATTTCTTTCTAAATATTACTTTAGCTGTTATGATGACATGCTGATGCACGGCCCAATTTTTCTTGCAAATATTTTGAATTGCAAGGAAAATAAACTTGTTGGTAATAAAACTATTTGGAACAAGAATTGTAGTTGATAATATTAAGTAGTTTGCAATGAAAGTCTAGATGTTGTCACTGAATATAAAATCCAACGAAAATTTGTCGTTGCTAATACCTTAAAAAAACCTTGCAATTAACTTTATAGTATTTGTCACGGAAACTTTTATTGCAACTTAATTCAATGTTAATTATTTGCAGGAACAAATTTCGTTGGAAATAATCATATTTTGTTCCAACTATTAGATTATTTACATGGAGTTAATTGTCCTCGGAAAAATTGGGTATTTTCATAGCAAATGGAGTTTCTAATGCAAGGATAAAAAAAGTCATTGCAAATACCCATTATTTAAAATAAAATTATCATAGTTGTTAAAAAACTTCATTTTAAATGATCATATCTCTGGCTTGTAGTGAAAACAGACCAATCCTCCACCAAGAGGTTTGGGATTAGGTTTAAGATGGATTGATTCGAATAGAGATTTTGGCTCAGTTAGGTCAATTACCTCGAACAGCCTCAATCGTGACAAGTTTGGTCACCATTGTTTCCGTCACTAAACTAATTGGATTGGTTCAAGGACTAGTTATAAAGAAAAATATTTCTAGTTACTGAAAACACCATCCATCATCAAATAGAATGAAAAGTAGAACTGAACACCAAGTTTCATATTTGATCACAATAAATAACATTCATAATCAAATGCATACACAATAAGTTGTTATCACTATCGTGTTGAATTGGGTTGTGAGATATGTCGATGGCAGCGTTGTTATCACATAATAAATTTATAGCAGATCTAGGAGGAAAACCGACCTCTGTTAGCAAACTTCTAAATCAAAGAAGTTCACACAATCCTTTTGCCATGCCTCGGAACTCAGCTTCAGCACTAGACAATGCCACTACCTTATGCTTTTTACTCCTCCATGTAACTAAGTTTCCTCCCACAAATGTAAACTAGCCTGAGGTAGACTTTCTATCCAAGATATTCCCTGCCCAGTCCACATCCATGTACCCTTCAACATTCAGATGGTCATTCTTAGAGAACATTAATCCTTTTCCTGGTGATGACTTTAGATAGCAGAGGATTCGAATTACGGCACCCATATGGTCTTCACTCGGGCTATGCATAAATTGGCTTACCACACTTACGGCATAAGCAATGTCTGGACGAGTGTGAGATAAGTAGATAAGCTTCCCCACTAGTCTTTGATACCTCACCTTGTCGGCTGGTGTCTGGTCTGAGTATTCCCCAAGCTTATGGTTCTGCACAATCGGCGTATCCACGGGTCTGCACTCCAGTAATCCCACTTATGTCAATAAGTCTAGTGTATATTTCCGTTGAGAGAGAAATATGCCCCTTTCCGACCTCGCCACCTCTATTCCCAGAAAATATTTAAGTCCTCCCAAGTGGTGCTGTTATGGCCATGACAGCACCACTTGGACAAGTTAGACAAGTGGAGTCTTGGACAAGTTAGACCCATTACTTACGCATTACAGAGACCGAGCAATGACTTAATTTCCACATTTATAAATTTGGATTGGAGGTGTCAGTTTCCACAACGACTTCATTGACTTGAGGTGCCCTTCACTTTCAGTACCGGTTGGAACTTAAAATTTGGAGGAGCACTATTGACTTGGTGGAGTTTTCCCTAGAAATAATATATAAAGAATATATAAATATACATTTTATATACGCCTCACTTTGTCCAATTAACAAACTTGACCTCAAAGGAGTGGAGTTTTAGGTGCTTTCCCTGAAAAGAATATATTAATATACATGCCCTACTTCTAGAAGTAGATGTTTTGTCCAATTAACAGACACCACATGAATTATTAAAAACAAATTTAAAAAATATATATTCAAAATAATGTATAGTATCCAAAAATACAAAAAGAGAAATGGTCAAATCCTAAATTCTTTTTACTCTTTTATGTTTGTATTTTTAATTTTTTTAATAAGCCATATAAGGGTGTGCAATTGGATCTGAATTTTAAAAATTGGACGGTTATCCACCCGGATTAATCCGGATTCAATTCAGATATCTGAATTGTAATTGGATATCAAGATTATAACCGGATTTAATCCCGGTTTTTTTTTTAAAGACTTTAAAACTTTAAAAAAAATTATAGCTGTTTTTTAAAATAAAAAAAATCTGATAGCATTAAATTGCCAGATTTTAAAAAAAAAATATGATTTAAACACTTTTTAAAATTAATTTATAAAAAAATAAATTAAAGAACCAAATAAATAAAAATGCAAAATAAATAATATTATTGTTATATCACAATGCAAAACATAAGTTTATAAAAATTAAAATAAATAATAATACATCACATCTAATTAAACTAATTGTATAAATTTGGGTCTTTAGTAAAGCCCCAAAATCTGATAAGACGATTGCTCCCAAAAGCTGCCTCTCCCAGTGATGAACCTGCTATTGCTCCAGGGACTTGTGGCCTGTACAAAAGATGCATTACATACAAGAACCAAAGCTCTTCCAAGGTTTCATAAGCAAGTTCATAATAAGGATTATCCGGCTACCCAATAAGATGCATTTAATGTGTAGATAATAAATGATTTTATAAAGCCAAAACGTTAGATAGACCATTTTGATGAGCAGATCTTCTATTTATTTATTTCCTTATTTCACTTGGCCTAATCTTTTCCTATAGATATTTTACTGTACATAACGGATATATGATGAATCCATCATTGGAAACAAAGTGAGATTCAGGATATGATGATCCACCATAGGATATTGGAAAGTCTGTTAGAGACTGGCATTCTGTTTTTGGAAAAAATGCTCTTCTAGGTAACATGATTTGAAGGCTCTGAGTAACAGATTGTTAAGTTGTCAAATCCTAAAAGCTTTGGGATTTTGATGCCCCAGACTTGTTTTTACTAACACTTGTGCTTTATTGACATAATTCCTAACTAGTCAGCCATTTTTTGCAAGATGTATGATTCTATTGTATGCTTTGGGCTTACCTTTTTAGTTTATGTTTCCCAGAATAAAGTACGACCTGGATCATCAAATGAAACTGGTCCAAGCTCATCCAAAGAGCAGCCCATTCAACCAGTTGCAGGTTTGTTGTTCTGTAAATGATTTGCTCTAAATTTGTTCCTCCATTTCTTCTACAAAGAGCAGCGATATTTTTCGTCATTTTTGGTCAACTTTTGTTTGATAATCTACCGAAAGATTGTAATTGCTGGATACCTTAAAAAGACAAACTTAAAAACTTATTTTTCTTATTATGAAATAAGTTGTTTGTGGTTTGTTGTGGAATATTTTTTACTAGATTGATCAGAGATGATAATAGAAATAATGAACAAGGAAGGAAGGTGATACAAGAAGGAAAGAGGTTGGAATACAAACAGTTCTCATAGATTAAGCTGATGAAATTAGCACTACAATTTGAATGCCTTTGTATGTAAACATCCCCCACTTCAAGTAATCAAGTACCCTTGGTTTGAAAAACCTGGTTATTTAATCTTATGTTGCATTTGATGATTTTGGTGTTTGAACAATGCTGTGTCAAAAATTTCATAAGATCTCAACACTCAGTAGTTTAGGAGTTATTTTTTCAGGGTATCAACACATACTGCTCATCTAGAGTACAAACCATGCTATCTATATTTTCTGAATCATATTTTCTTTTCCATTTTTCCACCTCAGTAGCTCCTGTATGACTATCCTTTGAAGAAACTAGGTATTCATCTGAAAACCTTTTGTGGCCTCTGCTTGCTCTTTCTTTCAGTGTTAAGAACCATTGTCCTTTAGTTATGCTTCAAGATTGGATTCCCATGCTTCACGTGCTTTTTGATGATCAAGTAAACTAACAAAAAAATTATTTAGGTGACATGACACCAAGAGTGAGAGCATCATGCACTGTGATAATCTAAAAGTACTTTTCAGTACAACTGAAGTAGGAGTCTTCTACACAGAATGTCAATAAATTCTATTAAATTTAAAACTCTCCAAAACTAGTCATTTCCTCTTAAATTATTGATGTCTTAAAAGCTGGAGGACATCTTTTGAAAACTTTTATATCTATGTTTCTGGTTTGGAAGAGTGTTTTACCCATTCCATATTTTGAGCTGTTGGAGATTTGCCTGCTAAGATTGTGAGCCTCACACTTTTCTTTGAAATTGTAGCACCTTCAGATCAAACCATATTGGTCTTTATGATGTTTTGCAACTGTGTCTAAAACAAAAACCTCTTGATTCCTTCTGTATTGCCATCTGAAGTTATTCTACACTTTCCAATTATTGTAGCTAGAGACACAAGCGTTTGTGTTTTTTGAAACTGAAAAACTTCTCCATTGAAAATCTTAGGAAATGAAGGAATTTTTTGTTCTTTCCTTTCTTTCCTCCTTTTGATGACACACGAAAAGTATCTATGTTGACTGAAAAAACCCGTAAACAAACCTAAAAAAAAAACCGAATTAGTTAAGTTGAGTACATTTGCTCTTGTATATAGCATTGAACAACCTCTAGAGGTTGGCTCAAGTGGTAAGAGCCTTGGTCTTGGTGGTATGCTTCCTCCAGGTTTAAAATTTGAAAATTTAGGTGCAAACAATTTCTAGGGATCATCGGATTGAGGAAATTGCCCCTTAAACTACCCGTGGTGCACTTGCAAGAAACTCTTTGCTGAGAGCCTCTGCACCCCAAGATTAGTTAGAACACCCACAGCCAATAAAAAAAAAAGAAAAGAAAAATGGAAACAAGGAGCATTCTACAATCAACCCTGAAAATAATGTTTATAAGCAAAACAAAGTTGCTCAATTCACTCTTTCATCTTTTAAGAATCTATTTCTCTTCCCTGATTTAAATTTGGCAGAATCCCTTTGTAGGCACAATATAGCAGAAAGTACTTTTTTATTGGTCTTAAATTCGGTACGAAAGATAAGTACATTGGAAGAAATGAGATGATATGACATCCTTCCAGGGGGATAGTAAAGGATGCGAGCGATCCCTAGAGTCTTCCGATACTTGACTCGTCTTAACATGAATCAGCAATTTCAGTTAACATAGCGGGAAGTCTAATCTTCTGGCTTTCAATTGATAAAAAAATAGCCAAAGTCTACACTATTAGTTGAATTTATATAGTAAGAGTCTACACTATTAGTTGGAGAAGGAAATCATTAGGCCAAAGGGAAAAAAGGAAATTAGTACATTACTGAAGTTTTTGGACAGACATTATGTGCCAAAATAGACTAATAACGGGTATGTGAGAACTCATTTGTCCCTTTTTTTTTCCAATATTCTAGGGCTGCTTTCATGTGCGGGAGGGAACCCGACTTCAAGCTTTCTGAGGAGGAGAAGCAAGAACTTAGGAAATTCAAGTGGGGAGAATTGTTGAAGTCCCTGCCCAAGCAAGCAGTCATTGGCGCTCAACTGCCCATTAAATGCAAATAAATGCATTCATACGTGAGGTGAGGTGCCTATAAATTGAAGCTCCATGCGAGAGCTTCAGTTACACCCAAAGAGAAAAGAAAAGAGAAAGAGCCTGGAGAGCTCTAAGAGAAAAGAAGAGAGTTGAGTTGAGTGGAATGTGATCCTCCTCCTCTGTAATATTTTCTTGTGTTCCACTATTTATTAGTGAAGCTCTTTTCTGTAGATATAGGCAGTTGCCAAACCACGTTAAATTCTTGGTGTCACTGAGTGCATGAGTGTACTCTTTTATTTCTGCTTTTATTCCTTCCGCTATGTTGTTTCCCCAACAAATTCTTGGCAATAACTCATCATGCAATTACTAGTAAAAGTAATATTTCTAGCTAGACTCTATCATAATTTTGTTCAGGTTCATGTCTCTTGGATCCTTATATGATTTCCATAAAAAAATTTCAGAACATAAGCGAAGGCCTGGGACGGGGTCGCAGAGGAGGTCAAAGTCTCCAATGAATAACAGTGAATGGAATGGCAAGAAAGAAGCCAATGACCTTTCAGCTTCAGAAGATATGGAGTCAGACACATCAGCCTCTTGAAAATTATGAACAAGGCTGAAATCATATTCCTGTTCTAACAGTGAAGTTGTAGCCGATAGGGCTCCATTTTTGGTTTACAAGTATTAGGGTAATAATGGTAGATTTCATTGTCTCCTCAGAAGCAATTCCTTATCACTTCTGCACTATAATTAGTTACATACTGGATGTAGATTAGTTCTAAAATACCATTATATTTAAGCCATTGAACTCGAGCACAGCTATAATTCTTTCTTCCCATAGCGGAAGAGCTTCTCGAGAAATTTCTTGTGAAAAAAAAAGTTATTTCTGGCTGTAATTTGTGGACAATCTCAGTCATCTGGTTTGATCTGTACCATTCAAATTTTGCCCTATAATTTGGTTAAAATCTTCAAGTGATCCATAGAAGACAAAAATCTCCATATGAACCAACAAAATTAACCCACCCTTTACCTTTCTCAGCAAAATAATCCCATCTTCAAAAGTCCATATATTAAGAATCTTTGGAAAAGTCCATATATCATTGTGTGTACGAGTGTTTAGAGGTCCATATACAAAGAAATGATACCTTGCACTGGATCTATAAGCTTTTTAAAAATTATAATGCGTGTCTTAGGCTATCAATTAGTTTAAATTTGTATTATTGTTTAAGATTTGATCACTGATATCAAAGAATTTAAGTTTTTATAATTAAGATTAAGATTTCTATTTTGACTTGCTCTCCCGCCCTCATCAAATCAAATGAAAATCGATAAGAGGCTCATGGGATTGACTTGAGTGGGTGTGTATGGTTATATTTCTTGGAGTGAACTCCAGGCGAATACGACAATCAATATTCTGATATATAGGAGATGAGATTTAAAAATAGAAAATGATAGTTGAATAGAGAAAGCTTATCGACGAAATCAATCAATTGTATTGTTTTTTATTTAATGGTTATTAGTTAATTAATATTTTTAAAAAATGTTTGATTGAAAGAAATCATTGGTACAAAAACAATACAATTGTATTAAAAAAAGTATATTTGCACTTATCGGTACAAATCATTGGTTTGAACTCTCCCGGCAGTAGTGTCCTTTTCTTTAATGCATAGATTGTTGGAAATTATAGAAGTGGTATAAAAAAGCATTTAAAAAATAAAAAAGAAAGCAGGTATAAATGGCTTCTAGCTATTTATCAATCATTTCAATAATGACTTCTACCTTGCTAACATTTAATTAATTTGCTATGTAATTAACGTTTCAATCAAGCAAGATTGCATCAAAATTAAACAAATTGGTTTGTGTTACTTCTCATCGCTGCTGTTATGCACAGAGCATGATATATTCTCTCTAATCTTGGCCACGCAGTTCAGGCCACCACATGTGTTTTGTTGGGAATGAACCAATTTTATTGAATATTCTATTAAAACACACACACACACACAAAAAAACAAAAAATTCTGATAGGCTACTTTACGTTCTAGATGACTTCTAGTAATTGTCAAATCATAGGTTGCACAAGTGAGCTATCTTCTCGACCCCAATACGCGTCCTTTGCTCCCAAAATTGGTTTGTGACGTTACTTCTCGACGCTGCTGTTATGCATGCAGTCTTGGCCGCCCAATTCAGGTTACCATATATGTGTTTTGTTGGTCATGAACCAACTTTATTCTATTCAACCACATAAAAAAATTGGATAGGCTGCTTTATGTTATAGGCGACTTCAACTACATTACAACCTACATTAATAAGACTCAGTCCCAAGCCAACAAGTAATTGTCAAATCTTAGGTTGCACAAGTGAGCTATCTTTATCTTCTCCACCCCAATACGCGTCCTTTGCTCCCAAAATTGTAATGTTTCAATGAGTCGTAACCATGTCGGTCTGTTTTTCTATTTGACATAGAGTACCATAAATTATGAGTTCGAATCCAGACTCTATATGACTTAAGAGTATCACTCACATGACATGTGAGGGAGTATTGAGATGATTTCACAAATATAAAAGTATGCAGGGCTCGTATGTTATGACATAGTTTAAGATCTCTCTTCAATTATTAAGAGTGATATTTTGTAGATAAAAAAAAAAAAAAATTGTAGGGAATCTTTATTTTAATTAGTATCATAAGCAAAGCGGTGCAGTGCGGTTGGTTCTGCCCTCTCCCACGGTCCCACAAAAAAAAAAAAGAATTAGTAAGAGAAAGGTATAGGTAAAAGAAATTTATTTATTATTTTACAGTAAATCTATACTTTAAATCCGTGTAAACTATGTAATGATATAATCAGAAGTAACTTGTTATCATTTTTAATGTAATGGTAGTTGATATACAAATTCTTTCATAACTACGCTATAAATTGGAGTATTTTTGTAGAATGAGTACACTTAATTTATAATTAATTTTACAAAAAATACTCTTTATTTAAAACATGATTGTTACAAAGAGATTGTGTTAATTATCACTTCACGCTGAGTGAAAAAAGATAAATAAAAAGAAAAGGAGATAAGAGCCTGCCTACGACAGCCTTGAGGAGAAGGAGAAGTGGCCTCGATCCATAGAGAAATTAAAGAAAACAAGAAAGAAAAGAATTCATATTAGATTACATGAAGAGACCAAAAGAGAAAATTAATGAAGTTAAAAACATAAGCCAAAAGATTGAATATGAAACAACAAATAGGATATATCGCATACGTACTATTGATCTGTTGTTTAGTATTAATGGACGTATGGCACAAAAACCTTAATTTATTATTTGGATTCATTCCAACGCAACTGGATGATTGATTCTTGTGGATATAATTAGTTGAGTCTTGATACCATAAAACAACGGGTACTCTAAAGTTGAAAATATTAAAAATCCTGAAGATATTGACATGATGCCCATGCACGTTCATTTATTTCTTTTGATGCAAAGGTATCCTATATTGAAAAGAAGCTTTTAAACCAAAGCTTGGATACAAAGAGATACAAAATCAAATGAGGTGGTATAACCACATATGCTAAGAGCATCCTTACTTAAGGCATGAGCAATAGAATTGTTAGCTCTTACAGTGTGCCTTGCTAACCAAAAAGCAAAGGAATTAAGAGTAGTTCTAGTGCCTGCTATCAACTGGCATGCATAGGTGTGGAGGTCTGATGTTGAGTTGAGTCCAGTAACGACTTGCAGTGAATCTCCCTCCATGATAACATCATTATAGCCACAGGACTTACAAGAGATGGATGCCTGTAATGCAGTAAATGCTTCTGCCAAAAAAGGGTCGGGGTACAAGTTATGCTGCATCTTGAGGGAGGCAAGAATCTGTCCCTCACTATCCCTGATAATTGCACCCACTCCTACCTTACAGGGGATTTTATCAAGTGCCTCATCCCAGTTCAACTTGAGTGTTCCCTAAGGTGGAGCTTCCCACTTGGTGTGCTGCTGCCTGGTGGTTGTAGGAGACATTTGTTGTTGTGTAATCTATTGTAATTCCTCCACAAGATATGTTGATTGCTGGGAAACAATAGAAGGGTGTAGGAATTGCTCTTTAAAAACCATGTCATTCATTCTCTTCCATATTAGCCACGAGGCAATGGTAAAGGACATCAGATCCCCGGCTCCATGGTCTCCATAAATCCTTCAACTAAGTCTTTAAAGTGATGGTAGTGAGGACTTGCTTTCTGTAACTTTCTAGAACTCTGACCCCACACATCCCTTGCTGAGGGACAATCCCATAAGATGTGCTCCACTGATTCTGGTTGCTGTTTGCAGATTGGGCATGTAGGGTCCTCAAAGACCTTCCTCTTCAGAAGGTTTGCTTGAGTAGGCAAAGCATTAAGGCATGCTCTTCAGAGAAATTTTTTTGCTGCAGTGGGGATATTCAAATTCTAGAGATTAGTCCAGGGGTCCTTTGAGCTACTAGGATTAGAAGATTGACTCAACTGTTGATTGTCCAACTCAATGAGCAAATGGTAAGCACTCTTTACACTGAACGCACCTGAGTTTGTGCTCCTCCAGATCAATCTGTCAAGTTTAGGATAAGGGCTTAGAGGAATTGCTTTAATAAGGCTAGCTTCTTCCTTTGTAAAGATAACATTAACCATGTCAGTTGTCCATTGATTTACTGGTTTATCAATAAGAAAAGAAACTTTGGTATCAGCTTGCAAGAATCTAATAAAGCTTTGAGGCTTGATGGTTGTCTGCATTGGTAGCCATTTGTCAGTCCAAATCTTAGCTGAATCACCTCCTATCCTCCGCATCAGAACCTCCTTAAGCAGAGATCGAGTAGCTAGAAACCTCTGCCATAGGTAAGATGTGTTTTGGCCTAGTTTTGCTAACAGAAAGGGCCTGTTAGAAAAATACTTTTCCTTCAAAACCTGTGCAGCAAGTGAGTCTGGCTTAGAGACAATTCTCCAGCCTTGCTTAGCTAGGAGAGCTAAGTTAAAGTTAGCAAAATCCCTTAGTCCAAGGCCCCAATGACACTTTCCTCTTTTCATTTGATCCCAGTGAACCCAGTGGATTCTGTGTTCTTGCGATTACTGCCCCCACCAGAAGCTTCTAACCATTTTGTTCAATTCATGGACAAGCTGCCTTGGTAATTTAAAAATGCCCATACTATAAGTAGGGATGGCTTGTATGGCAACTTTAATAAGGACTTCTTTGCCTGCTTGGGATAGAAACTTGGTCTTCCAGTTGGTAAGCTTAGCCTGCACTTTATCCAGTAAGTTTTTGAAGGATTGAGCTTGAGACCTGTCTATAAGAGCTGGTAAACCTAGATATTTCTCATAGGAGTTGGTGCCCCTGATTCCTGCAATGTTGGTTATGATTCATTTAGTCTCTTCCATGGTGTTTTTGTTGAAGTGGATTGAGGTTTTTTTTTCCTTGTTTAGCCTCTATCCAGATGCATTTTCATAGGATTCCAGCAAATAAAATAATCTGCTCCATTCTATAGAGTTTACCTTGCAAAAGAGGAGATTGTCATATACAAAAAACAAATGGTTAATAGAGATTTTGTTTCTTCTTATAGGAAACCAGTGATGATCCCATCCCTTTCAGTTTTGCTAAGCATGCAACTAAGTGCTTCTATGCAGAGAATCAATAGGAAAAGGAATAGTGGGTTCCCTTGCCTAATCCCCCTTGTGGGTTTGAAACACTGATCTTGAGGCACTCCATTAAGGATGAGCGAATAAGAGACTGATCCTACACACTTCATAATAAGGTCAATCCACTTTTGTTCAAAACCAAGTTGTTGCATTACTGATTTCAGAAAAGGCCACTCAATTCTATCATAGGGCTTACTCATGTCGAGTTTAAGAGCCATGAAACCATTCATTCCCTTCAACCTTGCCTTTATGGTGTGAAGAGATTCAAAAGCCATAATAATGTTGTATGTTATGAGCCTGCCAAGGACAAAAGCTATCTAAGTTGGAGATATGATGTCTAGTAGGATGTGTTTCATCCTATTAGCCAAGGTTTTAGCAATGATTTTGGAAAAAATATTGCATAGACTTATAGGCCTGAAATAAGTCACCTGAGAGGGGAGGATATTTTAGGGATTAGTGCAATGAGGGTCTCATTCATAGTGTTAGACCATACTCCTTCATTCAGAACTTCAAGCACAACTTTTGTAACTCTTGCACCCACAATGTTCCAATGTTCCTGGTACAAAGCAGTAGGGAGCCCATCAGGACCAGGTGACCCCAAGGAATTAAGGCTGAACAGGGCCTCTTTGATTTCCACCACAGTAAAAGGACGGGCTAGGATGAGATTCATGTCTGCTGTGATTTTCTTAGGCATAGAGGAAAGGCATGCAGCAGAACCAATAAGACTCAAGGAGGTGAATAGGTTCTGAAAGAAATGCTAAAACACCTGACTTATGTCTTGCTGTCTGTTGAACTCCTAGCCAGACTCGTCTTAAATCTTCTTAACAGTATTGTGCTTTCTTCTTTGGCTAGTACATTTATGAAAGAAAGATGTATTCCTATCCCTTTTTTTAGTCAGGCTTGCTTTGCTCTTTGTTGCTAGTTTGTGTTTTCAGCATTAAGCATTGAATCCACTTTTTTCTGAAGTTCTTTGATCTCATCATACAGTTGCCCCTCATTTTGTTCTTTTAGATGATTAAGCATTTCAATTTTAGACTTCAAGAGATCACCATGACTTCTGTGCATGTCCCTGCTCCACATTTTTAGGCCCTCTTTCCAGTTTCTTAAGCCAAACAGTGTGTTCTGAAGTGTATCAGATTGTCCTATGAAGTTCTCTCAGGTCTGTTTGATCAAGTTCCCACATTCATCCCTCTTGCTCTAGCTAGCTTGATATCTAAACATCCTTTCTTGCTTTTTAGTCACAAACCTGTCCTGGATCTGAATAGAAACAGGCCTGTGATCTGAGGAGGATGTTGACAGATGTAGAATTGAATGCTGCTTGAATTTAGCAAACCAAGCAGTGTTGCCAAGAGCTCTATCAATCCTCTCTTTAGTAAAGTGACTTCCCTCTCTATTATTGGCCCAAGTGTATTTGTCTCATGTATAGCCAAGGTCATTGACATCACAGTGTTCTAAAGCTTCTCTGAAAGCCACAATCTGCCTATAGGGTCTGCTAGCAGCTCCAACTTTCTCATTAAGCCTTGTGATCTCATTGAAGTCCCCAAAACACAACCACGGGACATTCAGTGCAGAGGTTAGCTCTTTTAGGAGCTGCCAAGTTTCACATCTTTTAGTAGTGTAAGGGTGTCCATAGAAGACAATTAACACCCAAGGTGTTCCATCATTTGATAGATTGATTAACACAGAAATATGCCAATAAGTATGTGAAATTACTTTTAGATCCACTGAAGAATTCCATAGTAGAGCCAAACCACCACTTTTTTCCCTACTATTCAGACTAAAACAGTAATCAAAACCCAACTTGATACAAGTTCTTTCCATCGTTTCCCTATTACACTTAGTCTCTATTAGAAAGACCAAGGTTGAGATCTTTGCTTTCACCAAAAGGTAAAGTTCATGAATTGTCCGAGGTTTCTAAGTCCCCGGTAATTCCAACTTAAGCAATTCATTGGAAGAGGTCGGGCAGCTAAGCAACCTCCACCATTTGAACCTGAGGTTGGCTCCTATCAGGCTTGAGCTTGGTCTTCCTCTTCTTTTGGGCAGAATTGTTATACTGGGTCTCCAACACAGTTATGGTTCTTTTGGTATTTCTAAGTTTAGGAGGGCTACATGAGAAATTTGTGATATTAGACAGTACTGTGGATTGGCCTCTAGCTTTCATTTTCCACGTGATGCCTTTTGGAGCTAGAGAGGGGTTTGAATGAAAGTCAATGGTTGGAGAGCCGGAAATATGGGGTTTTGACATATTATGAAGTGCAACCTTATCAGTGAAGCTACTGTCAGCTACCAAGTTAGTCTCTTTCATAGGAAAAGGCAATTGGGGCTGTAGTTGCTTCCTTTTGGACTGCATCCTCTAGACCATAGAGAAGACCTCCACTATTTTTAGCAAGAGGCTCGAGATTTTGGGAATCACTAGAAATATGCATAGCATTGCAGTCTTGTTCGTTGGGTGCAGAGAGAAATCAACAGAGTCCTGATTGTGTTGCTGGTTAGTATGACCTGTGATTGGCTCCTTAAACGTAGCTGCATTATCCTAACTTGTTACCTCTACCTCTGCATCTGATTGAGACTTGTCATGCATGTACACTACGTTTCTTGTGTCACATATTACCCATATGTGACACAATGCATAAGTTGCTTTTAACCGTTGCCCATATTGTTCGTGTCACAACCTCGTCCCATTCCTAGGATGGAATCGCGACGCGTGACCTGTTCATTCCTTATTAATATTAATATGTATTGTTTTTTTTCTTCTTTTTTTTTTTATATTTTTTTTTCTATGAGGGTAAAAGGGATATGCGTGAACATGTCATGTATGTACACTACGTTTCTAGTTTAAAAACAAGCACCTGATAGACAATCTGCTCAATATATTACCCAAAGGACTCTCAGAATCCATCATTCATTTATTAAAACATAGTTAGTTCAAATAAAAAGGGGACTCCGTCCCAACAACACACACAAAAGGCATTTAACCTTTTTATGTAGGTTTACCATCACCCCACTATAGAAGTTACACCATTACCATTACCCCACCACAGTACTTACATCATGCCCAAGGACATATTGTCTTAAAGTCAAACCAACAAAACGTCCCAACATGGGACCCATCATAAAAACATAAAAAAACATAACCATTGTCATCAAGATCGAACCGACAGGGAATTCTAAGCATCAACCCTTCCCTCCTCAGCAGTGCCTAGCTCCACAGCCTCATCATTCATACCTGGACGTTTAAAACATAAACACAAAATGAATCTAATACTCAGTAAGCAGTACACCATGCCGTTAACTTATTAATCACATAATCTTTCTTTTGAAAACATGCATACATAGACAATTGCAAGTTCTTGACAAGGCTTTCATGCATAAACAGTTTAAGGAAAAACTATACTTTCATGCGTAAACATTTCTATGACATAACCTTCTTTTCATGCATAAAGAATTAAGGAATGACTATACTTTCATGCATAAACATTTCTTTGCTTTCATGCATAAACATTTCTTTGTTTTCATGCATAATGTTACTTAAAAATGACTTTACTTTATGTTTCACTTTCTTAGGCCAGTACACACTATTACGCCCCGTGTGTTGGGGTTAGCGGTCTTTTGGACCCGGATTCCGCCCGCGGCCGCAGCTTGGGAACCCCTTTCATGGGGGCAGCATTGGGTATACTACCAGTACTACTTACTCGGTATTGCAATCTGCCCATTCCTTTGGTACCCTTTTCATACATGTGGTCGTTACGTACATTCATGCTTTCATTCCTTTTCCTTTCCTTTCTTTATAAAAATTAACATTTTCATTATCTTCATTTACTGCCAATGCGTATGCATTTCTTTGAAAGGAATGTTTCATGTCATGCTACATATAGGTAAGGCATAATTATTTGAGAGAGAGCATGCATAAAATCTCATGATGCATTACCTTACACACACAATGGTAATTAATAAGGTACTTAACAGGGGTTACCAAGAAAGGCATATATATACTATACATACATCTATTTTTTCATAAGAGAAACATTTGGAAGGAGAGAGAGAGACTTTTTCATAAGAGAGATTTGTGTGTAAGGAGCATGGTCATAGCTACTTACCTTGATACTTTACAAATAGGTTCCTTGAATCTTGAAATAAACTCCTATTCAATGAAAGGGAATAAACATATTAAAATTCATTTCACTTAAGACTTTATTATCCAACACTCATACACGCTCACTTAAATTCCAAAATGGAATTAAAGCGTCTTCCTTAACCCATTTAGCTACATACATAGCACTAAGTCAACTCTTAGTATCCTCCTTCCAATATTTAAAGAACCCATGAAAGCATGAAGCTTACTTGTTGTCCCTCTTTAAAGACTACAATTTTCTATACAAGGGATAGGTAGGAATTGTAAGTTAAAATGTATAGGACGGTTGGGATTTACTTAGGAAAAAGGTAGGGAACGAAAATGTGCTATAAATCTGGAATTTTCATAAAGAAGGGCATTTTGACAGTTTTGCATCACTGTGTGGAAGGTAAATCCAACAAGGGGTAATGCTCATAAAAGAGTTGATTTTTGTCACTTATTCTTCAGTGGTTTTTCATGCTAAAGTTTATTTTTGGTTAAACAAAAAGGGGTGAATATGAGTAAGGTTAAGTGGGCTGGTTTAGGCTTTCAAAACAAAATATATTTTCAAAGTTTCTATAGTACATGGACAGCTAGCAATCTCAGTGCATTCATGGTCTTAAACGTCCTTTGTTTAACCAAAACTCAATCATACAATTTAATATCTCAAGAGTAGTAGAACTCAAGAAAACCTTATATGTATATATTCTGAAAATAGTACCAATAATGAGATACAACTCTTGCAAATTTAAGAATTCTTGAGGTAAGCTTACTAATTTGAATTAAAAGTCTTGGTGGCTTACTTAGGCCACAAATCTTAGGGAAAACATGTCCAAACTATAAACTTTAACAACATTAATTTAACACATAAATACATGACTTGAACGAAATTTTAAGCCATAATAAAACACAAGGATAGACTACAAGTTTGCTTTGTGCAACACACGGATGGAACATTAAAACAGGGCACACACACACACACACGGCTGGCACCACACCAAAACAGAACATGATCCACGGCAAAACAACCTCAAAACAGAGCACCACACCCACACAGCTGGAACCACAAAACCGAACACACACACACACACTCACACTAGAGCACCAACACAGAACACAACATATCACACCAACACCTTCCTTCCTCCATTCGGTTAACACCCAACTAAAGTAGCCAATAGAGGAAACAATAGAGAGACAACCCAACATTACTACACAACAATCGGTTCCTACAGAAATTTCGAAACTCTCAATTCACAGAAATTCTCATGGAAAGCACAATACCTGATTGGGTCCCTCTTGAAGCCACGGAAATGCACAGCCACAAAAAGAGGAAGAAGGATCTGAAGGGTTTAGGGCTGGAACAACAAAAAAATTCTCAAAAACAAACCCTAGATTAACCCATAGATTTCAGATTTCGAGTTAGAAATTAAAGCCATAAGAAACTCACTTACACGGTGGATTTTCTTTGAAGATTTTCCGTGAAAATCTTAGGTGTTGGAAGTGAAAGGAGCGGCTTGAGGAGAAGGAGGGATCGCATGGCTGGGGGGAAAGCCGAATGGTTCTTCGTGTGGGGGAAAGCTTGAGGAGTTGTTCTCTCCTTCGTGTGCCTTGGGATCAACGGTGAAGAGAAGTGAGGAAGAGTTTACTGGTTTTTGCTTCGGAAGCAGTCGGTGGGGTAAGGGAGAAGAAGAGGTTTTTGTTTCTCTTGTCCCTTGGAACCAGCAGCGTGTAGGAGAGAATGAGGAAATCCACTTAGCTTCTTGAGGAAGCCGACATGTGGAAAGAGAAAAAGATCCAATTAGCTTCTTGAGGAAGCTTCGGTTAGAGAGAAGAAAAGTAAATTCAAATCACTTGTCCCATGAGTTGGAATGGATGGTGGAGATTAAAGAGTTTGGACCATTTCTTGGATAAATTAAATTAAAAGGATTGAAAAGAAAATTGTAAGGTTATAAAAATTTACATCCTTGAATTATTTAACGACCCATTTTAAAATAAAAGTACACCCATCTTAAAATAAATTAATAAAATATTGAAAGTCTTTATTTCAAAATATTTAACTTAAAAATATGAATAGATGATGTATGAACCTACATAGTAAAATTCGGGTATTACATCTTGTGACTGTATGACTTGGTTAAAACTGGGGCACTTCCCGCGAACATGATGCAGCAGGCCACATTTGAAGAAGAAATTAGGTAGCCTTTTGTACTTAAAATATGCCCAACATTGCTTACCTTCATGGTTGAGCATACGACCTCAGAACATAGGCTTAGTGCCATTGACATCCACTCTAAGCCTTAGAAAGCTCCCCCAGCCACACCCATGTTTATCAACCTCCACAGTGTGCACCTTACCGATGGCTGCACCTATCCTTTCACCCAACACCTTATTCATACTTGCAAACGGAGATTATGTATTTGAACCCAAAAAGATTCTGAAGTAAACTGCACCTCACTTTGGGAAAGCTCCCCCTCAAACTCTTTTAATCATATAAGGTGATGATCAAAAGACCAAGATCTTCCCTGTGTGACCTTTTGCTTATCCGAGTACAGTTGAAACTCAAGAAGAAACCGGTTGATGCCAAATTCTTTAAATGTTATCCATCCTGATGTGTTCCAAACCTTTGCCATGGTGGTCTTGAAGGCTTTTTGGTTTGCAGTGTTGTCATTGAGTATCATTGCCAAAAGACAATGACTGCCTCTAATCTTGGTTGATAAAACTGTTTCATCTGTCAGTGTTTAAACCTGTTGTTCTTCATCTGTTAACTTTAAAGAACCCAAACGTTGTGTGATATCATCGGCCATGGATTTTGACTCTATAGACTATCGTCCAAGAGACACAAGCTTTGTCAAGAGACCAAGTAGAAACCTCACCCTTTAGAAGGAGAGGACCAAAGGGTCGATTATATGAGATGAGATAGTTTTATGAGTTCACGTTAATTTATTTCTAAATATTGCTTTAGCTGTTATGATGACATGCCCTTGCACGACCCAATTTTTCTTGCAAATATTTTGAATTGCAAGGAAAATAAACTTGTTGTTAATAAAACTATTTGCAACAAGAATTGTAGTTGGTAATATCAAGTAGTTTGCAACAAAAGCCCAGATGTTGTCACTGAATATAAAATCCAACGAAACTTTTTCGTTGCTAATACCTTAACAAAAACCTTGCAATTAACTTTTTAGTATTTGTCACAGAAACTTTTATTGCAACTTAATTCAATGTTAATTATTTGCAGGAACAAATTTCATTGGAAATAATCATATTTCGTTCCAACTATTAGATTATTTACATGGAGTTAATTCTCCTTAGAAAAACTGCGTATTTTCGTAGCAAATGAAGTTTTTTTTGCAAGGATAAAAATAAAATCATTGCAAATACCCATTATTTAAAATAAAATTATCATAGTTGTAAAAATCTTCATTGTAACTGATCATATCTCTAGCTTGTAGTGAAAACAGACCAATACTCCACCAAGAGATTTGAGATTAGGTTTAAGATGGATTGGTTTGAATAGAGATTTTGGCTCAGTTAGGTCAATTACCTCGAACAACCTCAATCGTGACAAGTTTTGTCGCCATTGTTTCCGTCACTAAACTAATGGGATTGGTTCAAAGGACTAGTTATAATGAAAAATATTTCTAGTTACTGAAAACACTATCATCATCAAATAGAATGAAAAGTATAACTGAACACCAAGTTTCATATTTGATCACAATAAATAATGTTCATAATCAAATACATACACAATAAGCTGTTATCACTATCATGACATTTCCATGGAAAGTCCATCTAATGACATAATGACGACCTTTTTAAGAAAATAAAAAATATAATAATAACACGATTTTATAAGATCCTCAATTAACTTGGAGCATTTTGTTGCCAATAAGTATTAATATAAAGATGACTACTCGCACCGAAAAAAGAACGTTGCTTAAGATACCAAGAACCATGTAAGGAAAACCCTCGATTTATTTCATATAATTTTGAGGTACTTTCATTCGAACGATGTGTTGTTGTTGGATATGACTCGTATATTTGGGCACAACTTATTAATTTTTCTAATTTATACTTGTAACACCCCGCTTCTTCTTTCTAACATAAACAAATTTGACTGTGAGCCTCGTTATGTGTGTCGAATCTAGATGACGTGTTTATAAAGATATTATGTGATTTCTAAAATAAACCCAGTGTTTTAATGCCCTCGAATATTTTAAATGCACTGAAAATATTTATATGGAGTATTTCCAGTATTGTTGAACCAAGCTTGATTTTAAATAAGGCAATTATAATATTTTTGAAGGGCTCCAAAAATATTATAATTGTAGGAAATCATTTTATTAAAATGATTTCAGCTATGTAAAATATTATGTGATTTAAATCATGTTGAAAACTCTAATTAATTAGATAGTTTTATTCTCTTAAAGATATTAAATAAGACTTCATCATTTTATTAATGATGAATGAATATTATTTTATAAACTAGAGTTTAGTTTAAATAATATTCTATCTTAATTCCTTTTAGTGCTTTTAAGTTAAATCGGTGTTTAATCTCTTACTGTTTGATCGTTTCGAAGATCCCAAGATGAAGGGCCTGGATTAAATAGCCAAGCCCTCTCTCTTTCTCCCTCACTTTTCCCTTTCCCTTCTCTCTCCTCCTCTCTCCCTCAGCTGACTCGTACGTTGCTCCCTCCCTTAGTCGATTCTCCCTCAGCCTAGCCCAGATACACTGTGCGCCACCCGGCCTCACCGCCACCACCAATAGGCTCCTCTCACGTCGGCAAGCTCCCACCACTGAACCCAACCTCCACCTCACAGCCACCCTCTCCCACGCATTCTCTCATCTCCTCACGCACGGGTTCACCGTGCGTATCTCTAGTGCCGCCGTATGCGGCCACTCAGGCCACCGAGCACCACCACGAGCACCCCTGACCTCCCCCTTCCTCCTCCCTTTGACCCGAAGTTGGTAGCCCCTTCCTTAGCCGCACGGAGCTCCTCCAATGCACGGGCGCTCCATACCCACGGCCGAGCTCTGCCTCCCACGGCCACCGCACCACCACCAGAGGCTTCTCCTCCCACCATCGACCTTCCCTAGCCACCCCCATGTCCAGCCGAGCCACCTAGCTCGCCCACTCTCTCTAACTCTCTCACGGACTCTCCCTCATGCACGGCCTAGATCCGCCGTCTTAGGCCGCCGTGCCGCCCCCACCTCGCCACCATAGCTCCACCAGCAACCACCTGAGCTCTTCCATTTCCATGCTTTGAGACACACGGGTTCCCCTTGGAAACCTATAGCTCTGCTGTGTTTTGCCACCCCAACCACCATGAGACCACCCTCAGCCTCCCTTGGCCTCCCCTAGCCTAGCCCTAAACCCAAACTACCACTTTACGTGGTAGACAGCCACCATACATGGTGGACAGCCACTGTACATGGCTAATCGCCCCTGTACATGGCTAGATACGCCGTGTTCTGGCCCTCGCCACCACCACGAGGCCACCATGAGCCCTTCCAAGACCACACCTAGCTATCCAAACAGCCAAACAGCCACCATGTAAGGTGAATAGCCACCGTACATGGGTTAGTCGCCACGTACTACCCTTCCGACGTCATCGACTGTGACGGTCAACGAGCAATGCACATGTCACCCCTGACGATGGTATAACCCTCTATCCCTCGTTATTTATGTTAGATGTTAATTAGTTGTTTAGCTTGTGGACTGTGCTGTTAGTATTTGTGGAGTTCGCTGTGTATGCGAAGTGTTGGGCGTAGTTGGAAGGTGTGCTGTGTAGTGTTGTGGACTGTGCTGTAATGGTGGTGTGGCGTCGTGTGGATTGGAAAGAGAGTCCGCGTAAAGTGTACTCTTGTGGCGTAGTGTGGGATAAGGAGAGTATATGTAAAATATACTCTCCTGCGTAATGTGGAATGGGAAGAGTACACATGGAGTGTACTCCATGAGATAAGGATGGTTGTGTATTTGATGAGCGTAGAGTGTGATGGGTAGTGTCGGGAACTGTGGAACAGTGTGAGGGACCGTACTCACGATGAGTTAGGAGTTAGCGTAAGAGTGATGTAGTGGGATGTCAGGTGACGTGACAAGGTCACGTTGTAGCTTGGGAGTAGTCTCGAGCTATATGATGTGACGATAAAGTGCAATTGTGAACAGGATCTTGTCGTGTTAAGTGTGGGGATGAACTATCAAGAGGGACGGGTAGCATGAAGAGTCATGCTAGCCGGGTTAGAGAAGGTTGGTATCGGAGTATGGTGCTTGTTCATACAAGCCTGTGATCAGCGGGTTATATGTTGGTCTTAGGTGATAAAGGGATAAGGTACGAGTATAATCTGGTTAGATACATGTACCGGATGGATTCGCCATATATAATGGGTAATCTGTCTTAAGCATGGTTACACGGTGCTTAAGCCTCAAAGTTGGCTTAGAGCCGTGTGGCGTGTATGGATGAGAATGAGGATTTAGTGTGAGCTAAGATGCATGAAGGTAGTGACAGGTGTATTGTCTAGGATTGGGATGCGTGACTCCATCGGTTGGAATCATGCGACGGAATGTGGTCAATAGGAAGAGTAAGACGAATGTCTTAGTTCTTAATCCTAAAGTGAATGATGGGTTCACTTTAGTGGATGAGCACTCGAGATAAGACCTTGAGTTTGGAAGAGGTAGTGACCCTAAATGGATCCCAAAGGTTTTAGAATAGTAAAGGCACGTAAGAGCACGAGATAGAAGGAGAGTGTTTCAAGTGAAGTGTAGCTTATGTCTTCTAAGTTTAGTTGCTTATGTACTAGATAGAAAATGACATAAAGGTTATGTGTATGTATGTAGGTTGCCATTTGACACGCACATGAATGGACTGCATGATATGAAAGTAGCATGGAGTCCAGGTAAGTATTATGTTCATACTCTTTTAGAGTTTTCTAAAGGATATGAAATGAAAATGAAATGTTTTTCCTTTACGATGCCATACGAAATGACACAAAAGATGTTTTACAAAAGCATGCTAAGTGGTCAAAGGCATATGTATGTACGACCGTTCTTGGCAGCCCCTTTTTACGCAACCAAAGTATTAATTGTATGCATGTGAATGGATGACTATATGCAGTATCTATTGTATGTATTTTCTACGAAAAAAAATGTTGACGCTGATGCCTCGTGCTTTAACTGATCCTTTAACTAACGCGAAGAAAGTGTTTTAAATGTCCCTATGAACTGATGTTTTATGGATGTCCCTACGAATTGATGCTTTATGGATGCCATGAAAGATGATGTTTAAGCTCTTGCTTTTTAAATGACGTTTTTCCATGAATGAACTATTAAATGAAATGGACTGAACTGAAAGAAAGGACTGAAATGAAATGAACGTTTAATGCATGAAAATACGTAACGTTCATACGAATGAATGAAAAGGGCACCAAAGGACTGGACAGATTGCAATGCCGGGTAAATAGTACTAGTAGTGCACCTAGTGGTGCCCCTTGACTGAAAAGGGATTTCCAACCCATGGCCATAAGCGGAGTTTGGGCCCAAAAGATCGCTAACCCCAACACACGGGGCGTAACAGTGTAAATCGGCCAAAGAAAGTGATAAGAAAGAATGTATAAATGTATGAATGCATCGCATTCTTTAAGAAATGAAGGCACTGACGGGAGATACGTTTTACAAAAAGAAAACATTTTTTTAAAAAAAAAGAAAAACCCCGCCTAGTGATGTTTTCAAAAGAAATGCACTTCTCATGTACGTATAGTATGTATGGAGTGATGAATGCATGAATGAAACCTATGTTAGTATATTTTAGCTGTATGAAGTAATGCTACGAGTCAATGACTCATTTTAGTTTTTATGTATGCCCCTCCCCCCACAGGTACTGAATGAGCAGCACGCGTCAGGACGGACACGGCCCATGGGGAAGAGCACGGAAGTCTAGGCATGAGAGCTAATAGCTGTTTTTTGGGCTCTTCAGTTGTGTGTCAGCATGGGTATTTCAAGAATACAAGTTGAGTGTGATTGCTTGTTAGTGGTGGAGGCTATGGAGCAAAATAAAATGGCTGGTTCTTTGCTAGGGTTGCTATATAAGGAAATTAAGTCTATTTATTCTTGTTTTGTAGGGTGTTCTTTTGTTTATGTTCCTAGAGAGGGAAATAGGGCTGCTCATATTTTAGCTAGGTATGCTAAAAATGTGGATGACATCGCTATGTGGTGGGATTGTATTCTGGACCTTAATTCTCATGTCGTTTGGCTTGATAATTGTCTGCAATCTCCTTTTATTAATGGAAGTTTGGTTTCTTATCAAAAAAAGAAAAAAAAAATGTATGAGAGGCCTCTTTATTTTAAGATTAATGTTTTCCGCTGTAAACTTCTATTCTCAAAGCACATTTTGTGGCGCCCCCGACCCCCATGTAAGGAAACACAGGAATCGAGACGCTAGGGTGGTGACAACATGGTCACGCATCCCAACGATAGTACCAAGTGTGTGTACATGCAACGGTGTACAAAATAATGCAGCGGATTAGTCAACTAAGTACCAGAATTTAAATACAATCTAAACATCAGTAGAGGTTTAAAAAATATTTATACCGTCATCCAAAATTAAAAATACAATATAGTAAAATAAAATAACTAACAAGTGATCCTAGATCACTACTCGGGCGGAGCCGTCTTCTCAGGCTCACCCTCATCTTCCTCATCTGCAACAAAATCTGCTTTACTACAAAATGGTACCGCAGGTAAGTATAACCCAAATAACCACGTAATGGAAATGTATTAATGCAACCATCATGCATGCATATGATGAAATATGCATTTTCCTCAAAACATCATTTTTCCCGAAAATGATTATTTTCCAACACACGCCAAAATCTCATTTGGCCCAAAATATCCGTAAATCATTTTCCCAGAAAATGGTTTACAAAAAAATCCAACACACTATTTTTCGAGAAAATAATTCATTAACCCATTATCACTATATGCACTATGGTCTCCCCTAGAGACCATCCGTACATCCTGGCTTCGTAGCGATGCTTAGTTCCGCGCCCGGCGTGTACATGGCCAATCATCCACACTACGCAACGAGCGATGCCCAGTTCCGCACCCAGCACGTACGTGGCCAGACATCCTCTAGTCCCCGCCAGCAGAAGGACCACGGAGTCGGCACGAGACCATCTCGTCCGATCCCATTGTTGCCCGGCGACAATCCAGGGGACGTTACTCAGTTTATTCCGCTCCCGAGTAACCAGAGGAGCTCCACCGAGATAATGTCCCATCTCGGCTTGGGGTCTTGATACACACGCACCCAAAATCCATTATCACATGAAAACCAAGTTTTCATAAACACATGAATATGAATGCACAACACGAAAACCCAGTTTCCTTTACAAACATGATCATGCGTGCAAAATGCAATGTACATGAACAACACAATATCCAAACCAACAATTACCAATCCAATCAAATCCAACCAAACAACTCCAATCACCAATCCATCCGACCCTCGAACTCCTCGGACTCAGTCCAACATGTTCAACCAAATACAGTGAAATGAGTTAGTGCAAAAATACATTTAAATCACGAAAGATCTTTGGAGAAATACTTACAGTGCAATATAGCAATTTCTGAAGGATCACGAAGCTACAAGAAGTGACGTCTGAGCAATGCAATAGTGCAAAATACACTGTGGCCGTGGGTTACAAATACCCACTTTCAAATGGAGGCAAATGAAGACCCAAGATTGATAGGGTAGGGTCTAGGAAGGTCGGTGAAGCTAGTGGTGGAGGAGGTTGGTCGTGGGTGGCAGCGTGGGCGGCGGTAGAAGACCAAAAACACCCAAATCAGAAATGTTGTTGAAAATGCTTCACCGGTGACGGATCGGAGGTGGGGTTGGGTCCAATGGGTTGCTAAGAGGTCGAGGATGAAGTGGTGTGAAGATGGTGGCCAATGGTGGTGCGAAGGCGTAGCGGCGGAGCGGCGGAAAGAATGCCGCGGCTTTAATGGACTCGTGGTGGTTAACGACGGCGCAAGGGAGGCTGAGATTGGAGGGGTGGCATCGCCGGCGGCTGGGGAAGCTAGGGAGCCGGGCGGTGTCAACCACAGCCGGCGCACGGCGGCGGGCTAGGGAGGAGAAGGAACGGATAGAGGGAAAGGGGAGGGGGCTGGGTAGCCCGGGAGGGAAGGAAGGAGAAGAAGGAAAAGAAAAGAAAAGAAGAAGAAAAGAAAAAGAAAAGGAAAAGAAAAGAGGAAAAGAAAAAATGTAGGGAAAGAAATGAGGTACAATCCTTATAACTTGGGTCACAAAAATGATCCAACGGAAACGATTTCAAAACCACAAGTTAAATAAAATAATTCAAATGCAATGGTAAAGTGAAATTAAAATAATTAAATCCAATAGTAATTAATTTAGAATAAAGAGATTTTAAACGCATGACAATAATTAATAATAAGAAAGCACTTCAAAAATAATTTTCATAAAATTAAAAATCATAAAATAAACCCACTAAAAAAAATCCAACAATTTTAAAATAAGAAAATAAATTTTTGAATAAATAAAAATAATTCATTCAGTAAAAATACACTAAAATACGGGGTGTTACATCCTCCCCCCTTAAATAAAATTTCGTCCTCGAAATTGGCAAGGTAAACATTATGACTAAGACAGGAATAAGATTCAACTAAGAGCAGACTTAAGAACATACCGCCAAAATAGTCCGGCAAGGCCACTCTATAAGCAACAAGCCAAACCTTCTCTATGATCTGAAAATGGCCAACATATCTTGGACTAAGCTTTCCTTTCTTACCAAAGCGTTTAACACATTTCATAGGAGAGACTTTAAGATAAATTCAATCACCTTCTTCAAAGGATAAGTCTCTTCTTCTTGTATCTGCGTAACTCTTCTGGCGACTTTGCACTTCAGCCATTTTCTTTCTTATAAACTGAACTTGATCCTTCATCTCTTGAATCATCTTAGGCCCAAACAATTTGCTCTCACCAACTTCATCCCAACATAAGGGCGACCTGCACTTCCTTTCATATAATGCTTCATACGGGGCCATCTGAATGA
Organism: Juglans mandshurica; assembly: GCA_022457165.1. Lineage (NCBI taxonomy): Eukaryota > Viridiplantae > Streptophyta > Magnoliopsida > Fagales > Juglandaceae > Juglans > Juglans mandshurica. The sequence continues at coordinate 46,363,486 of CM039619.1, forward strand.
AAGAATGAAAACTGTTATTATAAGAGAACTCAATAAGCGGCAGGTGATTCTCCCAACTTCCTTGAAATTCCATAACACAAGACTGCAACATATCCTCCAGAGTCTGAATAGTAAGCTCTGATTGGCCGTCCGTCTGAGGGTTGATATGTAGTACTAACTTCAACTTAGTGCCTAAGGCTGCCTGCAAACTCTTCCAAAAATGGAACGTGAATCGCGGGTCCCGATCTGACGCGATACTCTTGGGTATTCCATGCAAACGCACTATCTCCTTGACATATATCCGAGTCAACTTACCCAAGGAGTCAGTATTATTAACAGGCAAGAAATGGGCACTCTTGGTCAACCGATCCACAATCACCCAAATTGAGTTATTCCCACTAGGAGTCCTCGGCAAACCTACAACAAAATCCATAGAAATATCATCCCACTTCCACTCAGGAATATGGAGAGGTTGAAGTTTACCAAAGGGACTTTGGTGCTCCATCTTAACTTTACGGCATGTGACACATTTCTCAATAAACATGACCATATCTATCATACTCGCATTGGTCCCACAGTGGCACAATCACACCCAATATTCCTATGGTGGCTATATTATTCACAATCTCTTTTCCTCAAGAACCTTAATACAACATCCAATAAATTCCAATGATTAATAGCCCCATACAATAATCCATGTTAACCTCAATCAACTCTTTTGCTACAACTTCTAAACCTCTATTGAATTCTATTTTTGGTAACCTAGTAACCACTTCCAAAGTTAACCATCAGTAACAAATTGCCCAACCAAATAATTAATCTCCAAATACCAGTATCTCCTCCAAAATTCAAGTCACCACTAATTCCTCAAAATCAACACAATTTGAACTCCTGATTACAACTAAATACCACGCTTTTGTTGCGTACTCTGATATTCACCACATGCCTAAAATTTATGTCCTCATAAAACTAACACCATCGAGTTCAAGGTGGCTTCATTCCTACTAACCAACTCTTATCACATTTTGGTAGAAAAATATTCTCTCTCCCAAAACTACGAGTTGTAACTCAAATTCCTCAATTAACTCCCGTAGCCTTGATCAAAATCAAATTCCATTAAATACATCCTTGATCATAGACAGAAATCCAATATCAAACAACCTCAACATCCCAAATTGAAAATAAGCAACCTCAACCCAAAATACATTCATCTCATCTACAATAAGAAGCATACTTTAAAAAGCTCGATTCCGACATGGCAAACCAATAAAAGCGCCTATAAAAATTCTACCAAACAACCTAAACCCCAAAGCTCAACACCTACATTTAGTACAACATCTAATCTAGCGGTGACTAAACTCACAACGAATCACCATTGACTTTACCAAAACATTATCAAAACCCTCTTGGTAACTTGCCCACCTATTTCTACTCCTATAAGCTGGTATTAACATGACTAGTTCCTTCAACAACATTTCACTATTAAACCTTTAGTCAAGCCATACTGCTTAAATATTCAATCTACCAAAAGCCATTGCACAACACTCATGGATCTTAAAGATTTATTAACTCACGTACCTGATTATAATATTCACTGCTAATGCCTAAACTTCAACTTCCAAGATCTCATCATACACTATACATGGGGACCCATCAATCTCTCTTCAAGTTAAATAACAATGTCCGTAATTCAACCAAATGGACACTCAATCTTCAAAGGTAAGTATAGCCTCAAGATAAAAATAAAAATACCTAAGTAACCTCAAGTCACAATTAATTCCTGAAAATAATCACAATAACTATTGTCAACCATGATTCCATTAAGTAACCCACTTGACTACATACTTTGATCAACTCACTGAAAATTCCAAGCCAAGGTCTCTTGAATTAGTACTATTGAGTCGACTCCTCTTCAACACTTACGAAAGTCACTTCCTCCAAACCAAAATAAGACTAGGACCTATACCCTCCGAAATGCGTACACATATCATTTCTACGCATCAATCTCATGCACCTCAGCCAAAATCAATAATCCTCCAAACGTGCAAGTGATCATCCTTACCATTTTCATCACTAGACCTATATCCTCGAAATCAACAAAAATCATTTCCAAAATCCACACCATCTATTATACTTAAAATTAATATGGATTAAATCATTAACATGTCACTGTAACATCAAGTTAAAAATAATTATTTAACCAAACTAGATCAACATCTTCAATTCCCAGAAAATAAACAAATTAGATCATTACCTTCCATCTCCAAGGAAATTCTCGCCAAAAAAAATTCTCATATCGGTTACGCAACACTTATCAATCCTATTTTAATTCAGCCCTTCAACTCTGCAATTCTAAAACCTTAAACCAGATAAAAATAATTTCCCGATATCTTCAAGATCAATCACCTTAAATCTAAAACATTCACCCTATAAAACTTGTAAATTCTTAAAACCCCAATATTATCAAATTGCTTATCTAGGTCGGCAAGATCGAAAACTTCTGATCTAAGTAATCCCTTAATTGCTTGTTGAACCTACCACCTTAAATCTCATAACTTATTTCCTAAAAACAATGGATCCTCAAATCTTAGATGAACTTCTCATAAATCTAACCTTGAGGTTCGTTGAACTTACAACCTCCTACCCAAAGACTCATTAAATAAATTTCTACGGAAGGTAAAACCTCAATTATCCTAGGCAATTTAAGAATTATTCCCCTCCTTAGCAAGAACTTGAGTTCCTACTCCCAAGTTCACCCAGACCCTGATGTTCGAGCCTCGATATTAAACAAACCAATCACCAAAAGTTTAGGCCTATTACGCCAAATGTTCAAACCTAACAATGACATTCACAATCGTACCAACTTCTTGCCAAAGCATAACCCTTAACCCACCTTACAAGTCCGAACAAAACAAAACACAACAAAATAAAATAACATACGACAAAAATGCATAAAACCAATGAAGTAGTTCACAATAAAATAATTAAAACAAATAAAATAACATACCATAAAATAAAACAATAAAATAAATAAACAAACAAGTAGTATACAATAAACTAAATAAAACCAATAAAACCGTAAACTTTAAATTAACTAATTTCAAATCACAACTTTTAAAACTTTCTAGTACTGTACCTATGGGACATGTGGTTTTACCCAGAGCCGAATTGCTCTGATACCACTTGTGGCGCCACTGACCCCCATGTAAGGAAATATGAGAATCGAGACGCAAGGATGGTGACAACACGGTCACGCATCCCAACGATAGTGCCAAGTGTATGTGTACATGCAAAATAACACAGCGGACTAGTAAACTAAGTACCGGAATTTAAATACAATCTAAACATCAGTAGAGGTTTAAAAAGTATTTATACAGTCATCCAAAATTAAAAATACAATAGAGTAAAATAAAAAAACTAACAAATGATCCTAGATCACTCCTCGGGTGGAGCCGTCTCCTCAGACTCACCCTCATCCTCCTTATCTGCAACAAAATCTGCGTTACCATAAAATGGTACTGCAGGTAAGTATAATCCAAATAACCACGTAATGGAAATGCATTAATGCAACCAACATGCATGCATATGATGAAATATGCATTTTCTTCAAAACATTATTTTTCTCGAAAATGATTATTTTCCAACACACGACAAAATCCATTTCGCCCAAAATATCCGTAATTCATTTTCCCAGACAATGGTTTACACAAAAATCCAACACACATAATTTTCCCAGAAAATAGTTCATTAACCCGTTATCACTATATGCACTATGGTTTCCCCTAGGGATCATCCGCACGTCCTGACTTCGCAGCGATGCTCAGTTTCGCACCCGGCGCGTACATGGCCAAGCATCCACACTACGCAACGAGCGATGCCTAGTTCCGCCCCTAGCCCGTACGTGGCCAGACGTCCTCTAGTCCCCGCCAGCAGAAGGACCACGGAGTCGGCACGAGAGAGACCATCTCGTCCGATCCCGTTGTCGCCCGGTGACAATCCAGGGAACGTTACTCAGTTTATTCCGCTCCCGAGTAACCAGAGGAGCTCCACCAGAGTAACCGTTGTCGAACGGTTATTCCCGTTATCCTTTCTAAAATCATTTTATAAAAAATCCCACCACAAGGATGAACGTTACAATACTTGATTTATTTAATCTCAATTCACATAGAATGAAGAATTCCCAAATATGGAAAACCATCTCCATAGTCAAATAGAATAACAAGTTTAAGGGAACATCTCTTTCATATTTATGCCCAATAACTAATTATTCAAAATCAAATTCAAAGATAACTGACCATTATTACTATCATTAACGATGCCAAAAGAAAATCAATGTATCTTAATTACATACACAATTTGACAACCTTTTTGAGGTATCAAAAGCAAAATAATAACAGGAGTATATAAGATCTTCCATTAAGTTGTAGCATCTTTGTAGCCAATAAGGGCTAATATAAAGAAGACTCATAACACTAAAGAAGAAAATGATGTAAGATACCGAGAAGCTTGTATGGAAGACCATAGGATCTACTTCATACCATTTTTTGTCACTTTCATTTGAAGATTGGGCTGGTGTTGGATCTAACTCTTTTATTTTGGCACAACTTTTATCTAGTGGTGGTCCGCAAAGAAATAAGTTTCCTTCATAGCTGCTTTTCTCAAATGTTCCAAATTGTGCTTTCATATCTGGAACGTTACCTGATAGGTTGTTGTTGGCCACATTGAATACCTCAAGAAAGGTTAGATCAATCAATGCTGAAGGAATTTCTCCACTCAAACTGTTATGAGAGAGGTCTAGACTTTCCAAGAGAGCCAATTTCGAGAATGTTGTTGGAATTTTACCAGTCAGGTGATTGTAAGATAAGTTTAGTGCATGCAATGAAGATATTTGGCCCAACGCAAGTGGGATGCTACCTGTTAGATTGTTGCATGAGAAATCCAATCCAGACATGTAACGAAGGATATAACCCTTATAAGAACTATGCCTATATTTGGTTACAAACTCAATCTCTACTTCTGCATCAATATATTCTTTATCTTCGAAGAAGTAGTTAGCAACATTGCCTGAGAAACCTTTATGTGTGTAAGGTAGATAACCCCAAGGCATTGAAGAAGATTTTTTACGAGAATAGTCAAAACTACGTTCCGCGAACTTCCCAAAATATATCTTGTAGAGGCATTGTGGTATGGTCCCAGAAAAAGCATTCTTGGAAAGATCCATTATGTTTATCATCTTTAACAAACATAACTCATTCGGAATTATATCAGTGAAATGATTGCCACTCAACAAAAGTACTCGTAACTGTTGAAGTTCTTTGATTTCAATAGAGATGCTGCCCGTAAATTTGTTATCTCTAATATCCAATGTCGAAAGAGATGAGGAATTGAAAAGAACTTTCGGTATTGATCCTGTGAATTTGTTCCCTTGCAAATATAGGTGTTGAAGATTTGGTAGATTCAAACAAAAGGGTAACGATCCCGTAAATAAGTTATGAGAAAGGTCTAAAGTACCTGTAATACTTAGTTCACATGGGATCCGACCATAAAAATCATTGTTAGCCATAACAAGAGCCCTCACGTTTGACATGTTCCCAAGCCATCGGGGGATTGTACCTGAAATTTTGTTGTTGCTGATATCTAAATATGATAGGCTGCCAAGAGTTGAATTAGGAACCATTGTGATACTTGTGAATTGATTACCATTCATTTGCAGAATTCTCTGGTTTGGCCCAACGAAAATTGCACCGTTGAAGCTGTTATAAGCAAGGTTTAAAAATTCCAATGACAAGCAATCTGTATTTAATCCTCTTGGAACCCCGCCTGAGAAATGATTGAAAGACAAATCTAATACATCCAAATAAAGCATGCCACTAATTGAGGAAGGAAGATTACCTTCAAGATTATTATTGGAAAGATTTAGATATACTAAATTTGGAAAAGTCATGCCAATGTTTTCTTGAAGTTTTCCTTCCAAGTGATTGGTCGAGACATCCATCCAGGTAATATGCGTGTGGATCAATGATGGTATATATAACTGACCCATAAAAGAGTTATTTCGAAGATCTAGCACGCGTAATCTTGTATTGTTTTCAACCAACCAATTCGGAAAGCTTCCGTTCAACTTACTGTGAGAAAGATCAACTATATCCAATTCATGCTGGACAAGAAGAAATTTCGGAATACTGCCGGTGAGCTTGTTCAGATTACAGTTGGACAATTCAATGATCTTCAGCTGAAACAAAGGGGACCAACCCATGGAACCTTCAGTTTCTATTTCAACTTTACTGTTTTGGCCATTGAATCTAAGAACCTCAAGCTTAGAGTAATTGGCAAATAAGTTGAATGAGAATATGCCCACAAACTGGTTATAACTAAAATCAATGTACTCGAGACTTATTCCGCTGGCTTCTACATATGATGATGAAGCATTTCCATTGAATTGGCTACCGGAAATATCTAACATCGCAAGAGATGTCATATTGTTTAGGCATGGAGGTAGGATCCCCTCAAAGTAATTGTAAGATAGATCTAACACTTCAAGCTTCTTCAATGTACAAAATTCTGTCAAAACAAATAGCATCGAAATTGATTATGCTCTACTCTAACAGTCGGTCAGACCAATCACATTTATATTCAATTTAAAAAAATGGTCAATTCATAAGTAATTATAGATCATTAGGGTAATGCTAACAAAGTGTAAAGGCCTGTGCAAAAGTAGTTTCGCAACAAATTGAGAAATGATTCCCAAGTACAAATTTGCACTGATATCCAAATTAATTCTCTAACTTGCTTGGATTGGCCAGCTCTACAAGAGACATGGTGTCAAGTTTACCAACTAACTCTGTAAAGATGGACTGCTTATGTTTTTCGCCCACCAATTAATTACCATGCACTATTTTGATACTTATTCTTGAACTTTGACTTATTCCCCCACCCCCCTTTATATATATATATATATATATATATAAAGACTTATAAGTGTAACTTTGATCATAATTGCTTTTAAGTATCAATTATACATTTGTAAAAAAATCAGCATTGATTTTATAACAAATATATATGTCTAAAGAGGCAGAAATATTCTTAATATTAACCCTAAGCATCTCCAATTAAATGAAAGTTGATAATTTCATCTTTTTATGTATATATTCTTGTTAAAACAATGGGTACTTGACAATGGAATTTCGAATTAAGGTCATAGTTACACTGTGTTCTTCATGTGTAGTGGATGCAAAAGATCCATAGAATACTAATTCTTCATGTCATCAGATGAGATAACTCTTTCTTACCTTGGATTGCTAGTCGTCCACCAAAATGATTACGATGCAAGATAAGAACCTCCAAGTTTGTTAAATTTGCTAGCTCTGCATAACAGTAAATTAAAAAAAGTGATCACATTTTAATTATAGCATAATAGAACTTGTTGTTATAACATATTTCATGCTGCCATTGCACAACCCGGTACCATCACCAATGAGTATCATCATTGCCTTAACGTCATGAATGATTTAGATTTAGATTATCAAATCAATGTGATGATTTCAATTTTTTTTTTTTTTTTGTTTCTAAGTTAATATGAAATTCAAGTTTAAAATCTTGTCCAAATCTAAATAATGTTGACATTTGATTCCAAGCGGTACATACAAATGTAATTCACTTGTATCTCAAAGCCTACGAATCTATGCATTAAAATTATTGTTCAAATGCCAAAGAGAGAGATTAATTCTGGTAATGTTTTTTTTTATAATTAACATGCATGCTATATATGTCATATATTATATACGTGTAATCTGACAAATGACGTCCTAAAAAATTAACATACCTTTGGTTGGAAAGGATCCCGTCAAGTCATTGTATTCAAGATTGAGAGTCTTAAGAGATTTGACTGCAGCAATTGATTGAAGAAAACTAGTGTCGTTGAGGACATGATTCCCACTAAGATCTAATATCTCCAAGTTCTCCAATCTTGACAACATTTTCCAACCTGTAGTTAATAATTTATTAATTTATTTTTTTATGAAACGAAGAAAAAACCAATACAATTAGAATGAATATTAAGAAAAAGCGTAGATGTATTATTAGAATCCCATCTCGAAAGCACACATTAGTTTTGGTGGCTTCTCTGAGGGTATTTGAAGCACTACTACTACTGCTGCTTCAGCTAATTAAAGAAAGAAAAAACAATTGGATGGAGTTGTTATGCGTAGTTGAATAAGAGCTTTAGACCCATGTAAATACAAGTGTAATTAAATGCATAGAAATAGGCAAGAAGCCCTCGGGAATTATTGAAATAATAGTAATAAAATAATATCATCTCTCTAGACAAACGGATTGCATAAAAAGTTTTTGTTTCCTAAAAAAATTAATTAAGTGGACTTGAAATTATAAGTGGGCTAAAGGCATATTGCATAAACAATGGGCACTTGAAAAATTAAGTGGGCTTTGGACCAGCATTTGTTTGATATATAATAAGTGGCCGCATGCTTCAAATGCCAACCACAAACACTAATTCATCAATACGTAATCTAGCAAATATTTGGACAACATGACGTAATATTCACATAATTATTAAGTCCATTAGAAACAGTTTAAAACAAACATATATGGATTACTGTGAGATCTAAATTAATTATCATGATCAATAAAATATATTACCTTCACCTCCTCCTCGTATTCTATTCCTCATAAGATTCAATGTCGTAAGAGATGTAAGCCCACTTAGAGATGGTATGATGCTGTCATTAAAGCCATTCCCATCAAGATTCAATGTCTTCAGATTTCTCAATACGGCAAGCCTTTCGAAACCTTGCAAGAAAATTATTGGAAGACACAACAAAATAACTTTGATCAATTAAAGTCCTTCAACAACAGAATTAATTAATACACGTGCATGTAAGAATACTTATAAATACATTGATAATTAAAGCGACGTAGGTGCACCATGCGAATCTCAAAGCGGCAGACAAGTAGTACTAGTTGCCGCTTTGAATGTACTCTATGCATTAAAAGTATGACTAGTGCTAGTTGCCGCTAGCACATTTTCCTAAAAGTATTGCTCAAATGCCAATGAGAAGGATTAATAAAATGTTGGAAAATCGACATATAAATATATATCTTTGGTTATAAATATAGATTTTTAAGAGATTTGATTGCAGCTAATGAATGAATACAATTGAGCACAGAGTGTGAGGAACATTCAAAAATCTAGCTTACAGTACTTAATTCAGACTTTAAGAGAGCTAGTAACTAATTCTATTACCCTCATGGTACAATTCAGGCCTTTTTGAGTTACTGGAGGAGGATGATGAAATGATTGAATTTACTATTACCCTCATGGAAGATATGGAAGAGAATTATGAATGAAATGGTGTTTAAAAATGTTTTTCTTCATCCAAATAATGCCATTGTCCAGCAAGCTATACAGTTGATTGAGGAACTTAGCCAGATTCAGCAACAAACAAAGACGATCATACCCCTACTAATCTGCAATCACACAACTCTTGGGAAGCTCCACCACGATCGAGGCAGCTTGAAACTGAACTGAGATACAGCTCTAGACAAAATGTTGCTCATGCCTTGAGCAAAAATGCATTATGCATTATTGACTCTTTTCAATAAAGGATACTCGATCTTTTAAAAATATATATAGGAATACGAATAATATTTTAAATCTACAAAAAAATATATAAAAAACATCCTAATATTTAAGGTGTAATTAATATTTTGAAATTATTAATATTTCATTCTAATACTATAAATTGATTAGTCAATATCTCAACTAAATTAATATTTCATTCTAATATCCCTAAATTAGTCTTTTGCCTCAACTCTAAAAAAATATTACATAATAAGTGGTGTGAAAACACTAATTCAGGTTTTTGTTTCCTAAAATAATTCGTCTTTCACTTACAAATAAATTAATGACGTGTGGTGTGAAAAAGTGTAGATTGAAAGCACAAATAATAAGCTAAAGTACCAATTGAATAGTTAATAGCAAGGCGACTGCCATCAATCAGACTAAAAATTAGCATACCTTTGGTTTCAAAGGATCCGCCCAAGTCATTCCAAGCAAGATTCAGATTCTTAAGGGATTTGATTGCAGCAATTGATTGAAGAAACGTGTCGTTGAGGGCATGATTCTCACTAAGATCTAATATCTCCAAGTTCTCCAATCTTGACAACATTTTCCAACCTGTAGTTAATTTATTAATTTATGTTATTATGAATACATTAGAAACGTTTTAAAACAAACATATATATGAAGTACTGTGAGAGAATTAATTAACATTATGAATAATATTACCTTCACCTCCTCCTTGTAAATTATTCCCCTTAAGACTCAATGTCGTAAGAGATGTAAGCCCACTTAGAGATGGTATGATATTGCTGTCTTCAAACTTATTCCCATCAAGATTCAATGTCTTCAGATTTCTCAACATGGAGAGCCTTTCGAAAGAAGTATCACCTTGCAAGAAAATTATTGGAAGACACAACAAAATAACTTTTATCAATTAATGTTCTTCAACCACAGAATTAAAAAGAAAAAAAGAAAGAAAAATAAAATATTAAAAGAAGATTTCAAAATAACTTTTATCCATTAATGTCCTTCAACAGGATTAAATACACGTGTAAGAATACTTTTAAAAATATTGATAATTAGTAGTACAGTTCCGATATAAAAACCATTTCATTTAATTTTATCATTATAATTTTTATAAATTTTTATATTAAATATAATAAAAATTTAATTTTTTTAAATTTTAAAATAATCAAAATATTAAAAAAAATTTAATAATATTTTATTTAATTTTTAATTTTTATTTAAAATCATCTTATCATATCTTATTTTAACCGCACATGTACTCTATGCATTAAAGTATTGTTCAAATGCCAACGAGAAGGATTAATAACATGCTGAAAAATCGACATATACACCAGCTTTGATTTGACTGCAGCTAATAAATGCATAAAAAAATTTATTATAGGAAAAAGAAATTTATATATGAGATTATAAATTGATTATACATATATGAAAAATACTATTCTTATCGTTAATTTCTATCGTTAATTTTTATTATTGTTAGTTTTTTATTTTTTTTACTCAAAAGCACTAACGGGAGCCCCAGCGGGAGCTTCCAATGGTGGGAGTAGCACCGCTCTACATACATAAATACATATATATATATATATATAATGAAAAATACTATTTCTACATAAAGTTTCTATTGAATTGTATTTTCTTTTCTTTTTTTAATTTTTTTACTTAGAAATTAGTAATTAAAGAAGTATTTTTAAATGAATTTATGATTTTTTTTATTTTTAAAAAATATATAAATACTTTAAAAAAATGAAAGCAAAAAAGACAAAAATCATCATATAACTAGAGCTGAGAGTGATTAATTTCCAACGCGATACATCACATAGATATGCTAGTTCTACATAACATTAAAAAAATGATAACATTTTAACTATAGCATAATAGAATTTGTTGTAAAAACATATTTCATGCTGCCATTAGTATCAGTACTCGTGAGCATCTTCATTGCCTTAACGTCAATGATTTAGAATTAGATTATCAAATTAATGATTTCAAATTCTTTTGTTATTAAGCTAATTGATATGAAATTCAAGTTTAAAATATTGTCCAAACCTAAATAATTTTGGTATTTGATTCAAATAATAGAGTAGAGTATTTGTTGTTGTTAAGTCAAATTTAAGCTTATATTATGTTGCCATGGCATGTAATGCCTAACATAACGTACGTTTTCTAACATAAGCTAAAAATTGCATTCCTTCAGTTGGAAAGGATCCCGTCAATTCATTGCGAGCAAAATTCAAAGTCTTTAAGGATTTGACCGCAATAATTGATTCAAACTAATTAGTGTCATTTAAAGAATTTTAACTAAGATCTAATACTAATTTTCAAGTTCTCTAATCATGCATGACAACATTTTCCAATATGTAGTTAATTTATTAATTTATTTTATTATGAAATAAAGAAAAAAAATCATATAAGAATGTATTTAGAAGAAACATAGTGATTTAGAACTAAATATGCAAGATTCAGACTTTTATTCATAATAAAGAATTGAAAATTAAAAATCATGAATATATATATATATATATATTTATTTATATATATATGAGAGTGAAAACAAATAATGACAAATTAAACAAAGTAATGATCAGGACTAGTGCTGCATGTAATTGAATAGTTTGGAGAACACGTACATTTAAGAAATCCAATATAAAGGCTAAAAAGGCTTATAACACGTGATCAATATTCATCTCTAGAAAAATTAGTTTAATTACGAGACTCATCAGTACCTTTGAGTTTGGGGATGAAAGTGATCCATTCAGAAACGGTATAAATTAAAATGACTAAAAGCAATTAGTATAGGACCAAGAATTAATAATATAATAGTACAATATAATTACCTTCAACATGATTTACTCCCAAATTATTCCATGAAAGACTTAATGTCATAAGGGATGTAAGGTTACATAGAGATGGTATGATGCTGTAGCCAAAGCTATTCTCATCGAGGATCAATGTCTCCAAGTTTCTCAATACCGCTAGCCTTTCGAAACCTACAAATTAAATTAAGAAAATAACTTTTTTCATTGTCCTTTTTTATAAACAAAACAAAATTTTCAATTAAAGCACGCACTTGCCTTGATTTGGGAGGCTACCATTGTACTCATTCCAGCTGATATCCAGCGCGTTCAAATTTCTCAACGTAACTAATTCTACATTAATAATCCAAGTTGACGATAAAGTATAATATTATTAGATATGTAAGTGAATGCTCTGATTTAAAATATATAATTAGATAGAAAAGATCACTTTAATTACGTACGTACCTTGTGCTGGAAAGTATCCCTCCAACTTATTCCGAGTAAGATTTAAAGTCTTGAGCGAAGTGATAGCACCCAAAGATTGTAGAATGCTATTGTCATCAAACAAGTTGTAACCAAGGTTTAAAATTTCCAGATTCCTTAGGGTTGAAAGCTTTTCAAATCCTGCAAAATATATCTTAAGAAATAGATAGAGTTTACAGATTGAGTGAATATTAATCTATATATATCGGAGTGGGTTTAGAATCTTTGAGTGGAGCTGTATAATTTGCGTACACCCTAAATACAAATTTATATCTCCTGGCCGCCTATTGAAAGTGAAACACATGTTTTAACGTTAGCTTAGCTACTTATACTTACAAAATTACAACTTGTAAAATTACAAAAGTATTTATAATGAAAGACCTTTTATATATAAAACTAGTATGTGTTTCGAACAAAAATAACAACTTAATTAGGTAATTTTAGAATTTTTAGTTGAAATAATTCAAACTTTTCCAAAAAGGATATACAAAGGCATTATTACAAATAAGATTGAAATTAAAAGTAATAGACACAATATGTGAATTTCAGAATATTATATATTAAAACTCCTCATTCCTCACAACATACGTACCTCCATCTGGTATGCAACCATGGATTGCATTAAAGGATAGATCAAGACTTCTTAACTCCTTGAAAGGCTCTAATAGAGACACATTTAACAACCATCGACGTTCCTCATAATTGTTCTCCGTTTCGGAATCATAATAATAATCATCATGGTTATCACGAGGATCCTGCATTAAATTGTCGAGGGACAGTTCTATCAGATGACCTGTGGTGGAGTTGCACGTGACCCGCTCCCAATCACAACAATCACTCTTCTCATGGTCGACCCATGAAGGAAGATGATCATAGGCTGAATTATGAGCTCTGAGAGACGGAATGGATATGATAAGAAATGACTTCAAGCGAAGCAGACCAACTCTCTCTTCCTCCAAGCAACCCATGTACTCACGAGTTTGAACAAAAACTACTAAAACCCAAAGCAATGCCTTGATTGAGAAATAATATGGTAAGACACCCATATTCATTTCTATATAAAATCTGCTTGTTTTGGCTGTTCTATTGTGAGTATCGTGGCTTTCCACAACTCGAATATATATAAGAAAAATGGAACACGCACTATAAGAAAAATGAGCTTTTGTGGCCATTTAATTGCGGCGAACAGGTTATTTGTGACCAAAACAGACTTATTTTAGCTGTAAATAGTCATTTCGCTGGAATTAAATGGCCACAAATAAACAGTTTTCTTATAGTGACGGGACTTAATTAAGAGTGTGTTAGAGTGGCTGAAATTGAAAGTTAGGAGCTATACTGACTTAGACTAATTAATAATTAGACCCATATCTTACGCATGCATGCAGTAGTGGAGATCACTAGTGCCTTAACTTCCACGTTTAGAATTGCATCTGGTATGCAACCATGGATTGCATTAAAGGATAAATTTGGATTGGAGGTGTCAGTTTCCACAACGACTTCATTGACTTGAGGTGCCTTCACTTTCAGTACCGGTTGGAATTTAAAATTTTGAGCACTATTGACTTGGACTCAGCCAAACTTGACCTCAAAAGAGTGGAGTTTATGGGTTTGGATTCATAAAATATCTTATCTCATTTCATCATTATAATTTTTTTAAATTTTCATATAAAAATCTAATAAACAATTGAAAATTTTCAAATATCAAAATAAAAATAATATTAAAAAATTATATTTAACAATATTTTATCTAACTTTCAATAAAACAACTCATCTCATCTGAACTGTGTATCCAAATCCACCTTGGGTGCTTTTCCCAGAAAGAACATATAAATATACATGCCCTAATTCTACTAGTAGAAGTAGAAGTTTTAGGCACATATATTTTATATACTACTCACTTTGTCCAATTAACAGACACCACGTGAATTATTAAAAAGAAATTTAAAAAATATATATTCAAAATAATGTATAGTACCCGAAAATACAAAGAGAGAAAGGGTAAAATCTTAAATTCTTTCTACCATTTTATGTTTGTATTTTTAATTTTTTTAATAAGTCATGTAGTATCACAATATGGTCTCGCATCAATAGGACAAAGTGAGCGGTATAACTTGGGGGCATATTACGATTACTCTATAACAATTTTTTTTTTTACTTATTATTATATTTACACTTAGACCTATTGAATTTAGAAACATTAGGACACCAAGTCCACCATCATAGGAGTTTTTGAGAATACCTTTTGCGTGTGGAATTTGTTGGATGGTAGCACATTTGTTGGTGATACTGTTCATGCAAATGATGCGGACTGCTATCTGCCCATGTCTAAGCAATTCTGGCCCTTTAATATTTTACTTATTCTGCCATTGATTTACTCCAAAAGCAACAATTTCAAACAAAAAGGAACATATAGGTGTTCATGCAAAATAAAAAGAGTAATCTAGTTTCCATTAATTAAACAACTTAATTTTTTTTTTTTTTTTTGTAGTGAGAGGCTGATATTAGCCAATTGTTTGAGAGGCCTACTATAGAATAAGAAAAATAGTATTATTTGATGAATTGCTCGTAAGAGTCTGATCTCAAGTGAGAACGCGTATAGAGAAGACTTTAAATGTTCCGTGAATGAAACTTCACATAAGTGAGGAGCTAAATTATTTCCACATTGACATTGACTGATTGGAATCTAATCCTTTGCATGAAAGAGTAGTGCCTTTAATTTTCACATTCACATGGATTGGCTTTAATTAGTTTCCACACTGATTGTGACTGATCGATCTATGAGGTCCCATTACTTTCTATAATCAATGCACTAGCATTTTGAGTTAACCAACCATACCCAGAAAATGATTCTACTGATAGTTAATTGTCTTCGAAATGAGTTGGTGTCCAAGTTCTGAATTGGCACAGAACATTAATGGCACATGAACAGGAGAACGCGTATAGAGAAGACTTTGAATGTTCCGTGAATGAAGTAAACAAAATTACCATTTCATCTCAATTCTCCAAACAAAGTAAAGTAAACATTAAATATTAAAAATGATAACAACTTTCACAAAAAAAAAAAAAAAAACTTTCACAATCGCTTGATTCACATCGTCAATTTGTATTTTAAAACAATATATAATCCAACTTTTAATATTCAACTTTTAATAAAATATCTCGTCACATTTCATTTTATCTGAACTTTGTATCCAAACTTACCCTAAGTGCTTTTCCTGGAAAGAACGTATAAATGTACATGCCCTACTTCTACCAGTAGAAGTAGAAGTTTTAGGTATTGTATATATTTTATATACAGTTCACTTTATCCAATTAACAGACACCACGTGAATTATAAAAGATAAATTTAATAAATATATATTCAAAATAATGTATAGTACCCAAAAACACAAAAAGAGGAAGGGTAAAATCCTAAATTCTTTATACCCATTTATGTTTATATATATATATATTTTTTAATAAGCCTTGTAGTATCACAATATAGTCTCACGTCAATGGGACAACGTGAGAGGTATAAGTGAGAGGTATAACGTAGGGGTATACAATTTGTTTTTTTCTTTTTACTTTATTATTATATTTACACTTTAGACCTTTTGAATTAAGAAACATTATGACGCCAAGTCCATCATCATACACTATAACACAATTTATCTTTTGTGATAGAGGAAACTGTCACAAAAAATTACCAAAACGTCACTAAAGATATTTAGTAATGGTTTGAAACCGTCACCACGACTGTCACATAATGTGCGTCACAGAAAACAATTGGTGAACTGTTGAACCGTCACTAAAAATATTTTTAGTGATAATTGGAGGTGTTCCGTTTGGTTGAACGTTCGAACGTTCTCTTTTTTTGTGACGATTGAGAACTGTCACAGAAAGTAACATTCGAACGTCAAATTAATTTTCCAACCTGTAGTTAATTTATTTTATTATGAAATAAAGAAAAAAAATCATATAAGAATGTATTTAGAAGAAACTTAGGGATTTAGAACTTATAAACTACATATGTAAGCTGATTCAGACTTTTATTCAGAATAAAGAATTGAAAATTAATAATCATGGATATATATATATATATATATATATATGAGAGTGAAAACAAATGATGACAAATTAAACAAAGTAATGAAGACTAGTGCAGCAGTGCTGCATGTAATTGAACAGTTTGGAGAACACGTACGTTTAAGAAATCCAATATAAAGGCTAAAAAAGCTTATAATACATCATTTGTCTCTAGAAAAATCCCAATCAAAGCTAGAGCTTATTATATGTGATCAACTAAAATCATAAGTACAAAAAACACTTGAACTCGATCGTAAGTACTATTAATTATAGTATAATACCCAAAACCACCGATATCTCAAATTTCCAAACAAAATAAAGTAAATATTAATTTAATTTTTTCAAATTTTAAAACAAAAATAATATTAAAAATGATAACAACTTTCACAAAAAAAATAATTTTTTTTTTTTTTTGTACATTATCATGACCCTATTCGCTTGATTCACATCCTCATTTTGTATTTTAAAATATTAAATTAGAGTGGACCCTTTCAAAACAATATGTAATCCAATGGTCTTCCTACATATATTATATTATATCATTTTTTTAAAATTTATGATTGTATTTAGACTTTGCACCAATTAAGGAATCTTATGAGAAACTTTGGAAAAATGGGTTACCGGAGTTGAGAGTACTGCATGTTCATTGGCTGAAGTTTAAAGTTAGGATTTTATTTTCCACATTGACTTGGAGTCTTGGACAAGTTAGACCCATTACTTACGCATTACAGAGACCGAGCAATGACTTAATTTCCAAATTTATAAATTTGGATTGGAGGTGTTAGATTCAACAATGACTTGATCATTGACTTGAGGTGCGACGTTCACTTTTAGTACCGGTTGGAATTTAAAATTTGGAGCACTATTGACTTGGACTGAGGCAAACTTGACCTCAAAAGTGTGGAATTTTAGGTGTTTTCCCTTGAAAGAATATATAAATATACATGCCCTATTTCTAGAAGTAGAAGTTTTAGGCACTGCATATATTTTATATGAGAAATTATATTTGCAATCGTGAGTATGCAAGTGTCGTATAGTCATTTTAAAAAAATGAATAAATATAAGACCCATATGAAAAGAAATTAATTTTTTAATAGTGGATCCCACTCTTTTTCAAAGCGACTGCACGACGTTTATGCATTTTACGACTGTATGTAGCATTACTCATGTTATATACGCCTCACTTTGTCCAATTAACAGCACCACATGAATTATTAAAAACAAATTTAAAAATATATTTTCAAAATAATGTATAGTACCCAAAAATACAAAAAGAGAAAAGGTCAAATTCTTAATTCTTTCTATCATTTTATGTTTGTATTTTTAATTTTTTATTAAGCCATGTAGGGGTGTGCAATTGGATCCAGATCCTGATTTTAAAAACTGAGCGGTTATCCACCCAGATTTAATCCGGACAGATAACCAGATTATAATCGGATATCCGGATTATAACCATCCCAATTTTTTTTTTAAAGACTTTAAAACTTTAAAAAAAATTATAGTTGTTTTCATTTTTTTTAAAAAAATTATGATATCATTAAATTGCCCAGATTTTTTTTAAAAAATGATTTAAAAATCTAATAAGACGATTGCTCCCAAAAGCTGCCTCTCCCAGTAATGGACCTGCTATTGCTCCAGGGACTTGTGGCCAGTACAAAAGATGCATTGCATACAAGAACCAAAGCTCTTCCAAGGTTTCATAAGCAAGTTCATAATAAGGATTATTTGGCTACCCAATAAGATGCATTTAAGGTGTAGATAATAAATGATTTTATAAAGCCAAAACGTTAGATAGACCATTTTGATGAGCAGATCTTCTATTTATTTATTTCCTTATTTCACTTGGCCTAATCTTTTCCTATAGATAGACCATCTTATTGTACATAACAGATGATTTGTTAGACCAATTGGAAATCCCACACTTGTAGCCAAGAATCATGCATTTTCCAAGTCTATAGCAGTATTCCAATCACCTCCAGAACCAGCATGCTCTACCTCCTTGGTTTCTCCTTTCCCTTGTATCATGCAAAAGTCTTCTTTCCATCTTTGTATATTTTCATATTTGTTCTTGTATAGTTGTAACCTCTCATATTATTTAAATCAAATGAACATGAACGAGAGCGTAAGTTGGCCTCTCTGTTTTATTCTCTATTACGTTCATAAGTTCTTACATGGTATCAGCCAGGTAAGGCTTATGCCCAATAAACACGATCCTATAACCCAGCTTCCGCACCACAATATCCAAACACAATGGCCTCTTCCTTTCAAACTACACCTTAGTTTCAGAAATTGGACGGCCCCAATTATCTTACCTGGCGGATCCAATTTCTTGTTTTTCTAAAGAGTTATGACATTGTTGGTCTTGTTGATGGCACCAATCCTACTCCAGCCAAGACTCTGCCCGACGGCGCACCGAATCTGGAGTTCACTACCTAGTCGAAGAAAGAACATAATGTTCTCAGTTGGCTCTATGCCTCCATTTTGTTCATTGTGTCCTTTAGGGAAATCCAAATAATTACTCTTTAGTGACTCAACTCGTCAAACAAATCATCCTTTAGCACTTATTCATTCAGATGTATGGACATCTCCTGTGTATTCGGTTGGTGGATCAAAATATTATGTTCTTTTTGTTGAAGACTTTTCTCGTTTTACTTGGCTATATCCCATCAAATTTAAAAATGAGGTATCGGCAATCTTTAAACAATTCAAAACTCTCGTGGAAAATGTGTTTTCTTGTAAAATTCCACAATTACAAACCGATAATGGCGGTGAATTTACCTCCACCGTTTTTAAATCTTTTTTACAAGAAAATGGCATCTTTCATCGACTAACGTGCCCTCATACCTCCCAACAAAACGGGATCGCCGAAAGAAAACATCGTCACATAATTGAAACCGACTTAACTCTTCTAGCTCGATCCCACCTGCCCAATACATATTGGCCCAATGCTTTCCTCACGTTTATCTTATAAATCGTCTTCCCACAAAAGTCTTACATCATTTGATGCCTTTCTACATGTTCCATAAAACAGTTCCCAAATACTCACATCTTAAAATTTTTGGCTTTGCATGTTTTCCTTTACTCAGGCCATATGAAACTCACAAACTCTCTTTCCAGAGTAAAGAATGCATCTTTATAGGATGTGCCAGTCAAAAACGTGGGTATAGGTGTCTTGACTACAACACTGGTCGTGTATATGTGTTGCGTAACGTCATTTTTAATGAACAAGATTTTCTTACGACACGTGGAGTCCTCTCTTCTACTGCCTTGCCGAGTACGAGTTCCTCAGGTACATCTCCTTCCCCGTTTTCATTTCCACATTTGCAAACCAATATTTCTCCAAACACAGATGCAGACTTCACCATCCCCAACCCAGAAATTTCAGACCCCCCTCTTACCTTTCAATCTTCCAAAAATCAACCAGAAATTCCATCGCACCCAATATTCGATCCTCCCATCACGGCTTCAACTCCCAACTCGATCTCGTCAGCCACAACCCTATTTGTTCCTCCCACCACGGCTTCCACTCCCCACTCAATCCCGTCAAGCCCAACCCAGTCCGACAGCCAAACCATTAACCCCAACCAAGTCACAACCCGATCCATGACTGGACATTCCAAACCCAAAATATTCCAAGACTTCACCTCTTTCTATTCAACTCAGCATCCCCTGCAGGTACTCTCCACAGTAGTCACCGACACTGAGCCTTCCACCTACACACAAGCTGCTTCTTCTCCCCAATGGCGTGCTGCGATGGGCTCCAAGTTTGACGCATTAATGGTGAATGGGACTTGGTCACTCTGCCCTCGTCCACCCGGTAAGCACGTTGTTAGAAATAAATGGGTGTTTAAGATCAAACAGCTCTCTGATGGTACGTTTGAGCGCTATAAAGCGCGTTTAGTTGCAAAGGTGTTTGATCAACAATATGGCATTGACTATGCCGAAACATTTTCACCAGTAGTGAAGCACGCCACAGTTCGTATGGTTCTGGCCTTGGCAGTCTCTTTTCACTAGAATATACGACAGTTAGATATTTCAAATGCATTTTTGCATGAGTTTTTGGATGAAGAAGTATTTATGGAGCAACCTCAAGGGTTTGTTGATGAGAATTATCCAGATCATGTGTGTCGTTTGCACAAGTCCCTGTATGGCCTCGAACAAGCACCATGTGCTTGGTTTCGCCGTCTATCACAATCTCTGTTGGAATATGGTTTATTGAGTCTACTGCGGATTACTCTCTTTTTATCTATGCTACTGACTCAGTCAAATTATATGTGTTGGTTTACGTTGATGACATTCTCGTCACTGGTTCCAGCAAGGATGCTATTGATTCATTCATTTTATCTCTCAAGAATTCATTTCTAGTTAAAGATCTGGGTGAACTGAGTTTTTTTCTAGGTGTCCAAGCTAGTCGTGATCAAAATGGGCTACACCTACGTCAAACCCGGTATATCACTGATCTGCTTGACAGCACCAAGATGGTGGGTGCTAAACCTCTCAACTGTCCAACCACCTCTGGACCGAAACTCTCTTCAACAGAAGGTGAGCTTTTATCCAATCCAACTGAATATCGCCGTGTAGTTGGGGCTCTTCAGTATTGTACAATCTCGCACCCTGACATTGCATATGTTGTCAATCAATTGTGCCAATTTATGCACAATCCTAGAGAGCCCCATTGGATTGTTGTGAAACGAGTGCCTCGCTACCTTAAGGGTAGTATTGACTATGGTCTCTACTTTTCTGCTGGTGCTATAAACTTACAAGTTTATTGTGACTCCGATTGGGCTGGCAACCTAGTGATCGTCGAAGCACAACTGGGTATGGCATATTTCTTGGCCAAAATCTCATCACCTGGACAGCCAAGAAACAACCAATTGTATCCAAGAGTAGCACCGAAGCGGAATACTGCAGTTTGGCAATTCTAACCGTTGAACTATACTGGATACGAATGCTTATGAAGTAACTTGGTGTCCTCTTATCTTCCACTCCAACCATTTGGTGTGACAATGTTGGAGCAATTGCTTTGGTATCCAATCCGGTGTTTCACGCTCGAACTAAACATGTTGAAGTCGACTACCATTTTATTAGAGAAAAAGTTATGAATAAAGACATTCAAGTCAAGTATCTTTCTACTCAAGATCAGATTGGCGATATTTTCACAAAAGGCCATACTACTCCTCGATTTATTTTCCTACGGTCCAAACTAATGGTGATTTTAATCCCCATCACTTTGAGGGGGCGGGGGGTGTTAGACCAATTGGAAATCCCACACTTGTAGCCGAGACTCCTGCACTTTTCAAGTCTATAGCAGGATTCCAATCATGTCCAGAACCAGCGTGATCTACGTCCTTGATTTCTCCTTTCCCTTGTATCATGCAAAAGTCTTCTTTCCATCTTTGTATATTTCCATATTTGTTCTTGTAAAGCTGTAACCTCTCATTATTTAAATCAAATGAAGATGAACGAGAGCGTAAGTTGGCCTCTCTGTTTTATTCTCTATTACGTTCATAAGTTCTTACATGAGTAATCAGAAGCAGAAGTGTAATTCAAATTCTATTTTACTTATTTTCTACATGATATCATCGACTTATTTTCTACAATACTGTGCAATCACCACCCTCCGAAGAAACAGGAAGTCAAGCAAGTCAAAACACAGCATATTCTAGACGACAATAAGCAGAACAGTGGCAATAACGAGAAAAAAAAATCCAAACTTTATGGTCCTCAAAGATGCAAAACTTCACACTACCATTTCCTTCTGAGCCTTAGTTGAGTTTAATGGCACCAGTATCTGCTAGGAGGCAACTATGTAATCCACTACTCATTGCCACTCCATAATCCAAAAATGACCTTGTACTGAAGATACCACTATACTAATTGTTGGCTGCAATTGTTCTATAAGGAGATCTGACTATTGAGAGCATCTATGGCTTCTAAGGAAGCATGCATAACAATGGATTGATATGGTCAAAAGGAAACCAGAAAGATTAATACTTCGATGAAAAGACATAACAAGGGAAGTTTAAGGAAGCTAAATGTCAACTGAAAATATCTATTTTCACTATATAAAGGGCAAATCCTGCAAAATCCAGTAATATCATAGCCCAAAATTCAAACAAGCTAAGAATTTCCCTTTTGTAATCAAGTTGATAAGCAGGCAAACGAAGCAAAATCCAGTAATATCATAAGCCCAAAATCAGAACAAGCTAAGCATGTCCTATTGGAGAAAAAGGTAAATTCAGTAAACTAGACTTATCTTCCAAATTGAGGTAATAACAGGATCGATCGTACAAATACAATGAGGGATAGAATAATCATGAAAAGACCTCCGTAAATAATCCGGGTTGCCACATGAGCAAGCACTTCAGAACTGGTGTTTGCGTGAAGCCATTTCCTCAATTCAAAATGTACCTGCCATATAGTTAAAAATCCTTGTTTTCACTTAACTAAATGGTTAAGACTTGCCCCACGTTATAATCAAAAAATTACTTAACTGATATGACCAATAATTTTAATATATAGATGGGATACATAGA
Source organism: Juglans mandshurica (assembly GCA_022457165.1). Taxonomy (NCBI): domain Eukaryota; kingdom Viridiplantae; phylum Streptophyta; class Magnoliopsida; order Fagales; family Juglandaceae; genus Juglans; species Juglans mandshurica. The sequence continues at coordinate 46,386,948 of CM039619.1, forward strand.
GTTGTCATCATTTGACGGTTAGAGCATGATCTAAACATTTTAATAATGAAAACAAAAGACAATGCCTTACTTCCAGAGCCTGAGCTGGAGTTGCAACCTTCCCAGTACCAACAGCCCACACAGGCTCATAGGCCAAACAGAAAAAATAGGCTAATACGGTATAGAAATAAACTTACAGAGCAAAGAAAAAATAATATAAACCAGACAAACCAAAAAAATCCCTAATTTCATACGAATCTAACAGAAATACGAGAAACATTTGAGAAAAATTCCTAAGTACAAAGAAAGATACCTTATGAGCTTAGAGAGAGAAGGACTAAGTTTCTGTTTCCGTGTTTCGGTGAGGTCGAGAGACTTGAGAGAGAACAGATCCTTGAGAGAGAAGGCCAGAAGGGATTCCGTGTTTCGTCTTAAATCCTAGATGCGTAAGTTCGTAAAGCCCAGATGCGGATGCAAGAAGACTGAAGGCGAAAGGCTTCGAGTTCGAGAGAGAAGGAGGATTCGAGAAGACGATATAGAGTGAAAGACGGAGCGGTTTTTATTTTAAAGGACCCGATTACGGATAACCGAGTCACAGAACCGGATTCATAATCTAACAAAAGCATATCCTCCAACAAGCACAAATTAAAAGGCAGCTAAAACATATAGATACCCAAGTGGAGAAAACAGGAAGGCACCTCTTACCAATTTATGAAAACAAAAAGGCAAAGCCTATAGAACAAAGACATACAAATCCAAGGATCTATCATATAGATACTAAAAGCAAGCAAACACAATATCAATGACATCTTTGTATCTTTGTGAAAGAAAAATGCAAACATTCACAAAATCATAGTAACAGCACACAATTGGTAACAGAACCAAATCTTGAACCAGAAATTTCAACATAAAACTTAACATAACAACATTCCAATGGCCACATCGCGGTGATTAAACACACCCATCAAAGAAATCCAATTATATTGCAAGCATAATCCACATAGCTAACAATAGAAATGCCACGTCCTAATAATCAACCATATATGCCAGTAACAATAAGTCTTCAAGCTTCTTATGGTTACACAAAAGAGATGAAATGAGATGAGAAATATGTGAATAGTAATTGTAATGATTAGATGAAAAATTAAAAAATGTTTGTGTTTGAATAGTGTATGAATATTGGGATTAGATGAGATTAAATGAGATAAGATGAGATGAGATGATTTCAAAGGTTTGTGAAACCAAACTAGGCCTAAGTGTTAGGGACCTCGGTCAAGTCCCTAAACACTATGTTCTCCGCGCCAATGGTGGTGTTGTGATGACCGAACCTCCGTTCCTCTCTTGCTTGATTCTCAGACAATGATGGTCAAGATGACCACTTGGGTAGGGTTAGGTCAAGTGTTTAGGCTAGGTTGGGTGAATGGTATGGTGGATAAGGGTGGCTAAGTGTATGGTGGCTAGGGCTCAAAGTGGTGCACGGCAATGGGTAGCCATGAGGTTGGCGCCACTTTAGGTTTTGGAAGAATGAGTGGGGCGGCTAGGGTTTGGTTTAGGGTTTAGGAAATTAGGGCAAAGGTGGTTCGGCTAGGGTTGGCCGAACACTCAAGGGGAAGTGATTGTGGGAGGTTCCTAAAATTAAGGAACCTAATTGGGTTTGATTTGGCCAAAAAGGGGGAAGTGATTGGGTCAACTAGGGATTCCTTGATTAAAGGAATCCTAGTATGGTAAGTGTTGGGCGGCTAGGGATCTTCCAAATAAGGAAGGTGGTGGCCGAATATGCTAGGGCTCACACGGTAGGGTTTCGGCGACTAGGGTTTGGAAGAGTCCAACAATTTATGGAAAGTAGACTAACACTTGGTGACTCAACTTTCCAAGGCAAAAAGGATTGAATAGCCGAAATTAGTGAAGAACTTTGAGAACAATTCTAAGAACACAAGTAAGAACACTTATGTCTTGAACCAATAAGAAAGAACAATGAGATAATTCAACCTTGATTCACGAGTTGCACACGTATTGAAATAAACCTCTTATATTGATAATCCAACTTGGATTCTTGAATTGAACCAAGTTGCAAGAACAAGATAATCGAATTACACTTATTCAAATAATTGCAAAGTGTAATCCTCTTCTTAGGATCAACGAATATCACCCAAAAAGCCCAAGTGCAAAGGCACCGAAAATAATCTCTCAAACAATAATTCCCTCACTAAGAGTTTTGCCAAAAGATGTGAATGAAATGATTAAGGGTCCTATTTATAGGTTACAACTTGGAAACCCCCAATAGGTCCCTTGAAAGTAAATAACAATTAAATAACTAATTAAATAAATAAACAATAACATAGAGCCATGGACTAAACCATGGTGTGGCATGCACGGGCCCATTGTGGCCAAGTGGTTGCATGTTGGTTGGTCCATGGCTAGGTGCATGGTTCGGCATGGCCCAAGCTAGTGGCTTGGGCGTTGGCTGCAAGGCACTGGCTGGAGCCGTGCGCTGGGTGGCATGCCTGGTGTGCATGCCACTGGCCTGCTCTGCAAGGCACGGGCTGGAGCCGTGCGCTGGATAGCACGCCATGGGGCGTGCCACTAGCCTCGCTGATGCGCTGCAGGAAGGGCGTGGGCGTGCTGGCATGCGGCAAGGGGGCCTTGGTCAACCTAGTGTGCGGCAGGAGGGCTAAGGCCTGCTGGTGTGCGGCATGGTCAGTCTGGGTGTGCGCGCGCGCGCGCGGGCTGGCCTGCCTGTGCGGCGCATGGTTGCCCGCATGGCCTTACGGCACAAATATGCGCGCAGGGCCACACGGCCCACTGATGTGCGCACGGGCCTACGCATGGTGAAGCGCCTGGACGTGTGGCCCGTTGGGGCGCTTAGTGCAACGCGGATGTGCGTGCAGTCTTGTGCTGCGCGCATGGGCGTGCGACCCTCTGATGCGCGTGATGCCGCGAGCATGGGCGCGCGGTGCTTTGCCATGCGCATGCTAGCCTTGCTAGCCCGCATGCTGGGCACCCCATGGGTGGTCCCCCACGGGCCAAGGCATGGTTGAGGGCTAGCCAAGGTATCTCCCCCCACCATGACTAAGGCATGGGCGGCTCCTCTAGAGGCAACTCGACGTGGGGGTTTAACAATCCCCCTCTCTTTAACTATATCCTTGCCCTCAAGGATAAATTCTGAGAACCTTGTCCTTATATCATCATAGTCCTCCCAAGTAGCCTCTTCTCTTGGGGCTTTACCCCACTTGATCAAAACTTGCCACACACCTTTTCTCATTGTCCCTCTTGGAACCACCCTATAATTGAGAGCTTCCTTTGGTTGTAAGAGCATACGCCCTTCATCATCAAACTTTGGTAGCTCTTCTACAATAAGACTAGGGTCCCCAATCCTCTTCTTGAGCACGGTTACATGGAACACCGGGTGAAGTTTGGAACTTGGAGGAAGTTCCAATTTATATGCCACTTCACCCAACCTTTCAAGCACTTTGAAAGGTCCATAGTATTTCTTGGCCAACTTCAAATTAAGCTTTTTCCTCAATGTTCTTTGGCCAAATGGTTGGAGCTTCAAATACACATAGTCCCCAACCTCAAAGGAAACCATTCTTCTACCCTCATCATAATATTTCTTCATTCTTTGTTGAGCCTTAACAAGCTCCTTCTTTACCTTCACTAGGATTTCATCTCGAGTTATCAACTCATTTTCCACTTCATCATTCTTAGCCGTACCCCTCTCATAGTTCACCAATATAGATGGTGGCCTCCCATAAACAACCTCAAACGGACTTCTTTGTATGGAGGCATGAAAAGAAGTATTGTACCAGTATTCGGCCAAAGACAAGTACTCACCCCACTTCTTTTGATCTTCATGGCAAAAACACCTTAAATATTGCTCAAGTGTTCTATTGACAATCTCCGTTTGCCCATCGGTTTGAGGGTGGTAAGATGAACTTACCTTCAATTTGCTACCTTGTAGCTCAAATAATTCCTTCCAAAAGGAACTCATGAACACTCTATCTCTATCCGTGACAATGCTCTTGGGAAACCCATGAAGTTTCACCACATGATCAATAAAAGCCTTGGCCACACTCTTGGCCGAGTATGGATGGGTAAGAGAAATAAAGTGGCTATATTTGCTTAGCCTATCAACCACAACAAAAATCACCTCAAACCCGCCACTACTAGGTAGCCCTTCAATGAAGTCCATACTCAAATCTTCCCAAATCAAATTAGGAATAGGCAATGGTTGCAACAACCCGGATGGTGGTCTTGTCTCATACTTAGACTTTTGGCACACATCACATTCCGCTACAAGCTTCTTCACGGCCTTCTTTATCCCTTCCCAATAGAAAAAATGTTTGACTCTTATATAAGTTCTCAACCAACCCGAGTGGCCTCCCTCTTTGCTATTGTGGAAGTGATCAAGGATCTCCTTTCTTAAATTCGGCACATTAGGGACATACACATAGTTCTTATAGTAGATTAAGCCCTCTTTAAACTTGAAACCGATTACCCCACTACCTTGAGCTTCTAAAAGCTCTACAATCTCTATGGCCCTTGCATCAAGTTTTGTTGCCTCCCGGATTTTGTCCCATACTCTCCACTCGGCCCCACTCAAGGCCATCAAACTATCATCATTCTCATCATGTACTTGCCACAATATTGAGCTTCCTTCTTTTCTACTAAGTGCATCCGCAACCTTGTTCTCCTTTCCGGGTTGATACACTATGTCATACTCAAAACCCAATAATTTGACAAAGAATTTTTGTTGTTCCGGAGTTACTATCTTTTGTTGCAACAAGTGCCTCAAGGCTTGTTGATCCGTGATTATAGTGAACTTCCTTCCCAACAAGTATGGTATCCGTACCTTCACGGCATGAACAACCGCAAGCATCTCCCTTGCATAAGTACTCCACGCCTTTTTCATAGGTCCTAGTGCCTTGGAAATAAAAGCTATTGGCCTTTTTTCTTGGACCAAAACAGCCCCTATTCCCTCACCACTTGCATCGGTATACACTTCAAAGATTTTCTCAAAATTCGGCAATGCTAATGCGGGAGTGGTGGTCATTGCTCTTTTCAATGCATCAAAAACTTCCCTTGCTTCTTAGGTCCATGCAAAATTGTCCTTCTTTAACAAAGAAGTGAGTGGCTTAGCAATAAGCCCATAGTTCTTCACAAACCGCCTATAGTAGCCGGTTAACCCCAAGAAACCCCTCAAGGCCGAAACATCACTAGGCAATGGCCAATCAACCATGGCCTCTATCTTCCTTTGATCCACCTTAACTCCTTCACCCGAAATGAAATGCCCCAAATATTCAAGCTCTTTTTCCATGAAAGCACATTTAGATGCTTTAATGAAAAAGTGGTGTTCCTCAAGTATCTTCAAATGTAGATTGTGATCTTCTATGTTCTTAGAGTACACCAAGATATCATCAAAGAAAACCAAAACAAATTTTCTCAACAAGGGCTTGAAAATGGTGTTCATGGCGACTTGGAATGTAGAAGGTGCATTACACAATCCAAACGGCATCACAAGGTATTCATAGTGCCCATTATGAGTTCTAAAGGCCGTCTTGTGGACATCATTTTCCTTCATACGGATTTGGTGGTAACCCGCCCTCAAGTCAAGCTTAGAAAAGATGCTAGCCCCATGCAACTCACCCAACATCTCATCCACGGTAGGTATGGGAAACCTATCCTTGATGGTGGTTTCATTCAAAGCCCTATAATCCGTGCAAAATCTCCAAGTACCATCCTTCTTTCTTACCAACAAAACCGGTGAAGAAAAAGGACTATTGCTAGGCCTTATCAAGCTTCCTTTCACCATCTCTTCCACTTGTCTCTCTATCTCTTCTTTTTGAAAATGAGCATACCGGTATGGTGGAACATTCACCGGTTTGCTCTCATCTTCCAAGGCAATGGTGTGGTCAAAAACTCTAGAAGGTGGCAAGGTGGTTGGCACCTCTAGAACTCCTTTGTGGTCCCTCAAGACCTCTTGTACCTCCACGGGCAGCAAGGACAAATCATCCTTCTTGCTCCCCTCTTCACCTTTTTCCACCTCAAATAGTGCCCCTTGCTTTACTAGAATGACGGCAAAGCAACTAGCTCTACCTTTAAACAATTTTTCAAACATCATGGCCTCACAAGACCTCACCTCCTTGGAGGTCAAAGCTGTCCATAACTTCTTTTTAGACCCAATCCGAAATTCCATAGTCATCTTCTCATAATCATTAACAACTTTGCCAATACCTTTGAGCCATGCATTGCCCAAGACGACATCCAGTCTCACTAATGACAAAACATGCAAGTCCGCCACAATCCTTACACCTTGGACATTCATTTTAACTTCTTTCACAAGGCTCTCACATCTCAACTTGTCTCCATTAGCCACTTTAACATCAAAAGGCTCAATGGTGCTTGGTTTCAACCCAACCTTGGTGACAATGTTGGAATTGATGAAGTTGTGTGTTGAGCCACTATCCACCAACAAAGTGACTTCAAATTTCCCAATCCATGCCATGACCCTCATGGAAGTGGGCCTTTGGACCCCGGACATAGCATTGAGTGACAATTCGGCATCTTCTTCTTCCTCACTAGGTTTGGCCTCCTCTTGTTCGGATTCACCATTTGAAGTCTCTTCATTCTCTTCATCTTCAATCAACACATAGGCCTTACCCGACTTGCAAGAATGTTCCTTGCTCCATTTATCTCCACACTTGAAGCATAGGCCTTTCTTAATTCTTTCTTGGACTTCCTCTCTAGAGAGTTTCTTAACCTCATATGGCTTAGGTTTGGAAACCTCCATCTCCACCTTAGTTTTCCAAGGTGCTTTGGTTTGTAAAGTTTTTTAGGCTTTACTCCCCACATCCTTGGAAAATCTTCTCTCCATGGTACCACTTTCTTCAAGGATTTCGGCCATCCTCATCACTTCTTGGATTCTAGTGAGTTGCTTCAACTTGAGCTCCTTGGCTAACCAAGGCTTCTAGCCATCAATGAATGTGCCAACAAGTGCCTCTTCGGACCACCCCCTCACAAGGGTTTGTAGTTGCCGAAATTCCTCTATATATTGGTGAACCTTTCCTTCTTGTTTTAATTTAGCCAATTGCCCATGATGGTTGATGGTGGGCGAAGGGCCAAATTGGAGCAAGAATTCCTTCTCAAATGCGGTCCAACCCATTCTTCTATCATCCTTTTCGTATTGGTCCCTAATCCATCTCCACCACTTGTTAGCTTTGCCTTCCAAGTAAAAACAAGCCGTGGACACTCTCTCTCTTCTAGGCACCTCATAGGTATGGAAGTAATGGTCAACCTTGTCAAGCCATTCATAAGGATCTCCCCCATTGAATTTAGGAAAATCTACTTTGGGTCTCTTGGGTCCCCGGTCATTAACCCGGTTTCCCCTTCTCTCCTCATGGAATTCGTCATCAAATCTTCTTCCATAATAACCACCATTTCTATATAGTGGTTGTATCTTCTATCCTCACGGTGATCATGGCCAAAGGGCCTCTCTTCTTCATGAGCATGTTCGGCCTCATGGCCTTCTTCATATCTAGGTACCTCGTACCTAATGTCTTGTGGTCTTGCTCTCAAACTTGGACTCCCTTGGTGGCTTCCACCATGAATTCATCTCTCCACCACCACATTGCCTTGCTCCACATGTCCACCTCTTCTCATCTCCACCCTTGGTGGTTCATTCACAAGATCATGCATGGATTCGGATACACTAGTTTCAACTCCCTCCACAAAAGCATCATGCCTTTGCCCATTTGCTTCATGTCGTGGAGCTTGCCCTTCAACAAGTCTTCTTTCTATCCTTTCAATGTTCTCAAGTGTTTCCCTTCTCATGGCTTCCATGGTCCTTCTTTGCTCTTCACTTTCACGGGTGGTGTTGTTCAAAGCCATCCTAAGTTCGGCCATTGTAGTATTGACCTCACTTAAGATGTCCAAGACCCTTGTGTTGTGCTCTTCTAATTTCTCAATACGTCCCCGGTTGGAGACTTTCTTCCCCTCGGCCTCTTGGTGGCTTGTAGACATGATGCTTGCAAACTATTCTCTTGAACACTTGCAAACTAAGCTTGCAAACTGAAAATTCTGGTTGATGGAGCTTTGGACAGCAACTTGCACTCTTCAATGGTGATAGGAAGGGCTCACAAGTCCAACCTTGAGTTGCCCACCTTAGAAGATGGACAACCCCTCTTGCACAAGCTCTAGTCCAACCTCGGATCCTCCACCTTCAAGGGTGGTCGATCCCTTCAAGAACACTACTCCGTCCTCCACCTCAACCCCCAAACTTCATATTTCACAATTCACAAAGAAACAAAAAAAAAATTGGGATCCAACGAGGGTCTCCCCCAACCAATTCACAAAGTTCGGGTTAACGCGTCATTTACCTCTTGGAGAAGTGAGAACTTCTCAAAGTTCACCAAGCAAGAATCCTCTCAATGAAAGCACCAATTAATGTTAAGGACCTCGGTCAAGTCCCTAAACACTATGTTCTCTGCGCCAATGGTGGTGTTGTGATGACCGAACCTCCGTTCCTCTCTTGCTTGATTCTCGGACAATGATGGTCAAGATGGCCACTTGGGTAGGGTTAGGTCAAGTGTTTAGGCTAGGTTGGGTGAATGGTATGGTGGATAAGGGTGGCTAAGTGTATGGTGGCTAGGGCTCAAAGTGGTGCACGGCATGGGTAGCCATGAGGTTGGCACCACTTTAGGTTTTGGAAGAATGAGTGAGGCGGCTAGGGTTTGGTTTAGGGTTTAAGAAATTAGGGCAAAGGTGGTTCGGCTAGGGTTGGCCGAACACTCAAGGGGAAGTGATTGTGGGAGGTTCCTAAAATTAAGGAACCTAATTGGATTTGATTTGGCCAAAAAGGGGGAAGTGATTGGGTCAACTAGGGATTCCTTGATTAAAGGAATCCTAGTATGGTAAGTGTTGGGCAACTAGGGATCTTCCAAATAAGGAAGGTGGTGGCCGAATATGCTAGGGCTCACAAGGTAGGGTTTCGGCCACTAGGGTTTGGAAGAGTCCAACAATTTATGGAAAGTAGACTAACACTTGGTGACTCAACTTTCCAAGGCAAAAAGGATTGAATAGCCGAAATTAGTGAAGAACTTCGAGAACAATTCTAAGAACACTCAAGAACACAAGTAATAACACTTATGTCTTGAACCAATAAGAAAGAACAATGAGATAATTCAACCTTGATTCACGAGTTGCACAAGTATTGAAATAAACCTCTTATATTGATAATCCAACTTGGATTCATGAATTGAACCAAGTTGCAAGATCAAGATAATCGAATTACACTTATCAAAGAATTGCAAAGTGTAATCCTGTAATACCCTGCATTGCCAGACCCCTTTGAACTGGTGCGTTCATTGAGCCTAAACTATTTTGGTGGTATATTTTATTTTGTTTATTTGATTTTATTTATTTATATATTTTTTTCTTTTAGTTGTTTAGAGACCCGAAGCTCTAGATGAAAACAATATTAATCTCGTTCAGAGCCTAGCCGTGAGATCGCGCGGGTCCAGACTTCATCGCACGACGTACATCCAATTCTATTTCATGCACGTCCAGCATTCCCTTTTTAATTAGGTTTGTTCTACTTTCTACTTATCGTTATGTATAAGTTTAAGTTTCCTCAACCCTAGTTCGTGTGCCGCAGCCCTCATTTCACGCCTCAACACACTAGAACCGTGGCCATTGCATCAGTTCCCTACCCTCAAGGCATCAAACTGCAAGCCTCGTTCAGCTGTCCAACCACCCGCACAGCCAGGCCAGTGCAGTATTCTCCACCGAACGCAGTCCACGCACACGGAACGACAGCCACACTTAGCCGCCACCAACGTTGCACCGTAACACCTCTGCTTGGCAGCTCCTCCGCCACACGAAACCGAGAGCCACCACCCTCTCCGTGTAAACACCACTCTTGGTTGCACCACTGAAAAGCAAAACACTAGCCAGCCATCTGGTCGCCACTTTCCCCCGGATCTAGCCACGCGGAAGCTCAGCCCCGTAGCCGCAGCCCAACGCATTCGTAGCCTCCATTTCAAGCCCCGAAAATCCCCTGTTTTAGTTGTCTAAAACAGAGCATCCTACAGCCGCTGCAATCACCCCCACCGAGAGCTTCACCGCGCTGTGCCTCCACAGAAACTGCCGGCGAGGACTTTCCCCCACCCCGGTCCTCCGCACGCTGCCTCAGTTTTCCCACGGTAAGCGCGCCACTTCTGGTTGAGGGTTCTTTCTTTTCGGTCTCTCTCGTTCTCTTACCGTCTCTCTCTCTCTCTCTCTCTCTCTCTCTCTCTCTCTCTCTCTCTCTCTCTCTCGGTTTCAGCTCTCTCTCCCTCTCTTCCCGTACGACGCCGTCGAGGAAGGTCATCACCACCTCTGTCCAGCGTTTGTCGCACTCCCACGGTGCTGCTGCCTCGAGTTTCTTTCTCGTGGGTATGTCTCTACCGTCACTTGCATTTTTGCCTCTTCTGATTTTAGTTTTGCTGTTAATAACAGTTACTTAAAAAGGAAATTGTGGTTTTCTCGAGTAACAGGTAGGAGAAAAATGTCTTCTTCTTTTTTTACCGTTTCGCCCTTTTGTTTAAATCATCAACTAAGTTGATATTTTTTTTTACTGAAATGTGTTTCGGATGAAGGGTATTTATCTATTTATTTATTTTTGGTTGTTATGTTAAAATGAGTTTTGGGTTTAAGTCTCATAAAACATTATTTTTGTGTAGAAAATATTTTAACAATATTGTTAACAAAAACTCTAACTTTTTTTAGAGGAGTTTTGCATGGCGTATTTTATAAGACTTTTTAAAGTAGTCTAAATATTCTATTAATTTATAATACATTGTTGGTACTTTAGATATTTTTGAAGATTACTCTTTATTGAGTTCCGCAAATGCCTAAATATTTGTTCGATTAAATCTCTTATTTGGTATGAATTCGACTAAGTGGATATTAGTGGTTTTAGATAATGGTGGTATTATAGGAATTATTAGAATTCTAGGTTTGGAGGATTTAAAATAGGTTCTTAGGTTCAAATATCGAAATACATGATTGATTGAAAATTTACAGAATTTGCGTGATTTTTATAGGTGACGATTAATATTTATTCGGCTTCGTTGAGGAATTTTGAAAGATTAAAGAATCCAGGTAAGCGGGGTTCCTATGCTGGATTTGCATAAAAAGAAATGAACTGAGGTTGGTTTGTAAAAATGTGCATGTTGTTTTAAAAAGAAAAAGTGAAAAACAACCTCAGTATATGTTTTGCATTCCCTCATGAGATACGTATGAAAGAGAAAATAAATGTTTGACATGAAATGTGTAGACATGAGCAATATTTGACATGTTTCTGAAATATACAAAAGAGCGAATATGATATCATTGAAATTTTATGCATGTGATATGCAATGATATGGATCTGTTTTTGATCAAATAGAAATGATATGAATATGTTTCGCACGTGTTTTGATATGATATGGATATGATAAAACTTTGGCATACTTATCTGTTCTAAATATGGTTCTGATATGATGATATTGTTCACGTGATATGGTTGGTACCACCATGATATGGTATGAGTGCACCCACTTTGGAAACAAAGTGGTCTTTTTACGTGTTCTTTCCTGTGTGCACACTCGGGGCTCCGAGATTGAAAAAGGGGAAGTTCACCACATGATACTGCCTGGTTTGGCCACCGGGGATAGCACAACCCTACCACGGGGGTTAAACATGGTATATGATATGACATGATAAGATGGAGATGTTTAGTTATGTTATGCCAAAGTGTTTTTTAATATGAAATGGATCCTCATATATGAATTGTTGACTTGAGTATGAAATGTTTGAAAAGTCGCTCTGATTTTCTGATAACACGATTTCTGAGATCTGCAAATAAAAATAAAATGTTTTGTTTCTGCATATTGAACTTTCTGAAAAGGCTCATGTTTACATGCTAGTATATGTTCTCTGCTTACTGAGTTGTTGATAACTCACCCCCCTTATCTTCATATATTTTCATATGATATTAATTTCCCAGCTGGGGGTCAGGAATAGAATTGAAGCTGGCTAGATATGGATGGAAGGATTGGGTACTTTAGAGTACTATTGTTAGTAGATGGATTTAACATGAGCATTTGAAGTACTTTACGTTGTTTGGACCTATTGACACCTAAAGATGTATTGTTATATTTTTGAGGTTATTGGGAGATTGTGGACCCCTTTTGGTTTATGTTTTGTAATGATAACTTTTGGAGTTTTATTATGGTTATTTGGAAGAATATGAATTGTGTGCTAAACATGAAGTCCTTGGAGTTTTAAGTGCTTGGAGGGACAGGTTTGTTAGTGACATGAGTTAACTCTCCGGACCCTCGGGTGCGGGGCGTTACAAATCCTCTTCTTAGGATCAACAAATATCACCCAAAAAGCCCAAGTGCAAAGGCACCGAAAATAATCTCTCAAACAATAATTCCCTCACTAAGAGTTTTGCCAAAAGATGTGAATGAAATGATTAAGGGTCCTATTTATAGGTTACAACTTGGAAACCCCCAATAGGTCCCTTGAAAGTAAATAACAATTAAATAATTAATTAAATAAATAAACAATAACATAGAGCCATGGACTAAACCATGGTGTGGCATGCATGGGCCCATTGTGGCTATGTGGTTGCATGTTGGTTGGTCCATGGCTAGGTGCATGGTTCGGCATGGCCCAAGTTGGTGGCTTGGGCGTTGGCTGCAAGGCACGGGCTGGAGCCGTGCGCTGGGTGGCATGCCTAGTGTGCATGCCACTGGCCTGCTCCGCAAGGCACGGGCTGGAGCCGTGCGCTGGATAGCATGCCATGGGGCATGCCACTAGCCTCGCTGATGAGCTGCGGGAAGGGCGTGGGCGTGGGCGTGGGCGTGGGCGTGCTGGCATGCGGCAAGGGGGCCTTGGTCAACCTGGTGTGCGGCAGGAGGGCTAAGGGCCTGCGGGGGTGCGGCATGGTCAGTCTGGGCGTGCGTGCTCGCGCGGGGGCTAGCCTGCCTGTGCGGCGCACGGTTGCCCGCAGGGCCACGCGGCCCACTGATGTGCGCACGGGCCTGCGCATGGTGAAGCGCCTGGGCATGTGGCCCATTGGGGCGCTTAGTGTCGCGCGCATGTGCGTGCGGTCTTGTGCTGCGCACATGGGCGTGCGGCCCTCTGATGCGCGTGATGCCGCGCGCATGGGCGTGCGGTGCTTTGCCGTGCGCATGCTAGCCTTGCTAGCCCGCATGCTGGGCGCCCCATGGGTGGTCCCCCACGGGCCAAGGCATGGTTGAGGGTTAGCCAAGGTATCTCCCCCCACCATGACTAAGGCATGGGTGGCTCCTCTAGAGGCAACTCGACGTGGAGGTTTAACACTAAGACCTCGTTTGGTTATACAAATCATCTCATCTCATCTAATCATTACAAGTTTCCCAAACTCCCATACAAAATACAATAAACAATTCAAAATTTTCAAATCCCAAAACAAAAATTATTTTTAAAAAATTATATTTTAACAATATTTTATTCAACTTTCATCTCATCTCATCTGTGTGACATGATTTATGCTTTGCATTGTTTTAATAAATTTAGAGTGTTATATATTAATTTTGATAGTTTATGATACGCATTATAAATGCATATTAATTTATGGAAGGTGGAAAGTATTGTTAGATGTTAACTTTGATAGTTTATATTTAAATGTCTTACTTTCTTTTCAGATATATTTTAGAACATATATCTATATTTTGAAGTATAAAAGCATACGTGAAAAGGATCTTCAAAAACTAATTGTCATTTCAAATAATTGTTTGATTTTAGGTTATGATATCTATTTAAAGAAGAGACTATTAAATTCAAGGAGGCAGAAAAATACTATATATGAAAGTATAACAAAACATTATCACTCACATGACACATGAGGGAGTGAGATGATTTGATAAATATATAAGTATGCAGGGCTCGTATGCAAAATGATTAGCTCTGCAAGTAAGTTATTCCAACCTCCAACCGCATTTACTTGGTTAAAATAGTTCATTCTGCTGCTTGACAACTGGGTTGGTCTGACTTCATAGTGGATCATATATATTTAATATTTCTGTCATAAGGACCTCATAAGGATATTTCAGTGATAAGCATAATTAAGAAATTAACATATCTCCATTTACATCAGCATCCAATCATGGAAGTAAAGGGAAAAATGGATGGTGGAACAATATCATCATGAGAACTACATAGCTATTCTCCCCTTAATCACTGAATGGAACCTGGGGATCTTTTCGCCACATAGATTTATGCACATGGTGTACAAATCTATCGTGAGATTCAGGATATATGATGAATCCATCATTGGAAACAAAGTGAAATTCAGGATATGATGATCCACCATAGGATATTGGAAAGTCTGTTAGAGACTGGCATTCTGTTTTTGGAAAAAATGTTCTTCTAGGTAACATGATTTGATAGGCTTGGAGTAACAGATTGTTAAGTTGTCAAATCCTAAAAGCTTTGGGACTTTGATGCCCTAGACTTGGTTTTACTAACACTTGTGCTTTATTGACATAATTCCTAACTAGTCAGCTGTGTGTTTGCAAGATTCTATGGTATGCTTTGGGCTTACCTTTTTAGTTTGTGTTTCCCATAATAAAGTACAACCTGGATCATCAAATGGTTCAAGCTCATCCAAAGAGCAGCCCATTCAACCAGTTGCAGGTTTGTTGTTCTGAGAATTATCTGCTCTAAATATGCTTGAGTTAATTAAGCCAAAGTGAACTTAAATTTGTTCCTCCATTTCTTCTTCAAAGAGCAGCGATATTTTTCGTCATTTTTGGTCAACTTTTGTTTGATAATCTACCGAAAGATTGTAATTGCTGGATAACTTAAAGAGACAAACTTAAAAACCTATTTTTCTTATTATGAAATAAGTTGATTGTGGTTTGTTGTGGAATATTTTTTACTAGATTGATCCGAGATGATAATAGAAATAATGAACAAGGAAGGTGATACAAGAAGGAAAGGGGTTGGAATACAAACAGTTCTCATAGATTAAGCTGATGAAATTAGCACTACAATTTGAATGCCTTTATATGAAAACATCCCCCACTTCAAGTAATCAAGTACCCTTGTTTTGAAAATCCTGGTTATGTCTTATGTTGCATTTGATGATTTTGGTGTTTGAACACATACCTGGCTGTGTCAGAAATTTCATAAGATCTCAACACCCAGTATTTTAGGAGTTCTTTTTTCAGGGTATCAACACATACCGCTCATCTAGAGTACAAACCGTGCTATCAATATTTTCTGAATCATATTTTCTTTTCCATTTTTCCACAATATTTTCTGAATCATATTCATCTGAAAACCTTTTGTGGCCTCTGCTTGCTCACTCTTTCAGTGTTAAGAACCATTGTCCTTTAGTTATGCTTCAAGATTGGATTCCCATGCTTCACGTGCTTTTTAATGATCAAGCAAACCAACAAAAAAATTATTTAGGTGACGACACCAAGATTGAGAGCATCATGTACTGTCAAAGTCTAAAACTTTTCAGTACAACTGAAGTAGGAGTCTTCTACACAGAATGTCAATAAATCCTATTAAATTTAAAACTCTCCAAAACTAGTCATTTCCTCTTAAATTATTGATGTCTTAAAAGCTGGAGGACATCTTTGAAAACTTTTATATCTATGTTTCTGGTTTGGAAGAGTGTTTTAACCATTCCATATTTTGAGCTGTTGGCGATTTGCCTGGTTTAGTTGCATAGTTCCATTGAGTTACAGCATTGTATACTTTGGATGCATGTCTTTTTCATCATCGTATTTTATAGTTTTGATTGTATTTTGACTTATATGACTCTCATGGGCAATGCATTTCCTTTATCTCTTTTTTATTTTTTTCCTGAAGTATAATGATCTGAGTTTAGCCCTTTCTTATGGATCTCATTCATGTAAAATATTGTGAGATTTCTGGCTGTTCTAAAACTTGACATAATTTTAGTCTTATTATTGTGATTATTTTATTGCAGGGCCACCGATAAAACGCAGAAAGCGACACAGGAGAAAGGTTTTTCAAAACCAAGAACCATGTCTGATGAGAGGTGTCTATTACAAAAATGTGAAATGGCAGGCAGCAATTAAAGTTGATAAGAAACAAATTCACCTCGGAACTCTTGGTTCACAAGAAGAGGCTGACCGTTTGTATGACAGGTAACTTTGAATTTCAACCTTAGTTCATACCAACATTTTTTATTTGCAAGAGTTCTATTAAAGGAAACATAACAGTGAAATTATATAAAGAAAAATGAACTAATCCCCCCAGCTCCCCGCGACAAATAGAGAAGAAAAAGAAGAATAGTGCATTTCTTAGCTGGCACAAGTTAAAAAACCATAACCCTGTTTGTGTGGTAGCTGCACAAATCTTTTGTGTTTACTATCTACCTATGGCCCTGGTTTATATTTGGTGATTGACCCCTTGCTGTTTTGAGCAGTGCCTGCTAAGATTGTGAGCCTCACACTTTTCTTTGAAATTATAGCACCTTTAGATCAAACCATATTGGTCTTTATGATGTTCTGCAACTGCGTCTAAAACCAAAACCTCTTGATTCCTTCTGTATTGCCATCTAAAGTTATTATACACTTTCCAATTATTGTAGCTAGAGACACAAACGCTTGTGTTTTTTGAAACTGAAAATCTTCTCCATTGATAATCTTAGGAAATGAAGGAATTTTTTGTTCTTCCTTTCTTTCCTCCTTTTGATGACACGTGAAAAAGATCTATGTTGACTGAAAAAACCCGTAAACAAAAAAAAAAAAAAAAAAAAAACCGAATTAGCTAAGTTCAGTACATTTGCTCTTGTATATAGCAGTGTACAAACCCTATAGCAGGATATAGCAGCTTCTTTTTTTTCTTACTTCTTTTTTATTTTAACTTTCAGCATTTTTTTTTTTTCTTTTGTCTTTTGGGTACACTGTTGACTTCACTCACTGAGTGAATTTGTTGTGAATTCAGCAAAAACCAGATAATATTTTGGATTGTAGGAAACTTCCTTCAACCCATGTAAAAAATTGGCTGTGTCCATTGATCCTGCGAAACACGTCTTTTTTAATGAAGGGACACGTGACAAGTGTTTAACTTTAGACTTTTAAAAATGCATGTGTATGCCAATTGTCTATGGACACTTGTCATTTTTATAGATTAACTTCCTCCAAACTGGTTTGGAGGAAAACTCTATCCTTACACTAACAAACATTTCAATTTGGATATTAAGCTTTCTATAAACTTCAATGCGCACTTTCAGCTCAAACCTGACTGTTAAGATGAAAGAAAATCTAGTGGTGACACAATTTTAGCAGTCAAATTAAAAGGAGGGAACAAAGCGAAACCTATTGGTATTTTAGTTCGTCTGCTATTCTTTTGGACCATCTTGTGATAAGAATACCATCTCTATTATGAATTATTAATTGCTTACTTATGGTAGTTCTGCTATTCTCTTGGACTTCTGGCGTTTCTCATGGTTGGCATTTTATTGTGTGATCTACTGAAGTTTTTGGGTAGACATTATGTGCCAAAATAGACTAATAACGGGTATGTGTGAATTCATTTGTCCCTTTAATATCCCAGGGCTGCTTTCATGTGTGGGAGGGAACCCAACTTCGAGCTTTCTGAGGAGGAGAAGCAAGAACTTAGGAAATTTAAGTGGGAAGAATTCTTGGCAATAACTCGTCATGCAATTACTAGTAAAAGTAATATTTCTGGCTAGACTCTGTCATAATTGTGTTCAGGTTCATGTCTGTTGGATCCTTGTATGATTTCCTTGAAAAATTTTCAGAACATAAGCGAAGGCTTGGGACGGGGTCGCAGAGGAGGTCGGAGTCTCCAATGAATAACAGTGAATGGGATGGCAAGAAAGAAGCCAATGACCTTTCAGCTTCAGAAGATGTGGAGACAGACACATCAGCCTCTTGAAAATTAGGAACAAGGCTGAAATCATATTTCAGTTCTTACAGTGAAGTTGCAGCCGATAGGGCTCCATTTTTGGTTTACAAGTATTAGGGTAATAATGGTAGATTTCATTGTCTCCTCAGAAGCAATTCCTTATGACTTCTGCACTATAAATAGTTACATACTGGATGTAGATTAGTTCTAAAATACCATTATATTTAAGCCATTGAACTCGAGTACAGCTAGCTATAATTCTTTCTTCCCATAGCAGAAGAGCTTCTTGAGAAATTTCTTGTGAAAAAAGAGAAGTTCTTTCTGGCTGTAATTTGTGGACAATCATCTCCTTCAAGGTTATCGCATACTGAAATGAAACGGAAATAATTTGACCAGTAATCTCAGTAATTTGTGGACAATCTCAGTAATCTGGTTTGATCTGTACCATTCAAATTTTGCTCTATAATTTGGTTAAAACCTTCATATGAACCAACAAAATTAACCCACCCTTTATCTTTCTCAGCAAAATAATCCCATCTTCCCAAGTCCATATATTAAGAATCTTTAGATCAGAAGTCCATATATCATTGTGTGTACGAGTGTTTAGAGGTCCATATACAAAGAAATGATACCTTGCACTGGATCTATAAGCTTTTTAAAAATTCTAATGCGTGTCTTAGGCTATCAATTAGTTTAAATTTGTATTATTGTTTAAGATTTGATCACTGATATCAAAGAACTTTTAAGTTTTTATAATTAAGATTAAGATTTCTATTTTGAGTTGCTCTTACGCTGTCATCGAATGAGAATGGATAAGAGGCTCATGGGATTGACTTGAGTGGGTGTGTATGGTTATATTTCTTGGGAGTGACCTCTAGGCGAATATCAATAGTCAATATGATAGTATAAAAAAACATGTAAAAAATAAAAAAGAAAGCAAGTATGCCTAGGTTCTCCAAGCTACGCATGGTTAAGTCATTTCCTAACCTGGGCAACCTAGACACAACCCTGGAGATACCTTGGTTGTCCTGGTTCCGTTTTGGGTGGGCGCATCATTTCTTTAATGTATAGATTGTTGGAAATTATAGAATAGGTATAAAAAAGTATTTAAAAAATAAAAAAGAAAGCAAGTATGTCTGGAATCTCCAAGCTATGCATGGTTAGACCCCATTTCATAGTGAAAATGTTTTATTTTATTTTATTTTATTATTATAATTTTTTTAAATTTTCACATAAAATAAAATAAATAATTTAATTTTTTTAAATATCAAAATAATCATAATATTAAAAAATTATATTATAATAATATTTTATTTAATTTTTAACTTTTATCTCAATTCATCTCATCTTAACTCACTGTCCAAACAGCACTAAGTCATTTCCTAAACTAGGCAACCTAAACACAACCGTGGAGTCTGGAGATACCTTGGTTGTCCTAGCTAGGTAGACCTGGTTCCATTAAAACACATAAAAAAATATGATAGGCTACTTTATGTTCTAGACGACTTCAACTATATTACAACATTAATAAGACTCTGTCCCAAGCCAACAAAGTAATTGTCAAATCATAGGTTGCACGAGTGAGCTAACTTTATCTTCTCCACCCCAATACGCGTCCTTTGCTCCCAAATTCGTTCAGTAACTCATTGCAATGTTTCAATGAGTCGTAACCATGTCGGTCTGTTTTTCTTGAGGCTTCTAAGTGGGTGTCAAGACTTGTCTCGGTTTGGAAGGTGAGTGAACTAATGTTTCTTTCCTGCCACTTCCTACAACCACAACCACAACCACATCCCATCAAACTCACATTATTTTAGTTCCTTTCTATTCCTCAAGATCCTTCACAATTTGGACTCTATAAAGACTACCGGCTACATGTTCCCTTCAATCAACACAACTAGCGGGCCAATATCAGAAGCGAAAAAAACAGCTCTAGAAACATTCTTCTCCTAGCGTTTAAACCATGGCTTTTTCTAAATATTGTTTCATTCTGTCTATGATCATGGCATTGCTATTCTCAAGTGCCGAAATGAGTCTTGCAACTCGTTACCTCTTGGATACACCAGCTGCTCCACCCCCAGCGCCTACAATCCCATCTCTGCCTAAGGTGGCCTTGCCTCCACTACCCTCTATGCCAACGCTGCCTAAAGCCACATTGCCACCACTGCCTAGCACGCCATTGCCTACATTGCCAACTCAACCTATCCTTCCAAAGCCCACATTGCCACCATTGCCAACAAACCCATTGCCAACTCAACCAACTCTTCCAAAGTCCACATTGCCGCCACTCCCAAGCACCCAACTCCCAACACTGCCAACAATGCCTACCGTTCCCAAGGTTGCACTACCTCCAATGTTGCCAACAATTCCATTGCCCACCATTCCAACCACAATCCCTTCAATCCCTTCCACCATCCCGACGACAATCCCAACAATTCCTTTCCTCTCCCCACCACCATCAAACTAAACACTGGACCTTGAGATGCCACACTTCTATTCTTCGTTCGTATATTTCTGTTCGAATGTTTCTTCACTCTAGTAGTTATGTTATTCTTGATTATGTTAGAACCTATCTATCCCTTGTTCTTGTATTGAGAGTTTTCACAGTCTCAAGGGGTTCAGTTGTATTTGTCTGTATAACAGAATACATACGACGTTTGATTTCTATAGCTTTCAAGTTGGTTATCTCAGCAACACTACTTGTGAGTTATTAAATTGTAATTCATTGTGACTATTGAATATCTGATATCTCTTTCGTTTTGTTAGTCTCAAATCTCACTAACTTCTCATGATATTTATGCATCTCTCTCCTTCCTCTAATAATCGATTCCCTAAATTACCTTTTTTTTTTTTTTTTAAAAAAGAGTCAGGCCCACATGTCCAATAGTGGCCCCTTCCCAAATTTTATTAAAAGCACCCTCACTTTTGGTGGAGGAATACCATGGTAAACAATCAATAAATCAATATGCCAACACCCATAAAACCCAAAAAAACCTCTTACTACAAAAAAAAACCAAACTAAAAACAACCAGGACTATTTCCGCCTCAAGTACGGCATATTATTTTTGTCAAGCCTTAAAAGACCTCTTGCCTCCCTTGGTAAGTCAAGCACCGAAAGATACGTGGTATTGCACCCCATTGCGCCACGCTTCGCCAAGCTATCAGCCACAGCATTACTTTCTCTGAAAATATGTCTACAGGTAAATGTAATATCATCAAGGTAACTCAAAATCTCCTCCCAGAAGTCCTCAAGATACCACAATCCACACCGTCTAGATGCTATCCATTCAACACTGATTTTTGAATCCATTTCAATCTCAAGATAATTGATCCCCAGTTGTCTAGCATTTCTCAAACCATACAACAAACCCATAACCTCCGCATATGTATTAGTATGAAAACCAATAGAGGCACAAAAACCCAACTTGAGACTACCCACATGATCCCTTATAACTCCCCCCACACCTGAAATCCCCGGGTTACCCATTGAGCAACCATCCACATTAAGTTTACACCATCCATTTTTTGGTCTAACCCATCTCACAATTTTATCCTTTTGAACACCAACTCTTGGAGAAGGAATATTTAAAGATTGTAATAAAACAACATCACTTTTACTAATAACATTTTTTTCTTTAAATTTCAAAGCCACCCAAGACAACCAATATTTAATAGAAATCCAAACCATATCAATTGTTTCATACATACCTTCCATCCGTGCCTTGCAACGTCTCCACCACAAACGCCATGTTATAATAATAGGGAGTAAACCAAGTATTTGGCCACGGCACGAAGATCTTTTAGCACGTCTAAACCAACATTCAACCTTTTCCTTCCAGGTATGTCCATGCAATAAAGGCATGCCAAGTTGCACACAGAATCTACTCCAAATTTGTGATGCAAACTCTCCCATAGCAAGTACATGATTTTGATCCTCATAACCACCCAAAACACAACAATCACATTTGGAGACGATATTGATACCAACTCTTCGCAACCTGTCATCTACAGAAAGACAACCATTCAAAGCTTTCCACATTAATATAGACATATTTTTTGGAAGAAAAGGATGCCATATCCATTTTATCCAAGATTGTGAAGGACTATGAGACCGAATGCATTCCCATGCACTACGAGTGGAGAACTTCCCATCCCCATTAGGTAGCCAAATAAGAACATCATCACCAACTTTCACATTTCCCAACTTTTCAAGCAGCACATCCGTTTTCTCTATACCAACTAAACGTTGAAACAAATCAATATTCCATCCATCCACCAGTTTACAATCAACTAGTTTAAGAGAAGGCAACTCCATAACCTGGAATTCATCACACAAAGGCCCCTCACCCACCCAATGATCCCGCCAAAAGGACAAATCACCCTATTTAACCCTCCACACTGAATGATTCTAAACATTCGGAACATTTTTCAAGATCATACGCCAAAATCTAGTACCCTTTTGAGTATTAATCAGAGAAATATGCTCAGCACCAACATATTTTGATAGAAAAAATTGGGCCCATAAAGATTTACCTTGTAAAAGATTCCAAGCAAGCTTTATATGGAGAGAAGTTTGAACTTCCTCTAAGTTCCTCAAACCAACTCCACCCTCCAAGACCGGTTTGCACATATTATCCCATGCACACCATTTCTTTTTTTGCCTTCCATCAGTAACTCCCCAAAAAAATGTACTCATTAATCTTTTAATTTTCTCAATAACTACCTTTGGCGTAGATAAAGTAGACAAGCAGTGTATCAGAATACTTTGCAAGACATGTCTAAGTAAAAGAAGTCGAGCACCATGTGAGAGTAATTTACCTTTCCATCCCTCTAATCGGTTCTGAATTTTGTTGACCAGCTCATCAAAATGACGTGACAGCAAACGTCCTGAAATAATAGGAACTCCCAGATATTTAAACGGTAATTTCCCCTCAATAAAACCAGTTTGTCGGAGAAGCCTACGTCTCCTTGCCAAACTAATTTTATTAGAAAAAATTCTAGATGATTTTGTTTTATTCACCATCTGGCCCGACTAAGCTTCATAATCCTTCAAAATCTTCATGATAGAACACAAAGAATTCTTTCCCCCATTAGAAAATATGACAATATCATCAGCATATAATAAATGAGGAATCACTGGAGACCCTTTAGGATGTAAGAACGGTTTTATTCGACCCATGTGAAAAAATTTCTTAATTAACCGAGAAAGAATCTCCTCAACAATAATAAACAAATATGGAGATAGAGGATCACCTTGCCTCAAACCCCTACCACCCTTGAAGAATCCTTTTGGAATGCCATTCATAACAATAGAGAACCAAGGAGTAGAGATGCATTGATTTATTAAGCCACACACGAAAGGAGAGAAACCAAGAGCTTTCATAACATGAATAAGAAACCCCCAATCAATACTGTCATATGCCTTCGCCATATCAATTTTGAGAACCACATTTCCCCCATGGACATTCTTATTAAGACCATGAATCAATTCTTGCGTCAAACTAATATTTTCATAAATACTTCGCCCAGGAATAAAGGCACCTTGTTCTGGGGAAATAATATTAGCAAGCAAAGGAGAGAGTCTATTAACAAGGATTTTAGAACATACCTTGTAAATGACCGAACATAGGCTAATTGGGCGGAACTTGTCAAAACTTGACGGATTTTCAACTTTCGGAATGAGCACCAGATATGAAGCAGTGTAGAACCGAGGCAGAAAACCCCCACTAAAGAAATCAACCATCGCCTCAATCACATCCCGGCTAACAATATGCCAGCATGATTTAAAAAAACCAGAATTAAAACCATCCGGCCCCGGGCAGCTATCCACAGGGATGGACCAAAGAGCATCATGAACCTCTAACTCTGATGGAACTCTACTTAAAGTATTATTATCCTCTTCTTGAATCACCTTGTCCACCAAAAAGCCCAGCTCTGGAGGTGCACTATACGGCCTGGCCTCCAAAAAATTTTGAAAATACTCAACCGCACCCTTATGGATTTGTTCAGAGGACGTAAGCACTGTCCCATTCCCAAGATTCATCCTTTTAATTATATGCCGATTTTTTTTACTAATTGCACGGAAGAAACCAATGCTAGCTTCTCCTTTCTCTAGCCAAGTCTGCTTCACCTGTTGGGCTAGGTGAGTTTCTTCTCTCTCAATCCACACCGAGAGCTCAAGCTGAGATGCCAACAAATCATATTCTAGATCCACAGAAAACCCATCAACTTGCAACCTGGTTTCAATGCTCTGAATACGCTCCTCCAGCTCACTAATATGCAGCTGTGTACGACCAAACACCAACTTATTCCAGGTCTTCAAAGCAGCTCTCAGCCTCTTCAACTTACTAGCCAATCGGAAAAGGCCAGAACCCGAAACATTCTCCTCCCAATTCCGAGCTACCATCTCCATAAAATCATTATGTGATGTCCACATTTGCTGGAATTTGAAGGAAGGGTAGCCATAAGGAGCAACCATCCTCTCTAAGTTGATAAGCATTGGAGCATGGTCGGATGTAGTTCGAGGGAGATAGCTAAAGGAACTATCCGGAAAAGCTTCCAAGGCCTCAACATTTAAAAGAATCTGATCCAATCTCACCCAACTCCGAGCACTAGCTTGATGCCCATTACACCAAGAAAAAGAATTACCAGAAAACTGCATCTCAAGCAGCCCACAAGTATCAATACAGGAATTAAACTCCTCCATGGCACACGCCAACCGTGGACTCCCTCCCCGTCTTTCCCCATCATGCCGAATGACATTGAAATCTCCCATAACAAACCATGGGATATCTTCAGAATTCAATCCAGGTAAAGTACTCCACAACTGTCTTCTCTCTAAATAGCTACATTTAGCATAAACAAAGGTTAAAAGCAAAGGCCGCATCTGCTCAACACTAGTAACTATCACCTGTTGCTCACTCAAACTATGAACAACCAAATTTGCTTCATTCTTCCACATCACCCATAGTTTCCCACCAGCCTCAACATTTGAACTATAAGCATCAAATTCCAACTTATTACACCACCACTTCAGCCGAGAAACATTTGCCATTGGCTCAGCCAACACAAGAATTTTAGGATGATAATGAGCCACCAACTTTCGAAGTCTCTTCCTTGAAGTACCCAGACCACGAGCATTCCAAAATAAATAAGAAACCATTAAAGATTTAGTCTAGAGGGTTTGCTTTTAACCCTAGTAGATCCACGTACCTTCTTGCCGTTATTTTTTTCCAACGCTTCATGGCACACCTCTGAGTCAGACATGACATCCTTACCCCAAGCCAACGATGCACTATCATCTTCATCCTCCGTATCCGAACTAACCTGCACCTGATCCTCCCAATTAACAACACCAGAAGGAGGAGGATTAGTCATCACCTTCACCTGCTGTATGGAATTTTGTGGCGCTGTTATGGTAGCACCTAATTCCACAGGCAACCCATCAACATTTAAATTACTCAATACAGGCACCATAGTACCGTGCTCCATCTCCAAATTCCCATTGTTTATATTTTCAATATCATCCTCCATATGAACCTTATCATGACCTGTTATTTCCTCCACATGTTTTTCACCCATCCCTCTTGATATGTCGCCATCACCAAGAATATCTTCTGCCCCCATCTGTTTCTCAGCATTAAACGGCTCACTATGAGCATTACCCTCAACCTTCTCCACATCAGTAGACACCCTTGCACCAGCCTCCTCCGTAACATGCAATATTTCTTTTAAACTATTTCCAGCATCTGGCAATTCCTGCCCCTCCCGATCCTGTCGTTGCCAGATTTTATCTTTCCCTTTCATAATTTTCTTCTCCCGATCACTTCTATTTAACTCCTTTTTACATGTCTTTAAATTATGTCCCTGCGTCTGACATTTCATGCAGTACGCCGGTAAGGTTTCATAGACCACCTCCTGATATAAAACCTTAGGGTTCCTTGGTGTACCAATCCACAATCCCCTCAAAGGATCCTTGGTGATATCCATCTCAATACAGACCCTAGCACCATCCGTTCGGGTCGCACAGCGTGTAGAATTATCTCGCTTTAAGAATCTTCCTATTGGTGCAATTATACTACGCAAGAAAGATTCATGATAATAGTCTGGCGGAAGACCTGGTAATGTGATCCACACTGGGACTAGAGCAGGTTCCAAATCTTCTCAAAATTCTGTGCTCCAACGAAAGATACGGTATTGAATACCATCCATATCCAATGATTCACGAGCAAGGGCCTCTACCAAGTCTTCTTCCGTAGACATTCTAATAAACACATTCCTCGGCTTGCTCATAGCAGAAACCACAGGCTGAGACTGCAATCCCCATCGCGCACGAATGAAAGCCCGAATAGAGTCCAACGAGGGTCTTTGTCTCAAAAACTTTAGCACCAAAGAAAACTTGAAGGGTTCAGCAGATTGCTCAAGTTCCTCCTTAGAGAACAACACGCAAACATCACCATCAAAGTTTTTGGGAGAACGAAACGGAACAGTAACCTCAGGAAGAGGTTGCGGAGTGGCCGCCTCCATATCGGCAAAGGACCTCTGCCGTGAACTAGACACCGAGACACCCCTAAGGGGCTCGGCGATAGCCATAGAGAAGGAACCAAAATAAAACCCTAGCAGAGCAAAATTTTACTTGCCACGTCAGCTCAACAATTACTTATTATTCCCTAAATTACCTTAAGAGTTGAGTGGGCCTGAGATTTTTATTTAAGTTTCCCATTTTCTAATTCATACAATTTCATACAATCTCTTGTATTTGTGACACACATGACACTTTAAATTGAGATTCAAGAGACCAACACACTTTCCTAAATCTCTGTCCTTCAACAACTTTAAATGGTAGCTCATCGATAATTACAATCTTTGCAATCGTCAACCTCACAGCCTCTTCACTGTATTTGTGGGTTACAAGACTCTTTAATGTACTACCATCACTCTCTCTAACCCCCTCCTTAGGTGTTGTCTCACTTGTCAATTTTTTTGATAGTTTATGAGAATTTTTAAAACATGAAAACAAATGATTTTGCATTGCTCGATCTTAGAATTAATAGGCCGGATCGTTACATAATCAATTAAAAAAAAAGAGAAATTTATGTGAAATAGCCTAATCCTTACAACCTTTTATTAGTACGTCCTATCTACGAGACTAGAGAGTTGGTTTCAATAGATTAGTATATATGTTTTCTTTTCCACGTTATTGGTTGAAATTCGAAGCCCTTGGCTAAATTACACACTCGAGCGATTGTCTCGTTTGTTTTCATAGATAAGATAAGATGATATGAGCTGATATGAGATTAAAATTAAAAAATTGAATAAAATATTATTAGAATATATTTTTTTAATATTATTTTTATTTTGAGATTTGAAAATTTTGAATTGTTTATTTTATTTTTTATAAAAATTTGATAAAGTTATAATGATGAGATGAGATGAGATGAGATGAGATAAATTGAAAGGAGTTGTGAAAACAAACGAGTACTCAAATATATTTATTTATACGTTAACACCATATATAACATTTATTTGATTGATTTATATATATTATATACATAAATTTTTTCTTTTAAAAAGAAATACCTGTACCACATGATGGGCTTAGTTTTAAATTTAATAACAACATTAAATATTCTTAAAAGTATAATATAAATAATTACATATACTTCTTTTAGTCAATTTAAACTTTTGATATAAGTGACGATTTCATTTGATATAGCGTATTATAAATTATGAGTTCGAATCTAGACTCTGTATGACTTAAGAGTATCACTCACATGACACGTGAGGGAGTACTGAGGTGATTTCACAAATATATAAGTATGCAGGGCTCTTTTTATGACGTACTTTAAGATCTCTCTTCAATTATTAAGAGTGATATATTGTAGATAAAAAAAAAAAATTGTAGGGAATCTTTATTTTAATTAGTATCGTAAGCAAAGCGATAGTGCAGTTGGTTTTGCCCTCCCCCACGGTCCCACAAAAAAAAAAAAAAAAGAATTAGTAAGAGAAAGGTATAGGTAAAAGAAATTTATTTATTATTTTATAGTAAATCTATACTTTAAGTCCGCGTAAACTATGTAATGATATAATTAGAAGTAACTTGTTATCTTTTTCAATGTAATGGTAGTTGATATACAATTTTTTTCATAACTACGCTATAAATTGGAGTATTTTTGTAAAACGAGCACACTTAATTTATAATTAACTTTACAAAAGATACCCTTTATTTAAAACATAATTGTTAAAAAGAGATTGTGTTAATTATCACTTCACGCTGAGTGAAAAAAGATAAATAAAAAGAAAAGGAAATAAGAGCCTGCCTACGACAACCTTGAGAAGAAGGAGAAGCGGCCTCGATCTATAGAGAAATTAAAGAAACCAAGAAAGAAAGGAATTCATATTAGATTACGTGAAGAAACCAAAAGAGAAAATTAATGAACTTAAAAACATAAGCCAAAAGACTGAACATGAAACAACTAATAGGATATATAGCTTACGTACTAGTGATCTGTTGTTTAGTATTAATGGATGTACAGCACAAAAACCTTAATTTATTATTTGGATTCATTCCAACGCAACTGGATGATTGATTCTTGTGGATATAATTAGTTGAGTCTTGATACTATAAAACAAAGGGTACTCTAAAGTTGCAAATATTAAAAATCCTGAAGATATTGACATGATGCCCGTGCACGTTCATTCCTTTCTTTTGATGCAAAGGTATCCTGTATTGAAAAGAAGCTTTTAAACCAAAGCTTAGATACAAAGAGATACAAAATCAAATGAGGTGGTATAACCATTGATGCTAAGAGCATCTTTACTTTAAGGCATGAACAACAGAATTGTTAGCTCTTATAGTGTGCCTTGCTGACCAAAAAGTAAAGGAATTAAGAGTAGTTCTAGTGTTTGCTATCAACTGGCTTGCATAGGTGTGGATGTCTGATGTTGAGTTGAGTTGAGTCCACTAACGACTTGCAGGGAATCTCCCTCCATGATGACATCATTATAGCCATAGGACTTACAAGAGATGGATGCCTGTAATGCAGTAAATGCTTCTGCCAGAAAAGGGTCGGGGTACAAGTTATGCTGCATATTGAGGGTGGCAAGAATCTGTCCCTCACTATCCCTGATAATTGCACCCACTCCCACCTTACAGGAGATTTTATCAAGTGCTGCATCCCAATTCAGCTTGAGTCTTCCCTAAGGTGGAGTTTCCCACTTGGCGTGCTGCTGCCTGGTGGTTGTAGGAGGCATCTGTTGTAATTCCTCCACAAAATATGTTGATTGCTGGGAAACAACAGAAGGGTGTAGGAACTACTCCTTAAAAACCATGTCATTCCTTCTCTTCCATATTAGCCACGAGGTAATGGTAAAGGACATAAGATCCTCAGGCTCCAGGGTCTACATAAATCCTTCAACTAAGTCTTTAAAGTGATGGTAGTGAGGACTTGCCTTCTGTAACTTTCTAGAACTCTGACCCCACACATCCCTTACTAAGTCTTTGGTTGTTGTTTGCAAATTGGGGATGTAGGGTCCTCAATGACCTTTCTCTTCAGAAGGTTTGCTCGAGTAGGCAAAACATTAAGGCATGCTCTCCAGAGAAATGTTTTTGCTGCTTTGGGGATATTCAAATTCTAGAGGTCCTTTGAGCTACTAGGATCAGAAGATTGACCCAACTGTTGATTGTCCAACTCAGTGAGCAAATGGTAAGCACTCTTTACACTGAACGCACCTGAATTTGGGCTCCTCCAGATCAATATGTTAGGTTTAGGATAAGGGCTTAGAGGAATTGCTTTAATAAGGTCAGCTTCCTCCCTTGTAAAGATAACATTAACCAGGTTAGTTTCCATTGATTTACTTATTTATCAATAAGAAAATAAACTTTGGTATCAGCTTGCAAGAATCTGATAAAGCTTCGAGGCTTGAAGGTTGTATGCATTGGTAGCCATTTGTCAATCCAAATCTCAGCTGAATCACCATCTCCTATCCTCCATATTTGACCCTCCTTAAGTAGAGATCGAGCAGCTAGAAAGCTCTGCCATAGGTAAGATGTGTTTTGGCCCAGTTTAGCTGACGGAAAGGACCTGTTTGGAAAATTCTTTTCCTTCAAAACCTGTGCAGCAAGTGAGTTTGACTTAGAGAGAATTCTCCAGCCTTGCTTAGCTAGGAGAGCTAAGTTAAAGTTAGCAAAATCTCTTAGTCCAAGGCCACGATGACACTTTGCTCTTTTCATTTGATCCCAATGAACCCAGTGAATTCTGTGTTCTTGTGATTGCTGCCCCCACCAAAAGCTACCTTGGCAATTTAAAAATGCCCATACTATAAGTAGGGATGGCTTGTATGACAACTTTAATCAGGACTTCCTTGCTTGCTTGGGGAGAAACTTGGTCTTCCATTGAGCTCGAGACCTGTCTATAAGAGCTGGTAAACCTAGATATTTCTCATAGGAGTTGGTGCCCCTAATTCCTGCAATGTTGGTTATGATTCCTTTAGTCTCTTCCATGGTGTTTTTGTTGAAGTAGATTGAGGTTTTTTCCCTTGTTTAGCCTCTATTCTGATGCATTTTCATTGGATTCTAGCAAGTAAAATAATCTGCTCCATTCTATAGAGTTTGCTTTGCAAAAGAGGAGACTATCATCTTTAAAAAAAACAAATGGTTAGTGGAGAGTTTGCTTCTTCTTATAGGTGGACCAGTGATGATCCCATCCTTCTCAGCTTTTTAAGTGCTTCTGTGCAGAGAATAAATAGGAAAAGGGATAGTGGGTCCCCTTGCCTAATCCCCCTTGTGGGT
Source organism: Juglans mandshurica (assembly GCA_022457165.1). Classification (NCBI taxonomy): domain Eukaryota; kingdom Viridiplantae; phylum Streptophyta; class Magnoliopsida; order Fagales; family Juglandaceae; genus Juglans; species Juglans mandshurica. The sequence goes on from CM039619.1 coordinate 46,417,633, forward strand.
TTGAAACACTCTTGAGGCACTCCATTAAGGATGAGCAAATAAGAGACTAATCCTACACACTTCATAATAAGGTCAATCCACTTTTGTTCAAAATCAAGCTGTTGCATTACTGATTTCAGGAAAGGCCACTCAATTTTATTATAGGCCTTACTCATGTCGAGTTTAAGAGCCATGAAACCATTCATTCCCTTCAACCTTGCCTTTATGGTGTAAAGAGATTCAAAAGCCACAGTAATGTTGTCTGTTATGAGCCTAGCAAGGACAAAGGCTATCAAAGTTGGAGATATGATGTCTGATAGGATGTGTTTCATCCTATTTGCCAAGGTTTTAGCAATGATTTTGTAAAAAATATTGCATAGACTTATAAGCCTAAAATCAGTCACCAGAGAGGGGGAGGATTTTTTAGGGATTAGTGCAATGAGGGTCTCATTCATAGTGTTAGACCATATTCCTTCATTCAAAACTTCAAGCACATCTTTTGTAACTCTTGTATCCACAATGTCCCAATGTTCCTGGTAGAAAGCAACAGGGAACCCATCAGGATCAGGTGACCCCTAGGAATTAATGCTGAACAGAGCCTCTTTGACTTCCACTGCAATCAAAGGATGGGCTAGGATGAGATTCATGTCTACTATGATTTTCTTAGGCATAGAGGAAAGGCATGCAGCAGTAACAGTAGGACTCGAGGAGGTGAATAGGTTCTGAAAGAAATGCTGAAACACCTGACTTATGTCTTGCTGTCTGTTGAACTCCTGGCTAGATTCATCGTAAATCTTCTTAATAGTATTTTTCTTTCTTCTTTGGCTAGTACATTTATGAAAGAAAGATGTATTCTTATCCCCTTTTTTAGCTAGGCTTGCTTTGCACTTTGTTGCTAGTTTTTGTTTTCAGCATTAAGCATTGAATTCACTTCTTTATGAATTTCTTTGATCTCATCATACAGTTGCCCCTCATTTTGTTCTTTTAGATGATTAAGCATTTCAATTTTAGACTTCAAGAGATCCCCATGACTTCTGTGCATGTCCCTGGTCCACATTTTTAGGCCCTATTTCTAGTTTCTTAAGCCAAATAGTGTGTTCTGAAGTGTATTAGATTGCCCTATGAAGTTCTACTAGATCTGTTTGATCAAGTTCCCACATCCATCCCTCTTGCTCCAGCTAGCTTGATATCTAAACATCCTTTCTTGCTTTTTAGTCACAAACCTATCCTGGATCTGAATAGAAATAGGCCTGTGATCTGAGGAGGATGTTGACAGATGTAGAATTGAATGCTGCTTGAATTTAGCAAACCAAGCAGTGTTGCCAAGAGCTCTATCAATCCTCTCTTTAGTAAAGTGACTTCCCTCTCTATTATTGGCCCAAGTGAATTTGTCTCCTGTAAAGCCAAGGTCATTGAGATCACAGTGTTCTACGGCTTCTCTAAAAGCCACAATTTGCCTATAGGGTCTGCTAGCAGCTCCAACTTTCTCATTAAGGCTTGTGATCTCATTGAAGTCCCCAAAACACAACCATGAGACATTTAGTGTAGGGGTTAGCTCTTTTAGGAGTTGCCAAGTTTCACATCTTTTAGCAGTGTTAGGGTGTCCATAGATGCCAATTAACATCCAAGGTGTGCCATCATTTAACAGATTGATTAACACATAAATGTGCCAATAAGTATGTGAAGTTACTTTTAGATCCACTGAAGAATTCCATAGTAGGGCCAAACCACCACTTTTTCCCCTACTATTCACACTAAAATAGTAATCAAAACCCAACTTGATACGAGTTATTTCCATCGTTTCCCTGTTACACTTAGTCTCTATTAGAAAGACCAAGTTTGGGATGTTTGTTTTCACCAAAAGGTGAAGTTCATGAATTGTCCTGGGGTTTCCAAACCCCCAGTAATTCCAACTTAAGCAATTCATTGTAGGAGGTGGGGCTGCTGAGCAACCTCTACCACTTGAACCTGAGGTTGGCTCCTGTCAAGCTTGAGCTTGGTCTTCCTCTTCTTTTGGGCAGAATTGCTATATTGGGTCTCTAACACAGTTACGGGTCTTTTGGTATTTCTATGTTTAGGAGGGGTACATGAGAGATTTGTGATATTAGATAGTACTGTGGACTGGCCTCTGGCTTTCCTTTTCCACGTGATGCCTTTGGGAGCTAGAGAGGGGTTTGAATGAAAGTCAATGGTTGGAGGGCCATAAATATGGGGGTTTGACATATTAGGAAGTTTAACCTTATCAGTGAAGCTACTATCAGCTACCAAGTAATCTCTTTCATAGGAAAATGCAATTGGGGCAATAGTTGCCTCCTTTTGGACTGCATCCTCTAGACCATAGAGAAGACCCCCACTATTTTCAGCAAGAGGCTCGAGATTTTGGGAATCACCATAAATATGCATAGCATTGCAGTCTTGTTCTTTGGGTGCAGGAGAGAAATCAGTAGAGTCCAGATTGTGTTCCTGGTTAGTATGACTTGTGATTGGCTCCTTAAACGTAGCTGCATTATCCTAACTTGTTACCTCTGCCTCCTCATCTAATTGAGACTTGCAATGGCTGGCATTCCAAGGACCCCCCTCCTCTGAATGCCCCCGAAAGGTAGTTCCTTGAGGAGAGGATTCCAATGACCCTCCATATTTATTGACTAAAAACAATTGCGGGGAAACAAAAGCTGCTTTTAACCATTGCCCATATTGTTCTTGTGACTATATGACTTGGTTAAAACTGGGGCACTTCTTGTGAACATGCTGCAACAGGCCACATTTGAAGAAGAAATTAGGTAGCCTTTCGTACTTGAAATAGGCCCACATTGCTTACCTTCATGGTTGAGCATACGACCTCGGATTAAAGGCTTAGTGACATTGACATCCACTCTAAGTTTAGAAAGCTCCCCAACCACACCCTTGTTCAACAACCTCCACAGTGTGCACCTTGCCGTTGGTTGCACCTATCCTTTCACCTAGCACCTTATTCATACTTGTAAAAGGGAGATTATGTATTTGAACCCAAAAAGGTTCTGAAGTACTGCTCCTCGCTTGGAGAAAGCTCCCCCTCAAACTCTTTTAAGCATATAAGGTGATGATGGTCTTCCCTGCATGACCTTTTGCTTATTTGAGAACAGTTTAAACTCAAGAAGAAACCGGTTGATGCCAAATTCTTTAAATGTTATCTATCCTGTTGTGTTCCAAACTTTTGCCATGGTGGTCTTGAAGGCTTCTCGGATTGCAGTTTTGTCATTGAGTATCATTGCCAAAAGACAATGACTGCCTCTAATCTTGGTTGATAAAACTGTTTCATCTGTCAGTGTTAAAACCTGTTGTTCTTCATCTGTTAACTTCAAAGAACCCTAACGTTGTGTGATATCATCGGCCATGGATTTTGACTCTATAGACTGTTGTCCAAGAGACACAAGCTTTGTCAAGAGATCAAGTAGAAACCTCACCCTTCAGGAGGAGAGGACCAAAGGGTCGATTATATAAGATGGGATAGTTTTATGAGTTCACGTTCATTTCTTTCTAAATATTACTTTAGCTGTTATGATGACATGCTGATGCACGGCCCAATTTTTCTTTCAAATATTTTGAATTGCAAGGAAAATAAAGTTGTTGGTAATAAAACTATTTGCAACAAGAATTGTAGTTGATAATATTAAGTAGTTTGCAATGAAAGTCTAGATGTTGTCACTGAATATAAAATCCAACGAAAATTTGTCGTTGCTAATACCTTAAAAAAACCTTGCAATTAACTTTATAGTATTTGTCACGAAAACTTTTATTGCAACTTAATTCAATGTTAATTATTTGCAGGAACAAATTTCGTTGGAAATAATCATATTTCGTTCCAACTATTAGATTATTTACATAGAGTTAATTGTCCTTGGAAATTGGGTATTTTCATAGCAAATGGAGTTTCTAATGCAAGGATAAGTCATTGCAAATACCCATTATTTAAAATAAAATTATCATAGTTGTTAAAAAACTTCATTGTAAATGATCATATCTCTAGCTTGTAGTGAAAACAGACCAATCCTCCACCAAAATAGAGATTTTGGCTCAGTTAGGTCAATTACCTCGAACAGCCTCAATCGTGACAAGTTTGGTCACCATTGTTTCCGTCACTAAACTAATGGGATTGGTTCAAGGACTAGTTATAAAGAAAAATATTTCTAGTTACTGAAAACACCATCCATCATCAAATAGAATGAAAAGTAGAACTGAACACCAAGTTTCATATTTGATCACAATAAATAACATTCATAATCAAATGCATACACAATAAGTTGTTATCACTATCATGACATTTCCATAGAAAGTCCATCTAATGACATCTTGATGATCTTTTTAAGAAAATAAAAAATATAATAGTAAGTAACACGAGTATATAAGATCCTCAAGTAAGTTGGAGCATTTTGTTGCCAATAAGGATTAATATAAAGATGACTACTCACACCGAAAAAAGAACGTGGCTTAAGATACCAAGAAGCATGTGAGGAAAACCCTCGATTTATTTCATACAATTTTGTGGTACTTTCATTCGAACCCTGTGTTGTTGTTGGATATGACTCATATATTTGGGCACAACTTATTAATTTTTCTAATTTATACTTGATTATTTAATCCCGATTCACATAGAATGAAGAATTCCCAAAAATGGAAAACCATCTCCAAAGGCAAATAGAATAACAAGTTTAAGGGAACATCTCTTTCATATTTATGCCCAATAACTAATTATTCAAAACCAAATTCAAAGATAACTGACCATTATTACTATCATTAATGATTTCAAAAGAAAATCAATGTATCTTAATTACATAGACAATTTGACAACCTTTTTGAGGTATCAAAAGCAAAATAATCACAGGAGTATATAAGATCTTCCATTAAGTTGGAGCATCTTTGTAGTCAATAAGGGTTAATATAAAGAAGTCTGATAACACTAAAGAAGAAAATGATGTAAGATACCGAGAAGCTTGTATGGAAGACCATAGGATCTACTTCATACCATTTTTTGTCACTTTCATTTGAAGATTGGGTTGGTGTTGGATCTAACTCCTTTACTTTGGCATAACTTTTATCTAATGGTGGTCTGCAAAGAAATAGGTTTCCTTCATAGCTGCTTTTTTCAAATGTTCCAAATTGTGCTTTCATATCTAGAACTTTACCTGATCGGTTGTTGTTGGCCACATTGAATACCTCAAGAAAGGTTAAATCAATCAATGCTGAAGGAATTTCTCCACTCAAACTATTATGAGAGAGGTCTAGACTTTCTAAGAGAGCCAATTTCGAGAATGTTGTTGGAATTTTACCAGTGAGGTGATTCTAAGATAAGTTTAGTGCACGCAATGAAGATATTTGGCCTAACGCAAGTGGGATGCCACATGTTAGGTTGTTGCATGAGAAATCCAATCCAGACATATAACGAAGGATAGAACCCTTATAAGAACTATGCTTGTATTTGGTTACAAACTCAATCTCTAATTCTGCATCAATATATTCAGGATCTTCGTGAGAGTTAGCAATTTTGACTGAGAAACCTTTATATGTGTAAGGTAGATAATCCACAACCGTTGAACTAGATGCTCCACAAGAATAGTCCAAACTAGTTGTTGCGAACTTCCCGAAATATATCTTGTAGAGGCATTGTGGTATGGTCCCAGAAAAAGCATTCTTGGAAAGATCCATTATGTTTACCATTTTTAACAAACACAATTGATTCGAGATTATACCAGTGAAACGATTGTCACTCAACAAAAGTACTTGTAAGTCTTGAAATTCTTTGATTTCAATAGAGATGCTGCCCGTAAATTTGTTATCTCTCATATCCAAAGTCAAAAGAGATGAGGAATTGAAAAGAACTTTCAGTATTGATCCTGTGAATTGTTCCCTTGCAAATACAGGTGCTCAAGCAATGGTAGATTCGAACAAAAAGGTAACAAACCCGTAAATAAGTTATGAGAAATGTCTAAAGTACATGTCATACTTAGTTCACATGGGATCCGACCATAAAAATAATTGTTAGCCATAGTGAGAGTCCTCAAGTCTGACACGTTCCCAAGCCATCGGGGGATTGCACTTGAAATTTCGTTGTTGCTGATATCTAAATATACCCAACGAAAATTGCACCATTGAAGCTGTTATAAGCAAGGTTCAAAAATCTCAATGACAAGCAACCTGTATTTAATCCTCTTGGGACCCCGCCTAAGAAATGATTGAAAGACAAATCTAATACCTCCAAATAAAGCAGGCCACTAATTGAGGAAGGAATATTACCTTCAAGATTATTATTGGAAAGATTTAGATATACTAAATTTCGAAAAATCATGCCAATGTTTTCTTGAATTTTTCCGTCCAAGTGATTGGTCGAGACATCCATCAAGGTAATATGCATGTGGATCAATGATGGTATATATAACTGACCCATAAAAGAGTTATTTCGAAGATCTAGCACGCGTAATCTTGTATTGTTTTCAACCAACCAATTCAGTAAGCTTCCTTTTAACTTACTGTGAGAAAGATCAATTGTATCCAGTTCATGTTGGACAAGAAGAAATTTTGGAATACTGCCGATGAGCTTGTTCAGATTACAATTGGATAATTCAATGATCTTCAGTTGAAACAAAGGGGACTGACCAACCCACGAAACCTTCAGTTTCTATTTCAACTTTATTGTTTTGGCCGTTGAATCTAAGAACCTCAAGCTTAGAGTAATTGACAAATAAGTTGAATGAGAATATGCCCACAAACTGGTTATAACTAAAATCAATGTACTCGAGACTTATTCTGCTGGCTTCTACATATGATGATGAAGCATTTCCATTGAATTGGTTGCCAGAAATATCTAACACCACAAGAGATATCATATTGTTTAGGCATGGAGGTAGGATCCCCTCAAAGTAATTGTCAAGTAGATCTAACACTTCAAGCTTCTTCAATGCACAAAATTCTATCAAAACAAATAGCATCAAAATTGATTATGCTCTACTCTAACAATCGGTCAGACCAATCACCTTTATGTTCAATATAAAAAATGGTCAATTCATAAGTAATTATAGATCATTAGGGTAATGCTAACAAAGTGTAAAGGCCTGCACAAAAGTAGTTTCCCAACAAATTGAGAAATGATTCTCAAGTATAAATTTGCACTGATATCCAAATTAATTCTCTAGCTTGCTTAGATTGGCCAGTTCTACAAGAGACATGTTGTCAAGTTTACTGACTAACTCTATAAAGATGGACTGCTTATGTTTTTCGCCCACCAATTAATTACCCTACACTATTTTGATACTTATTCTTGAACTTTGACTCATTCCCTCACCCCACTTATTATATATATATATATATATATATATATAAGACTTATAAGTGTAACTCTTTTCAAAATTGCTTTTTTAGTATCAATTAAAAAAATCACAATTGATTTTATAACAAATATATATGTCTGAAGAGGCAAAAGTATTTTTAATATTAACCTTAAGCATCTCCAATTAAATGAAAGTTGATAATTACATCTTTTTATGTGTATATTCTTGTTAAAACAATGGATACTTGATAATGGAACTTCAAATTAAGTTCATAGTTACATTGTGCTCTTCATGTGTACTGGATGCAAAAGATCAGTTGAATACTAATTCTTCATGAGATGATACAATTTTTTCGTACCATGGGTTGCTAGTCGTCCACCAATTGGTCCAAGGAGAAAACGTTTAGATAGCATGATGGTGTATGTCCCTGCATGTTGAGTGCATGCTGTGCCATTATGCACTTTGGGTTTGTTGGATGGGAATTAAGTTATTAATTGCATTGGGGATTTTGTTTCTTGAGAGTAAATTAGGACAACCTTTATTTTCCATTATGTTTACCAAAGATAAAGCTGGATTTGGTCTTGTTCTGTCAGTTGTACGTACACTCAGTTGGATTTTATTTACGAGTATGTTTTACATTGAGTGCGTCCTGCTGCTTGCTTTCCAAAATACCAAAAAAAATAAAAATAAATCTAAACTAGTATTAGTTCACAGCAGGAGTTAGAAATTGACGGATTGGAAGCTATTGGGCTAAAAATGTCCATAGTTTAGCATGTATTATTGAATTACTTGGGTAAACTAGTATTGTATATCCACGTATGTGTGTTGTAATATAATAGAGTAAGCATTATGTTTCTGGCCCCTCTTTTATTATATTATTGTGGAATTCTCATTTCAAAACAACTCTCTTTGAACAGCAAGAACCAATATGCAATTTAACATTCACCAAATATCCATCTATAAATGGAATATGCTTGTCTATTGTGTAGGCTGGAAATTTTATAGAAGGAAAATATTTATCCCACTAAAAGTTTTTAATATTTTAGCAAAAGTAAAGAACACAAAAAGCCGCCCCCTTTGGAGTGGAAAAATTGGTCTAGAGTTGTAAGCTTGGTTTACAATTTATTCTTCTTAGCCATGATCATTGGGAAAACCCAAGGGTACCCTAATTATCTTAAATGTTCTACTGCAGTCTGTTGCAACATATTTTCGGTCATGTTATGGCTGCAATTGGAGGAAACACTGCTGGTCCAGGTATTTATGACACTTGAGTTCGATTTGTCTTCATAAGCTACCACCTATGTATTAGTTGGATGGGTTAGTACATGACATGGGACTGACGTCTTTCATTGTTTCTACTTTTTCCAAGGTGCCCCTATTAAGGTGAGGAGACCTAGTGCTTACAACTCATCCTGTGCTGCAACACTTGGTCCAAGCTAGCCCAATCCAGTACTGAACCTGGCCGCTGTTGGGTTAATTGCGGGATCTGTACATGGGGTTGAGGGCCTAATTTACATTTTTGTGGGGGGGCTTTCCTATTACTTTACAGAGACTATGCTTAGGGCTTTGTGATGATATTGGTGGTGTTATTTTAGTGGATGGTAGAGTTTAATATAAAAGTTGGATGACTGTGATGCTTATTTATTATTCTGGATTTAGCTCAGTCCGTATATGAGAATACAATACACCACCCCATTGTAATACATATGAGTTTGGATATTGTTGATGGGCTTGGATGCAATTGAATGATTTTATTTTGCATGTTATATCGATGTTCAACTTGAATGAATGAGTTTGGATTATGAATGTTGCATTTAGGAACAACTAAAAACCAGGCCTAGAAAGAAAATTAGGCCCAGGAAATTTAAAGCCGAATTAAGTTTTAGCGGCGAATTAAAGGCCTTTACCGGCGACTAAGTTTTCGCCGATAAAAACTAAAACTTTAATTGTACTAACCCAGCGATGTACAAATCGCTACTAAAACCTCTATACCGGCGATTAAAAATTCGCCGCAAACAAATTTTAATAGCAGAACGTAAATTACGGCGATACTAACAATCGCCGTCTATAACTAAATAGCGGCGATCTAAATATCGCTATATACATATCGAATTGAAAAGTCAATTAGCAGCGAGTAAGAACTCACCGTAAAACAATATTTGGCAGCGATTTAATATTTGCTGGGAAATAGTAGAACTCCAATTGCGGCGATATAAAAATCGCGGGTATTAATATAGCCCGGCGATAGTTAATCGCTGCCATATGAGCCTCCATACGGCGATTTTTTATATTACGGCGAGTTTTATGAGTCGCTGGCAAATATCTTTGGCAGCGATATTTTAACTTTTAGCGTCAAAACTTAATCGCTGCCATTAATCTATACCAGCGTTTAACAACTGAATCCTATATTGAATTTGCGGCGACTAAGTTCGTGATAGGCAGCGAATAAAAATTCGTCAGGAAAGAAATATATGGCGGCGAGTTTTGGGTTCCGTTGGACTAGATCTAAAGTGGGGCGTTAATACCGACGATCTTCCAGCGACTTAAAAATCGTTGGGGTAGATCTATGCCAGCGATTTTGTGGGCATAGCCAGCGATACATAATCGCTGGTAAAAGTGTTGAACCTTGTAGTGCAAAATGATTATGTCCCAAGATAAGAACCTCCAAGTTGGTTAAATTTGCTAGCTTTGCATAACAGCAAATTAAAAAAAATGATCACATTTTAATTATAGCATAATAGAACTTGTTCTTATAACATATTTCATGCTGCCATTGCACGAGCCCCTAGTATCAGTACTGATGAGTATCATCATTGTCTTAATGTCAATAATTTAGATTTAGATTATCAAATCAATGTTATGATTTCAATTTTTTTTTTGTTTCTATGTTAATATGAAATTCAAGTTTAAAATCTTGTCCAAATATAAATAATGTTGACATTTGATTCAAAGCAGCACATACAAATGTAATTCCCTTATATCTCAAAGCCTACGAATCTATGCATTAAAATTATTGTTCAAATGCCAAAGAGAAAAATTAATTCTTGTAATGTTAATTGTTTTCACAAAAAATGATGTTTTTTTTTAATTAACATGCATGCTATATATCTCACATATTATATACATGTAACCTAACAAATGACGTCCTAAAAAATCAACATACCTTTGGTTGGAAAGGATCCCGTCAACTCATTGTATTCAAGATTGAGAGTCTTAAGGGATTTGATTGCAGCAATTGATTGAAGAAAACTAGTGTCGTTGAGGGAATTGTAACTGAGATCTAATATCTCCAAGTTCTCCAATCTTGACAAATTTTTCCAATCTGTAGTTAATAATTTAATAATTTATTTTTTTATGAAACGAAGTAAAAACCAATACAATTAGAATGAATATTAAGAAAAAGTGTAGATGTATTACAATCCCATCTCCAAAGCACACATTACTTTTGGTGGCTTCTCTGAGGGTATTTGAAGCACTACATATATATAAAAGGGTTTTATTGGATGGACCCATTAAATTCATATCCGTCAAAGTACAAGATTCCAAATACGTAAAACCCATACCCGTGATTATCCACTTTCCTTTTTTATCATTCGATAGAAAATATCACTTTGGTGTCATTTTTATTAGGAAATGATTTTTTTTTTACTCAATGATTAAGAAATTATTTTTTAATAATGTTGTAATTTGTTTTATAAAAATTTAAGGATATACAAAATATATGAAAAAAAAACTAATTGATTAAGAAAACATAATAAGTGGACTTGAAAAAAAGTTTTTGTTTCCTAAAAAAATTAAGTGGACTTGAAAACATAATAACTGATATTCACCAGCATTCACCAGCACTTACATGTAACCTAACAAATAAATTAATCAACTTGTTATGATCATGTCACTTACATGAAAGAACAATTCAATATATATCTGTCCACATATAATAAGCTAAAGTATCAATTGAATATTTAATAGCAAGGCTGCCATCCATCAGTCTAAAAACCAGCATACCTTTGGTTCGAAAGGATAGGCCCAACTCATTCCAAGCAAGATTGAGAGTCTTAAGGGATTTGATTGCAGCAATTGATCAGCATAAGAATAATAATAATTAGTTTATTAGTTTATTAATTTAGGGATTTGATCAGCATACATTTTCCAACCTGTAATTAGTTTATTAATTTATTTTATTATGAAACGAAGAAAAAACCAATACAATTAGAATGTATTTTGAATAAATTTAGTGATAATTTAGAACTTGTGAACTACATTAAGAAAAATTTCATACTTTTGGACAACATGATGACGTAATAATTGTAGACGTGAGTCATGTAATTAGCCAGCTATGGATATCTTAGATTTAGGAATCCCATCACTCAAGGGTCAAACATGATTTTAGCCGTAGATGTTGTACAGACGTAAATAGCTTCCTAAAATAGTTTCCTGTATTTGCTATATCTGGTACTCTGTTTTTACGGAATGAAATATACGAAATTATTACGTGTGACATGGTATCAGAGCATGATCTTGGGTTCCCTGTTTCTTGAATAGGCAGGGGTCCAAATTCTTGCTCGGCATCCATGGCTGACTCCACCGAAACTATTCTCAATAATCTGACATAAAAAATGACAAAGGTCTTGACAAGTGCTCAGACCTCCTCATTACCCACGGCTGATTCCTCGATGATTCCAATCAGCATCAAGTTGGATGGTTCCAACTATGGTTTATGGTCCCAGGTTGTTGAGATGTACATCTCTGGAAAAGACAAACTGGGATATATCAATGGAGACTACCCCCCACCACCAGAAAATGATTCCTCCTTTCGTAAGTGGCGCACTGAGAATGCCATGGTGAAAGGATGGCTGATCAACTCTATGGACTATTCCTTGGTTGTGAATTTTATTCGCTACCCAATGGCTAAACAGGTATGGGATACTGCTGCCATAACATACTTTGATGGAACTGACACCTCGCAAGTATACGACCTCAAACGTCGTATATCTCGCATGAAACAAGCAGGTGGATCTATAGAAAAATACTATAACAATTTACAGGGAGTGTGGCGAGAAATCGATTTTCGTCGTCTGAACCCAATGGAATGTGCAAAAGACACCCAAAGCTACAACTCAATTCTATAGGAGGAGCGAGTGTACATTTTTCTCGATGGACTAGATGACTGCCTAGATCATGTTCAGAGTGACGTTCTACACATGAAACATTTCCCCTCCATTGAGCAGGCATATGCTCACGTACGAAGGGAAGATCTCCGCCAATCGATGATGGTCTCGGGAGCGGAGGCAGTGGCTAGTGGTGCTGTTATGGCCATCAAAGGCATAAAATCTGGACAATCCCAACCTTTGATGAAGTCTGGGTCATACTCACGATCCAAGGGTCATTCTGATGGAAATAAGTGCACTCATTGTGGGAGTACAAAACATACCAGGGACACCTGTTTCAAACTACATGGCTACCCGGATTGGTGGCACGAATTACAAGCACGAAAGAAACGGGATACTCCTGCGATTGAAGATGTCCCAGGTCGAGCAGCAGTGGCTACTGCTGACTCTCACTTATCCCTTATTCTCGTGGCCGAACATCCCACTCCAAGCCCAGATCAAGGTAATTGTGGTCAAGTTTTTTGTAGCTCGACTACTCGGAATGATGGTGCCTGGATTATTGACTCTGGGGCAACGGACCATATGACATTTGATCCGAATGACTTCTCCAGTGCAACTGTGCCACGGAGGACTTGCATTGCCAATGCCAATGGGGCAACTTACCCAGTCACAGGGGCTGGAACCATGCCTCTATCCCCTTATCTCTCTTTAGCTCACACGCTTCTTGTTCCATCTCTCTCTAATAAGCTGATGTTTGTGAGTCAAGTTACTGAAGAACTTAATTGTGTAGTACTGATATACTCTACTTTTTGTCTTCTCCAGGATGTTCTCAGCAAGGAGATTATTGGGCGTGGTACTAAGAGGGGGGGACTGAATTACTTGGATGACTTCAGCCCAGGCCGAGCAAATCACACGCACCATCAACCCCGTAGTCAAAAATGACAAATTTGGCTATGGCATAGGCGCTTGGGGCACCCCTCCTTTGGCTACCTCCGGCATCTACTCCCTCATGTCACACGTAATAATTTCGTATATTTCATTCCGTAAAAACAGAGTACCAGATATAGCAAATATAGGAAACTATTTTAGGAAGCTATTTACGTCTGTACAACATCTACGGCTAAAATCATGTTTGACCCTTGAGTGAAGGGATTCCTAAATCTAAGATATCCATAGCTGGCTAATTACATGACTCACGCCTACACTCCCCCTCAAGTTGGTGCGTAGATATCTCTAACACCCAACTTGTCAAGTGATTCGTGGAAGCTTCTACTAGAAACGACCTTAGTAAGAATGTCCGCCAACTGATCTTCAGATTTAACGAAAGGGAACTGAATGACCCTCTCTTCTAGGTTCTGTTTGATGAAGTGTCGATCCACCTCCACATGCTTGGTGCGATCGTGTTGAATTGGGTTGTGAGATATGTCAATGGCAGCGTTGTTATCACAGAATAAATTTATAGCAGATCTAGGAGGAAAACCGACCTCTGTTAGCAAACTTCTAAGCCAAAGAAGTTCACACAATCCTTTTGCCATGCCTCGGAACTCAGCTTCAGCACTGGACAATGCCACTATCTTCTGCTTTTTACTCCTCCATGTAACTAAGTTTCCTCCCACAAATGTAAACTAGCCTGAGGTAGACTTTCTATCCAAGATATTCCCTGCCTAGTCTGCATCCATGTACCCTTCAACATTCAGATGGTCATTCTTAGAGAACATTAATCCTTTTCCTGGTGATGACTTTAGATAGCAGAGGATTCGAATTACGGCACCCATATGGTCTTCACTCGGGCTATGCATAAATTGGCTTACCACACTTATGGCGTAAGCAATGTCTGGACGAGTGTGAGATAAGTAGATAAGCTTCCCCACTAGTCTTTGATACCTCACCTTGTCGGCTGGTCTGAGTATTCCCCAAGCTTATGGTTCTGCACAATCAGCGTATCCACGGGTCTGCACTCTAGTAATCCCACTTCTGTCAATAAGTCTAGTGTATATTTCCGTTGAGAGAGAAATATGCCCCTTTCCGACCTCGCCACCTCTATTCCCAGAAAATATTTAAGTCCTCCCAAGTGGTGCTGTTATGGCCATGACAGCACCACTTGGACAAGTTAGACAAGTTAGACAAGTGGAGTCTTGGACAAGTTAGGCCCATTACTTACGCATTACAGAGACCGAGCAATAACTTAATTTCCACATTTATAAATTTGGATTGGAGGTGCCAGTTTCCACAACGACTTCATTGACTTGAGGTGCCTTCACTTTCAGTACCGGTTGGAACTTAAAATTTGGAGGAGCACTATTGACTTGGTGGAGTTTTCCCTGGAAAGAATATATATATATACATTTTATATACGCCTCACTTTGTCCAATTAACAAACTTGACCTCAAAGGAGTGGAGTTTTAGGTGCTTTCCCTGAAAAGAATATATTAATATACATGCCCTACTTCTAGAAGTAGAAGTTTTGTTCAATTAACAGACACCACGTGAATTATTAAAAACAAATTTAAAAAATATATATTCAAAATAATGTATAGTACCCAAAAATACAAAAAGAGAAAGGGTTAAATCCTAAATTCTTTTTACTCTCTTATGTTTGTATTTTTAATTTTTTTAATAAGCCATATAAGGGTGTGCAATTGGATTCGGATTTTAAAAACTGGACGGTTATCCACCCGGATTAATCCGGATTCAATTCAGATATCTGAATTGTAATTGGATAACAAGATTATAACCGGATTTAATCCCCAATTTTTTTAAAGATTTTAAAACTTTTAAAAAAATTATAGCTGTTTTTTTTTTTAAAAAAAATAAAATCTGATAGCATTAAATTGCCCAGATTTAAAAAAAAATGATTTAAACACTTTTTTAAATTGATTTATAAAAAAATAAATTAAAGAACAAAATAAATAAAAATGCTAAATAGCTAATATTGTTATTACATCACAATGCAAAATATAAATTTATAAAAAATAAAATAAATAATAATACATCATAACTAATTAAATTAATTGTACAAATTTGAGTCTTCGGTAAAGCCCCAAAACCTGATAAGACGATTGCTCCCAAAAGCTGCCTCTCCCAGTGATGGACCTGCTATTGCTCCAGGGCCTTGTGGCCTGTACAAAAGATGCATTACATACAAGAACCAAAGCTCTTCCAAGGTTTCATAAGCAAGTTCATAATAAGGATTATCTGGCTACCCAATAAGATGCATTTAAGGTGTAGATAATAAATGATTTTATAAAGCCAAAACATTAGATAGACTATTTTGATGAGCAGATCTTCTATTTATTTATTTCCTTATTTCACTTGGCCAAATCTTTTCCTATAGATAGACCATCTTACTGTACATAACGGATATTGATTAATCATAAACAGAAGTCTAATTCAAATTCTATTTTACTTATTTTCTACAATACTGTGCAACCACCACCCTCTGAGGAAACAGGAAGCCAACCAAGTCAAAACACAGCATATTCCAGACGACAATAAGCAGAACAGTGGCAATAACGGGAAAAAAAAAGTCCAAACTTTATGGTCCTCAAAGATGCAAAAATTCACAATACTCATTGCCACTCCATAATCCAAAAATGACCTTGTGCTGAAGATACCGCTATACTAATTGTTGGCAGCAATTGTTCTATAAGGAGATCTGACTATTGAGAGCATCTATGGCTTCTGAGAAAGCAGATGCTCTTCATTTTTTTTTTTTTGATAGAAAGTTTGAACTTCATTGCAAAGAGGTCCAGTACCTCTTTGCAATGAAGTTAGAGATCTTAGTGATTTGTTGTGGCAAAATGATTAGCTCTGCAAGTAAGTTATTCCAACCTCCAACCGCATTTACTTGGTTAAAATAGTTCATTCTGCTGCTTGACAACTGGGTTGGTCTGACTTCAGAGTGGATCATATATATTTAATATTTCTGTCATAAGGACCTCATAAGGATATTTCTTAACTAGGCATAATTAAGAAATTAACATATCTCCATTTACATCAGCATCCAATCATGGAAGTAAAGGGAAAAATGGATGGTGGAACAATATCATCATGAGAACTACATAGCTATTCCCCCCTTAATTACTGAATGGAACCTGGGGATCTTTTCGTCACATAGATTTATGCACATGTTGTACAAATCTGTCGTGAGATTCAGGATATATGATGAATCCATCATTGGAAACAAAGTGAGATTCAGGATATGATGATCCACCATAGGATATTGGAAAGTCTGTTAGAGACTGGCATTCTGTTTTTGGAAAAAATGCTCTTCTAGGTAACATGATTTGAAGGCTCCGAGTAACAGATTGTTAAGTTGTCAAATCCTAAAAGCTTAGGGATTTTGATGCCCCAGACTTGTTTTTACTAACGCTTGTGCTTTATTGACATAATTCCTAACTAGTCAGCTGTTTGTTTGCAAGATGTATGATTCTATTGTATGCTTTGGGCTTACCTTTTTAGTTTATGTTTCCCAGAATAAAGTACGACCTGGATCATCAAATGAAACTGGTTCAAGCTCATCCAAAGAGCAGTCCATTCAACCAGTTGCAGGTTTGTTGTTCTGTAAATGATCTGCTCTAAATTTGTTCCTCCATTTCTTCTACAAAGAGCAGCGATATTTTTCGTCATTTTTGGTCAACTTTTGTTTGATAATCTTCCGAAAGATTGTAATTGCTAGATACCTTAAAGAGACAAACTTAAAAACTTATTTTTCTTATTATGAAATAAGTTGATTGTGGTTTGTTGTGGAATATTTTTTACTAGATTGATCTGAGATGATAATAGAAATAATGAACAAGGAAGGAAAGTGATACAAGAAGGAAAGAGGTTGGAATACAAACAGTTCTCATAGATTAAGCTGATGAAATTAGCACTACAATTTGAATGCCTTTATATGAAAACATCCCCCACTTCAAGTAATCAAGTACCCTTGGTTTGAAAAACCTGGTTATTTAATCTTATGTTGCATTTGAAGATTTTGGTGTTTGAACAATGCTGTGTCAAAAATTTCATAAGATCTCAACACTCAGTAGTTTAGGAGTTATTTTTTCAGGGTATCAACACATACTGCTCATCTAGAGTACAAACCATGCTATCAATATTTTCTGAATCATATTTTCTTTTCCATTTTTCCACCTCAGTAGCTCCTGTATGACTATCCTTTGAACAAACTAGGTATTCATCTGAAAACCTTTTGTGGCCTCTGCTTGCTCATTCTTTCAGTGTTAAGAACCATTGTCCTTTAGTTATGCTTCAAGATTGGATTCCCATGCTTCACGTGCTTTTTGATGATCAAGTAAACTAACAAAAAAATTATTTAGGTGACATGACACCAAGAGTGAGAGCATCATGTACTGTGATGATCTAAAAGTACTTTTCAGTACAACTGAAGTAGGAGTCTTCTACACAAAATGTCAATAAATTCTATTAAATTTAAAACTCTCCAAAACTAGTCATTTCCTCTTAAATTATTGATGTCTTAAAAGCTGGAGGACATCTTTTGAAAACTTTTATATCTATGTTTCTGGTTTGGAAGAGTGTTTTACCCATTCCATATTTTGAGCTGTTGGAGATTTGCCTGCTAAGATTGTGAGCCTCACACTTTTCTTTGAAATTGTAGCACCTTCAGATCAAACCATATTGGTCTTTATGATGTTGTGCAACTGTGTCTAAAACAAAAACCTCTTTATTCCTTCTGTATTGCCATCTGAAGTTATTCTACACTTTCCAATTATTGTAGCTAGAGACACAAGCGTTTGTGTTTTTTGAAACTGAAAAACTTCTCCATTGATAATCTTAGGAAATGAAGGAATTTTTTGTTCTTTCCTTTCTTTCCTCCTTTTGATGACACGCGAAAAATATCTATGTTGACTGAAAAAACCCGTAAACAAACCAAAAAAAAAAACCGAATTAGTTAAGTTGAGTACATTTGCTCTTGTATATACATTCAACAACCTCTAGAGGTTGGCTCAAGTGGTAAGAGCCTTGGTCTTGGTGGTATGCTTCCTCCAGGTTTAAAATTTGAACATTTAGGTGCAAACAATTTCTAGGGATCATCGGATTGAGGAAACTTTCCCTTAAACTACCCGTGGTGTACTTGCAAGAAACTCTTTGCTGAGAGCCTCTGCACCCCAAGATTAGTTAGAACACCCACTGCCAATAAAAAAGAAAAAGGAAACAAAGAGCATTCTACAATCAACCCTAAAAATAATGTTTCTAAGCAAAACAAAGTTGCTCAATTCACTCTTTCATCTTTTAAGAATCTATTTCTCTTCCCTGATTTAAATTTGGCAGAATCCCTTTGTTGGCACAATATAGCAGAAAGTACTTTTTTATTGGTCTTAAATTCGGTACGAAAGATAAGTACATTGGAAACTGCAAACTAGTAGAAATGAGATGATATGACATCCTTCCAGGGGGATAGTAAAGGATGCGAGCGATCCCTAGAGTCTTCCGATACTTGACTTGTCTTAACATGAATCAGCAATTTCAGTTAACATAGCGTCTACACTATTAGTTGAATTTATAAAAAATAGCCAAAGTCTACACTATTAGTTGAATTTATATAGTAAGAGTCTACACTATTAGTTGGAGAAGGAAATCATTAGGCCAAAGGGAAAAAAGGAAATTAGTACATTACAGAAGTTTTTGGGCAGACATTATGTGCCAAAATAGACTAATAACGGGTATGTGAGAACTCATTTGTCCCTTTTTTTTTCCAATATTCCAGGGCTGCTTTCATGTGTGGGAGGGAACCCAACTTCAAGCTTTCTGAGGAGGAGAAGCAAGAACTTAGGAAATTCAAGTGGGGAGAATTGTTGAAGTCCCTGCCCAAGCAAGCAGTCATTGGCGCTCAACTGCCCATTAAATGCAAATAAATGCATTCATACGTGAGGCGAGACGCCTATAAATTGAAACTCCATGCGAGAGCTTCAGTTACACCCAAAGAGAAAAGAAAAGAGAAAGAGTCTGGAGAGCTCTGAAAGAAAAGAAGAGAGTTGAGTTGAGTGGAATGTGATCCTCATCCTCTGTAATATTTTCTTGTGTTCCACTATTTATTAGTGAAGCTCTTTTCTGTGGATATAGGCAGTTGCCGAACTACGTTAAATTCTTGGTGTCACTAAGTGCATGAGTGTACTCTTTTATTTCTGCTTTTATTCCTTCCGCTGTGTTGTTTCCCCAACAAATTCTTGGCAATAACTCGTCATGCAATTACTAGTAAAAGTAATATTTCTGGCTAGACTCTGTCATAATTTTGTTCAGGTTCATGTCTCTTGGATCCTTATATGATTTCCATAAAAAAATTTCAGAACATAAGCGAAGGCTTGGGACGGGGTCGCAGAGGAGGTCAAAGTCTCCAATGAATAACAGTGAATGGGATGGCAAAAAAGAAGCCAATGACCTTTCAGCTTCAGAAGATGTGGAGTCAGACACATTAGCCTCTTGAAAATTATGAACAAGGCTGAAATCATATTCCAGTTCTAACAGTGAAGTTGTAGCTGATAGGGCTCCATTTTTGGTTTACAAGTATTAGGGTAATAATGGTAGACTTCATTGTCTCCTCAGAAGCAATTCCTTATGACTTCTGCACTATAAATAGTTACATACTGGATGTAGATTAGTTATAAAATACCATTATATTTAAGCCATTGAACTCGAGCACAGCTATAATTCTTTCTTCCCATAGAGGAAGAGCTTCTTGAGAAATTTCTTTTGAAAAAAGAAAAGTTCTTTCTGGCTGTAATTTGTGGACAATCTCAGTAATCTGGTTTGATCTGTACCATTCAAACTTTGCTCTATAATTTGGTTAAAATCTTCAAGTGATCCATAGAAAACAAAAATCTTCATATGAACCAACAAAATTAACCCACCCTTTATCTTTCTCAGCAAAATAATCCCATCTTCATAAGTCCATATATTAAGAATCTTTGGAGAAGTCCATATATCATTGTGTGTACGAGTGTTTAGAGGTCCATATATAAGCTTTTTAAAAATTCTAATGCGTGTCTTAGGCTATCAATTAGTTTAAATTTGTATTATTGTTTAAGATTTGATCACTGATATGAAAGAACTTTAAGTTTTTATAATTAAGATTAAGATTTCTATTTTGACTTGCTCTTACGCTGTCATCGAATGAGAATGGATTAGAGACTCGTGGGATTGACTTGAGTGGGTATGGATGGTTATATTTCTTGGAGTGAACTCAGGCGAATATGCAAATCAATATTCTAGCTATTTATCAATCATTTCAATAATGACTTCTACCTTGCTAACATTTAATTAATTTGCTATGTAATTAACGTTTCAATCAAGCAAGATTGCATCAAAATTAAACAAATTGGTTTGTGCATGTTACTTCTCATCGCTGCTGTTATGCACAGAGCATGATATATTCTCTCTAATCTTGGCCACGCAGTTCAGGCCACCACATGTGTTTTGTTGGGAATGAACCAATTTTATTGAATATTCTATTAAAACACACACACACACACACACAAAAAAATAATTTCTGATAGGCTACTTTACGTTCTAGATGACTTCTAGTAATTGTCAAATCATAGGTTGCACAAGTGAGCTATCTTCTCGACCCCAATACGCGTCCTTTGCTCCCAAAATTGGTTTGTGACGTTACTTCTCGACGCTGCTGTTATGCATGCAGTCTCGGCCGCCCAATTCAAGTTACCATATATTTGTTTTGTTGGTCATGAACCTACTTTATTCTATTCAACCACATAAAAAAATTGGATAGGCTGCTTTATGTTATAGGCGACTTCAACTACATTACAACCTACATTAATAAGACTCAGTCCCAAGCCAACAAGTAATTGTCAAATCCTAGGTTGCACAAGTGAGCTATCTTTATCTTCTCCACCCCAATACGCGTCCTTTGCTCCCAAAATTGCAATGTTTCAATGAGTCGTAACCATGTCGGTCTGTTTTTCTATTTGACATAGAGTACCATAAATTATGAGTTCGAATCCAAACTCTATATGACTTAAGAGTATCACTCACATGACACGTGAGGGAGTATTGAGATGATTTCACAAATATAAAAGTATGCAGGGCTCGTATGTTATGACGTAGTTTAAGATCTCTCTTCAATTATTAAGAGTGATATATTGTAGATAAAAAAAAAAATTGTAGGGAATCTTTATTTTAATTAGTATCGTAAACAAAGCAGTGCAGTGCGGTTGGTTCTGCCCTCCCCCACGGTCCCACAAAAAAAAAAAAGAATTAGTAAGAGAAAGGTATAGGTAAAAGAAATTTATTTATTATTTTACAGTAAATCTATACTTTAAATCCGTGTAAACTATGTAATGATATAATCAGAAGTAACTTGTTATCTTTTTTAATGTAATGGTAGTTGATATACAATTTCTTTCATAACTACGCTATAAATTGGAGTATTTTTGTAGAATGAGTACACTTCTATATGTATTTAAAACATGATTGTTAAAAAGAGATTGTGTTAATTATCACTTCACGCTAAGTGAAAAAAGATAAATAAAAAGAAAAGGAGATAAGAGCCTGCCTACAACAGCCTTGAGGAGAAGGAGAAGCGGCCTCGATCCATAGAGAAATTAAAGAAAACAAGAAAGAAAAGAATTCATATTAGATTACATGAAGAGACCAAAAGAGAAAATTAATGAAGTTAAAAACATAAGCCAAAAGATTGAATATGAAACAACAAATACGATATATCGCATACGTACTAGTGATCTGTTGTTTGGTATTATTGGACGTATGGCACAAAAACCTTAATTTATTATTTGGATTCATTCCAACGCAACTGGATGATTGATTCTTGTGGATATAATTAGTTGAGTCTTGATACCATAAAACAACGGGTACTCTAAAGTTGAAAATATTAAAAATCCTGAAGATATTGACATGATGCCCATGCACGTTCATTTCTTTCTTTTGATGCAAAGGTATCCTATATTGAAAAGAAGCTTTTAAACCAAAGCTTGGATACAAACCAAAGCTTGGATACAAAGAGATACAAAATCAAATGAGGTGGTATAACCACATATGCTAAGAGCATCCTTACTTAAGGCATGAGCAATAGAATTGTTAGCTCTTACAGTGTGCCTTGCTGACCAAAAAGCAAAGGAATTAAGAGTAGTTCTAGTGTCTGCTATGAACTGGCATGCATAGGTGTGGATGTCTGATGTTGAGTTGAGTCCAATAACGACTTGCTGTGAATCTCCCTCCATGATAGCATCATTATAGCCACAGGACTTACAAGAGATGGATGCTTGTAATGCAGTAAATGCTTCTGCCAAAAAAGGGTCGGGGTACAAGTTATGCTGCATCCTGAGGGAGGCAAGAATCTATCCCTCGCTGTCCCTGATAATTGCACCCACTCCCACCTTACAGGGGATTTTATCAAGTGCCTCATCCCAGTTCAGCTTGAGTGTTCCCAAAGGTGGAGCTTCCCACTTGTAGGAGGCATTTGTTGTTGTGTAATCTATTGTAATTCCTCCACAAGATATGTTGATTGCTGGGAAACAGTAGAAGGGAATAGGAATTGCTCTTTAAAAACCATGATTCATTCTCTTCCATATTAGCCATGAGGCAATGGTAAAGGACATCAGATCCTCGGCTCCATGGTCTCCATAAATCCTTCAACTAAGTCTTTAAAGTGATGGTAGTGAGGACTTGCTTTCTGTAACTTTCTAGAACTCTGACCCCACACATCCCTTGTTGAGGGACAATCCCATAGGATGTGCTCCACTGATTCTGGTTGCTGTTTGCAGATTGGCATGTAGGGTCCTCAATGACCTTTCTCTTTAGAAGGTTTGCTCGAGTAGGCAAAGCATTAAGGCATGCTCTCCAGAGAAATGTTTTTGCTGCATTGGGGATATTCAAATTCAAGAGATTAGTCTAGGGGTCCTTTGAGCTACTAGGATTAGAAGATTGACTCAACTGTTGATTGTCCAACTCAGTGAGCAAATGGTAAGCACTCTTTACACTGAACGCACCTGAGTTTGTGCTCCTCTAGATCAATTTGTCAAGTTTAGGATAAGGGCTTAGAGGAATTGCTTTAATAAGGCCAGCTTCTTCCTTTGTAAAGATAACATTAACCATGTCAGTTGTCCATTGATTTACTGGTTTATCAATAAGAAAAGAAACTTTGGTATCAGCTTGCAAGAATCTGATAAAGCTTTGAGGCTTGATGGTTGTCTGCATTGGTAGCCATTTGTCAGTCCAAATCTTAGCTGAATCACCATCTCCTATCCTCCACATCAGAACCTCCTTAAGCAGGGATCGAGTATCTAG
This sequence comes from Juglans mandshurica, assembly GCA_022457165.1. Taxonomy (NCBI): domain Eukaryota; kingdom Viridiplantae; phylum Streptophyta; class Magnoliopsida; order Fagales; family Juglandaceae; genus Juglans; species Juglans mandshurica. Next base: position 46,441,304 of record CM039619.1, read on the forward strand.
AAACCTCTGCCATAGGTAAGATGTGTTTTGGCCTAGTTTAGCTAACAAAAAGGACCTGTTAGGAAAATACTTTTCCTTCAAAACCTGTGCAGCAAGTGAGTCTAGCTTAGAGACAATTCTCCAGCCTTGCTTAGCTAGGAGAGCTAAATTAAAGTTAGCAAAATCTCTTAGTCCAAGGCCACAATGACACTTTGCTCTTTTCATTTGATCCCAGTGAACCCAGTGAATTCTGTGTTCTTGTGATTGCTGCCCCCACCAGAAGCTACTAACCATTTTGTTCAATTCATGGACAAGCTGCCTTGGCAATTTAAAAATGCCCATACTATAAGTAGGGATGGCTTGTATGGCAACTTTAATCAGGACTTCTTTGCCTGCTTGGGATAGAAACTTGGTCTTCCAGTTGGTAAGCTTAGCATGCACTTTATCCAGTAAGTTTTTGAAGGATTGAGCTCGAGACCTGTCTATAAGAGCTGGTAAACCTAGATATTTCTCATAGGAGTTGGTGCCCCTGATTCCTGCAATGTTAGTTATGATTCATTTAGTCTCTTCCATTGGTGTTTTTGTTGAAGTAGATTGAGGTTTTTTTTCCTTGTTTAGCCTCTATCCAGATGCATTTTCATAGGATTCCAGCAAATAAAATAATCTGCTCCATTCTATAGAGTTTACTTTGCAAAAGAGGAGATTGTCATCTACAAAAAACAAATGGTTAATAGAGATTTTGTTTCTTCTTATAGGCAAACCAGTGATGATCCCATCCCTTTCAGCTTTGCTAAGCATGCAACTAAGTGCTTCTGTGCAGAGAATCAACAAGAAAAGGGATAGTGGGTTCCCTTGCCTAATCCCCCTTGTGGGTTTGAAACACTGATCTTGAGGCACTCCATTAAGGATGAGCGAATAAGAGACTGATCCTACACACTTCATAATAAGGTCAATCCACTTTTGTTCAAAACCAAGTTGTTGCATTACTGATTTCAGAAAAGGCCACTCAATTCTATCATAGGCCTTACTCATGTCGAGTTTAAGAGCCATGAAACCATCCATTCCCTTCAACCTTGCCTTTATGGTGTGAAGAGATTCAAATGCCACAATAATGTTGTATGTTATGAGCCTGCCAAGGACAAAAGCTATCTAAGTTGGAGATATGATGTCTAGTAGGATGTGTTTCATCCTATTAGCCAAGGTTTTAGTAATGATGTTGTAAAAAATATTGCATAGACTTATAGGCCTGAAATCAGTCACCTGAGAGGGGGAGGATATTTTAGGGATTAGTGCAATGAGGGTCTCATTCATAGTGTTAGACCATATTCCTTCATTCAGAACTTCAAGCACAACTTTTGTAACTCTTGCACCCACAATGTTCCAATGTTCCTGGTACAAAGCAGTAGGGAACCCATCAGGACCAGGTGACCCCAAGGAATTAATGCTGAACAGGGCCTCTTTGATTTCCACCGTAGTAAAAGGACAGGCTAGGATGAGATTCATGTCTGCTGTGATTTTCTTAGGCATAGAGGAAAGGCATGCAGCAGTACCAGTAAGACTCAAGGAGGTGAATAGGTTCTGAAAGAAATGCTGAAACACCTGACTTATGTCTTGCTGTCTGTTGAACTCCTGGCCAGACTCATCTTAAATCTTCTTAACAGTATTGTGCTTTCTTCTTTGGCTAGTACATTTATGAAACAAAGATGTATTCCTATCCCTTTTTTTAGTCAGGTTTGCTTTGCTCTTTGTTGCTAGTTTGTGTTTTCAGCATTAAGCATTGAATCCACTTCTTTCTGAAGTTCTTTGATCTCATCATACAGTTGCCCCTCATTTTGTTCTTTTAGATGATTAAGCATTTCAATTTTAGACTTCAAGAGATCCCCATGACTTCTGTGCATGTCCCTGCTCCACATTTTTAGGCCCTTTTTCCAGTTTCTTAAGCCAAACAGTGTGTTCTAAAGTGTATCAGATTGTCTTATGAAGTTCTCCCAGGTCTGTTTGATCAAGTTCCCACATTCACCCCTCTTGCTCTAGCTAGCTTCATATCTAAACATCCTTTCCTGTTTTTTAGTCACAAACCTGTCCTGGATCTGAATAAAATAGTTCTGTGATCTAAGGAGGATGCTGACAGATGTAGATTGAATGCTGCTCGAATTTAGCAAACCAAGCAGTGTTGCCAAGAGCTCTATCAATCCTCTCTTTAGTAAAGTGACTTCCCTCTCTATTATTGGCCCAAGTGTATTTGTCTCATGTATAGCCAAGGTCATTGAGATCACAGTGTTCTAAAGCTTCTCTGAAAGCCACAATCTGCCTATAGGGTCTGCTAGCAGCTCCAACTTTCTCATTAAGCCTTGTGATCTCATTGAAGTCCCCAAAACACAACCATGGGACATTCAGTGCAGGGGTTAGCTCTTTTAGGAGCTGCCAAGTTTCACATCTTTTAGCAGTGTTAGGGTGTCCATAGAAGACAATTAACACCCAAGGTGTTCCATCATTTGACAGATTGATTAACATAGAAATATGCCAATAAGTATGTGAAATTACTTTTAGATCCACTGAAGAATTCCATAGTAGGGCCAAACCACCACTTTTTTCCCTTCTATTCACACTAAAACAGTAATCAAAACCCAACTTGATACAAGTTCTTTCCATCGTTTCCCTGTTACACTTAGTCTCTATTAGAAAGACCAAGTTTGAGATCTTTGCTTTTACCAAAAGGTAAAGTTCATGAATTGTCCGAGGTTTCCAAGCTCCCGGTAATTCCAACTTAAGCAATTCATTGGAAGAGGTGGGGCAGCTAAGCAACCTCCACCATTTGAACCTGAGGTTGGCTCCTGTCAGGCTTGAGCTTGGTCTTCCTCTTCTTTTGGGCAGAATTGCTATACTGGGTCTCCAACTCAGTTATGGTTCTTTTGGTATTTCTAAGTTTAGGAGGGCTACATGAGAAATTTGTGATATTAGACAGTACTATGGATTGGCCTCTAGCTTTCCTTTTCCATGTGATGCTTTTTGGAGCTAGAGAGGGGTTTGAATGAAAGTTAATGGTTGGAAAGCCGGAAATATGGGGTTTTGACATATTATGAAGTGTAACCTTATCAGTGAAGCTACTGTCAGCTACCAAGTTAATCTCTTTCATAGGAAAAGGCAATTGGGGCAGTAGTTGCTTCCTTTTGGACTGCATCCTCTAGACCATAGAGAAGACCCCCACTATTTTTAGCAAGAGGCTCGAGATTTTTGGAATCACCAGAAATATGCATAGCATTACAGTCTTGTTCGTTGGGTGTAGTAGAGAAATCAACAGAGTCCGGATTGTGTTCCTGGTTAGTATGACCTGTGATTGGCTCCTTAAACGTAGCTGCATTATCCTAACTTGTTACCTCTACCTCTGCATCTGATTGAGACTTGCCATGGCTAGCATTCAGAGGACCCCCCTCCTTTGAACGCCCCCGGAAGGTAGTTCCTTGAGGAGAGGATTTCGATGACCCTCCATACATGTCATGCATGTACACTACGTTCCTAGTTTAAAAACAAGCACCAGATATACAATTTGCTCAATATATTACCCAAAGGACTCTCAGAGTCCATCATTCATTTATTAAAACATAGTTAGTTCAAATAAAAAGGGGACTCCGTCCCAACAACACACACAAAAGGCATTTAACCTTTTTATGTAGGGTTACCATCACCCCACTATAGAAGTTACACCATTACCATCACCCCACCACAGTACCTAAATCATGCCCAAGGACATATTGTCTTAAAGTCAAACCAACAAAACGTCCCAACATGGGACCCATCATAAAAACATAAAAAAACATAACCATTGTCATCAATACCGAGCCGACAGGGAATTCTAAGCATCAACCCTTCCCTCCTCAGCAGTGCCTAGCTCCACAGCCTCATCATTCATACCTGGAAGTTCAAAACATAAACACAAAGTGAATCTAATACTCAGTAAGTAGTACACCATGCCGTTAACTTATTAATCACATAATCTTTCTTTTGAAAACATACATACATAGACAATTGCAAGTTCTTGACAAGGCTTTCATGCATAAACAATTTAAGGAATAGCTATACTTTTATGCGTAAACATTTCTATGACATAACCTTCTTTTCATGCATAAACAATTAAGGAATGACTATACTTTCATGCATAAGCATTTCTTTGCTTTCATGCATAAACGTTTCTTTGCTTTCATGCATAACGTTACTTAGAAATGACTTTACTTTACGTTTCACTTTCTTAGGCCAGTACACACTATTATGCCCCGTGTGTTAGGGTTAGCGGTCTTTTGGACCCGAATTCCGCCCGCGGCCGCAGGTTGGGAACTCCTTTCATAGGAGGCAGCATTGGGTGCACTACCAGTACTACTTACTCGGCTTTGCAATCTGCCAATTCCTTTGGTACCCTTTTCATACATGTGGCTGTTACATACATTCATACATTCATGCTTTCATTCCTTTTCCTTTCCTTTCTTTAGAAAAATTAACATTTTCATTATCTTCATTTAGTGCCAATGCGTATGCATTTCTTTGAAAGGAATGTTTCATGTCATGCTACATATAGGTAAAGCATAATTATTTGAGAGAGAGCATGCATAAAATCTCATGATGCATTACCTTACATACACACAATAGTAATTAATAAGGTACTTAACAGGGGTTACCAAGAAAGGCTTATACATACTATACATGCATTTATTCTTTCATAAGAGAAACATTTGGAAGGAGAGAGAGAAACTTTTTCATAAGAGAGCTTTGTGTGTAAGGAGCATGGTCATAGCTACTTACCTTGATACTTTACAAATAGGTTCCTTGAATCTTCAAATAAACTCCTATTCAATGAAAGGGAATACACATATTAAAATTCATTTCACTTTTGACTTTATTATCCAACACCCATACACGCTCACTTAAATTCCAAAATAGAATTAAGGTGTCTTCCTTAACCCATTTAGCTACATACATGGTACTAAGTCAACTCTTAGTATCCTCCTTCCAATATTTAAAGAACCCATGAAAGCATGAAGCTTACTTGTTGTCCCTCTTTAAAGACTACTATTTTCTATACAAGGGATAGGTAGGAATCGTAAGTTAAAATGTATAGGACGGTTGGGATTTACTTAGGAAAAAGGTAGGGAACGAAAATGTGCTATAAATCTGGAATTTTCATAAAGAAGGGCATTTTGATTGATAGTTTTGCATCACTGTGTGGAAGATAGATCCAACAAGAGGTAATGCTCATAAAAGAGTTTATTTTTGTCACTTATTCTTCAATGGTTTTTCATGCTAAAGTTTATCTTTGGTTAAAAAAAAAGGGGTGAAGTTGAGTAAGGTTAAGTGGGCTGGTTTAGGCTTTCAAAACAAAATATATTTTCAAAGTTTCCGTAGTACATGGACAGCTAGCAATCTCAGTGCATTCATGGTCTTAAACGTCCTTTGTTTAACCAAAACTCAATCATACAATTTAATATCTCAAGAGTAGTAGAACTCAAGAAAACCTTATATGTATATATTCTGAAAATAGTACCAATAATGAAATACAACTCTTGCAAATTTAAGAATTCTTGAGGTAAGCTTACTAATTTGAATTAAAAGTCTTGGTGGCTTACTTAGGCCACAAATCTTAGGGAAAACATGTCCAAACTATAAACTTTAACTCCATTAATTTAACACATAAATACATGACTTTAACAAAATTTTAAGCCATGATAAAACACAAGGATAGACTACAAGTTTGCTTTGTGCAACACACAGATGGAACATTAAAACAGGGCACATACACACACACACACGGCTGGCACCACACCAAAAAAGAACATGATCCACGGCAAAACAACCTCAAAACAGAGCACCACACCCACACAGCTGGAACCACAAAACCGAACACACACACACACACTCACACTAGAGCACCAAGACAGAACACGGCATATCACACCAACACCTTTCTTCCTCCATTCGGTTAACACCCAACTAGAGTAACCAATAGAGGAAACAAAAGGGAGACAACCCAACATTACTACACAACAATCGGTTCCTACACCATGAGACCACCCTTAGCCTCCCCTAGCCTAGCCCTAAGCCCAAACCGCCACTTTATGTGGTAGACAGCCACCATACATGGTGGACAGCCACTGTACGTGGCTAATTGCCCCTGTACATGGCTAGATACGCTGTGTTCTGCCCCTCGCCACCACCACGAGGCCACCATGAGCCCTTCCAAGACCACACCTAGCTATCCAAAAGGCCAAACAGCCACCACGTAAGGTGAATAGCCACCGTACGTGGGTCAGTCGCTACGTCCGACCCTTCCGACGTCATCGACCGTGACGGTCAACGAGCAACGCACAGGTCAACCCTGACGATGGTATAACCCTCTATCCCTCGTTATTTATGTTAGATGTTAATTATTTGTTTAGCTTGTGGACTGTGCTGTTAATATTTGTGGAGTTCGCTGTGTATGCGAAGTGTTGGGCGTAGTTGGAAGGTGTGTTGTGTAGTGTTGTGGACTGTGTTGTAATGGTGGTGTGGCGTCGTGTGGATTGGAAAGAGACTGCACGTAATGTGTACTCTTATGGCGTAGTGTGGGATAAGGAGAGTATATGTAAAATATACCCTCCTGCATAATGTGGAATGGGAAGAGTACACATGGAGTGTACTCCATGAGATAAGGATGGTTGCGTAGTTGATGAGCATGGAGTGTGATGGGTAGTGTCGAGAACTGTGGAACAGTGTGAGGGATCGTACTCACGATGAGTTAGGAGTTAGCGTAAGAGTGATGTAGTGGGATGTCAGGTGACGTGACAAGGTCACGGTGTAGCTTGGGAGTAGTCTCAAGCTATATGATGTGACGATAAAGTGCAATTGTGAACAAGATCTTGTCGTGTTAAGTGTTGGGATGAACTATCAAGAGGGAGGGGTAGCATGAAGAGTCATGCTAGCTGGGTTAGAGAAGGTTGGTATCGGAGTATGGCGCTTGTTCATACGAGCCTGTGATTAGCGGGTTATAGGTTGGTCTTAGGTGATAAAGGGATACGAGTATAATCTGGTTAGATACATGTGCCGGATGGATTCGCCATATATATGTTGTGAAATACTATGCAAAGTACACACACCAACGATGACAAATAAAGTAAAAGCAACACAATCAAGAACACGACACAGTATTTACGTGGTTCGGCAAATTGCCTACGTCCACAGGAGCTGCAGAAATCTTATTAACCAGAGGAGATTACAATCACGCAATCTCAACTCACACTCTCTAGGGCTTTTTACTCTCTCACACAATATGCACTCACAAGACAATTGTTCTCACTCAAAATATGCTTCTGGCCGTACAACACAAGTCTAATATGACATATATAGTGAGTGGCGCTGGAAACCCTAATCTGGCAAAATCTGCGTACTTCGCTCGAGCGGACTGTCGAGCGCGACTCGAGCGAACAGCGAAATGAACATTGGCTCGAGCAGAGTGTCAAGCGAACACTAGGGTTTGTGTCTCGCTCGAGCGGAGTGCCCAGCGAGACTCGAGCGAACCTCTCTGACTTGCCTTCATTCGAGCGGTCTGTCGAGCGATGTCGAGCGAACCTCTCTGACTTGCCTTCACTCGAGCGGTCTGTCGAGCGAAGTCGAGCGAACTTGGCTCGAGCCAATAGTCGAGCCAACAGTCAAGCCAACTTCAGCAAACACTTTTTCAGCTCCAAACTAGTCTCCACATATACCCCAACAATCTCCCACTTGGAGACTGGGTCTCCACATGCCAGCCACTGTTTCCAGCCAAGCCCTATCATCTCTGCAGCTCACAGCTCCCGTCTTCAAGTTAGAAGACGCACTGAAGTCAAGTCCGACTTTAGTCTTCCACATACATCGCCCTTAGGGCAATTCACAACTCCCACTGCACTAGGAGTATCCAGTCTCGAACCGATCTTGGCAACCTTAGCCAACTTTCCCAGACTTTCATGAGGAACGACAAAGCTGACTCCCTTTGGCTTCCTCACATGTTTCACGCGATCAAGCCTGCCTTTCTGCACTCTTGTATTTCCCTGCACATCACTGGACCCTGATGTCAAATACAAAGAGTTAGATCTCTTACCATGCACTAAGACCAACGCACCCTTAGTGATCTTCCAAGCCCCTCCAGAGAACGCTACTGCAAGACCGCTGTCATCAAGTTGTCCCACAGAAATTAGATTTTTCTTCAGATTTGGAACATGTCTGACTTGCTGTAAAGTCCACACGCTCCTGTTTGGAAGTGTGATGTGCACATCACCCACTCCCACTACATCCAATGCCTCTCCATCAGTCGTATACATCTTCCGAAAATCACCAGCAACATAATTTTGCATGATTTCTCGATGTGAAGTGCTATGGAACGAAGACCCTGAATCTAACACCCAATCATCAATCGGATTGTGCACTGCAAGAAGTAAGGCATCATGAATTTCTTCTGCCACTACATTCACAGCATCATCCTCAGAACTTTCTTGATTCCTGCAGTTTCTCTTGATGTGGCCCGGCTTGGCACAACTCCAGCACGTGATCTGCTGCCCAGATCTTATCTTGCTATTTCCCCTGCTCTTGGAGATTGATCTTCCATGTCCTCTGCCTCTATTGTCAACAATCAGGGCAGATCCTGAACCCGAAGACTCACCCATGTCTCTCCTATGTACCTCTTCAGCAAGCACCATGTCACGTATGTCATCGTAGTTCAGTTTTGCCTTGCCGGCTGAACTACTCACATCCATCCTCATGGCCTCCCAACTATTTGGCAACGATGCCAACAGAATCAATGCCCTAATATCATCATCAAACTCAATCTCTACAGAAGATAATTGATTTGTGATCGTATTGAATTCATTCAAGTGTTGGGCTACAGACATACCTTCAGACATCTTCAGATTGAACAATTTCTTCATCAAGTGCACCTTATTGTTCGCAGACGGCTTTTCATACATACCTGAAAAAGTCGCCATGAGATCCATCGTGGTTCTCTCCTTACTGACATTGTGTGCTACTGTTCTTGACAAAGTCAGCCGAACAAGACCTAGAACCTGTCGATCTAACAGGGTCCACTCAGCATCAGCCATGCTCTCCGGCTTCTTTCCCAATAGTGGAAGGTGGAGCCTCTTCCCATAGAGATAATCCTCAATCTGCATCTTCCAATACCCAAAATCAGTGTCGTCGAACTTTTCGATCCCGGGTGCATTCACTTTATCTCCAGCCATCATTCTCTTTCAAATCCGACCTTGGCTCTTGATACCAGTTGTTGTGAAATACTATGCAAAGTACACACACCAACGATGACAAATAAAGTAAAAGCAACACAATCAAGAACACGACACAGTATTTACGTGGTTCGGCAAATTGCCTACGTCCACAGGAGCTGCAGAAATCTTATTAACCAGAGGAGATTACAATCACTCAATCTCAACTCACACTCTCTAGGGCTTTTTACTCTCTCACACAATATGCACTCACAAGACAATTGTTCTCACTCAAAATATGCTTCTGACCGTACAACACAAGTCTAATATGACATATATATAGTGAGTGGCGCTGGAAACCCTAATCTGGCAAAATCTGCGTACTTCGCTCGAGCGGACTGTCGAGCGCGACTCTAGCGAATAGCCAAATGAACATTGGCTCGAGCGGAGTGTCAAGCGAACACTAGGGTTTGTGTCTCGCTCGAGCGGAGTGCCGAGCGAGAGTCGAGCGAACCTCTCTAACTTGCCTTCGTTCGAGCAGTCTGTCGAGCGATGTCGAGCGAACCTCTCTAACTTGCCTTCGCTCGAGCGGTCTGTCGAGCGAACTTGGCTCGAGCCAACAGTCGAGCCAACAGTCAAGCCAACTTCAGCAAACACCTTTTCAGCTCCAAACCAGTCTCCACATATACCCCAACAATATAATGGGTAATCTGTCCTAGGCATGGTTACACGGTGCTTAAGCCTCAAAGTTGGTTTAGAGCCGTGTGGCATGTATGGATGAGAATGAGGATTTAGTGTGAGCTAAGATGCATGAAGGTAGTGACAAGTATATTATCTAGGATTGGGATGCGTGACTCCGTATGTCAGAATCATGCGACAGAATGTGGTCAATAGGAAGAGTAAGACGAATGTCTTAATGTCTTAATGTCTTAATCCTAAAGTGAATCATGGGTTCACTTTAGTGGATGAGCACTCGAGATAAGACCTTGAGTTTGGAAGAGGTAGTGACCGTAAATGGATCCCAAAGGTTTTAGAATAGTAAAGAGCACGTAAGAGCACGAGATAGAAGGAGAGTGTTTCAAGTGAAATGTAGCTTATGTCTTCTAAGTTTAGTTGCTTATGTACTAGATAGAAAATGACATAAAGGTTATGTGTATGCATGTAGGTTGCCATCTGACACGCACATGAATGGACTGCATGATATGAAAGTAGCATGAGTCTAGGTAAGTATTATGTTCATACTCTTTTAGAGTTTTCTAAAGGATATGAAATGAAAATGAAATGTTTTTCCTTTACGATGCCTTACGAAATGACACAAAAGATGTTTTACAAAAGCATGCTAAGTGTTCAAAGGCATATGTATGCACGACCGTCCTTGGTAGCCCCTTTTTACGCAACCAAAGTATTAATTGTATGTATGTGAATGGATGACTATATGCAGTATCTATTGTATGTATTTTCTACGAAAAGAAATGTTGAGACTGATGCCTCGTGCTTTAACTGATTCTTGAACTGACGCGAAGAAAGTGTTTTAAATGTCCCTACAAACTGATGTTTTATGGATGTTCCTACGAATTGATGCTTTATGGATGCCATGAAAGATGATGTTTAAGCTCTTGCTTTTTAAATGACATTTTTCCATGAATGAACTGTTAAATGAAATGGACTGAACTGAAAGAAAGGACTGAAATGAAATGAACGTTTAATGTAATGAAAATACGTAACGTCCATATGAATGAATGAAAAGGGCACCAAAGGACTGGGCAGATTGCAATGTCGGGTAAGTAGTACTAGTAGTGCATCCAGTGGTGCCCCTTGACTGAAAAGAGATTTCCAACCCGTGGCCATAAGCGGAGTCTGGGTCCAAAAGACTGCTAACCCTAACACACGGGGCGTAACAGTGTGTATCGGCCAAAGAAAGTGATAAGAAAGAATGTATAAATGTATGAATGCATCGCATTCTTTAAGAAATGAAGGCATTGACGGGAGATACGTTTTACAAAAAGAAAACATTTTTTAAAAAAAAAAAAGAAAAACCCCGCCTAGTGATGTTTTCAAAAGAAATGCACGTCTCATGTATGTATAGTATGTATGGAGTGATGAATGCATGAATGAAAACCTATGTTAGTATATTTTAGTTGTATGAAGTAATGCTTACGAGTCAATGACTCATTTTAGTTTTTATGTATGCCCCTCCCCCCACAGGAACTGAATGAGCAGCACACGTCAGGACGGACACGGCCCATGGGGAAGAGAACGGAAGTCTAGGCATGAGAGCTAATAGCTGTTTTTCGGGGTCTTCAGTTGTGTGTCAGCATGGGTATTTCAAGAATACAAGTTGAGTTTGATTGCTTGTTAGTGGTGGAGGCTCTGGAGCAAAATAAAATGGCTGGTTCTTTGTTGGGGTTGCTATATCAGGAAATTAAGTCTATTTCTTATTGTTTTGTAGAGTGTTCTTTTGTTTATGTTCCTAGAGAGGGAAATAGGGCTGCTCATATTTTAGCTAGGTATGCTAAAAATGTGGATGACATCGCTATGTGGTGGGATTGTATTCCGGACTTTATTTCTCAGGTCATTTGGCTTGATAATTGTCTGTAATCTCCTTTTATTAATGGAAGTTTGGTTTCTTATCAAAAAAAGAAAAAAAATGTTTGAGAGGCCTTTTTATTTTAAGATTAATGTTTTTCGCTGTAAACTTCTTCTATTCTCAAAGCACATTTTATTTTATAACGTAGAGTCTTGCACCCTCGGTATGGAAGTAAAAAGTTTTAAATCGAACGGTTATTCCCGTTGTCCTTTCTAAAATCATTTTATAAAAAATCCCACCACAAGGATGAACGTTACAATACTTGATTTATTTAATCTCAATTCACATAGAATGAAGAATTCCCAAATATGGAAAACCATCTCCATAGTCAAATAGAATAACAAGTTTAAGGGAACATCTCTTTCATATTTATGCCCAATAACTAATTAGTCAAAATCAAATTCAAAGATAACTGACCATTATTACTATCATTAACGATGCCAAAAGAAAATCAATGTATCTTAATTACATACACAATTTGACAACCTTTTTGAGGTATCAAAAGCAAAATAATAACAGGAGTATATAAGATCTTCCATTAAGTTGTAGCATCTTTGTAGCCAATAAGGGTTAATATAAAGAAGACTCATAACACTAAAGAAGAAAATGATGTAAGATACCGAGAAGCTTGTATGGAAGACCATAGGATCTACTTCATACCATTTTTTGTCACTTTCGTTTGAAGATTGGGCTGGTGTTGGATCTAACTCTTTTATTTTGGCACAACTTTTATCTAGTGGTGGTCCGCAAAGAAATAAGTTTCCTTCATAGCTGCTTTTCTCAAATGTTCCAAATTGTGCTTTCATATCTGGAACTTTACCTGATAGGTTGTTGTTGGCCACATTGAATACCTCAAGAAAGGTTAGATCAATCAATGCTGAAGGAATTTCTCCACTCAAACTGTTATGAGAGAGGTCTAGACTTTCCAAGAGAGCCAATTTCGAAAATGTTGTTGGAATTTTACCAGTCAGGTGATTGTAAGATAAGTTTAGTGCACGCAATGAAGATATTTGGCCCAACGCAAGTGGGATGCTACCTGTTAGATTGTTGCATGAGAAATCCAATCCAGACATGTAACGAAGGATATAACCCTTATAAGAACTATGCCTATATTTGGTTACAAACTCAATCTTTACTTCTGCATCAGTATATTCTTTATCTTCGTCGAAGAAGTTAGCAACGTTGCCTGAGAAACCTTTATGTGTGTAAGGTAGAGAACCCTTAGAAATGGAAGAAGATCCTTCACGAGAATAGTCAAAACTACATTCCGCGAACTTCCCAAAATATATCTTGTAGAGGCATTGTGGTATGGTCCCAGAAAAAGCATTCTTGGAAAGATCCATTATGTTTATCATCTTTAACAAACATAACTCATTCGGAATTATACCAGTGAAATGATTGCCACTCAACAAAAGTAATTGTAACTGTTGAAGTTCTTTGATTTCAATAGAGATGACGCCCGTAAATTTGTTATCTCTAATATCCAATGTCGAAAGAGATGAGGAATTGAAAAGAACTTTCGGTATTGATCCTGTGAATTTGTTCCCTTGCAAATATAGGTGTTCAAGATTTGGTAGATTCAAACAAAAGGGTAACAATCCCTTAAATAAGTTATGAGAAAGGTCTAAAGTACCTGTCATACTTAGTTCACATGGGATCTGACCATAAAAATCATTGTTAGCCATTATAAGAGTCTTGATGTTTGACGTGTTCCCAAGCCATCGGGGGATTGAACCTGAAATTTTGTTGTTGCTGATATCTAAATATAATAGTCTGCCAACAGTTGAATTCGGTACCAATGTGATACTTGTGAATTGATTATTATTCATTTGCAGAAATCTCTGGTTTGTCCCAATGAAAATTGCACCGTTGAAGCTGTTATAAGCAAGGTTCAAAAATTGCAATGACAAGCAATTTGTGTTTAATCCTCTTGGGACGCCGCCTGAGAAATGATTGAAAGACAAATCTAATACCTCCAAATAAAGCATGCCACCAATTGAGGAAGGAAGATTACCTTCAAGATTATTATTGGAAAGATTTAGGTATGCTAAATTTGGAAAAATCATGCCAATGTTTTCTTGAAGTTTTCCTTCCAAGTGATTGGTCGAGACATCCATCAAGGTAATATGCATGTGGATGAATGATGGTAAATATAACTGACCCATAAAAGCGTTATTTCGAAGATCTAGCACGCGTAATCTTGTATTGTTTTCAATCAACCAATTTGGAAAGCTTCCTTTCAACTTACTGTGAGAAAGATCAACTGTATCCAATTCATGCTGGACAAGAAGAAATTTCGGAATATTGTCGATGAGCTTGTTCAGATTACAGTTGGACAATTCAATGATCTTCAACTGAAACAAAGGGGACCAACCCATGGAACCTTCAGTTTCTGTTTCAACTTTATTGTTTTGGCCGTTGAATCTAAGAACCTCAAGTTTAGAGTAATTGGCAAATAAGTTGAATGAGAATATGCCCACAAACTGGTTATAACTAAAATCAATGTACTCGAGACTCATTCTGCTGGCTTCTACATATGATGATGAAGCATTTCCATTGAATTGGTTATCGGAAATATCTAACACCACAAGAGATGTCATATTGTTTAGGCATGGAGGTAGGATCCCCTCAAAGTAATTGTGAGATAGATCTAACACTTCAAGCTTCTTCAGCGCACAAAATTCTGTCAAAACAAATAGCATCGAAATTGATTATGCTCTACTCTAACAATCGGTCAGACCAATCACATTTATGTTCAATATAAAAAAATGGTCAATTCATAAGTAATTATAAACCATTAGGATAATGCTAACAAAGTGTAAAGGCCTGTGCAGCAATAGTTTTGCAACAAGTTGAGAAATGATTCCCAAGTACAAATTTGCACTGATATCCAAATTAATTCTCTAACTTGCTTAGATTGGCCAGCTCTATAAGAGACATGGTGTCAAGTTTACCAACTAACTCTATAAAGATGGACTGCTTATGTTTTTTGCCAATCAATTAATTACCATGCACTATTTTGATACTTATTCTTGAACTTTGACTTATTCCCTCACCCCCCTTTATATATATATATATATATATATATATATATATATATATATATATATTTATATATTTATATATAAGACTTATAAGTGTAACTTTGATCATAATTGCTTTTAAGTATCAATTATACATTTGTAAAAAAATCAGCATTGATTTTATAACAAATATATATGTCTAAAGAGGCAGAAATATTCTTAATATTAACCCTAAGCATCTCCAATTAAATGAAAGTTGATAATTTCATCTTTTTATGTGTATATTCTTGTTAAAACAATGGGTACTTGACAATGGAATTTCGAATTAAGGTCATAGTTACACTGTGTTATTCATGTGTAGTGGATGCAAAAGATCCATAGAATACTAATTCTTCATGTCATCAGATGAGATAACTCTTTCTTACCTTGGATTGCTAGTCGTCCACCAAAATAATTACCTCTCAAGATAAGAACCTCCAAGTTTGTTAAATTTGCTAGCTCTGCATAACAGTAAATTAAAAAAAGTGATCACATTTTAATTATAGCATAATAGAACTTGTTGTTATAACATATTTCATGCTGCCATTGCACAACCCCGTACCATCACCAATGAGTATCATCATTGCCTTAACGTCATGAATGATTTAGATTTAGATTATCAAATCAATGTGATGATTTCAATTTTTTTTTTTTTGTTTCTAAGTTAATATGAAATTCAAGTTTAAAATCTTGTCCAAATCTAAATAATGTTGACATTTGATTCCAAGCGGTACATACAAATGTAATTCACTTGTATCTCAAAGCCTACGAATCTATGCATTAAAATTATTGTTCAAATGCCAAAGAGAGAGATTAATTCTGGTAATGTTTTTTTTTATAATTAACATGCATGCTATATATGTCATATAGTATATACATGTAATCTGACAAATGACGTCCTAAAAAATTAACATACCTTTGGTTGGAAAGGATCCCGTCAAGTCATTGTATTTAAGATTGAGAGTCTTAAGAGATTTGACTGCAGCAATTGATTGAAGAAAACTAGTGTCGTTGAGGGCATAATTCTGACTAAGATCTAATATCTCCAAGTTCTCCAATCTTGACAACATTTTCCAACCTGTAGTTAATAATTTATTAATTTATTTTTTTATGAAACGAAGAAAAAACCAATACAATTAGAATGAATATTAAGAAAAAGCGTAGATGTATTATTAGAATCCCATCTCGAAAGCACACATTAGTTTTGGTGGCTTCTCTGAGGGTATTTGAAGCACTACTACTACTGCTGCTTCAGCTAATTAAAGAAAGAAAAAACAATTGGATGGAGTTGTTATGCGTAGTTGAATAAGAGGCCCATGTAAATACAAGTGTAATTAAATGCATAGAAATAGGCAAGAAGCCCTCGGGAATTATTGAAATAATAGTAATAAAATAATATCTTCTCTCTAGACAAACGGATTGCATAAAAAGTTTTTGGGCACTTGAAAAATTAAGTGGGCTTTGTTTGATAATAAGTGGCCGCATGCTTCAAATGCCAACCACAAACACTAATTCATCAATACGTAATCTAGCAAATATTTGGACAACATGACGTAATATTCACATAATTATTAAGTCCATTAGAAACAGTTTAAAACAAACATATATGGATTACTGTGAGATCTAAATTAATGATTTAGAATTAGATTATCAAATTAATGATTTCAAATTCTTTTGTTATTAAGCTAATTGATATGAAATTCAAATAATAGAGTAGAGTATTTGTTGTTGTTAAGTCAAATTTAAGCTTATATTATGTTGCCAAGGCATGTAATGCCTAACATAACGTACGTTTTCTAACATAAGCTAAAAATTGCATTCCTTCAGTTGGAAAGGATCCCGTCAATTCATTGCGAGCAAAATTCAAAGTCTTTAAGGATTTGAACGCAAAAATTGATTCAAACTAATTAGTGTCGTTTAAAGAATTTTAACTAAGATCTAATACTAATTTTCAAGTTCTCTAATCATGCATGACATCATTTTCCAATATGTAGTTAATTTATTAATTTATTTTATTATGAAATAAAGAAAAAAAAATCATATAAGAATGTATTTAGAAGAAACTTAGTGATTTAGAACTTATAAACTAAATATGCAAGATTCAGACTTTTATTCATAATAAAGAATTGAAAATTAAAAATCATGAATATATATATATATATATATATTTATATATATATGAGAGTGAAAACAAATAATGACAAATTAAACAAAGTAATGATCAGGACTAGTGCTGCATGTAATTGAATAGTTTGGAGAACACGTACATTTAGGAAATCCAATATAAAGGCTAAAAAGGCTTATAACACGTGATCAATATTCATCTCTAGAAAAATTAGTTTAATTACGAGACTCATCAGTACCTTTGAGTTTGGGGATGAAAGTGATCCATTCAGAAACGGTATAAATTAAAATGACTAAAAGCAATTAGTATAGGACCAAGAATTAATAATATAATAGTACAATATAATTACCTTCAACATTTACTCCATCATCTCCCCAAAACATAATATTGCTTGAAAGACTTAATGTCATAAGGGATGTAAGGTTACTTAGAGATGGTATGATGCTGTAGCCAAAGCTATTCCCATCGAGGATCAATGTCTCCAAGTTTCTCAATACCGCTAGCCTTTCGAAACCTACAAATTAAATTAAGAAAATAACTTTTTTCATTGTCCTTTTTTAAAAACAAAACAAAATTTTCAATTAAAGCACGCACTTGCCTTGATTTGGGAGGCTACCATTGTACTCATTCCGGCTGATATCCAGCGCGTTCAAATTTCTCAACGTAACTAATTCTACATTAATAATCCAAGTTGACGATAAAGTATAATATTATTAGATATGTAAGTGAATGCTCTGATTTAAAATATATAATTAGATAGAAAAGAGCACTTTAATTACGTACGTACCTTGTGCTGGAAAGTATCCTTCCAACTTATTCCGAGTAAGATTTAAAGTCTTGAGCGAAGTGATAGCACCCAGAGATTGTAGAATGCTATTGTCATGACCAAAAAAGTTGTAACCAAGGTTTAAAATTTCCAGATTCCTTAGGGTTGAAAGCTTTTCAAATCCTGCAAAATATATTTTAAGAAATAGATAGAGTTTACAGATTGAGTGAATATTAATCTATATATATCTAAATGAGTTTAGAATCTTTGAGTGGAGTTGTATAATTTGCATACACCTTGAATATAAATTTATATCTCCTGGCCGCCTATTGAAAGTGAAACACGTGCTTTAACGTTAGCTTGGCTACTTACAAAATTACAATTTGTAAAATTACATAAGTATTTATAATTAAAGACCTTTTATATACTATAAAACTAGTATGTGTTTCGAACAAAAATAACACTTAATTAGGTAATTTTAGAATTTTTAGTTGAAATAATTCAAACTTTTCAGGAATGATATACAAAGGCATTATTACAAATAAGATTAAAATTAAAAGTAATAGACACAATATGTAAATTTCAGAATATTATATATTAAAACTCCTCATTCCTCACAACGCGCGTACGTACCTTCATCTGGTATGCAACCATCGATTGCATTAAAGGATAGATCAAGACTTCTTAACTCCTTGAAAGGCTCTAATAGAGACACATTTAACAACCATGAACGTTTCTCATAATAATAATAATCATAACTAGGATTCTGCATTAAATTGTCGAGGGACAGTTCTATCAGATGACCTGTGGTGGAGTTGCACGTGACCCGCTCCCAATCACAACAATCACTCTTCTCATGGTCGACCCATGAAGGAAGATGATCATAGGCTGAATTATAAGCTCTGAGAGACGGAATGGATATGATAAGAAATGACTTCAAGTGAAGCAGACCAGCTCTCTCTTCCTCCAAGCAACCCATGTACTCATGAGTTTGAACAAAAACCACTAAAACCCAAAGCAAAGCCTTCATTGAGAAATAATATTGTAAGACACCCATATTCATTTCTATATAAAATCTGCTTGTTTTGGCTGTTCTATTGTGAGTATCATGGCTTTCCACAACTCGAATATATATAAGAAAAATGGAACACGGGACTTAATTAAGAGTGTGTTAGAGTGGCTGAAATTGAAAGTTAGGAGCTATATTGACTTAGACTAATTAATAATTAGACCCATATCTTACGCATGCATGCAGTAGTGGAGATCACTAGTGCCTTAACTTCCACGTTTAGATAGATATGGGTTGTCATTTTCCACATTGATGTTAAGACATAACTATAAATAATAAATTTACATATTTCATGAGCTGAACTTTTTGAGATAAGTGGTGATTTCATATGGTATTATAGTAGATATCTTGAAGTTTTTGGAACAAATAGTAATTTCATATAATATCAGAGTAAAGGTTTTGAGTTTAAATTCTGACTGTACACTTCATTACTCATTTAGTTAAATGTTTCACATGATGATTTTACAATTGATAGATTTCTTTTTTGTAAGAATGACAAACAAACTGATCAATAATTTTTTTTGTAGTGATCAGAGGCCGATGTTAGAGAAGACATTGAATGTTCCTTTAATTTCCACGTTCACATGGATAGGTTTTAATTAGTTTCCATGTGCACGGATTGTGACTTGGTCTATAATCCAAGCACTAGCATTTCGAGTTTACGTACCAACCCTACCCAAAAAATAATTGATCCGAGAATGATGGCCATTAAGTCCCTCAACTTGCAGTTCTGATAATCAGATCAACATGCAATTTCATGCAACTAAACTTTTTCACAAACAATTTCATCTCAAATTTCTAAACAAAATATAGTATACATTAATTTAATTTTTTCAAATTCTCAAAATAATATTCGCTTGATTCACATCCTCATTTTGTATTTTAAAATATTAAATTAGAGTGGACCCTTTCAAAACAATATGTAATCCAATGGTCTTCCTACATATATTATATTATATCATTTTTTTAAAATTTATGATTGTATTTAGATTTTGGACCAATTAATTAAGAAATATTATGACTCCGAGTACCACTGCATGAGAAACTTTGGAAAAATGGGTTACGGGAGTTCAGAGTACTGCATGTTCATTGGCTGAAGTTTAAAGTTAGGATGTGTATTTCCCACAATGACTTGGAGTCTTGGTCTAGTACTTAGATCCATTACTTACGCATTACAGAGACCGAGCAGTGACTTTATTTCCAGATTTATAAATTTGGATTGGAGGTGTCAGTTTCTACAATGACTTCATTGAATATATTGAGGTGCCTTCACTTTCAGTGCCTCAAAAGGTACACAAAATATTTCATTTCATTTCTTCATTACAACTTTCTCAAATTTTTATATAAAAATATAATAAAAATTTAAAAATTGAAAATATCAAAATAAAAATAATACTAAAAAATTATATTTAATAATATTTTATTCAACTTTCAATAAAACATCTCATCTCATCTGAATTGTGCATCCAAACCCACCTTTGGTGCTTTCCTTGGAAAAAACATATAAATATACATGCCCTACTTCTACTAGTAGAAGTAGAAGTTTTAGGCACTGTATATATTTTATATACCGCTCACTTTGTCCAATTAACAGACACCACATGAATTATTAAAAAGAAATCTAAAAAATATATATTCAAAATAATGTATAGTACCCGAAAATACAAAGAGAGAAAGGGTAAAATCCTAAATTCTTTCTACCCTTTTATGTTTGTATTTTTAATTTTTTTAATAAGTCATGTAGTATCACAATATGGTCTCGCATCAATAGGACAAAGTGGTATAACTTGGGGGCATATTACGATTACTCTATAACAATTTTTTTTTTTTTTTACTTATTATTATATTTACACTTTAGACCTATTGAATTTAGAAACATTAGGACACCAAATCCACCATCATAGGAGTTTTTGAGAATACCTTTTGCGTGTGGAATTTGTTGGATGGTAGCACATTTGTTGGTGATACTGTTCATGCAAATGATGCGGACTGCTATCTGCCCATGTCTAAGCAATTCTGGCCCTTTAATATTTTACTTATTCTCCCATTGATTTACTCCAAAAGCAACAATTTCAAACAAAAAGGAACATATAGGTGTTCATGCAAAATAAAAAGAGTAATCTAGTTTCCATTAATTAAACAACTTAATTTTTTTTTTTTTTTTTTTGTAGTGAGAGGCTGATATTAGCCAATTGTTTGAGAGGCCTACTATAGAATAAGAAAAATAGTATTATTTGATGAATTGCTCGTAAGAGTCTGATCTCAAGTGAGAACGCGTATAGAGAAGACTTTAAATATTCCGTGAATGAAACTTCACATAAGTGAGGAGCTAAATTATTTCCACATTGACATTGACTGATTGGAATCTAATCCTTTGCATGAAAGAGTAGTGCCTTTAATTTTCACATTCACATGGATTGGCTTTAATTAGTTTCCACACTGATTGTGACTGATCGATCTATGAGGTCCCATTACTTTCTATAATCAATGCACTAGCATTTTGAGTTAACCAACCATACCCAGAAAATGATTCTACTGTTAGGCAACCCCCGATATTGAAATGAAGAAACAATTTATCCGAGAATGATGGCCATTAATTCCCTCAAATTACATTGATAATCAGATCAATATTCAATTTCATGCAACTAAAATTTTTCATAAAACCATTTCATCACATCTCATCTCATCTCATCTCATCTCATTATTACAGCTTTCTTAAATTTCTAAACAAAATACAATAAACAATTTAACTTTTTCAAATTTTAAAACAAAAATAATATTAAAAAATTATTTTCTATTAATATTTTATTAAATTTTTAACTTTCATCTCATTTCATCTGTGTAACCAAACAAAGCCTAAGTTAGGACCTTGTTCAAGGTGGGTACAATGGGTCATGTTTGATTATTGAATTGTGGTGAAGATTTCATGAGAGGAAAAGTACCCAAAGTGGATCATGTATTATATTTTAATAACCCAAAATATATTTGAAATCATTTTACCTGCTTTAGTTAATTCATAAGCTGAATTAATTAACCTTATGCAATAATTTGAATTAGAGAAATATTTATTGACTTTTGCTTGTCCTCAAATTCTACCCAAACTGTCACATACATGAAGTCATGGTCAAGACGTACAAGTACGTCACTTAAGTTTTACTTGCTCTCCTAATGATGATAATATTTTACCTAGAACGACGTTTTGGATGACAAACAAACTGATCACATATACTCAATATAAGTAAGAGATTATGTACTGCATCATAATTTTTTTTTTTGTAGTGAGAGGCCGATATTAGCCTGCTATAGAATAAGAAAAATAGAATAAGAAATTATTTGATGAATTCGTTCTTAATTCGTTCAAAATTAGTTGGTGTCCAAGTTCTGAATTGGCACAGAACATTAATGGCACATTGACAGAAGAACGCGTATAAAGAAGACTTTGAATGTTCCGTGAATGAAACTTCACGTAAGTGAGGAGTTAAATTATTTCGATAGTGACATTGACTAATTGGAATCTAATCCTATGCATGAAAGAGTAGTAGTGCCTTTAATTTCCATGCACGTTCACATGGATAGGCTTTAATTAGTTTCCATGTGCACGGACTGTGACTTGGTCTATATATAATCCATGCACTAGCATTTTGAGTCAACCAACCCTATCCAGAAAATAATTGATCCGAGAATGATGGTCATTAAGTCCCTCAAATTGTAGTACTGATAATCAGATCAACATGCAATTTCATGCAACTAAACTTTTTCACAAAACATTTTATCTCAAATTTCCAAATAAAATAAAGTAAACATTAATTTAATTTTTTCAAATTTTAAAACAAAAATAATATTAAAAACGATAACAACTTTCACAAAAAAAAAAAAAAACTTTTACATTATCATGACCCTATTCGCTTGATTCACATCGTCATTTTGTATTTTAAAATATTAAATTAGAGTGGGCCCTTTCAAAACAATATGTAATCCAATGGTCTTCGTACATATATTATATTATATCATTTTTTTTTAATTTATGATTGTATTTAGACTTTGGACCAATTAAGAAATCTTATGAGAAACTTTGGAAAAATGGGTTACCGGAGTTTAGAGTACTTACAGATCAGAAATAATGTTCAAATGGGAACTAATGTTCGAACGCTTTTACTTTACATTTGAACTTACAGATCAGAAATACTAATTTCATTAAATTTAAAAGCATAGCAATTGTATCATATTACATAACATCAATTAATAAATAACAGTGTTTTATAAAATTTTCAAATTAGATATTAAAACTAGCCACCACTACTGATAAAATTTATTTCTTCTTTTTTCCTCGCCCACCGCGATTTTGTTGCAACAACATAACACGCTCCATTTGCACCATCATCTCCCGTTGCACTTGCTCTTGGACTTCACTACATATTCTTTCCTCCTGGTCTCTCTGTTGGTCCTGCAAACGCGTCTCTAAATGAGACTATCGTTCTAAGAGAGACTCTAACTCTTACTGTCTTGACCTCATATACTTATTCTCACGCCATGCAGCTTCTAAATCTTTGATAAGATTATTAATTTGTGAAGTCGATGAGGTTGGGGAGGATAAACATCTATGCTTGATAGATCGTCTCAAACCTCTTGCCATAGTAGACTGCGGCCCGAGCACTTGCGTGAATATGTTTATGTCACTAGAAGAGGATTCCCCAGAAGCCGACTGCATCTCTATCATTTTTTCCTACAATTTGAAAGGTAATGATCGTTAATAAGTAACATATTAAAAGAAATAAAAATAAAAATAATTATTCACATGTTACATAATTTATTTAACAAAATTAACATTGTTTACATAATTATCTGCAGCGACAAGATCCATCCACTCACTATGCTCATTAGTGTGAGCAGTAGCATAGACATGAATGATGGAAAAGTTTTCAGGATCATCACGTTTCTAACAAAGCGACATTAGCAATTTTAAGAAGATAATGTTAGTATTTAAATAAAAGAATATCAAAAACATAAATGAAACCATTAATTGTAATACGTATACATATAATATATAGAATGAATATGAATGTAAATAATTAAAAGATATAAATGTAAAATGCCTGATAATCTGGAGATGCAAAAAGATCACAACACTTTCTCCAATCATCTAACTTCATCTATTGGAAATGAGACTGCGCAACCTCTTCTAAGGTCGCAAACTTCTTCAAGTGGTCATGACATCGTCCCTTGTGACGTCGAAATAGTGTGGCCATCAACTCATTCACGGTTCTCAAATCCTCGCTACGGCTAAAGTCGAGGTCGAATTCATCCAAACAAGTGAATCAGGTCAAAAAAATGATATATTAATCTAGGTGAAAAAAAATGTACTCTCAAAGTAAACTCACCAACACACGACTTCGAATGTGCTCCTTAGTCTCATTCAGAACATCTCGCCATGAGCGCACATAAAATAGAGCATAAGCTCGATCTACTGTGACAATATAAGAGGAAAGCGCTGATGTACTATCATCCACTCCTCCAGTAGAATTATCAAGAATGGTGATCTTGAGTTTTCCATACCTTCTGTTTTTCTCAAGAGAGATGACATATGTATAGCCACAACCGCGACGTGCAGATGCATCAACAACATGATAATAGATAGTATAATTATAGTTATATAGTTATTAAGACAAAAGTATTAACTATATAATTAATTATCAACGACAATATTTTCTTACTAGTAGGTGTGGACTGGCTATTGTTCTCTTGCGTATTAATTTGATCTTCAGGAGCGGATTCCTCGAGTGGGGAGTCCTCAACGGGTTCGGGACTTGAACTTGGCGGAGGCACATTTATTCGTTGTCGTTTTGGCGGCATTTTTGAAAATAATTAATTACATCAAAGAAAATTAATTAGAAGAAATGTTGAAAATTCAAGATATTTTAAATGTCACTTATATGAATAAAATATTTAGTAATTTTATGCTTCATCTTCAGATGTATTTTTCATGCTTATTTCATAATCTCTCTCAATAACATCTTCATCATCATCATGCACCTCTTTTTCATCCTCCTTGTCCACCTCCTGGCCAGATTCTGCTTCGTTTTCATATTCTGACTCTTCTTCTTCCTCCTCCTCACTTACTTGAATTGAATGATCATTTAATACAGACGGGTCGAGATGGACGGTAGGACATCATCTCTACCAAGGGGAGCAACTCGAGCGCACCGAGGTCAACAAACAAGTTAATACCCTTTCCATCTTCCTGGTATGCCACTACAATCGGAGTGTCGTCTTCATCTCCACTATTCTCAAAATCTGCACTCGTTCCTACTTCATATATATTTCGAAGGATAAATTTTTGTACAACTCGCCAAGTTATCTTTCCATTATCTTCATCAGCACTTTTCATTGGATCAATCAAGTAATAGACTTGGGTAGCTTGACAAATCAATACGAATATCATCTTTGTACCATTTAGATGCAGTATTGACACTCGTAAAGTGATTATCCCTATGTATTGAAATCCGACCACTGCCTAGGTCCCACCAATCACATTTAAAGACATATATTATAAACTCAACCAGATATTTCAATCCGATAATATCACGTATGACACCATAATAGTCAATATCATCTGTTCCATGACTCCCCTCAACCAACACACCAGAGTTTTGAGTCTTTCTATTACGTTCACAGTCCAAAATATGGAATCTATAACCTCGAACCGTGCATGCAGTGTAACGAAGTGCTCTATTTGAGAGACCATGAGCCAATGCATACAATTCAGAAGAAATTGATCCGGAATCACGAGCACATTGTTTTAAAATCTAACAATTGAAATAGTATATATTTATTATTTCATTATCCATAGTTAAAAGTATCAAAATATAATATATATATATATATATATAATTTTAGTTCATACACGTTCTTCAAACCATCTGGGAAATTCTTCCTCATGTCTTGCCTCTATGTTTTCTACCCCTTCCGTCCTAAGTTTGTCAATGTGTTCACTGTTATAAATAAATGCAAAAGAAATTTATTTTGAGCACATCAGTTATAGTCAAACTTAAAGAATATTAGAATTATTCGAAGCATGGAACGACATACCTAAGATAATCATCATTCTCCCGGCAATTATTTAGCACATACCACCGAACTTTATCCAACTCTCCATCAATTAAATCGTAACCCGTTAGTGCACCCAAGGGTCGTACATTCTGCAAAAACACTGATAGCTCACGAGGAGGCAGAGCAGCAAGATCAGCATTTCTCTCTTAACGATTAAATCGGGTCTCAACACCACGAAGATATAGAGAGCAAAATGTTAACCATTCATCGTATATATAGGCCTTTGTATTGAACCCTCAGTTTTGGTTTTATACCCAACAGTGCGCTTCAGTCGACCTAAATATCTTTCAACTGGATACATCCAACATAACTGCACCGGTCCACCCAACATTACCTCTCGTGGTAAATGTATTGCTAAATGGACCATGACATCAAAAAATGATAGTGGAAGGATCTGCTCAAATTTACATAGTATAGTAGTAATGTCTTCTTCCGATTTTCGCAACACATCTCGATTTACTACCCAAGCGCACAAATCCTTAAAAAACATACAGAGTTCGGATATAGCAACACGTACATTAGATGTCAGCTTCCCACGAATTCCCATAGGTAATAACTTCTGCAAAAAATGTGTGACAGTCATGACTTTTCAATCCATTGATTTTCCAGTCATCAGGACTCACGCATCTACCAATATTTGAAGCATAACCATCAGCTAATTTCACACCTTGCAACCATTTGCATAAGTCCATCATCTCCTCGCTCGTCATCGTAAAACATGCATGCGGCATAACCACCCTATTGCCTTCCACCTGTAAATGTAGATTATGTTTAATTCTCATTCTATCAAGATCTTTTCTCGTCTTGATCGTGTCCTTTGTCTTTTTGTTAATGCTCATCAATGTACCCAGTATATTATCACAAATATTCTTCTCTATGTGCATTACATCCAAACTATGTCCCAACATACAGGACGACCAATACGGCAAGTAAAAAAAAATACTACGTTTTGTCCAATTCAATTTTGCTGCGCCTCGTTTTCTCTTGTTCTTTCCTTGACCTTTGCTAAAATTATTCACTCTAACATGTACCAGTTGTTTCACTATCTCTTCCCCAGACAGTTCTTTTGGTGCAATTCTATCCTCTACTCTACCATCAAACTTAGCACATTATCTTCTCTATGCATAATTTGCTAGTATATAACGTCGATGACCCATAAAACACAACTTCTGAGAATATTTTAACTACTCTCTAGCAATTTCTTTATTACACGTCAGATACGCTAACTTCCCTTTCGTACTCTAGCCGAAAAGATTCTCATATGCCAGAAAGTCATTTATGATCCACATTACCACAGCATGCATCTAAAAAGATGTCGACGTGGATGCATCATAAGCTCTAACGCCTGTTTCTCGTAACTCTTTCAGCTCTTCAATCAATGACTGCGTGAATACGTCAATGTCATTCCCAGGTGATCTCGGGCCGGAGATAAGTAAAGTTAACAAAAAGTGGGTGCCTTCATGTACCTCCATGGTGAAAGATTGTACGAAATCAACACTACAGGCCAAGTTCTATAACTTGTACTCATATTCACAAAAGAGTTGAATCCATCGATTGTGAATTCCAGATGCACGTTCCAAGCTTCTAACCCAAACTCTGGATATTGATTATCAAAGACTGCAATGCAAGTGAGTCAACAGGGTGCCTCATATATGCGTTGTCCTTAACCCTTTTCTCCTCGTGCCACCTCATATCATGAGCTGTTT
Source organism: Juglans mandshurica (assembly GCA_022457165.1). Lineage (NCBI taxonomy): Eukaryota > Viridiplantae > Streptophyta > Magnoliopsida > Fagales > Juglandaceae > Juglans > Juglans mandshurica. The sequence continues at coordinate 46,468,914 of CM039619.1, forward strand.
TCTTACACATATATAGTTTTTGCAACCTAGGACTTAAGGGAAAATACCGCAACACCTTAACCGGCACGTTTTTCTTATCCTCTAATCTCGACTCTCCACATACAGGACATACTTGTTTCTCCTCGTTCTCCTTCAAGAACAAAACACAATCATTCTTGCATGTATGTATGGACTTGTACTCAAATCCTAATCTCTTTCTCAACTGTTTCGCTTCATAAAAGTTCTTGGACAATGCAGACCCTTCGGGAAGCACCTCATTAAATAAATCCAATACAATGTTTATTGCTTTCGTCGACATCCCACATAATGATTTAATGTGAAGCAACCACACAATAAACAACATTTTGGAATATTTTGTACAGCCTGGATAAAGCTGGCACTTTGCATCTTCCCATATCTATCAAAAAACACTACAAACAATATCTCCATGTCGTTTGAATTAACAATGTCACATCATAGTAGTGTTATATTGTTAAACTAGAGAGAGATAGAAGATTATGTGAACAAGTTTCATATCAGTACACAACGGAAAAAAAATGATCTTGAAGAAATGTCTAAACTTTAGTCTAATTACTTAACCGTCACAAATTGTCCGACCTTGACAACTCGAAAGGCCGAAGAGACTTTGAGAGTCAAGCAATTTGACAGACATTTCTTCAAGATCATTCTTTCCCGGGGTGTACAAGACACGAAACTTGTTCACATATTCTTTCGTCTCTCTCTAGTTTAACAATATAACACAATACGAATGTCACATTGTTAATTTCTAAAAAAAAATTAAAAATTAATAGTTATGGAATCGAAACTTCAGACTTTTCAACATGCAACAAAGTTTTTTGGTGTGATTTGGGATTGGCTGGGACTATCCTATACGAAATACTATAATGATTGATCTCGAATTATTATTCCTAAATTATAATTTTAATTGTTATTATATATCTTAGGACATTGTTAATTGGCACCTCCCCATAATTTTAATTCTTATTATATAATTGTTATTATAATTGTTATATATAATTTTAATTATTATCATTCCCAAAATATAATTTTAATTGTTATACTTAATTGAGTGAGATATTTATTTATATAGACAATAAGTATATAGTAGTTAATAATAGTTATTTATTATTATCATTCCAAAGGGTTTATTAATAATAGTTATTTATATGTATATTATACTTTATATATAGTTAAGTTATAAACATTTTTTTTAAAATTAAGTTTTATACTCATCTTATTCCTAAAGTATCATTTTAATTGTTATACTTAATAACTATAATTAATAATTACTAATTTTAATTATTATTCCTAAAGTCGTATCATTTTAATTGTTATACTTAATTGAGTGAGTTATTTATATTTAATAAGTATTTATTAATTACTTAGTTATTGTATGTATATATTATACTTTATATATAGTTAAGTTATATACTTTTTTTTCTTCTTTTTAAAATTAAGCTTTATACTATAGTTATAATTTGAATAATAATCATATTCTAACTAAATTAGTATGACTATATTATATATACTTATTAAATGTTAAATATTAAGTCTCATATTAAATGTTTTTAATATTTACTTAAATCTAACCATATAAACATATTCAATAAAAATTCACAAAAAATAATCACAATATTTCAAATCCATATCACAACAACAACAATATTCCCACAACAATATTTCTACACATATTAATTCATCAATGAATATCATAAACTAACAATCACTACAAACAATAATCAGAATATTTCAAAAGTAAGTATAAAATTACAACAACATGTATAAACATATTCCTCAAAAGATAACTAGCACTCACAAATTCTTCAAAGCCAAAAACTATTATATCAAAACTTTCACATATATCCAAAACTTAAACACAAACTATTTCGAACCATGTAAACATATTCAAACAAAATTCACAAACAATAATTACAATATTCCAAATCCATATAACAACATATTCACAATATTCTCACAACAATATTTTTACACATATTAATTCATCAATAATACCATAAACTCACAAAGTATTCACAAACTATACAAATAATAATCACAATATTTCAAGCGTAAGCATAAAATGTATAAACATATTGCTCAAGTTTAGAAATATACCTAGTACTCACAATATCCTCTTACAAATCAAAAGTTTCCAACTTGCCAAAACAACAATCCTTCAAAAAAATACAACACTAACTTATTAGAAATATATATAACAAAAACACAAGACAAATATAATAAAATTCAAGAAAATACAAAAGAAAAATAATTTTTCCTTACCAAAACTTAACTCAACTCTCACACTAACACTTTCTCACTCTAACTCTCTCTCTCTAACCCAGGTCCCTCTCTCACTCAACTCTCTCTCACTGAACTCTCTCTCACTCTAACCCTTTCCCTCTCTAACCCACGAAGAGTACTCTCTCTCACGTCTCTCTCTTGCATGCATGGGAGAAGTAGCAGAAATCAGGCTGTCCCATGTGTGTATTCATTCAAAGTTAAAATTTTTAGATGTAACATTCGAAAATTTAAGTTATATGTTCGAACGTTATATTATCCCGCCCAATTTTTAGATGACATTCGAACGTTAAAAAACAAGGATAAATTTTCTATAGACGTTTTCTTTACACGTTTGAACGTATCTTCCAATGACAAAGCCAAAAATCTAGCGGGAAATTTTCTACACTTTTATTTTCATGTTCGAACGTTAAGAATTTTGGCGTTCGAACATTTATAAGGTCCCAATGATTTTCATCAACTAACGTTCGAACGTAAAATTTTAACGTTCGAATGTTCAGATAATCACAGAGACACCTAAATCGAGCGCCAAATTTTTCGCACTTTTATTTTTATGTTCGAAAGATGAAAGATTTACATTCAAACGTTTACCATAACGTTCGAACGTAAATTTTTACGTCCGAACATTTCAGATCATCACAGAGGTGCCTAAATCGAACGAAAAATTTCTCCATTTTTCTTCTCATGTTCGAACGTATTATAATTGTACGTTCAAACATGAAAATAAGACTTTCATATACCTCCATTAACGTTCAAACGTTCAAATTAAACGTTCGAACGTGGAAAGATCATCACATATATGAAGAAATCCAGAGGGAATATATTATTAATTACTTTTATTCTATTGTTACTATTTGTTAATATAATAGTTATATATATATGTATTTTTTTCTAGATACTCAAAATATTTCTCTTCAACATAATCTTTTTTTATTTTTAAAGTTGAGAAAAATACTAACTTTTTGTCACTATTTTCTTCGGTCATAAAACCCGTTTGTATTTTTAGGATTATGAGAGGTGGATACCAAGGTGAGTAATATGGACTATATATAGTAAACTATATAATATATAGTATACTATATTATATACTATATTATGGTATAGTATATATACTATAGTTTTTATATATATATACTATATATATAATACACCATATATATATCCTAAACTTATAATTATATATATACACTATATATATACACAATATATATAATGCACTATATATATACTATATAATAATGATTTTCTGGAATCATATCATCTGAGGGTTATAATTTGTATGACTTTCAGCTTCATCCAAATATATGACTTTCAATAGACACCTATATCAATATCTGAAAATACATACGGCTCACTTCATAGCCACAAACACAACAACTGAAAGTACGCAACTACAACGTGATCACCGAGCTAGCTAGCTAATCTGTCCTCTATATATTTATTACTTGTAACACAATCATGGAGGATGTTTGAACATTACATTGAAAACAAAAGGGATCGATCCTCCCACTAAAACTGCCTTGTTATTTACTGATCCAATGACCAGCCTCGTTTTTTATCTCCCTCTATATGAAGAAAGTATTATACTTTATATATAGTTAAGTTATATATATAAATTTTTTAGCTGTACATTAAATGTTTTTAATCTTTACTTAAATTAAGATCCTAAACTTATAATTTTCTTGTTAAACATATTTCATAAAAATTCAAAAACAATAATCACAATATTTCAAATCCATATCACAACAATAACAATATTCCCACAACAATATTTCTACACATATTAATACATCAATGAACACCATAAACTCATAAACTAATCACAAAATTCATAAACAATAATCACAATTATTTCAAAAGTAAGCATAAAATCACAACAACATGTATAAACATATTACTAAACTTGAAGAAATATAACTAGAACTCACAAATTCAAAAAAACAGATTAATCTAGTTGTCATTCATTAGAGATGGTAATTCAGCTCCAATTAATCTATTTAGGAATTTGTACACTATAATTTTGGATACTAGTTGTAATAAATAAAGTATATCGTTTTGGGCTAGTAATAAGAACTTGTGGTTATAATATTTTTTTATTAGTTTATAATGGATCATATATATATATAATATTATATATTATATTGTAATATATAATATAATATTAGATATATACTATACTATATATATAGTACAGTATATATATATAATATACTATAGAATACATTATATATATATATATATATATATTAATATATAGTATATATAGATACTATAATATACTATATATATTATAATATGATATAATATATAGGATGCTATATGTTATAGTATACATTTTAATATATAACATATATTAATAATATAATATATTATAGTTAATATTTTGGAAAATAAATCGATAAAAGTTCGAACATACTAAGAATTGCGTTCGAACTTTTCGTGTATACAAGCCCAAAACATAACGGCAAAACGTCATTTTCACCATTACTAACTTCGTTCCCGTTTGTACGCCGCCACTCCTCCGTCGCCGCTACCGTCAAACTCCGCCACAACCGTCACTAAAAGGTAGGAATTCATCTTTTAATCAAATAATATTTATTTTATTTGAGATTTGGGTTTCGTTTTGTTAAAAAGGGGCCAAATGGTGGTCGGATGTTCAACTCCATTTTCTGGCCACCACGGTTTGCCATTGGCCAAATAGTCATCGTAGAAAAATTTCTTGTAGTGTATATTTCATTTCTATGTTGGCATTTCGGCATTTAGAACCTTGTAGATTGATTTTGGAGATTTCAATAATAGCTGAGTTGACTCAGCCATTATGTGTCGTAACGTTCGAATGTTTTACCAAGACGTTCGAACATACAACGTTTCAATTAGATAGCCGTTGAGGCTTCTACTTTCGAACGTGTATTGTTTTACATTCGGGCGATATTTTTACCTAAAATTTACGTTCGGACATTTACTTATAAGGTCCGAATGTACTACTTTTTAAATTTATTTCTGTCTCTGTGGCGCTCCCAATCCCCCTTATAAAAATAAACAGGGATCGAGACGCCAGGATGTTGACAACACGGTCACACATCCCAACGAAGTGTGTCCAAGTGTGTGCAACATGCAAAAGTGCACAACAAAAGTCGCAGCGGATAATATAATAAGTCAACTAAGTACCAGAAATTTAAAAACAGATGTCCAAAATAATTTATCTTTAAAAAGTTATACAGTCATCCCAAATAAATTACAAGGTAATATATAAATTGATAAAATACGAAACTCGATAAACATGAGCAATTCCGATCCAGATCACCCCACCAACGGAGCCAAGCTAAGGCTCGTAATCCACATCTGCATCAACATCTGCGATACCATAAAATGGTACCATAGGTAAGTATAAACCAAACAACTCTCGGGATAAAAACATATTAATGCAACCAACATGCATTCATATGACAAAATACACTTAGCCATAAAATACCATTTTTCCAGAAAATGATTCACACAAAACAAACCCTTTATCGGACACTGTAGGCGGGAATCGCAGGCGGGACTCACCACCGTCCCTGCTTACCACCATCCCTATCGCGTGCACCGTAGGCGGGAATCACAGGCGAGACACAACCACCATCCCTGCTTACCACCATCCCTATCGCGTGCACCGTAGGCGGGAATCACAGGCGGGACTCTACCACCATCCCTGCTTACCACCATCGCTACAGTTCCTTTCCACACAATGAATACTTAACACACACAACGAATACTTAACAGAGCACTGTAGGCGGGAATCACAGGCGGGACTATACCACCATCCCTACCGCGTGCACCGTAGGCGGGAATCACAGGCGGGACACAACCACCATCCCTGCTTACCACCATCTCTATCGCGTGCACCGTAGGCGGGAATCACAGGCGGGACTCTACCACCATCCCTGCTTACCACCATCGCTACAGTTCCTTTCCACACAATGAATACTTAACACACACAACGAATACTTAACAGAGCACTGTAGGCGGGAATCATAGGCGGGACTATACCACCATCCCTACCGCGTGCACCGTAGGCGGGAATCATAGGCGGGACACAACCACCATCCCTATCGCGTGCACCGTAGGCGGGAATCACAGGCGGGACTCTACCACCATCCCTGCTTACCACCATCCCTACAGTCTCATTTCCTTTTCTCAAACCAGTCAAACCATTCATTTCAAACACACCCAAAAATCATTTCTTGCATGAAAACCCAGTTTTCAAATAAACACATGAACATGTATGCAATCATGCGAAAACCCAGTTTTCAGTTATAAACATGAACATGCGTACAAATGCAGTGAACAAGACACGACACCAATATCCAACAACCAACAAATGTCAACACAACTAGTTCACAGTTAAAAAGAGTTAGTGCAAAAATACATTTAAATCACAAAAGTTCTTTGAGAAAATACTTACAGTGCAATATAGCAATTTCCGAAGGATCACGAAGCTGAAAATGACGACGTCTGAGCAACACCACAGTGTAAAATACAATGTGGCCGTGGGTCACAGATACCCACTTTTCAACGAAGACAAACGAAGATCCAAAAATGATAGGGTAGGGCCTAGAGAGGTCGGTGAAGCCAATGGTGGTGGTGGTTTGCCGTGGGTGGCGGCGCAAGGGGTGGTTTTAAGGCCAAATAGTCGAAATCGGAAATGTACTTGGTGGGGCTTCACCGGTGACGGATCGGAGCTGGGGTTGGGTCCAATGGGTTGCCAAGAGGTCGGGGATGAAGTGCTAGGAAGATGGTGGCCGGAGGTGGAGCGACGGCGGCGCTGGAGCGAATGGTGGCCGCGGCTTTGGAGGGTGCGTGGAGGCTAACGGCGGCGCGGATGGAGCTGAAACTGGAGGGAGGTGGTCGCCGGCGGTAGGGGGAGGGGAGGAGCCCGGCGGTGTCGACCACCGCCGGCGGACGGCGTCGGGCTGGAAGAGGACCGAACGCACGGCGAGAGAGAGAGGAGAAGCCGTTCGCGCGCGGGAAGAAGGAGAAAGAAGAAGAAAAAGAAAAAGAAAAGAGAAGAAGAAAAAGAAAAGGAAAAGGAAAAGAAAAAATGTAGGGAAAGAAATGAGGTCCAATCCTCATAACTTGGGTCACGAAAATGATCAAACAGAAACGATTTTAAAACCACAAGTTAAATAAAATAATTTAAACGTAATGGTAAAGTCAATTTGAAATAATTAAATCCTACAGTAATTAATTTAAATATGAAAAGTAATTTAAATGCACAACAATAAATAAATATTAAGAAAGCACATAACAATTAATTTTCACCAAATTAAAATCCTAAAAATAACCCAATTAAAATCCAATAATTTTAAAATAAGAGAATAAATTTTGAATCCATAAAAATAATTCATTCAGTAAAAATACACTAAAATACGGGGTGTTACAGTCTCAGCGTTCGGACGTGAATCCTTTACGTTCAAACGTATAACATAACCGTCCAAACGTACAATATTTAAATTTATTTATTTCTTACGTTCGAACAAGTTTGTTATATGTCCGCACGTATGTGTTTTACGTGCGAACGTAAAGGATAAACATCCGAATGTTTTATCTGAACGTTTGAACGTTCAAGTTACTATGTTCGAATGTTAATGCAGAGCAGCTTAAAATTAACACAAAAAATTCATCAATGTAAATAATTCTTTTTCCTTTTCTATTTTCAGGATATGGCTCATCCTCTGCATACTAGGAAATGAGGGAGGGAAGGATCCACTCAGAACACTGCTTGTATCGGCGCTCGCATTGTTATGGTAGAGTAAGAGGTCCTGATTAATGAGTTCGACAAACTCATATGGGAGCAGATGAACCTAAGAGATGTTTTCCTTAGTAGAGGCTGGGGAAATACCTGCACATTGAGGGGGAAGGTATACCCCCCAATGGTTCAAGAGGTCTATATGGGGATATGTGACGTGCCTCAGGACGCATCCTCTCACACCGTGACTATACACGGTATTTCCATTGAAATTTCACCATATGTCATTGCCAAGCACCTCAGCATTCGTCGAGGAGTTGAGAGATCTGCACACGCTACATCCCGTGAGGATGTAGGCACTTATGCATCATCTACTGGCCCCCCATTTGAGCCAGAATCAGCCAGAGATGCAGACCGGTCAGAGGTCGAGGATATTGGCCTCAAGGCTCGGTATGATGATTGAGATGAGGATTTCTACATCCTCACCGGGAGGGATCGCATGCAGATCGAGAGGAAAAAAACCTTCAACCAGAATCATCTGCTACCTTTCTTCCGCATGTTGCACCTTATTGTTGCAATAAACGTGGATCTTGTGGCACATAAACCACATTTAGTCGGCTTTAGGCACAGTTTTTTATACGAGTGGCACATGGAGATCCCATAGATTTGCCACTGCACATCTTTGAGCGGATCCATTATGAGGCAAGCATCGTCTCCACTAATAATCTCTCATACAGTGTCCTGATTAGCCGGCTATTACTTACATGGGGAGTGCCAACCTAGACAGAGGAGCGAGTGAAAGATCAGATGAGCCCCATCGACAAGACCAAGCATCGACATAGCATTAGACAGGCGAGGGGTGTCAGCCATCCCCTGTAGAGGATCTAGTTCCTCCGACGCAGCCTGAGCCAGGTCATGTGGGGAGTAGTAGTCAGCAGACGCCGAGTACATCTGTGGGAGATGCACAACCTACTTGGGTTGATGCAGTGATCTCACAGCTGACTGTGCATATCAATCATAAGATCGATCGATCGCTCGTGGTTATAGAGACGTCTTTCGCCAAGATCATCCATCGTGCAGGTATCCTTAACGACAAAGTTGATACCTTGACTGAAGAGATACAGAGTTTGACTTTCGCGAACAACGCTATCATCTGAGTGTTGTTTACTATCATATTTTGTATTTTACTTTTAATATTTGTAAAGAGAAATATTATTGAATATTTCTATCGTTTTTTAATTTCAATTCTCAATTTTCTTTAATGTTAGATTTTTCAACTTTTATACTAAATCATTTCACTTCAAATATATACAAGTCAATTTTTTAGACTTGTTCATAAATTATGCATTATAAAAATCACATAATTTTTAAATTAGAGTCATATTTAATTTAAATTTACAATTAACGTTCGAATACTGGCGCAAAACATTTTACGTTCAAACGTTGGTGCCAAAACATTTCACGTTCGCACGTAAGTAACCACAATGTTTGAACGTATATGTGACGTTCGAACGTGAATTTCTCATTCGTTGAAACGTTAAAAAAATCTTATCTATCTTTAGTGACGGTTTTCAGAAACTGTCACAGAAAAGACTTTTTAGTGACGGTTTGGGGACTGTCACAATTTTTCAACCATCACTAAAAAGCAATTGTGATGTAGTGATAGGTGTTTTAGGGAATACCTTCAGTGTGTGGAATTTGACGGATGGCAGCACATTTGTTGGTGATATTGTTCATGCAAATGATGTGGACTGCTATCCGCCCATGTCTGAGCAATTTTGACCCTTTAATATTTTACTTATTCTCCCATAGATTTACTCCAACGGTAACAATTTCAAACAAAAAGGAACATATAGGTGTTCATGCCAAATAAAAGAAGTAAACTAGTTTCCATTAATTAAAAAATTTAAAAATTCAAGATATGATTTGAAATTTTCAAACATGCAAATCTTTTTGGATCAATGTGTAATTAAGCTATTATCGATGAACTTGACAAGATCTAAGTGATGAAAGAGTGGATAAGGGAGAAAAATGGCTCAATAACTACAAGTAATAAAGGGATGATTTGGTGCGGTGCTTAGGAGGAGAAAGAAGGAAGAGGAAGGAACAATTAAGGAACATGAGCGAATTGAACATGTCTTTTAAAGGTAATGAAATGAATGTTTTAATGTATAGAGCTAAGTGATGGACATGATTGAAGGAATTATAGTACCAATGGACTCGGCAGATTACAATGTTGAGTAAGTAGAACTGGCAGTGCACCGACTATTGCCCCTGACTGAAATGGATTCCCACCAGTGGTCATAGGCAGAATCTGGGTCCAACAGACCACTAACCCTAACACACATTGCATAACAGTGTGTACCAACCATAGAAAGTGATAATAGTTAATTGGATATTATGAAATGGTTTAGTTTCTTTATGAATAAAAATACAAGGTATGGGAAATATTTTATGAGGAATGAAAATATTTTTAAAGAAAAACCCATCCTTGCAATATTTTCAAAGAAAGAAAATGTTTTATATAAACTACGTAGATGAATGATAAATGCATAAATGAAAACTTATGTTAGTATATTTTTATAATATGAAAAAATGTTTACTGAGTATTTGACTCATTTTATTTTTATGTATAAGCACATACATGGTCCAAGGAAAATGAGTCAAAAGGCGAAGCACATTTTATGTAACATATGAAATCAAATTTCCTAAAATGACTTTATATTTTAATTTAATGAATTTTATTGCGTACTCTCTTTTAAATTTATAAAGAATGTTCAATTTTTAACTATAGAATCTTTTATATCTTAAGGAAGATTGGGGAAGAAAAGAAAAAGTTTTAAAAACTCCATAATCCCCGTTTCATTTTCTTAAACTAATTCTTAAAATCTCACCATAAGTGCGGGTGTTACATTATCAATCTTATTCAAATCTCTCAATCAATTATCTCTCATACATAAAATAAATTCAAACATTTTTTCCAAAAGATTATTACAAAATTTAAATGGTAGGAGTGTTATATAACGTCACCATCTTACTAACATAGTACATCACTCATAACATCTAGTTTATGCCCCTGACTATTTAATCTCACTAGTTCAATGGTCCTTAATCCATCACGAGTTTATAATTCGAAGAAACTCTTGACCTCACATTATATAATATGTTCATGATTATATCGAATCATGAGCATATGCTTAACGAAACTGTATCATTCATGACCTTAAGAAAATCTACTAAAGGAACAACATCAAGTTTTCATCTCATGATATAGTTCCAAGTTCAAGGGCACATGAATAGATCATCTATTAATGCATTAGAGCTCACATAATGATGGAGCAGGGCTCATCCAATCACTCCCTTATATGATCGTCTGTGGCACATACATTAAGAAATGTATGTTATGGCAAAACTTCCACTCGATTATGTTTGTAACATTCAAAAGCCGTAGTTATCTTTAGTCTAATTGCATAAAGGCACCCTGACTTGAGTTTTTTAGCACAATTACTATCCAATGTATGCCAATTTTGTGTATAATAATGTATATAGAGGTAGTGTTTGTTTAGGGCAATGAGTCCTAATCAAACTTAATTTGCTGGACACGTAATTTTTTGGTCAAGCCAATGTTGCTTGCGCATTGAGTGATTTGATTGCTTAAATTTTGCTCAAGTATCACCGGAACAATCAAGTAATCTCTTTATAAGAAGTTGGCTCGAGTGCATATCGAATGAGATGTTAAGTGAAGCCAAGCCAACTTTGTATGATAATCGCTCAAGCAGTTTTTGAGCATATGTCAAGCCATGATTACCATGTTGTACTATTTCCTCATATCTTATTCATGTAATTTTCTAGTTTAGGTTTTGTCACATGAATGCACCATTAATGTATATTCTACGTCAATAGTTTAATTAGGGATGGTATGATAATTTTCAGCAATGTTAAATGAGTATTGCTAAATCCACAAAAAAATTACACAAAAAAATTTCACAAATTGACGTGACTTCATCTAATCCGTTAGATTTACAATAAAAGTAACTTTATAATCTGACAAACCATATCAAACCACGTCAGTTTGTAGGATTGCTTTTGTGTAATTCTTTTGTAGCTATAATATTTCCCATGTTAGATTGTGCAATTTTTCTGCTGCACGTTACTTGATTCGGTTGCGTCACACTCATTTCGCAAGCAAGGATATTATTGGACAGTTAAGGGAAGGAAAAAAAAAGTGGTAGTATGACTCTTAAATATGTCCGCTCGTGCATTTTAATTTTTTTTAATGGTTAAGGAAATTATTGTTAGTGAATTTGTATTTTTTATTTTTTTTAATGATTAAGGATATTTAAAAAATATTTAAAAGAAAAAAGACAAAAATATATTTGTACTAGTTTGCATATTTAGAGTGCACTTCTAGCATTGTCCGAAGGAAAAAATGGTATAACAATTAATAGAAGTAATAACTTGATAGACTTATAGTTTGATATTCATTCAACTTCTTAAGCGTTCTACTATTTTGGGGTTATTTGTGAAGTTAAATGAGATGAGATATCTGATTTCAGAATTTTTTATAATTTTATTTTTCAATGTTATTCAAATATAAAATATTTTTTCAGTTTCAAGTTATCAATTTTTTCATCTAATCATTAGCTAATTATTAATATTTTTTTCTAAAATTTCAAATAAAACACAAAAAATAATACAACTTTATAATATTATATTCAGGTAATGTTTTAACTTTATAATGTTTTTATTCAACTTTTCATCTATTCTTTTTCAAAAATCAATGAAATATCTTAACTCAAACCATTTTACTACTATTCACAGATTCTTGACTTCTATTTATAGAATTTTCATCTCATCTCATTACCTAAACAAACTCTACTTTATTATTATTACTATTATTATTTTACAAGCAATGATAGCATCTTAAGCTAACATTGAACCCTTTGGTATTATATAAATTAATTACTCTTTGTTTTAAAATTATAGCTGTCACTTTTTTTTTAAGAACTTTGTTACTCATCGTCTCCACACACCACATACCATATTTTTTTTTTATTTTTTATTTTTAGTTTTATTCTTCTTAAACTTATTAAATTATTCTACTCATCATCCATATACTGCATATTTGGTAAGAGAAAAAAAAAAGTGTGGTGTGTGGTGTGTGATGTGTGATGTGTGAGAATGATGAATAGAATTTTTCTTGTTTTAAAATGCTACTATGCCTCTTGACGTGGCACCATAGTGCCACATGGTTTATTAAGAAAATTAAAAAATATATATTTAAAATAAAATTGCTTTAAAAAAAAAAACAAAAAGATAAATATTAAAATTTTAAATTTAGTCCTCGTTTGATTACACAAATGAAATAAGATGAAAATTGAATAAAATAATATTAAAATAAATATTTTTTATATTATTTTTGTTTTAGAATTTAAAAAGAATAAATTTTTTTATTATATTTTATAAGAAAATTTAAAAAATTATAATAAATAAATGAGATAAGATGTTTGTACTTTGTATACTAAACGAAGTCTCATTTCTATACTTCTAAGTTTGTGTTTTAAATTTTTTTTTATTCTTTTAATAAACGACGCGGCACCCTATTATGAGCAAATCAAATAGCAAAATAAATGGTATAAATTAAAGAATACTGTACCATTACTTACCCTACCCTTATGGGAAAACACGATCCGGAATAACTCTGAACCCATTAGCAGCACCGCTACGTCTGTTTCTGGAACAGTACGACTGTACGAGCACCGCTATGCAGCCTTTGCCTTTGGATCAGTAGTAGCACCGATATGTCGACTGCTTTTATTTACAAAATCATTGCTTACTTTCAACATAATCATTCAATGAAGCATCGACTGATCTAAACAAAGAGAGTGAGAGGAAAATGGCCTCAGAGGAGTCAGAAACTGTAATGAATCCTGATATATGTAAGTGATGGAAATGTAGTGTATTGCTGTAATGGTGGTTGTGTGATGTAAGAACAGAGTATGAAAATGGAAATAGACTGACTTTGTATTGCTACGGGATTTTCGAGGGTCCCTAACCTCCAAAATAGTAAGTTCATACAATAGCTTTTCCAAAAGATAAGAAGATTAACAGCTCTCTTTCCCTCATATACGAAAGCATTCCTGACACTATAACTAACTTCTAATGTTGATAAACTAACCTCACAGGCAATAGAAAATGACAGTAATATAAAGTGCACCGTTTTGGTGTTTTTAATCCCAAAATGGTGTGCATTACACAGACCCAACTACATACTCTATTTATTACTCAAAATGCTGCGTATTGCAGCTCTTCACAGCAACTTCCCTTCAATCAATTCCCATGCAGTGCTCCATAATGCCCAGTGATGTCGTTCCCACTTCAAGCTAAGTTTACTTTACCTCACACAATCTCTTCCCTAGCTGGCTAGCTGGGTTCCTAACAAACCTCCCCTCTTAAAGCACCTTGCCCACAAGGTGTTATAATATTTCAACACATCAATTATCCATTAATGAAGTCAATGCAGCTTTCTTCGTGTGCTCGTACAAAATACCTCACAAAGTTGATCAGAGTAGATATGATTTGCTTAAATGGACAATGGGTTGAATCTTCCCCAAAATAAAGAGCCCATGCACCAGCATTTCTACCCATACTAGAATAAAGTGAAGCCAAAGATCTCACTTCAACTTCAGCATGGCTAAGAAACTCCTTTATAAATCTTGCAAAATTCATTCAAAACACGACCATCATTTTCTGAGGTAGACAATTCTTGTACAATCTTCTCCAACCCTTGCCAAAGATTTCAATTGTATTTTCATGAAGCCAGTTAACAAGGTACAAAAAGGACCCTCAAGAGAGATAAAAAAATCAATAATAAGCCCAAGTATTTCCGGAAGAATCCAGTTTTGCACCCTCAATGGTTTCACTGATATTGCAACCTCATGGTGGCCATCTTGGGTCTTTAAAATTCGCACCATGTTACTTGTCAAGGCACACCCAACAATTCTTGTGTCTTTCGTAGGATCATGCAAGAACCTTATCTCCAAAGGTAAGAGCTCTGTGTTGCCAAGATCCAATATTGGTCTCAGTTCACCCCCGGGCCAGCTGCCCTCATGCAAATGCCTCCCAGACAAACCATCAACATGTTGAAGGTTGAAACCTTTAGTGAAAGCAGCAGGGATAGCCCATGATGAGCTTATAAGGTTCTCCCACCTTCCTTTCACATTAAATTCAGAATCAAGTAGAAGGAAGCCATAGTAAAGCACAGTTTCTTCTGTACTGGGCCCTCATCACCAACTGCCTAAGCCATGTCTAATAAAGTAGGTTTCCATTCCTCTACCACCATTTGCTTACTAATCTTTTCAAGAAAATACTTTAAGAAGAACAAGGAACTACCAAATTCATCAGACTCGGCAAGCTGTGCAGATAGACCTTTGTTTGGGATGCCAGAGCCCAAAACTCTCTCTTTCTTTTGCTGCCAATCAATCCATTCAGGGAGATCATCCTTCAAAATCTCCTCTCGTACACAACTTCCACATCTGCCTTCACGACCAGACAATAACAGGTCCATATGGAACTCCCATGCATAAATGGTTTTTGAAAATTCTGATTCAGAAGCCCACTGAGACATTTGATTCCTACCAGCAAACTCGGCATTCTCCACATATCTATGAGGCATTTTCTCAAACGACTCTCTCTCTCATCAATTAAACACCCCATTACTCTTCTATACCCAAAATTCTTCCACTGGATCCACCGAAAAGCAAGCAAGGCTTTGCCTGAATCACACCCAACTAACCACGAAAAACTCAAGGAATTAAAAATTACTGCAACAGAAGCATCAAATTGACTCACCTCTTTGATGCCATGCTTGTATTTGAGACTTGGATTGTGATATGAAAATAATGCAAGTGAGTGGGATAATTGTGAAATAAACCCGAGACCAGACCCCATAGTAGCTATCCCATTCCTTTCACCATTAGAGTACATATTTGACCCCATCACCATGCGGTGCTCAAGCTTCCCACTCTCGACCTGCAATGCAATGAGACCACTGGAGCAACGCTTCTCACAAATGAATCTTTCACTTCTTTTTCGAATACAACTCAATCTACCAGAATTTCCTTCTTTATCTCCGTTGCTCTCTTCCGCAACCAATTTTTCTTTTGCAAATCCACTCTCTCTTGAAAATGAATCTCCAAAGTTGTCATTCGAGTCCATAGAGAATTTCCATGGAGGTTGCCAAACCAGACGAGATCCAACCTTCTCACTGTTGATGAGGTTCATCTTCGTGATCTGGTTCCTAACTCCATCTCCAATCGAAGGTTCCATCTCAGCGAATTTAACATCGGACAAAACATGGAGAGGGAAATCTGAAGGTAAATGCGAAATTAATTTTGGATCTGTGAGAGCAAAGGTTTCAAATCCCAATGTAAAATGCAAATTCTGCAAATACTCGTTCTCTCTCATAAACCTTTTTAGTGGGCTCGCCCGCGCCTCACTAATTGCGAGCACCCACTCGATGGCGATCTTTGTCAGCCTCACCTTGGGCAATGTCTGCTTCTCTAAAGTTTTCTCTACTCGCTCGCTCTCCGGCACCACGAGATCCAAGCAGAGAAGAGTGATTTCTTTGGGTGTAATTTTTGTGGGTAAGCTCGCGGTCTCCAATAGCTTTTTCAATGGCGACTTAGCACAAGAGCAGACGGTCCTCGTATGCATGTCTTCCAGAATTGCCTTGCAGGTCCAAGTAGCCGATGGAGAGGATTCCTTATTGCTGTTGCAGGGGGCAAAGACGAGAGGAGTCCCAAGGCCACCAGCGGCTGGGTCCCACGCCAGGCTCCATGCCCTGTCGCCATGGCTTTTGAGCATTTTGAACAGCTTCAAATCGTTCACGACCTCCACGATGGAAGCATCGACCATCTCTTTCGAACACGGCATTGGGCGATTATTCATTACGAAGGCCTTGGTGTTGGCATTGTAAACAAAGTGAAATAGCGGATGAACTCGACTTATGGAAGAATAACCAGTGCGGATTCCAGGGTCAAAATTCCACAACCTAGTCACTAATCCTCCCAAGAGTGAGGTTGAGGGGGTTAGATCTTCAGAAATGTGCTTCTTGCCAGTGAAGAACATTATTCTAGGGTTAGAGATCTGGGGTTGGACATGGGAAGGAAGGGGGAAAATTTCGTTGGTGTAAGCTATCGTGGTTTTCGTAATAGGCTGTTCCACTTCCATAGCATTTTCGACGGTGACCACAGTACTCCCATTGGGAATTTTGTTGCAATTAAGTGCAATTTTACGAAGATTCTCTGGAATGGTGGTGTGGATGATTTCTTCCACCTCTATTGGAATATTTCCCTCTTTTGCTGTATCTACTACGTTGTCCTCCATATACTCTATTATCTCTTCTTCTTCATCATCCAGGTCGTGCCACTGCACCCAAGATTCTTGCGTCCTCTTCCAATTTTGCTCCATTCTATCGAGTTTTACTGTCAAATGCTCTAATTTGTCTAAAATCTTTTCCAGCAATAACAATTGTTGTTTGTTTAATCGTACCACACCTATGGAGAATCGGTGGCTCTGGATACCAATTATAATGAACCCTGATATATGTAAGTGATGGAAATGTAGTGTATTGCTGTAATGGTGGCTATGTGATGTAAGAACAGAGTATGAAAATGGAAATAGACTGGCTTTGTATTGCTACGGGATCTTCAAGGGTCTCTAACCTCCAAAATAGTAGGTTCATACAATAGCTTTTCCAAAAGATAAGAAGATTAACAGCTTTCTTTCCCTCATATACGAAAGCACTCCTGACACTATAACTAACTTCTAATGTTGATAAACTAACCTCACAGGCAATAGAAAATGACAGTAATATAAAGTGCACCGTTTTGGTGTTTTTAATCCCAAAACGGTGTGCATTACACAGACCCAACTACAGACTCTATTTATTACTCAAAACGCTGCGTATTGCAGCTCTTCACAGCAACTTCCCTTCAATCAATTCCCATGCAGTGCTCCATAATGCCCAATGATGTTGTTCCCACTTCAAGCTAAGTTTACTTTACCTCACACGATCTCTTCCCTAGCTGGCTAGCTGGGTTCCTAACAGAAACCCCAGAAGGAGAGGTTCAATCATTGTCTTCGGCTTCGACTTCGACTTCGACTTCCTACTCTGATAGCTGGAAGGAGCGCGTGTTCATCCCTACTTTCCTAGCAGGTTCCATTTCTTGTTATTCACAGTTGTTTAATTGCCTAGAAATCTGAACACTGCATAGAAACAAGAAGAAATTCTCAATCTTTTAGTTATCTTTTACTTTTTCGACGACAACAAGAGAAGCCCATCATTTCTAAACCAATCTTTCATATTGGGTGCAGTTTGGTATCGATAATCTGACTCAGCGAAATGGGAATTTATAAGTTATTGAGTTTTTGGGCAGGGATTGCTGGTGGAGGAGCTGGCTTAATGTTGAGGCATAGGAAAGTTGACGGTCTTGCAAAGACTTCTGCTACCTATGCCACCAATCTCGCCATTGTCACCGGTTGCTATTGCGGTAAGTTATTTATATTTTGATTTTGGTTATGTTTAGTTTCAGTCTGAGTCTTGTGGAACATTGAAGTGTTGTGATGATTCTGGATTATTGCTATACTTACTCATTTTTGGTTTATTAATGTGAGGATTTTTATTTTGATATAGACATACTGGATCCCCGTGTAGTCCAGCTTTGCTTAGATTCTATTAATAATTTAGAAAAAGAAAATCAAGTATGCAACTATTGCAAGAAAAAGAAAAGCCCCCTACAAAAACGAACTGCATCACTTGGATGCTTAGACTGTTCGAATGCCATAAGTCCAGGAAGCCATATAGAATAGAACTCCAAAGAATGTTATCCTTGGATGCATGCATTTATCCCTGTACTCCACATGTTTCTGATAGGCCACATCGTTCATCAAGGTCCGGTAAACCAAATCCCAAATATTTGGGATGATCTGGTACTTGAAGAATGCATGCAACGAGGAAGGCGGACGAGACTAGGTCGTGGCCAGTGGGAGTTTATGCACGAAGGGGTCTTCAGTAGTTACGCATTTAACGTTATTTTCCTTTTCGTTAGTTTCATTATGTTTTTATGCTCTGTTTCATGCTCTGCTTGATGAGCATTGTATTCGGTTCTTAGTCCGCACGTTTTCCTTTTATTTCGGGTTGCAATGTACATGACTCTGCTATTTAAGCAGACGTGAATTCTTAATGAGGGGCATCCAAAAAGTTAAGTCAAACCTGTGGTACATTCTCACCTGAAGAGAACAATTTATCGTAGCAAATATATTATCTATGTTTGGGACCTATCATTGGCCTCAGAGCCAGGTTTTTAATGGGAACCAATAAAGAGCGTATCGAGCAGTTGGAGGCCGAGCTAGGTGGAGTACAGGACGGGTTACATAGGATGGAGCTCGGCATGGCCGATAGGCTACGTCAGGTGGAAGAAACTCTCAACCACCTTTTCGATGTCTTGCTTGCCAACCAGGAAATTCCTAACCACCATCGAGACGGAAACGACAAGGGACGGATGGTGGTATCTTCCAAAATAGCAAAACTTGAATTCCCTCGATTTTCAGGAGATGATCCGACGGAGTGGTTCAATCATGTGAACCAATTTTTTGAGTTCCAGAATACCCCCAAAGCCCAAAGAGTTTCTTTGGCTTCTTACCACTTGGAAGGAGAGGCCAACCAGTGGTGGCAATGGATTCGCAGGACATTCCGAGAAGAAGGACGCGCTCTCTCATGGGAAAATTTTGAAGACGAACTCTGGGCTCGCTTCGGGCCTTCGGAGTGCGAAGATTTTGACGGAGCCCTTTCAAGGATTAGATAGACTGGTTCCTTGCGTGAATACCAGAGGGAATTTGAATGCTTGGGCAATCGAGTTAGAGGCTGGACAAAAAAGGCGCTTGTGGGATCATTCATGGGTGGTTTACGAACAGACATTTCGGACGGGATTCACATGTTTAAACCACAAACATTGAAAGAGGCCATCAGCTTCGCACGCATGAGAGATGACCAACTGGCGAGACAACAGAGATTCATAAGATCTCCACCTCCGGTGCGGGCCCCCCTAGCGCTTTCGCCACTGAATCGAGCAGCACCGACATCACCTGTTGCCCTAGTTCGACGTCTAAGTTGGGAAGAAATGCAATGAAAGCGACTTCAAGGCCTATGCTTCAACTGTAACGAACGATTTACCGTAGTGCATAAATGTCAGGGGCCCCGGATTCTCATGTTGGAAGGAGACGATGGCGGTGAAAACGTCGTCTGTGATGATGAAACTGAAGAACCAACAGGAGAGGAGAACCACGAGGGGCCTATCGATCCAGCAATTACGTTGCATGCATTAACAGGTTGGACAGCGCCCAAGACCATGCGAGTAGCTACCAGGATTGGTGCACACGACGTCATTACATTAGTAGATAGTGGGTCAACTCACAATTTTATTAGTGAGCGTATGGCCAACCAACTTCGATTACCAATGATACTGACTGAAGCCTTCACTGTGGGGGTAGCTAACGGCGAGAATCTTAAATGCCACGGGAGGTTCGATCAGGTACCAGTGAATCTGCAAGGCATCAAATTTTCATTAACTCTATATGCTTTGCCACTCAGAGGATTGGATCTAGTTCTGGGAATTCAATGGCTCGAACTACTCAGGTCCGTGGTTTGCAACTGGAAAAAGATGACCATGGAATTTTCTTGGGGGAACCAGACCAGACTATTGGTGGGAATCGATGGCCAAGATATTCAAGCGGCAACTCTTAAAGAAATATCCAAAGATGTTCGCCCAGGCCATACCATCTTTGTTTTGTGCCTACTGGTCACCAATAAAGACCCACAAAACTAGATACACTCGAGCATGCAAGCGGTGCTACGAGAATTTTTGGATGTCTTCACAGAACCTTTGAGCTTACCACCTATCTGCGAAATTGATCACAGCATTCGCTTGAGAGACGAAACCGAGCCAGTTAATGTGCGACCATACCGCTATGCGCATTATCAAAAAGAGGAGATTGAAAAACAGGTCCAAGAAATGCTAAACTCAGGACTTGTTCAACCGAGTACTAGCCCATTTTCATCGCCGGTACTATTGGTGAAGAAAAAAGATGGCAATTGGCGTTTTTGTACAGATTATCGCGCACTCAATGTGGCAACAATTAAAGATCGGTTCCCGATCCCCACTGTTGAAGACATGTTGGATGAACTCTATGGTGCCGCGTATTTTACCAAGCTCGATTTACGGGCTGGGTACCATCAGGTACGAGTAAATCTTCTTGATATTCCTAAGACTGCTTTTCGAACGCATAATGGACACTACGAGTACTTGGTTATGCCCTTTGGCTTATGTAATGCACCATCTACATTTCAAGCCATTATGAATTCTATTTTCTGTCCTCATCTTAGAAAATTTATCTTAGTTTTCTTTGATGACATATTGGTCTATAGTCCTACTTGGGGTGCACACTTAGTGCATGTCAGGCAAACCTTGGAGATATGGAGGCAACATCAATTCTTTGTCAAGGCAAGTAAATGCGCCTTTGGGCAACATGAATTGGAATATTTGGGGCATATTGTTACCAACCAAGGAGTCGAGGTGGACAAAAATAAAATAGCAGCAATGGTGGCATGGCCACGACCTACTAATATTTCAGATCTGCGTGGTTTTTTAGACTTGACAGGGTACTATCGAAAGTTCGTCCAAAATTATGGCGTTATAGCTCGGCCTCTTACCAACCTCCTCAAGAAGGTCCAGTTTGGTTGGACCGAAGAAGCTGAGACTGCTTTCCTAGCACTTAAGCAGGCCATGACATCAACCCCTACATTAGCAATGCCAAATTTCAACAACTCATTCACCATTGAGACAGATGCCTTCGGTGACAGAATTGGAGCTATATTATCCCAACAAGGCAAACCAGTGGCATTCATGAGTCGAGCCCTAGGAGTGACAAAGAAATCCTGGTCCACTTACGCCAAAGAAATGTTAGCCATCATTGAGGCTATACGTTTATGGCGCCCATACCTTCTGGGTAAGAAATTTTACATTCAAACTGATCAGCGTAGTCTCAAGTTTTTTTTTGGAACAACGGGTTGCCACACCAGAACAGCAAAAATGGGTAGCAAAGCTTCTGGGATACAACTATGAGATAATCTATCGCCCTGGACGTGAAAACTCAGCTGCTGATGCACTATCCCGTAAACAGGGCAATCCCATTCTCCACAAAATTTTCATTCCTCAAGTCAGTTTATGGGAGGAAATCAAGCAAGCCGCTGCGGCAGATCAGTACATCAATTCAAGGGGTCGTTTGGCAACTGACCAAACCGAAGGACCATACAAATGGCGTCATGGGCTACTTCTCTTCAACGACAAAGTTGTCATTCCAAACAACATAGCCTTACGCGGTAAACTCTTGCACGAAATGCATGATACCAAGGTGGGCGGACACTCTGGCATTTTACGCACATGCAAAAGATTGAGGCAGCAGTTCTATTGGCCTGGCATGCATAAATCAGTCCAAGAATACATCAAAGAGTGCGAGGTATGTCAAAAAGTCAAAACCGAAACACTAAATCCCGCAGGACTCCTTCAGCCGTTGCCCGTTCCATGCAGAGTCTGGGACGACATCACCTTAGATTTTATCGAAGGTCTTCCAACCTCCCAAGGCAAGGACACAATTATGGTGGTTGTCGACAGGTTGAGTAAATCACCGCATTTCCTTTCATTAACCTATCCATTTACTGCTAAAACAATGGCAGATAAATTTGTAGAGGGAATTGTCAAGCTCCACGGAATGCCCCAGACTGTGATTAGTGACCGAGATCCAATTTTCATTAGCAAATTTTGGCAAGAATTCTTCAAGATGTCGGGTACTAAATTACAGCTCAGTTCCACATACCACCCATAGACCGACGGACAAATGGAAGTCGTCAATCGCTACCTTGAACAGTACCTTCGCTGTTTCGTGCACCAGTGGCCGTGCAAATGGACTTCTTATTTACCTTGGGCGGAATATTGGTACAATACTACCTATCATATTTCTACAGGGATGACTCCATTCCAGGCACTATATGGCAGGCTGCCTCCCGCCATTCCATCGTATACAGAAGGACTATCAACATGTTCACGAGGTCGACCAACAATTAATCAATCGAGATGAACTGCTCCAACAACTGAAGAGTAACTTGGCCAGCTCAGTTAAACGCATGAAGCAAATAGCAGACCTCAAGCGGCGGGATATTTTGTTCGACATTGGCGAATGGGTGTTGTTGAAGCTACACCCTTACCGTCAACAAACAGCTTTCAAACGGGTCCATAAAAAATTATCTAGTCGTTTTTACGGGCCTTATGTAATCTTGCAGAAATGTGGACCAGTAGCGTACGGATTAAAATTACCGGAAGGCTCACGCATCCATCCGGTGTTTCATGTATCGCTACTTAAACGATACCGGGAGCATGACGGCCTTACAGAGCCACTGCAGACAGCGTTGCCGCCCATCTCAGATGAAGGAGTTGTAGAACTCGAACCACAAGCAATTTTGGACACTCGCTGGATCAAACATGGAGGCCAGCTTATCGAAGAAAGCTTAGTGCACTGGAAGCATCTGCCCATGGAAGACACCACCTGGGAACCCACGACGGCGTTACTGAACAAATTCTCTCCTACGATCCTTGAGGACAAGGATCCGCTGGTTGGGGGGAGTATTGATAGGCCACGTCGTTCATCAAGGTCCCGTAAACCAAATCCCAAATATTTGGGATGATCTGGTACGTGAAGAATGCATGCGGCATGCATGCAACGAGGATGGCGGACGAGACTGGGTCGTGGCCAGTGGGAGTTTACGCACGAAGAGGTCTTCAGTAGTTATGCATTTAACGTTATTTTCCTTTCTGTTAGTTTCATTCTATTTTTATGCTCTGTTTCATGCTCTGTTTAATGAGCATTGTATTCGGTTCTTAGTCCGCACGTTTTCCTTTTATTTCGGGTTGCAATGTACATGACTCTGCTATTTAAGCAGACGTGAATTCTTAATGAGGGGCATCCAAAAAGTTAAGTCAAACCTGTGGTACATTCTCACCTGAAGAGAAAAATTTATCGTAGCAAATATATTATCTGTGTTTGGGACCTATCAGTTTCCATGACTTATTACATCTCAAGAAAATGCAAGCCGACCAGAGACATTGGCTTTGGCTGTGAAAAAGGGCTATTCTGTTCGATGACATTGGAAAAATGTTGAAGGATGGCGTAGTCTTTGGAGATGATATTGTCTAAATTTAGTGTTTTATTTGTTTTGACAGGAGCACGTGAATTAATGAGAGCAGCTCGGAAAACAGGACCTGATGATCTATTGAACTCCGCAATAGCAGGTTTTGGTACTGGTGCTCTGCTTGGGCTTCTTCAAGGTTAAATTCAATGACTCTCTCTCTCTCTCTCTCTCTCTTCCCCAAAAAAGCTCGCGTGTTGTACATATATGTATGCATATGTTCTTTGTCAAAAGTACTCTTGGAACAATAATCTGCAGCCATGCTGGCTGCTTAGGCAGGTGCTCTAATTCACTTTCCAAATATAAAAATTTCTAGCCTGGAATTCTATTTGGTATTTTCTGTATGAAGTTTAAAACTAGTCAAGATGGGTGAGCCTGAATACAAACTTCAAGTATTTGTGGACATGGAACACAAAATCTTTTAATTTTGAGGAATCTCAAACCGAGCAAGAACATAATCTTTGGAATTGAGGACTTCATCCAGTTGGTTGTCCTGTAAAACATTGCTAAAGAGTGCATATCTGTTTACTTACTAATGCTCTTGGAGGGCATGGGAAGGGGGGAAAAGGTGGACGCTATAAAGAATGGTGCTGTGTAGGTCTAACAAACTTGGTTGCACTTAGAGAAATAAGAGGCTGCTACTTCTAGTCTGTTACCCTTTACTGCCATTTTTTAGCCTTGATCTTCCTTGTTCTACTTAAAATTATATATTTATACTGGTTTTTCTTTGGGACATTAGGTGGTCAAATTGCTGCTGTCCGTTACTCTATCATCTTTGCTATTGCGGGAACAATTGCAGATTTTGCAACATACAGACTAAATCCTCTCTTGAAAAGTTACAGTGAAGGGAATAGAGAGAATTCACAGAAGGGTGGCAGGTTGAAATGGCCGGAGTGGTCTCCCATCCAAGTGCTTGACGAGGAAGCCATTGCAGCAAAACAAGCCCGGGAACAGGAGCCTTATTCACAGAGGGCACTTGGCAAACTAAGCAAAGAGGAATCTTGAGTATAACTTTAGTCGTCTACTTCAGATTCCTGAATCGGTTAATAAAAATTTTTTTGGTGTTTGTTTGTCCAGTCGATGGAATGACTAAGAGTAAACAATTTTGACAAAAGTTGTTTTGTTTATCGCAGTTAGAGTACTGGCAATGGTCTATCTTTTGCCAAGTCTTAAATTTGATTAAAAGTTGAGATTTTGGCTGAAGCCAAAGCCATCGGAGATATCAATCTACATTGAACCATCCATCTCAAAATTAAAATAATAATATAATATTATGTATTTTAATAATTTTTTTTTATATTTTGTAAATACATTTTGATATATTAATTAATAATTTAATTTTTAGTTAAAATTATTATTTTTTAATTATTTTTTTCCTCAACCTAATTATCCAATAAATACACTCCAACAATAGAAAGAGGGGAACTGAACAGTAGAAATTCAAATTTAGAGAATAGTTTGACTATATTGTATCTCAAAAGTTGAGCATTGGAGTTTTGACTGCCCACTTTAGTAAAAGTTAAGCAAAATTTGACTAGGCTTACTGCCTAGGCACTAGCAAATGCCAGTCGTGTATGTGTGCAGATTCAAATAGCAAATGCCAGTCGTGTATGTGTGCAGATTCAAATAGCAAATGCCAGTCGTGTATGTGTGCAGATTCAAACTCTCCAATGCTACAAATATTGGCTATAAATGCAATATGGATACATTAGCAAAAGACTAAAACAGAACAACACAGCAGGTCTTTCTCATAAGAATCAAAACTTGCTAGAAACTATGTCATAACAATAACCTTGGCACACTTGGATGGAATATTAAAATCCAAGTTTAATGGCGCATCTGCTAAAGCATTCGATTCAATCCACCTTACAAAATCATCCGATTGGCAGATGCCCAACAACTCAGATTTGGCAGCCAGACCTATAACACTAGTCCAATATAATAATAAGTAAATCCACATTTTAGACAAGTTAAATGAAGTTACAAAATCTGAATCTTGAAACAATGTAACATTAACTTTGTGATCATGAGTTCGTGATCATTAGACGGTGCCAAGCATGCATAATGTGCCACTATATATACTGATAAAAACAAGTGATACTATATATGAACTATCAAAAGAAATTTAATGTATACTTCCTGAAATTTAATGTAGATCTAAGATAGTATCTTTAATCACCTAGCTAGAAACTATAGAAAAATTAAACATTTATGGTTATATATTCAGCTCAAGGCTAGGTCTTACTCATACTAAGTAGAACCCTTGCTCTCTATTTCATATCCAACCTGGTCACTGGTATAGATAATGACCTGCTTTCATCCCTCATCACACTGAAGAGACCTCTATCCCTTCCCGTTGCCTTCAAGTGCTTACATACCCGAAATTCATTTCACAAGGCACATTGTCTTTTTAAAATTGTAATTCATTAATAAACTTGTAAGAAATACCAGGCAATGACTTGGCATAACTTGATACATACGAATGAATACGTTAGTCAACCCAATGGCAAATGAATACACAGTCAGATACAAAGATTGAAAAATATATTATCAATGAATACCAGGCAGTGCCCCAATTAGAGGGAAAAAGAAGAAGCCATTATTTAGAAACATATATATCATTTTAAGCAAGTCAATTTTATTAAAAAGTCCAAAGCGAAGCAACTCAAGTACATATACGAACAAAGCACCCAACTAGCATTTTCCGAAAACAATATTTAAAGTCCAACAGATAATAAGCAATCATTATCAGTCAATCGATTTTTCTTGATAAGCCATTATCAGTCAAGATACCAACAAAAAGAAATAGATGTCAGACCGGATACGAGTTCAAAGGAGGGGAAAAAGCAGTTCAATTTGCTGAGAAAGTAGAAGCAACTAAGATAGAGCAACGAGCAAGCATAAACGGAAGGATGCCAGCAGTTTCAAATGTAAAGATACTACGATCCTAGAAACTGGATGAAAGGTATAGTCGTCGTTTAGAAATACATTGGGCTTGTATGTTATTTACCAATAAAAAAAAAAAAAAAAAAGCCAACTTAGTTATTTTTACACTGAACCCCTTCCATAAAAAAACAACAAAATCAGACACCAAGAAATAGATTAAAGTGGAACTGAACACGCCAGTTTCAGGTAATTTACCCACATTATAGTAGCAAAGGAAGTATGTCTTCTTCAATGAAGATGAAAAAAGATAGGAAAGAAAAGAAAAAGGAGTATTTCGCTCACATATAAGTCAGGGAATTAAATATCACACATACCTAAAAAGCTCTCATCAATGATACCATCAAGGTCTAAGTTTCTATTGAGCTTCAAACTTGAGAGTTGACTTTAATCTGAAGTTCAGCCAGAATACTGCTGACCTCTGTTCTAATCATTTCCAAAATATAAAGTTGGTACATAATATAACAAAAGCAACAAGCACAAATTAAAAAGCAGCTAAAACATATAGATACCCAAGTGGAGAAAACATGAAGGCACCTTCTACAAATTTATGAACATAAAAAGGCAAAGCCTATAGAAGTAGCAGATTCTAAATAAGTCCACTAATAACATGAAGCAATAAACAATTCAACCTTATGGAGCATGCCAAGATTTATCATGTACTTTAACTAGCACAAATGGAGGCTGGTAATAAATACCACAAATTCTGACAAAAGCATTCAGGGGAAAGTTGAACTCAAATCCCTAATCAAGCGAACAAAGACATACAAATCCAAGGATCTATCACAAAGATACTATAAGCAAGCAAACACAATATCAATGATATCCTTATCTTTGTGAAAGAAAAATGCAAACATTCACAAAATCATAGTAACAGCACACAATTGGTAACAGAACCAAATCTTGAACCAGAAATTTCAACATAAAACTTAACATAATAACATTCCAATGGCCACATCGTGGTGATTAAACACACCCATCAAAGTAAGTCGAATTATATTGCAAGCATAATCCACATAGCTAACAATAGAAATGCCAAGTCTTAATAAGCAAACCATATATGCCAGTAACAATAAGTCTTTAGGCCTTGTATGGTTACACAAATGAGATGAGAAATTTGTGAATAGTAATTGTAATGATTAGATGAAAAAATGAAAAATTGAAATTGAAAAATCTTTGTGTTTGAATGGTGTTTGAATGTTGAGATTAGATGAAATGAGATGAGATGAGATGATTTCAAAGGTTTGTGAAACCAACCAGGCCTAAGACCTCGTTTGGTTACACAAATCTGTTGAAATCCCTGCCTTGCTGCTCAACCTTCAGTGGGTAACTGCATTTACAATTACAAATTGAATGCAATTAAATGCATTCATACAGGCGAGGCGCCTATAAATTGAAGCTCCATGTGAAAGCTTTAGACAAACCCAAGAAATAAGAGAAAAGAGAGAGAGCCGGGAGAGTTCTAAGAGAAAATAAGAGAGTTGAGTTGAGTGAAATGTGATCCTCCTCCTCTGTAATATTTTCTTGTGTTCCACTATTTATTAGTAAAGTTCTTTTCTGTGGATGTAGGCAGTTGCTGAACCACGTTAAATTCTTGGTGTCACTGAGTGCATGTGCGTACTCTTTTATTTCCACTTTTATTCCATCCGCTGTGTTGATTTCCCCAACAAGTGGTATTAGAGCTATTGTTGGGAGGAGTTTTTTTTTACAGAAAACCCGCTTTTAGTGCGTTGATCAGTTTGCAAATTTGAGCATACCACTGTGTTCGTCTCATCGAGACAAGAAAAACGGTGAAAATCAGAGGCCAAACGGACATTGCACGCTCCCCCACGCGCCGTTTGAAGATCGGAAAGTGAAGTCCACTCTCGACATGCGCCCCACACGCTCAGGAGAGGATCGAGCACGTTACCCCTACGCACCACACGCGCTCCAAAGGTGTCTAGCGCATGTATCCCATGCGCTTATTTGGCGCATGACTTGCACGTGCTGCACGCGCAACAAAGTTCCTATTTCGGTTCTTTTGCTCATTCCTTGTGCTATCTGAGTCTGAATTTTACGAAACAAGACTCATTTCCAACAAAATCAGACGTTCTGGACACAATGGTACTGTCCATTTTGCAATATTCCAGCTCAAAGATCTTGTACTTGCATTTTGTATTTAGAATTAGTCTAAATCCATGGAGGATTTAGCATTAGGTGCCATGATAAAGCTGACTGCCTCAAACTACAGTCTTTGGAGACCACAGATGGAGGATCTCTTGAACTGTAAAGATTTTTCTGACCCCTTGGAAGATGAAGGGAAGAAACCAGATGAAGTTACAGATCAAGTGTGGAAAAAGATGCACAAGAAGATTATCAGTCAAATCAGGCAATGGATTGACCATAGTGTCTTTCACCACGTGGCCCAGGAGATAGATGCATATAACCTCTAGAAAAAGTTAGAGGATATGTATCAAGTTAAGACTGCTTGAAACAAGGCCCTCTTGATGAGATGGCTTGTTAACTTGAAGTTGAAAAGCGACACCTCTGTTGCCGAGCACACTAACGAGTTTCAAAACCTAGTTAACCAGCTCGGGTCCATCAAATTGAATCTTGGCGATGAAGAACAAATGTTGCTACTTCTCAGGTCATTACCAGACAGTTGGGAGACGCTGGTGGTCTCCCTAAGTAACTCCTCCAGATGTCAAACTTACCATGACAATGGTTAAGGATGCCTTATCCAGTGAAGAGGCCAGACGAAAAGAGACAAGCATGAATCAAACTTATGTCCTTGTCACTGAGAGTTGAGAAAGGCCTCAAGGTAATGATAGAGGGAAAAGTGGAGGCAGAAACAGAGGGAAGTCTCAACCACGTGGAAGGTCTAGTAGTAGCAGGAACCAGCAGACGGATAACATGAAGTGTTACCATTGTGGCAAAGAAGGCCACATGAGGAAACACTACCGCAAGCTTTTAAGGGAGCAAGGTCAAAGCAGTAAGCTGAAGAAAGAGGATGGTGAAACCCATGTCACTCTTTCGGGTGATGTGGCAATACTCTCCACCAGTGACGAGACGTGTCTACACGTTGCAAGCCACGATGTTGAGTGGGTGGTAGACATAACAGCATCATACCATGCCACTTCCCATAGTGAATTTTTCACTACGTACAAAGCATGAGACTTTGGTACAGTAAGGATGGGGAACGCTAGTTCCTCGAAGATCGTGGGAGTTGGCAAAGTGCAGATAAAAACCAACGTTGGTTTCACCATGGTGTTGAAAGATGTTCGACACATTCCTGACCTTCGACTCAACTTGATATTGGAAACAACCCTTGATCGACAGGGCTATGATAGCTACTTCAGCAAAGGAACTTGGAAGCTATCACAAGGTGCCATGGTTGTCGCCCGAGGATATATTTGCGGTATGTTGTACAAAACCCATGTGAAGATTGGTTTTAATAGCCTCAATGCAGTGGAAGACGAGGCATCACCGAATCTGTGGCACAAGAGACTCGGACACATGGAAGAGAAAGGGCTGGATACGCTTGTGAAGAAGGCACTCATCAAAGTTGCCAAAGGAACAATGTTAAACCCTTGTGAGTACTGTTTGTTTGGGAAACAATGAAGAGTCTCATTTAATTCCTCTACTAAGAGAAGATCAGAGTTGTTGAGTCTGGTACACTCTGATGTATGTGGTCCTATGGAAGAAGAGTCATTGGGACGTAACCGATATTTCGTGACATTCATTGATGATGCTTCACGAAAGGTCTAGATATATGTTTTGAAATCAAAGGATCAGGTCTTCGAGCACTTCAAGAATTTCCAAACCCTAATGGAAAGAGAGACGGGAAAGAAGTTGAAGTGCCTGCGAACGGACAATGGAGGAGAATATGTTACTAAAAGGTTCGCTGCATACTGCTCTGATCGCGATATTCAAAATGAGAAGATGGTCCCATATACCCCTCAGAACAATGGTGTAGGCGAAAGAATGAATCGAACCATCATTGAAAGAATAAGATGCATGCTCAGTATGACCAAGTTACCAAAGCCATTCTGGGGTGAAGTTGTTCGTGCTGCCTGTTACCAGATCAACAGATCACCTTCTGTACCTCTGGAATTTGAAGTTCCTGAGAAGGTTTGGTATGGAAAAGATGTATCTTACTCTCACCTAAGAATATTTGGGTGCAAAGCCTTTGCACACGTATCCAAGGAGCTGAAACAGAAGCTCGATGTCAAGTCAACTCCATGTATCTTTGTTGGATATGGAGATGAAGAATTCGGATACAAGTTATGGGATCTAGTGACAAAGAGAATTGTCAGAAGTAGAGACGTTGTGTTTTATGAAAACCATAACATAGGAACTGAAGCTTCCTCGATGTCAGTAGAGCTTAGTTCTTATACTCCAAATCCTGCACCATTACAGTTTTCCACAAATAATGAGGATATGCAGGATCGAGATCCAGAAGCAGAAGAAGAAGCTCAGGGTGTCTAGCAAGGGGAGCAAGAACCCTTTCCACCAGTAGCTGGTGTACCACCACAAGGATTAGATGGTGATGAACCTCCTTTGGTTGATGAAGCTCAACCAAGAAGATCGGCAAGAGGCCTCCTACTGATTCCGTCAATGAGATATCCGGAATCAGACTATATTTTGCTTACTGATGAGGGGGTGCTGGAGAGCTTCCAGGAAGTTCAAACTCATGCTGATAGAAGCCTATGGGTGTAGGCAATGCTAGAATAGATGAGTTATTTGCAGAAAAATCATACATATGAGTTGGTAAAACTTCCTGGAGGAAAGAAAACCCTAAAGAACAAATGGGTGTTCAAGCTGAAGAAAGACGGCCAAGGAAAGCTGATAAAGCACAAGGCCAGAATGGTTGTCAAGGGATTGCAACAGAAGAAGGGAATCAGTTTTGATGAGATATTTTCTTCGGTGGTGAAAATGATGTCGATCCGAGTCATACTCGGATTGGTCGATAGCTTGAATTTGGAACTCAAACAGATGGATATGAAGACAACCTTTCTCCATGTAGATTTGGAGGAGGAAATCTATATGGAGCAACCAGAAGGGTTTGAAGCTCCAAGGAAAGATCACTTAGTCTACAAGCTAAAGAAGAGTCTCTATGGCCTCAAGCAAGCGCTGAGGCAATGGTACAAGAAGTTCGACTCATTCATTTTGAGTCATGGTTACAAGAGACTTGTTGTAGATCAGTGTTTCTATGTTCGGAGATTCCAGGATGACAAGTTTGTCATACTCCTTCTTTACGTTGATGATATGTTAATCGTTGGTGAGGATAGGTCCATGATTAACAAACTAAAGAAGGAACTATCCAAGTCCTTTGACATGAAGGACTTAGGCCCAGCACAACAAATTTTGGGTATGGAGATTGTTCGTGATAGGAAAGATAAAAATGTGTGGCTATCACAACAAAAATATGTTGAACGGGTTATCAGACATTTCAACATGAGAGATGCTAAGCCAGTCAATACTCCACATGCTAACCACTTCAAGTTGAGCAAGAGCTTGTGTCCTTCTTCAAAGAAAGAGATTGAAGAAATGGAAGCAGTCCCCTACTCTTCAGCAGTAGGAAGTCTAATGTATGCAATGGTTTGTACCAGACCAGATATTCCTCATGTTGTAGGCATGGTGAGCAGATTCCTTTCAAATCCAAGAAAGGATCATTGGGAAGCAGTCAATTGGATTCTCATGCACCTGAAAGGTGCATCGAAGATATGCTTGTGTTTTGGGGGAGCTAAACCAATTTTAGAAGGCTATACAGATTCAGATATGGCAGGAGATCTGGATAGCAGGAAATCTACTTCGGGATGTCTCTTCACCTTTGCAGGAGGAACGGTCTCTGGGCAGTCCAAATTGTAGAAGTGTGTTGCTTTACTACAACAGAGGCAAAATACATTGCCGCAATGGAAGCTGGGAAAGAGATGTTGTGGATGGAGTGTTTTCTCCAAGAACTAGGGGTTAGTCAAGAAAACTACAAGGTACATTGTGATAGTCAAAGTACTCTAGACTTGAGCAAAAATTTCATGTATCATTCCCACACCACGCATATTGACATCTGCTATCATTGGATACGCGAAGCGATGCAACAACAGTTGTTGAAACTTGTGAAGATCCATATGAAAGAGAATCCACTGGACATGCTGACGAAGGTGGTTACAAGTGAGAAGTTTGAGCTATGCAGAGACATAGCTGGGATAGATAGCATCTAGGTAAATGGGCATGGAGGGGGAGAATTGTTGAAATCCTTGCCCAAGCAAGCAGTCAATGCTGCTCAACCTTCAGCGGGTAATTGCATTTGCAATTACCATTTGAATGCAATTAAATGCATTCATACAGGCAAGGCGCCTATAAATTGAAGCTCCATGCGAGAGCTTCAGACACACCCAAGAAAGAAGAGAAAAGAGAGACAGCCGGGAGCTTTGAGAGAAAAGAAGAGAGTTGAGTTGAGTGGAATGTGATCCTCTTTCTCTGTAATATTTTCTTGTGTTCCACTATTTATTAGTGAAGCTTTTTTCTATGGATGTAGGCAGTTGCCGAACCACGTTAAATTCTTGGTGTCATTGAGTGCATGAGCGTACTCTTTTATTTCCTCTTTTATTCCTTACGCTGTGTTGATTTTCCCAACAAAATCATCTCATCTCATCTAATCATTACAACTTTCTCAAACTATCATACAAAATACAATAAACAATTCAATTTTTTCAAATCCCAAAACAAAAATTATATTATAATAATATTTATTCAACTTTCATCTCATCTGTGTAACTAAACAAGACCTGAGTCTTCATCAGCAAGAAAACCATGTACAATCCAACAAAAACTAGTGTATCACAAAAAACTAATCCAACCGCTCCTGCCATTACCAATCTCATCCGCATCCACATAACCCCTCATGATACATTCTATAACTCTCCATCCCCATGAGCCCCACAAATCATAAATAGAATAAAGCACAAGTACCATGGCTGAATGCCCACGTGACATGATTTATGTTTTGCATTGTTTTAATAAATTTAGAGTGTTATATATTAATTTTGATAGTTTATGATACGCATTATAAATGCATATTAATTTATGGAAGGTGAAAAGTATTGTTAGATGTTAACTTTGATAGTTTATATTTAAATGTCTTACTTTCTTTTCAGATATATTTTAGAACATATATCTATATTTTGAAGTATAAAAGCATACGTGAAAAGGATCTTCAAAAACTAATTGTCATTTCAAATAATTGTTTGATTAACTAATTGTCATTTCAAATAATTGTTTGATTTTAGGTTATGATATCTATTTAAAGAGGAGAATATTAAATTCAAGGAGGTAGAAAAATACTATATATGAAAGTATAACAAAACATTATCACTCACATGACACATGAGGGAGTGAGATGATTTCACAAATATATAAGTATGCAAGGCTCGTATGTTATGACGTACTTTATGATCTCTCTTTAATTTTTTTTCTTTTTTGATAGAAAGTTTGAACTTCATTGCAAGGAGGTACTTTGATTTGTTGGGGCAAAATGATTACCTCTGCAAGTTATTCCAACCTCCAACCGCATTTACTTGGTTAAAATAGTTCATTCTGCTGCTTGACAACTGGGTTGGTCTAACTTCATACAGTACAATACAATTGTTTTTTAGTGACGGTTGGAAAATTGTGACAGTCCCTAAACCGTCACTAAAAGGCATTTTCTGTGACAGTTTTTGGAAACTGTCACTAAAGACAGACAATAATTTTTTTACGTTCAAACGTATGAGAAATTTACGTTCGAACGTCACATATACGTTTGAACCTTGTGGTTGTTTACGTACGAGCGTGAAATGTTTTGGCACAAACGTTCAAAGTTATTAATTAACGTTCGAACGTGAAATGTTTGCGCCAACGTTCGAATATTAATTAATAACGTTCGAACGTTCATTGTAAATTAAAATTAAATATGACTCTAATTTAAAACTTATGTGGTTTTCATTGTGCATAATTTGTGAACAAGTCTAAAAAATTGACTTGTATATATTTATATATACACAATTTGTAATATATAAATATATATTTATGTTTATATATATTTGAAGTGCAGTGATTTAGTATTAAAGTTGGAAAATATAACATTAAAGAAGATTAAGAATTGAAATTAAAAAACGATAGAAATATTCAATAATATTTTTCTTTACAAATTTTAAAAATAAAATACAAAATATGATAGAATTTAGTAAACAATCAGATGATAATGTTGTCTGCGAAAGTCGAACTCTGTACCTCCTCAGTCAAGGTATCAACCTTGTCGTTGAGGATAGTTACACGATGGGTGAGCTCGGCAATAGAAGCCGATATAGCCTCAAGCGATCGATCGATCTTATGATCAATATGCGCAGTCAGCTGTGAGATGACCGCATCAACCAAAACAGGCCGCACATCTCCTGCAAATGTACTCGGCATATGCTGACTACTACTCCCCACATGACCTGGCTCAGGCTACGTCGGTTGATTAGGACATCGTATGGGAGATTATTTGTGGAGATGATGCTCTCCTCGTAACGGATCCTCTCAAAGATGTGCAGTGACAAATCTATGGGATCTCCACGTGCCACTCGTATAAAAAACTATGTCTGAAGCTGACTAAATGTGGTTTTATGTGCCATAGGATCCACATGTGTTGCAACAATAAGGTGCAACATGCGGAAGAAATGTAGCAGATGGTTCTGGTTGAAGGTGTTCTTCAGCTCGATCTGCATGCGGTCCCTCCCAGTGAGGATGTAGAAATTCTCGTCTCGGTCATCATCCCAAGCCTCGACGCTAGTATCCTCGGCCTCAGCATGGTCTGCATCTCTGGCTGATGCTGGCTCAAATGGGCGGCCATTAGATGATGTGGAAGTGCCTACATCCTCATGAGGTTTAGCGTGCACAAATGTTTCAACTCCTCGACGAATCCCGAGGTGCCCGCCGATGACATCTGGTGATATCTCAATGGAAACACCACGTACAGTTACGGTGTGAGAGGATGCGTCCTGAGGCATGTCACACATCCCCATATAGAACTCTTAAACCATTGAGAGGTATACCTTCCTCCTTAATGTGCAGATATTTCCCCAGCCTCTATTGAGGAAAATATCTCTCAGGTTCGTCTGCTCCCATATGAGTTTGTCAAACTCATTAATCAGGATCTCTCGCTCTACCATAACAGTACGAGCCCCAATACCAGCAGTGTCCTGAGTGGCTCCTTCCCTTCTTTGTATCCTAGTATGTAGAGGATGAGTCATATCTTGAAAATAGAAAAGGAAGAAAAATTATTTACAATAATGCATTTTTTTGTGTTAATTTTAAGCTGCTCTATCTTAATGTTCGAACGTTTGCCAATATATTCATCAGCTCGAAGACTTAAATCGGAAAATTCAGAAGTGAGGTGATGAATTGCAGTTGTGTCAGGGTACCAGGCCTGATTAGAGGGTCCATTGTTGGAAGTCATAAAATATTGGTATTAATTTGATTGGTTCGCTTGATAAGCCTGGTAAAAACGATGAAAACACTGCAATGCAGTGTATGCTACCCATTTGCACACTTGACAGGTGGGGCAGTTACCATTTGAAGTTGAATTACTTTCGGCATTTCCACCTTCGCACCCTCTTGAACTTGAATAGTTTTGGTTTGAGTTCTATGTGTTGGAACTTGAAGCTACAGACGAAGCAGATGAGCCACAACCATGGCCACAATTATTGTGGTTGCAAGATATTGTGTTGATTGAAGCAGTAGCCAAGTCAAGGGCTGGGTGTTGTTTCTCATTCCAAAGTTCATAGTTTAGGAGATGACCGTACACCTCTTGAATGGTCGTTGGATCAAGGTGAGTGGTGAGGGATATGATCAATGGATCATATTCAGGACCCACATCTGCAAGTATATAGTTGACGACTTCATAGTCAGTGAGTGGCTGTCTAATGGCAGCCAAGGTATCTCTATAGCTTTTTATTTTCTAAAAACAAGCAGCAGCTGAAAGATTGCTTTTCTTGGATGAAGCAAGACTAAGTCGTGAGTTCATGACACTAGCTTGAGATTGAAGAGAGAAGGTTTACTCCAAAGCAACCCATACTTCATGAGAGGTGTGTAATTTGACGAACTGAGCGAACACTTCTTCAGAAAGGGAAGAAATAGGTGCAAAGAGCAAGAGTTGATCTTGCTAATACCATGCAACATATTCTAGATTGGGGATTAAAGTTGGAGAAGTGTTGTCGGTAGTAGAGGTTGAAATCATAGGTGGAGGTGGGGGGTGAGAGCCATCAACATAGGAATAAAGACAATGGCCATTGAGATAGGGTAGAAACTGTGCTCTACACAATAGATAGTTTTCACGAGTAAGTTTTATGGTGAGAAGGTGGGAGATATTGGTAAGGATAATGGGTGAAGGCATTTGGGCACTGGAGGAAGATGAAGACATTGTTGAGAAAAGAAAAAAAAAATAAGGAAGAAGACGATGTTGGTTAGTTTTGGTTATGAAACCTTAAATCACCACTTGTCCCAAAAGCTTAAGCTAATAGGAAGAGGTCGATTTTAGTATTTATATTTATGTCTTAACACTCCCCTCACATGTGGGCCAGACTCCCCTTCAATGAGTGGGCCTAACACATGAAATATTTAATTAAATGAGGTAGAGTGTAAAATCAAGATTCGAACTCAAGACCACTGCTCTAAAACTATGTGAACCAGAGTACAAGAAAATGTATTGTCTTTATTCATCCAAGATAGTTCATGGTGGTGTAAGACTTTAAATATAATCCCATGAGTTGTGGGATATGAGAAAATTGTACAAAAACAATGGAAAGACACTAATGATCAGCTTGATCTACGGTGGTAGCTTGATCTTTGGAGGTTGACTATCTGGATTGCGGTCTTTGGAGTGATTCGTGGCTTGAGCAGTGGGTCTGCTGACAGCCTATAATGTAGTTGATTAAAATGGCATTGATACTTCTATATTTATGTTGTCATTTGATATGTTTGGCATTGAGTTCTTATATACTCAGTGTTCTTGTAAAACACTTAAAAATTAGTTAATTATAACTCTATCAAGTAATTACGTAGTACTATTTTAAAACAACATGATTATGCAGTACTATGTTTTTAAAAAAATGGTTTGGTCACCATTTTTTCTGTCAATAAACTAATGGGATTGGTTCAAAAGACTAGTTATAATAAAAATGTTTCTAGTTACTGAAAACACTATCCATCATCAAATAGAATCAAAAGTGTAACTGAGCACCAAGTTTCATATTTGATCACAATAACTAATTGTTCATAATCAAATTCATACACAACAAACTGTTATCTCTATCATGACATTTCCATGGAAAGTCAATATATCTAATGAAATAATAGTAACACGAGTATATAAGTCACTAATTGACCTCCTTCACATTTCAGTCCAATAACACTAATTATTCAAAATAAATTCATTGATAATTGACCATTGTTACTATCATTAAAGATACTACAAGAAAGTCAATGCTACATACATATAAAGTTTTTTAAGCTTCCAAATAACAAAATAATAACCGTCAAATATAAGATCTTCAATCAAGTTGGAGCACCTTTGCAACCAATAAGGATTAATATAAACAAGACTAATGACACTAAAAAAAAAAATGATGTAAGTTACTAAGAAGCTTGTATGGAAGACCACAGGATCTACTTCATACCATTTTTTTTCACTTGCATTTGAAGACTGTGGTTGTGTTGGATATGACACATCTACTTTGCCGCAACTTTTATCTAGTGGTGGTCCGCAAAGAAATTGGTTTCCTTCATAACTGCTTTTCTCAAATGTTGCAAATTGTGCTTTCATATCTGGAACTTTACCTGATAAGTTGTTGTTGGCCACACTGAATACCTCGAGAAAGGTGAGATCAATCAGTGTTGAAGGAATTTCTCCACTCAAACTATTATGAGAGAGATCTAGACTTTCCAAGGGAGTCAACTTTAAAAATGATTCAGGAATTGTACCAGTCAACTGATTATAAGATAAGTTCACTGCATGCAATGAAGATATTTGTCCCAATTCCGATGGGATGCCGCCTGTTAGTTTGTTGCATGACAAATCCAATCCAGACATGTAACCAAGGATAGAACCCTTATAAGAACTATGCCTATATTTTGTTACAAACTCGATCTCCACTTCTACATCAACATATCTAAGAAATCGGTAAGCGTTAAGCGTTAAAATCCGAGCCTAAGAAACCTTTATATGTGTAAGTTGGTTCTCTAGCCCAACCAACATCATCAACTTTTCCACTAAAATAGTCAACACTAGGTGCCGCTGTCTTCCCAAAATATATTTTCTTGAAGGTGAAAATCTATCTCTCAAGTGTCTCTCTAATCCCAATATTTTAAGTTGTGGAACATATGGATGTTGTTCTGGCTTTTTGGCTTTCCCAATATCTCAATATTTTAATCCCAATATCTCTCAAGTAGCACATTGCACCATCGATGGGATAATTTCGGATGAACAATGACAACAACAAAAATTAATAGAACAACTACACTAGATCTAAGATTTGCTGACAATGTAATATTACTTCTGTTATATACTTTGATGTATTTTTCTAACATAAGCTAAAAATTGCATTCGTTCAGTTGGAAAGGATCCCGTCAATTCATTGCGGACAAAATTTAAAGTCTTTTAAGGATTTGACGGCAATAATTGATTCAAACTAATTAGTGTCGTTTAAAGAATTTTAACTAAGATCTAATACTAATTTTCAAGTTCTGTAATATTCATGCATGACAACATCTTCCAATATGTAGTTAATTTATTAATTTAATTTCTTATGAAATAAAGAAAAAAAATCATATAAGAATGTATTTATAAGAAGAAACTTAGCGATTTAGAACTTATAAACTAAATATGCAAGATTCAGTCTTTTATTCATAATAAAGAATTCAAAAATAATAATCATGAATATATATATATATATATTTATATATATATATATATATATATATATATATATATATATATATATATGAGAGTGAAAAAAAATAATGACAAATTAAACAAAGTAATGATCAGGAGTACTAGTGCTGCATGTAATTGAATAGTTTGGAGAACACGTAGATTTAAAGAAATTAATCCAATATAAAGGCTAAAAGGCTTATAACACGTCAATATTCATCTCTAGAAAAATTAGTTTAATTACATGCAGAAAAATCCCAATCAAAGCTAGAGCTTATTATATATTATATGTGATCAACTAAAATCATAAGCACAAAAACACTTAAACTCGTAAGTACTATTAATTAGGGACAAATTTATATACGAGAGTATAAGACCCAAAACCACCGCGTGATTATTCGAGACTCATCAGTACCTTTGAGTTTGGGGATGAAAGTGATCCATTCAGAAACGGTATAAATTAAAATGACTAAAATAGTAGAATATAATTACCTTCAACATGAAAGACTTGATGTCATAATTAGGGATGTAAGGTTACTTAGAGATGGTATGATGCTGTAGCCAAACCTATTCCCATCGAGGATCAATGTCTCCAAGTTTCTCAGTACCGCTAGCCTTTCGAAACCTGCAAATTAAATTAAGAAAATAACTTTTTTCATTGTCGATCCTTTTTTAAAACAAAATAAATTTATCAATTAAATAAGCTCGCACTTGCCTTGATTTGGGAGGGTACCATTGTAAAAATTGGAGCTTATATCCAGCGTGTTCAAATTTCTCAACGTAACTAATTCTACATTAATAATCCAAGTTGACAATAAAGTTATAAGATTATTAGATATGTAAGTGAATGCTCTGATTTAAAATATATAATTAGATGGAAGAGATCACTTTAATTACGTACCTTGTGCTGGAAAGTATCCCTCCAAATTATTCTGAGTAAGATTTAAAGTCTTGAGCGAAGTGGTAACACCCAGAGATTGTAGAATGCTAATGTCATCAAAGAAGTTGTAACCAAGGTTTAAAATTTCCAGATTCCTTAGGGTTGAAAGCTTTTCAAATCCTGCAAAATATATCTTAAGAAATAGATACAGTTTACAGATTGAGTGAATATTAATCTATATATATATCTGAGTGGGTTTAGAATCTTTGAGTGGAGCTATATAATTTGCGTATACCCTGAATACAAATTTATATCTCCTGGCTGCCTATTGAAAGTGAAACACATGCTTTAACGTTAGCTTAGCTACTTATACTTACAAAATTACAACTTGTAAAATTACAAAAGTATTTATAATTAAAGACCTTTTATATATAAAACTAGTATGTGTTTCGAACAAAAATAACACTTAATGAGGTAATTTTTTGTTGAAATAATTCAAACTTTTCAGGAATGATATACAAAGGCATTATTACAAATAAGATTAAAATTAAAAGTAATAGACACAATATGTGAATTTCAGAATATTATATATTAAAACTCCTCATTCCTCACAACATACGTACCTTCATCTGGTATGCAACCATGGATTGCATTAAAGGATAGATCAAGACTTCTTAACTCCTTGAAAGGCTCTAATAGAGACACATTTAACAACCATCGATGTTCCTCATAATATTTCTGAGTTTCATAATCAAAATAATGAGGATCCTGCATGAAATTGTCGAGGGACAGTTCTATCAGATGACCTGTGGTGGAGTTGCACGTGACCCGTTCCCAACCACAACAATCACTCTTCTCATGGTCGACCCATGAACGAAGAAGATCATAATCTGAATTATAAGCTCTGGTTGACGGAATAGATATAATAAGAAATGACTTCAAGTGAAGCAGACTAATTCTCTCTTCGTCCAAGCAACCCATGTACTCACGAGTTTGAACAAAAACCACTAAAACCCAAAGCAAAGTCCTTATTGAGAAATAATATTGTAAGACACCCATATTCATTTCTATATAAAATCTGCTTGTTTTGGCTGTTCTATTGTGAGTATCGTGGCTTTCGACAACTCGAATATATATAAGAAAAATGGAACACGGGACTTAATTAAGAGTGTGTTAGAGTGGCTGAAATTGAAAGTTAGGAGCTATATTGACTTGGACTAATTAATAATTAGACCCATATCTTACGCATGCATGCAGTAGTGGAGATCACTAGTACTCATGATTTAGTTATGGTGATTTTACAATTGAAAAATAGTACTGTGCCTTTACTTTGCTAGATTTCTTTTTTGTAAGAATGACAAACAAACTGATCACATATACTCAATATAAGTAAGAGATTATATACTGCATCGTAATTGTTTTTGTAATGAGAGGCCGATATTAGCCTGCTATAGAATAAGAAAAATAGATATCATTTACATCAATTAGTTAGTTATCTTTGAAATTAGTTTGTCTCCAAATTATGAATTGGCACAAAACATTAATGGCACATTAATGGGAGAAAGCGTATAGATAAGACTTTGAATGTTCCGTGAATGAAACTTCAAGTAAGTGAGGAGCTAAATTATTTCGATACTAGTGACATTGACTGATTGGAATCTAATCCTATGTATGAAAGAGTGGTAGTGCCTTTAATTTCCACGTTCACATGGATAGGCTTTAATTAGTTTACATGTGCACGGACTGTGACTTGGTCTATAATCCATGCACTAGCATTTTGAGTCAACCAACCCTACCCAGAAAATAATTGATCCGAGAATGATGGTCATTAATTCCCTCAAATTGTAGTACTGATAATCAGATCAACATGCAATTTCATGCAACTAAACTTTTTCACAAACCATTTCATCTCAATTCTCCAAACAAAGTAAAGTAAACATTAATTTAATTTTTTTAAGTTTTAAAACAAAAATAATATTAAAAATGATAACAACTTTCACAAAAAAGAAAAAAAAAAACTTTCACAATATCGTTACCCTATTCGCTTGATTCACATCGGCATTTTGTATTTTGAAATATTAAATTAGAGTGGACCCTTTCAAAACAATATGTAATCCAATGGTCTTCGTACATATATTATATTATATCATTTTTTTTTTAATTTATGATTGTATTTAGACTTTGGATCGACCAATTAAGAACCATTATGACTCCAAGAGATTGATGAAACCATACCTCTAAATTCAGTGAAATTTCAGTTTGAACCATTTTGGGTGCAATTACATGGTTTGCCTCTAGCAGCCATGTCAGAAGAAATTGGAGAAAATCTGGCCTCATCAAT
The DNA here is from genome assembly GCA_022457165.1 of Juglans mandshurica. Taxonomy (NCBI): domain Eukaryota; kingdom Viridiplantae; phylum Streptophyta; class Magnoliopsida; order Fagales; family Juglandaceae; genus Juglans; species Juglans mandshurica. The sequence continues at coordinate 46,512,332 of CM039619.1, forward strand.
TGGCCATGTTTTACGTGTTGAAGCTGATTCGGATGGTATGGCATGGGGTAAATGTATGAGGGTCAGAGTAGCCGTGGACTTGTACAAACCTTTATTACGCGGTAAATGGGTGCAGTTGGATGAACATAAGTATTGGGTTTCTTTGAAGTATGAAAGGTTACAATCTTTTTGTTTTCATTGTGGGATTCTAGCTCATAAACTTAAAGGATGTCAGGGACAAAGAAGTGTAACCGTGGGTGATCAATCAAAAACATCTCAATTTGGTCCTTGGCTAAGGGCACAACCAATGAACTCTAAGATTTTTTAGGCCCGTAAATATGGTGGTACTAATGGAGATTATTATCAACAGAGGAGATATAAAAATGAGGCTCCTGGGAATTTTGATTATGAGAACAAAGAGGGAAAATCTTCTGAGTCAACACCTTTTGTGGCAAATTCTCCTGTTAGTGTAATGCAAACCGATTCTCCATGTAGCGATTTCAAAGTGCAAGGTGGGGAAGAAATCAAATTTCAATTCGGCTCAGAGCCATTGAACTTTGGACAGGTAAGTACCTCTCAACGCGGTACATATGTTTGTGAAAAGTCCAAAGTAAAAACAGTTTGTTCTGCTCCAAAATTACCATTTGCCAAAAAAGGTGCTAAGCAAAAATGAATTACATGGAAACGTAGGGCTAGGGGAGAACACCTTCAGCGATCATTGGTTCGGGAGTCTGAATCAAAGGAAAAAAGAAAAAGGAGGGTAGGTTCTAATGGTGGTGTTGTTGAACCCGATAAGAAAAAAAGAGACATTAAGGGTTTTAATCTTGACACTGAGTTGGTGGAGGCTGCTGTGCAGCTCCACCAACAACAATGATTGGTTTTAGCTGGAACTGCCGGGGGCTTGGGAACCCCCGTACAGTTAGAGAACTTCACTTGTTAGTGAAGACTAAGTGGCCCAATTTTGTTTTCTTGATGGAAACAAAATGCTGTAGAAAAAGGGTAGAGGAAGTTAGAAATAAAATGGGCTTTGACTCAAGCTTTGTGGTAGATAGTATTGGATTCAGTGGGGGAATTGCTTTTATGTGGAATAGTACTTTTGATATGAAACTAGATTCCTATTCTCAAAATCACATCTCCATGTTAGTTCACCATGAAGTTTCAGGTCTTGAGGTCTTAATTTCGGGTTTCTATGGGTCTCCCATAACTGCTAAGAGAATTCATAGTTGGAGATTACTAAGATTAATGAGACCTAAGTTAGATAAGCCTTGGATATGTTTTGGAGATTTCAATGAAATTTTGCATAATCATGAGAAGTATGGAGCTGCAGTTAGGCCTTACCGTCAGATGGAATCTTTTAGAAATTGTGTGGAGTATTGTGGTTTGAGTGACTTAGGTTATGAGGGCCCAAAATATAATTGGTGTAATAATCGAGAAGGTGCCCAATTCACAAAAGAAAGGATTGACCGAACTTTTGGGAATATGCTTGGTACAAATCTGTTTGATAACTTTAGAATTATTAACATGGCAGCCCAATCCTCAGATCACAACCCTCTTCTGATATCCTTGAAAGGTAGAGATAGAAGATGGCCACAGGAGGAAAAGGCTAGACAGAGAATTTTCAGGTTTGAAGCTAGTTGGAACATACATGAAGAATGCAGTAAGATTATCAAAAGAAATTGGCAGAATCATCCTCTTCAACAGAGTGTTTTAATCTCGGTTCATAGCAGTCTTGGCAAATGTAGAGAAGCTCTTGATCAATGGAACAAAAACTCTCTGAGATATCAAAAAAAGGAAACTCAAACAAAGCTTAATCGGTTGCCCTCTTTACAGAATTCGAATACGGGATCAGATATAGTAGCAGTCAAGGTGCTTCAGAAGGATATAGACAAATTACTTGAAGAGGAAGATCTCAAATGGAAGCAAAGAGCAAAACAGTTATGGTTAAATGATGGAGATAGAAAGTCAAAGTTCTTTCATAAGTGTGCTAATCAAAGAAGAAAGACTAATGAGATTAAAAATCTGGTTTGTGAAGATGGTAAAGTGATTAATGATGATGATGGGATTGCTGAAGCTTTCAACCAGCACTACCAGGCTCTTTTCTCTACAATGCAGCCAAATGATCTTAATGAATGTCTGCGAAAAACACAACCAAGAGTGACCAAGGATATGAATAATCATCTTTCAAGAAGTTTCATGGCTGAGGAAGTTAAGGAAGCCCTTTTTCAGATGAATCCACTGGGCTCTCCAGGTCCAGATGGATTCTCAGCAGTTTTCTACCAAAAACACTGGGAGATAGTGGGAGTTGTGATTACTAAGGCTGTTCTTGAAGTGCTCAACGAAGGAGGGGATCTGTCCCTTATAAATGATACCTTCATTGTTTTAATTCCTAAGTTAAAAAATCCCAAAACAGTGCTGGATTTTAGACCTATTGCTTTATGCAATGTTCTCTACAAAATTATTTCTGAAGTGCTGTCCAATAGGCTCAAATTGGTGCTCCCTCAAATTATTTCTTCAACACAGAGTGCCTTTGTCCCGGGAAGAATGATCCAAGATAATGTTATGGTGGCTTTTGAAGCCTTGCATTCTATGACTACCAAAGGAAAAGGTAAACAAGGATACATGGCCATTAAATTAGATATGAGCAAAGCATACGATAGAGTGGAGTGGATCTTTTTAAAAAAGGCTATGGAAAAGATGGGATTCAATGAGAAATGGATTAGATTGATCATGAAATGTATTTCATCTGTTTCCTACTCCATACTAGTCAATGGGAAGCCAAGGGAGAGGTTTCTTCCTTCAAGAGGTATCAGACAGGGGGATCCTCTATCCCCTTTTTTGTTCATTCTTATTGCTGAGGTCCTGAGTAGCTTGCTGAATTATGCTGAATCTATTAAAGACAACCATGGTTTTCCTATCCGTAGAGGAGTATTAAGTATTAATCACCTCCTATTTGCAGATGACAGTTTACCTTTTTGTAGAGCAAACTCAAGAGAATGGGCAGCTATTAATAGAATTCTCCTTCTATATGAAGATGCTTCAGGACAGAAAATTAACAAGGCAAAAACTACTATCTTCTTCAGTGCAAGTACAAGGAAGGCTACAAAGGATTATATCTTGAGTATTGCAGGTACTCGTGCTTCATCTAGCTATGAGAATTATCTGGGTCTACCATCTCTAATAGGTAGATCAAGGTATGCTTCCTTCAAGGGAATTTTGGACAGAATTAGAGGCAAAATCAGTAATTGGAAAACAAAATTTCTCTCCCAGGCAGGCAAAGAGATATTACTGAAAGCAGTGGTTCAAGCTCTTCCAACTTATTGTATAGGGGTCTTTAGATTGCCAAAGGCTCTAATTAGTGAAATTAACAGAATCATGCAACAATTCTGGTGGAACCATATGGATAAGGAAAAGAAGATGCATTGGGTCTTATGGGGACATATGGGTAAATCTAAAGGGGCGGGTGGCTTAGGCTTTAGAGATTTTGAGAGCTTTAACTTAGCCTTGTTGGCCAAACAATGTTGGAGGCTCATTCAATTCCCTGATTTATTGGCTGCTCAAGTTATTAAAGTGAAATATCATCCTTTTTCAGAATTTTTTCAAGCTAAAATGGGTTCTCGTCCTTCATTTATCTGGAGAAGTCTGCAGGCTGCGAGAAGTTTGCTTGAGAAGGGTTCTTTATGGAGAGTAGGGAATGGCCAGGATATAAAAATATGGAATTGTAGGTGGTTGCCTCACCCTTCAAGCTTTAAAATTCAATCTCCTATACAGGTTCTACATGAAGATGCTCCAGTAGCCGAGTTCATTAATAGGGAGACCAAGCAATGGGATCGAAATTTGGTGAGATCTGTCCTGGGAATTGAAGAGGCTGATATAGTTTGTAAAATTCCCATTAGTGCATTAGGTGCTAGTGATAAACTGATCTGGCTTGGAACAAAAGATGGAAGTTTCACAGTAAAAAGTGCATATCACAAACAGAAGGAATTGTTAGATTGGGATAAGGGCCAAACTTCTCATGTAAATCAGGAAAGTAAATCTTGGACATGTACCTGGAAATATCAGATGCCGAATGCTACTAAAATCTTCTTGTGGAGAGCATGTCTGGAGTCTTTACCAACAAAATTAAATTTGTTCAAGAAAAAGATTATAAACTCTCCTTTGTGTCCCATATGCTGCAGGGAAGAGGAATCAACTACTCACGCACTATGGAGCTGCTCCTCAGCCATGGATGTGTGGAGTCAAGGGCCAATGGTTTTCCAAAAGAGTTCTAATAGAGGAAGCAACTTCAAGGAATTGTTTGAGTATCTGCAGAGTAGTTCAAATCAGATTTCAATGGAGGTGTTTTGTGTGATTGCTCGAGGTATTTGGCTAAGAAGGAACAAATTGGTTTTTGATGATTTATTTTCTCATCCCACTAGTGTTGCAAATCCGGCTATAAAAGCATTGAAGGATTTTAAATCAGTACAGATTATAGCAAGAACTAATGGCCCAAGACATCAAATGGATTCCCATGTTTGGAGCCATCCACAAGAGGGTTGCATTAAAATTAACTGGGACGCAGCACTAAGCTCAACAAACGGCAGAATTGGCATTGGGTTAGTGGCTCGTGATTATGAAGGATTCATCATAGCTTCGAAGCAACAATCAACTTCTGGGTTTATGGACCCGCTATTAGCTGAAGCACAAGGAGGATATCAAGCTGCAAGATGGGCTAGAGAGCTGGGAATAAACTCTGTGATATTGGAAGGGGATTCTCAACAAATTGTCAATGGACTGAATCAACAAAGCAAACGTTGGGATAGTGTGGGTATGATACTGAACGATACTAAAATCTTATTATCAGAAATTGACATGTGGAAAGTTAGTTATGTAAAGAGAAGTGGCAATTGTCTTGCTCACTGTCTAGCTAAGAGATCTCTTGAGCTGGCTGAGGATGTATTGGAGTTGGTTGAAAGACCATCTGTGTAATCATTTTCCTCTTGTATCTTTATAAAGTGATGAAATGCTTTCTTCAAAAAAATTATGACTCCAAGTACCACTGCATGAGAAACTTTGGAAAAATGGGTTACCAGAGTTGAGAGTACTGCATGTTCATTGGCTGAAGTTTAAAGTTAGGATTTTAAAGTTTAAAGTTATTTTCCACATTGACTTGGAGTCTTGGACAAGTTAGACCCATTACTTACGCATTACAGAGACCGAGCAATGACTTAATTTCCACATTTATAAATTTGGATTGGAGGTGTCAGTTTCCACAACGACTTCATTGATTTGAGGTGCCTTCACTTTCAGTACCGGCTGGAATTTAAAATTTGGAGCACTATTGACTTGGACTGAGGCAAACTTGACACCTCAAAAGAGTGGACTTTGGTGGGTTTGGACAGATAAACTATCTCATGATTATAGATTTTTTAAATTTTAATATAAAAATATAATAAATAATTTAAAATTTTCAAATTTTCAAATAAAAATAAAAATAATACTAAAAAATTATATTTAATAATATTTTATTCAACTTTCAATAAAATATCTCGTCACATTTTATCTAAACTGTGTATCCAAACCCACCCTAAGTGATTTTCCCAGAAAGAACATATAAATATACATGCCCTACTTCTACCAGTAGAAGTAGAAGTTTTAGGTATTGTATATATTTTATATACAGCTTACTTTATCCAATTAACATACACCACGTGAATTATAAAAAATAAATTTAAAAAATATATATTCAAAATAATGTGTAGTACCCAAAAACACAAAAAGAGGAAGGGTAAAATCCTAAATTCTTTATACCCTTTTATGTTTGTATTTTTAATTTATTTTTTAATAAGCCTTGTAGTATCACAATATGGTCTCGCATCAATGGGACAACGTGAGAGGTATAACATAGGGGTATACAATTTGTTTTTTTCTTTTTACTTTATTATTATATTTACACTTTAGACCCTTTGAATTCAGAAACATTATGACGCCAAGTCCGTCATCATATACTACAACACAATTTGTCTTTTGTGACAGAGGAAACTGTCACAAAAAATTACCAAAACGTCACTACAGATATTTAGTTATGGTTTGAAACCGTCACCACGACCGTCACCTAATGTGCGTCACAGAAAACAATTGGTGAACTGTTGAACCGTCACTAAAAATATTTTTAGTGACAATTGGAGGTGTTCCGTTTGGTTGAACGTTCGAACGTTCTCTTTTTTTGTGACGGTTGAGAACTGTCACAAAAAGTAACGTTCGAATGTCAAACTAATTTTCCAACCTGTAGTTAATTTATTTTATTATGAAATAAAGAAAAAAAATCATATAAGAATGTATTTAGAAGAAACTTAGGGATTTAGAACTTATAAACTACATATGTAAGCTGATTCAGACTTTTATTCAGAATAAAGAATTGAAAATTAATAATCATGAATATATATATATATATATATATATATATATATATATATATATGAGAGTGAAAACAAATAATGACAAATTAAACAAAGTAATGAAGACTAGTCACTACAAGAAAAATGGACTTTTGTGGCTATTTAATTGCGGCGAAAAAGCTATTTGTGACCAAAACAGACTCATTTTAACTGTAAATAGTTATTTCGCTGGAATTAAATGGCTACAAATAAATAGTTTTCTTATAGTGAGTGATGCATGTAATTGAACAGTTTGGAGAACACGTACGTTTAAGAAATCCAATATAAAGGCTAAAAAGCTTATAATACGTCATTTGTCTCTAGAAAAATCCCAATCAAAGCTAGAGCTTATTATATGTGATCAACTAAAATCATAAGTGCAAAAAACACTTGAACTCGATCGTAAGTACTATTAATTATAGTATAATACCCAAAACCACCGATATCTCAAATTTCCAAACAAAATAAAGTAAATATTAATTTAATTTTTTCAAATTTTAAAACAAAAATAATATTAAAAATGATAACAACTTTCACAAAAAAAAATAATTTTGTTTTTTACATTATCATGACCCTATATTCGATCGCTTGATTCACATCCTCATTTTGTATTTTAAAATATTAAATTAGAGTGGACCCTTTCAAAACAATATGTAATCCAATGGTCTTCGTACATATATTATATTATATCATTTTAAAAAAATTTATGATTGTATTTAGACTTTGCACCAATTAAGAAATCTTATGAGAAACTTTGGAAAAATTGGCTGAAGTCTAAAGTTAGGACGTTTATTTTCCACATTGACTTGGAGTCTTGGACAAGTTAGACCCATTACTTACGCATTACAGAGACCGAGCAATGACTTAGGCTTCGTTTGGAACAAAAAATCCTCCCAACTCATTTCAACTCATCATTATAAGTTTTTCAAATCTCAATACAAAATATAATGAACAATTCAACTTTTTCAAATCCCATAATAATAATAATAATAAATAATATTCTAACAATATTTTATTATCTCAACTCAACTCACTTCAACATCCAAACGCACCCTTAATTTCCAAATTTATAAATTTGGATTGGACGTGTCAGTTTCCACAACGACTTCATTGACTTGAGGTGCCTTCACTGGAATTTAAAACTTGACCTCAAAAGAGTGGAATTTTAGGTGTTTTCCCTTGAAAGAGTGTATAAATATACATGCCCTACTTCTAGAAGTAGAAGTTTTTGGCACATCATATATTTTATATGAGAAATGATATTTACAATCGTGAGTATGCAAATATCGTATAGTCGTTTTAAAAAAAGTGAATAAATATGAGGCATATGAAAAGAAATTAATTTTTTAATAGTGGATCCCACTCTTTTTCAAAACGACTGCACGACGTTAATGCATTCTACAACTATATGTAGTATTACTCATTTTATATACGTCTCACTTTATCCAATTAACAGACACCACATGAATTATTAAAAACAAATTTAAAAAATATATATTCAAAATAATGTATAGTACCCAAAAATACAAAAAGAGAAAATGTCAAATTCTTAATTCTTTCTATCATTTTATGTTTGTATTTTTAATTTTTTATTAAACCATGTAGGGGTGTGCAATTGGATCCGGATCCTGATTTTAAAAACTGGACGTTTATCCACCTAGATTTAATCCAGGCATATAACCAGATTATAATCGGATATCCGGATTATAACCATCCCAATTTTTTTTAAAGACTTTAAAACTTAAAAAAAAATTATAGCTGTTTTCATTTTCTTAAAAAAAATTATGATATCATTAAATTGCCTAGATTTTTTTAAAAAAATGATTTAAAAATCTGATAAGACGATTGCTCCCAAAAGCTGCCTCTCCCAGTAATGGACCTGCTATTGCTCCAGGGACTTGCAGCCTGTACAAAAGATGCATTGCATACAAGAACCAATGCTCTTCCAAGGTTTCATAAGCAAGTTCATAATAAGGATTATCTGGCTACCCAATAAGATGCATTTAATGTGTAGATAATAAATGATTTTATAAAGCCAAAACGTTAGATAGACCATTTTGATGAGCAGATCTTCTATTTATTTATTTCCTTATTTCACTTGGCCTAATCTTTTCCTATAGATAGACCATCTTACTGTACATAACGGATGATTTGTTAGACCAACTGGAAATCTCACACTTGTAGTCGAGAATCCTGCACTTTCCAAGTCTGTAGCAGTATTCCAATCACCTCCAGAACCAGCGTGATCTACCTCCTTGGTTTCTCCTTTCCCTTGTATTATGCAAAAGTCTTCTTTCCATCTTTGTATATTTTCATATTTGTTCTTGTATAGCTGTAACCTCTCATATTATTTAAATCAAATGAACATGAACGAGAGCGTAAGTTGGCCTCTCTGTTTTATTCTCTATTACGTTCATAAGTTCTTACATGGTATCAGCCAGGTAAGGCTTATGCCCAATAAACACGATCCTACAACCCAGCTTCCGCACCACAATATCCAGACACAATGGCCTCTTCCTTTCAAACTACACCTCAGTTTCAGAAATTGGACGACCCCAATTATCTTACCTGGCGGATCCAATTTCTTGTTTTTCTAAAGAGTTATGACATTGTTGGTCTTGTTGATGGTACCAATCCTACTCCAGCCAAAACTCTGCCCGACGGCGCACAAAATCTGGAATTCACTACCTGGTCGAAGAAAGAACATAGTGTTCTCAGTTGGCTCTATGCCTCCATTTTGTTCATTGTGTCCTTTAGGGAAATCCAAACAATTACCCTTTAGTGACTCAACTCATCAAACAAATCATCCTTTAGCACTTATTCATTCAGATGTATGGACATCTCCTGTGTATTCGGTTGGTGGATCAAAATATTATGTTCTTTTTGTTGAAGACTTTTCTCATTTTACTTGGCTATATCCCATCAAATTTAAAAATGAGGTGTCGGTAATCTTTAAACAATTCAAAACTCTAGTGGAAAATGTGCTTTCTTGTAAAATTCAACAATTACAAACCGATAATGGCGGTGAATTTACCTCCACAGTTTTTAAATCTTTTTTACAAGAAAATGGCATCTTTCATCGACTAACGTGCCCTCATACCTCCCAACAAAACGAGATCGCCGAAAGAAAACATCGTCACATAATTGAAACCGGCTTAACTCTTCTAGCTCGGTCCCACCTGCCCAATACATATTGGCCCAATGCTTTCCTCACGTTTATCTTATAAATCGTCTTCCCACAAAAGTCTTACATCATTTGACGCCTTTCTACATGCTCCATAAAACAGTTCCCAAATACTCACATCTTAAAATTTTTGGTTTTGCATGTTTTCCTTTACTCAGGCCATATGAAACTCACAAACTCTCTTTCCGGAGTAAAGAATGCATCTTTATAGGATATGCCAGTAAAAAACGTGGGTATAGGTGTCTTGACTACAACACTGGTCGTGTATATGTGTTGCGTAACGTCATTTTTAATGAACAAGATTTTCCTGCGACACGTGGAGTCCTCTCTTCTACTGCCTTGCCGAGTACGAGTTCCTCAGGTACATCTCCTTCCCTGTTTTCATTTTCACATTTGCAAACCAATATTTCTCCAAACACAGACGCAGACCTCACCATCCCCAACCCAGAAATTTCAGACCCCCCTCTTACCTTTCAATCTTCCAAAAATCAACCAGAAATTCCATCGCGCCCAATATTCGATCCTCCCATCATGGCTTCAACTCCCAACTCGATCTCGTCAGCCACAACCCTATTCGTTCCTCCCACCACGGCTTCCACTCCCCACTCAATCCCGTCAAGCCCAACCCAGTCCGACAGCCAAACCATTAACCCCAACTGAGTCACAACTCGATCCATGACTAGACATTCCAAACCCAAATTATTCCAAGACTTCACCTCTTTCTATTCAACTCGGCATCCCCTGCAGGTACTCTCCACAGTAGTCACCGACACTGAGCCTTCCACCTACACACAAGCTGCTTCTTCTCCCCAGTGGTGCGCTGCGATGGGCTCCGAGTTTGATGCATTAATAGTGAATGAGACTTGGTCACTCTGCCCTCGTCCACCTGGTAAGCACGTTGTTAGAAATAAATGGATGTTTAAGATCAAACAGCTCTCTGATGGTAGTGTTGAGCGCTATAAAGCGCGTTTAGTTGCAAAGGTGTTTGATCAACAATATGGCATTGACTATGCCGAAACATTTTCACCAGTAGTGAAGCACGCCACAGTTCGTATGGTTCTGGCCTTGGCAGTCTCTTTTCAATGGAATATACGACAGTTAGATATTTCAAATGCATTTTTGCATGAGTTTTTGGATGAAGAAGTATTTATGGAGCAACCTCAAGGGTTTGTTGATGAGAATTATCCAGATCATGTGTGTCGTTTGCACAAATCCCTGTACGGCCTCGAACAAGCACCACGTGCTTGGTTTCGCCGTCTATCACAATCTCTGTTGGAATATGGTTTTATTGAGTCTACTGCAGATTACTCTCTTTTTATCTATGCTACTGACTCAGTCAAATTATATGTGTTGGTTTACGTTGATGACATTCTCGTCACTGGTTCCAGCAAGGATGCTATTGATTCATTCATTTTATCTCTCAAGAATTCATTTCTAGTTAAAGATCTGGGTGAACTGAGTTTTTTTCTAGGTGTCCAGGCTAGTGGTGATCAAAATGGGCTAGACCTACGTCAAACCCGGTATATCACTGATCTGCTTGACAGCACCAAGATGGTGGGTGCTAAACCTCTCAACTGTCCAACCACCTCTGGACCGAAACTCTCTTCAACAGAAGGTGAGCTTTTATCCGATCCAACTGAATATCGCCGTGTAGTTGGGGCTCTTCAGTATTGTACAATCTTGCACCCCGACATTGCATATGTTCTCAATCAATTGTGCCAATTTATGCACAATCCTAGAGAGCCCCATTGGATTGCTGTGAAACGAGTGCTTCACTACCTGAAGGGTAGTATTGACTATGGTCTCTACTTTTCTCCTGGTGCTATAAACTTACAAGCTTATTGTGATTCCGATTGGGCTGGCAACCTGGTGATCGTCGAAGCACAACTGGGTATGGCATATTTCTTGGCCAAAATCTCATCACCTGGACAGCCAAGAAACAACCAATTGTATCCAAGAGCAGCACCGAAGCGGAATACCGCAGTTTGGCAATTCTAACCGCTGAACTATACTGGATACGAATGCTTATGAAGTAACTCGTTGTCCTCTTATCTTCCACTCCAACCATTTGGTGTGACAATGTTGGAGCAATTGCTTTGGTATCCAATCTGGTGTTTCACGCTCGAACTAAACATGTTGAAATCGACTACCATTTTATTAGAGAAAAAGTTCTGAATAAAGACATTTAAGTCAAGTATCCTTCTACTCAAGATCAGATTGGCGATATTTTCACAAAAGGCCATACTACTCGGTTTATTTTCCTACGGTCCAAACTAATGGTGATTTTAATTCCCATCACTTTTAGGGGGGGGGGGGTGTTAGACCAATTGGAAATCCCACACTTGTAGCTGAGACTCCTGCACTTTCCAAGCCTATAGCAGGATTCCAATCACCTCCAGAACCAGCGTGATCTACGTCCTTGATTTCTCCTTTCCCCTGTATCATGCAAAAGTCTTCTTTCCATCTTTGTATATTTCCATATTTGTTCTTGTAAAACTATAACCTCTCATTATTTAAATCAAATGAAGATGAACGAGAGCGTAAGTTGGCCTCTCTGTTTTATTCTACATTACGTTCATAAGTTATTACATAAGTAATCAGAAGCAGAAGTGCAATTCAAATTCTATTTTACTTATTTTCTACATGATATCAGCGACTTATTTTCTACAATAATGTGCAATCACCACCCTCTGAGGAAACAGGAAGTCAAGCAAGTCAAAACACAGCATATTCCAGACAACAATAAACAGAACAATGGCAATAACGAGAAAAAAAAATCCAAACTTTATGGTCCTCAAAGATGCAAAAATTCACACTACCATTTCCTTCTGAGCTTCAGTTGAGTTTAATGGCACCAGAATTTGCTAGGAGGCAACTATGTAATCCACTACTCATTGCCACTCCATAATCCAAAAATGACCTTGTGTTGAAGATACCACTATAATAGTTGTTGGTTGCAATTGTTCTATAAGGAGATCTGACTATTGAGAGCATCTATGGCTTCTAAGAAAGCATGCATAACAACGGATTGATATGGTCAAAAGGAAACCAGAAAGATTAATACTTCGATGAAAAGACATAACAAGGGAAGTTTAAGGAAGCTAAATGTCAACTGAAAATATCTATTTTTCACTACATAAAGGGCAAATCCCGCAAAATCCAGTAATATCATAGCCCAAAATTCAAACGAGCTGAGAATTTCCCTTGTGTAATCAAGTTGATAAGCAGGCAAACGAAGCAAAATCCAGTAATATCATAAGCCCAAAATCAGAACAAGCTAAGCATATCCTATTGGAGAAAAAGGTAAATTCAGTAAACTGGAGTTATCTTCCAAATTGAGGTAATAACAGGATCGATCATACAAATACAATGAGGGATAGAATAATAATGAAAAGACCTCCGTAAATAATCTGGGTTGCCACATGAGCAAGTACTTCAGAACTGGTGTTTGCGTGAAGCCATTTCCTCAATTCAAAATGTACCTGCCATATAGTTAAAAATCCTTATTTTCACTTAACTAAATGGTTAAGACCTGCCCTACGGTATAATCAAAAAATTACTTACTGATATGACCAATAATTTTAATATATAGATGGGATACATAGAGTTGTCATCATTTGACGGTTAGAGCATGATCTAAACATTTTAATAATGAAAACAAAAGACAATGCCTTACTTCCTGAGCCTGAGCTAGAGTTGCAACCTTCCCAGCACCAATAGCCCACATAGGCTCGTAGGCCAAATAGAAAAAATAGGCTGATAAGGTATAGAAATAAACTTATAGAGCAAAGAAAAAATAATATAAACCAGACAAACCAAAAAAATCCCTAATTTCATACGAATCTAACATTAATACGAGAAAAATTTGAGAAAAATCCCTAAGTACAAAGAAAGATACCTTATGAGCTTAGAGAGAGAAGTATGAAGTTTCTGTTTCCAAGTTTCGATGAGGTCGAGAGACTTGAGAGAGAAGACCAGAAGGGATTCCGTGTTTCGTCTTAAATCTTAGATGCGTAAGTTCGTAAAGCCCAGATGCGGATGCGAGAAGACTGAAGACGAAGGCTTCGAGTTCGAGAGAGAAGGCGGATTTGAGAAGACGATATAGAGTGAAAGACGGGGCGGTTTTTATTTTAAAGGACCCGGTTACGGATAACCGGGTCACAGAACCGGATTCGTAATCTAACAAAAGCATATCCTCCAACAAGCACAAATTAAAAGGCAGCTAAAACATATAGATACCCAAGTGGAGAAAACAGGAAGGCACCTTTTACCAATTTATGAAAATAAAAAGGCAAAGCCTATAGAACAAAGACATACAAATCCAAGGATCTATCATATAGATACTAAAAGCAAGCAAACACAATATCAATGATATCTTTGTATCTTTGTGAAAGAAAAATGCAAACATTCACAAAATCATAGTAACAGCACACAATTGGTAACAGAACCAAATATTGAATCATAAATTTCAACATAAAACTTAACATAACAACAGTCCAATGGCCACATCGCAGTGATTAAACACACCCATCAATTAAGTCCAATTATATTGCAAGCATAATCCACATAGCTAACAATAGAAATGCCACGTCCTAATAATTAACCATATATGCCAGTAACAATAAGTCTTCAGGCTTCGTATGGTTACACAAACGAGATGAAATGAGATGAGAAATATGTGAATAGTAATTGTAATGATTAGATGAAAAATTAAAAAATTTTTGTGTTTGAATAGTGTTTGAATGTTGGGATTAGATGAGATTAAATGAGATAAGATGAGATGATTTCAAAGGTTTGTGAAACCAAACTAGGCCTAAGACCTCGTTTGATTATACAAATCATCTCATCTCATCTAATCATTACAAGTTTCCCAAACTCCCATACAAAATACAATAAACAATTCAAAATTTTTAAATCCCAAAACAAAAATTATTTTTAAAAAATTATATTTTAACAATATTTTATTCAACTTTCATCTCATCTCATCTGTGTGACATGATTTATGCTTTGCATTGTTTTAATAAATTTAGAGTGTTATATATTAATTTTGATAGTTTGTGATACGCATTATAAATGCATATTAATTTATGGAAGGTGGAAAGTATTGTTAGATGTTAACTTTGATAGTTTATATTTAAATGTCTTACTTTCTTTTCAGAGACAAACTTAAAAACCTATTTTTCTTATTATGAAATAAGTTGATTGTGGTTTGTTGTGGAATATTTTTTTCTAGATTGATCTGAGATGATAATAGAAATAATGAACAAGGAAGGTGATACAAAGAGGAAAGAGGTTGGAATACAAACAGTTTTCATAGATTAAGCTGATGAAATTAGCACTACAATTTGAATGCCTTTATATGAAAACATCCCCCACTTCAAGTAATCAAGTACCCTTGTTTTGAAAAACCTGGTTATGTAATCTTATGTTGCATTTGATGATTTTGGTGTTTGAACAATGTTGTGTCAGAAATTTATTAAGATATCAACACTCAGTATTTTAGGAGTTCTTTTTTCAGGGTATCAACACATACCGCTCATCTAGAGTACAAACCGTGCTATCAATATTTTCTGAATCATATTTTCTTTTCCATTTTTCCTCCTCACTAGCTCCTGTACGACTTTCCTTTGAACACACTATGTATTCATCTGAAAACCTTTTGTGGCCTCTGCTTGCTCACTCTTTCAGTGTTAAGATCCATTGTCCTTTACTTATGCTTCAAGATTGGATTCCCATGCTTCACGTACTGTCAAAGTCTAAAACTTTTTAGTACAACTGAAGTAGGAGTCTTCTACACAGAATGTCAATAAATCCTATTAAATTTAAAACTCTCCAAAACTAGTCATTTCCTCTTAAATTATTGATGTCTTAAAAGCTGGAGGACATCTTTTGAAAACTTTTATATCTATGTTTCTGGTTTGGAAGAGTGTTTTACCCATTCCATATTTTGAGCTGTTGGAGATTTGCCTGGTTTAGTTGCATAGTTCCATTGAGTTACAGCATTGTATACTTTGGATGCATGTGTCTTTCATCATCGTGTTTTATAGTTTTGATTGTATTTTGAATTATATGACTCTCATGGGCAATGCATTTCCTTTATCTTTTTTTTTTTTTTTTTTTTTTTCCGAAGTATAATGATCTGAGTTTAGCCCTTTCTTATTGATCTCATCCATATGTTAAGTCTTATTATTGTGATTATTTCATTGTAGGGCCACCAATAAAACGCAGAAAGCGACACAGGAGAAAGCTTTTTCAAAACCAAGAACCATGTCTGATGAGAGGTGTCCATTACTAGAATATGAAATGGCAGGCAACAATTAAAGTTGATAAGAAACAAATTCACCTTGGAACTGTTGGTTCACAAGAAGAGGCTGCCTGTTTGTATGACAGGTAACTCTGAATTTCAACCTTTGTTCATACCAACATTTTTTATTTGCTAGAGTTCTATTAATGATAATATAACTGTGAAATTATATAAAGAAAAATGAACTAATCCACCCAGCTCCCCGCGACAAATAGAGAAGAAAAAGAAGAATAGTGCATTTCTCAGCTGGCACAAGTTAAAAAACCATAACCCTGTTTGTGTGGTTATCAGATTGAGGAAATTTCCCCTTAAACTACACGAGGTGCACTTGCAAGAAACTCTTTACTGAGAACCTCTGCAACCCCAAGATTAGTCAGAACACTGTGCCAATAAAAAAAAGGAAACAAAGAGCATTCTACAATCAACCCTGACATAATGTTACTAAGCAAAACAAAGTTACTCAATTCACTGTTTCATGTTTTAAGAATCTATTTCTTTTCCCTGATTTAAATTTGGCAGAATCCCTTACTTTTGGTAGCCACAATATAGTAGTGAGTAATTTTTATTGGTCTGAAATTGTAATATCCGGATACATCAATTCGATACGAAAGATAAGTACATTGGAAACTACAAACTAGTAGAAATGAGACGATATGACATCCTTCATGAAGGATAGTAAAGGATGTGGGCGATCCCTAGAGTCTTCTGATAATTGACTCATTTTTCATGAATCAGCAATTTTAGTTAATATAGCGGGAAGTCTAATCTTCTGGCTTTCAATTGATAAAAAATAGCCAAAGCCTACACTATTAGTTGAATTTATTTAGTAAGAGTCTTTGAGAGTATTTGTCTGCTCAAGAAAACATTGAGGCAAAACGACCGACAAAATTGTAGGTACTACTAATATTATATGTTAGGAAATATCTTGTCTGCAGCTTTTTCTTTTTCTTCCTTTTTATTTTAACTTTCGGCATTTTTTTCTCTTTTCTCTTTTGGGTATGCTCTCGACTTCCCTCACTGAGTGGATTTGTTGTGAATTCAGCAAAAACTGGATAAGATTTTGTTCTACGGATTTTATTAGTGATAATTACACTTGTCACCTACAAACTACCCCCTATTTTTCACTTTTCTCCTTACACTTGAGTTTTCCTCCAAATTTCACCTACAAACCCATTAAAAAAGTTGGCATGTGTCCATTGATCCTGCGAAAAACACGTGACAAGTTTTTAACTTTAAGACTTTTAAAAATGCATGTGTTTGACAATTCTTATCATTTTTATAGATTAACGTCCAAAAACTCTGTCCTTACACTATCAAACATTTCAATTTGGATATTAGGCTTTCTATAAACTTCAATGTGCACTTTCTGCTAAAATCTAACACAATTTTAGCAGTCAAATTAAAAGGAGGGAACAAAGCAAAACCTATTGGTATTTTAATTTGTCTGCTATTCTTTTGAACTACCTTGTGATAAGAATACCATATCTATTATGAATTATTAATGGCTTACTTATGGTAGTTCTGCCACTCCTTTGGACTACTTGGGCCAAATTGGAGAAGGAAATCATCAGGCCAAAGGGAAAAAAGGAAATTAGTACATTACTGAAGTTTTTGGGCAGACAGTATGTGCCAAAATAGACTAATAACGGGTATGTGTGAACTCATTTGTCCCTTTTTTTCCCAATATTCCAGGGCTGCTTTTATGTGTGGGAGGGAACCCAATTTCGAGCTTTCTGAGGAGGAGAAGCAAGAACTTAGGAAATTCAAGTGGAAAGAATTCTTAGCAATAACTCGTCATGCAATTACCAGTAAAAGTAATATTTCTGGCTACACGCTGTCATAATTGTGTTCAGATTCATGTCTCTTGGATCCTTATATGATTTCCTTAAAAAAATTTCAGAACATAAGCGAAGGCTTTGGACAGGGTCGCAGAGGAGGTCAGAGTCTCCAATGAATAACAATGAATGGGATGGCAACAAAGAAGCCAATGACCTTTCAGCTTCAGAAGATGTGGAGCCAGACACATCAGTCTCTTGAAAATTATGAACAAGGCTGAAATCATATTCCAGTTCTAACAGTGAAGTTGTAGCCGATAGGGCTTCATTTTTGGTTTAAAAGTATTAGGGTAATAATGGTAAATTTCATTATCTCCTCAGAAGCAATTCCTTCTGACTTCTGCACTATAAATAGTTACATACTGGATGTAGATTAGTTATAAATTACCATTACATTTAAGCCATTGAACTCGAGCACAGCTATAATTCTTTCTTCCCATAGCAGAGGTTCTTGAGAAATTTCTTGTGAAAAAAGAGAAGTTCTTTCTGGCTGTAACTTGTGGACAATCTCAGTAATTTGGTTTGATCTGTACCATTCAAACTTTGCTCTATAATTTGGTTAAAATCTTCAAGTGATCCATAGAAGACAAAAATCTTCATATGAACCAACAAAATTAACCCCACCCTTTACCTTTCTCAGCAAAATAATCCCATCTTCATAAGTCCATATATTAAGAATCTTTGGAGAAGTCCATATATCATTGTGTGTACGAGTGTTTAGAGGTCCATATACAAAGAAATGATACCTTGCACTGGATCTATAAGCTTTTTAAAATTCTAATGCGTGTCTTAGGCTATCAATTAGTTTAAATTTGTATTATTGTTTAAGATTTGATCACTGATATCAAAGAACTTGCTCTATTTTATAATTAAGATTAAGATTTCTATTTTGACTTGCTCTTACGCCGTCATCGAATGAGAATGGATAAGAGGCTTGTGAGATTGACGTGAGTGGGTATGGATGACTATATTTCTTGGAGTGACCTCTAGGCGAATATCAATAGTCAGTATGATAGTATAAAAAAACATGTAAAAAATAAAAAAGAAAGCAAGTATGCCTAGGTTCTCCAAGCTACGCATGGTTAAGTCATTTCCTAACCTGGGCAACCTAGACACCGGAAATACCTTGGTTGTCCTGGTTCCGTTTTGGGTGGGCGCCCAATCAACCTAGCTATTTATCAATCATTTCAATAATGACTTCTACCTTGCTAACATTTAATTAATTTGCTTTGTAATTAACGTTTTATTCAAGCAATATTGCATCAAAATTAAACAAATTGGTTTGTGTTACTTCTCAGAGCTGCTGTTATGCAGAGAGCAATGATATATTCTCTCTAATCTTGGCCACCCAATTCAGGCGACCGCATGTGTTTTGTTGGGAATGAACCAACTTTATTGAATATTCTATTCAAAAAAAAAATCTGATAGGCTACTTTATTACAACATTAATAAGACTCTATCCCAAGCCAACAAGTAATTGTCAAATCATAGGTTGCACAAGTGAGCTATCTGTATCTTCTCCACCCCAATACGCGTCCTTCGCTCCCAAAATTGCAATGTTTCAATGAGTCATAACCATGTCGGTCTGTTTTTCTTGGGGCTTCTAAGTGAGACTTATCTTTCTAGTTTATTTAGCAGTTTTTTTATAACCGGCTACAATTTGTCTCGATTTGCGAGTTACAAGACTTCTTAATGTACTACCATCACTCTCTCCAGCCTCCTCCTTAGGTGTTGCCTCACTTGTCAATGCTTTTTGATACTTATCCAAATGCCCACGTTTATGAAGATTTTTAAAACATGAAAGCAAATAGTTTTACATTGTTGAATCTCAATCTTAAAATTATTGAACCGGATCGTTGCATAGTCAATTCTCAAAAAAGAGAAATTTATGGGAAATAGCCTAATCCTTACGACCCTTTATTCGTACGTCCTATCTATGAGACTAGAGTGTTGGTTTCTATAGATTAGTATATATGTTTTTTTGCCACGTTATTGATTGAAATGTGAAGCTCTTGGCTGAATTACACACTCGAGCGAAGAGAAACTCAAATATCTTTGTTTATACGTTAACACCATATATGACATTTATTTGATTCACTACAACAAAATAGGTTTTTTCCCACAAAAATTTTTTCCAAGACAAACTATGGTGGGAAATACTTGGTTGATGTCACAAAGTGGGTTCATGGAAAAAGAATCTGCCTGTTGCAGCGACATTCTGACGGATCACTTGAAATGGTTGTAAAAAAGGTCTTTTTCCACAAACATAAGTTGCCGCAAAATAAGACCCCACATATTACACGACTTGTAACATGTGCAAACTGCAAACCCATTTCGACGAAAAACACGACCGGAAATTTCCGTGTGGCATTCTCTCCCTTTCCTCCGATTTCGGCGAGGAAATTTCTTTTCTCCCCAGATCAAATCTGCCAAAATTTTCCTCTGCCTCTTTCATTTTCTTCCATTTCATGAAATCCTCCCGTGATCGACCATTTGCATGTTGGGTCAATTAGGGCTTGGGGGAGATAATTTTACAGAGAGGAGAGGGTCGGCGTACACGAGTTAGAGGGACTCCCACGGCTTGCGTCCACCACGTTCAACCCCAGAAGACTTGGTGGAGCTTCCAACGTTGCCGACCTCGTGGATTTTCTAGTGGCTGGTTGGACCCTGAGCTCCATTGAAGACAACACATGGTGTGGCATCACTGCCTGAGAGCACCTAGTGGGTATGAGCATAGAGGTTCGCGCAGTTTTCAGTCAGAGTTGTCCACAGACTGGTAGATGTTGTCACCATTCTCGCAGGTTCTCTCTCAGCTCGCACCTGTCACTCTAGAAGTTTTATGAACCCACTAGGTAGACCTCATCCTTAAAAACTAGCTTACAAGGGAAGGGTGCCTAAGGGCTTATAAACTATCAACTAATCCCATACTTAGTTGATATGAGATCGTAACAACCACCACGCTCTACAGCCGACATCCACGGCGGTCCCGACGCTCACACTGGCTGGCTGTGCGCTGAGTCTTTTCCTACCTCCGGGTGAACATTGCCATGCCGGCATCATACCCCCCCCCCCCCCCCGGTGTTGCACGATTGCAATTGTTGTAACATGTCGTTAGATGTGGGGTGGCTCTGATACCATTTGTTATGAACCCACTAGGTAGAACTCACCCTTGAAAACGAGCTTACATGGGAAGGGTGCCTTGGGGCTTATAAACCATCAACCAATCCAATACTTAGTCGATGTGGGATCGTAACAAGAAACCCCAGTCTTTATATTCATGTCCTAGTTTTCAAGGTTCACTTTGAAAACAAAAATCTCTCCTCTAATTGTTCCTTTTACCTATTGCTTTATCTTATCTTAATGCATGCATGCTTCTGCATTAGCTACTCTGATTTGACTTTTGCATGTCACTAGACAATTTCATTGCCCTTCTTTCCATCCCCCCCCCCCCCCCCCAAAACAACCGAGGCTAATTTTCCCATTTGATTTGTTAGATTCATTGTAGTTATTGCAAATCTTCTTTTTTACTACATGGTGCTTAAACTAACAGTATCACAATCTTTTGCAGACCTTGTCCTCATAGACAAAATATTTGTTTATGATTTGGCTGGTCAACGAATAGAATGGGCTAAATATGACTGTAAGTTTCATGATCTCATCTGTAAAGGGCCTTTTGAACACCATACGTATGTAAAATGTCTATAAGTTTCATTAAAGAAAGGCATGAGCTGATTTTAATAAATTCTCATATTGGGAAACATATTATAAATTAATCAAGAAGATCCCCCAATTTTGTAACAAACTCTAATTCCTCACTTTTGAATTAATCAAATTAAGTTCGATGTCAATAAATGTCTCTGCAACAATAAGTGTTGAGAAAAGTGAATATGTCAATGCTGGATAGATAAGTGAGAGCGGTTAAGTGCAAAATGAGCCTTACAAGGAGCTAGTAATAAGCATGATTACTTTCCTAATGCACATATCATTGCTTGGCAACTTCTTGTCTTCGTAGCATACAGTGAAAAATGTATGAGAATGTCATTTTTTTTTCATTTTATATTCTCTTGCCGGTTTATATTATTGCAATTGGTAAGACCATTGCAATTGTTCTCATACCAACTTACCTGACAAAAACTCCAACTGCTTCAATGCCACTAAACCATTACATTTAAGGTGCAACCATGCATGATTCAAGTGTCTTATCTTATATCCAAATTAAAGCTGGCCTAAAAGATAATTTTACAGGCAAACATATATAATGGCCAGTGGCCAATATATATATATATATATATATATAGATATATATATATATTGGCCAGATTGTATTCGATTAATTCCTAGGTCTTCGTGTATGTATATATATATCTTAATTCTTCATAGGTGATCCTCCAGTCAAAGGCAAATAAAAACTCTCATCGATCTAACCTCACATGGGTGTTATAGCTAGCTAGGTTATCTTTATAAATAGGCTAAATGATTCGTGTTTATAAATATTTGACCATCCATCCATCTAAACAGTTAGGCTGTGTTTGGATGTAGAGTTGAACTTAGTTCTTTATGAATAGTAGTGAGTTGAGTAGAGAATAGACTTATGTGGGGCCCATCTAAGAAGGTTTTGAATTGATATGAGTTTAGTAGTTTGAGAGTTGAGTGTTTGAATGTTAGACTCAGCTTAAAATTAAACTAAACTCAGCTGAGTCTTGGAACCAAACGCAGCCTTAATAAGCTTCTACCTAGCCTAGCTTTCTACTACTAGTTGCGAGCGAGAAGTTTATGCATATGAGAAATGCTAGTTGCCCCGCTCTTAAGTCCTGTTATTGGATCCCGCTCGGCATGGCCTACACGTTTGCAACAATTTACTCATTTTAAAACACAAAAGACTTCGCCCATCGACCTCGTTCGGCCTACATGTTTGGAACTCAATCTCCTCCCGCGCACTCTCTCCTTCTTGCCTATCAACCCTGTTTGTCTTGATTTTTTTTTCTTCTGAACTATGTTGCAGTAGTATTGTTATGATCCTTAATTATTGTACTAAGGAAGGGAATGTAAATGGAATGATGGAGAAATTTATGAAATAAGGGATTGCAGTTGACATGTTTGTGAAAATGCCTATGAAAATAAAAAATGGAAATGGTCTCGGTGTACAATGTAATGCAATGGTCACTGCCCACAAACATTGATATATACCATCTTCTTAATTACAATGGTCACTATTTTCAACATTGATATAGCTCATGCATTGTTTCTCTCGGTGTACACTATTTTCAATATAGATGTCATAATGCTTATTT
Organism: Juglans mandshurica; assembly: GCA_022457165.1. Taxonomy (NCBI): domain Eukaryota; kingdom Viridiplantae; phylum Streptophyta; class Magnoliopsida; order Fagales; family Juglandaceae; genus Juglans; species Juglans mandshurica. Next base: position 46,535,338 of record CM039619.1, read on the forward strand.
CATTATATATTCATCTCTAGCTCCTGTATTACAACTATTTTTATAAAGTTTTATTTTAATATCCTTGTTTCACATGTTATATATTTGTAGACAATTTGAACGTTGCAATGGATGTCGACATAGAATTTTCAAATAATGAGTGTGATGAGGTAGAAATTGATAAGGAAATTGGAGGTGATGAAACTATTAAAGAACTTACGGTTGGAATGTAATTTTCATCTGTAGAAGAAGTGCATGCTTATTATATGAAGTATGGTAAGAAGAAGGGGTTTGGGGTATCTATAAGGAATATTAGACAGGATGACGATGGGACAGTAAGATGGTTTTGCTTGGCATGCGCGCGAGCAGGCACATCGAATGCAAGACATTTCAGATGCTTTAAGAAGGTTGATGCTCGTGTCGCTAAGAGGCTTGAAATAAATGACGAGGTAGCAATAAGGTTGTCTAAAAATTTTAAGTCTATGGTTGTTGAGGCAGATGCTCGTGTCGATAAGAGGCTTGAAAAAATGACGAGGTAGGAATAAGGTTGTCCAAAAATTTTAAGTCTATGGTTGTTGAGGCAGGGGGTTACGAGAATGTAACATTCGGAGAGGAGTGTCGAAACTACATTGACAATGCACGACGACTTCACCTCGAGGTTGGAGGTGGTATAGCTCTATGTAACTATTTCGAAGATATGCAAAAAAAGATATCCAGAGTTTTATTATAAGATTGACGTTGACAATGAGATGCGGTTAAAGAATGTGTGTTGGTCAGACGCCCGGAGTAGAGCTGTGTCCGAATCATTCGGGGATGTGATTACATTTGATACAATATATCTTACTAATATGTATAAAATGCCTTTTGCATTGTTTGTGTGTGTGAACCACTAGGGACAATCAATCTTACTCAGGTGCAGATTGATATCCAGTGAGGACGTAGATACATTCGAGTGGTTATTTGAGTCATGACTGCAGTGTATGAATAACCAACAGCCAAATGCAATCATCACAGACTAAGACAAGGCCATGAAAATTGCAATCTCAAGGGTGTTTCCAACTTCCAGACATCGATTCTGCTTGTGACATATAATGAAAAAGCTTCCTGAGAAATTTGGCTCACATTGTCGATACTGGAAAATCAAGAGTACCCTACATATGTGCGTATATGACTCTTTCAGTTAGCATGAGTTTGATGAACATTGGTGCCGTTTGCTCGATTCATACGATTTGCATGAGAATGCATGGTTAGTATCACTGTATCGTGATAGGCATTATTGGGTGTCGGCCTATATTAGAGACACATTCTGGGCAGGAATGTCAACCACACCGTGAAGTGAAGGAATGAATGCATTTCTTGACTATTAAGTTCACTCTAGAACTACTCTGAAGCAATTTGTTGACCAGTATGATTCGACCCTTAGGAGGAAGGTAGAAAATGAAGCAATTGCTAACTTCAATTCTTTTAACACGGACATTCCTTACATCAGTCGCTATCCTCTTGAGAAGCAATTTCAAAGTGCATATACTCTTGCTAAATTCAAAGATGTACAAGAGGAATTGCGAGGATTGGGAAAGTGGTGATGGACGGCTAGGGTTTGAAATTAGGGTTTGGAAATTAGGTTGAGATGTTGGGCGGCTAGGGTTGGTCGAGTATGGCTAGTGGTGGATTTTAGGAAAGTTTCCTAAAATCTTGGAAGTCAATGGAGAGTGTCTGTGGCTGGCTATAGAAAGGAGGGCTCAATTAGGGTTCCTCAAATGTAGGGACTCTAATTATGGTAAGTGTAGTGGGTGGCTAGGTCAAGTCCAAATAAGGCTAGTGATTGCTGAATTGGACTTGGCTTGGCAAGAAGTTGGTGTTCGGCTAGGGCAACAAAAGATGAGCAATCAACTTATGGAAAGTTGACTAACACCTATGTTGGTCGAATTCTAGGGCAAAAAGGATTTGGAAGAGCAAAATGTGAAGAACCTCAAGAACAATGATGAACACTCAAGAACAAAGTTCAAAACACTAATGCACTTGAATGATCAAAAGCATAAACAATAACAATCCAATACTTGATTCATGAATTGCACAAGAATTGAATAAACCTCATGTATTGATAAACACAACTTGGATCCACGAATTTCACCATGTTGTAAAGAAACAAGATAAATGGTTCACACCTATTCAAAGAATTGCAAGGTGTAAACCTCTCTTTGGGGTTCACGAATTTTACCCAGAAAGCCCAAGTGCAATGACACCAAAAATTGATCTCTCACACAATAGTTCTCTCACTAAGAGTTTTGTCAAAAGATCCTAAGGCAAATGCATAAGATTCTATTTATAAGCAAAACAATTTGGAAACCTCCAATAGGTCCCTTGAAAATAAATAAATAAAATAAATAACATGATAGTGGTCATGGACCAAGTCAAGCCGTGGCATGCATGGCCCATGATGGGCTAGGATGGTGCATGGTTGTCTCGGGCTGGTCCATGGTCACGTGGTGCGGCATGGCTTGCTGATGGTAAGCCATGGTGGTGCACTGCATGGCCTAGGCGTTGGCTGCAAGGCATGGGCTGGAGCCATGCGCTGGATGGCATGGCACTGTCCTGCTCTGCAAGGCATGGGTTGGAGCCGTGCGCTGGATTGCATGTCGTGAGGCATGCCACTAACCTCGCTGATGTGCGGCAGGATGGTGGGCATGGGCATGTGTTGGCGTTCGGCAGCCTGGTGGCCTGGGCGTGCACGCGCGCGCTGGATGGGCTGGCCGTGTGGCGCAAGGTTGTGCGCATGGCCTTGCGGCACTTGGGCACGCGCAGGGCCACGTGGCCCATTAGCTTGCGCACGGGCCTGCGCACTGGAATGTGCGTGGGCGTGTTGCTATGCGCCATGCCAAGCGCATGGGCTGTGCTGCACGCATGGCTGCGCATGCGGGCTGTGCCGCGCGCATGGCTGCGTGCATTGCCGCACGCATGGGCCTGTGGTGCTTGGCTGTTCGCCTGGGCAGGCCCTCTATAGCCTCAATAGCCCGCATGCTGGGCGCCCCGTGAGTGCCATCGCGTGGGCCAAGGCATGCATGCATGCTGGGCGCCCCGTACGTGACCTCTCATGAGCCAAGGCATGGTTGTGGGCTAGCCAATGTGTATGTTCCCACCATGACTAGGGCATGTGCGTTATCTCTAGAGGCAACTCGACATGGGGGTCTAACATATCCTCCCTATGCGCAGTTCGTCTACATGCTTTAGTACATCAAAAGTATATTGGGTATTCATTTTGGCAAGAGTTCTTTGAGTGTGAGATTTTGCTAGTGTTATTATGTGCTTCCAACATTGTAGAATATCTTGCCTTGTGCAGGAAGAGGTATTGTTCTATTGTTCTATTAGGCCCCTACGAAAGTAGCAGAGGCATCAACTATAAGATAGGTAAAATATGTTTATTGCATAAAAATGCCCCAAAAACTAAACAAGATAAATAAGATAGGTAGAATATTTTCATTGATACAAAATAATTATATCAACGCCTCTAAAATCAAGATAGAAACTACAAAGTTGTCTTAATTGTCGCAATAATGCTTTCCTTAGAACTTACAGGCAACAACCTAACTAGAATTATAACACCTATGACCTCATCAACATTTCTCATGGCGAAATAGATACAAAGCAGATACAATAAAATGGCAAAGCAACCTAGCTAGGATGCATATAGCCAACTACAGACATCCTCCTACACCAGGTCATCAGAACGTTTGAGATTTCATTTGAGATTTCTTTACACCAGGTCATCACATAGACTATCAAACATTCTCCTACACTTATTGCATTACATTGTACACCGATGGACCATTCCATTTCCATTTTCGATTTTCACAAACATTTTTACAAACTTGTCAACTGCAATCCCTTGTTTCACAAATTTCTCCACCATTCCATTTCCATTCCCTTTCTTAGTACAATAAGTAAGGATCATAATAATACAACTACAACATAACTCAGAAGAAAAAAAAAAATCCAGACAAACAACAAAAAAAATGTAATATCACGTTCGGCCTCTCGTGCAGGGGAAACTGACAGAGAAAGAAAAAAATTAAATAAAACGAAGACCTTGGAGATTTCGTAGAAGAGATGGCCGAGAGGGGACCACGAACTAGTGGGGCTCGAACTGGTGGGGCTGGGGACGGCGAAATGGTGGGTCTGGGGAGGGCGAAGTCAATGGGTCTGGGGAGGGAAAAAAACTGTGGTCGGAGATGAGGTTGGAGGTGGAGGGAGGGAAGATGAGGTCAGAGAGGAGCTTGGTTGATGAAGAGGCCGAACAGGGTCGATGGGCGAGAAGGAGAGAGTGCGCGGGAGGAGATTGAGTTCCAAACGTGTAGGCCAAACGGGGTCGATGGGCGAAGTCGTTTGTGTTTTAAAATAAACAAATTGTCGCAAACGTGTAGGCCACATCGAGCAAGATCCAATAACGGGACTTAAGAGCAGGGCAACTAGCATTTCCCTTGTGCATATATACATGATGGCCATGGAAACTAATAAGATATATAAATATATATATCTCAGCGGTCGGCTGAGCGTATTTCTTTGCCCTTAACCTCTTGTTTTGTATTGTTTTCTGCTTCATTTTGGTTCCCGGCCCCAAGATCTGAATAATTAACAGATCAAGGAATATAATAGGCTAGCTGTAGATGTGTTTCAAGCCTGGAAGCATATATTAATCAGGGATGCATGGCTCAAAGACTAGATTCCTTTGGTGGAAAAATACTCTTTCTTCACTATTATATGCCACGACTCTCTCACGGAATAAATTGGTGGAAATATTTTTTTCCTAATAAGGATAGGCTTTTTCCCACGAGTGTCACTCCCAAAAACAAATATAATTTATTAGTGTAATTAGTATTGGACCTATGTACAACACAAAAATCTTAATTTCTTATTTGGATTCATTCCAACGCAATTGGATGTTTGTTTCTTGTGGATATAATTTGTTAAGTCTTGATACCATAAAACAAATTAAAGGGTACTCTAAAGTTGCAAATATTAAAAATCCTGAAGATATTGACATGTAGATGTCCATGCACGTTCATTTCTTTCTAGATATTGATTTAGTTGTTATGATGACATGCCATGCACGACCCAATTTTTCTTGCAAATAGTTTTAATTGCAAGGAAAATAAACTTGTTGGTAATAAAACTATTTGCAACAAGAAATATTGTAGTTGTTAATATCAAGCAGTTTGCAACTAAAGTCTAGATGCTGTCACTGAATATAAAATCCAACGAAAATTTTTGGTTGCTAATACCTTAAAAAAACTAGCTTGCAATTAACTTTTTAGTATTTGTCACAGTAACTTTTATTGCAACTTAATTCAATGTTTATTTGCGGGAACAAATTTCGTTGGAAATAATCATATTTCATTCTAACTATTAAATTATTTACATGGAGTTAATTTTCCTTGGAAAAACTAGGCATTTTTATAGCAAATGAAGTTTCTTTTGCAAGGATAAAAAAATCATTGCAAATACCCATTATTTAAAATGAAATTATCTTGGTTGTAAAAAATTTCATTGTAAATGATCATATCTCTAGCTTGTAGTGAAAGTAGACCAATCCTTCACCAAGAGGTTTGGGATTAGGTTCAAGATGGATTGGTTCGAATAGAGATATAGGCTCAGTTAGGTCAATTACCTCGAACAACCTCAATCGTGACAGGTTTGGTCACCATTTTTTCTGTCACTAAATTATTGGTATTGATTCAAATGACTATTTATAAAGAAAATATTTCTAGTTACTAAAAACACTATCCATCATCAAATAGAATGAAAAGTGTAACTGAACACCAAGTTTCATATTTGATCACAATAAATAATGTTCAAAGTAAAATGAATACACAAGAAGTTGTTCTCACTATCGTGGCATTTCCATGCATGGAAAGTCCATCTAATGACATATGGAAGACCTTTTTAAGAAAATAAAAAATATAATAGTAACATGGGTATATAACTAGATCCTCAATTAAATTGAAGCATTTTATTCCCAATAAGGATTAATATAAAGATGACTACTCACACCAAAAAAGAACGTGGCTCAAGATACCAAGAACTATGTAAGGAAAACCCTCGATTTATTTCATACAATTTTGTGGTACTTTCATTTGAACATTGTGTTGTTATTGAATATGACTCATATATTTGGGCACAACTTCATAATTTTTTTAATTTATACTTGATTTATTTAATCCCGATTTACAGAGAATGAAGAATTCCCAAATATGGAAAACCATCTCCATAATCATATAGAATAGTAAGTTTAAGGGAACATCTCTTTCATATTTATGCCCAATAACTAATTATTCAAAACCAAATTCATAGATAACTGACCATTATTACTATCATTAACAATGTCGAAAGCAAATCAATGTATCTTAATTACATACACAATTGGAAAACCTTTTTGAGGTATCAAAAGCAAAATAATAACAGGGGTATATAAGATCTTCCATTAAGTTGGAGCATCTTTGTAGCCAATAAGGGTTAATATAAAGAAGACTTATAACACTAAAGAAGAAAATGATGTAAGATACCAAGAAGCTTGTATGGAATACCAAAGGATCTACTTCATACCATTTTTTGTTACTTTCATTTGAAGATTGGGTTGGTGTTGGATCTGACTCCTTTACTTTGGCACAACTTTTATCTAGTGGTGGTCTGAAAGAAATAGGTTTCCTTCATAGCTACTTTTCTCAAATGTTCCAAATTGTGCTTTCATATCTGGAACTTTACCTGATAGGTTGTTGTTGGCCACATTGAATACCTCAAGAAAGGTCAGATCAATCAATGCTAAAGGAATTTCTCTACTCAAACTATTATGAGAGAGGTCTAGACTTTCCAAGAGAGCCAATTCTAAGAATGTTGTTGGAATTTTACCAGTCAGGTGATTATAAGATAAGTTTAGTGCATGCAATGAAGATATTTGGCCTAACGCAGGTGGGATGCCACCTATTAGGTTGTTGCATGAGAAATCCAATCCAGACATGTAACCAAGAGGAGAATCCTTATAAGAACTATGCCTATATTTAGTTACAAACTCAATCTGTACTTCTGCATCATCATATTCACTATGACAGTTAGAGTCAGGAAACTTTCCTGAGAAACCTTTATATGTGTAAGGTAGCGAGATCATACGTCCAATTAAACTAAATTCTCCACGAGAATAGCCAAATTTGGCTGCTGCAATCTTCCCAAAATATATCTTGTAGCATTGTGGTATGGTCCCAAAAAAAGCATTCTTGGAAAGATCCATTATACTTATCATCTTTAACAAACACAACTGATTCGGAATTATATCAGTGAAATGATTGCCACTCAACAAAAGTACTTGTAACTGTTGAAGTTCTTTGATTTCAATAGAGATGCTGCCTGTAAATTTGTTATCTCGAATATCCAAAGTCAAAAGAGATGAGGAATTGAATAGAACTTTCGGTATTGATCCTGTGAATTGGTTCCCTTGCAAATATAGGTGTTCAAGATTTGGTAGATTCAAACAAAAGGGTAACGATCCCTTAAATAAGTTGTGAGAAAGGTCTAAAGTACCTATCATACTTAGTTCACATGGGATCTGACCATAAAAATCATTGTTAGCCATAACAAGAGTCCTCAAGTTTGACGTGTTCCCAAGCCACTGGGGGATTGTACCTGAAATTTCGTTGTTACTGATATCTAAATATAATTGGTGAACAGTTAAATTAGGTACCAATGTGATACTTGTGAATTGATTATCATTCATTTGCAGAATTTTCTGGTTTGTCCCAACGAAAATTGTACCGTTGAAGCTATTATAAGCAAGGTTCAAAAATCTCAACGACAAGCAACCTGTATTTAATCCACTTGGGACCCCGCCTGAGAAATGATTGAAAGAAAAATCTAATACCTCCAAATAAAGCATGCCACTAATTCAGGAAGGAAGATTACCTTCAAGATTATTATGGGAAACATTTAGGTATACTAAATTTGAAAAAATCATGCCAATGTTTTCTTGAAATTTTCTATCCAAGTGATTAGTTGAGACATCCATCAAGGTAATATCCTTGTGGATCAATGATGGTAAATATAACTGACCCTTAAAAGTGTTATTTTGAAGATCTAGCACACGTAATCTTGTATTGTTTTCAACCAACCAATTCGGAAAGCTTTCTTTCAACTTACTATGAGAAAATCAATTGTATCCAGTTCATGCTGGACTAGAAGAAATTTTGGAATATTGCTGATGAGGTTGTTCAGATTACAATTGGGCAATTCAATGATCTTCAGCTGAAACAAAGGGGACCAACCCATGGAATCTTTAGTTTCTATCTCAACTTTATTGTTTTGGCCGTTGAATCTAAGAATCTCAAGCTTAGAGTAATTGGCAAATAAGTTGAATAAGAATATGCCCACAAACTGGTTATAACTAAAATCAATGTACTAGAGACTTATTCTGCTGGCTTTTACATATGATGATGAAGCATTTCCAATGAATTGGTTACTAGAAATATCTAATACTACAAGAGATGTCATATTCTTTATGCATGGAGGTAGGATCCCCTCAAAGTAATTGTTAGATAGATCTAACACTTCAAGCTTCTTCAATGCACAAAATTCTGTCAAAACAAAAAGGATCGAAATTGATTATGCTCTACTCTAACAATCGGTCAAACCAATCACCTTTATGTTCAATATAAAAAAATGGTCAATTCATAAGTAATTATAGACCATTAGCGTAATGCTAACAAAGTGTAATGGCCTGTGCAACAATAGTTTCCGAACAGATTGATAAATGATTCCTGTGGCGCCCCCAATCCCCCTATAAAAAAAATACACGGGGATCGAGACACCAGGATGGTGACAACGCGGTCACACATCCCAACGAAGTGCCAGTGTGTGTACATGCAACAGTGTACAAATAAAATAACGCAGCGGATAGTCAACTAAGTACCAGAATTTAAATACAACTGAACATCAGTAGAGGTTTAAAAGCAGTTATACAGTCATCCCAAAATAAAGTTAACACATGTCCGAAAATACCAATAAGTAAAATAGCATAATAAAGCTAGTGATCCCAGATCACTCCTCGGGCGGAGCCGTCTCCTCAGGCTCGCCCTCCTCCTCATCTGCATCAAAATCTGCGTTACCACAGAAGGGTACCGCAGGTAAGTATAACCCAAAATAATCCTCAAGAAAGAAATGCATTTAATGCAACCAACATGCATGCATATGATGAAATATGCATTTTTCTCAAAACATCATTTTCCCCGAAAATGATAATTTCCAACACACGCCAAAGTCTCATTGGCCCAAAAATAATCCGTAAAACATTTTTCCCAGAAAATGGTTTACACAAAATCCACGCACACTATTTTCCCAGAAAATAGCCAATTTAATCCTTATTAACCTATGCACCATGGCCTCCCCTAGGGGCCATCCGCACGTCCTGACTTCGTAGTGATGCTTGGTTCCGCGCCCAGCGCGTGCGTAGCCAAGCACCCACTACGCAACGAGCGATGCCCAGTTCCGCGCCCAGCGCGTGCGTAGCCAAGCATCCTCTGATCCCCGCCAGCAGAAGGACCACGGAGTCGGCACGAATCTCTCGTCCGATCCCATCATCGCCAAGCGACAATCCAGGGGACGTTACTCAGTTTATTACGTTCCCGAGTAACCAGAGGAGCTCCACCGAGATAATACCCCATCTCGGCTTGGGGTCGTGATACACACGCACCCAAAAACATTCTCACATAAAATCATAGCTTCCCAAATCACACATGAGCATGAATGCACTACACGAAAACCCAGTTTTCTTTACAAACATGATCATGCATGAAATAATGAGATGTACATGCACCAACAGAAATCCACAACCATCAATAACCAATCCCAACAAATCCAACCAAACAACAATCACCAATCCACTCCCAAACTCCTCGGACTCAGTCCGGCAAAACCAGCATCAGATAAAATACAGTGAAATGTGTTAATGCAAAAATACATTAAATTCACAAGAATTCTTTGGAGAAATACTTACAGAGCAATATAATAATTTCCGGAGGATCACGAAACTGAAAATGGCGACGTCTGAGCAACACCACAGTGTAAAATACACTGTGGCCGTGGGTCACAGATGCCCACTTTTCAACGAAGACAAACTAAGACCCAAAAATGGTAGAGTAGGGCCTAGAGAGGTCGGTGAAGCCAATGGTGGTGGTGGTTTGCCGTGGGTGGCGGTGCAAGGGGCGGTTTTAGGCCAAAAAAGTGCAAATCGGAAATGTACTTAGTGTGGCTTCACCGGTGATGGATCGGGGCTGGGGTTGGGTCCAATGGGTTGCCAAGAGGTCGGGGATGAAGTGGTAGGGAGATGGTGGCCGGAGGTGGAGCGACGGCGGCGCTGGAGCTCAAAGTGCGCCGCGGCTTAGGATGGTGCGTGCGGGCTACCGGCGGCGAGATAGGGGCTGAGGTTGGAGGGGTGAGGTCGCCGGAGGGGAGGGGTGCTAGTCGGTCGGGCGGTGCAAGCCACAGCGGCGCGGCGGCGGCTGGGCTGGGAGGTGGACGGAATGCACGGGGAGAGAGAAGGAGCTGGTCGCGCGGGAGAAGGAGAAAAATAAGGAGAAAAAGAAAAAAGGAAGGAAAAGAAAAGGAGAAGGAAGAAAAAGAAGGGAAAAGAAATGAGGTCCAATCCTCATAACTTGGGTCACGAAAATGATCCAACGGAAATGATTTTAAAACCACAAGTTAAATAAAATAATTTAAACGTAATGGTAAAGTCAAATTGAAATAATTAAATCTCTCAGTAATTAATTTAAATATTAAAAGAAATTTAAATGCATAACAATAAATAAATAATAAGAAAGCGCATAAAAATAATTTCCACCAAATTAAAATCATAGAAATAAACTCACTAAAAATCCGACCAATTTAAAAAATAAAAGGATAAATTTCTGAATAACTAAAAATAATCATTCAGTAAAAATGCACTAAAATACGGGGTGTTACATTCTCCCCCCCTTAAATAAAATTTCGTCCTCGAAATTGAGAAGGTCAACATTAAGACTAAGACATGAATAAGATTCAACTAAGAGCAGACTTAAGAACATACCACCAAAATAGTCCGGTAAGGCCACTATAAGCAACAAGCCCAACCAGTTTGCTCTCGCCAACTTTCATCCCAATATAAAGGCGATCTACACTTCCTTCCATACCAAGCTTCATATGGGGCCATCCGAATGGAGGAATGAAAATTGTCATTATAAGCAAACTCAAATAGCAGCAGATGGTTCTCTCTACTTCCATGAATTTCCATGACACAAGGCCGCAACATAACCTCAAGAGCTTGATTAGTATGCTCTGATTGGCCGTCCGTCTGGGGGTGATACGCAGAACTAAACTGCAACTTAGTGCCCAATGCTGCCTGCAAACTCTTCCAGAAACGGGACGTGAATCGCGGGTCCCGATCCGACACAATACTCTTGGGTATCCCATGCAAGCGCACTATCTCCTTAACATATATCCGAGTTAACTTACCCAAAGAGTCAGTATTATTAATTGGTAAGAAATGGGCACTCTTGGTCAACCGATCCACAATCACCCAAATTGAATTCTTTCCATTAGGGGTCCTCAGCAAACCCATAACATCCATAGAAATATCATCCCACTTTCACTCTGGAATAGAGAGAGGTTGAAGTCTACCTTGATGCTCAACTCTAACTTGACAACACGTAGCACATTTCTCAATAAACATGGCAATATCCAACATACTCGTATTAGTCTCCCAATGGCACATCACAACCAGTATTCCCAGGGTGACTGCTATCCAAAATCTCATTTTCCACCAGAACTTTAATACATCCAGTAAATTCCAATGATTAATAGCCCCATACAATAATCCATGTTAACCTCAATCAACTTCTAGGCTACAACTTCTAAACCTCCATTGAATTCTACTTTGGTAACCTAATAGCCACTTCCAAAGTTAACCAACTCCAAACAAATTGCACAACCAAATGATTGCTCTCAAATTACAAGTATCTTGTCAAAATTCAAGTCACCACTAAGTCCTCAAAATCAGCACAATCTGAACTCCTAACTACAACCAAAAATACCATGCTCCTGCTGCGCACTCTGATATTCGCCACATGCATAAAATTTATATCCTCATACAACTAACACCATCGACTACAAGGTGGCTCCATTCCTACTAACCAACTCTTATCACACTTTGGCAGAAAATACTCTCTTCCAAAACCACGAGTTATAACTCAATTCCTCAATTAACTCCCGCAGCCTTAATCAAAATCAAATTCCATAAAATACATCCATGATCATAGATAGAAACCCAATATCAAACAACCTTAACATCCCAAATTAGAAATAAGCAACCTCAACCCAAAATACATCCATCTCATCTACAATAAGAGCATATCTTAAAAGGCTCGATCTCAACCTAGCGAACCAATAAGAGCGCCTAGAGACTTCTACCTAACAACCTAAACCCAAAAGCTTATCATCTACATTATGAACAACATCTAATCTAGCGATGACTAAACTCACTACGAACCATCACTGAGTATACCAAAACATTATCGAAATCTTCTTGGTAACTCGCCCACCTATCTCTACTCCTATAGCTACATTAACACGACTAGTTCCTTCAATAGCATTTCACTATTTAAACCTTAATGCAAGCCATACTGCTTAAATCTTCAATCCACCAAAAGTCATTGCACAACACCCAAGAATCCTAATGTTTTATTAACTCACACACTTGATCATACTATCCACTGTTGATGCCTAAGCTTCGACTTTGAATATCTTTTCCTACACCATACATGATGTCCCAACAATCTCTCTTCAAGTTAAATAACAATGTCATTAATTCAACCAATTGAGTGCTCAATCTCCAAAGGTAAATATAGCCTAAAGAATTTAAATTCCTAGGTAACCGCAAGTCACAATTAATTCCTAAAAATAATCACAATAACGATTATCAACCGTGATTCCAGTAAGTAACCCACTCGACTACACACTTCGATCAACTCACTAAAAATTCCAAGCCAAGGTCTCTTGAATTACTACTATTGTGTCGACTCCTCTTCAACACTTACTAAAGTCACTTTCTCCAAACCAAAATAAGACTAGAACCTATACCCTCTGAAATACGTACACACACCATTTCTATGCATCAATCTTATGCACCTCAGCCAAAACCAATAATCCTCCAAACGTGCAAGTGATCATCCTTACCATTTCCATCACTAGACCTATAGCCTCGAAATCAACAAAATCATTTCCTAAACCCGCACCATCTATTTTCCTTAAAATTTAATATGGATTAAATCATTAACTTGTCAATGTAACATCAAGCTAAAAACAATTATTTAACCAAACTAGATCAACATCTTCAATCCCCAGAAAATACACGAACTAGATCATTACCTTCCATCTCCAAAGGAATTCTCTCCTAAAAATTTTCTCACATCAGTAATTCAACTCTCATCAATCTTATTATAATTCAGCCCTTCAACTCTGCAATTCTAAAACCTTAACCCAGATAAAATCATTTCTTGAAATCCTCAAGATCGGTGATTTAAATCTAAAACCGTCGCCTTTTAAAACTTGTAGATCTAAAATCTCAAATGCTATCAAATTGCTTATCAAGGTCGGCAAGATCAAAAACTTTTAATGTAGTAATCCCTTAATTGCTTGTTGAACCTACCACCTTAAATCTCATAACTTATTTCCTAAAAATTGTGGGTCCTCAAATCTTAGATGAACTTCTCAAATCTTAGGATTCTTGCACAACACCCAAGAATCCTAATGTTTTATTAACTCACACACTTGATCATACTATCCACTGTTGATGCCTAAGCTTCGACTTTGAATATCTTTTCCTACACCATACATGATGTCCCAACAATCTCTCTTCAAGTTAAATAACAATGTCATTAATTCAACCAATTGAGTGCTCAATCTCCAAAGGTAAATATAGCCTAAAGAATTTAAATTCCTAGGTAACCGCAAGTCACAATTAATTCCTAAAAATAATCACAATAACGATTATCAACCGTGATTCCAGTAAGTAACCCACTCGACTACACACTTCGATCAACTCACTAAAAATTCCAAGCCAAGGTCTCTTGAATTACTACTATTGTGTCGACTCCTCTTCAACACTTACTAAAGTCACTTTCTCCAAACCAAAATAAGACTAGAACCTATACCCTCTGAAATACGTACACACACCATTTCTATGCATCAATCTTATGCACCTCAGCCAAAACCAATAATCCTCCAAACGTGCAAGTGATCATCCTTACCATTTCCATCACTAGACCTATAGCCTCGAAATCAACAAAATCATTTCCTAAACCCGCACCATCTATTTTCCTTAAAATTTAATATGGATTAAATCATTAACTTGTCAATGTAACATCAAGCTAAAAACAATTATTTAACCAAACTAGATCAACATCTTCAATCCCCAGAAAATACACGAACTAGATCATTACCTTCCATCTCCAAAGGAATTCTCTCCTAAAAATTTTCTCACATCAGTAATTCAACTCTCATCAATCTTATTATAATTCAGCCCTTCAACTCTGCAATTCTAAAACCTTAACCCAGATAAAATCATTTCTTGAAATCCTCAAGATCGGTGATTTAAATCTAAAACCGTCGCCTTTTAAAACTTGTAGATCTAAAATCTCAAATGCTATCAAATTGCTTATCAAGGTCGGCAAGATCAAAAACTTTTAATGTAGTAATCCCTTAATTGCTTGTTGAACCTACCACCTTAAATCTCATAACTTATTTCCTAAAAATTGTGGGTCCTCAAATCTTAGATGAACTTCTCATAAATCTAACACTGACATTCGTTGAACTTACAACCTCCTACCCATAGACTCACTACATAAATTCTACGGAACCTAAAACCTCGATTATCCTAAGAATTTAAAACTATTCCCCTCCTTAGTGGCAACTTGAGTTCCTACTCCAATGAGTTCACCCAGACCATGATGTTCAAGCCTCGATATTTAAACAAACCAATCACCAAGAGTTCAGGCCTACTACACCAAATGTTCAAGCCTAACAATGGCCTTCTCAGTCATCTCACATTCCTGTCATAGCACAACCCTTAACCCGCCTTTCAATGTCGAACAAAACAAAACAAAATAAAATGAAATTCCATAAATAAAATAACATACGACAAAATGAATAAAACAATGAAGTAGTTAACAATAAAATGATTAAAACAATAAAATAACCCGCCATAAAATAAAAATAAAAAAAATAAAATGACATACAATAAAACAAATAAAGCCAATAAAACAATACTCTAAATTAAACAATTCAAACACGATCCCAAGCAACTTAATAAAAATATAATAACATGAAATAATATAAATACGTTCATTTAACACAAAATACAATAATCATAAACTCATAATATACAATAAATAACTTAACTTACCCCACTTCAACAAAAATTTATTATTTTAAAATAATAAAAATAATTTTCTAGTACTATCCTAAGAGACATGTGGTTTTACCCAGAGCCGATCTGCTCTGATACCACCTGTGGCGCCCCCAATCCCCCTATAAAAAAAATACACGGGGATCGAGACACCAGGATGGTGACAACGCGGTCACACATCCCAACGAAGTGCCAGTGTGTGTACATGCAACAGTGTACAAATAAAATAACGCAGCGGATAGTCAACTAAGTACCAGAATTTAAATACAACTGAACATCAGTAGAGGTTTAAAAGCAGTTATACAGTCATCCCAAAATAAAGTTAACACATGTCCGAAAATACCAATAAGTAAAATAGCATAATAAAGCTAGTGATCCCAGATCACTCCTCGGGCGGAGCCGTCTCCTCAGGCTCGCCCTCCTCCTCATCTGCATCAAAATCTGCGTTACCACAGAAGGGTACCGCAGGTAAGTATAACCCAAAATAATCCTCAAGAAAGAAATGCATTTAATGCAACCAACATGCATGCATATGATGAAATATGCATTTTTCTCAAAACATCATTTTCCCCGAAAATGATAATTTCCAACACACGCCAAAGTCTCATTGGCCCAAAAATAATCCGTAAAACATTTTTCCCAGAAAATGGTTTACACAAAATCCACGCACACTATTTTCCCAGAAAATAGCCAATTTAATCCTTATTAACCTATGCACCATGGCCTCCCCTAGGGGCCATCCGCACGTCCTGACTTCGTAGTGATGCTTGGTTCCGCGCCCAGCGCGTGCGTAGCCAAGCACCCACTACGCAACGAGCGATGCCCAGTTCTGCGCCCAGCGCGTGCGTAGCCAAGCATCCTCTGATCCCCGCCAGCAGAAGGACCACGGAGTTGGCACGAATCTCTCGTCCGATCCCATCATCGCCAAGCGACAATCCAGGGGACGTTACTCAGTTTATTACGTTCCCGAGTAACCAGAGGAGCTCCACCGAGATAATACCCCATCTCGGCTTGGGGTCGTGATACACACGCACCCAAAAACATTCTCACATAAAATCATAGCTTCCCAAATCACACATGAGCATGAATGCACTACACGAAAACCCAGTTTTCTTTACAAACATGATCATGCATGAAATAATGAGATGTACATGCACCAACAGAAATCCACAACCATCAATAACCAATCCCAACAAATCCAACCAAACAACAATCACCAATCCACTCCCAAACTCCTCGGACTCAGTCCGGCAAAACCAGCATCAGATAAAATACAGTGAAATGTGTTAATGCAAAAATACATTAAATTCACAAGAATTCTTTGGAGAAATACTTACAGAGCAATATAATAATTTCCGGAGGATCACGAAACTGAAAATGGCGACGTCTGAGCAACACCACAGTGTAAAATACACTGTGGCCGTGGGTCACAGATGCCCACTTTTCAACGAAGACAAACTAAGACCCAAAAATGGTAGAGTAGGGCCTAGAGAGGTCGGTGAAGCCAATGGTGGTGGTGGTTTGCCGTGGGTGGCGGCGCAAGGGGCGGTTTTAGGCCAAAAAAGTGCAAATTGGAAATGTACTTAGTGTGGCTTCACCGGTGACGGATCGGGGCTGGGGTTGGGTCCAATGGGTTGCCAAGAGGTCGGGGATGAAGTGGTAGGGAGATGGTGGCCGGAGGTGGAGCGACGGCGGCGCTGGAGCTCAAAGTGCGCCGCGGCTTAGGATGGTGCGTGCGGGCTACCGGCGGCGAGATAGGGGCTGAGGTTGGAGGGGTGAGGTCGCCGGAGGGGAGGGGTGCTAGTCGGTCGGGCGGTGCAAGCCACAGCGGCGCGGCGGCGGCTGGGCTGGGAGGTGGACGGAATGCACGGGGAGAGAGAAGGAGCTGGTCGCGCGGGAGAAGGAGAAAAATAAGGAGAAAAAGAAAAAAGGAAGGAAAAGAAAAGGAGAAGGAAGAAAAAGAAGGGAAAAGAAATGAGGTCCAATCCTCATAACTTGGGTCACGAAAATGATCCAACGGAAATGATTTTAAAACCACAAGTTAAATAAAATAATTTAAACGTAATGGTAAAGTCAAATTGAAATAATTAAATCTCTCAGTAATTAATTTAAATATTAAAAGAAATTTAAATGCATAACAATAAATAAATAATAAGAAAGCGCATAAAAATAATTTCCACCAAATTAAAATCATAGAAATAAACTCACTAAAAATCCGACCAATTTAAAAAATAAAAGGATAAATTTCTGAATAACTAAAAATAATCATTCAGTAAAAATGCACTAAAATACGGGGTGTTACAATTCCCAAGTACAAATTTGTGCTTATATCCAAATTAATTCTCTAACTTGCTTAGATTGGCCAGTTCTATAAAAGACATGGTGTCAAGTTTACCAACTAACTCTTTAAAGGTGGGCTGCTTATGTTTTTTGCCCACCAATTAATTACTATGCACTATTTTGATACTTATTCTTGAACTTTGACTTATTCCCTCACCCCCCCCTTTATATATATATATATATATATATAAAAGATTTATAAGTGTAACTTTGCTCATAATTGCTTTTTTAGTATCAATTATACCTTTGTAAAAAAATCAAAATCACAATTGTTGTTATAACAAATATATATGTTTGAAGAGGTAGACGAATTGTACATTGTGAAGCACAAGCAACTATAATGGATTAGAATTTAAAAAAAAAAAAGAATTTTATTGAACAGACCCATTAAACCAACCCATTCTAATTGCATGTTGAATTCATCCACATACATCTGCCAAAGCACAAGATTCCAAGTACGTAAAACCTATATCCGTGATTATCCACTTCCTTTTTTATCATTTGACAACCGTCCGCTCTATTAATTAATTTAGTTTTCCAAAGTAGAAAATATCACTTTGGTATCATTTTATTAGGAAATGAATTTTTTTCTTACTCAATGATTAAGAAATTCTTTTTTAATAATGTTGTAATTATTTTTTATAAAAATTTAAGGATATAAAAAAATATATGGAAAAAAAACTAATTGATTAAGAAAACATAATAAGTGGACTTGAAAAAAAAGTTTTTGTTTCCTAAAAAAATTAAAGTGGACTTGAAAACATAAGTGGGCTAATATATCACATGTATACTTGAAAACTATGGGCACTTGAAAAATTAAGTGGGCTTTGGACCAGCATTTGTTTGATAATAAGTGGCCGCATGCTTCAAATGCCAACCACAAAGACTAATTCATCAGTACGTAATCTAGCAAATATTTGGACAACATGACGTAATATACAAGATTCACATAATTATTAAGTCCATTAGAAACGGTTTAAAACAAGCGTATATGGAGTACTGTGAGAGAATTAATTATCATGATCAATAATATTTCCTTCACCTCCTCCTTGTAAATGATTAGATGCAAGACTCAATGTCATTGATTGAAGTAGTAGCCATGTCAAGGGCTGGGTGTTGTTTCTTATTCCAAAGTTCATAGTTTAGGAGATGACCGTACACCTCTTGAATGGTCGTTGGACCAAGGTGAGTGGTGAGGGATATGATCAATGGATCATATTCAGGACCCACATTTGCAAGTATATAGTTGACGACTTCATAGTCAGTGTGTGGCTGTCTAATGGTAGCCAAGATATCTCTATAGCTTTTCATTTTCTAAAAACAAGCAGCAGCTAAAAGATTGCTTTTCTTGGACGAAGCAAGACTAAGTCGTGAGTTCATGACACTAGCTTGAGATTGAAGAGAGAAGGTTTGCTCCAAAGCAACCCATACTTCATGAGAGGTGTGTAATTTGACGAACTGAGCGTACACTTCTTCGGAAAGGGAAGAAATGGGTGCAAAGAGCAAGAGTTGATCTTGCTAATACGATGCAACATATTCTAGATTGGGGATTAAAGTTGGAGAAGTGTTGTTGGGAGTAGAGGTTGAAATCATAGGTGGAGGTGGGGGGTGAGAGCCATCGACATAGGAATAAAGACAATTGCCATTGAGATAGGGTAGAAACTGTGCTCTGCACAATAGATAGTTTTCACGAGTAAGTTTTATGGTGAGAAGGTGAGAGATATTGGTAAGGATAAAGGGTGAAGGCATTTGGGCACTGGAGGAAGATGAAGACATTGTTGAGAAAAGAAAAAAAAATAAGGAAGAAGATGACGTTGGTTAGTATTGGTTATGAAACCATGTGAATTCACCACTTATCCCAAAAGCTTAAGCTGATAGGAAGATGTGGATTTTAGTATTTATATTTATGTCTTAACACTCCCCTCACATGTCGGCCAGACTCCCCCTCAATGAGTGAGTCTAACACATGGAATATTTAATTAAATGAGGTAGAGTGTAAAGTTAAGGTTCAAATTCAAGACCACTGCTCTAAAACTATGTGAACCAGAGTACAAGAAAATGTATTGTCTTTATTCATCCAAGATAGTTCATGGCGGTGTAATATATATACACGTAAGACTTTAAATATAATCCCATGAGTTGTGGGATATGAGAAAGTTGTACAACAACAATGGAAAGACACTAATGATCAGCTTTATCTACGGTGGTAGCTTGATCTTTGGAGGTTGACTATATGGATTGCAGTCTTTGGAGTGATTCGTGGCTTAAGCAGTGGGTCTGCTGACAGCCTGCAATATAGTTGATTAAAATGGCATTGCTTCTTCTATATTTATGTTGTCATTTGATATGTTTGGCATTGAGTTCTTATATACTCAGTGTTCTTGTAAAACATTTAAAAAAATAGTTAATTATAACTCTATCAAGTAATTACGTAGTACTGTTTTAAAACAAAACGTGATTATGTAGTACTATGTTTTTAAAAAAATGGTTTGGTCACCATTTTTTTGGTCAATAAACTAATGGGATTGGTTCAAAAGACTAGTTATAATAAAAATGTTTCTAGTTACTGAAAACACTATCCATCATCAAATAGAATGAAAAGTGTAACCGAACACCAAGTTTCATATATGATCACAATAACTAATTGTTCATAATCAAATGCATACACAATAAACTGTTATCTCTATCATGACATTTCCATGGAAAGTCAATATATCTAATGAAATATTGATGATCTCTTTTTGAACATAAAATATATAATAGTAACACGAGTATATAAGTTACTAATTGACCTCATTCACATTTCAGTCCAATAACACTAATTATTCAAAATAAATTCATTGATAATTGACCGTTGTTACTATCATTAAAGATACTACAAGAAAGTCAGTGTATCTACATACATAGAAAGTTTTTTAAACTTCCAAATAACAAAATAATAACCGTCAAATATAAGATCTTCAATCAAGTTGGAGCACCTTTGCAACCAATAAGGATTAATATAAACAAGACTAATGGCACTAAAAAAGAAAATGATGTAAGTTACTAAGAAGCTTGTATGGAAGACCACAGGATCTACTTCATACCATTTTTTGTCACTTGCATTTGAAGACTGTGGTTGTGTTGGATATGACACATCTACCTTGCCGCAACTTTTATCTAGTGGTGGTCCGCAAAGAAATAGGTTTCCTTCATAATTGCTTTTCTCAAATGTTGCAAATTGTGCTTTCATATCTGGAACTTTACCTGATAAGTTGTTGTTGGCCACACTAAATACCTCGAGAAAGGTTAGATCAATCAGTGTTGAAGGAATTTCTTCACTCAAACTATTATGAGAGAGATCTAGACTTTCCAAGGAAGTCAACTTTGAAAATGATTCAGGAATTGTACCAGTCAACTGATTATAAGATAACTTCAGGGCATGCAATGAAGATATTTGTCCCAATTCCGATGGGATGACGCTTGTTAGTTTGTTGCATGACAAATCCAATCCAGACATGTAACCAAGGATAGAACCCTTATAAGAACTATGCCTATATTTTGTTATAAACTCGATCTCCACTTCTACATCAACATATCTAAGAAATCGGTAAGCGTTACGATCCAAGTTTGAGAAACCTTTATATGTGTAAGTTGGTTCTCTATACCAACTAACATCATCAACTTTTCCACTAAAATAGTCAACACTAGGTGCCGCTGTCTTCCCAAAATATATGTCATGGAGGCATTGTGGTATGGTCCCAGAAAAAGCATTCTTGGAAAGATCCATTATGCTTATCATTCTTAACAAGCACAATTGATTTGGAATTATACCAGTGAAATGATTGCTACTCAACAAAAGTACTTTTACGCTTTGAAGTTGTTTGATTTCAACAGAGATGCTACCTGTAAAGTTGTTATCTCCAATGTCCAATATCATAAGAGATGAGGAATTGAAAAGAACTTTTGGTATTGATCCTGTGAATTTGTTCCCTTGCAAATATAGGTGCTCAAGCTTTGGTAGATTCAAGCAAAAAGGTAACGATCCTGTAAATAAGTTATGAGAAAGGTCTAATGTACCTATCATACTTAGTTCACATGGGATCGAACCATAAAAACTATTGTCAGCCATCACAAGAGTTCCCAAGTATGACGTGTTCCCAAGCCATCGGGGGATAGTATCTGAAATTCTGTTGTTGCTGATATCTAAATGTGATAGGGAAATAGTTGAATTATGTACTGGTGTGATACTTGTGAATTGGTTATCCTTCATTTGCATAACTTATTGGTTTGTCCCAATGAAAATTGCACTGTTGAAGCTGTTGTGAGCCAGGTTCAAAATACGCAATGACAAGCAACCTATATTTAATGCTCTTGGGACTCTACCTGAGAAATTATTGGAAGAAACATCTAATACCTCCAAATAAAGCATCCCACCAATTGAGGAAGGAAGATTACCTTCAAGATTATTATTGGAAAGATTTAGATATGCTAAATTTGGAAAAATCTTGCCAATGTTTTCTTGAAGTTTTCCATTCAACTGATTGGTCGAGACCTCCATCCAACTAATATGTGTGTGGATCAACGTTGGTAAATATAACTGACCCACAAAAGAGTTATTCTGAAGCTCTAGCACGCGTAATATTGTATTGTTTTCAACCAACCAATTCGGGAAGCTTCCTTTCAACTTATTGTGAGAAAGATTAACTGTATCCAGTTCATGCTGGACAAGAAGAAACTTCGGAATACTGCCGGTGAGCTTGTTCATACTACAATAGGGCAATTTGATGATCTTCAGCTGAAACAAAGGGTACCAACCCATAGAACCTTCAGTTTCTATTTCAACTTTGTTGTTTTGGCCTTTGAATCTAAGAACCTCAAGCTTAGAGCAATTGGCAAATAAGTTGAATGAGACTATGCCCACAATCTGGTTATAACTAAAATCAATGTACTGGAGACTTTTCTGGTTGGCTTCTACATATGATGATGAAGCAATTCCATTAAATTGGTTATTGGAAATATCTAACACCACAAGAGATGTCATATTGTTTATGCATGGAGGTAGGATCCCTTCAAAGTAATTGTAAGATAGATCTAACACTTCAAGCTTCTTCAATGCACAAATTTCTGTCAAAAGAAAAAGCATCAAAATTGATTATGCTCAACTCTAACAATCGGTCAGACCAATCACCTTTATGTTCAATATAAAAATAAATGGTCAATTCATAAGTAATTATAGAACATAAGGGTAATTCTAACAGAGTGTAAATGTATGTGCAAAAGTAGTTTTCCAACAGATTGAGAAATAATTCACAAGAATAAATTTGCACTGATATCCACATTAATTCTCTAACTTGCTTAAATTAGCCAGTTTTATAAGAGAGATGGTATCAAGTTTACTAGATGGACTGCTTATGCATGCTTTTCTTCCACCAATTAATTACCATGTACTTTTTCTATCCTTATTCTTGAACTTTGACTTATAAGTGTGCTTTTCAGTATCAATTATACATTTGTAAAAAAATCACAATTGATTTATAAGAAATATATATGTCTAAAGAGGCAAGAGCATTCTTAATATTAACCCTAAGCATCTCCAATTAATTGAAAGTTGATAATTTCATCTTTTTATGTGTATATTCTTGTTAAAACAATGGATACTTGACAATGGAGTTTCGAATTAAGGTCATAGTTACATTGTGTTCTTCATGTATAGTGGATGCAAAAGATTCGTAGAATAAGTCTTCATGTTAATTGTTTCCACTAAAATTATGTTTTTTTTAATTAACATGCATGCTACATATGTCACATATTATATACATGTAACCTGACAAATGACGTCCTAAAAAATTAACATACCTTTGGTTGGAAAGGATCCCGTCAACTCATTGTCAGCAAGATTGAGACTCTTAAGAGATTTGACTGATAATTGATCCGAGAATGATGGCCATTAAGTCCCTCAAATTGCAGTACTGATAATCAGATCAACATGCAATTTCATGCAACTAAACTTTTTCAAACTTTTTCACAAACAATTTCATCTCAAATTTCTAAACAAAATATAGTATACATTAATTTAATTTTTTCAAATTTTAAAATAAAAATAATATTAAAAATGATAACAACTTTCACAAAAAAAATAATTTTTTTTTTTTTTTACATTATCATGACCATATTCGCTTGATTCACATCCTCATTTTGTATTTTAAAATATTAAATTAGAGTGGACCCTTTCAAAACAATATGTAATCAAATGGTCTTCGTACATATATTATATTATATCACTTTTTTTAAATTTATGATTGTATTTAGACTTTGGACCAATTAAGTAACATTACGACTCCAAGTACCACTGCATGAGAAACTTTGGAAAAATGTGTTACCAGAGTTCAGAGTACTGCACCTTCATTGGCTGAAGTTTAAAGTTAGGATGTGTATTTCCCACAATGACTTGGAGTCTTTTTTTTTTTTTTTTTTTTTGAAATAAGATCACATTCATTAAACAACATCTGAAGTTACAACATCCAAATTAATTGGACTAACACCCAAGGCAACAACCTCCTCAGGAATAGATAGTGCAGCTTTAGCAAGAGTATGAGCAAAAACATTAGCTGCTCTTTTAACAAAATTAACATCCCAACTAATTAGAGCAGAAAGTTTAGACTTAGTATCATTTAGAATCATCCCTACCCGATCCCATCTAACCACTGGTTGCTCTAAGTATTTGACAATTGAGAGAGAATCACCCTCCAAAATGATTGAACTGCAACCCAACTCTATTGCTAGATCAACTGCATACAAAGCCCCTTGAGCTTCAGCAAGTAGTGGATGAAATAAACTTGGCCTAGAGAATTTTCTGTAAGCTATCACATTTCCTTGAGAATCACGAGCTACTAAACCATAGCCAGCTCTGCCTTGTCCTTCATTTAATCCTGCATCCCAATTGATCTTAGTAACACCTGGTGGAGGAGGTTTCCAGTGCCAATCCTCTGCTATCGACCCTTGAGAAGGTGAAGGAATCTTAGTCTGAGCAGCTTTGAAATCAAACTGAGATTTAATGGCTGACTGCATAACTTCACAGGGGTGAATAAAAGAATTCTCAAAGATAAACAAGTTCCTCCTATGCCAAATGTTTCTAGCTGCAAAAGCAAATAATTCAATGGTATCTTGATCACAGATTGAGATTAGAGCTTTAACAAGATCACCAAAAATTCTAGGTCTAAAAGAGCTTTTCTGCAAAACAGTTGGACCTTGACTCCATACGTCCATAGCAGATGGGCAGTTCCATAAAATATGGATCACAGTTTCATCCTCATTCAGGCAAAAAGGGCATTTTGAAGATTCAGAAATTTGCTTCTTACAAAGATTAAACCTTGTAGGTAATGACTCAAGGCAAGCTCTCCACAAAAATGTTTTGACAGCATTTGGAATTTGAAACTTCCAACATTCAGTCCACTCAATTTTGTTTGTAATAGCAAAAGAGGATTGACCAAACCTTAGTGCATTTAGCTCCTTTTGGAGATGATATACACTCTTCACTGTAAACCCTCCATCTTGGTCTTGGTCTAGTACTTTGACCCATTACTTACGCATTACTGAGACCGAGCAGTGACTTTATTTCCAGATTTATAAATTTGGATCGGAGGTGTCAGTTTCTACAATGACTTCATTGAATTGAGGTGCCTTCACTTTCAGTGCCTCAAAAGATACACAAAATATTTCATTTCATTTCATCATTAAAACTTTCTTAAATTCTTATATAAAAATATAATAAAAATTTGAAAATTAAAAATATCAAAATAAAAATAATACTAAAAAATTATATTTAATAATATTTTATTCAACTTTCAATAAAACATCTCATCTCATCTGAACTGTGCATCCAAACCCACCTTTGGTGCTTTCCTTGGAAAAAACATATAAATATACATGCCCTACTTCTACTAGTAGAAGTAGGAGTTTTAGGCACTGTATATATTTTATATACCGCTCACTTTGTCCAATTAACAGACACCACGTGAATTATTAAAAAGAAATCTAAAAGTTATATATTCAAAATAATGTATAGTACCCGAAAATACAAAGAGAGAAAGGGTAAACTCCTAAATTCTTTCTACCCTTTTATGTTTGTGTTTTTAATTTTTTTAATAAGTCATGTAGTATCACAATATGGTCTCGCATCAATAGGACAAAGTGAGCGGTATAACTTAGGGACATATTACGATTACTCTATAACAATTTATTTTTTTTTTACTTTATTCTTATATTTACACTTTAGACCTATTGAATTTAGAAACATTAGGACACCAAGTCCACCATCATAGGAGTTTTTGAGAATACATTTTGCGTGTGGAATTTGTTGGATGGTAGCACATTTGTTGGTGATACTGTTCATGCAAATGATGCGAACTGCTATCTGCCCATGTCTAAGCAATTCTGGCCTTTAATATTTTACTTATTCTCCCATTGATTTACTCCAATAGCAACAATTTCAAACAAAAAGGAACATATAGGTGTTCATGCCAAATAAAAAGAGTAATCTAGTTTCCATTAAGAGGCTGATATTAGCCAATTGGTTCTTTGACCGTACGTGGCCTACTATAGAATAAGAAAAATAGTATTATTTGATGAATTGTTCGTAAGAGTCTGATCTCAAGTCATTTACATCAATTAGTTAGCTGTCTTCGAAATTAGTTTGCGTCCAAGTTTTGAATTGGCACAAAACCTTAATGGCACATTAATGGGAGAACGCGTATAGAGAAGATTTTCAATGTTCTGTGAATGAAACTTCACATAAGTGAGGAGCTAAATTATTTTCACATTGACATTGACTGATTGGAATAGTGCCTTTAATTTTCACATTCACATGGATTGGCTTTAATTAGTTTCCACACTGATTGTGACTGATCGATCTATGAGGTCCCATTACTTTCTATAATCAATGCACTAGCATTTTGAGTTAACCAACCATACCCAGAAAATGATTCTACTGATAGTTAATTGTCTTCGAAATGAGTTGGTGTCCAAGTTCTGAATTGGCACAGAACATTAATGGCACATGAACAGAAGAACGCTTATAGAGAAGACTTTGAATGTTCCGTGAATGAAGTAAACAAAATTACCATTTCATTTCAATTCTCTAAACAAAGTAAAGTAAACATTAATTTAATTTTTTCAAATTTTAAAACAAAAATAATATTAAAAATGATAACAACTTTCACAAAAAAAAAAAAAACTTTCACAATATTCGCTTGATTCACATCGTCATTTTGTATTTTAAAACAATATGTAATCCAATGGTCTTCGTACATATATTATATTATATCATTTTTTTAAATTTATGATTGTATTCAGACTTTGGATCGACCAATTAAGAAACATTAAAAATGGGTTACCGGAGTTGAGAGTACTGCATGTTCATTGGCTGAAGTCTAAAGTTAGGATTTATTTTCCACATTGACTTGGAGTCTTGGACAAGTTAGACCCATTACTTTCGCATTACAGAGACCGAGCAATGGCTCAATTTCCAAATTTATAAATTTGGATTGGACGTGTCAGTTTCCACAACGACTTCATTGACTTGAGGTGCCTTCACTTTTAGGTACCGGTTGGAATTTAAAATTTGGAGCACTATTGACTTGGACTAAGGCAAACTTAACTTCAAAAGAGTGGAATTTTAGGTGTCTTCCCTTGAAAGAATATATAAATATACATGCCCTACTTCTGGAAGTAGAAGTTTTAGGCACCGCATATATTTTATATGAAAAATGATATTTGCAATCGTAAGTATGCAAGTGCTGTATAGTCATTTTAAAAAAAGTGAATAAATATGAGACCCATATGAAAATAAATTAATTTTTTAATAGTGGATCCCACTCTTTTCCAAAGCGACTGCACGATGTTTATGCATTTTATGACAGTATGTAACATTACTCATTTTTATATACGCCTCACTTTGTCCAATTAACAGACACCACATGAATTATTAAAAACAAATTTAAAAAATATATATTCAAAATAATGTATAGTACCCAAAAATACAAAAAGAGAAAAGGTCAAATTCTTAATTCTTTCTATCATTTTATGTTTGTATTTTTAATTTTTTATTAAGCCATGTAGGGGTGTGCAATTGGATCCGGATCCTGATTTTAAAAACTGGGCGTTTATCCACCCAGATTTAATCCGGGCAGATAATCAAATTATAATCGGATATCCGGATTATAACCATCCCAATTTTTTTTTAAAGACTTTAAAACTTTAAAAACAATTATAGCTGTTTTCATTTTCTTAAAAAAAATTATGATATCATTAAATTGCCCAGATTTTTTTTTAAAAATGATTTAAAAATCTGATAAGACGATTGCTCCCAAAAGCTGCCTCTCCCAGTAATGGACCTGCTATTGCTCCAGGGACTTGTGGCCTGTACAAAAGATGCATTGCATACAAGAACCAAAGCTCTTCCAAGGTTTCATAAGCAAGTTCATAATAAGGATTATCTGGCTACCCAATAAGATGCATGTAATGTGTAGATAATAAATGATTTTATAAAGCCAAAACGTTAGATAGACCATTTTGATGAGCAGATCTTCTATTTATTTATTTCCTTATTTCACTTGGCCTAATCTTTTCCTATAGATAGACCATCTTACTGTACATAACGGATGATTTGTTAGACCAACTGGGAATCTCACACTTGTAGCCGAGAATCCTGCACTTTCCAAGTCTGTAGCAGTATTCCAATCACCTCCAGAACTAGCGTGATCTACCTCCTTGGTTTCTCCTTTCCCTTGTATCATGCAAAAAGTCTTCTTTCCATCTTTGTATATTTTCATATTTGTTCTTGTATAGCTGTAACCTCTCATATTATTTAAATCAAATGAACATGAACGAGAGCGTAAGTTGGCCTCTCTATTTTATTCTCTATTACGTTCATAAGTTCTTACATGGTATCAGCCAGGTAAGGCTTATGCCCAATAAACACGATCCTACAACCCAGCTTCCGCACCACAATATCCAAACACAATGGCCTCTTCCTTTCAAACTACACCTCAGTTTCAGAAATTGGACGGCCCCAATTATCTTACCTGGCGGATCCAATTTCTTGTTTTTCTAAAGAGTTATGACATTGTTGGTCTTGTTGATGGTACCAATCCTACTCCAGCCAAGACTTTGCCCGACGGCGCACCGAATCTGGAGTTCACTACCTGGTCGAAGAAAGAACATAGTGTTCTCAGTTGGCTCTATGCCTCCATTTTGTTCATTGTGTCCTTTAGGGAAATCCAAACAATTACCCTTTAGTGACTCAACTCGTCAAACAAATCATCCTTTAGCAGTTATTCATTCATATGTATGGACATCTCCTGTGTATTCGGTTGGTGGATCAAAATATTATGTTCTTTTTGTTGATGACTTTTCTCGTTTTACTTGGCTATATCCCATCAAATTTAAAAATAAGGTGTCGACAATCTTTAAACAATTCAAAACTCTCGTGGAAAATGTGCTTTCTTGTAAAATTCAACAATTACAAACCGATAATGGTGGTGAATTTACCTCCACCGTTTTTAAATCTTTTTTACAAGAAAATGGCATCTTTCATCGACTAATGTGCCCTCATACCTCCCAAGAAAACGGGATCGCCGAAAGAAAATATCGCTACATAATTGAAACCGACTTAACTCTTCTAGCTCGGTCCCACCTGCCCAATACATATTGGCCCAATGCTTTCCTCATGTTTATTTTATAAATCGTCTTCCCACAAAAGTTTTACATCATTTGACGCCTTTCTACATGCTCCATAAAACAGTTCCCAAATACTCACATCTTAAAATTTTTGGCTTTGCATATTTTCCTTTACTCAGGCCATATGAAACTCACAAACTCTCTTTTCGAAGTAAAGAATGCATCTTTATAGGATATGCCAGTAAAAATCGTGGGTATAGGTGTCTTGACTACAACACTGGTCATGTATATGTGTTGCGTAACGTCATTTTTAATGAACAAGATTTTCCTGCGACACGTGGAGTCCTCTCTTCTACTGCCTTGCCAAGCACGAGTTCCTCAGGTACATCTCCTTCCTTGTTTTCATTTCCACATTTACAAACCAATATTTCTCCAAACACAGACGCAGACTTCACCATCCCCAACCCAGAAATTTCAGACCCCCTCTTACCTTTCAATCTTCCAAAAATCAACCAGAAATTCCATCGCACCCAATATTCGATCCTCCCATCACAGCTTCAACTCCCAACTCAATCTCGTTAGCCACAACCCTGTTCGTTCCTCCCACCACGGCTTCCACTCCCCACTCAATCCCGTCAAGCCCAACCCACTTCGACAGCCAAACCATTAACCCCAACTGAGTCACAACCCGATCCATGACTGGACATTCCAAACCCAAAATATTCCAAGACTTCACCTCTTTCTATTCAACTTGGCATCCCCTGCAGGTACTCTCCACAGTAGTCACCGACACTGAGCCTTCCACCTACACACAAGCTACTTCTTCTCCCCAGTGGCGTGCTGCGATGGGCTCCGAGTTTAACGCATTAATGGTGAATGAGACTTGGTCACTCTGCCCTCGTCCACCTGGTAAGCATGTTGTTAGAAATAAATGGGTGTTTAAGATCAAACAGCTCTCTGATGGTAGTGTTGAGCGTTATAAAGCGCGTTTAGTTGCAAAGGTGTTTGATCAACAATATGGCATTGACTATGCCGAAACATTTTCACCAGTAGTGAAGCACGCCACAGTTCGTATGGTTGTTGTGGCGCACCCGACCCCCCTTAAATAAAATCACTGGGATCGAGACGTCCGAATGATGACAACACGGTCACGCATCCCAACGAAAGTGCTAAGTGTGTGTACATGCAACAGTGTACAAAATAACGCAGCGGATTAGTCAACTATGTACCAGAATTTAAATTCAATGTAAACATCATTAGAGGTTTAATTAGTAGTTATATAGTCATCTAAAAATAAAATTCAATGCATTAAAATAAAATAGTCAAGCTAGTGATCCCAGATCACTCATCGGGCGGAGCCGTCTCCTCAGGCTTGCCCTCATCCTCATCTACATCAAAATCTGCGTTACCACAAAATGGTACCGAAGTAAGTATAACCCAAAATAACCACGTAATAAAAATGCATTAAATGCAACTAACATTCATGCACATGAAGAAATATGCAATTTCCTCAAAACATCATTTTCCCCGAACATGATTATTTCCAACACACGACAAGATCCCATTTGGCCCAAAATATCAGTAAAACATTTTCCCAGAAAATGATTTACGCAAAACCCAACCAAATAAATAATTAAACCCAATAATAAGTTAATTTAATTCGAGAAGAAATTTAAACACATAACAATAATTAATTTAAAGAAAGCACTTCAAAAATAATTTTCGTAAACTAAAAATCATAAAAATAACTCAATTAAAAATTCAATAATTTTAGAACAAGAGAATAATTTTTTTGAATAAATAAAAATAATTCTTCAGTAAAAATACACTAAAATACGGGGTTTTACAGTTCTGGCCTTGGCAGTCTCTTTTCACTGGAATATACAACAGTTAGATATTTCAAATGCATTTTTGTATGAGTTTTTGGATGAAGAAGTATTTATGGAGCAACCTCAAGGGTTTGTTGATGAGAATTATCCAGATCATGTGTGTCGTTTGCACAAGTCCCTGTACGGCCTCGAACAAGCACCACGTGCTTGGTTTCGCCGTCTATCACAATCTCTGTTGGAATATGGTTTTATTGAGACTACTGCAGATTACTCTTTTTTTATCTATGCTACTGACTCAATCAAATTATATGTGTTGGTTTACGTTGATGACATTCTCGTCACTGGTTCCAGCAAGGATGCTATTGATTCATTCATTTTATAGAGCCCCATTAGATTGTTGTGAAACGTGTGCTTCGCTACCTTAAGGGTAGTATTGACTATGGTCTCTACTTTTCTCCTGGTGCTATAAACTTACAAGTTTATTGTGATTCCGATTGGGCTGGCAACAATATGGCATTGACTATCGTCGAAGCACAACTGGGTATGGCATATTTCTTGGCCAAAATCTCATCACTTAGACAGCCAAGAAACAACCAATTGTATCCAAGAGCAGCACCGAAGCAGAATACCGCAGTTTGGCAATTGTAACCGCTAAACTATACTGGATACGAATGCTTATGAAGTAACTTGGTGTCCTCTTATCTTCCACTCCAACCATTTGGTGTGACAATGTTGGAGCAATTGCTTTGGTATCCAATCCGTTGTCTCACGCTCGAACTAAACATGTTGAAATCGACTACCATTCTATTAGAGAAAAAGTTTTGAATAAAGACATTTAAGTCAAGTATCTTTCTACTCAAGATCAGATTGGCGATATTTTCACAAAAGGCCATACTACTCCTCGGTTTATTTTCCTACAGTCCAAACTAATGGTGATTTTAATCCCCATCACTTTTAGGGGGGGTGTGAGACCAATTGGAAATCCCACACTTGTAGCTAAGACTCCTACACTTTCCAAGTCCATAGCAGGATTCCAATCACCTCCAGAACCAGCATGATCTACGTCCTTGATTTCTCCTTTCCCTTGTATCATGCAAAAGTCTTCTTTCCATCTTTGTATATTTCCATATTTGTTCTTGTAAAACTGTAACCTCTCATTATTTAAATCAAATGAAGATGAACGAGAGCGTAAGTTGGCCTCTCTGTTTTATTCTCTATTACGTTCATAAGTTATTACATGAGTAATCAGAAGCAGAAGTGTAATTCAAATTCTATTTTACTTATTTTCTACATGATATCAGCGACTTATTTTCTACAATAATGTGCAATCACCACCCTCCGAGGAAACAGGAAGTCAAGCAAGTCAAAACACAGCATATTCCAGACAACAATAAACAGAACAGTGGCAATAACGAGAAAAAAAAATCCAAACTTTATGGTCCTCAAAGATGCAAAAATTCACACTACCATTTCCTTCTGAGCTTCAGTTGAGTTTAATGGCACCAGAATTTGCTAGGAGGCAACTATGTAATCCACTACTCATTGCCACTCCATAATCCAAAAATGACCTTGTGTTGAAGATACCACTATAATAATTGTTGGCTGCAATTGTTCTATAAAGAGATCTGACTATTGAGAACATCTCTGGCTTCTAAGAAAGCATGCATAACAACGGATTGATATGGTCAAAAGGAAACCAGAAAGATTAATACTTCGATGAAAAGACATAACAAGGGAAGTTTAAGGAAGCTAAATGTCAACTAAAAATATCTATTTTTCACTATATAAAGGGCAAATCCCGCAAAATCCAGTAATATCATAGCCCAAAATTCAAACAAGCTGAGAATTTCCCTTGTGTAATCAAGTTGATAAGCAGGCAAACGAAGCAAAATCCAGTAATATCATAAGCCCAAAATCAGAACAAGCTAAGCATGTCCTATTGGAGAAAAAGGTAAATTCAGTAAACTGGACTTATCTCCCAAATTGAGGTAATAACAGGATCGATCGTACAAATACAATGAGGGATAGAATAATCATGAAAAGACCTCCGTAAATAATCCGGGTTGCCACATGAGCAAGTACTTCAGAACTGGTGTTTGCATGAAACCATTTCCTCAATTCAAAATGTACTTGCCATATAGTTAAAAATCCTTGTTTTCACTTAACTAAATGGTTAAGACCTGCGTACGGTATAATAAAAAAATTACTTACTGATATGACCAATAATTTTAATATATAGATGGGATACATAGAGTTGTCATCATTTGACGGTTAGAGCATGATCTAAACATTTTAATAATGAAAACAAAAGACAATGCCTTACTTCCTGAGCCTGAGCTAGAGTTGCAACCTTCCCAGCACCAATAGCCCACATAGGCTCGTAGGCCAAATAGAAAAAATAGGTTGATAAGGTATAGAAATAAACTTATAGAGCAAAGAAAAAATAATATAAACCAGACAAACCAAAAAAATCCCTAATTTCATACGAATCTAACAGAAATACTAGAAAAATCTGAGAAAAATCCGTAAGTACAAAG
Organism: Juglans mandshurica; assembly: GCA_022457165.1. Classification (NCBI taxonomy): domain Eukaryota; kingdom Viridiplantae; phylum Streptophyta; class Magnoliopsida; order Fagales; family Juglandaceae; genus Juglans; species Juglans mandshurica. Next base: position 46,569,153 of record CM039619.1, read on the forward strand.
AAAGATACCTTATGAGCTTAGAGAGAGAATGATGAAGTTTTTGTTTCCGTGTTTCGGTGAGGTCGAGAGACTTGAGAGAGAACAGATCCTTGAGAGAGAAGGCCAGAAGGGATTCCGTGTTTCATCTTAAATCCTAGATGCGTAAGTTCGTAAAGCCCAGATGCGGATGCGAGAAGACTGAAGACGAAGGCTTCGAGTTCGAGAGAGAAGGCGAATTTGAGAAGATATAGAGTGAAAGACGGGGCGGTTTTTATTTTAAAGGACCCGATTACGGATAACCGGGTCACAGAACCGGATTCATAATCTAACAAAAGCATATCCTCCAACAAGCACAAATTAAAAGGCAGCTAAAACATATAGATACCCAAGTGGAGAAAACAGGAAGGCACCTTTTACCAATTTATGAAAATAAAAAGGCAAAGCCTATAGAACAAAGACATACAAATCCAAGGATCTATCATATAGATACTAAAAGCAAGCAAACACAATATCAATGATATCTTTGTATCTTTGTGAAAGAAAAATGCAAAAATTCACAAAATCATAGTAACAGCACACAATTGGTAACAGAACCAAATCTTGAACCAGAAATTTCAACATAAAACTTAACATAACAACATTCCAATGGCCACATTGCGGTGATTAAACACACCCATCAAAGAAGTCCAATTATATTGCAAGCATAATCCACATAACTAACAATAGAAATGCCACGTCCTAATAATCAACCATATATGCCAGTAACAATAAGTCTTCAGGCTTCGTATGGTTACACAAACGAGATGAAATGAGATGAGAAATATGTGAATAGTAATTGTAATGATTAGATGAAAAATTAAAAAATGTTTGTGTTTGAATAGTGTTTGAATGTTGGGATTAGATGAGATTAAATGAGATAAGATGAGATGGGATGAGATGATTTCAAAGGTTTGTGAAACCAAACTAGGCCTAAGACCTCGTTTGGTTATACAAATCATCTCATCTCATCTCATCTAATTATTACAACTTTCCCAAACTCTCATACAAAATACAATAAACAATACAAAATTTTCAAATCCCAAAATAAAAATTATTTTTAAAAAATTATATTCTAACAATATTTTATTCAACTTTCATCTCATCTCATCTGTGTGACATGATTTATGCTTTGCATTGTTTTAATAAATTTAGAGTGTTATATATTAATTTTGATAGTTTATGATACGCATTATAAATGCATATTAATTTATGGAAGGTGGAAAGTATTGTTAGATGTTAACTTTGATAGTTTATATTTAAATGTCTTACTTTCTTTTCAGATATATTTTAGAACATATATCTATATTTTGAAGTATAAAAGCATACGTGAAAAGGATCTTCAAAAACTAATTGTCATTTCAAATAATTGTTTGATTTTAGGTTATGATATCTATTTAAAGAGGAGAATATTAAATTCAAGGAGGCAGAAAAATACTATATATGAAAGTATAACAAAACATTATCAGTCACATGACACATGAGGGAGTGAGATGATTTCATAAATTCATAAGTATGCAGGGCTCGTATCACTACAACACAATTGGTTTTTAGTGACGGTTGAGAAATTGTGACAGTCCCTAGACCGTCACTAAAAGGTATTTTATGTGACAGTTTTTGGAAACCGTCACTAAAGATAGAATGAGATTTTTTTACATTCGAACGTATAAGACATATACGTTCGAACGTCACATATACGTTTGAACGTTATGTCTGTTTACGTTGGAACGTAAAGTGTTTTGGCGCAACCGTTCGAATGTTATTAATTTTACGTTCGAACGTAAAATGTTTGCACCAATGTTCGAACGTTAAGTAATAACATTCGAACGTTTATTGTAAATTTAAATTAAATGACTTTAATTTAAAAATTATGTGATTTTTATTGTGCATAATTTGTGAACAAGTCTAAAAAATTGAATTGTATATATTTATATATACACACTTTGTAATATATAAATATATATTATTGATTTATATATATTTGAAATGCAGTGATTTAATATTAAAGTTGAAAATTATAACATCAAAGAAGATTAAAAATTGAAATTAAAAAACGATAAAAATATTCAATAATATTTTTCGTTATAAATATTAAAAATAAAATACAAAAAATGATAGAACGTAGTAAACAACAGTCAGATGATAACGTTATCTGCAAAAGTTGAACTCCGTACTTCCTCCGTCAAGGTATCAACCTTGTCATTGAGGATAGTTACACAATGGGTGAGTTCGGCAACAGACCCCGATATAGCCTCGAGCGATCGATCGATCTTATGATCAATATGCGCAGTCAGCTGTGATATGACCGCATCAACCCAAGCAGGCCGCACATCTCCTGCAGATGTACTCGGCGTATGCTGACTAGTACTCCCGACATGACCTGGCTCAGGCTGCGTCGGAGGAACTAGATCCTCTACAGGGGGTGGCTGACGTCCCCTCGCCTGTCCAATGCTACGCCGATGCGTGGTCATGTCGAGGGGGCTCATCTGATCTTTGACCCGCTCCTCTGGCTGGGTCGGCACTCCCCGTGCAAGTAATAGTCGGCTGATGAGGACACCATATGGGAGATTATCCGTGGAGACGATGCTCGCCTCGTAACGGATCCTCTCAAAAATGTGCAGTGGCAAATCTATAGGATCTCCATGTGCCACTCGTATCAAAAATTGTGCCCGAAGCCGACTAAATGTGGTTTTATGAGCCACAGGATCGACATTTGTTGCAACAATCAGGTGCAACATGCGGAAGAAATGCAGCAGATGGATTTGGTTGAAGGCGTTCTTCCGCTCGATCTGCATGCGATCCCTTCCGGTGAGGATGTAGAAATCCTCGTCTCGGTCATCATCCCGAGCCTCGACGCCAGTATCCTCAGCCTCTGACTGGCCTGCATCTCTGGCTGATGCTGGCTCACATCCCCGGCCAGTAGATGATGTAGAAGTGCCTACATCCTCACGGGGTGTTGAGTGTGTAAATGTCTGAGCACCTCGATGAATCTCGAGGTGCTCGCCGATGACATCTGCCGATACCTCAATAGAAACACCGCGTACAGTCACGGTGTGAGAGGATGCATCTGGAGGCATGTCACACATCCCCATATAGAATTCTTGAACCATTGAGGGGTATACCTTCCCCCTCAATGTGCAGATATTTCCCCAGCCTCTACTGAGGAAAACATCTCTTAGGTTCGTCTGCTGCCAACAGAATTCATCGAACTCATTAATTAAGACCTCTCTCTCTACCATAACAGTACGAGCTCCGATACGGGCAGTGTCCGACGTGGCTCCTTCCCTCCCTCGTTTTCGTGTATGCAGTGGAAGAGCCATATCCTGAAAATAGAAAAGGAAAAAAAAAATTATTTACAATAATGCATTTTTTTGTATTAATTTTAAGATGCTCTGCATTAACGTTCGAACGTTTTATCGTTAACGTTCGAACGTTAAAGATAAAAACGTTCGGACGTTAATTTATACGTTCGCACGTAAAATAATGTAAATAAATTTACGTTCAAACGTAAAACAAATACGTTCGAATTTACAGATGTACGTTCGAACATAAGCAGTAAACAAATACTTTCGAATTTAAGTTCGAACGTATTTGTTTTACGTGTGAACGTAAATATGAACGTCCGAACGTCGAAGCATGAATAATGTAGAAAATCACTACGTTCGGATGTTATAATTAAACGTCCGACCGTATGTGATTTACGTGCGAAAGTAAATATTCACGTTCGAACGTATGTCGTTTAATAATATTCACGTCCGAATGTAAGACGATTAACGTTCGAACGTGGAAGCCGTAACGGCTCTGTAATTTAAACATCGTACGTTCGAATGTCACGATGAAACGTTCGAACGTTTCGATGCAGAATGGCTGAGTCGACTCAGCCATTATTGAAATCTCGAAAATTTCTCTACAAGAGTCTAAATGCCGAAATGTCACAATGTAAATGAAGTATACACTTCAAGAAACATTTCTACGGTGACTATTTGCCCAATGACTGGCCGTGGTGGCCGGAAAATGAAGTTGAACATCCGGTAATATTTATCCGGTTTTAAACAAAATTCAATCCAAATCTCAATCTAAATCTCAATAAAATACATGTTATTTGCATAAAAGATGAATGCCTACCTTTTAGTGACGGTTATGGCGGAGTTGACGGCGGCAGTGACAGAGGCGTGGTGGCAAATAACGGAGAAGACGATGGTAACGGGCACCGAAATGTCGTTTCGACGTTCGGTTTTGGCCTTATATACACAGAACCTTCGAACGTACTTATTATTACGTTCGAACGTTTTTCAATTTAATTTCCAAAATTTTATCTATAATATATTATATTATAAATGTTTAAGTTATATATTAAGATGTTTTATAATATTATTGACAATTAGATTATTGGTTTTTGTGTGAGTGCTTGTTATATTTATAAAGTTTAGCAATATGTTTATATATACATGTTGTTGTGATTTTATGCTTACTCTTGAAATAATTGTGATTATTGTTTGTGAATTTTGTGAATAGTTTATGAGTTTATGGTGTTTATTGATGAATTAATAAGTAACAATTTAATATATATTATTGATTTATATATATGGTATAGTTTATCATTTAAATTATATTATGCTATCATACTATACAATGTAGTATATAGTTATAGATATATAAAATGTAGTATATATATTACATTATAAGTTAGTATATAATAAAGAATTTAATAAGTAACAATTTAATATATATTATTGATTTATATATATGGTATAGTTTATCATTTAAATTATATTATGCTATCATACTATACAATGTAGTATATAGTTATAGATATATAAAATGTAGTATAGTTATTATACTATAAGTTAGTATATAATAAAGAATTTAATAAGTAACAATTTAATATATATTATTGATTTATATATATGGTATAGTTTATCATTTAAATTATATTATGCTATCATACTATACAATGTAGTATATAGTTATAGATATATAAAATGTAGTATAGTTATTATACTATAAGTTAGTATATAATAAAGAATTTAATAAGTAACAATTTAATATATATTATTGATTTATATATATGGTATAGTTTATCATTTAAATTATATTATGCTATCATACTATACAATGTAATATATAGTTATAGATATATAAAATGTAGTATAGTTATTATACTATAAGTTAGTATATAATAAAGAATTTAATAAGTAACAATTTAATATATATTATTGATTTATATATATGGTATAGTTTATCATTTAAATTATATTATGTTGTCATACTATACAATGTAGTATATAGTTATAGATATGTAAAATGTAGTATAGTTATTATACTATAAGTTAAGTATAGTAGGAATCGTACGTTCGAACGTTTCAAGTTAACGTTCGAACGTTAAACTAAGAGGCGGGAATTTTCCCGCTCGATTAAGGTATCTGTGTGATTATTCAGACGTTCGGACGTTTATACTATACGTTCGAACACCAAATCTGTCAACGTTCGAACGTTAGTTAAATTAGTGCGGGAGATTTCCCGCTCAAATATGGTAACACTTTCATGAAATATACGTTCGGACGTTTAAGTTAAATGCTCGAACGTTTATCTATAAATCTACGAACGTTCGAACGAAAAATTGTGATACATTCGAACATATATGAGGAAAGTGCGGGAACTTTCCCGCTAGATTTTATGTTATATCATAAGAAGGGTACGTTCGAACGTGTATTGTAAACGTCCGAACGTTCTGGGCGGGAATAATTTTAGAATATAACGTTCAGACGTAAAAATTAAACGTTCGAACGTTTAAACTAATAATTTTAGAACGTAATCAGTACGCGCACGGGAGGAAGCGCATTATTTCTTCTTCTCCCGTGCGCGCAACAGAAAGAGAGAGAGAGAGCGAGAGAGAGAGAGAGAGAGAGAGAGTTAGAGTGAGAGAGAGTTGAGTTAGAGAGAGTTGAGTTTTGGTAAGATAATATTTTTATTTCTTGTCTTTATTTAAATTTTATGATATTTATAGAATGTGTTTTTGTTATAGAATATTTCTAATAAGTTAGTGTTGTATTTTTTTGAAGGATTGCTTGTTTTGGGAAGTTTGAAGATTTTGATTTGTAAGAGGATATTGTGAGTGCTAGGTATATTTCTAAACTTTATCAATATGTTGTTGTGATTTGATGCTTACTCTTTATCATATTGTGATTATTGTTTGTAAATAGTTTGTGAGTTATTTTAAATATGTTGTGATATAAATTTGAAATATTGTGTTTATTATTAGAAATATATTGTCATTAGGCTTTGTAAATACATGTTTATTGCATACTAAAGTTTAGAAATTTGTTAATACATGTGGCATGTTATTTTGTGAATATATTGTGAGTTATTGTGATATAGAGTTGAAATATTTAAATTATTATTTGTGAATGACGTTTGAATATGTTTACATTGTTACAAATATATTGTTCTTAACCTTTGTTAATACTTGTGGCATGTTATTTTATGCTTACTTTTTATCATATTGTGATTATTGTTGGTATAGTTTCTATATTGTTTGTGAGTTATAATAATATGTTGTGATATAAATTTGAAATATCGTGTTTATTATTAGAAATATATTGTCATTAGGCTTTGTTAATACATGTGGCATGTTATTTTGTGAATATATTGTGAGTTATTGTGAATATGTTGTGATATGGATTTCAAAAATTGTGATAATAATATTTGAAATTAAGTAATAACAAGTATAAAAGTAACTCTTTAAGAATTATAATAATTAAAATTATAGTATAACCATTGAAATTTAAGTATGATAATTAAATATTTATAATAATATTTGAAATTAAGTAATAACAAGCATAAAAGTAACTCTTTAAGAATTATAATAATTAAAATTATAGTATAACCATTGAAATTTAAGTATGATAATTAAATATTTATAATAATATTTAAAATTAAGTAATAACAAGCATAAAAGTAACTCTTTAAGAATTATAATAATTAAAATTATAGTATAACCATTGAAATTTAAGTATGATAATTAAATATTTATAATAATATTTGAAATTAAGTAATAACAAGTATAAAAGTAACTCTTTAAGAATTATAATAATTAAAATTATAGTATAACCATTGAAATTTAAGTATGATAATTAAATATTTATAATAATATTTAAAATTAAGTAATAACAAGCATAAAAGTAACTCTTTAAGAATTATAATAATTAAAATTATAGTATAACCATTGAAATTTAAGTATGATAATTAAATATTTATAATAATATTTGAAATTAAGTAATAACAAGCATAAAAGTAACTCTTTAAGAATTATAATAATTAAAATTATAGTATAACCATTGAAATTTAAGTAATAACAAGCATAAAAGTAACTCTTTAAGAATTATAATAATTAAAATTATAGTATAACCATTGAAATTTAAGTATGATAATTAAATATTTATAATAATATTTGAAATTAAGTAATAATGATCTTGTACACAACGAGGGAATATAATCTTGAAGAAATGTTGAAATTTCAATTTAATTGCTTGACTGTCATAGTCTCTTCGGCCTTGAGAGTTGTCAAGGTCGGACAGTTTGTGACGGTTAAGTAATTAGACTAAAATTTAAACATTTCTTCAAGATCATTCTCCCTCGTTGTGTACAAGACACAAAACGTAGGGTCACATAATCTTCCATCCCTCTTTAGTTTAACAATATAACACTACTTGAAGGTGACATTGTTAATTTAAACAACATGGAGATATTGTTGTATGATTTTTTGCTAGATGCGTGTGACATTGCATAAATACCCTTAGACCCGTTTGGGAATCAGTGCACATTTATGTGTCCACTGATTCCTGAATTGTCCAGTGTGGACAGTTTGAGATTATATTATCTGTATTACACATTTTTGTTACTCGCTACTTTCCACGTTTAATATGAAGTTTCGGTATCTTCTTCTACTGTTCTTCGGGTATACTGTTCGTAGGGTCACAATCCCGATATTTGAACATGTATACTTGGAGAATTATGGGGAGGTGCTGCCGAAATTTCTACTAACGTGGAAATTAGTAGAGTGACGAGATTTGTGTAATATGGAGAATATAATCTCGAATGGGATAGGACCAACTACCTTATCAAAAAAGTAATGAGAATTGGAGGCAAGACATGCATATGAGTTTTCAATGTACGTGTTATTAATATCTGGATGTTTTTAGAAATGGACAAAAATTGGATGCGTCTGGACGATAGACTTGGAAAGGATTACGTACCCTATGCATGTGGAGTAAGAACTTTCATTGATTTTGCACGGGCCTCTGCTGATAGTCGTGGTTACATTAAGTGTCCATGTCGAGGGTGTAAAAATTTGTGTGCGATAGGATTGGATGAAGTAGAGCGTCATATATTTGTGAACGGTATGGATCTGGGGTATACGCGATGGGTACTGCATGGTGAGCCGTATGAAGGGTCAGCAGATGTATTGGTCGATCATCACAATTATTTACGGCACATGGATGATGATTATGAGCATGATGAGATGGAGGAGATGTTGGGTGACATTGGAGCTGGGATGTTTATGGATGAGGTTAACGACAATGCCTCAAGTGGTGGATCAGAGACTGATTGTGAAAATTTTCCTTCACTGTGGGAAGATGCAAAGCGCGAGCTTTACCCAAGTTGTACAAAACATTCCAAAATGTCGTTTATTGTGCGGTTGCTTCACATAAAATCATTGTGTGGGATGTCGACGAAAGCAATAAACATGGTATTGGACTTATTTAACGAGGTGCTTCCCGAAGGGTCTGCATTGCCTAAGAACTTTTATGAAGCGAAACAGTTGAGAAAGGGATTAGGATTTGAGTACAAGTCCATACATGCATGCAAGAATGATTGTGTATTGTTCTGGAAGGAGAACGAGGAGAAACAAGCATGTCCTGTATGTGGAGAGTCGAGGTGGAAAGGTAAGAAAAACGTGCCGGTTAAGGTGTTGCGGTATTTTCCCTTGAAACCTAGGTTGCAAAGACTATATATGTGTAAGAAAACAGCTCATGATATGAGGTGGCACGAGGAGAAAAGAGTTAAGAATGACGGGTATATGAGGCATCCAGCTGATTCACTTGCGTGGCAGTCTTTCGATAATCAGTATCCAAAGTTCGGGTTAGAAGCTCGTAACGTGCGCCTGGGACTCACAATCGATGGATTCAACCCTTTTGGGAATATGAGTACAAGTTATAGCACTTGGCCCGTTGTATTGATTCCGTACAATCTTCCACCATGGAGGTGCATGAAGGCGCCAAACTTTTTGTTAACTTTACTCATCCCTGGCCCTAGATCACCTGGGAATGATATTGACGTATTCATGCAGCCGTTGATTGAAGAGCTGAAAGAGTTATGGGAAACAGGGGTTAGAACTTATGATGCATCTACATCGACATCTTTTCAGATGCATGCTGCGGTAATGTGGACCATAAATGATTTTCCCGCGTATGGGAATCTTTCCGGCTGGAGTACGAAAGGGAAGTTAGCGTGTCCGACGTGTAATAAAGAAACTGCTAGTGAGTGGCTAAAATTTTCTCAGAAGTTGTGTTTCATGGGTCATCGACGTTATTTACCAGCAAATCATGCATGGAGAAGAGAATGTGCCAAGTTTGATGGGAGAGTAGAGGATAGGATTGCACCAAAAGAGTTGTCTGGAGAAGAGATAGTGGAACAACTGCAACATGTTAGAGCGAACAATTTTGGCAAAGGTCGGGGAAAGAACAAGAGAAAACGAGCCGTATCAGAATTGAATTGGACAAAGCGTAGTATTTTTTTTTATTTGCCGTATTGGTCGTCATGCAAGTTGCGACATAGTTTGGATGTAATGCACATAGAGAAGAATATTTGTGATAATATACTGGGTACATTGATGAGTATTAACAAAAAGACGAAAGACACGATCAAGACGAGGAAAGATCTTGAGAGAATGAGAATTAAACATAATATGCATTTGCGGGTGGAAGGCAACAGGGTGGTCATGCCGCATGCATGTTTTACGATGACGAGGGAGGAGAGGATTGATTTCTGTAAATGGTTGCAAGGTGTGAAGTTGCCAGATGGTTATGCTTCAAATATTGGTAGATGCGTGAGTCCTGATGATTGGAAAATCAATGGATTGAAAAGTCATGATTGTCACGTATTTTTGCAGAAGTTATTACCTGTGGGAATTCGTGGGAAGCTGACATCTAATGTACGTGTCGCCATATCTGAACTATGTATGTTTTTCAAGGATTTGTGCGCTCGGGTAGTAAATCGAGATGTGTTGTCGAAATTGGAAGAAGACATTGCTAATATACTATGTAAATTCGAGCAGATCTTTCCACCATCATTTTTTGATGTCATGGTCCATTTAGCAATACATTTACCACGAGAGGTACTTCTGGGTGGACCGGTGCAGTTCCGTTGGATGTATCCAGTTGAAAGATATTTGGGTCGATTGAAGCGCACTGTTGGGAATAAAGCCAAAGCTGAGGGTTCAATAGCAGAGGCTTATATACACGATGAATGGTTAACATTTTGCTCTCTATATCTTCGTGGTGTTGAGACACGATTTAGTCGTCAAGAGCGAAATGCTGATCTTGCTACTCCGCCTCCTCGTGAGTTATCAGTGTTTTCCCAGAATGTATGACCCTTGGGTGCACAAACAGGTTACGATTTAATTGATGGAGAGTTGGGTAAAGTTCGGTGGTATGTGCTAAATAACTGCCGAGAGATTGATGATTATCTTAGGTATGTCATTTAATTTATTTGAATAATTATAGTTTTCTTTAAATTAATTAGAATTGTTGTGCTCAAAATATACTTCTTTTGCAACATGTTATAACAGTGACCACATGGACAAACTTAGAACGGAAGGCGTAGAAAATATAGAGGCAAGACACGAGGAAGAATTTTCCGGATGGTTTGAAGAACGTGTATGAACTAAAATTATATATATGTTATATTGTGAAATTTTTAACTCTGGATAATAAAATAATAAATATATACTATTTCAATTTTTAGATTTTGGAACAACGTGCTCGTGATCCCGGATCAATTTCTTATAAATTGTATGCATTGGCCCGTGGTCCCTCAAATAGAGCACTTCGATATACTGCATGCACGGTTCGAGGTTATAGATTCCATACTTTGGACCGTGAACGTAATAGAAAGACTCAAAATTGTGGTGTGTTGGTCGAGGGGAGTCATGGAATAGATGATATTGACTATTATGGTGTCATACGTGATATTATCGGATTGAAATATCTGGGTGGGTCTGTAACATATGTCTTCAAATGTGATTGGTGGGATCTAGGCAGTGGTCGGGTTTCGATACATAGGGATAATCACTTTACGAGTGTCAATACTGCATCTAAATGGTACGAAGATGATCCATTCGTATTGGCTTGTCAAGCTACCCAAGTCTATTACTTGATTGATCCAATGAAAAGTGTTGATGAAGATAGTGGGGAGATAACTTGGCGAGTCGTACAAAAATTTGTTCCTCGAAATATATATGAAGCAGGAACGAGTGCAGATTACGAGAATAGCGGAGATGAAGATGACAATCCGATTGTTGAGGCATACCAGGAAGATGGAGAGGGTATTAACTTGTTTGTTGACCTCGGTGCACTCGAGTTGGTCTCCTTGTGTAGAGATGATGTCCCACCCGTACATCTCGACCCGTCTGTATTAAATGATCATTCAATTCAAGTCAGTTTGGAGGAAGATGAAGAAGACGAGTCAGAAGATGAATACGAATCAGAATCCGGGCAGGAGGTGGATAAAGATGATGAAGAAGAGGTGCATGATGATGATGAAGATGTTATTGATGGGGATTCTAAAACAAGTATGGAAAATTCATCTGAAGAGTAAAAGTACTAAATATTTTATTTATATAGGTGACTATAAAATATCTTAAATTTTCATAATTTCTTCTAATTAATTTTCTTTGATATAATTAATTATTTTAAAGAATGCCGCCAAAACGACAACGAAGAAATGTGCCTCCGCCAAGTCCAAGTCCTGAATCCATTGAGGACTCCCCACTCGAGGAATCCGTTCCTGAAGATCAAGCTAATACAGAAGAGAACAACAGCCAGTCGACACCTACCAGTAAGGAAATATTGTCGTTGATAATTATATATATAGTTAATACTTTTTTCTCAATAACTATATAATTATAATTATAGTATATCTATTATTATCATGTAGTTCATGCATCTGCACGTCGCGGTCGTGGCTATACACGTGGAATCTCTCTTGAAAAAAATAGAACGCACGGTAAACTGAAGATCACAATTCCTGATAATTCCACTGGAGGAGTGGATGATAGTGCAGCAGCGCTTTCCTCCTATATTGGCATAGTAGTTCGAGCTTATGCTCCATTTTATGTGCGCTCATGGCGAGATGTTCCAAATGAGATTAAGGAGCACATTCGAAGTCGTGTGCTGGTGAGTTTACTTTTCAGTACATTTTTTTCACTTAGATTAATATATTATATTTTTTACCTGATTCCCTTGTTAGGATGAATTCGACCTCGACTTTGGCCGTAGCGAGGATTTGAGAACCGTGAATGAGTTGATGGCTATACTATTCCGACGTCACAAAGGACGATGTCATGACCACTTCAAGAAGTTTGAGACGTTGGAAGAGGCTGCGCAGTCTCCTTTTCAGCAGATGAAGTTAGATGATTGGAGAAAGTGTTGTCATCTTTTCGCATCTCCAGATTATCAGGTATTTTACATTTATATCTTTTAATTATTTACATTCATATTCGTTTTATACATTATATGTATACATATTACAATTAACATTTTTAATATATTTTGTAGCACTTGAGTTCTACAAATGCACAGAATAGATCCGTTCTGACTGTCCACCATCGTGCCGGTTCAAGGTCATTCCACCGTCTTGCTGAAAAAATGGTAATTAAAAAATTATAGAATTCATTTATTTTCCTGATATTCTTTCTGATAAGTACTAACTAATTCTTTTTAAAATTGCTAATATTGTCGCTTTGTTAGAAACGTGATGATCCTGAAAACTTTTCCCTCATTCATGTCTATGCTGCTGCTCACACTAACGAGCATAGTGAGTGGATGGATCCTGTCGCTGCAGATAATTATGTAAGCAGTTTTAATTTTGTTAAATAAATTTTTTATAGAACATTTTAATAGTTTATTTCTTATTTCTATTTCTTTTAATACGTTACTAATTATTTACGATCATTACCTTTTAAATTGCAGAGCAAAATGTTGGAGATGCAGTCAACTTCTGTGGAATCCTCTCCTAGTGACATAGACATATTCACCCAAGTGCTCGGGCCGCAGTCTAGTATGGCAAGAGGTTTGGGACGATCTATCAAGCAAAAATGTTCATCCTCCTCAACCTCATCGGCTTCACAAATTAATAATCTTACAGCAGATTTAGAAGCTGTACGGCGTGAGAATGAGTATATGAGGTCGAGACAGCAAGAGTTAGAGTCTCTCTTAGAACGACAGTCTCATTTAGAGACGCGTTTGCAGGACCAACAGAGAGACCAAGAGGAAAGAATACGCAGTGAAGTGCAAGAGCAAGTGCAACGAGAGATGATGGTGCAAATGGAGCGTGTTATGTCGTTGCAACAGAATCCCCGTGGGCGAGGGAAAAAGAAGAAATAAATTTTATCGATATTTCTGACTAGTTTTAATATCTAATTTTGTACTTTTATAAGACATTGTTACTTGTTAATTGGGTATGTAATATGATACCATTGGTATTTTGTTTTTAAATTTTATGAAATTAGTATTTCTGATCTGTACGTTCGAATGTAAATAAAAATCGTTCGAACGTTGGTTCACACTGTAACAAACGTTCGAACGTAAATACAATTGAATCATTCGAACGTTAAACCGACTAACGTTCGAACAAAAAACTTGCATTCGGACGCTCCTTCATTTACATTCGAAATAACGTCCGAACATTAAACGCGCTACGTTTGAACATTTACGTTTACGTTCGAACAAATGTTCGAACGTTTATTGTAATTAACGTTCGGCCGCATTAACATTCGAACGTAAATATGATACGTTCGAACGATATACAACAAACGTCAACTTCTCTCATTTGAACGCCAATCGGTCGGGTATAACGTCCGAACGTTTAATTTTACGTCCGAACGTTATTTTCTGTGACAGTTCATAACCGTCACAAAAAAAGGAACGTTCAAACGTTGTACAGAACGGAACACTTCCAACCGTCACTAAAAATATTTTTTGTGACAGTTGAACAGTAAACCGTCACCAAATGTTTTCTGTGACGCACTTTAGGTGACGGTCATGGTGACGGTTTCAAACCGTCACCAAATATGTTTAGTGACCGTTTACCATTTTTTTGTGACAGTTTCCTCTGTCATAAAACACACATTCTGTTGTAGTGTATGTTATGACGTACTTTATGATCTCTCTTTAATTTTTTTTCTTTTTTGATAGAAAGTTTGAACTTCATTGCAAAGAGGTACTTTGATTTGTTGGGGCAAAATGATTAGCTCTGCAAGTAAGTTATTCCAACCTCCAACCGCATTTACTTGGTTAAAATAGTTCATTCTGCTGCTCGACAACTGAGTTGGTCTGACTTCCTAGTGGATCATATATATTTAAGATTTCTGTCATAAGGACCTCATAAGGATATTTCTAAACTAGGCATAATTAAGAAATTAACATATCTCCATTTACATCAGCATCCAATCATGGAAGTAGAGGGAAAAATGGATGGTGGAACAATATCATCATGAGAACTGCATAGCTATTCCCCCCTTAATCACTGAATGGAACCTGGGGATCTTTTCGCCACATAGATTTATTATGCACATGGTGTACAAATCTATCGTGAGATTCAGGATATATGATGAATCCATCATTGGAAAGAAAGTGAGATTCAGGATATTGGAAAGTCTATTAGAGACTGGCATTCTGTTTTTGGAAAAAATTTTCTTCTAGGTAACATGATTTGATAGGCTTGGAGTAACATATTGTTAAGTTGTCAAATCCTAAAAGCTTTGGGACTTTGATGCCCTAGACTTGGTTTTACTAACACTTGTGCTTTATTGACATAATTCCTAACTAGTCAGCTGTGTGTTTGCAAGATTCTATGGTATGCTTTGGGCTTACCTTTTTAGTTTATGTTTCCCAGAATAACGTACAACCTGGATCATCAAATGAAACTGGTTCAAGCTCATCCAAAGAGCAGCCCATTCAACCAGTTGCAGGTTTGTTGTTCTGAGAATTATCTGCTCTAAATATGCTCAAGTTAATTAAGCCAGAGTGAAATTAAATTTGTTCCTCCATTTCTTCTACAAAGAGCAGCGATATTTTTCGTCATTTTTGGTCAACTTTTGTTTGATAATCTACCGAAAGATTGTAATTGCTGGATACCTTAAAGAGACAAACTTAAAAACCTATTTTTCTTATTATGAAATAAGTTGATTGTGGTTTGTTGTGTAATATTTTTTTCTAGATTGATCTGAGATGATAATAGAAATAATGAACAAGGAAGGTGATACAAAGAGGAAAGAGGTTGGAATACAAACAGTTTTCATAGATTAAGCTGATGAAATTAGCACTACAATTTGAATGCCTTTATATGAAAACGTCCCCCACTTCAAGTAATCAAGTACCCTTGTTTTGAAAAACCTGGTTATGTAATCTTATGTTGCATTTGATGATTTTGGTGTTTGAACAATGCTGTGTCAGAAATTTCATAAGATATCAACACTCAGTATTTTAGGAGTTCTTTTTTCAGGGTATCAACACATACCGCTCATCTAGAGTACAAACAGTGCTATCAATATTTTCTGAATCATATTTTCTTTTCCATTTTTCCTCCTCAGTAGCTCCTGAACGACTTTCCTTTGAACACACTAGGTATTCATCTGAAAACCTTTTGTGGCCTCAGCTTGCTCACTCTTTCAGTGTTAAGATCCATTGTCCTTTACTTATGCTTCAAGATTGGATTCCCATGCTTCACGTGCTTTTTAATGATCAAGCAAACCAACAAAAAAATTATTTAGGTGACGACACCAACAGTGGGAGCATCATGTACTGTCAAAGTCTAAAACTTTTCAGTACAACTGAAGTAGGAGTCTTCTACACTGAATGTCAATAAATCCTATTAAATTTAAAACTCTCCAAAACTAGTGATTTCCTCTTAAATTATTGATGTCTTAAAAGCTGGAGGACATCTTTTGAAAACTTTTATATCTATGTTTCTGGTTTGGAAGAGTGTTTTACCCATTCCATATTTTGAGCTGTTGGAGATTTGCCTGGTTTAGTTGCATAGTTCCATTGAGTTACAGCATTGTATACTTTGGATGCATGTGTCTTTCATCATCGTGTTTTATAGTTTTGATTGTATTTTGAATTATGACTCTTATGGGCAATGCATTTCCAATATCTATTTTTTTTTTTTTCCGAAGTATAATGATCTGAGTTTAGCCCTTTTTTATGGATCTCATTCATGTAAAATGTTGTGAGATTTCTGGCTGTTTTGTAACTTGATATATGTTAAGTCTTATTATTGTGATTATTTCATTGTAGGGCCACCAATAAAACGCAGAAAGCGACACAAGAGAAAGCTTTTTCAAAACCAAGAACCATGTCTGATGAGAGGTGTCCATTACAAGAATATGAAATGGCAGGCAGCAATTAAAGTTGATAAGAAACAAATTCACGTTGGAACCGTTGGTTCACAAGAAGAGGCTGCCCGTTTGTATGACAGGTAACTCTGAATTTCAACCTTTGTTCATACCAACATTTTTTATTTGCAAGATTGAACCTTTGGGTGCAAACAATTTCTAGGAGTCATCAGATTGAGGAAATTTCCCCTTAAACTACACAAGGTGCACTTGCAGGAAACTCTTTGCTGAGAACCTCTGCAACCCCAAGATTAGTCAGACCACTGTGCCAATAATAAAAAAAAAGAAACAAAGAGCATTCTAATCAACCCTAAGATAATGTTACTAAGCAAAACAAAGTTGCTCAATTCACTCTTTCATGTTTTAAGAATCTATTTCTCTTCCCTGATTTAAATTTGGCAGAATCCCTTACTTTTGGTAGCCACAATATAGCAAAAAGTAATTTTTATTGGTCTGACATTGTAATATCCGGATACACCAATTCGGTACGAAAGAATTAGATAAGTACATTGGAAACTACAAACTAGTACAAATGAGACGATATGACATCCTTCGTGAAGGATTGTAAAGGATGTGGGCGATCCCTAGAGTCTTTCGATAATTGACTCGTCTTTCATGAATCAGCAATTTCAGTTAACATAGCGGGAAGTCTAATCTTCTGGCTTTCAATTGATAAAAAATAGCCAAAGCCTACACTATTAGTTGAATTTATCTAGTAAGAGTCTTTGAGAGTATTTTTCTGCTCAAGAAAACATTGAGGCAAAACGACCGACAAACTTATAGTACTACTTACTGTTCAATATCTGGTCTGCAGCTTTTTCTTTTTCTTACTTCTTTTTTATTTTAACTTTCAGCATTTTTTTCTCTTTTGTCTTTTGGGTTTGCTCTCGACTTTCCCTCACTGAGTGGATTTGTTGTGAATTCAGCAAAAACTGGATAAGATTTTGTTCTACGGATTTTGTTAGTGATAATTACACTTGTCACCTACAAACTGCCCCCTATTTTTCACTTTTCTCCTTAAACTTGAGTTTTCCTCCAAATTTGATTGTAGGAAATTCCTTCAACCCATTTAAAAAGTTGGCATGTGTCCATTGATCCCGTGAAAAACACTTATTTTTTAATGAAGGGACATGTGACAAGTTTGTAACTTAAGACTTTTAAAAATGCATGTGTTTGACAATTCTTGTCATTTTTATAGATTAACTTCCGAAAACTCTATCCTTACACTATCAAACATTTCAATTTGGATATTAAGCTTTCTATAAACTTCAATGTGCACTTTCTGCTAAAATCTGACTGTTAAGATGAAAGAAAAATCTAACACAATTTTAGCAGTCAAATTAAAAGGAGGGAACAAAGCGAAACCTATTGGTATTTTAATTTGTCTGCTATTCTTTTGGACTACCTTGTGATAAGAATACCATCTCTTTTATGAATTATTAATTGCTTACTTATGGCAGTTCTGCTACTCCTTTGGACTTCTGGCATTTCTCATGGTTGCATTTTATTGTGTGATCGATCTACTTGGGCCAAATTGGAGAAGGAAATCATTAGGCCAAAGGGAAAAAAAGGAAATTAGTACATTACTGAAGTTTTTGGGCACAGTATGTGCCAAAATAGACTAATAACGGGTATGTGCGAACTCATTTATCCCTTTTGTTCCCAATATTCCAGGGCTGCTTTCATGTGTGGGAGGGAACCCAATTTCGAGCTTTCTGGGGAGGAGAAGCAAGAACTTAGGAAATTCAAGTGGGAAGAATTCTTGGCAATAACTCGTCATGCAATTACTAGTAAAAGTAATATTTCTGGCTACACGTTGTCATAATTGTGTTCAGGTTCATGTCTCTTGGATCCTTATATGATTTCCTTAAAAGAATTTCAGAACATAAGCGAAGGCTTGGGACAGGGTCGCAGAGGAGGTCAGAGTCTCCAATAAATAACAGTGAATGGGAAGGCAAGAAAGAAGCCAATGACCTTTCAGCTTCAGAAGATGTGGAGCCAGACACATCAGCCTCTTGAAAATTATGAACAAGGCTGAAATCATATTCCAGTTCTAACAGTGAAGTTGTAGCCGATAGGGCTCCATTTTTGGTTCACAAGTATTAGGGTAATAATGGTAGATTTCATTGTCTCCTCAGAAGCAATTCCTTATGACTTCTGCACTATAAATAGTTACATACTGGATGTAGATTAGTTATAAATTACCCTTATATTTATGCCATTGAACTCGAGCACAGCTATAATTCTTTCTTCCCATAGCAGAAGAGCTTCTTGAGAAATTTCTTGTGAAAAAAGAGAAGTTCTTTCTGGCTGTAACTTGTGGACAACCTCAGTAATCTGGTTTGATCTGTACCATTCAAACTTTGCTCTATAATTTGGTTAAAATCTTCAAGTGATCCATAGAAGACAAAAATCTTCATATGAACCAACAAAATTAACCCACCCTTTACCTTTCTCAGCAAAATAATCCCATCTTCATAAGTCCATATATTAATTAGAATCTTTGGAGAAGTCCATATATCATTGTGTGTACGAGTGTTTAGAGGTCCATATACAAAGAAATGATACCTTGCACTAGATCTATAAGCTTTTTAAAAATTCTAATGCGTGTCTGAGGCTATCAATTAGTTTAAATTTGTATTATTGTTTAACATTTGATCACTGATATCAAAGAACTTTTAAGTTTTTATAATTAAGATTAAGATTTCGATTTTGACTTGCTCTTACACGGTCATCGAATGAGAATGGATAAGAGGCTCGTGAGATTGACGTGAGTGGGTATGGATGACTATATTTCTTGGAGTGACCTCTAGGCGAATATCAATAGTCAATATGATAGTATAAAAAAACATGTAAAAAATAAAAAAGAAAGCAAGTATGCCTAGGTTCTCCAAGCTACGCATGGTTAAGTCATTTCCTAACCTGGGCAAACTAGACACAACCCTGGAGATACCTTGGTTGTCCTGGTTCCGTTTTGGGTGGGTGCTCGCCCAATCAACCTAGCTATTTTTCAATCATTTCAATAATGACTTCTACCATGCTAACATTTAATTAATTTGCTTTGTAATTAACGTTTTAATCCAACAATACTGCATCAAAATTAAACAAATTGGTTTGTTACTTCTTAGAGCTGCTGTTATGCAGAGAGCAATGATATATTCTCTCTAATCTTGGCCACCCAATTCAGGTGACCACGTGTGTTTTGTTGGGAACAAACCAACTTTATTAAATATTCTATTAAAACACACAAAAAAAAAAAATTCTGATAGGTTACTTTATTACAACATTAATAAGACTCTGTCCCAAGCCAGCAAGTAATTGTCAAATCATAGGTAGCTATCTGTATCTTCTCCACCCCAATACGCGTCCTTTGCTCCCAAAATTGCAATGTTTCAATGAGTCATTACCATGTCGGTCTGTTTTTCTTGAGGCTTCTAAGTGGGTGTCAAGACTTATATTTCTAGTTTAGTTAGTAGTTTTTTTATAACATGCTACAATTTGTCTCGATTTGTGGGTTACAAGACGTCTTAATGTACTACCATCACTCTCTCCAGCCTCCTCCTTAGGTGTGGCCTCATCTGTCAACGTTTTTTTATACTTATCCAAATACCCACGTTTATGAAGATTTTTAAAACATGAAAGCAAATGGTTTTGCATTGTTGAATCTCAATCTTAGAATTATTGAATCGGATCGTTGCATAGTCTATTCTCAAAAAAGAGAAATTTATGGGAAATAGCCTAATCCTTACGACCCTTTATTCGTACGTCCTATCTATGAGACTAGAGTGTTGGTTTCTATAGATTAGTATATATGTTTTTTTTTCCACGTTATTGATTGAAATTTGAAGCTCTTGGCTGAATTACACACTCGAGCGAAGAGTAACTCAAATATCTTTGTTTATACGTTAACACCATATATGACATTTATTTGATTCACTATAACAAAATAGGCTTTTTCTCACAAAAAAATTTTCCAAGACAAACTATGGTGGGAAATACTTGGTTGATGTCACAAAGTGGGTTCATGGAAAAGAATCTGCTTGTTGCAGCGACATTCCGACAGATCACTTGAAATGGTTGTAAAAAAGGTCTTTTTCCACAAACATATGTTGTCGCAAAATAAGACCCCACATATTACACGACTTGTAACATGTGCAAACTGCAAACCCATTTCGACGAAAAACACGGCGAGAAATTTCCGTGTGGCATTCTCTCCTTTTCCTCCGATTTTGGCGAGGAAATTTCTTTTCTCCCCAGATCAAATCTACCAACTTTTTCCTTTGCCTCTCTCATTTTCTTCCATTTCATGAAATCCTCCCATGATCGACCATTTGCATGTTGGGTCAATTAGGGCTTGGGGGAGATAATTTCGCAGAGAAGAGAGGGTTAGTGTACACGAGTTGGAGGGACTCCCACGGCTTGCATACACCACATTCAACCCCAGAAGACTCAGTGGAGCTTCCAACGTCGCCGACCTCGTGGATTTTCTGGTGGCTGGTTGGACCCTGAGCTCCATTGAAGACAGCACATGGTGTGGCGTCACTGCCTGAGAGCACCTCGTAGGTATGAGCACAAGGGTTTGCGCAGTTTTCAGTCAGAGTTTTCCACGGACTCGTAGATGTCGTCACCATTCTCGTAGGTTCTCTCTCAGCTCGCACCTGTCACTCTAGAAATGTTATGAACCTACTAGGTAGAACTCACCCTTGAAAACTAGCTTACAAGGGAAGGGTGCCTAAGGGCTTATAAACCATCAACCAATCCCTTAGTTAGTTGATATGGGATCGTAACAACCACCACGCTCCAAAGCCGACGTCCATGGCGGTCCCGACGCTCACACGGGCTGGATGTGCATTAGGTATTTTCCTACCTCCTGGCGAACATTGCCATGCCGGCATCATCCCTCATGCCGCACGATTGCAATTGTTGCAACATGGCCTTAGATTTGGGGTGACTCTGATACCGTTTGTTATGAACCCACTAGGTAGAACTCACCTTTGAAAACTAGCTTACAAGGGAAGGGTGTCAAGGGGTTTATAAACCATCAACCAATCCAATACTTAGTCGATGTGTGATCGTAACAAGAAACCCCAATCTTTATATTCATGTCTTGGTTTTCAAGGTTCACTTTGGAAAGCAAAATCTCTCGTCTAATTGTTCCTTTTACCTACTGCTTTATCTTATCTTAATGCACGCATGCTTTTGCATTAGCCACTCTAATTTGGATTTTGCATGTCACTAGACAATTTCATTGCCCTTCTTTCCATTCCCCCCCCCCCCTAAACAACCGAGGCTAATTTTTCCATTTGATTCGTTAGATTCATTGTAGTTATTGCAAATCTTCTTTTTTACTACCTGGTGCTTAAACTAACAATATCACAATCTTTTGCAGACCCTGTCCTCTTAGACAAAATATTTGTTTATGATTTGTCTAGTCAACGAATAGAATAGGCTAACTATGACTGTAAGTTTCATGATCTCATCTGTAAAGGGCCTTTTGAACACCATACGTATGTAAAATGTTTAATTTCCTTAATCTATGAAATGAAAACATAATCATTAAAGAAAGGCATGAGCTGATTTTAATAAATTCTCATATTGGGAAACATATCTATAAATTAATCAAAAAGATCCCCCAATTTTGTAACAAACTCTAATTCCTCACTTTTGAATTAATCAAATTAGGTTCAATGTCAATAAATGTCTCTGCAACTATAAGTGATGGGAAAACTGAATATGTCAATGCTGGATAGATAAGTGAGAGCGGTTCAGTGCAAAATGAGCCTTACAAGGAGCTAGTAATAAGCGTGATTACTTTCCTAATGCACATATCATTGCCTGGCAGCTTCTTGTCTTCGTAGCATACAATGAAAAAGGTCTGAGACTGGCATTTTTTTTTTCATTTTATATTCTCTTGCCGGTTTATATTATTGCAATCAATAAGACCATTGCAATTGTTCTCATACCAACTTACCTGACAAAAAGTCCAACTGCTTCAATGCCACTAAACCTTTACATTTAAGGTGCAACCATGCATGATTCAAGTGTCTTATTTTATATCCAAATTAAAGCTGGCCTAAAAAATAATTTTACAGGCAAACATATATACTGGCCAGTGGCCAATATATATATATATTTATATATATATATATATATATATTGGCCAGATTGTATTCGATTAATTCCTAGGTCTTCATGTATGTATATATATATATATATATATATATATATATATATATATATATATATCTTAATTCTTCATAGGTGATCCTCCAGTCAAAGGCAAATAAAAACTCCCATCGATCTAACCTCACATGGGTGTTATAGCTAGCTAGGTTATCTTTATAAATAGGCTAAATGATTCGTGTTTATGAATATTTGACCATCCATCCATCCAAACAGTTAGGCTGCGTTTGGATGTAGAGCTGAGCTTAGTTCTTTATGAATAGTAGTGAGTTGAGTAGTGAAGAGATTTATGTGGGGCCCATCTAAACTGAGTTTAAAGTGTATTTGGATGTTAAGTTGAGTTTAGTATTTTTTATGAGAAGTTGAAAAAGGTTGTGGGTCCCATGTATAAAGATGTGTTAAGTTGAAAAAGGTTGTGGGTTTTATATATAAGGAGGTTTTGAATTGATATGAGTTTAGTAGTTTGAGAGTTGAGTGTTTGAATCTTAGACTCAGCTTAAAATTAAACAAAACTCATCTGAGTCTTGGAGCCAAACGCAGCCTTAATAAGCTTCTACAAAGCCTAGCTTTCTACTACTAGTTGCGAGCGAGAAGTTTATGCATATGGGAAATGCTAGTTGCCCCGCTCTTAAGTCCCGTTATTGTATCCCGCTCGGCGTGGCCTACACTTTTGCAACAATTTACTCATTTTAAAACACAAAAGACTTCGCCCATCGACCCCGTTCGGCCTACACGTTTGGAACTCAATCTCCTCCCGCGCACTCTCTCCTTCTTGCCCATCGACCTTGTTCAGCCTCTTCATCAACCAAGCTCCTCTCCGACCTCATCTTCCCTTCCTCCATCTCTGACCACAGTTTTTTTTTCCTCCCCAGACCCATTGACTTCGCCCTCCCCAGGCCCACCATTTCGCCGTCCCTAGCCCCACGAGTTCGAGCCCCATCAGTTCGTGGTCCCCTCTCGGCCATCTCTCTGACGGAATCTCCAAGGTCTTCGTTTAATTTTTTCTTTCTCAATTAGTTTCCCCTGCATGGGAGGCCGAAAGTGATATTTCATTTTTTTATTGTTTGTCTGGAATTTTTTTTCTTTTGAACTATATTGTAGTAGTATTGTTATGATCCTTACTTATTGTACTAAGGAAGGGAATGGAAATGGAATGATGGAGAAATTTATGAAATAAGGGATTGCAGTTGACATGTTTGTGAAAATGCCTGTGAAAACAAAAAATGGAAATGGTCTCGATGTACAATGTAATGCAATGGTCATTGCCCACAAACATTGATATATACCATCTTCTTAATTACAATGGTCACTATTTTCAACATTGATATAGCTCATGCATTGTTTCTCTCGGTGTACACTATTTTCAATATAGATGTCATAAATATAGATGTCATAATGCTCATTTCATTATATATTCATTTCTAGCTGTCGTATTACAACTATTTTTATAAAGCTTTATTTTAATATCCTTGTTTCACATGTTATATATTTGTAGACAATTTGAACGTTGCAATGAATGCCGACATAGAATTTTCAAATAATGAGTGTGATGAGGTAGAAATTGATAAGAAGATTGGAGGTGATGAAACTATTAAAGAACTTACGGTTGGAATGTAATTTTCATCTATAGAAGAAGCGCATGCTTATCATATGAAGTATGGTAAGAAGAAGGGGTTTGGGGTATCTAAAAGGAATATTAGACAGGATGACGATGAGACAGTAAGATGGTTTTGCTTGGCATGCGCGCGAGCAGGCACATCGAAGGCAAGACATTTTAGATGCTTTAAGAAGGTTGATGCTCGTGTCGCTAAGAGGCTTGAAATAAATGACGAGGCAGGAATAAGGTTGTTGAGGTAGGGGTTATGAAAATGTAACATTAGGAGAGAAGGAGTGTCGAAACTACATTGACAAAGCACGATGACTTCACCTCGGGGTTGGAGGTGGTATAGTTCTATGTAACTATTTCGAAGATATGCAAAAAAAGATATCCAGAGTTTTATTATAAGATTGACGTTGACAATGAGATGCAGTTAAAGAATGTGTTTTGGGCAGATGCCCAGAGTAGAGCTGTGTACGAATCATTCGGGAATGTGATTACATTTGATACAATATATCTGACTAATACGTATAAAATTCCTTTTGCACCATTTGTGGGTGTGAACCACCATGGGCAGTCAATCCTACTCGGGTGCAGATTGATATCCAGTAAGGACGCAGATACATTTGTGTGGTTATTTGAGTCATGGTTGTAGTGTATGAATAACCAACAGCCAAATGCAATCATCACAGACTAAGACAAGGCCATGAAAATTGCAATCTTAAGGGTGTTTCCAACTTATAGGCATCGATTCTGCTTGTGACATATAATGAAAAAGCTTCCTGAGAAATTTGGCTCACATTGTCGATACGGGAAAATCAAGAGTACCCTACATAGGTATGTATATGACTCTTTCAGTTAGCAAGAGTTTGATGAACATTGGTGTCGTTTGCTCGATACATATGATTTGCATGAGAATGCATGGTTAGTATCACTGTATTGAGATCGACATTATTGGGTGCCGGCCTGTGTTAGAGACACATTCTGGGCAAGAATGCCAACCACACAATGAAGTGAAGGAACGAATGCATTTTTTGACTATTAAGTTCACTCCAGAACTACTCTGAAGCAATATGTTGACCAGTATGATTCGACCCTTAGGAGGAAGGTAGAAAATGAAGCAATTGCTAACTCCAATTCTTTTAACACAGACATTCCTTGCATCAGTCGCTATCCTCTTGAGAAGCAATTTCAAAGTGCATATACTCTTGCTAAATTCAAAGAGGTACAAGAGGAATTGCGAGGACTTCTATAGTTGACTACTAAGGAGATGGGTGTGAGGATGGTAGATATACGTTCGTTGTATTGGATGAGGTTAAAGTTGGTAATGACTTATTAAAACGTGTAACCTTTATTGTGGAAGTCGATCAAGATCCCCTTAATGTGAAATGCAGTTTTAAGTTATTTGAGTTTAGCGGTATTTTGTGCAGACATGCTCTCTGTGTCTTAACTCAGATGGGCCAACATACAATACCATCAAAATACATCTTGGATCGGTGGAGGAAAGATGTTAAGCGAAAATACACATTCGTGAAAAGCAGTTATGACACTACTAGCATCGACGATGCATGAAGGTATGATAGGATCTAAAATTGCTTTTATGAACTGTGTTCCAATGCTTCAAAGGCTCAGAGCAGTTCTGTAAATTGATTAGTCAGATAGAATAGTTGAAGACATAGTACCCTGGTATCCCTGATCATGATACTAGTAACACAGTTGATACAACTCCTTCGACGGAGGCTTCGACCCTAGAGTTCTTAGTCATTTGGTAGTTTGGAGTAAGGGAAGATCACTGTCTAAGAGAAAAGTGCACCCTGCTGAGAATAGTATTAAGAAATCCAATACGAAAAGACGATTGCACAACAACCAAGCTGACGTTCATTTTTATTAATTTTGTATAATAAATTTACGATTCACTTGGTCTTGAATGTTTTGTTGTTTTTTATTTAATTTATTTTTAAATTATACTTTTAACACTAAGATCAACAAAGTCAAGTTTGGACTCATGCGCCGAAATTTTTTTCAACTCTTTCGACAGCTCATCACTCACAGGTATTGTAAAACTAAAATATTTTGATAATCCTTTTAGTGATTTGCGTTGCCACTGACAACATTTTTTTATGCCCTTATAGGACAACACTACGAAGGCTTTCCATCAGGACTTCAGTGCTTTTTGATTGGTAGATGCCACGAGACAAATTTGTACCTAGGATTTTATATTGTAATTTTGGGATATTATTGAACTTGTTTTTGTATTGACGTGTTTAGATCATTAATTGTAATCTTGGGATTGTATTGAACCTGTTTTTGTAATTGTCATTTTTGTAATTCTTTGTTGATGCAATATCATATCGTAATCATGTTATTAATTGAATTTGGATTGGGATTACCTAGTGCTACACAACCACACAAGATTACAGGAAATTACATTAACTTCAAAGATTACATATTGTCTTAGAATTTTCCAAAAAAAAGCCTAAACAAAGTACCCATGATATTGAAATTACTAAAACTACAATGACTCTCTCAACATTTCTCTTGCTCCTCTCAATCTCTATTTCTAGTCGATATTGAGTTGTTTGGATATCCATTGCTAGTTGTATCTTTTGAATCTTGATTTTTAAATTGTTGATTCTCTTCTCACCATATGGTGGTATTTTCGGATCATATCAACAAAAATATTTGCAAGAATGTCTAGCATATAAAATCAGCCAACACATTAGCAAACAAGGATTACCATTCACTTCTTAGCAAACAAGATTTAAGTTTGAGATACCTCAAAGTCTTGGCAACTGAAAAATCGACACCCGTCATTATCTTGTTAGGGACCTCGGTCAAGTCCCTAAACACTAGGTTCGCCATGCCAATGGTAGTCTTGAAGTGACCGAAACCTTTTCCCTCTCTTGCTTGGTCCACGATCAATGATGGTCATAATGGCTAATATGGGATGGTGAGGTTAAGTGTTTAGGCTAGAATGAATGTTTAGAATGATGGAAAATGGTCAAGGAAGTGTATGGCTAGGTTGGTGGTATAGGCGCACAGCACTAGTGTGGAGCTAGGGTTGGCGCCACTTGGACTTGGGTTTAGGGTTTGGGAAAGTGGTGATGGACGGCTAGGGTTTGAAATTAGGGTTTGGAAATTAGGTTGAGATGTTGGGCAGCTAGGGTTGGTCGAGTATGGCTAGTGGTGGATTTTAGGAAAGTTTCTTAAAATCTTGGAAGTCAATGGAGAGTGTATGTGGCCGGCTATAGAAAGGAGGGGCTCAATTAGGGTTTCTCAAATTTAGGAACTCTAATTATGGTAAGTGGAGTGGGCGGCTAGGTCAAGTCCAAATAAGGATTTGGAAGAGCAAAATGTGAAGAACCTCAAGAACAATGATGAACACTCAAGAACAAAGTTCAAAACACTAATGCACTTGAATGATCAAAAGCATAAACAATAACAATCTAATACTTGATTCACGAATTGCACAAGAATTGAATAAACCTCATGTATTGATAAACACAACTTGGATCCACGAATTTCACCAAGTTTTAAAGAAACAAGATAAATGGTTCACACCTATTCAAAGAATTGCAAGGTGTAAACCTCTATTTGGGGTTCACGAATTTCACCCAAAAAGCCCAAGTGCAATGACACCGAAAATCGATCTCTCACACAATAGTTCTCTCACTAAGAGTTTTACCAAAAAATCCTAAGGCAAATGCATAAGGTTCTATTTGTAACCAAAATAATTTGGAAACCCCCAATAGGTCCCTTGAAATTAAATAAATAAATAAAATAAAATGAATAATATGATAGTAGTCATGGACCAAGTCTAGCTGTGGCATGCATGGCCTATGATGGGCTAGGATGGTGCATGGTGGTCTTGGGCTGGTCCATGGTCACGTGGTGCGGCATGGCTTGCTGATGGTGAGCCTTGGTGGTGCGATGCATGGCCTAGGCTGGTGGCCTAGGCGCTGGCTGCAAGGCATGGGCTGGAGCCATGCGCTGGATGGCATGCCTGGTGGGCATGCCACTGGCCTGAGGGTATTTGAAGCACTACTACTGCTTCAACTAAAATAGGTAAGAAAAAACAATTGGATGGAGTTGTTATGCGTAGTTGAATAAGAGCCTTAGACCCATGTAAATACAAGTGTATAGGATATTACATACCAAACCCTCTTCGTAATCTATAGTTTAAAGTATGGTCTATTGTGGTGTTTTATGCGTATGAATAGAAATAGGCAAGAAGCCCTTGGGAATTATTGAAAGAGAAATTATATTTGCAGTCCTCAAGTGGGGACTGCATGTGCAGGCACATTATTAAATGAGAGAAAACATAATTTTAGGAGGGATAATTTTGTAATTTTAAAATTTTTAAAATTAAAATAGTCTAGACTTGCATTGCAGTCCCCATTTGGGGACTGTACCTAGCATTGCTCTTATTGAAATAATAGTAAGAAAATAATATCATCCCTCTAGACAGACAGATTGTAGTGAAGCACAAGCAACTATAATGGATTAGAATTAAAAAAAAAAAAAAGATTTTATTGAACGGACCCATTAAACCAACCCATTCTAATTGCATGTTGAATTCATCTACATACATCCACCAAAATACGTAAAACCCATATATGTGATTATCCACTT
Organism: Juglans mandshurica; assembly: GCA_022457165.1. Lineage (NCBI taxonomy): Eukaryota > Viridiplantae > Streptophyta > Magnoliopsida > Fagales > Juglandaceae > Juglans > Juglans mandshurica. The sequence goes on from CM039619.1 coordinate 46,598,255, forward strand.
TCCTTTTTTATCATTCGACAACCGTCCGCTATTAATTAATTTAGTTTTCCAAAGTAGAAAATATCATTTGGTTATCATTTTATTAGGAAATGAATTTTTTTCTTACTCAACAATTAAGAAATTATTTTTTAATAATGTTGTAATTTTTTTAATAAAAATTTAAGGATATAAAAAAATAAATGGAAAAAAAAAACTAATTGATTAAGAAAACATAATAAGTGGACTTGAAAAAAAAGTTTTTGTTTCCTAAAAAAATTAAAGTGGACTTGAAAACATAAGTGGGTTAATATATCACATGTATACTTGAAAACTATGGGCACTTGAAAAATTAAGTGGGCTTTGGACCAACATTGTTTGATAATAAGTGGCCGCATGCTTCAAATGCCAACCACAAAGACAAATTCATCAGTACGTAATCTAGCAAATATTTGGACATCATGACGTAATATTCAAGATTCAGATAATTATATATTAAGTCCATTAGAAAAGGTTTAAAACAAGCATATATGGAATACAGTGAGAGAATTAATTATCATGATCAATAATATTACCTTCACCTCCTCCTTGTAAATGATTAGACGCAAGACTCAATGTCGTTGATTGAAGCAGTAGCCATGTCAAGGGCTGGGTGTTGTTTCTCATTCCAAAGTTCATAGTTTAGGAGATGACCGTACACCTCTTGAATGGTCGTTGGACCAAGGTGAGTGGTGAGGGATATGATCAATGGATCATATTCGGGACCCACATTTGCAAGTATATAGTTGACGACTTCATAGTCAGTGTGTGGTTGTCTAATGGCAGCCAAGGTATCTCTATAGCTTTTCATTTTGTAAAAACAAGCAGCAGCTGAAAGATTGCTTTTCTTGGACGACGCAAGACTAAGTCGTGAGTTCATGACACTAGCTTGAGATTGAAGAGAGAAGGTTTGCTCCAAAGCAACCCATACTTCATGTGAGGTGTGTAATTTGACGAACTGAGCGAACACTTCTACGGAAAGGGAAGATATAGGTGCAAAGAGCAAGAGTTGATTTTGTTAATACCATGCGACATATTCTAGATTGGGGATTAAAGTTGGAGAAGTGTTGTCAGGAGTGAGAGACATCAACATAGGAATAAAGACAATGGCCATTGAGGTAGGGTAGAAATTGTGCTCTGCACAATAGATAGTTTTCACGAGTAAGTTTTATGGTGAGAAGGTGAGAGATATTGGTAAGAATAATGGGTGAAGGCATTTGGGCACTGGAGGAAGATGAAGACATTGTTGAGAAAAGAAAAAAAAATAAGGAAGAAGACGACGTTGGTTAGTATTGGTTATGAAACCATGTGAAATGACCACTTGTCCCAAAAGTTTAAGCTGATAGGAAGAGGTCGATTTTAGTATTTATATTTATGTCTTAACACTCCCCCTCAATGAGTGAGCCTAACACATGGAATTTTTAATTAAATGAGATAGAGTGTAAAGTCAAGATTCGAACTCAAGACCACTACTCTAAAACTTTGTGAACCAGAGTACAAGAAAATGTATTGTGTTTATTCATCCAAGATAGTTCATGGCGGTGTAATATATATACACGTAAGACTTTAAATATAATTCCATGAGTTGTGGGATATGAGAAAGTTGTACAACAACAATGGAAAGACACTAATGATCAGCTTGATCTATAGTGGTAGCTTGATATTTGGAGGTTGACTATCTGGATTGCGGTCTTTGGAGTGATTCGTGGCTTGAGCAGTGGGTCTGCTGACAGCCTGTAATATAGTTGATTAAAATGGCATTGCTTCTTCTATATTTCTGTTGTCATTTGATATGTTTGGCATTGAGTTCTTATATACTCAGTGTTCTTGTAAAACACTTAAAAAAATAGTTAATTATAACTTGGTGTTCGGTTACACTTTTCATTCTATTTGATGATGGATGGTGTTTTTAGTAACTAGAAACATTTTGATCACAATAACTAATTGTTCATAATCAAATGCAAACACAACAAACTGTTATCTCCATCATGACATTTCCATGGAAAGTCAATATATCTAATGAAATATTGATGATCTCTTTTTGAGCATAAAATATATAATAGTAACACGAGTATATAAGTCACTAATTGACCTCCTTCACATTTCAGTCCAATAACACAAATTATTCAAAATAAATTCATTGATAATTGACCGTTGTTACTATCATTAAAGATACTACAAGAAAGTCAGTGTATCTACATACATATAAAGTTTTTTAAGCTTCCAAATAACAAAATAATAACCGTCAAATATAAGATCTTCAATCAAGTTGGAGCACCTTTGCAACCAATAAGGATTAATATAAACAAGACTAATGACACTAAAAAAGAAAATGATGTAAGTTACTATGAAGCTTGTATGGAAGACCACAGGGTCTACTTCATACCATTTTTTGTCACTTGCATTTGAAGACTGTGGTTGTGTTGGATATGACACATCTACTTTGCCGCAACTTTTATCTAGTGGTGGTCCGTAAAGAAATAAGTTTCCTTCATAACTGCTTTTCTCAAATGTTGCAAATTGTGCTTTCATATCTGGAACTTTACCTGATAAGTTGTTGTTGGCCACATTGAATACCTCGAGAAAGGTTAGATCAATCAGTGTTGAAGGAATTTCTCCACTCAAACTATTATGAGAGAGATCTAGACTTTCCAACGGAGTCAACTTTGAAAATGACTCAGGAATTGTACCAGTCAACTGATTATAAGATAAGTTCAGTGCATGCAATGAAGATATTTGTCCCAATTCCGATGGGATGCTGCCTGTTAGTTTGTTGCATGACAAATCCAATCCAGACATGTAACCAAGGATAGAACCCTTATAAGAACTATGCCTATATTTTGTTACAAACTCGATCTCCACTTCTGCATCAACATATTTAAGATATCGGAAAGCGTTACTATCCCAGCTTGAGAAACCTTTATATGTGTAAGTTGGTTTTGTACTCCAATCAATATCATAAAAGTTTCGACTAAAATAGTCAACAGTAGGTGTCGCTGTCTTCCCAAAATATATGTCATGGAGGCATTGTGGTATGGTCCCAGAAAAAGCATTCTTGGAAAGATCCATTATGCTTATCATTCTTAACAAGCACAATTGATTTGGAATTATACCAGTGAAATGATTGCTACTCAACAAAAGTACTTTTAAGCTTTGAACTTGTTTGATTTCAACAGAGATGCTACCTGTAAAGTTGTTATCTCCAATATCCAATGTCAAAAGAGATGAGGAATTGAAAAGAACTTTTGGTATTGATCCTGTGAATTTGTTCCCTTGCAAATATAGGTGCTCAAGCTTTGGTAGATTCAAGCAAAAAGGTAACGATCCAGTAAATAAGTTATGAGAAAGGTCTAACGTACCTGTCATACTTAGTTCACATGGGATCGGACCATAAAAACTATTGTCAGCCATAACAAGAGTTTTCAAGTATGACGTGTTCCCAAGCCATCGGGGGATAGTATCTGAAATTCTGTTGCTGCTGATATCTAAATATAATAGGTAAATAGTTGAATTATGTACTGGTGTGATACTTGTGAATTGGTTATCATTCATCTGCAGAACTTTTTGGTTTGTCCCAATGAAAATTGCACCGTTGAAGCTGTTGTGAGCAAGGTTCAAAATACTCAATGACAAGCAACCTGTATTTAATCCTCTTGGGACTCCGCCTGAGAAATTATTGGAAGAAACATCTAATACCTCCAAATAAAGCATCCCACCAATTGAGGAAGGAAGATTACCTTCAAGATTATTATTGGAAAGATTTAGATATACTAAATTTGGAAAAATCTTGCCAATATTTTCTTGAAGTTTTCCTTCAAAGTGATTGGTCGAGACATCCATCCAGATCATATTCGTGTGGATCAATGTTGATAAATATAACTGACCAGCAAAAGAGTTATTTCGAAGATCTAGCAAGTGTAATCTTGTATTGTTTTCAACCAGCCAATTCGGAAAGCTTCCTTTCAACTTATTATGAGAAAGAGTAACTGTATTCAGTTCATTCTGGGCATGAAGGAATTTTGGAAAACTGCCGGTCAGCTTGTTCAGCCTACAGTTAGACAATTCAATGATCTTCAGCTGAAACAAAGGGTACCAACCCATAGAACCTTCAGTTTCTATTTCAACTTTGTTGTTTTGGCCATTGAATCTAAGAACCTCAAGCTTAGAGTAATTGGCAAATAAGTTGAATGAGACTATGCCCACAAACTGGTTATAACTAAAATCAATGAACTTGAGACTTGACTGGTTGGCTTCTACATATGATGATGAAGCAATTCCATTAAATTGGTTATTAGAAATATCTAACACCACAAGAGATGTCATATTGTTTATGCATGGAGGTAGGATCCCTTCAAAGTAATTGTAAGATAGATCCAACACTTCAAGCTTCTTCAATGCACAAAATTCTGTCAAAAGAAAAAGCATCAAAATTGATTATGCTCAACTCTAACAATCGGTTAGACCAATCACCTTTATGTTCAATATAAAAATAAATGGTCAATTCATAAGTAATTATAGAACATAAGGATAATTCTAACAAAGTGTAAATGTATGTGCAAAAGTAGTTTTCCAACAGATTGAGAAATAATTCACAAGAACAAATTTGCACTGATATCCACATTAATTCTCTAACTTGCTTAAATTGGCCAGTTCTACAAGAGACATGGTATCAAGTTTACTAGATGGATTGCTTATGCTTTTCTCCCACCAATTAATTACCATGTACTTTTTTTATCCTTATTCTTGAACTTTGACTTATAAGTGTGCTTTTCAGTATCAATTATACCTTTGTAAAAAAATCACAATTGATTTTATAAGAAATATATATGTCTAAAGAGGCAAGAGCATTCTTAATATTAACCCTAAGCATCTCCGATTAAATGAAAGTTGATAATTTCATCTTTTTATGTGTATATTCTTGTTAAAACAATGGATACTTGACAATGGAATTTCCAATTAAGGTCATAGTTACGTTGTGGTCTTCATGTGTAGTGGATGCAAAAGATTCGTAGAATACTAAGTCTTCATGTCATCATAAGAGATAACTCTTTCTTACCTTGGATTCCTAGTCGTCCACCAAAATTATTACCTCCCAAGATAAGAACCTCCAAGTTGCTTAAATTTGCTAGCTCTGCATAATAGCAAATTAAAAATTGATCTCATTTTAATTATATCATAATAGAACTTGTTGTTATAACATATTTCATGCTGCCATTGCACAACCCTGTACAATCACCAATGAGTATCATCACTGCCTTAACGTCATGAATGATTTAGACTTAGATTATCAAATCAATCTTATGATTTCAATTTTTTTTTTTTTTTGGTTTCTAAGGTGATATGAAATTCAAGCTTAAAATCTTGTCCAAATCTAAATATTGTTGACATTTGATTCAAAGCGGCACTTATAAATGTAATTCACTTGTATCTCAAAGCCTACGAATCTATGCATTAAAATTATTGTTCAAATGCCAAAGAGAAAGATTAATTTCGGTAATGTTTTTTTTTAATTAACATGCATGCTACATATGTCACATATTATATACATGTAACCTGACAAATGACGTCCTAAAAAATCAACATACCTTTGGTTGGAAAGGATCCCGTCAACTCATTGTCAGCAAGATTGAGACTCTTAAGAGATTTGACTGCATCAATTGATTGAAGAAAACTAGTGTCGTTGAGGGCATTGACATGGAGATCTAATATCTCCAGATTCTCCAATCTTGACAACATTTTCCAACCTGTAGTTAATAATTTATTAATTTTTTTTTTTATGAAACGAAGAAAAAACCGATACAATTAGAATGAATATTAAGAACAAGTGTAGATGTATTATTACAGTCCTATCTTCAGAGCACACATTACTTTTGGTGGCTTCTCTGAGGGTATTTGAAGCACTACTAGTACTGCTTCAGCTAATTAAAGAAAGAAAAAACAATTGGATGGAGTTGTTATGCGTAGTTGAATAAGAGCTTTAGACCCATGTAAATACAAGTGTATAGGATATTACATACCAAAACCTCTTGGTAATCTATAGTACTTTAAAGTATGGTCTATTGTGGTGTTTTATGCGTATGCATAGAAATAGGCAAGAAGCCCTTGGGAATTATTGAAATAATAGTAATAAAATAATATCAACTCTCTAGACAGACAAATTGTAGTGAAGCACAAGCAACTATAATGGATTAGAATTAAAAAAAAATAGAAAAGGATTTTATTGAACGGACCCATTAAACCAACCCATTCTAATTGCATGTTGAATTCATCTACATACATCCGCCAAAGCACAAGATTCCAAATACGTAAAACCCATATCCGTGATTATCCACTTTCCTTTTTTATCATTCGACAACTGTCTGCTATTAATTAATTTAGTTTTCCAAAGTAGAAAATATCACTTTGGTATCATTTTTATTAGGAAATTAATTTTTTTTATTACTCAATGATTAAGAAATTATTTTTTAATAATGTTGTAATTGTTTTTATAAAATTTAAGGATATAAAAAAATATATGGAAAAAAAACTAATTGATTAAGAAAACATAATAAGTGGACATGAAAAAAAAGTTTTTGTTTCCTAAAAAAATTAATTAAGTGGACTTGAAAACATAAGTGGGTTAATATATCACATGTATACTTGAAAACTATGGGCACTTGAAAAATTAAGTGGACTAGCATTGTTTGATGAGAAAATATATTTACAACTGTGAATTGTGTAACCGTCTCGTAATCGCTTTGAAAAAAATAAATAAAACATGAGATCCACATAAAGATAATTAATTATCATGATCAATAATATTACCTTCACCTCCTCCTTGTAAATAATTCCACGCAAGATTCAATGTCGTAAGGGATGTAAGCCCACTTAGAGATGGTATGATGCTGTCATCAAACTCATTCCATTCAAGATTCAATGTCTTCAGATTTCTCAATACGGAGAGCCTTTCGAAAGTACCACCTTACAAAAAAATTATTGGAAGACACAACAAAATAACTTTTATCAATTAAAGTCCTTCAACAACAGAATTAATTAATACACGTGCATGTAAGAATACTTATAAATACATTGATAATTAAAGCGACGTAGGTGCACCATGCGAATCTCAAAGCGGCAGACAAGTAGTACTGTTTAATTATCACTAGTATTTTGAATGTACTCTATGCATTAAAAGTATGACTAGTGCTAGTTGCCGCTAGCACATTTTCCTAAAAGTATTGCTCAAATGCCAATGAGAAGGATTAATAAAATGTTGGAAAATCGACATATAAATATATATATCTTTGGTTATAAATATAGATTTTTAAGAGATTTGATTGCAGCTAATGAATGAATATAATTGAGCACAGAGTGTGAGGAACATTCAAAAATCTAGCTTACAGTACTTAATTCAGACTTTAAGAGAGTTAGTGGAAGGCCTTTTTGAGTTACTGGAGGATGATGAAATGATTGAATTTTCTATTACCCTCATGGAAGATATGGAAGAGAATTATGAATGAAATGGTGTTTAAAAATGTTTTTCTTCATCCAAATGCAAGCTAAACAATTGATTGAGGAACTTAGACAGATTATAAATTAATATATAATATTCTGTACCATAACCAGTACTCCTTGTAAGGGATGTACGCAAGTCCATTAGAAACGGGTCCAAACATGGATTGCAAATTAATAAATCATATATATATATATATATATATATATATGTATTATACATACGGGAAAGAAGACTAGTATAATAGTGAGAAATATCTAACCTGTAGTTAATTTACTAATTTATTTTATTATAAAAAGCCAATACAATTAGAATATATTTTGAATAAATTTAGTGATTTAGACTTTTGGACAACATGATGACGTACGTAATAATCATATATAAATATATATAGGACTACGAATATTATTTTAAATCTAAAAAAATATATATAAAAAACATCCTAATTAAGCTGTAATTATTATTTTGAAATTATTAATATTTCATTCTAATACTATAAATTGACTAGTCAATATGTGAACTAAATTAAATTACATCCCCTAAATTAGTCTCAAAATTGGAATTAATATCTAATATCTCGAGATTCTCCAATCTTGACAACATTTTCCAATCTGCACATAAATTATTAACATTTATTAATTTATGTTATTATGAATACATTAGAAGGGATATTGCACATAATTATTAAGTCCAATATTAGAAACGGTTTAAAACAAACATATATAGAGTACTGTGAGATCTAAATTAATTATCATTATCAATAATATTACCTTCATCTTCTCCTCGTATTTTATTCCCCTCAAGATTCAATGTCGTAAGAGATGTAAGCCCACTTAGAGATGGTATGATGCTGTCATTAAAGCCATTGTCATCAAGATTCAATGTCTTCAGATTTCTCAACATGGAGAGCCTTTCGAAAGAAGTATCACCTTGCAAGAAAATTATTAGAAGACACAACACAACAAGAAATAAAAAGAAAGAAAGAAAGAAAAATAAAATATGAAAAGAAGCTTTCCGCTCACATCATTTCAAAATAACTTTTATCTGTCCTTCAACAGGATTAAATACACGTGTAAGTGTTTATCATTGTAAGTTTTTTATTATTTTTTTTTTATTATTTTTTTCTTAATGATTAAGTATATATATTTTAATAATATTATGAATTTTTTATTTTTTAAAAATATTAAAATATGTTAAAAAAATACTTGTAAAAAAATATTTAAAAAAAAATTAACTCATTTCAAACGCACTAAAGGGGGGCTGCTCCCAAATGTGGGAGTAGCACCACTCTACATACATAAATACATATATATATATATATATATATATAATGAAAAATACTATTTCTACATAAAGTTTCTATTGAAAGTTTCTAATGAATTGTATTTTATTTTCTTTTTTTAATTTTTTTACTTAGTAATTAGTAATTAAAGAAGTATTTTTAAATGAATTTATGATTTTATTTTTATTTTTAAAAATATATAAATACTTTAAAAAAATGAAAGCAAAAAAGACAAAAATCATCATATAACTAGAGCTGAGAGTGATTAATTTCCTACGCGATACATCACATAGATATGCTAGTTCTACATAACATTAAAAAAATGATAACATTTTACCTATAGCATGATAGAATTTGTTGTAATAACATATTTCATGCTGCCATTAGTATCAGTACTCGTGAGCATCTTCATTAATGCCTTAACGTCAATGATTTAGAATTAGATTATCAAATTAATGATTTCAAATTCTTTTGTTATTAAGCTAATTGATATGAAATTCAAATAATAGAGTAGAGTATTTGTTGTTGTTAAGTCAAATTTAAGCTTATATTATGTTGCCAAGGCATGTAATGCCTAACATAACGTACGTTAGGAGTTATGCATTGGCCAATAAAGCCATTTGGCTGGGCTTAAATGTCCAGCCGTAGGTTACGTGGAGGTGGATGTATAATATTTAGCAGCACCTCATCTCCATGTTAAGCATGACAAAAAAAAGGTGAAAATCTCTCTCTCAAGTGTCTCTCTGGTCTCTCAAGTGCTTTCTACCAAGTAGCACACTGCATTATCGATGGGATAATTTCGGATGAACAATGACAACGACGAAAATCAATAGAACAACTACACCAGATCTAAGATTTGCTGACAATGTAATATTACTTTCGTTGTATACTTTGATGTATTTTTCTAACATAAGCTAAAAATTGCATTCCTTCAATTGGAAAGTATCCAATTCATTGCAAGCAAAATTCAAAGTCTTTAAGGATTTGACCGCAATAATTGATTGAAACTAATTAGTGTCGTTTAAAGAATTTTCAAGTTCTCTAATCATGCATGACATCATTTTCCAATATGTAGTTAATTTATTAATTTATTTTATTATGAAATAAAGAAAAAAAATCATATAAGAATGTATTTAGAAGAAACTTAGTGATTTAGAACTTGTAAACTAAATATGCAAGATTCAGACTTTTATTCATAATAAAGAATTGAAAATTAAAAATCATGAATATATATATATATATATATATATTTATATATATATGAGAGTGAAAACAAATAATGACAAATTAAACAAAGTAATGATCAGGACTAGTGCTGCATGTAATTGAATAGTTTGGAGAACACGTACATTTAAGAAATCCAATATAAAGGCTAAAAAGGCTTATAACACGTGATCAATATTCATCTCTAGAAAAATTAGTTTAATTACGAGACTCATCAGTACCTTTGAGTTTGGGGATGAAAGTGATCCATTCAGAAACGGTATAAATTAAAATGACTAAAAGCAATTAGTAGGACCAAGAATTAATAATATAATAGTAGAATATAATTACCTTCAACATGATTTACTCCCAAACCATTCCCTGAAAGACTTAATGTCATAAGGGATGTAAGGTTACTTAGAGATGGTATGATGATGTAGCCAAAGCTATTCCCATCGACGATCAATGTCTCCAAGTTTCTCAGTACTACTAGCCTTTCGAAACCTGCAAATTAAATTAAGAAAATAACTTTTTTCATTGTCCTTTTTTAAAACAAAATAAATTTATCAATTAAAGCTCGCACTTGCCTTGATTTGGGAGGGTACCATTGTATCTATTGTAGCTTATATCCAGCGTGATCAAATTTCTCAACGTAACTAATTCTACATTATTAGATATGTAAGCGAATGTTCTGATTTAAAATATATAATTAGATAGAAGAGATCACTTTAATTACGTACGTACCTTGTGCTGGGAAGTATCCCTCCAAATTATTCTGAGTAAGATTTAAAATCTTGAGCGAAGTGGTAACACCCAGAGATTGTAGAATGCTATTGTCATCAAACAAGTTGTAACCAAGGTTTAAAATTTCCAGATTCCTTAGGGTTGAAAGCTTTTCAAATCTTGCAAAATATATCTTAAGAAATAGATACAGTTTACAGATTGAGTGAATATTAATCTATATATATCCGAGTGGGTTTAGAATCTTTGAGTGGAGCCATATAATTTGCGTATACCCTGAATACAAATTTATATCTCCTGGCTGCCTATTGAAAGTGAAACACATGCTTTAACGTTAGCTTAGCTACTTATACTTACAAAATTACAACCTGTAAAATTACAAAAGTATTTATAATTAAAGACCTTTTATATATAAAACTAGTATGTGTTTCGAACAAAAATAGCAACTTAATTAGGTAATTTTAGAATTTTTAGTTGAAATAATTCAAACTTTTCCAAAAAGGATATACAAAGGCATTATTACAAATAAGATTGAAATTAAAAGTAATTGACACAATACGTGAATTTCAGAATATTATATATTAAAACTCCTCATTCCTCACAACATACGTACCTTCATCTGGTATGCAACCATCGATTCCATTAAAGGATAGATCAAGACTTCTTAACTCCTTGAAAGGCTCTAATAAAGACACATTTAACAACCATGAAGGTTTCTCATAATAACTAGGATCCGGCATTAAATTGTCGAGGGACAGTTCTATCAGATGACTTGTGGTGGAGTTGCACGTGACCCGCTCCCAATTACAACAATCACTCTTCTCATGGTCGACCCATGAAGGAAGATGATCATAGTCTGAATTATAAGCTCTGAAAGACGGAATGGATATGATAAAAAATGACTTCAACTGAAGCAGACCAACTCTCTCTTCCTCCAAGCAACCCATGTACTCACGAGTTTGAACAAAAACAACTAAAACCAAAAGCAATGCCTTCATTGAGAAATAATATTGTAAGACACCCATATTCATTTCTATATAAAATCTGCTTGTTTTGGCTGTTCTATTGTGAGTATCGTGGCTTTCCACAACTCGAATATATATAAGAAAATTGGAACACGGGACTTAAGAGTGTTAGAGTGGCTGAAATTGAAAGTTAGGAGCTATATTGACTTAGACTAATTAATAATTAGACCCGTATCTTAGGCATGCATGCAGTAGTGGAGCTCACTAATGCCTTAACTTCCACGTTTAGATAGATATGGGTTGTCATTTTCCACATTGATGTTAAGACACAACTATAAATAATAAATCTACATATTTCATGAGCAGAACATTTTGAGATAAGTGGTGATTTCATATGGTATTATATATAGTAGATGTCTTGAAGTTTTTGAAACAAATAGTGATTTTATATAATATCAGAGTAAATGTTTTGAGTTTAAATTCTGACTATACACTTCATTACTCATTTAGTTAAATGTTTCACATGGTGATTTTACAATTTTTACTTTGGTAGATTTCTTTTTTGTAAGAATGAGAAACAAACTGATCAATAATTTTTTTTGTAGTGAGAGGCCGATGTTTGGGAAGACTTTGAATGTTCCTTTAATTTCCACGTTCACATGGATAGGTTTTAATTAGTTTCCATGTGCACGGATTGTGACTTGGTCTATAATCCAAGCACTAGGATTTCGAGTTTACGTACCAACCCTAGCCAAAAAATAATTGATCCGAGAATGATGGCCATTAAGTCCCTCAAATTGCAGTACTGATAATCAGATCAACATGCAATTTCATAAGACTAAACTTTTTCACAAACAATTTCATCTCAAATTTCTAAACAAAATATAGTAAACATTAATTTAATTTTTTCAAATTTTAAAATAAAAATAATATTAAAAATGATAACAACTTTCACAAAAAAAGGAAAAAAAAAAATTCACAATATCATGACCATATTCGCTTGATTCACATCGTCATTTTGTATTTTAAAATATTAAATTAGAGTGGACCCTTTCAAAACAATATGTAATCAAATGGTCTTCGTACATATATTATATTATATCATTTTTTTAAAATTTATGATTGTATTTAGACTTTGGACCAATTAAGAAATCTTATGAGAAACTTTGGAAAAATGGGTTATCAGAGTTGAGAGTACTGCATGTTCATTGGCTGAAGTTTAAAGTTAGGATGCTTATTTTCCACATTGACTTGGAGTCTTGGACAAGTTAGACCAATTTGGATTGGAGGTGTCAGTTTCCACATTGACTTGAGGTGCCTTCATTTTTAGTACCGGTTGGAATTTAAAATTTGGAGCACTATTGACTTGGACTAAGGCAAACTTGACCTCAAAAGAGTGGAATTTTAGGTGTTTTCCCTTGAAAGAATATATAAATATACATGCCCTACTTCTAGAAGTAGAAGTTTTAGGCATTGCATATATTTTATATGAGAAATGATATTTGCAATCGTTAATATCTAAGCGCCGTGCAGTCATTTTAAAAAAAAATGAATAAATATGAGACATATATGAAAAGAAATTAATTTTTTAATAGTGGATCCTACTTTTTTTCAAAGTGACTGCACGACGTTTATGCATTCTACGACTGTATGTAGCATTACTCATTTTATATATGCCTCACTTTGTCCAATTAACAGACACCACATGAATTATTAAAAGCAAATTTAAAAAATATATATTCAAAATAATGTATAGTACCCAAAAATACAAAAAGAGAAAAGGTCAAATCCTTAATTCTTTCTATCTATTTTTGTTTGTATTTTTAATTTTTTATTAAGCCATGTAGGGGTATGCAATTGGATCCGGATCTTGATTTTAAAAACTGGGCAGTTATCCGCCCAAATTTAATTCGGGCAGATAACCAGATTATAATCGGATATCGGGATTATAACCATCCCAAATTTTTATTAAAGACTTTAAAACTTTAAAAAAAATTATAGCTGTTTTCATTTTTTTTTAAATTATGATATCATTAAATTGCCTAGATTTTTTTAAAAAAATGATTTAAAAATCTGATAAGACGATTGCTCCCAAAAGCTGCCTCTCCCAGTAATGGACCTGCTATTGCTCCAGGGACTTGTGGCCTGTACAAAAGATGCATTGCATACAAGAACCAAAGCTCTTCCAAGGTTTCATAAGCAAGTTCAAAATAAGGATTATCTGGCTACCCAATAAGATGCATTTAATGTGTAGATAATAAATGATTTTATAAAGCCAAAACGTTAGATAGACCATTTTGATGAGCAGATCTTCTATTTATTTATTTCCTTATTTCACTTGGCCAAATCTTTTCCTATAGATAGACCATCTTATTGTACATAACGGATGATTTGTTAGACCAACTGGAAATCCCACAATTGTAGCCGAGAATCCTGCACTTTCCAAGTCTGTAGTAGTATTCCAATCACCTCCAGAAACAGCGTGATCTACCTCCTTGATTTCTCCTTTCCCTTGTATCATGCAAAAGTCTTCTTTCCATCTTTGTATATTTTCATATTTGTTCTTGTATAGCTATAACCTCTCATATTATTTAAATCAAATGAACATGAACGAGAGCGTAAGTTGGCCTCTCTGTTTTATTCTCTATTACGTTCATAAGTTCTTACATGGTATCAGCCAGGTAAGGCTTATTCCCAATAAACACGATCCTACAACCTAGCTTCCGCACCACAATATCCAAACACAATGGCCTCTTCCTTTCAAACTACACCTCAGTTTCAGAAATTGGACGGCCCCAATTATCTTACCTGGCGGATCCAATTTCTTGTTTTTCTAAAGAGTTATGACATTGTTGGTCTTCTTGATGGTACCAATCCTACTCCAACCAAGACTCTGCCCGACGGCGCACCGAATCTGGAGTTCACTACCTGGTCGAAGAAAGACAATAGTGTTCTCAGTTGGCTCTATGCCTCCATTTTGTTCATTGTGTCCTTTAGGGAAATCCAAACAATTACCCTTTAGTGACTCAACTCGTCAAACAAATCATCCTTTAGCGCTTATTCATTCAAATGTATGGACATCTCCTGTGACTGGACATTCCAAACCCAAAATATTCCAAGACTTCACCTCTTTCTATTCAACTCGGTATCCCCTGCAGGTACTCTCCATAGTAGTCATCGACACTGAGCCTTCCACCTACACACAAGCTGCTTCTTCTCCCCAATGGCGTGCTACGATGGGCTCTGAGTTTGACGCATCAATGGTGAATGGGACTTGGTCACTCTTCCCTCGTCCACATGGTAAGCACGTTGTTAGAAATAAATGGGTGTTTAAGATCAAACAGCTCTCTGATGGTAGTGTTGAGCGCTATAAAGCGCATTTAGTTACAAAGGTGTTTGATCAACAATATGGCATTGACTATGCCGAAACATTTTCACCAGTAGTGAAGCACGCCACAGTTCGTATGGTTCTGGCCTTGGCAGTCTCTTTTCACTGGAATATATGATAGTTAGATATTTCAAATGCATTTTTGCATGAGTTTTTGGATGAAGAAGTATTTATGGAGCAACCTCAAGAGTTTGTTGATGAGAATTATCCAGATCATGTGTGTCGTTTGCACAAGTCCCTGTACGGCCTCGAACAAGCATCACGTGCTTGGTTTCACCGTCTATCACAATCTCTGTTGGAATATGGTTTTATTAAGTCTACTGCAGATTACTCTCTTTTTATCTATGCTACTGACTCAGTCAAATTATATGTGTTGGTTTACGTTGATGACATTCTCGTCACTGGTTCCAGCAAGGATGTTATTGATTCATTCATTTTATCTCTCAAGAATTCATTTCTAGTTAAAGATCTGGGTGAACTGAGTTTTTTTCTAGGTGTCCAGGCTAGTCGTGATCAAAATGGGCTACACCTACGTCAAACCCGGTATATCACTGATCTGCTTGATAGCACCAAGATGGTGGGTGCTAAACCTCTCAACTGTCCAACCACCTCTGGATCGAAACTCTCTTCAACAGAAGGTGAGCTTTTATCCGATCCAACTGAATATCGCCGTGTAGTTGGGGCTCTTCAGTATTGTACAATCTCGCACCCCGACATTGCATATGCTATCAATCAATTGTGCCAATTTATGCACAATCCTAGAGAGCCCCATTGGATTGCTGTGAAACGAGTGCTTTGCTACCTTAAGGGTAGTATTGACTATGGTCTCTACATTTCTCCTGGTGCTATAAACTTACAATGTGGCACCCCCAATCCCCCATATAGAAATACACGGGGATCGAGACGCCAGGATGGTGACAACACGGTCACACATCCCAACGAAGTGCCAGTGTGTGTACATGCAACGGTGTACAAATAAAATAACGCAGCGGATAGTCAACTAAGTACCAGAATTTAAATACAACTAAACATTAGTTGAGGTTTAAAAACAGTTATACAGTCATCCAAAATAAAGTTAACACATGTCCCGAAAATACAATAAGCAAAATAAAATAATAATAACAAGTGATCCCAGATCACTCCTCGGGCGGAGCCGTCACCTCAGGCTCGCCCTCCTCCTCCTCATCTGCATCAAAATCTGCGTTACCACAAAATGGTACTGCAGGTAAGTATAACCCACATAATCCTCAAGAAATAAAATGCATTTAATGCAACCAACATGCATGCATATGATGAAATATGCATTTTTCTCAAAACATCATTTTCTCCGAAAATGACAATTTCCAACACACGCCAAAATCTCATTGGCCCAAATATCCGTAAAACATTTTCCCAGAAAATGGTTTACACAAAATGCACGCACACTATTTTTCCAGAAAATAGCCAATTTAATCCTTTATTACCCTATGCACCATGGCCTCCCCTAGGGACCATCCGCACGTCCTGGCTTCGTAGTGATGCTCAGTTCTGCGCCCAGCGCGTACGTAGCCAAGCACCCACTACGCAACGAGCGATGCCCAGTTCTGCGCCCAGCGCGTACGTAGCTAAGCATCCTCTGGTCCCCGCCAGTAGAAGGACCACGGAGTCGGCATGAATCTCTCGTCCGATCCCATCATCGCCCAGCGACAATCCAGAGACGTTACTCAGTTTATTCCGCTCCTGAGTAACCAGAGGAGCTCCACCGAGATAATGCCCCATCTCGGCTTGCGGTCGTGATACACACGCACCCAAAAACACTCTCACATAAAATCACAATTTCCAAATCACACATGAGCATGAATGCACCACACGAAAACCCAATTTTCTTTACAAACATGATCGTGCATGAAATAATGAGATGTACATGTACCAACAGAAATCCACAACCACCAATATTCAAATCAATCCAAATCCAACCAAACCAACTGACTCCGTACTCCTCGGACTCAGTCCGGCAAAACCAATCAGCAATTTAAATACAGTGTAATGTGTTAGTGCAAAAATACATTAAATTCACAAGAATTCTTTGGAGAAATACTTACAGTGCAATATAGCAATTTCCGAAGGATCACGGAGTTGAAAAAGGCGTCGTCTGAGCAATACCACAGTGTAAAATACACTGTGGCCGTGGGTCATAGATACCCACTTTTCAACGAAGACAAACGAAGATCCAAAAATGGTAGGGTAGGGCCTAGAGAGGTCGGCGAAGCCAATGGTGGTGGTGGTTTGCCGTGGGTGGCGGTGCAAGGGGTAGTTTTAGGCCAAAAAAGTACAAATCGGAAATAGACTTGGTGGGGCTTCACCGGTGACGGATCGGAGCTGGGGTTGGGTCTATTGGGTTGCCAAGAGGTCGGGGATGATGTGGTAGGAAGATGGTGGCCAATGGCGGTGCGACGGCGGCGCAACGGCGGAAGGACTGCCGCGGCTTCGTGGGTCTCGTGGGGGCTACCGGCGGCGAGATAGGGGCTGAGATTCACGGGGAAGGGTCGCCGGAGGGAGGGGGAGCTGGTCGGCCAGGCGGTGTCGACCACCCCCGGCGCACGGCGGCGGGCTGGGGGAGAGAAGTTTCGGACGGAGAGAAGGGGAGAGAAAGCTCGCGCGGGAGAGAGGAGTCCAGGGGAGAAGAAAAGAAAAGAAAAGAAGAAAGGAAAAAGAAAAGGAAAAGAAAAAATAAATAGAGGGAAAAGAAATGAGGTCCAATCCTCATAACTTGGGTTACAAAAATGATCCAACGGAAACGATTTTAAAACCACAAGTTAAATAAAATAATTTAAACATAATGGTAAAGTCAATTTAAAATAATTTAAATCCCACAGTAATTAATTAAATATTAAGAGAAATTTAAATTCATAACAATAAATAAATATTAAGAAAGTACATAAAATAATTTTCACCAAATTAAAAAATCTTAAAAATAACCCAATTAAAATCCAATAATTTTAAAATAAGAGAATAAATTTTTGAATCCATAAAAATAATTCCTTCAGTAAAAATACACTAAAATACGGGGTGTTACATACAAGCTTATTATAATTCCGATTGGGCTGGCAACCTGGTGATCATCGAAGCACAACTGGGTATGGCATATTTCTTGGCCAAAATCTCATCACCTGGACAACCAAGAAAGAACCAATTGTATCCAAGAGCAGCACTGAAGCGGAATACCGCAGTTTGGCAATTGTAACCGCTGAACTATACTGGATACGAATGCTTATGAAGTAACTTGGTGTCCTCTTATCTTCCACTCCAACCATTTCGTGTGACAATGTTGGAGCAATTGCTTTGGTATCCAATCCGGTGTTTCACGCTCAAACTAAACATGTTGAAGTCGACTACCATTTTATTAGAGAAAAAGTTCTGAATAAAGACATTAAGTCAAGTATATTTCTACTCAAGATCAGATTGGCGATATTTTCACAAAAGGCCATACTACTCCCCGATTTATTTTCCTGCGGTCCAAACTAATGGTGATTTTAATCCCCATCACTTTTAGGTGGGGGGGGGGGGTGTTAGACCAATTGGAAATCCCACACTTGTAGCTGAGACTCCTGCACTTTCCAAGTCTATAGCAGGATTCCAATCACCTCCAGAACCAGCGTGATCTACGTCCTTGATTTCTCATTTCCCTTGTATCATGCAAAAGTCTTATTTCCATCTTTGTATATTTCCATATTAGTTCTTGTAAAGCTGTAACCTCTCATTATTTAAATCAAATGAAGATGACCGAGAGCGTAAGTTGGCCTCTCTGTTTTACTCTCTATTACGTTCATAAGTTCTTACATGAGTAATCAGAAGCAGAAGTGTAATTCAAATTCTATTTTACTTATTTTCTACGTGATATCAGCGACTTATTTTCTACAGTACTGTGCAATCACCACCCTCCGAAGAAACAGGAAGTCAAGCAAGTCAAAACACAGCATATTCCAGACGACAAAAAGCAGAACAGTGGCAATAACGTGAAAAAAAAATCCAAACTTTATGGTCCTCAAAGATGCAAAAATTCACACTACCATTTCCTTCTGAGCTTCAGTTGAGTTTAATGGCACCAGAATTTGCTAGGAGGCAACTATGTAATCCACTACTCATTGCCACTCCATAATCCAAAAATGACCTTGTGTTGAAGATACCACTATACTAATTGTTGGCTGCAATTGTTCTATAAGGAGATCTAACTATTGAGAGCATCTATGGCTTCTATAAGAAAGCATGCATAACAACGGATTGACATAACAAGGGAAGTTTAAGGAAGCTAAATGTCAACTAAAAATATCTATTTTTCACTATATAAAGGGCAAATCCCGCAAAATCCAGTAATATCATAGCCCAAAATTCAAACAAGCTGAGAATTTCCCTTTTGTAATCAAGTTGATAAGCAGGCAAACGAAGCAAAATCCAGTAATATCATAAGCCCAAAATCAGAACAAGCTAAGCATGCCCTATTGGAGAAAAAGGTAAATTCAGTAAACTGGACTTATCTTCCAAATTGAGGTAATAACAAGATCGATCGTACAAATACAATGAGGGATAGAATAATCATGAAAAGACCTCCGTAAATAATCCGGGTTGCCACATGAGCAAGTACTTCAGAACAGGTATTTGCGTGAAGCCATTTCCTCAATTCAAAATGTACCTGCCATATAGTTAAAAATCCTTGTTTTCACTTAACTAAATGGTTAAGACCTTCCCTACGGTATAATAAAAAAATTACTTACTGATATGACCAATAATTTTAATATATAGATGGGATACATAGAGCTGTCATCATTTGACGGTTAGAGCATGATCTAAACATTTTAATAATGAAAACAAAAGACAATGCCTTACTTCCTGAGCCTGAGCTGGAGTTGCAACCTTCCCAGTACCAACAGCCCACACAGGCTCGTAGGCCAAATAGAAAAAATAGGCTGATAAGGTATAGAAATAAACTTACAGAGCAAAGAAAAAATAATATAAACCATACAAACCAAAAAAATCCCTAATTTCATACGAATCTAACATAAATACGAGAAAAATCTGAGAAAAATCCCTAAGTACAAAGAAAGATACCTTATGAGCTTAGAGAGAGAAGGACGAAGTTTCTGTTTCCGTGTTTCAGTGAGGTCGAGAGACTTGAGAGAGAACAGATCCTTGAGAGAGAAGGCCAAAAGGGATTCTGTGTTTTGTCTTAAATCCTAGATGCGTAAGTTCGTAAAGCCCAGATGCGAATGCGAGAAGACTGAAGACGAAGGCTTTGAGTTCGAGAGAGAAGGCGGATTTGAGAAGACGATAAAGAGTGAAAGACGGGGAGGTTTTTATTTTAAAGGACCCGGTTACGGATAACCGGGTCACAGAACCAGATTCATAATCTAACAAAAGCATATCCTCCAACAAGCACAAATTAAAAGGCAGCTAAAACATATAGATACCCAAGTGGAGAAAACAGGAAGGCACCTTTTACCAATTTATGAAAATAAAAAGGCAAAGCCTATAGAACAAAGACATACAAATCCAAGGATCTATCATATAGATACAAAAAGCAAGCAAACACAATATCAATGATATCTTTGTATCTTTGTGAAAGAAAAATGAAAACATTCACAAAATCATAGTAACAACACACAATTGGTAACAGAACCAAATCTTGAACCAAAAATTTCAACATAAAACTTAACATAACAACATTCCAATGGCCACATCGCGGTGATTAAACACACCCATCAAAGAAGTCCAATTATATTGCAAGCATAATCCACATAGCTAACAATAGAAATGCCACGTCCTAATAATCAACCATATATGCCAGTAACAATAAGTCTTCAGGCTTCATATGGTCACACAAACGAGATGAAATGAGATGAGAAATATGTGAATAGTAATTGTAATGATTAGATGAAAAATTAAAAAATATTTGTGTTTGAATAGTGTTTGAATGTTGGGATTAGATGAGATTAAATGAGATAAAATGAGATGGGATGAGATGATTTCAAAGGTTTGTGAAACCAAACTAGGCCTAAGACCTCGTTTGGTTATACAAATCATCTCATCTCATCTAATCATTACAACTTTCTCAAACTCTCATACAAAACACAATACACAATTCAAATTTTTCAAATCTCAAAACAAAAATTATTTTTAAAAAATTATATTCTAACAATATTTTATTCAACTTTCATCTCATCTCATCTGTGACACATGATTTATGCTTTGCATTGTTTTAATAAATTTAGAGTGTTATATATTAATTTTGATAGTTTATGATACGCATTATAAATGCATATTAATTTATGGAAGGTGGAAAGTATTGTTAGATGTTAACTTTGATAGTTTATATTTAAATGTCTTACTTTCTTTTCAGATATATTTTAGAACATATATCTATATTTTGAAGTATAAAAGCATACGTGAAAAGGATCTTCAAAAACTAATTGTCATTCCAAATAATTGTTTGATTTTAGGTTATGATATCTATTTAAAGAGGAGAATATTAAATTCAAGGAGGCAGAAAAATACTATATATGAAAGTATAACAAAACATTATCACTCACATGACACGTGAGGGTGTGATCAGATGATTTCATAAATATATAAGTATGCAGGGCTCGTATGTTATGACGTACTTTATGATCTCTCTTTAATTTTTTTTTCTTTTTTGATAGAAAGTTTGAACTTCATCGCAAAGAGGTACTTTGATTTGTTGTGGCAAAATGATTAGCTCTGCAAGTAAGTTATTCCAACCTCCAACCGCATTTACTTGGTTAAAATAGTTCATTCTGCTGCTTGACAACTGGGTTGGTCTGACTTCATAGTGGATCATATATATTTAATATTTCTGTCATAAGGACCTCATAAGGATATTTCTTAACTAGGCATAATTAAGAAATTAACATATCTCCATTTAGATCAGCATCCAATCATGGAAGTAATCCCTGAGATCGAATCTACGGAAGTAAAGGGAAAAATGGATGGTGGAACAATATCATCTTGAGAACTACATAGCTATTCCCCCCTTAATCACTGAATGGAACCTGGGGATCTTTTCGTTACATAGATTTATGCACATGGTGTACAAATCTGTCGTGAGATTCAGGATATATGATGAATCCATCAATGGAAACAAAGTGAGATTCAGGATATAATGATCCACCATAGGATATTGGAAAGTCTGTTATAGACTGGCATTCTGTTTTTGGAAAAAATGTTCTTCTAGGTAACATGATTTGATAGGCTCGGAGTAACAGATTGTTAAGTTGTCAAATCCTAAAAGCTTTGGGATTTTGATGCCCCAGACTTGTTTTTACTAATACTAGTGCTTTATTGACACAATTCCTAACTAGTTAGCTGTGTGTTTGCAAGATGTATGATTCTATTGTATGCTTTGGGCTTAACTTTTTAGTTTATGTTTCTGAGAATAAAGTACGACCTGGATCATCAAATGAAATTGGTTCAAGCTCATCCAAAGAGCAGCCCATTCAACCAGTTGCAGGTTTGTTGTTCTGTGAATTATCTGCTCTAAATTTGTTTCCATTTCTTCTACTTTTTTCGTCATTTTTGGTCAACTTTTGTTTGATAATCTACCGAAAGATTGTAATTACTGGATACCTTAAAGAGACAAACTTAAAAACCTATTTTTCTTATTATGAAATAAGTTGATTGTGGTTTGTTGTGGAATATTTTTTACTAGATTTATTTTTTTTTCTGAAGTATAATGATCTGAGTTTAGCCCTTTCTTATGGATCTCATTCATGTAAAATGTTGTGAGATTTCTGGCTGTTCTAAAAATTGACATAATGTTAGTCTTATTATTGTGATTATTTTATTGTAGGGCCACCGATAAAAGGCAGAAAGCGACACAGGAGAAAGCTTTTTCAAAACCAAGAACCATATCTGATGAGAGGTGTCTATTACAAAAATGTGAAATGGCAGGCGGCAATTAAAGTTGATAAGAAACAAATTCACCTCGGAATTGTTGGTTCACAAGAAGAGTCTGACCGTTTGTATGACAGGTAACTTTGAATTTCAACCTTAGTTCATACCAACATTTTTTATTTGCAAGTGTTCTATTAAAGATAACATAACAGTGAAATTATATAAAGAAAAATGAACTAATCCCCACTGCTCCCCGCGACAAATAGAGAGGAAAAAGAAGAATAGTGCATTTCTCAGCTGGCACAAGTTAAAAAACCATAACCCTGTTTGTGTGGTAGCTGCACAAATCTTGTGTTTACTATTATACCTATGGCCCTGGTTTATATTTGGTGATTGACCACCTTGCTGTTTTGAGCAGTGCCTGCTAAGATTGTGAGCCTCACACTTTTCTTTGAAATTATAGCACCTTCAGATCAAACCATAGGGGTCTTTATGATGTTGTGCAACTGTGTCTAAAACCAAAACCTCTTGATTCCTTCTGCATTGGCATCTGAAGTTATTCTACACTTTCCAATTATTGGAGCTAGAGACACAAACGCTTGTGTTTTTTGAAACTGAAAAACTTCTCCTTTGATAATTCTTAGGAAATGAAGGAATTTTTTGTTCTTCCTTTCTTTCCTCCTTTTGATGACATGCACGCGAAAAAGATCTATGTTGACTGAAAAAACCCGTAAACAAAAACAAAAAAAAAAATAAAAAAATAAAAAAAAGAAGAAGAAGAAGAAAGAAAAAACCCGAATTAGCTAAGTTGATTACATTTGCTCTTGTATATAGCAGTGCACAACCCCTAGAGGTTAACTCAAGTGGTAATAGCCTTAGTCTTGGTGGTATGCTTCCTCCAGATTTAAAATTTGAACCTTTAGGTGCAAAAAATTTTTAGGAGTCATCGAATTGAGGAAATTTTCCCACAAACTATCCGAGGTGCACTTGCCGAAAACTCTTTGTCGAGAACCTCTACACCCCCAAGATTAGTCAGAACACCCGGTGCCAATTAAAAAAAAAAAAAAAAAAGGAAACAAAGAGCATTCTACAATCAACCCTGAAATAATGTTTCTAATTGCGCACTCAATTCACTCTTTCATGTTTTAAGAATCTATTTCATTCCCCTGATTTAAATTTGGCAGAATCCCTTACTTTTGGTAGCCACAATATAGCTGAAAGTAATTTTTTATTGGTCTGAAATTGTAATATCCGAATACACCAATTCGGTACGAAAGATAACTGCAAACTAGTAGAAATGAGACGAGATGACATCCTTCAAGAATAGTAATTTCAGTTAACATGAATCAGCAATTTCAGTTAACATAGCGGGAAGTCTAATCTTCTGGCTTTCAATTGATAAAACATAGCCAAAGTCTACACTATTAGTTGACTTTATTAGCTGGCTTTCAAAGAAACATTGAGGCAAAACGACCGACAAACTTATAGGTGCTACTAACATTATATGTCAGGATATAGCAGCTTTTTTTTTTCTTACTTCTTTTTTATTTTAACTTTCAGCATTTTTTTTTTTCTTTTGTCTTTTGGGTACGCTGTCGACTTCACTCACTGAGTGAATTTGTTGTGAATTCAGCAAAAACCGGATAATATTTTGGATTGTAGGAAACTTCCTTCAACCCATGTGAAAAATTGGCTGTGTCCATTGATCCTGCGAAACACGTCTTTTTTAATGAAGGGACACGTGACAAGTGTTTAACTTTAGACTTTTAAAAATGCATGTGTATGCCAATTGTCTATGGACACTTGTCATTTTTATAGATTAACTTCCTCCAAACTGGTTTGGAGGAAAACTCTATCCTTACACTATCAAACATTTCAATTTGGATATTAAGCTTTCTATAAACTTCAATGCGCACTTTCAGCTCAAACCTGACTGTTAAGATGAAAGAAAATCTAGTGGTGACACAATTTTAGCAGTCAAATTAAAAGGAGGGAATAAAGCAAAACCTATTGGTATTTTAGTTCGTCTGCTATTCTTTTGGACCATCTTGTGATAAGAATACCATCTCTATTATGAATTATTAATTGCTTACTTATGGTAGTTCTGCTATTCTCTTGGACTTCTGGCGTTTCTCATGGTTGGCATTTTATTGTCTGATCTACTGAAGTTTTTGGGCAGACATTATGTGCCAAAATAGACTAATAACGGGTATGTGTGAATTCATTTGTCCCTTTTTTTTCCAATATCCCAGGGCTGCTTTCATGTGTGGGAGGGAACCCAACTTTGAGCTTCTGAGGAGGAGAAGCAAGAACTTAGGAAATTTAAGTGGGAAGAATTCTTGGCAATAACTCGTCATGCAATTACTAGTAAAAGTAATATTTCTGGCTAGACTCTGTCATAATTGTGTTCAGGTTCATGTCTGTTGGATCCTTGTATGATTTCCTTGAAAAATTTTCAGAACATAAGCGAAGGCTTGGGACGGGTTGCAGAGGAGGTCGGAGTCTCCAATGAATAACAGTGAATGGGATGGCAAGAAAGAAGCCAATGACCTTTCAGCTTCAGAAGATGTGGAGCCAGAAACATCAGCCTCTTGAAAATTAGGAACAAGGCTGAAATCATATTTCAGTTCTTACAGTGAAGTTGCAGCCGATAGGGCTCCATTTTTGGTTTACAAGTATTAGGGTAATAATGGTAGATTTCATTGTCTCCTCAGAAGCAATTCCTTATGACTTCTGCACTATAAATAGTTACATACTGGATGTAGATTAGTTCTAAAATACCATTATATTTAAGCCATTGAACTCGAGCACAGCTAGCTATAATTCTTTCTTCCCATAGCAGAAGAGCTTCTTGAGAAATTTCTTGTGAAAAAAGAGAAGTTCTTTCTGGCTGTAATTTTTGGACAATCATCTCCTTCAAGGTTATCACATACTGAAATGAAACGGAAATAATTTGACCAGTAATCTCAGTAATTTGTGGACAATCTCAGTAATCTGGTTTGATCTGTACCATTCAAATTTTGCTCTATAATTTGGTTAAAACCTTCATATCAACCAACAAAATTAACCCACCCTTTATCTTTCACAGCAAAATAATCCCATCTTCCCAAGTCCATATATTAAGAATCTTTAGATCAGAAGTGTTGAGTATGTGGAGTCTGGTTCACGCCGCTCGAGCGAAGCGTCTAGCCGCTCGAGCGAACACAAGACAGAGAGCTTCGCTCGAAGGAAGCTCGACAGACCGCTCGAGCAATTGCGGGACAGAGAGGTTCGCTCGATGACCGCTCGACTCACGGCTCGAGCGGAGGGAAGTCAGAGAGCTTCGCTTGAGGAGCCGCTCGACTCACGGCTCGAGCAATTGCGGGAAACAAGTTCGCTCGACGCGGGCTCGACACGCCGCTCGAGCGAACATCGCTAATTCATCAGAATTAGGGTTTCCGCCGTACAACATATATATTGTTTTTGTTTTGTCTTGCACAGTGTCTGTGTGAACAGTAGCCGTTCTACATCATTGTATTGTGATTCCTCAAGAAATAAAAATCCTCTGCAGCTCCCGTGGACGTAGGCAATTTGCCGAACCACGTAAATACTGTGTCGTGTGTGATTGTTTAATTTCGTGCATTTATTTTCACTTTATTGTCATCGTTTTCACAACAATTGGTATCAAGAGCCAAGGTTCGGGTCTGAGAAAAACGATGGCTGGAGAAGAAGTGAGAGTATCGGGGATCGAGAAGTTTGATGGCACGGATTATGGGTATTGGAGAATGCAGATAGAGGATTACCTCTATGGGAAGAAACTCCATCTTCCATTGTTGGGGAAGAAGCCGGACAGCATGTCAGTTACTGATTGGACTCTGTTGGATCGACAGGTCCTGGGGGTTATTCGTTTAACCCTGTCGAGATCCGTTGCACACAACGTCATCAAAGAGAAGACGACTGCGGATCTCATAGCGGCTTTATCAGGTATGTATGAAAAGCCGTCAGCAAATAATAAGGTACATCTGATGAAGAAGTTATTTAATTTAAAGATGTCGGATGGTACGTCTGTTGCACAGCATTTGAATGATTTCAATACTATCACAAATCAATTGTCGTCTGTTGAAATTGAATTTGATGATGAGATACGTGCATTGATACTATTGGCATCACTGCCAAATAGTTGGGAAGCCATGAGAATGGCTGTTAGCAATTCTGCTGGTAAGTCAAAATTGAAATATGATGACATCCGTGATTTGATTTTGACTGAGGAGGTACGCAGGAGAGATTCAGGTGAGACCTCAGCTTTGAGTTCAGCACTGAATGTTGACTCTCGGGGAAGAGCACAAGACAGGAACTCATACAGAGGCAGATCAAAATCAAAGAACAGGAGCAAGAGCAAGATGAGACCTGGCCAGCAGGCAATTTGTTGGAATTGTGGCAAGGCTGGCCACATAAAGAAGAATTGCAGAAATCCCAAGAAGACAGAGAACGATAGTGCTAATGTGGTAACTGAAGAATTACAGGATGCACTATTGCTTGCAGTTCATAGTCCAGTTGATGACTGGATACTTGATTCAGGGGCATCTTTCCATACATCTTCCCACCGGGAGATAATGCAAAACTATGTTGCGGGTGACTTTGGAAAGGTGTATTTGGCTGATGGAGAAGCCTTGAATGTAATTGGAATGGGAGACATCGACATCGTACTCCCCAACAAGAACAAATGGACCTTGCAAAAGGTCAAACACATCCCTGAGTTAAAGAAGAACCTTATTTCTGTTGGGCAACTTGATGATTGTGGCCACTCAGTGGTGTTTTCAGACAGCACCTAGAAGGTCACCAAATGGGCACTAGTACTGGCTCGGGGTAAGAAAACTGGTACACTCTATATGACTACTGGTTTGAATAACACTATTGCCACTACCGTTGCAGAGAGCACAGCAGACTTGTGGCATTGTAGGCTTGGCCATATGAGTCAGAAGGGCATGAAGGAACTCCTGTCTAGAGGCAAGCTACCAGAACTGAAGGCAGTTGATCTCAGTATGTGTGAGAGCTGTATTATGGGGAAACAGAAGAAGGTCAGTTTCTTGAAGAGTGGTAGAACACTGAAGTCAGAGAGACTAGATCTTGTGCACACTGATGTGTGGGGACCTTCCCCAATGGCATCTCTTGGAGGTTCTCGCTACTATGTCACTTTTATTGATGATCACAGCAGGAAGGTATGGGTTTATTTTCTGAAACATAAATCTGATGTATTTAATGTGTTCAAAAATTGGAAAGCCATGGTTGAGAATGAAACAGACCTGAAGTTGAAATGCTTGAGGTCTGATAATGGTGGTGAGTATATTGATGGCGGGTTCAAGGAGTATTGTGCAACTCAGGGAATCAGAATGGAGAAGACCATTCCTGGGACACCACAGCAAAATGGAGTTGTTGAACGTATGAACAGAACCATAAATGAGCGTGCTAGAAGCATGAGGCTGCACGCTGGGCTACCACCTACTTTCTGGGCAGATGCAGTTAGCACTGCAGTATATTTGATAAACAGAGGACCATCAGTTCCTTTGGATTGTGGATTGCCTGAGGAGACTTGGAGCAAGAAAGAGGTCAAATTTTCTCATCTTAAAATATTTGGCTGTCTCTCTTATGTTCTTATTGATTCTGATGCTCGTAATAAGCTTGAGGCTAAGTCAAGGAAATGTTATTTCATTGGCTATGGAGACGAGGCATTTGGCTATCGTTTCTGGGATGATCAGGGTCGGAAGATTATAAGAAGCAGAAATGTGATCTTCAATGAGAAGATTGTGTACAAGGACAAGTCCAGTACAGTTGCTGAAGCAGCCCCTCAAGAGTCTGAGTTTGTGAGTTTGGATGATCTACCAGAGGTCACAGTGCAGTGCAGAGATGTGAGTGACGGGGAGAGTGGGTCCAGCACACCCATTCCCATTATTCCACAATTAGATCCAGAGCCGTCCACTCCAATAGCTGCAGTTCGAAAGTCAGTTAGGACTATACGTCCTCCACAACGTTTCTCACCTTCTTTGAATTACATCTTGTTGACAGATGGTGGAGAACCACAAAGTTACCAAGAAACCTTGCAAGATGAAAATTCTAGCAAGTGGGAGTTGGCCATGAAGGATGAGATGGATTCCCTGTTAGGGAATCAGACATGGGAGTTGACAAAACTTCCATCAGGGAAGAAGGCATTACACAACAAGTGGGTATACCGGGTGAAAACTGAGCATGATGGCAGTAAGAGGTACAAGGCCAGACTTGTTGTAAAAGGCTTCCAACAGAAACAGGGCATTGACTATTCTGAGATCTTTTCTCCTGTGGTAAAGATCACAACCATCAGGCTAGTTTTGGCTATGGTTGCTACCGAAGATCTATTTCTTGAGCAGCTAGATGTGAAGACAGCTTTTCTTCATGGAGATCTTGAAGAAGACATCTACATGCACCAACCTGAGGGGTTTGTGGTACAGGGAAAGGAAGGTTCAGTTTGCAGACTAAAGAAGAGCTTGTATGGCCTGAAACAAGCTCCCAGACAGTGGTACAAGAAATTTGATAGTTTCATGTGCAGTGCAGGGTACATCAGATGTCAGGCAGATCATTGTTGCTATGTTAGACAGTTTGACAATTCTTATATTATTTTGTTGCTATATGTGGATGACATGCTCATTGCAGGGGCTAGTATTGATGAGATCAATAGTTTGAAGAAGCAGATGTCAGAGCATTTTGCAATGAAGGATTTGGGAGCTACAAAACAAATCCTTGGCATGAGAATTGCTAGAGATAGAATCAGAGGCACGTTGAGACTTTCACAGGCTGAGTATGTGAAAAAGGTACTCAACCGGTTAAGTATGGACAAGGCCAAGTCAGTTGGCACACCCTTAGGAAGTCACTTCAGACTCAGCAAGGATCAGGCACCAAAGTCAGAGGAGGAACAAGACTATATGAGTAAGGTTCCTTATGCCTCAGCTATTGGGTCACTCATGTATGCTATGGTTTGCACTAGACCAGACATTGCCCATGCAGTGGGAGTTGTGAGTAGATACATGAGTAATCCTGGAAAACAACATTGGGAAGCAGTGAAGTGGATTTTGAGGTACTTAAAAGGCTCCTCAGAAACGTGCTTGTGTTTCTCAGGAGAGGGCTTAGAGGTACAAGGCTATGTTGATGCTGATTTAGCTGGAGATATTGATAGCAGAAAAAGTACCACAGGGTTTGTCTACACTCTGGGTGGTACTGCAGTTTCATGGGGCTCTAATCTACAGAAGACAGTTTCATTGTCTACTACAGAAGCTGAGTATATTGCAGTTTCAGAAGCTGCAAAGGAGATGGTTTGGATACAGGGCTTCTTGGAGGAATTGGGTAAAAAGAATCAGAATGGCACCCTCTACAGTGACAGTCAGAGTGCCATATTCCTTGCCAAGAATCCAGCATTTCATTCCAGGACTAAACACATTCAGATCAGGTATCACTTTATACGATCATTGTTAGATGATGGACAGTTGCTACTTGAGAAAATTTGTGGAAGTAAGAACCCTGCTGATATGTTGACAAAGGGTGTTACACTTGAGAAACTGAAGTTGTGCGCAACTTCAGTTGGTCTTCTAGCATGAAGACAGGAGCTGTGAGTTGCAGTGGTGGAGGATATCATGTTTGAGGCAGAGGACGACATGTGGGTGTACCAGTCTCCAAGTGGGAGAATTGTTGAGTATGTGGAGTCTGGTTCACGCCGCTCGAGTGAAGCGTCTAGCCGCTCGAGCGAACACAAGACAGAGAGCTTCGCTTGAAGGAAGCTCGACAGACCGCTCGAGCAATTGCGGGACAGAGAGGTTCGCTCGATGACCGCTCGACTCACGGCTCGAGCGGAGGGAAGTTAGAGAGCTTCGCTTGAGGAGCCGCTCGACTCACGGCTCGAGCAATTGCGGGAAACAAGTTCGCTCGACGCGGGCTCGACACGCCGCTCGAGCGAACATCGCTAATTCATCAGAATTAGGGTTTCCGCCGTACAACATATATATTGTTTTTGTTTTGTCTTGCACAGTGTCTGTGTGAACAGTAGCCGTTCTACATCATTGTATTGTGATTCCTCAAGAAATAAAAATCCTCTGCAGCTCCCGTGGACGTAGGCAATTTGCCGAACCACGTAAATACTGTGTCGTGTGTGATTGTTTAATTTCGTGCATTTATTTTCACTT
Organism: Juglans mandshurica; assembly: GCA_022457165.1. Lineage (NCBI taxonomy): Eukaryota > Viridiplantae > Streptophyta > Magnoliopsida > Fagales > Juglandaceae > Juglans > Juglans mandshurica. Next base: position 46,629,408 of record CM039619.1, read on the forward strand.
TATTGTCATCGTTTTCACAACAAGAAGTCCATATATCATTGTGTGCACGAGTGTTTAGAGGTCCATATACAAAGAAATGATACCTTGCACTGGATCTATAAGCTTTTTAAAAATTATAATGCGTGTCTTAGGCTATCAATTAGTTTAAATTTGTATTATTGTTTAAGATTTGATCATTGATATGAAAGAATTTAAGTTTTTATAATTAAGATTAAGATTTCTATTTTGACTCGCTCTTACGCTGGCATCGAATGAGAATGGATAAGAGACTCGTGGGATTGCCTTGAGTGGGTATGGATGGTTATAACTCAGGTGAATATGCAAATCAATATTCTTATGTATAGGAGATGAGATTTAAAAATGAAAAATGATAGTTGAAATGAGAAAGCTTACGGACAAAGTCGATCGATTGAATTTTTTTAACTTAACGGTTAAGAATGTGATTATTAATAAATTGATACTTAAAAAAATAATATAAAAATTTCTTTAATGTATAGATTTTTGGAAATTATAGAATAGGTATAAAAAAGTATTTAAACAATAAAAAAGAAAGCAAGTATGTCTGGATTCTCCAAGTTATGCATGGTTAGACCCCATTTGATAGTGAAAATGTTTTATTTTTTTTATTATTATAATTTTTTTAAACTTTTACATAAAATATAATAAATAATTTAATTTTTTTAAATATTAAAATAATAATAACATTAAAAAATTATATTATAATAATATTTTATTCAATTTTTAACTTTTATCTCAATTCATCTCATCTTAACTTATTATCCAAACAGCACCAAGTCATTTCCTAACCTAGGCAACCTAAACACAACCCTGGAGTCCGGAGATACCTTGGTTGTCCTAGCTAGGTAGACCTGGTTCCATTAAAACACATAAAAAAATATGATAGGCTACTTTATGTTCTAGACGACTTCAACTATATTACAACATTAATAAGACTGTCCCGAGCCAACAAAGTAATTGTCAAATCATAGGTTGCACAAGTGAGCTAACTTTATCTTCTCCACCCCAATACGCGTCCTTTGCTCCCAAATTCGTTCAGTAACTCATTGCAATGTTTCAATGAGTCGTAACCATGTCGGTCTGTTTTTCTTGAGGCTTCTAAGTGGGTGTCAAGACTTGTCTCGGTTTGGAAGGTGAGTGAACTAATGTTTCTTTCCTGCCACTTCCTACAACCACAACCACATCCCATCAAACTCACATTATTTTAGTTCCTTTCTATTCCTCAAGATCCTTCACAATTTGGACTCTATAAAGACTACCGGCTACATGTTCCCTTCAATCAACACAACTAGCCGGCCAATATCAGAAGCGAAAAAAACAGCTCTAGAAACATTCTTCTCCTAGCGTTTAAACCATGGCTTTTTCTAAATATTGTTTCATTCTGTCTATGATCATGGCATTGCTATTCTCAAGAGCCGAAACGAGTCTTGCAGCTTGTTACCTCTTGGATATACCAGCTGCTCCACCCCCAGCGCATACAATCCCATCTCTGCCTAAGGTGGCCTTGCCTCCACTACCCTATATGCCAACGCTGCCTAAAGCCACATTGCCACCACTGCCTAGCACGCCATTGCCTACATTGCCAACTCAACCTATCCTTCCAAAGCCCACATTGCCACCATTGCCAACAAACCCATTGCCAACTCAACCAACTCTTCCAAAGTCCACATTGCCGCCACTCCCAAGCACCCAACTCCCAACACTGCCAACAATGCGTACCGTTCCCAAGTGCCCACCATTCCAACCACAATCCCTTCAATCCCTTCCACCATCCCGACGACAATCCCAACAATTCCTTTCCTCTCCCCACCACCATCAAACTAAACACTGGACCTTGAGATGCCACACTTCTATTCTTCGTTCGTATATTTCTGTTCGAATGTTTCTTCACTCTAGTAGTTATGTTATTCTTGATTATGTTAGAACCTATCTATCCCTTGTTCTTGTATTGAGAGTTTTCACAGTCTCAAGGGGTTCAGTTGTATTTGTCTGTATAACAGAATACATACGACGTTTGATTTCTATAGCTTTCAAGTTGGTTATCTCAGCAACACTACTTGTGAGTTATTCAATTGTAATTCATCGTGACTATTGAATATCTGATATCTCTTTCGTTTTGTTAGTCTCAAATCTCACTAACTTCTCATGAAATTTATGCATCTCTCTCCTTCCTCTAATAATCGATTCCCTAAATTACCTTAAGAGTTGAGTGGGCCTGAGATTTTTATTTAAGTTTTCCATTTTCTAATTCATACAATTTCATACAATCTCTTGTATTTGTGACACAACATGACACTTTAAACCGAGATTCAACAGACCAACACACTTTCCTAAATCTCTATCCTTCAACAACTTTAAATGGTATCTCATCGATAATTACAATATCTGCAATCGCCAACCTCACAGCCTCTTCACTGTATTTGTGGGTTACAAGACTCTTTAATGTACTACCATCACTCTCTCTAGCCCCCTCCTTAGGTGTTGTCTCACTTGTTAATTTTTTTAGTATCTATAAAAAAGCTCACGTTTATGAGAATTTTTAGAACATGAAGACAAATAATTTTGCATTGCTCGATCTTAGAATTAATAGGCCGAATCGTTACATAGTCAATTAAAAAAAAAGAGAAATTTATGTGAAATAGCCTAATCCTTACAACCTTTTATTAGTACGTCCTATCTACGAGACTAGAGAGTTGGTTTCAATAGATTAATATATATGTTTTCTTTTCCACGTTATTGGTTGAAATTCGAAGCCCTTGGCTAAATTACACACTCGAGCGATTGTCTCGTTTATTGTTTTTATAGATAAGATAAAATGATATGAGTTGATATGAGATTAAAATTAAAAAATTAAATAAAATATTATTAAAATATATATTTTTAATATTATTTTTATTTTAGAATTTGAAAAAATTAAATTTTTTATTTTATTTTTTGTAGAAAGTTGATAAAATTATAATGATGAGATGAGATAAGATAAGATAAGTTGAAAGGAATTGTGAAAACAAACGAGTACTCAAATATATTTATTTATACGTTAACACCATATATAACATTTATTTGATTGATTTATATATATTATATACATAAATTTTTTCTTTTAAAAAGAAATACCTGTACCACATGATGGGCTTAGTTTTAAATTTAATAACAACATTAAATATTCTTAAAAATATAATATAAATAGTTAAATATACTTCTTTTAGTCAATTTAAACTTTTGATATAAGTGACGATTTCATTTGATATAGCGTATTATAAATTATGAGTTCAAATCTAGACTCTATATGACTTAAGAGTATCACTCACATGACATGTGAGGGAGTATTGATGATTTCACAAATATATAAGCATGCAGGGCTCGTTTTTATGACGTACTTTAAGATCTCTCTTCAATTATTAAGAGTGATATATTGTAGATAAAAAAAAATTGTAGGGAATCTTTATTTTAATTAGTATCGTAAGCAAAGCGACAGTGCAGTTGGTTCTGCCCTCCCCCACGGTCCCACAAAAAAAAAAAAAAAAAAAGAATTAGTAAGAGAAAGGTATAGGTAAAAGAAATTTATTTATTATTTTATAGTAAATCTATACTTTAAGTCCGCGTAAACTATGTAATGATATAATCAGAAGTAACTTGTTATCTTTTTCAATGTAATTGTAGTTTATATACAATTTTTTTCATAACTACCCTATAAATTGGCGTATTTTTGTAAAACGAGCACACTTAACTTATAATTAACTTTACAAAAAATACTCTTTATTTAAAACATTATTTTTAAAAAGAGATTGTGTTAATTATCACTTCACGCTGAGTGAAAAAAGCTAAATAAAAAGAAAAGGAAATAAGAGCCTGCCTACGACAACCTTGAGGAGAAGGAGAAGCGGCCTCGATCCATAGAAAAAAGATAAACCAAAAGAGAAAATTAATGAACTTAAAAACATAAGCCAAAAGACTGAACATGAAACAACTAATAGGATATATAGCTTACGTACAAGTGATCTGTTGTTTAGTATTAATGGATGTACAGCACAAAAACCTTAATTTATTATTTGGATTCATTCCAACGCAACTGGATGATTGATTCTTGTGGATATAATTAGTTGAGTCTTGATACTATAAAACAAAGGGTACTCTAAAGTTGCAAATATTAAAAATCCTGAAGATATTGACAAGATGCCCGTGCACGTTCATTCCTTTCTTTTGATGCAAAGGTATCCTGTATTGAAAATAAGCTTTTAAACCAAAGCTTAGATACAAAGAGATACAAAATCAAATGAGGTGGTATAACCACTGATGCTAAGAGCATCTTTACTTTAAGGCATGAACAATAGAATTGTTAGCTCTTATAGTGTGCCTTGCTGACCAAAAAGTCAAGGAATTAAGAGTAGTTTTAGTGTCTGCTATCAACTGGCTTGCATAGGTGTGGATGCCTGATGTTGAGTTGAGTTGAGTCCACTAACGACTTGCAGTGAATCTCCCTCCATGACGACATCATTATAGCCATAGGACTTACAAGAGATGGATGCCTGTAATGCAGTAAATGCTTCTGCCAGAAAAGGGTCGGGGTACAAGTTATGCTGTATATTGAGGGTGGCAAGAATCTGTCCCTCACTATCCTTGATAATTGCACCCACTCCCACCTTACAGGAGATTTTATCAAGTACTGCATCCCAGTTCAACTTGAGTCTTCCCTAAGGTGGAGTTTCCCACTTGGTGTGCTGCTGCCTGGTGGTTGTAGGAGGCATCTGTTGTAATTCCTCCACAAGATATGTTGATTGCTGGGAAACAACAGAAGGGTGTAGGAACTACTCCTTAAAAACCATGTCATTCATTCTCTTCCATATTAGCCACGAGGTAATGGTAAAGGACATAAGATCCTCAGGCTCCAAGGTCTCCATAAATCCTTCAACTAAGTCTTTAAAGTGATGGTAGTGAAGACTTGCCTTCTGTAACTTTCTAGAACTCTGACCCCACACATCCCTTACTGAGGGACAGTCCCATAGGATGTGCTCTACTAATTTTGGTTGTTGTTTGCAAATTGGGGATGCAGGGTCCTCAATGACCTTTCTCTTCAGAAGGTTTGCTCGAGTAGGCAAAACATTAAGGCATGCTCTCCAGAGAAATGTTTTTGCTGCATTGGGGATATTCAAATTCTAGAGGTCCTTTGAGCTACTAGGATTAGAAGATTGACCCAACTGTTGATTGTCCAACTCAGTGAGCAAATGGTAAGCACTCTTTACATTGAACGCACCAGAATTTGGGCTCCTCCAGATCAATATGTCAGGTTTAGGATAAGGGCTTAGAGGAATTACTTTAATAAGGTCAGCTTCCTCCCTCGTAAAGATAACGTTAACCAGGTTAGTTTTCCATTGATTTACTTATTTATCAATAAGAAAATAAACTTTGGTATCAGCTTGCAAGAATCTGATAAAGCTTTGAGGCTTAAGGTTGTATGCATTGGTAGCCATTTGTCAATCCAAATCTCAGTTGAATCACCATCTCCTATCCTCCATATTAGACCCTCCTTAAGTAGAGATCGAGCAGCTAGAAAGCTCTGCCATAGGTAAGATGTGTTTTGGCGTAGTTTAGCTGACGGAAAGGACCTGTTTGGAAAATTATTTTCCTTCAAAACCTGTGCAGCAAGTGAGTCTGGCTTAGAGAGAATTCTCCAGCCTTGCTTAGCTAGGAGAGCTAAGTTAAAGTTAGCAAAATCTCTTAGTCCAAGGCCACGATGACACTTTGCTCTTTTCATTTGATCCCAGTGAACCCAGTGAATTCTATGTTCTTGTGATTGCTGCCCCCACCAAAAGCTACCTTGGCAATTTAAAAATGCCCATACTATAAGTAGGGATGGCTTGTATGACAACTTTAATTAGGACTTCCTTGCTTGCTTGGGAAGAAACTTGGTCTTCCATTGAGCTCGAGACCTGTCTATAAGAGCTGGTAAACCTAGATATTTCTCATAGGAGTTGGTGCCCCTAATTCCTGCAATGTTGGTTATGATTCCTTTGGTCTCTTCCATGGTGTTTTTGTTTAAGTAGATTGAGGTTTTTTCCCTTGTTTAGCCTCTATTCTGATGCATTTTCATAGGATTCTAGCAAGTAAAATAATCTGCTCCATTCTATAGAGTTTGCTTTGCAAAAGAGGAGACTATCATCTTTAAAAAACAAATGGTTAGTGGAGAGTTTGCTTCTTCTTATAGGCGGACCAGTGATGATCCCATCCTTCTTAGCTTTTTTAAGCATGCAATTAAGTGCTTCTGTGCAGAGGATAAACAGGAAAAGAGATAGTGGGTCCCCTTGCCTAATCCCCCTTGTGGGTTTGAAACACTCTTGAGGCACTCCATTAAGGCTGAGCGAATAAGAGACTAATCCTACACACTTCGTAATAAGGTCAATCCACTTTTGTTCAAAACCAAGCTGTTGCATTACTGATTTCAGGAAAGGCCACCCAATTTTATTATAGGCGTTACTCATGTCGAGTTTAAGAGCCATGAACCATTCATTCCCTCCAACCTTGCCTTTATGGTGTAAAGAGATTCAAAAGCCACAATAATGTTGTCTGTTATGAGCCTAGCAAGGACAAAGGCTGTCAAAGTTGGAGATATGATGTCTGGTAGGATGTGTTTCATCCTATTTGCCAAGGTTTTAGCAATGATTTTGTAAAAAATATTACAGACTTATAAGCCTAAAATCAGTCACCTGAGAGGGGGAGGATTTTTTAGGGATTAGTGCAATGAGGGTCTCATTCATAGTGTTAGACCATATTCCTTCATTCAGAACTTCAAGCACATCTTTTGTAACTCTTGCATCCATAATGTCCCAATGTTCCTGGTAGAAAGCAACAGGGAACCCATCAGGATCAGGTGACCCCAAGGAATTAATGCTGAACAGAGCCTCTTTGACTTCCACTGCAGTCAAAGGATGGGCTAGGATGAGATTCATGTCTACTATGATTTTCTTAGGCATAGAGGAAAGGCATGCAACAGTAACAGTAGGACTCGAGGAGGTGAATAGGTTCTGAAAGAAATGCTGAAACACCTAACTTATGTCCTGCTGTCTGTTGAACTCCTGGCTAGATTCATCGTAAATCTTCTTAATAGTATTTTTCTTTCTTCTTTGGCTAGTACATTTATGAAAGAAAGATGTATTCCTATCCCCTTTTTTAGCTAGGCTTGCTTTGCACTTTGTTGCCCGTTTGTGTTTTCAGCATTGAGCATTGAATTCACTTCTTTATGAATTTCTTTGATGTCATCATACAGTTGCCCCTCATTTTGTTCTTTTAGATGATTAAGCATTTCAATTTTAGACTTCAAGAGATCCCCATGACTTCTGTGCATGTCCCTGGTCCACATTTTTAGGCCCGCCCTATTTCTAGTTTCTTAAGCCAAATAGTGTGTTCTGAAGTGTATCAGATTACCCTATGAAGTTCTGCTAGGTCTGTTTGATCAAGTTCCCACATCCATCCCTCTTGCTCCAGCTAGCTTGATATCTAAACATCCTTTCTTGCTTTTTAGTCACAAACCTATCCTGGATCTAAATAGAAATAGGCCTGTGATCATAGGAGGATGTTGACAGATGTAGAATTGAATGCTGCTTGAATTTAGCAAACCAAGCAGTGTTGCCAAGAGCTCTATCAATCCTCTCTTTAGTAAAGTGACTTCCCTCTCTATTATTGGCCCAAGTGAATTTGTCTCCTGTATAGCCAAGGTCATTGAGATCACAGTGTTCTAAGGCTTCTCTAAAAGCCGCAATCTGCCTATAGGGTCTGCTAACAGCTCCAACTTTCTCATTAAGGCTTTTGATCTCATTGAAGTCCCCAAAACACAAGCATGGGACATTCAGTGTAGGGGTTAGCTCTTTTAGGAGCTGCCAAGTTTCACATCTTTTAGCAGTGTTAGGGTGTCCATAGAAGCCAATTAACATCCAAGGTGTGCCATCATGTAACAGATTGATTAACACAGAAATGTGCCAATAAGTATGTGAAGTTACTTTTAGATCCACTGAAGAATTCCATAGTAGGGCCAAACCACCACTTTTTCCCCTACTATTCACACTAAAATAGTAATCAAAACCCAACTTGATACGAGTTCTTTCCATCGTTTCCCTGTTACACTTAGTCTCTATTAGAAAGACCAAGTTTGGGATGTTTGTTTTCACCAAAAGGTGAAGTTCATGAATTGTCCTGGGGTTTCCAAACCCCCAGTAATTCCAACTTAAGCAATTCATTGTAGGAGGTGGGGCTGCTGAGCAACCTCCACCACTTGAACCTGAGGTTGGTTCCTGTCAAGCTTGAGCTTGGTCTTCTTCTTCTTTTAGGCAGAATTGCTATATTGGGTCTCTAACACAGTTACGGGTCTTTTGGTATTTCTATGTTTAGGAGGGGTACATGAGAGATTTGTGATATTAGATAGTACCATGGACTGGCCTCTGGCTTTCCTTTTCCATGTGATGCCTTTGGGAGCTGGAGAGGGGTTTGAATGAAAGTCAATGGTTGGAGGGCCAGAAATATGGGGTTTTGACATATTAGGAAGTTTAACCTTATCAGTGAAGCTACTATCAGCTACCAAGTAATCTCTTTCATAGGAAAATGCAATTGGGGCAATAGTTGCCTCCTTTTGGACTGCATCCTCTAGACCATAGAGAAGACCCCCACTATTTTTAGCAAGAGGCTCGAGATTTTGGGAATCACCATAAATATGCATAGCATTGCATTCTTGTTCTTTGGGTGCAGGAGAGAAATCAGTAGAGTCCAGATTGTGTTCCTGGTTAGTATGACTTGTGATTGGCTCCTTAAACGTAGCTGCATTATCCTAACTTGTTACCTCTGCCTCCTCATCTAATTGAGACTTGCAATGGCTGGCATTCCAAGGACCCCCTCCTCTGAATGCCCCCAAAAGGTAGTTCCTTGAGGAGAGGATTCCAATGACCCTCCATATTTATTGACTAAAAACAATTGCGGGGAAACAAAAGCTACTTTTAACCATTGCCCATATTGTTCTTGTGACTATATGACTTGGTTAAAACTGGGGCACTTCCTGTGAACATGTTGCAGCAGGCCACATTTGAAGAAGAAATTAGGTAGCCTTTCGTACTTGAAATAGGCCCAACATTGCTTACCTTCATGGTTGAGCATACGACCTCGGATTAAAGGCTTAGTGACATTGACATCCACTCTAAGTCTTAGAAAGCTCCCCCAACCACACCCTTGTTCAACAACCTCCACAGTGTGCACCTTGCCGATGGTTGCACCTATCCTTTCACCCAGCACCTTATTCATACTTGTAAAAGGGAGATTATGTATTTGAACCCAAAAAGGTTCTGAAGTAAACTGCTCCTCGCTTGGAGAAAGCTCCCCTCAAACTCTTTTAAGCATACAAGGTGATGATGGTCTTCCCTGCATGACCTTTTGCTTATCTGAGAACAGTTTAAACTCAAGAAGAAACCGGTTGATGCCAAATTCTTTAAATGTTATCTATCCTGTTGTGTTCCAAACTTTTGCCATGGAGGTCTTGAAGGCTTCTCGGATTGCAGTTTTGTCATTGAGTATCATTGCCAAAAGACAATGACTGCCTCTAATCTTGGTTGATAAAACTGTTTCATCTGTCAGTGTTAAAACATGTTGTTCTTCATCTGTTAACTTCAAAGAACCCTAACGTTGTGTGATATCATCGGCCATGGATTTTGACTCTATAGACTGTTGTCCAAGAGACACAAGCTTTGTCAAGAGACCAAGTAGAAACCTCACCCTTCAGGAGGAGAGGACCAAAGGGTCGATTATATAAGATGAGATAGTTTTATGAGTTCACGTTCATTTCTTTCTAAATATTACTTTAGCTGTTATGATGACATGCTGATGCACGGCCCATAATTAAGAAATTAACATATCTCCATTTACATCAGCATCCAATCATGGAAGTAAAGGGAAAAATGGATGGTGGAACAATATCATCATGAGAACTACATAGCTATTCCCCCCTTAATCACTGAATGGAACCTGGGGATCATTTCGTCACATAGATTTATGCACATGGTGTACAAATCTGTCGTGAGATTCAGGATATATGATGAATCCATCATTGGAAACAAAGTGAGATTCAGGATATTGGAAAGTCTGTTAGAGACTGGCATTCTGTTTTTGGAAAAAATGCTCTTCTAGGTAACATGATTTGAAGGCTCTGAGTAACAGATTGTTAAGTTGTCAAATCCTAAAAGCTTTGGGATTTTGATGCCCCAGACTTGTTTTTACTAACACTTGTGCTTTATTGACATAATTCCTAACTAGTCAGCCATTTGTTTGCAAGATGTATGATTCTATTGTATGCTTTGGGCTTACCTTTTTAGTTTATGTTTCCCAGAATAAAGTACGACCTGGATCATCAAATGAAACTGGTCCAAGCTCATCCAAAGAGCAGCCCATTCAACCAGTTGCAGGTTTGTTGTTCTGTAAATGATTTGCTCTAAATTTGTTCCTCCATTTCTTCTACAAAGAGCAGCGATATTTTTCGTCATTTTTGGTCAACTTTTGTTTGATAATCTACCGAAAGATTGTAATTGTTGGATACCTTAAAAAGACAAACTTAAAAACTTATTTTTCTTATTATGAAATAAGTTGTTTGTGGTTTGTTGTGGAATATTTTTTACTAGATTGATTAGAGATGATAATAGAAATAATGAACAAGGAAGGAAGGTGATACAAGAAGGAAAGAGGTTGGAATACAAACAGTTCTAATAGATTAAGCTGATGAAATTAGCACTACAATTTGAATGCCTTTGTATGAAAACATCCCCCACTTCAAGTAATCAAGTACCCTTGGTTTGAAAAACCTGGTTATTTAATCTTATGTTGCATTTGATGATTTTGGTGTTTGAACAATGCTGTGTCAAAAATTTCATAAGATCTCAACACTCAGTAGTTTAGGAGTTATTTTTTCAGGGTATCAACACATACTGCTCATCTAGAGTACAAACCATGCTATCTATATTTTCTGAATCATATTTTCTTTTCCATTTTTCCACCTCAGTAGCTCCTGTATGACTATCCTTTGAAGAAACTAGGTATTCATCTGAAAACCTTTTGTGGCCTCTGCTTGCTCTTTCTTTCAGTGTTAAGAACCATTGTCCTTTAGTTATGCTTCAAGATTGGATTCCCATGCTTCACGTGCTTTTTGATGATCAAGTAAACTAACAAAAAAATTATTTAGGTGACATGACACCAAGAGTGAGAGCATCATGTACTGTGACGATATAAAAGTACTTTTCAGTACATTTGATGACACACGAAAAGTATCTATGTTGACTGAAAAAACCCGTAAACAAACCTAAAAAAAAAACCGAATTAGTTAAGTTGAGTACATTTGCTCTTGTATATAGCATTGAACAACCTCTAGAGGTTGGCTCAAGTGGTAAGAGCCTTGGTCTTGGTGGTATGCTTCCTCCAGGTTTAAAATTTGAACATTTAGGTGCAAACAATTTCTAGGGATCATCGGATTGAGGAAATTGCCCCTTAAACTACCCGTGGTGCACTTGCAAGAAACTCTTTGCTGAGAGCCTCTGCACCCCAAGATTAGTTAGAACACCCACTGCCAATAAAAAAAAAAAAAAAAAAAAAATGGAAACAAGGAGCATTCTACAATCAACCCTGAAAATAATGTTTATAAGCAAAACAAAGTTGCTCAATTCACTCTTTCATCTTTTAAGAATCTATTTCTCTTCCCTGATTTAAATTTGGCAGAATCCCTTTGTAGGCACAATATAGCAGAAAGTACTTTTTTATTGGTCTTAAATTCGGTACGAAAGATAAGTACATTGGAAGAAATTAGATGATATGACATCCTTCCAGGAGGATAGTAAAGGATGCGAGCGATCCCTAGAGTCTTCCGATACTTGACTCGTCTTAACATGAATCAGCAATTTCAGTTAACATAGCGGGAAGTCTAATCTTCTGGCTTTCAATTGATAAAAAAAATAGCCAAAGTCTACACTATTAGTTGAATTTATATAGTAAGAGTCTACACTATTAGTTGGAGAAGGAAATCATTAGGCCAAAGGGAAAAAAGGAAATTAGTACATTACTGAAGTTTTTGGACAGACATTATGTGCCAAAATAGACTAATAACGGGTATGTGAGAACTCATTTGTCCCTTTTTTTTCCAATATTCTAGGGCTGCTTTCATGTGCGGGAGGGAACCCGACTTCAAGCTTTCTGAGGAGGAGAAGCAAGAACTTAGGAAATTCAAGTGGGGAGAATTGTTGAAGTCCCTGCCCAAGCAAGCAGTCATTGGCGCTCAACTGCCCATTAAATGCAAATAAATGCATTCATACGTGAGGTGAGGTGCCTATAAATTGAAGCTCCATGCAAGAGCTTCAGTTACACCCAAAGAGAAAAGAAAAGAGAAAGAGCCTGGAGAGCTCTAAGAGAAAAGAAGAGAGTTGAGTTGAGTGGAATGTGATCCTCCTCCTCTGTAATATTTTCTTGTGTTCCACTATTTATTAGTGAAGCTCTTTTCTGTAGATATAGGCAGTTGCCAAACCACGTTAAATTCTTGGTGTCACTGAGTGCATGAGTGTACTCTTTTATTTCTGCTTTTATTCCTTCCGCTGTGTTGTTTCCCCAACAAATTCTTGGCAATAACTCATCATGCAATTACTAGTAAAAGTAATATTTCTAGCTAGACTCTATCATAATTTTGTTCAGGTTCATGTCTCTTGGATCCTTATATGATTTCCATAAAAAAATTTCAGAACATAAGCGAAGGCTTGGGACGGGGTCGCAGAGGAGGTCAGAGTCTCCAATGAATAACAGTGAATGGAATGGCAAGAAAGAAGCCAATGACCTTTCAGCTTCAGAAGATATGGAGTCAGACACATCAGCCTCTTGAAAATTATGAACAAGGCTGAAATCATATTCCTGTTCTAACAGTGAAGTTGTAGCCAATAGGGCTCCATTTTTGGTTTACAAGTATTAGGGTAATAATGGTAGATTTCATTGTCTCCTCAGAAGCAATTCCTTATCACTTCTACACTATAATTAGTTACATACTGGATGTAGATTAGTTCTAAAATACCATTATATTTAAGCCATTGAACTCGAGCACAGCTATAATTCTTTCTTCCCATAGCGGAAGAGCTTCTCGAGAAATTTCTTGTGAAAAAAAAAAGTTCTTTCTGGCTGTAATTTGTGGACAATCTCAGTCATCTGGTTTGATCTGTACCATTCAAATTTTGCCCTATAATTTGGTTAAAATCTTCAAGTGATCCATAGAAGACAAAAATCTCCATATGAACCAACAAAATTAACCCACCCTTTACCTTTCTCAGCAAAATAATCCCATCTTCAAAAGTCCATATATTAAGAATCTTTGGAGAAGTCCATATATCATTGTGTGTACGAGTGTTTAGAGGTCCATATACAAAGAAATGATACCTTGCACTGGATCTATAAGCTTTTTAAAAATTATAATGCGTGTCTTAGGCTATCAATTAGTTTAAATTTGTATTATTGTTTAAGATTTGATCACTGATATCAAAGAACTTTTAAGTTTTTATAATTAAGATTAAGATTTCTATTTTGACTTGCTCTCCCGCCCTCATCAAATCAAATGAAAATGGATAAGAGGCTCATGGGATTGACTTGAGTGGGTGTGTATGGTTATATTTCTTGGAGTGAATTCCAGGCGAATACGACAATCAATATTCTGATATATAGGAGATGAGATTTAAAAATAGAAAATGATAGTTAAATAGAGAAAGCTTATCGACAAAATCAATCAATTGTATTGTTTTTTATTTAATGGTTATTAGTTAATTAATATTTTTAAAAAATGTTTGATTGAAAGAAATCATTGGTACAAAAACAATACAATTGTATTAAAAAAAGTATATTTGCACTTATCGGTACAAATCATTGGTTTGAACTCTCCCGGCAGTAGTGTCCTTTTCTTTAATGCATAGATTGTTGGAAATTATAGTAGTGGTATAAAAAAGCATTTAAAAAATAAAAAAGAAAGCAGGTATAAATGGCTTCTAGCTATTTATCAATCATTTCAATAATGACTTCTACCTTGCTAACATTTAATTAATTTGCTATGTAATTAACGTTTCAATCAAGCAAGATTGCATCAAAATTAAACAAATTGGTTTGTGTTACTTCTCATCGCTGCTGTTATGCACAGAGCATGATATATTCTCTCTAATCTTGGCCACGCAGTTCAGGCCACCACATGTGTTTTGTTGGGAATGAACCAATTTTATTGAATATTCTATTAAAACACACACACACACACACAAAAAACAAAAAATTCTGATAGGCTACTTTACGTTCTAGATGACTTCTAGTAATTGTCAAATCATAGGCTGCACAAGTGAGCTATCTTCTCGACCCCAATACGCGTCCTTTGCTCCCAAAATTGGTTTTGTGACGTTACTTCTCGACGCTGCTGTTATGCATGCAGTCTTGGCCGCCCAATTCAGGTTACCATATATGTGTTTTGTTGGTCATGAACCAACTTTATTCTATTCAACCACATAAAAAAATTGGATAGGCTGCTTTATGTTATAGGCGACTTCAACTACATTACAACCTACATTAACAAGACTCAGTCCCAAGCCAACAAGTAATTGTCAAATCTTAGGTTGCACAAGTGAGCTATCTTTATCTTCTCCACCCCAATACGCGTCCTTTGCTCCCAAAATTGTAATGTTTCAATGAGTCGTAACCATGTCGGTCTGTTTTTCTATTTGACATAGAGTACCATAAATTATGAGTTCGAATCCAGACTCTATATGACTTAAGAGTATCACTCACATGACATGTGAGGGAGTATTGAGATGATTTCACAAATATAAAAGTATGCAAGGCTCGTATGTTATGACATAGTTTAAGATCTCTCTTCAATTATTAAGAGTGATATTTTGTAGATAAAAAAAAAAAAAAAAATTGTAGGGAATCTTTATTTTAATTAGTATCGTAAGCAAAGCGGTGCAGTGCGGTTGGTTCTGCCCTCCCCCACGGTCCCACAAAAAAAAAAAAGAATTAGTAAGAGAAAGGTATAGGTAAAAGAAATTTATTTATTATTTTACAGTAAATCTATACTTTAAATCCGTGTAAACTATGTAATGATATAATCAGAAGTAACTTGTTATCTTTTTTAATGTAATGGTAGTTGATATACAAATTCTTTCATAACTACGCTATAAATTGGAGTATTTTTGTAGAATGAGTACACTTAATTTATAATTAATTTTACAAAAAATACTCTTTATTTAAAACATGATTGTTACAAAGAGATTGTGTTAATTATCACTTCACGCTGAGTGAAAAAAGATAAATAAAAAGAAAAGGAGATAAGAGCCTGCCTACGACAACCTTGAGGAGAAGGAGAAGCGGCCTCGATCCATAGAGAAATTAAAGAAAACAAGAAAGAAAAGAATTCATATTAGATTACATGAAGAGACCAAAAGAGAAAATTAATGAAGTTAAAAACATAAGCCAAAAGATTGAATATGAAACAACAAATAGGATATATCGCATACGTACTATTGATCTGTTGTTTAGTATTAATGGACGTATGGCACAAAAACCTTAATTTATTATTTGGATTCATTCCAACGCAACTGGATGATTGATTCTTGTGGATATAATTAGTTGAGTCTTGATACCATAAAACAACGGGTACTCTAAAGTTGAAAATATTAAAAATCCTGAAGATATTGACATGATGCCCATGCACGTTCATTTATTTCTTTTGATGCAAAGGTATCCTATATTGAAAAGAAGCTTTTAAACCAAAGCTTGGATACAAAGAGATACAAAATCAAATGAGGTGGTATAACCACATATGCTAAGAGCATCCTTACTTAAGGCATGAGCAATAGAATTGTTAGCTCTTACAGTGTGCCTTGCTAACCAAAAAGCAAAGGAATTAAGAGTAGTTCTAGTGCCTGCTATCAACTGGCATGCATAGGTGTGGAGGTCTGATGTTGAGTTGAGTCCAGTAACGACTTGCAGTGAATCTCCCTCCATGATAACATCATTATAGCCACAGGACTTACAAGAGATGGATGCCTGTAATGCAGTAAATGCTTCTGCCAAAAAAGGGTCGGGGTACAAGTTATGCTGCATCTTGAGGGAGGCAAGAATCTGTCCCTCACTATCCCTGATAATTGCACCCACTCCTACCTTACAGGGGATTTTATCAAGTGCCTCATCCCAGTTCAACTTGAGTGTTCCCTAAGGTGGAGCTTCCCACTTGGTGTGCTGCTGCTTGGTGGTTGTAGGAGGCATTTGTTGTTGTGTAATCTATTGTAATTCCTCCACAAGATATGTTGATTGCTGGGAAACAATAGAAGGGTGTAGGAATTGCTCTTTAAAAACCATGTCATTCATTCTCTTCCATATTAGCCACGAGGCAATGGTAAAGGACATCAGATCCTCGGCTCCATGGTCTCCAGAAATCCTTCAACTAAGTCTTTAAAGTGATGGTAGTGAGGACTTGCTTTCTGTAACTTTCTAGAACTCTGACCCCACACATCCCTTGCTGAGGGACAATCCCATAAGATGTGCTCCACTGATTCTGGTTGCTGTTTGCAGATTGGGCATGTAGGGTCCTCAAAGACCTTCCTCTTCAGAAGGTTTGCTTGAGTAGGCAAAGCATTAAGGCATGCTCTTCAGAGAAATTTTTTTGCTGCATTGGGGATATTCAAATTCTAGAGATTAGTCCAGGGGTCCTTTGAGCTACTAGGATTAGAAGATTGACTCAACTGTTGATTGTCCAACTCAGTGAGCAAATGGTAAGCACTCTTTACACTGAACGCACCTGAGTTTGTGCTCCTTCAGATCAATCTGTCAAGTTTAGGATAAGGGCTTAGAGGAATTGCTTTAATAAGGCTAGCTTCTTCCTTAGTAAAGATAACATTAACCATGTCAGTTGTCCATTGATTTACTGGTTTATCAATAAGAAAAGAAACTTTGGTATCAGCTTGCAAGAATCTGATAAAGCTTTGAGGCTTGATGGTTGTCTGCATTGGTAGCCATTTGTCAGTCCAAATCTTAGCTGAATCACCTCCTATCCTCCACATCAGAACCTCCTTAAGCAGAGATCGAGTAGCTAGAAACCTCTGCCATAGGTAAGATGTGTTTTGGCCTAGTTTTGCTAACAGAAAGGACCTGTTAGAAAAATACTTTTCCTTCAAAACCTATGCAGCAAGTGAGTCTGGCTTAGAGACAATTCTCCAGCCTTGCTTAGCTAGGAGAGCTAAGTTAAAGTTAGCAAAATCCCTTAGTCCAAGGCCCCAATGACACTTTGTTCTTTTCATTTGATCCCAGTGAACCCAATGGATTCTGTGTTCTTGCGATTACTGCCCCCACTAGAAGCTTCTAACCATTTTGTTCAATTCATGGACAAGCTGTCTTGGCAATTTAAAAATGCCCATACTATAAGTAGGGATGGCTTGTATGGCAACTTTAATCAGGACTTCTTTGCCTGCTTGGGATAGAAACTTGGTCTTCCAGTTGGTAAGCTTAGCCTGCACTTTATCCAGTAAGTTTTTGAAGGATTGAGCTTGAGACCTGTCTATAAGAGCTGGTAAACCTAGATATTTCTCATAGGAGTTGGTGCCCCTGATTCTTGCAATGTTGGTTATGATTCATTTAGTCTCTTCCATGGTGTTTTTGTTGAAGTGGATTGAGGTTTTTTTTCCTTGTTTAGCCTCTATCCAGATGCATTTTCATAGGATTCCAGCAAATAAAATAATCTGCTCCATTCTATAGAGTTTACTTTGCAAAAGAGGAGATTGTCATATACAAAAAAAAAATGGTTAATAGAGATTTTGTTTCTTCTTATAGGAAACCAGTGATGATCCCATCCCTTTCAGTTTTGCTAAGCATGCAACTAAGTGCTTCTATGCAGAGAATCAATAGGAAAAGGAATAGTGGGTTCCCTTGCCTAATCCCCCTTGTGGGTTTGAAACACTGATCTTGAGGCACTCCATTAAGGATGAGCGAATAAGAGACTGATCCTACACACTTCATAATAAGGTCAATCCACTTTTGTTCAAAACCAAGTTGTTGCATTACTGATTTCAGAAAAGGCCACTCAATTCTATCATAGGCCTTACTCATGTCGAGTTTAAGAGCCATGAAACCATTCATTCCCTTCAACCTTGCCTTTATGGTGTGAAGAGATTCAAAAGCCATAATAATGTTGTATGTTATGAGCCTGCCAAGGACAAAAGCTATCTAAGTTGGAGATATGATGTCTAGTAGGATGTGTTTCATCCTATTAGCCAAGGTTTTAGCAATGATTTTGGAAAAAAATATTGCATAGACTTATAGGCCTGAAATTAGTCACCTGAGAGGGGGAGGATATTTTAGGGATTAGTGCAATGAGGGTCTCATTCATAGTGTTAGACCATACTCCTTCATTCAGAACTTCAAGCACAACTTTTGTAACTCTTGCACCCACAATGTTCCAATGTTCCTGGTACAAAGCAGTAGGGAGCCCATCAGGACCAGGTGACCCCAAGGAATTAATGCTGAACAGGGCCTCTTTGATTTCCACCGCAGTAAAAGGACGGGCTAGGATGAGATTCATGTCTGCTGTGATTTTCTTAGGCATAGAGGAAAGGCATGCAGCAGTACCAGTAAGACTCAAGGAGGTGAATAGGTTCTGAAAGAAATGCTAAAACACCTGACTTATGTCTTGCTGTCTGTTGAACTCCTAGCCAGACTCATCTTAAATCTTCTTAACAGTATTGTGCTTTCTTCTTTGGCTAGTACATTTATGAAAGAAAGATGTATTCCTATCCCTTTTTTTAGTCAGGCTTGCTTTGCTCTTTGTTGCTAATTTGTGTTTTCAGCATTAAGCATTGAATCCACTTTTTTCTGAAGTTCTTTGATCTCATCATACAGTTGCCCCTCATTTTGTTCTTTTAGGCCCTCTTTCCAGTTTCTTATGCCAAACAGTGTGTTCTGAAGTGTATCAGATTGTCCTATGAAGTTCTCTCAGGCCTGTTTGATCAAGTTCCCACATTCATCCCTCTTGCTCTAGCTAGCTTGATATCTAAACATCCTTTCTTGCTTTTTAGTCACAAACCTGTCTTGGATCTGAATAGAAACAGGCCTGTGATCTGAGGAGGATGTTGACAGATGTAGAATTGAATGCTGCTTGAATTTAGCAAACCAAGCAGTGTTGCCAAGAGCTCTATCAATCCTCTCTTTAGTAAAGTGACTTCCCTCTCTATTATTGGCCCAAGTGTATTTGTCTCATGTATAGCCAAGGTCATTGACATCACAGTGTTCTAAAGCTTCTCTGAAAGCCACAATCTGCCTATAGGGTCTGCTAGCAGCTCCAACTTTCTCATTAAGCCTTGTGATCTCATTGAAGTCCCCAAAACACAACCACGGGACATTCAGTGCAGAGGTTAGCTCTTTTAGGAGCTGCCAAGTTTCACATCTTTTAGTAGTGTAAGGGTGTCCATAGAAGACAATTAACACCCAAGGTGTTCCATCATTTGATAGATGGATTAACACAGAAATATGCCAATAAGTATGTGAAATTACTTTTAGATCCACTGAAGAATTCCATAGTAGGGCCAAACCACCACTTTTTTCCCTACTATTCACACTAAAACAGTAATCAAAACCCAACTTGATACAAGTTCTTTCCATCGTTTCCCTGTTACACTTAGTCTCTATTAGAAAGACCAAGTTTGAGATCTTTGCTTTCACCAAAAGGTAAATTTCATGAATTGTCCGAGGTTTCCAAGTCCCCGGTAATTCCAACTTAAGCAATTCATTGGAAGAGGTCGGGCAGCTAAGCAACCTCCACCATTTGAACCTGAGGTTGGCTCCTATCAGGCTTGAGCTTGGTCTTCCTCTTCTTTTGGGCAGAATTGTTATACTGGGTCTCCAACACAGTTATGGTTCTTTTGGTATTTCTAAGTTTAGGAGGGCTACATGAGAAATTTGTGATATTAGACAGTACTGTGGATTGGCCTCTAGCTTTCCTTTTCCACGTGATGCCTTTTGGAGCTAGAGAAGGGTTTGAATGAAAGTCAATGGTTGGAGAGCCGGAAATAGGGGGTTTTGACATATTATGAAGTGCAACCTTATTAGTGAAGCTATTGTCAGCTACCAAGTTAGTCTCTTTCATAGGAAAAGGCAATTGGGGCTGTAGTTGCTTCCTTTTGGACCGCATCCTCTAGACCATAGAGAAGAAGACCTCCACTATTTTTAACAAGAGGCTCGAGATTTTGGGAATCACTAGAAATATGCATAGCATTGCAGTCTTGTTCGTTGGGTGCAGAGAGAAATCAACAGAGTCCTGATTGTGTTGCTGGTTAGTATGACTTGTGATTGGCTCCTTAAACGTAGCTGCATTATCCTAACTTGTTACCTCTGCCTCTGCATCTGATTGAGACTTGTTATGCATGTACACTACGTTTCTTGTGTCACATATTACCCATATGTGACACAATGCATAAGTTGCTTTTAACCGTTGCCCATATTGTTCTTGTGTCACAACCTCGTCCCATTCCTAGGATGGAATCGCGACGCGTGACCTGTTCATTCCTTATTAATATTAATATGTATTGTTTTTTTTCTTCTTTTTTTTTATATTTTTTTTTCTACGAGAGTAAAAGGGATAAGCGTGAACATGTCATGTATGTACACTACGTTTCTAGTTTAAAAACAAGCACCTGATAGACAATCTGCTCAATATATTACCCAAAGGACTCTCAGAATCCATCATTCATTTATTAAAACATAGTTAGTTCAAATAAAAAGGGGTCTCCGTCCCAACAACACACACAAAAGGCATTTAACCTTTTTATGTAGGTTTACCATCACCCCACTATAGAAGTTACACCATTACCATTACCCCACCATAGTACTTACATCATACCCAAGGACATTGTCTTAAAGTCAAACCAACAAAACATCCCAACATGGGACCCATCATAAAAACATAAAAAAACATAACCATTGTCATCAAGATCGAACCGACAGGGAATTCTAAGCATCAACCCTTCCCTCCTCAACAGTGCCTAGCTCCACAGCCTCATCATTCATACCTGGACGTTTAAAACATAAACACAAAGTGAATCTAATACTCAGTAAGCAATACACCATGCCGTTAACTTATTAATCACATAATCTTTCTTTTGAAAACATGCATACATAGACAATTGCAAGTTCTTGACAAGGCTTTCATGCATAAACAGTTTAAGGAAAAACTATACTTTCATGCGTAAACATTTCTATGACATAACCTTCTTTTCATGCATAAAGAATTAAGGAATGACTATACTTTCATGCATAAACATTTCTTTGCTTTCATGCATAAACATTTCTTTGCTTTCATGCATAATGTTACTTAAAAATAACTTTACTTTATGTTTCACTTTCTTAGGCCAGTACACACTATTACGCCCCATGTGTTGGGGTTAGCGGTCTTTTGGACCCGGATTCCGCCCGCGGCCGCAGGTTGGGAACCCCTTTCATGGGGGCAGCATTGGGTATACTACCAGTACTACTTACTCGGTATTGCAATCTGCCCATTGCTTTGGTACCCTTTTTATACATGTGGTCGTTACGTACATTCATGCTTTCATTCCTTTTCCTTTCCTTTCTTTATAAAAATTAACATTTTCATTATCTTCATTTAGTGCCAATGCGTATGCATTTCTTTGAAATGAATGTTTCATGTCATGCTACATATAGGTAAGGCATAATTATTTGAGAGAGAGCATGCATAAAATCTCATGATGCATTACCTTACATACACACAATGGTAATTAATAAGGTACTTAACAGGGGTTACCAAGAAAGGCATATATATACTATACATACATCTATTCTTTCATAAGAGAAACATTTGGAAGGAGAGAGAGAGACTTTTTCATAAGAGAGATTTGTGTGTAAGGAGCATGGTCATAGCTACTTACCTTGATACTTTACAAATAGGTTCCTTGAATCTTGAAATAAACTCCTATTCAATGAAAGGGAATAAACATATTAAAATTCATTTCACTTAAGACTTTATTATCCAACACTCATACACGCTCACTTAAATTCCAAAATGGAATTAAGGCGTCTTCCTTAACCCATTTAGCTACATACATAGCACTAAGTCAACTCTTAGTATCCTCCTTCCAATATTTAAAGAACCCATGAAAGCATGAAGCTTACTTGTTGTCCCTCTTTAAAGACTACAATTTTCTATACAAGGGATAGGTAGGAATCGTAAGTTAAAATGTATAGGACGGTTGGGATTTACTTAGGAAAAAGGTAGGGAACGAAAATGTGCTATAAATCTGGAATTTTCATAAAGAAGGGCATTTTGACAGTTTTGCATCACTGTGTGGAAGGTAAATCCAACAAGGGGTAATGCTCATAAAAGAGTTGATTTTTGTCACTTATTCTTCAGTGGTTTTTCATGCTAAAGTTTATTTTTGGTTAAACAAAAAGGGGTGAATATGAGTAAGGTTAAGTGGGCTGGTTTAGGCTTTCAAAACAAAATATATTTTCAAAGTTTCTGTAGTACATGGACAGCTAGCAATCTCAGTGCATTCATGGTCTTAAACGTCCTTTGTTTAACCAAAACTCAATCATACAATTTAATATCTCAAGAGTAGTAGAACTCAAGAAAACCTTATATGTATATATTCTGAAAATAGTACCAATAATGAGATACAACTCTTGCAAATTTAAGAATTCTTGAGGTAAGCTTACTAATTTGAATTAAAAGTCTTGGTGGCTTACTTAGGCCACAAATCTTAGGGAAAACATGTCCAAACTATAAACTTTAACTCCATTAATTTAACACATAAATACATGACTTGAACAAAATTTTAAGCCATAATAAAACACAAGGATAGACTACAAGTTTGCTTTGTGCAACACACGGATGGAACATTAAAACAGGGCACATACACACACACACGGCTGGCACCACACCAAAACAGAACATGATCCACGGCAAAACAACCTCAAAACAGAGCACCACACCCACACAGCTGGAACCACAAAACCGAACACACACACACACTCACACTAGAGCACCAACACAGAACACAACATATCACACCAACACCTTCCTTCCTCCATTCGGTTAACACCCAACTAAAGTAGCCAATAGAGGAAACAAAAGAGAGACAACCCAACATTACTACACAACAATCGGTTCCTACAGAAATTTCGAAACTCTCAATTCACAGAAATTCTCATGGAAAGCACAATACCTGATTGGGTCCCTCTTGAAGCCACGGAAATGCACAGCCACAAAAAGAGGAAGAGGGATCTGAAGGGTTTAGGGCTGGAACAACAAAAAAATTCTCAAAAACAAACCCTAGATTAACCCATAGATTTCAGATTTCGAGTTAGAAATTAAAGCCATAAGAAACTCACTTACACGGTGGATTTTCTTTGAAGATTTTCCGTGAAAATCTTAGGTGTTGGAAGTGAAAGGAGCGGCTTGAGGAGAAGGAGGGATCGCATGGCTGGGGGGAAAGCCGAATGGTTCTTCGTGTGGGGGAAAGCTTGAGGAGTTGTTCTCTCCTTCGTGTGCCTTGGGATCAACGGTGAAGAGAAGTGAGGAAGAGTTTACTGGTTTTTGCTTCGGAAGCAGTCGGTGGGGTAAGGGAGAAGAAGAGGTTTTTGTTTCTCTTGTCCCTTGGAACCAGCAGCGTGTAGGAGAAGAATGAGGAAATCCACTTAGCTTCTTGAGGAAGCCGACATGTGGAAAGAGAAAAAGATCCAATTAGCTTCTTGAGGAAGCTTCGGTTAGAGAGAAGAAAAGTAAATTCAAATCACTTGTCCCATGAGTTGGAATGGATGGTGGAGATTAAAGAGTTTGGACCATTTCTTGGGTAAATTAAATTAAAAGGATTGAAAAGAAAATTGTAAGGTTATAAAAATTTACACCCTTAAATTATTTAATGACCCATTTTAAAATAAAAGTACACCCATCTTAAAATAAATTAATAAAATATTGAAAGTCTTTATTTCAAAATATTTAACTTAAAAATATGAATAGATGATATATGAACCTACATAGTAAAATACGGGTATTACATCTTGTGACTGTATGACTTGGTTAAAACTGGGGCACTTCCCGTGAACATGATGCAGCAGGCCACATTTGAAGAAGAAATTAGGTAGCCTTTTGTACTTAAAATATGCCCAACATTGCTTACCTTCATGGTTGAGCATACGACATCGGAACATAGGCTTAGTGCCATTGACATCCACTCTAAGCCTTAGAAAGCTCCCCCAGCCACACCCATGTTTATCAACCTCCACAGTGTGCACCTTACCGATGGCTGCACCTATCCTTTCACCCAACACCTTATTCATACTTGCAAAACGGAGATTATGTATTTGAACCCAAAAAGATTTTGAAGTAAACTGCACCTCACTTTGGGAAAGCTCCCCCTCAAACTCTTTTAATCATATAAGGTGATGATCAAAAGACCAAGATCTTCCCTGTGTGACCTTTTGCTTATCTGAGTACAGTTGAAACTCAAGAAGAAACCGGTTGATGCCAAATTCTTTAAATGTTATCCATCCTGATGTGTTCCAAACCTTTGCCATGGTGGTCTTGAAGGCTTTTTGGTTTGCAGTGTTGTCATTGAGTATCATTGCCAAAAGACAATGACTGCCTCTAATCTTGGTTGATAAAACTGTTTCATCTGTCAGTGTTTAAACCTGTTGTTCTTCATCTGTTAACTTTAAAGAACCCAAACGTTGTGTGATATCATCGGCCATGGATTTTGACTCTATTGACTATCGTCCAAGAGACACAAGTTTTGTCAAGAGACCAAGTAGAAACCTCACCCTTTAGAAGGAGAGGACCAAAGGGTCGATTATATGAGATGAGATAGTTTTATGAGTTCACGTTAATTTATTTCTAAATATTGCTTTAGCTGTTATGATGACATGCCCATGCATGACCCAATTTTTCTTGCAAATATTTTGAATTGCAAGGAAAATAAACTTGTTGTTAATAAAACTATTTGCAACAAGAATTGTAGTTGGTAATATCAAGTAGTTTGCAACAAAAGCCCAGATGTTGTCACTGAATATAAAATCCAACGAAACTTTTTCGTTGCTAATACCTTAACAAAAACCTTGCAATTAACTTTTTAGTATTTGTCACATAAACTTTTATTGCAACTTAATTCAATGTTAATTATTTGCAGGAACAAATTTCATTGGAAATAATCATATTTCGTTCCAACTATTAGATTATTTACATGGAGTTAATTCTCCTTAGAAAAACTACGTATTCGTAGCAAATGAAGTTTTTTTTGCAAGGATAAAAATAAAATCATTGCAAATACCCATTATTTAAAATAAAATTATCATAGTTGTAAAAATCTTCATTGTAATTGATCATATCTCTAGCTTATAGTGAAAACAGACCAATACTCCACCAAGACATTTGAGATTAGGTTTAAGATGGATTGGTTTGAATAGAGATTTTGGCTCAGTTAGGTCAATTACCTCGAACAACCTCAATCGTGACAAGTTTTGTCGCCATTGTTTCCGTCTAAACTAATGGGATTGGTTCAAAGGACTAGTTATAAAGAAAAATATTTCTAGTTACTGAAAACACTATCATCATCAAATAGAATGAAAAGTATAACTGAACACCAAGTTTCATATTTGATCACAATAAATAATGTTCATAATCAAATACATACACAATAAGCTGTTATCACTATCATGACATTTCCATGGAAAGTCCATCTAATGACATAATGACGACCTTTTTAAGAAAATAAAAAATATAATAATAACACGATTTTATAAGATCCTCAATTAACTTGGAGCATTTTGTTGCCAATAAGTATTAATATAAAGATGACTACTCGCACCGAAAAAAGAACGTGGCTTAAGATACCAAGAACCATGTAAGGAAAACCCTCGATTTATTTCATATAATTTTGAGGTACTTTCATTCGAACGATGTGTTGTTGTTGGATATGACTCGTATATTTGGGCACAACTTATTAATTTTTCTAATTTATACTTGTAACACCCCGCTTCTTCTTTCTAACATAAACAAATTTGACTGTGAGCCTCGTTATGTGTGTCGAATCTCGATGACGTGTTTATAAAGATATTATGTGATTTCTAAAATAAACCCAGTGTTTTAATGCCCTCGAATATTTTAAATGCACTGAAAATATTTATATGGAGTATTTCCAGTATTGTTGAACCAAGCTTGATTTTAAATAAGGCAATTATAATATTTTTGAAGGGCTCCAAAAATATTATAATTGTAGGAAATCATTTTATTAAAATGATTTCAGCTATGTAAAATATTATGTGATTTAAATCATGTTGAAAACTCTAATTAATTAGATAGTTTTATTCTCTTAAAGATATTAAATAAGACTTCATCATTTTATTAATGATGAATGAATATTATTTTATAAACTAGAGTTTAGTTTAAATAATATTCTATCTTAATTCCTTTTAGTGCTTTTAAGTTAAATCGGTGTTTAATCTCTTACTGTTTGATCGTTTCGAAGATCCCAAGATGAAGGGTCTGGATTAAATTGCCAAGCCCTCTCTCTTTCTCCCTCACTTTTCCCTTTCCCTTCTCTCTCCTCCTCTCTCCCTCAGCTGACTCGTACGCTGCTCCCTCCCTTAGTCGATTCTCCCTCAGCCTAGCCCAGCTACACTGTGCGCCACCCGGCCTCACCGCCACCACCACTAGGCTCCTCTCACGTCGGCAAGCTCCCACCACCGAACCCAACCTCCACCTCACAGCCACCCTCTCCCACGCATTCTCGCATCTCCTCACGCACGGGTTCACCGTGCGTATCTCTAGCGCCGCCGTACGCGGCCACTCAGGCCACCGAGCACCACCACGAGCACCCCTGACCTCCCCTTTCCTCCTCCCTTTGACCCGAAGTTGGTAGCCCCTTCCTTAGCCACACGGAGCTCCTCCAATGCACGGGCGCTCCATACCCACGGCCGAGCTCTGCCTCCCACGGCCACCGCACCACCACCAGAGGCTTCTCCTCCCACCATCGACCTTCCTAGCCACCCCCATGTCCAGCCGAGCCACCTAGCTCGCCCACTCTCTCTAACTCTCTCACGGACTCTCCCTCATGCACGGCCGTCTTAGGCCGCCGTGCCGCCCCCACCTCGCCACCATAGCTCCACCAGCAACCACCTGAGCTCCTCCATTTCCATGCTTTGAGACACACGGGTTCCCCTTGGAAACCTATAGCTCTGCTATGTTTTGCCACCCCAACCACCATGAGACCACCCTCAGCCTCCCTTGGCCTCCCCTAGCCTAGCCCTAAACCCAAACTACCACTTTACGTGGTAGACAGCCACCATACATGGTGGACAGCCACTGTACATGGCTAATCGCCCCTGTACATGGCTAGATACGCCGTGTTCTGGCCCTCGCCACCACCACGAGGCCACCATGAGCCCTTCCAAGACCACACCTAGCTATCCAAACAGCCACCATGTAAGGTGAATAGCCACCGTACATGGGTTAGTCGCCACGTACTACCCTTCCGACGTCATCGACTGTGACGGTCAACGAGCAATGCACATGTCACCCCTGACGATGGTATAACCCTCTATCCCTCGTTATTTATGTTAGATGTTAATTAGTTGTTTAGCTTGTGGACTGTGCTGTTAGTATTTGTGGAGTTCGCTGTGTATGCGAAGTGTTGGGCGTAGTTGGAAGGTGTGCTGTGTAGTGTTGTGGACTGTGCTGTAATGGTGGTGTGGCGTCGTGTGGATTGGAAAGAGAGTCCGCGTAAAGTGTACTCTTGTGGCGTAGTGTGGGATAAGGAGAGTATATGTAAAATATACTCTCCTGCGTAATGTGGAATGGGAAGAGTACACATGGAGTGTACTCCGTGAGATAAGGATGGTTGTGTATTTGATGAGCGTAGAGTGTGATGGGTAGTGTCGGGAACTGTGGAACAGTGTGAGGGACCGTACTCACGATGAGTTAGGAGTTATCGTAAGAGTGATGTAGTGGGATGTCAGGTGACGTGACAAGGTCACGTTGTAGCTTGGGAGTAGTCTCGAGCTATATGATGTGACGATAAAGTGCAATTGTGAACAGGATCTTGTCGTGTTAAGTGTGGGGATGAACTATCAAGAGGGACGGGTAGCATGAAGAGTCATGCTAGCCGGGTTAGAGAAGGTTGGTATCGGAGTATGGCGCTTGTTCATACAAGCCTGTGATCAACGGGTTATATGTTGGTCTTAGGTGATAAAGGGATAAGGTACGAGTATAATCTGGTTAGATACATGTGCCGGATGGATTCGCCATATATAATGGGTAATCTGTCTTAAGCATCGTTACACGGTCCTTAAGCCTCAAAGTTGGCTTAGAGCCGTGTGGCGTGTATGGATGAGAATGAGGATTTAGTATGAGCTAAGATGCATGAAGGTAGTGACAGGTGTATTGTCTAGGATTGGGATGCGTGACTCCGTCGGTTGGAATCATGCGACGGAATGTGGTCAATAGGAAGAGTAAGACGAATGTCTTAGTTCTTAATCCTAAAGTGAATGATGGGTTCACTTTAGTGGATGAGCACTAGAGATAAGACCTTGAGTTTGGAAGAGGTAGTGACCTTAAATGGATCCCAAAGGTTTTAGAATAGTAAAGGGCACGTAAGAGCACGAGATAGAAGGAGAGTGTTTCAAGTGAAGTGTAGCTTATGTCTTCTAAGTTTAGTTGCTTATGTACTAGATAGAAAATGACATAAAGGTTATGTGTATGTATGTAGGTTGCCATTTGACATGCACATGAATGGACTGCATGATATGAAAGTAGCATGGAGTCCAGGTAAGTATTATGTTCATACTCTTTTAGAGTTTTCTAAAGGATATGAAATGAAAATGAAATGTTTTTCCTTTATGATGCCATACGAAATGACACAAAAGATGTTTTACAAAAGCATGCTAAGTGTTCAAAGGCATATGTATGTACGACCGTTCTTGGCAGCCCCTTTTTACGCAACCAAAGTATTAATTGTATGCATGTGAATGGATGACTATATGCAGTATCTATTGTATGTATTTTCTACGAAAAAAAATGTTGAGGCTGATGCCTCGTGCTTTAACTGATCCTTTAACTAACCGAAGAAAGTGTTTTAAATGTCCCTATGAACTGATGTTTTATGGATGTCCCTACGAATTGATGCTTTATGGATGCCATGAAAGATGATGTTTAAGCTCTTGCTTTTTAAATGACGTTTTTCCATGAATAAACTATTAAATGAAATGGACTGAAAGGACTGAACTGAAAGAAAGGACTGAAATGAAATGAACGTTTAATGCATGAAAATACGTAACGTCCATACGAATGAATGAAAAGGGCACCAAAGGACTGGACAGATTGCAATGCCGGGTAAATAGTACTAGTAGTGCACCTAGTGGTGCCCCTTGACTGAAAAGGGATTTCCAACCCATGGCCATAAGCGGAGTTTGGGCCCAAAAGATCGCCAACCCCAACACACGGGGCGTAACAGTGTAAATCGGCCAAAGAAAGTGATAAGAAAGAATGTATAAATGTATGAATGCATCGCATTCTTTAAGAAATGAAGGCACTGACGGGAGATACGTTTTACAAAAAGAAAACATTTTTTTAAAAAAAAGAAAAACCCCGCCTAGTGATGTTTTCAAAAGAAATGCACGTCTCATGTACGTATAGTATGTATGGAGTGATGAATGCATGAATGAAAACCTATGTTAGTATATTTTAGCTGTATGAAGTAATGCTTACGAGTCAATGACTCATTTTAGTTTTTATGTATGCCCCTCCCCCCACAGGAACTGAATGAGCAGCACGCGTCAGGACGGACACGGCCCATGGGGAAGAGCACGGAAGTCTAGGCATGAGAGCTAATAGCTATTTTTTGGGCTCTTCAGTTGTGTGTCAGCATGGGTATTTCAAGAATACAAGTTGAGTCTGATTGCTTGTTAGTGGTGGAGGCTATGGAGCAAAATAAAATGGCTGGTTCTTTGCTAGGGTTGCTATATAAGGAAATTAAGTCTATTTATTCTTGTTTTGTAGAGTGTTCTTTTGTTTATGTTCCTAGAGAGGGAAATAGGGCTGCTCATATTTTAGCTAGGTATGCTAAAAATGTGGATGACATCGCTATGTGGTGGGATTGTATTCCGGACCTTAATTCTCAGGTCGTTTGGCTTGATAATTGTCTGCAATCTCCTTTTATTAATGGAAGTTTGGTTTCTTATCAAAAAAAGAAAAAAAAATGTATGAAAGGCCTATTTATTTTAAGATTAATGTTTTCCGCTGTAAACTTCTATTCTCAAAGCACATTTTGTGGCGCCCCCGACCCCCATGTAAGGAAACACAGGAATCGAGACGCTAGGGTGGTGACAACATGGTCATGCATCCCAACGATAGTACCAAGTGTGTGTACATGCAACGGTGTACAAAATAATGCAGCGGATTAGTCAACTAAGTACCAGAATTTAAATACAATCTAAACATCAGTAGAGGTTTAAAAAATATTTATACCGTCATCCAAAATTAAAAATACAATATAGTAAAATAAAATAACTAACAAGTGATCCTAGATCACTACTCGGGCGGAGCCGTCTTCTCAGGCTCATCCTCATCTTCCTCATCTGCAACAAAATCTGTTTTACTACAAAATGGTACCGCAGGTAAGTATAACCCAAATAACCACGTAATGGAAATGCATTAATGCAACCAACATGCACGCATATGATGAAATATGCATTTTCCTCAAAACATCATTTTTCCCGAAAATGATTATTTTCCAACACACGCCAAAATCTCATTTGGCCCAAAATATCTGTAAATCATTTTCCCAGAAAATGGTTTACAAAAAAATCCAACACACTATTTTTCGAGAAAATAGTTCATTAACCCATTATCACTATATGCACTATGGTCTCCCCTAGAGACCATCTGTACATCCTGGCTTCGTTGCGATGCTCAGTTCCGCGCCCGGCGTGTACATGGCCAAGCATCCACACTACGCAACGAGCGATGCCCAGTTCCGCACCCAGCACGTACGTGGCCAGACATCCTCTAGTCCCCGCCAGCAGAAGGACCACGGAGTCGGCACGAGACCATCTCGTCCGATCCCATTGTCGCCCTGCGACAATCCAGGGGACGTTACTCAGTTTATTCCGCTCCCGAGTAACCAGAGGAGCTCCACCGAGATAATGCCCCATCTCGGCTTGGGGTCGTGATACACACGCACCCAAAATCCATTATCACATGAAAACCCAGTTTTCATAAACACATGAATATGAATGCACAACACGAAAACCCAGTTTCCTTTACAAACATGATCATGCGTGCAAAATGCAATGTACATGAACAACACAATATCCAAACCAACAATTACCAATCCAATCAAATCCAACCAAACAACTTCAATCACCAATCCATCCGACCCTCGAACTCCTCGGACTCAGTCCAACATGTTCAACCAAATACAGTGAAATGAGTTAGTGCAAAAATACATTTAAATCACGAAAGATCTTTGGAGAAATACTTACAGTGCAATATAGCAATTTCCGAAGGATCACGAAGTTACAAGAAGTGACGTCTGAGCAATGCAATAGTGCAAAATACACTGTGGCCGTGGGTTACAAATACCCACTTTCAAACGGAGGCAAATGAATACCCAAGATTGATAAGGTAGGGTCTAGGAAGGTCGGTGAAGCTAGTGGTGGAGGAGGTTAGTCGTGGGTGGCAGCGTGGGCGGCGGTAGAAGACCAAAAACACCCAAATCAGAAATGTTGTTGAAAATGCTTCACCGGTGACGGATCGGAGGTGAGGTTGGGTCCAATGGGTTGCTAAGAGGTCGAGGATGAAGTGGTGTGAAGATGGTGGCCAATGGTGGTGCGAAGGCGTAGCGGCGGCTTTAATGGACTCGTGGTGGTTAACGACGGCGCAAGGGAGGCTGAGATTGGAGGGGTGGCATCGCCGGCGGCTCGGGAAGCTAGGGAGCCGGGCGGTGTCGACCACAGCCGGCGCACGGCGGCGGGCTAGGGAGGAGAAGGAACGGACAGAGGGAAAGGGGAGGGGGCTGGGTCGCGCGGGAGGGAAGGAAGGAGAAGAAGGAAAAGAAAATAAAATAAGAAGAAAAGAAAAAGAAAAGGAAAAGAAAAGAGGAAAAGAAAAAATGTAGGGAAAGAAATGAGGTTCAATCCTTATAACTTGGGTCACAAAAATGATCCAACGGAAACGATTTCAAAACCACAAGTTAAATAAAATAATTCAAATGCAATGGTAAAGTGAAATTAAAATAATTAAATCCAATAGTAATTAATTTAGAATAAAGAGATTTTAAACGCATGACAATAATTAATAATAAGAAAGCACTTCAAAAATAACTTTCATAAAATTAAAAATCATAAAATAAACCCACTAAAAAAAATCCAACAATTTTAAAATAAGAGAATAAATTTTTGAATAAATAAAAATAATTCATTCAGTAAAAATACACTAAAATACGGGGTGTTACATCCTCCCCCCTTAAATAAAATTTCGTCCTCGAAATTGGCAAGGTAAACATTATGACTAAGACAGGAATAAGATTCAACTAAGAGCAGACTTAAGAACATACCGCCAAAATAGTCCGGCAAGGCCACTCTATAAGCAACAAGCCAAACCTTCTCTATGATCTGAAAATGGCCAACATATCTTGGACTAAGCTTTCCTTTCTTACCAAAGCGTTTAACACATTTCATAGGAGAGACTTTAAGATAAACTCAATCACCTTCTTCAAAGGATAAGTCTCTTCTTCTTGTATCTGCGTAACTCTTCTGGCGACTTTGCACTTCAGCCATTTTCTTTCTTATAAACTGAACTTGATCCTTCATCTCTTGAATCATCTTAGGCCCAAACAATTTGCTCTCACCAACTTCATCCCAACATAAGGGCGACCTGCACTTCCTTTCATATAATGCTTCATACGGGGCCATCTGAATGAAAGAATGAAAACTGTTATTATAAGAGAACTCAATAAGCGGCATGTGATTCTCCCAACTTCCTTGAAATTCCATAACACAAGACTGCAACATATCCTCCAGAGTCTGAATAGTAAGCTCTGATTGGCCGTCCGTCTGAGGGTTGATATGTAGTACTAACTTCAACTTAGTGCCTAAGGCTGCCTGCAAACTCTTCCAAAAATGGAACGTGAATCGCGGGTCCCGATCTGACACGATACTCTTGGGTATTCCATGCAAACGCACTATCTCTTTGACATATATCCGAGTCAACTTACCCAAGGAGTCAGTATTATTAACAGGCAAGAAATGGGCACTCTTGGTCAACCGATCCACAATCACCCAAATTGAGTTCTTCCCACTAGGAGTCCTCGGCAAACCTACAACAAAATCCATAGAAATATCATCCCACTTCCACTCAGGAATATGGAGAGGTTGAAGTTTACCAACGGGTCTTTGGTGCTCCATCTTAACTTTACGGCATGTGACACATTTCTCAATAAACATGACCATATCTATCATACTCGCATTGGTCCCACAGTGGCACAATCACGCCCAATATTCCTATGGTGGCTATATTATTCACAATCTCTTTTCCTCAAGAACCTTAATACAACATCCAATAAATTCCAATGATTAATAGCCCCATACAATAATCCATGTTAACCTCAATCAACTCTTTTGCTACAACTTCTAAACCTCTATTGAATTCTATTTTTGGTAACCTAGTAACCACTTCCAAAGTTAACCATCAATAACAAATTGCCCAACCAAATAATTAATCTCCAAATACCAGTATCTCCTCCAAAATTCAAGTCACCACTAATTCCTCAAAATCAACACAATTTGAACTCCTGATTACAACTAAATACCACGCTTTTGCTGCGTACTCTGATATTCACCACATGCCTAAAATTTATGTCCTCATAAAACTAACACCATCGAGTTCAAGGTGGCTTCATTCCTACTAACCAACTCTTATCACATTTTGGTAGAAAAATATTCTCTCTCCCAAAACTACAAGTTGTAACTCAAATTCCTCAATTAACTCCCGTAGCCTTGATCAAAATCAAATTCCATAAAATACATCCTTGATCATAGACAGAAATCTAATATCAAACAACATCAACATCCCAAATTGAAAATAAGCAACCTCAACCCAAAATACATTCATCTCATCTACAATAAGAAGCATACTTTAAAAAGCTCGATTCCGACATGGCGAACCAATAAAAGCGCCTATAAAAATTCTACCAAACAACCTAAACCCCAAAGCTCAACACCTACATTTAGTACAACATCTAATCTAGCGGTATTAAACTCACAACGAATCACCATTGACTTTACCAAAACATTATCAAAACCCTCTTGGTAACTTGCCCACCTATTTCTACTCCTATAAGCTGGTATTAACATGACTAGTTCCTTCAACAACATTTCACTATTAAACCTTTAGTCAAGCCATACTGCTTAAATATTCAATCTACCAAAAGCCATTGCACAACACTCATGGATCTTAAAGATTTATTGACTCACGTACCTGATTATAATATTCACTGCTAATGCCTAAACTTCAACTTCCAAGATCTCATCATACACTATACATGGCGACCCATCAATCTCTCTTCAAGTTAAATAACAATGTCCGTAATTCAACCAAATGGACACTCAATCTTCAAAGGTAAGTATAGCCTCAAGATAAAAATAAAAATACCTAAGTAACCTCAAGTCACAATTAATTCCTGAAAATAATCACAATAACTATTGTCAACCATGATTCCATTAAGTAACCCACTTGACTACATACTTTGATCAACTCACTGAAAATTCCAAGCCAAGGTCTCTTGAATTAGTACTATTGAGTCGACTCCTCTTCAACACTTACCAAAGTCACTTCCTCCAAACCAAAATAAGACTAGGACCTATACCCTCCGAAATGCGTACACATATCATTTCTACGCATCAATCTCATGCACCTCAGCCAAAATCAATAATCCTCCAAACGTGCAAGTGATCATCCTTACCATTTTTATCACTAGACCTATATCCTCGAAATCAACAAAAATCATTTCCTAAATCCACACCATCTATTATACTTAAAATTAATATGGATTAAATCATTAACATGTCACTGTAACATCAAGTTAAAAATAATTATTTAACCAAACTAGATCAACATCTTCAATCCCCAGAAAATAAACAAACTAGATCATTACCTTCCATCTCCAAGGAAATTCTCGCCAAAAAAAATTCTCATATCGGTTACGCAACACTTATCAATCCTATTTTAATTCAGCCCTTCAATTCTGCAATTCTAAAACCTTAAACCAGATAAAAATAATTTCCCGATATCTTCAAGATCAATGACCTTAAATCTAAAACATTCACCTTATAAAACTTGTAAATTCTTAAAACCCCAATATTATCAAATTGCTTATCTAGGTCGGCAAGATCGAAAACTTCTGATCTAAGTAATCCCTTAATTGCTTGTTGAACCTACCACCTTAAATCTCATAACTTATTTCCTAAAAACAATGGGTCCTCAAATCTTAGATGAACTTCTCATAAATCTAACCTTGAGGTTCGTTGAACTTACAACCTCCTACCCAAAGGCTCATTAAATAAATTTCTACGGAAGGTAAAACCTCAATTATCCTAGGCAATTTAAGAATTATTCCCCTCCTTAGCAAGAACTTGAGTTCCTACTCCCAAGAGTTCACCCATACCCTGATGTTCGAGCCTCGATATTAAACAAACCAATCACCAAAAGTTTAGGCCTATTACGCCAAATGTTCAAACCTAACAATGACATTCACAATCGTACCAACTTCTTGCCAAAGCATAACCCTTAACCCACCTTACAAGTCCGAACAAAACAAAACACAACAAAATAAAATAACATACGACAAAAATGCATAAAACCAATGAAGTAGTTCACAATAAAATAATTAAAACAAATAAAATAACATACCATAAAATAAAACAATAAAATAAATAAACAAACAAGTAGTATACAATAAACTAAATAAAACCAATAAAACCGTAAACTTTAAATTAACTAATTTCAAATCACAACTTTTAAAACTTTCTAGTACTGTACCTATGGGACATGTGGTTTTACCCAGAGCCGAATTGCTCTGATACCACTTGTGGCGCCACTGACCCCATGTAAGGAAATACGAGAATCGAGACGCAAGGATGGTGACAACACGGTCACGCATCCCAACGATAGTGTCAAGTGTATGTGTACATGCAAAATAACACAGCGGACTAGTAAACTAAGTACCAGAATTTAAATACAATCTAAACATCAGTAGAGGTTTAAAAAGTATTTATACAGTCATCCAAAATTAAAAATACAATAGAGTAAAATAAAAAAACTAACAAGTGATCCTAGATCACTCCTCGGGTGGAGCCGTCTCCTCAGACTCACCCTCATCCTCCTTATCTGCAACAAAATCTGCGTTACCATAAAATGGTACCGCAGGTAAGTATAATCCAAATAACCACGTAATGGAAATGCATTAATGCAACCAACATGCATGCATATGATGAAATATGCATTTTCTTCAAAACATCATTTTTCCCGAAAATGATTATTTTCCAACACACGCCAAAATCCATTTCGCCCAAAATATCCGTAATTCATTTTCCTAGACAATGGTTTACACAAAAATCCAACACACACAATTTTCCCAGAAAATAGTTCATTAACCCGTTATCACTAGATGCACTATGGTCTCCCCTAGGGATCATCCGCACGTCCTGACTTCGCAGCGATGCTCAGTTTCGCACCCGGCGCTTACATGGCCAAGCATCCACACTACGCAACGAGCGATGCCTAGTTCCGCCCCTAGCCCGTACGTGGCCAGACATCCTCTAGTCCCCGCCAGCAGAAGGACCACGGAGTCGGCACGAGAGAGACCATCTCGTCCGATCCCGTTGTCGCCCGGTGACAATCCAGGGGACGTTACTCAGTTTATTCCGCTCCCGAGTAACCAGAGGAGCTCCACCGAGATAATGTCCCATCTCGGCTTAGGGTCGTGATACACACACACCCAAAATCCATTCTCACATGAAAACCCAGTTTTCATAAACACATGAACATGAATGCACAACACGAAAACCCAGTTTCCTTTTCAAACATGATCATGCGTCCAAAATGCAATGTACATGAACAACACAATATCCAAACCAACAATTACCAATCCAATCAAATCCAACCAAATAACTCCAATCACCAATCCATCAGACCCCCGAACTACTCGGACTCAGTCCAGCATGTTCAACCAAATACAGTGAAATGAGTTAGTGTAAAAATACATTTAAATCACGAAAGTTCTTTGGAGAAATACTTATAGTGCAATATAGCAATTTCCGAAGGATCACGAAACTGCAAGAAGTGACGTTTGAGCAACGCAACAA
This sequence comes from Juglans mandshurica, assembly GCA_022457165.1. Classification (NCBI taxonomy): domain Eukaryota; kingdom Viridiplantae; phylum Streptophyta; class Magnoliopsida; order Fagales; family Juglandaceae; genus Juglans; species Juglans mandshurica. Next base: position 46,666,857 of record CM039619.1, read on the forward strand.
TGCAAAATACATTGTGGCCGTGGGTCACAAATACCCACTTTCAAACGGAGGCAAACGAAGACCCAAGATTGATAGGGTAGGGTCTAGGAAGGTCGGTGAAGCTAGTGGTGGAGGAGGTTGGTCGTGGGTGGCAGCGGTAGAAGACCAAAAACACCCAAATCGGAAATGTTATTTAAAATGCTTCACCGGTGACGGATCGGAGGTGGGATTGGGTCCAATGGGTTACTAAGAGGTCGAGGATGAAGTGGTGTGAAGATGGTGGCCAATGGTGGTGCGACGGCGGCGCAGCGGCGGAAAGAATGCCGCGGCTTCAATGGACTCGTGGTGGTTAATAGCGGCGCAAGGGAGGCTGAGATTGGAGGGGTGGCGTCACCGACGGCTGGGGAAGCTAGGGAGCCGGGGGGTGTCGACCACTGCCGGCGCACGACGGCGGGCTAGGGAGGAGAAGGAACGGACGGAGGGAGAGGGGAGGGGGCTGGGTCGCGCGGGAGGGAAGGAAGGAGAAGAAGGAAAAGAAAAGAAAAGAAGAAGAAAAGAAGAAGAAAAGAAAAAGAAAAGGAAAAGAAAAGAGGAAAAGAAAAAATGTAGGGAAAGAAATGAGGTTCAATCCTCATAACTTGGGTCACAAAAATGATCCAACAGAAACGATTTCAAAACCACAAGTTAAATAAAATAGTTCAAACGCAATGGTAAAGTGAAATTAAAATAATTAAATCCAATAGTAATTAATTTAGAATAAAGAGATTTTAAACGCATGACAATAATTAATAATAAGAAAGCACTTCAAAAATAATTTTCATAAAATTAAAAATCATAAAATAAACCCACTAAAAAAAAATCCAACAATTTTAAAATAAGAGAATAAATTTTTGAATAAATAAAAATAATTCCTTCAGTAAAAATACACTAAAATACGGGGTGTTACACATTTTATTTTATAACGTAGAGTCTTGCACCCTCGGAATGGAAGTAAAAAGTTTTAAATCGAACGGTTATTCCCATTGTCCTTTCTAAAATCATTTTATAAAAAATCCCACCACAAGGATGAACGTTACAATACTTGATTTATTTAATCCCGATTCACATAGAATGAAGAATTCCCAAATATGGAAAACCATCTCCATAGTCAAATAGAATAACAAGTTTAAGGGAACATCTCTTTCATATTTATGCCCAATAACTAATTATTCAAAATCAAAGATAACTGACCATTATTACTATCATTAACGATGCCAAAAGAAAATCAATGTATCTTAATTACATAGACAATTTGACAACGTTTTTGAGGTATCAAAAGCAAAATAATAACAGGAGTATATAAGATCTTCCATTAAGTTGTAGCATCTTTGTAGCCAATAAGGGTTAATATAAAGAAGACTCATAACACTAAAGAAGAAAATGATGTAAGATACCGAGAAGCTTGTATGGAAGACCATAGGATCTACTTCATACCATTTTTTGTCACTTTCATTTGAAGATTGGGTTGGTGTTGGATCTAACTCTTTTATTTTGGCACAACTTTTATCTAGTGGTGGTCCGCAAAGAAATAAGTTTCCTTCATAGCTGCTTTTCTCAAATGTTCCAAATTGTGCTTTCATATCTGGAACTTTACCTGATAGGTTGTTGTTGGCCACATTGAATACCTCAAGAAAGGTTAGATCAATCAATGCTGAAGGAATTTCTCCACTCAAACTATTATGAGAGAGGTCTAAACTTTCCAAGAGAGCCAATTTCGAGAATGTTGTTGGAATTTTACCAGTCAGGTGATTGTAAGATAAGTTTAGTGCACGCAATGAAGATATTTGGCCCAACGCAAGTGGGATGCTACCTGTTAGATTGTTGCATGAGAAATCCAATCCAGACATGTAACGAAGGATATAACCCTTATAAGAACTATGCCTATATTTGGTTACAAACTCAATCTCTACTTCTGCATCAATATATTCTTTATCTTCGAAGAAGGAGTTAGCAACTTTGTTTGAGAAACCTTTATGTGTGTAAGGTAGAGAACCCATAGACATTGAAGAAGATTCTCCACGAGAATAGTCAAAACTATGTACCGCGATCTTCCCAAAATATATCTTGTAGAGGCATTGTGGTATGGTCCCAGAAAAAGCATTCTTGGAAAGATCCATTATGTTTATCATCTTTAACAAACATAACTGATTCGGAATTATACCAGTGAAATGATTGCCACTCAACAAAAGTACTTGTAACTGTTGAAGTTCTTTGATTTCAATAGAGATGACGCCCGTAAATTTGTTATCTCTAATATCCAAAGTCAAAAGAGATGAGGAATTGAATAGAACTTTCGGTATCGATCCTGTGAATTTGTTCCCTTGCAAATATAGGTGTTGAAGATTTGGTAGATTCAAACAAAAGGGTAATGATCCCTTAAATAAGTTGTGAGAAAGGTCTAAAGTACCTGTGATACTTAGTTCACATGGGATCCGACCATAAAAATCATTGTTAGCCATAACAAGAGCCCTCACGTTTGACGTGTTCCCAAGCCATCGGGGGATTGTACCTGAAATTTTGTTGTTGCTGATATCTAAATATAATAGACTGTCAACAGTTGAATTAGGAACCAATGTGATACTTGTGAATTGATTATCATTCATTTGCAGAATTCTCTGGTTTGTCCCAATGAAAATTGCACCGTTGAAGCTGTTATAAGCAAGGTTTAAAATTTCCAATGACAAGCAATCTGTATTTAATCCTCTTGGGACCCCGCCTGAGAAATGATTGAAAGACAAATCTAATACCTCCAAATAAAGCATGCCACCAATTGAGGAAGGAAGATTACCTTCAAGATTATTATTGGAAAGATTTAGATATACTAAATTTGGAAAAGTCAGGCCAATGTTTTCTTGAAGTTTTCCTTCCAAGTGATTGGTCGAGACATCCATCCAAGTAATATGCGTGTGGATCAATGATGGTAAATATAATTGACCCATAAAAGAGTTATTTTGAAGATCTAGCACGCGTAATCTTGTATTGTTTTCAATCAACCAATTTGGAAAGCTTCCTTTCAACTTACTGTGAGAAAGATCAACTGTATCCAATTCATGCTGGACAAGAAGAAATTTCGGAATATTGTCGATGAGCTTGTTCGGACTACAGTTGGACAATTCAATGATCTTCAACTGAAACAAAGGGGACCAACCCATGGAACCTTCAGTTTCTATTTCAACTTTATTGTTTTGGCCGTTGAATCTAAGAATCTCAAGCTTAGAGTAATTGGCAAATAAGTTGAATGAGAATATGCCCACAAACAGGTTATAACTAAAATCAATGTACTCGAGACTCATTCCGCTGGCTTCTTCATATGATGATGAAGCATTTCCATTGAATTGGTTACCGGAAATATCTAACACCACAAGAGATGTCATATTGTTTAGGCATGGAGGTAGGATCCCCTCAAAGTAATTGTAAGATAGATCTAACACTTCAAGCTTCTTCAGTGCACAAAATTCTGTCAAAACAAATAGCATCGAAATTGATTATGCTCTACTCTAACAATCGGTCAGACTAATCACATTTATGTTCAATATAAAAAAAATGGTCAATTCATAAGTAATTATAAACCATTAGGATAATGCTAACAAAGTGTAAAGGCCTGTGCAACAATAGTTTTGCAACAAATTGAGAAATGATTCCCAAGTACAAATTTGCATCTCTAACTTGCTTAGATTGGCCAGCTCTATAAGAGACATGGTGTCAAGTTTACCAACTAACTCTATAAACATGAACTGCTTATGTTTTTTGCCAATCAATTAATTACCATGCACTATTTGGATACTTATTCTTGAACTTTGACTTATTCCCTCACCCCCCTTTATATATATATATATATATATATATATATATATATATTTATATATTTATATATTTATATATAAGACTTATAAGTGTAACTTTGATCATAATTGCTTTTAAGTATCAATTATACATTTGTAAAAAAATCAGCATTGATTTTATAACAAATATATATGTCTAAAGAGGCAGAAATATTCTTAATATTAACCCTAAGCATCTCCAATTAAATGAAAGTTGATAATTTCATCTTTTTATGTATATATTCTTGTTAAAACAATGGGTACTTGACAATGGAATTTCGAATTAAGGTCATAGTTACACTGTGTTCTTCATGTGTAGTGGATGCAAAAGATCCATAGAATACTAATTCTTCATGTCATCAGATGAGATAACTCTTTCTTACCTTGGATTGCTAATCGTCCACCAAAATTATTAGCTCTCAAGATAAGAACCTCCAAGTTTGTTAAATTTGCTAGCTCTGCATAACAGTAAATTAAAAAAAGTGATCACATTTTAATTATAGCATAATAGAAAAAGATCCATAGAATACTAATTCTTCATGTCATCATAAGAGATAACTCTTTCTTACCTTGGATTCCTAGTCGTCCACCAAAATGATTATGTCCCAAGATAAGAACCTCCAAGTTGGTTAAATTTGCTAGCTCTGCATAACAGTAAATTAAAAAAAGTGATCACATTTTAATTATAGCATAATAGAACTTGTTGTTATAACATATTTCATGCTGCCATTGCACAACCCCGTACCATCACCAATGAGTATCATCATTGCCTTAACGTCATGAATGATTTAGATTTAGATTATCAAATCAATGTGATGATTTCAATTTTTTTTTTTTGTTTCTAAGTTAATATGAAATTCAAGTTTAAAATCTTGTCCAAATCTAAATAATGTTGACATTTGATTCCAAGCGGTACATACAAATGTAATTCACTTGTATCTCAAAGCCTACGAATCTATGCATTAAAATTATTGTTCAAATGCCAAAGAGAGAGATTAATTCTGGTAATGTTTTTTTTTATAATTAACATGCATGCTATATATGTCATATATTATATACATGTAATATACATTAGTTTTGGTGGCTTCTCTGAGGGTATTTGAAGCACTACTACTACTGCTGCTTCAGCTAATTAAAGAAAGAAAAAACAATTGGATGGAGTTGTTATGCGTAGTTGAATAAGAGCTTTAGACCCATGTAAATACAAGTGTAATTAAATGCATAGAAATAGGCAAGAAGCCCTCGGGAATTATTGAAATAATAGTAATAAAATAATATCATCTCTCTAGACAAACGGATTGCATAAAAAGTTTTTGTTTCCTAAAAAAATTAATTAAGTGGACTTGAAATTATAAGTGGGCTAAAGGCATATTGCATAAACAATGGGCACTTGAAAATTAAAGTGGGCTTTGGACCAGCATTTGTTTGATAATAAGTGGCCGCATGCTTCAAATGCCAACCACAAACACTAATTCATCAGTACGTAATCTAGCAAATATTTGGACAACATGACGTAATATTCACATAATTATTAAGTCCGTTAGAAACGGTTTAAAACAAACATATATGGATTACTGTGAGATCTAAATTAATTATCATGATCAATAAAATATATTACCTTCACCTCCTCCTCGTAAATTATTCCTCATAAGACTCAATGTCGTAAGAGATGTAAGCCCACTTAGAGATGGTATGATGCTGTCATTAAAGCCATTGTGATCAAGATTCAATGTTTCGAGATTTCTCAACATGGAGAGCCCACCTTGCAAGAAAATTATTGAAAGACACAACAAAATAACTTTGATCAATTAAAGTCCTTCAACAACAGAATTAATTAATACACGTGCATGTAAGAATACTTATAAATACATTGATAATTAAAGCGACGTAGGTGCACCATGCGAATCTCAAAGCGGCAGACAAGTAGTACTGTTTAATTATCACTAGTATTTTGAATGTACTCTATGCATTAAAAGTATGACTAGTGCTAGTTGCCGCTAGCACATTTTCCTAAAAGTATTGCTCAAATGCCAATGAGAAGGATTAATAAAATGTTGGAAAATCGACATATAAATATATATATCTTTGGTTATAAATATAGATTTTTAAGAGATTTGATTGCAGCTAATGAATGAATACAATTGAGCACAGAGTGGGAGGAACATTCAAAGATCTAGCTTACATTACTTAATTCAGACTTTAAGAGAGCTAGTGGAAGGCCTTTTTGAGTTACTGGAGGATGATGAAATGATTGAATTTACTATTACCCTCAAGGAAGATATGGAAGAGAATTATGAATGAAATGGTGTTTAAAAATGTTTTTCTTCATCCAAATGCCATTGTCCAGCAAGCTAACCAGTTGATTGATGAACTTAGCCAGATTCAGCAACATACAAAGACGATCATACCCCGGCCCTACTAATCTGCAATCACACAACTCTTGGGAAGCTCCACCACGATCGAGGCAGCTTGAAACTGAACTGAGATACAGCTCTAGACAAAATGTTGCTCATGCCTTGACTCTTTTCATATATAGAAAATCAACTAATTATAATTAAGGAAAATAAATTAATATATAATATTCTGTACCATAACCACTCCTTGATGTACGCAAGTCCGTTAGAAACGGGTCAAAACAAGGATTGCAAATTAATAATATATATATATATATATGTATGTATGTATGTATGTATGTATGTATGTATTATACATACGGGAAGGAAGACTAGTATAATAGTGAGAAATATCTAATTATATCCCTAAGTTTTCCAACCTGTAGTTAATTTATTAATTTATGTTATTATGAATACATAAGAAAGATTCAGACTTTTGGACAACATGATGACGTACGTAATAATCATATATAAATATATATAGGAATACGAATAATATTTTAAATCTAAAAAAAAATATATAAAAAACATCCTAATATTTAAGCTGTAATTAATATTTTGAAATTATTAATATTTCATTCTAATACTATAAATTGATTAGTCAATATCTCAACTAAATTAATATTTCATTCTAATATCCCTAAATTAGTCTTTTGCCTCAACTCTAAAAAAATATTACATAATAAGTGGTGTGAAAACACTAATTCAGGTTTTTGTTTCCTAAAATAATTCGTCTTTCACTTACAAATAAATTAATGACGTGTGGTGTGAAAAAGTGTAGATTGAAAGCACAAATAATAAGCTAAAGTACCAATTGAATAGTTAATAGCAAGGCGACTGCCATCAATCAGACTAAAAATTAGCATACCTTTGGTTTCAAAGGATCCGCCCAAGTCATTCCAAGCAAGATTCAGATTCTTAAGGGATTTGATTGCAGCAATTGATTGAAGAAACGTGTCGTTGAGGGCATGATTCTCACTAAGATCTAATATCTCCAAGTTCTCCAATCTTGACAACATTTTCCAACCTGTAGTTAATTTATTAATTTATGTTATTATGAATACATTAGAAACGTTTTAAAACAAACATATATATGAAGTACTGTGAGAGAATTAATTAACATTATGAATAATATTACCTTCACCTCCTCCTTGTAAATTATTCCCCTTAAGACTCAATGTCGTAAGAGATGTAAGCCCACTTAGAGATGGTATGATATTGCTGTCTTCAAACTTATTCCCATCAAGATTCAATGTCTTCAGATTTCTCAACATGGAGAGCCTTTCGAAAGAAGTATCACCTTGCAAGAAAATTATTGGAAGACACAACAAAATAACTTTTATCAATTAATGTTCTTCAACCACAGAATTAAAAAGAAAAAAAGAAAGAAAAATAAAATATTAAAAGAAGATTTCAAAATAACTTTTATCCATTAATGTCCTTCAACAGGATTAAATACACGTGTAAGAATACTTTTAAAAATATTGATAATTAGTAGTACAGTTCCGATATAAAAACCATTTCATTTAATTTTATCATTATAATTTTTATAAATTTTTATATTAAATATAATAAAAATTTAATTTTTTTAAATTTTAAAATAATCAAAATATTAAAAAAAATTTAATAATATTTTATTTAATTTTTAATTTTTATTTAAAATCATCTTATCATATCTTATTTTAACCGCACATGTACTCTATGCATTAAAGTATTGTTCAAATGCCAACGAGAAGGATTAATAACATGCTGAAAAATCGACATATACACCAGCTTTGATTTGACTGCAGCTAATAAATGCATAAAAAAATTTATTATAGGAAAAAGAAATTTATATATGAGATTATAAATTGATTATACATATATGAAAAATACTATTCTTATCGTTAATTTCTATCGTTAATTTTTATTATTGTTAGTTTTTTATTTTTTTTACTCAAAAGCACTAACGGGAGCCCCAGCGGGAGCTTCCAATGGTGGGAGTAGCACCGCTCTACATACATAAATACATATATATATATATATATATAATGAAAAATACTATTTCTACATAAAGTTTCTATTGAATTGTATTTTCTTTTCTTTTTTTAATTTTTTTACTTAGAAATTAGTAATTAAAGAAGTATTTTTAAATGAATTTATGATTTTTTTTATTTTTAAAAAATATATAAATACTTTAAAAAAAATGAAAGCAAAAAAGACAAAAATCATCATATAACTAGAGCTGAGAGTGATTAATTTCCAACGCGATACATCACATAGATATGCTAGTTCTACATAACATTAAAAAAATGATAACATTTTAACTATAGCATAATAGAATTTGTTGTAAAAACATATTTCATGCTGCCATTAGTATCAGTACTCGTGAGCATCTTCATTGCCTTAACGTCAATGATTTAGAATTAGATTATCAAATTAATGATTTCAAATTCTTTTGTTATTAAGCTAATTGATATGAAATTCAAGTTTAAAATATTGTCCAAACCTAAATAATTTTGGTATTTGATTCAAATAATAGAGTAGAGTATTTGTTGTTGTTAAGTCAAATTTAAGCTTATATTATGTTGCCATGGCATGTAATGCCTAACATAACGTACGTTTTCTAACATAAGCTAAAAATTGCATTCCTTCAGTTGGAAAGGATCCCGTCAATTCATTGCGAGCAAAATTCAAAGTCTTTAAGGATTTGACCGCAATAATTGATTCAAACTAATTAGTGTCATTTAAAGAATTTTAACTAAGATCTAATACTAATTTTCAAGTTCTCTAATCATGCATGACAACATTTTCCAATATGTAGTTAATTTATTAATTTATTTTATTATGAAATAAAGAAAAAAAATCATATAAGAATGTATTTAGAAGAAACATAGTGATTTAGAACTAAATATGCAAGATTCAGACTTTTATTCATAATAAAGAATTGAAAATTAAAAATCATGAATATATATATATATATATATATATATATTTATATATATATGAGAGTGAAAACAAATAATGACAAATTAAACAAAGTAATGATCAGGACTAGTGCTGCATGTAATTGAATAGTTTGGAGAACACGTACATTTAAGAAATCCAATATAAAGGCTAAAAAGGCTTATAACACGTGATCAATATTCATCTCTAGAAAAATTAGTTTAATTACGAGACTCATCAGTACCTTTGAGTTTGGGGATGAAAGTGATCCATTCAGAAACGGTATAAATTAAAATGACTAAAAGCAATTAGTATAGGACCAAGAATTAATAATATAATAGTACAATATAATTACCTTCAACATGATTTACTCCTTCATCTAACCAAAACATATTCCATGAAAGACTTAATGTCATAAGGGATGTAAGGTTACATAGAGATGGTATGATGCTGTAGCCAAAGCTATTCCAATCGAGGATCAATATCTCCAAGTTTCTCAGTACCGCTAGCCTTTCGAAACCTGCAAATTAAATTAAGAAAATAACTTTTTTCATTGTCCTTTTTTAAAACAAAATAAATTTATCAATTAAAGCATGCACTTGCCTTGATTTGGGAGGCTACCATTGTACCCATTCCCGCTTATATCCAGAGTGTTCAAATTTCTCAACGTAACTAATTCTACATTAATAATCCAAGTTGACGATAAAGTATAAGATTATTAGATATATAAAATATATAATTAGATAAAAGAGATCACTTTAATTACCTTGTGCTGGAAAGTATCCCTCCAACTTATTCTCAGTAAGATTTAAAGTCTTGAGCGAAGTGATAGCACCCAGAGATTGTAGAATGCTATTGTCATCAAATAAGTTGTAACCAAGGTTTAAAATTTCCAGATTCCTTAGGGTTGAAAGCTTTTCAAATCCTGTAAAATATATTTCATTAAGAAATAGATAGAGTTTACAGATTGAGTGAATATTAATCTATATATATCTAAATGAGTTTAGAATCTTTGAGTGGAGTTGTTAATTTGCATACACCTTGAATATAAATTTATATCTCCTGGCCGCCTATTGAAAGTGAAACACGTGCTTTAACGTTAGCTTGGCTACTTACAAAATTACAGTTTGTAAAATTACAGAAGTATTTATAATTAAAGACCTTTTATATAATATAAAACTAGTATGTGTTTCGAACAAAAATAACAACTTAATTTGGTAATTTTAGAATTTTTAGTTGAAATAATTCAAACTTTTCTAAGAGGATATACAAAGGCATTATTACAAATAAGATTAAAATTAAAAGTAATAGACACAATATGTGAATTTCAGAATATTATATATTAAAACTCCTCATTCCTCACAACATACTTACCTTCATCTGGTATGCAACCATGGATTGCATTAAAGGATAGATCAAGACTTCTTAACTCCTTGAAAGGCTCTAATAGAGACACATTTAACAACCATGAACGTTTCTCATAATATTTCTCCATTTTGTAATAAGAATAATCATCATGGTTATAACGAGGATCCTGCATTAAATTGTCGAGGGACAGTTCTATCAGATGACCTGTGGTGGAGTTGCACGTGACCCGCTCCCAATCACAACAATCACTCTTCTCATGGTCGACCCATGAAGGAAGATGATCATAGGCTGAATTATGAGCTCTGAGAGACGGAATGGATATGATAAGAAATGACTTCAAGCGAAGCAGACCAACTCTCTCTTCCTCCAAGCAACCCATGTACTCACGAGTTTGAACAAAAACTACTAAAACCCAAAGCAATGCCTTGATTGAGAAATAATATGGTAAGACACCCATATTCATTTCTATATAAAATCTGCTTGTTTTGGCTGTTCTATTGTGAGTATCGTGGCTTTCCACAACTCGAATATATATAAGAAAAATGGAACACGGGACTTAATTAAGAGTGTGTTAGAGTGGCTGAAATTGAAAGTTAGGAGCTATATTGACTTAGACTAATTAATAATTAGACCCATATCTTACGCATGCATGCAGTAGTGGAGATCACTAGTGCCTTAACTTCCACGTTTAGATAGATATGGGTTGTCATTTTCCACATTGATGTTAAGACATAACTATAAATAATAAATCTACATATTTCATAAGTGTATTATAATATGGTATTTTGAGATAAGTGGTGATTTCATATGATATTATAATAGATGTCTTCAAGTTTTTGAAACAAATAGTAATTTTATATAATATCAAAGAAAAATTTTTGAGTTTAAATTCTGACTATACACTTCATTACTCATTTACTTAAATGTTTCACGTACATGGTTATTTTACATGAAAAATAGTACTGTGCCTTTACTTTGGTAGATATCTTTTTTGTAAGAATGACAAACAAACTGATCACATATACTCAATATAAGAGATTATGTACTGCATCATAAGTTTTTTTGTAGTGAGAGGCCGATATTAGCCTTGAGTTCGTTCTAATTTGATGAATTGTTCGTAACTAAACTTTTTCAAACTTTTTCACAAAACATTTCATCTTAAATTTCCAAATAAAATAAAGTAAACATTAATTTAATTTTTTCAATTAAATTAATTGTTCGTACCACTGCATGAGAAACTTTGGAAAAATGGGTTACAGGAGTTCAGAGTACTGCATGTTCATTGGCTGAAGTTTAAAGTTAGGATGTGTATTTCCCACAATGACTTGGAGTCTTGGTCTAGTAATTAGACCCATTACTTACGCATTACAGAGACCGAGTAGTGACTTTATTTCCAGATTTATAAATTTGGATTGGAGGTGTCAGTTTCTACAATGACTTCATTGAATTGAGGTGCCTTTCACTTTCAGTGCCTCAAAAGATACACAAAATATTCCATTTTATTTCTTCAATATTACAACTTTCTCAAATTCTTATATAAAAATATAATAAAAAATTGAAAATTGAAAATATCAAAATAAAAATGATACTAAAAAAATTATATTTAACAATATTTTATTCAACTTTCAATAAAACATTTCATCTCATCTTATCTGAACTATGCATCCAAACCCACCTTTGGTGCTTTCCCTGGAAAAAACATATAAATATACATAACCTACTTCTACTAGTAGAAGTAGAAGTTTTAGGCACTGTATATATTTTATATACCGCTCGCTTTGTCCAATTAACAGACACCACGTGAATTATTAAAAAGAAATCTAAAAAATATATATTCAAAATAATGTATAGTACCCGAAAATACAAAGAGAAAAAGGGTAAAATCCTAAATTCATTCTACCCTTTTATGTTTGTATTTTTAATTTTTTTAATAAGTCATGTAGTATCACAATATGGTCTCGCATCAATGGAACAAAGTGAGCGGTATAACTTAGGGGCATACTACGATTACTCTATAACATTTTTTTTTTTTACTTTATTATTATATTTACACTTTAGATCTATTGAATTTAGAAACATTATGACACCAAGTCCACCATCATAGGAGTTTTTGAGAATACCTTTTGTGTGTGGAATTTGTTGGATGGTAGCACATTTGTTGGTGATACTGTTCATGCAAATGATGCGGACTGCTATCTGCCCATGTCTAAGCAATTCTGGCCCTTTAATATTTTACTTATTCTCCCATTGATTTACTCCAACAGCAACAATTTAAAACAACAAGCTAGGAACATATAGGTGTTCATGCCAAATAAAAAGAGTAATCTAGTTTCCATTAAGAGGCTGATATTAGCCAATTGGTTCTTTGACTGTACGTGGCCTACTATAGAATAAGAAAAATAGTATTATTTGATGAATTGCTCGTAAGAGTCTGATCTCAAGTCATTTACATCAATTAGTTAGCTGTCTTCGAAATTAGTTTGCATCCAAGTTTTGAATTGGCACAAAACATTAATGGCACATTAATGGGAGAACGCGTATAGAGAAGACTTTCAATGTTCCGTGAATGAAACTTCACATAAGTGAGGAGCTAAATTATTTCCACATTGACATTGACTGATTGGAATCTAATCCTTTGCATGAAAGAGTAGTGCCTTTAATTTTCACATTCACATGGATTGGCTTTAATTAGTTTCCACACTGATTGTGACTGATCGATCTATGAGGTCCCATTACTTTCTATAATCAATGCACTAGCATTTTGAGTTAACCAACCATACCCAGAAAATGATTCTACTGATAGTTAATTGTCTTCGAAATTAGTTGGTGTCCAAGTTCTGAATTGGCACAGAACATTAATGACAAATTAACAGAAGAACGCGTATAGGGAAGACTTTATTCCGTAAATGAAACTTCATGTAAGTGAGGAGCTAAACTATGCATGAAATAGTAGTAGTTCCTTTAATTTCCACGTTCACATTGATAGGCTTTAATTAGTTTCCACTTACATTGATTGTGACTGGTCTATAATCCATGCACTAGCAATATTTCCAGAAAATAATTGATCCGAGAATGATGGCCATTAATTTCCTCAAATTGCAGAATTGATAATCAGATCAATTATATGCAATTTCATGCAAGTAAGCTTTTTCAAGCTTTTTCACAAATTACCATTTCATCTCAAATTTCCAAACAAAATAAAGTAAACATTAATTTAATTTTTTTAAATTTTAAAACAAAAATAATATTAAAAATGATAACAACTTTCACAAAAAAAATAATTTTTTTTTTTTTTTTTTACATTATCATGACCCTATTCGCTTGATTCACATCCTCATTTTGTATTTTAAAATATTAAATTACAGTGGGCCCTTTCAAAACAATATGTAATCCAATGGTCTTCGTACATATATTATATTATATCATTTTTAAAAAATTTATGATTGTATTTAGACTTTGGATCGACCAATTAAGAAACGTTATGACTCCAAGTACCACTGCATGAGAAACTTTGGAAAAATGGGTTACCGGAGTTGAGAGATAATTTCCAAATTTAAACTTCAGCCAATGATATAATACCTTAATTTCCACATTGACTTGGAGTCTTGGATAAGTTAGACCCATTACTTACGCAATATTACAGAGACCGAGCAATGTCTTAATTTCCACATTTATAAATTTGGATTGGAGGTGTCAGTTTCCACAACGACTTCATTGACTTCAGGTGCCTTCACTTTCAGTACCGGCTGGAATTTAAAATTTGGAGCAATATTAACTTGGATTGAGGCAAACTTGACACCTCAAAAGAGTGGAGTTTGGTGGGTTTTGATACATAAACCATCTCATCTCACTTGTCTCATGATTACAAATTTTTTAAATTTTCGTATAAAAATATAATAAATAATTCAAAATTTTAAAATTTTAAAATTTTAAAATAAAAATAATACTAAAAAATTATATTTAACAATATTTTATTCAAATTTTAACAAAATATCTCGTCATATTTTATCTGAACTGTGTATCCAAACCCACTCTAATGTGCTTTTCCTGGAAAGAACATATAAATATACATGCCCTGCTTCTACCAGTAGAAGTAGAAGTTTTAGGTATTGTATATATTTTATATACAACTCACTTTGTCCAATTAACAGATATTACGTGAATTATAAAAAATAAATTTAAAAAATATATATTCAAAATAATGTATAGTACCCAAAAACATAAAAAGAGGAAGGGTAAAATCCTAAATTCTTTCTACCATTTTATGTTTGTATTTTTAATTTTTTTTAATAAGCCTTGTAGTAACACAATATGGTCTCGCGTCAATGGGACAACGTGAGAGGTATAACATAGGGGTATACAATTTGTTTTTTTCTTTTTACTTTATTATTATATTTACACTTTAGACCTTTTGAATTAAGAAACATTATGATGCCAAGTCCATCATCATACACTACAACACAATTTGTCTTTTGTGACAGAAGAAACTGTCACAAAAAATTATCAAAACGTCACTAAAGATATTTAGTAACGGTTTGAAACCGTCACCACGACCGTCACCTAATGTGCGTCACAGAAAACAATTGGTGAACTATTGAACCGTCACTAAAAATATTTTTAGTGACAATTGGAAGTGTTCCGTTTGGTTGAACGTTCGAACGTTCTCTTTTTATGTGACGGTTGAGAACTGTCACAGAAAGTAACGTTTGAATGTCAAATTAATTTTCCAACCTGTAGTTAATTTATTTTATTATGAAATAAAGAAAAAAAATCATATAAGAATGTATTTAGAAGAAACTTAGGGATTTAGAACTTATAAACTACATATGTAAGCTGATTCAGACTTTTATTCAGAATAAATTAAAAATTGAAAATTAATAATCATGAATATATATATATATATATATATATATATATATATATATATATGAGAGTGAAAACAAATAATGACAAATTAAACAAAGTAATGAAGACTAGTGCAGCAGTGCTGCATGTAATTGAACAGTTTGGAGAACACGTACGTTTAAGAAATCCAATATAAAGGCTAAAAAAGCTTATAAGAAAAATGGAACACGCAATATAAGAAAAATGAGCTTTTGTGGCCATTTAATTGCGGCGAACAGGTTATTTGTGACCAAAACAGACTTATTTTAGCTGTAAATAGTCATTTCGCTGGAATTAAATGGCCACAAATAAGCAGTTTTCTTATAGTGACGGGACTTAATTAAGAGTGTGTTAGAGTGGCTGAAATTGAAAGTTAGGAGCTATACTGACTTAGCTAATTAATAATTAGACCCATATCTTACGCATGCATGCAGTAGTGGAGATCACTAGTGCCTTAACTTCCACGTTTAGATAGATAAGGATTGCATCTGGTATGCAACCATGGATTGCATTAAAGGATAAATTTGGATTGGAGGTGTCAGTTTCCACAACGACTTCATTGACTTGAGGTGCCTTCACTTTCAGTACCGGTTGGAATTTAAAATTTTGAGCACTATTGACTTGGACTCAGCCAAACTTGACCTCAAAAGAGTGGAGTTTATGGGTTTGGATTCATAAAATATCTTATCTCATTTCATCATTATAATTTTTTTAAATTTTCATATAAAAATCTAATAAACAATTGAAAATTTTCAAATATCAAAATAAAAATAATATTAAAAAATTATATTTAACAATATTTTATCTAACTTTCAATAAAACAACTCATCTCATCTGAACTGTGTATCCAAATCCACCTTGGGTGCTTTTCCCAGAAAGAACATATAAATATACATGCCCTAATTCTACTAGTAGAAGTAGAAGTTTTAGGCACATATATTTTATATACTACTCACTTTGTCCAATTAACAGACACCACGTGAATTATTAAAAAGAAATTTAAAAAATATATATTCAAAATAATGTATAGTACCCGAAAATACAAAGAGAGAAAGGGTAAAATCTTAAATTCTTTCTACCCTTTTATGTTTGTATTTTTAATTTTTTTAATAAGTCATGTAGTATCACAATATGGTCTCGCATCAATAGGACAAAGTGAGCGGTATAACTTGGGGGCATATTACGATTACTCTATAACAATTTTTTTTTTTACTTATTATTATATTTACACTTAGACCTATTGAATTTAGAAACATTAGGACACCAAGTCCACCATCATAGGAGTTTTTGAGAATACCTTTTGCGTGTGGAATTTGTTGGATGGTAGCACATTTGTTGGTGATACTGTTCATGCAAATGATGCGGACTGCTATCTGCCCATGTCTAAGCAATTCTGGCCCTTTAATATTTTACTTATTCTGCCATTGATTTACTCCAAAAGCAACAATTTCAAACAAAAAGGAACATATAGGTGTTCATGCAAAATAAAAAGAGTAATCTAGTTTCCATTAATTAAACAACTTAATTTTTTTTTTTTTTTTGTAGTGAGAGGCTGATATTAGCCAATTGTTTGAGAGGCCTACTATAGAATAAGAAAAATAGTATTATTTGATGAATTGCTCGTAAGAGTCTGATCTCAAGTGAGAACGCGTATAGAGAAGACTTTAAATGTTCCGTGAATGAAACTTCACATAAGTGAGGAGCTAAATTATTTCCACATTGACATTGACTGATTGGAATCTAATCCTTTGCATGAAAGAGTAGTGCCTTTAATTTTCACATTCACATGGATTGGCTTTAATTAGTTTCCACACTGATTGTGACTGATCGATCTATGAGGTCCCATTACTTTCTATAATCAATGCACTAGCATTTTGAGTTAACCAACCATACCCAGAAAATGATTCTACTGATAGTTAATTGTCTTCGAAATGAGTTGGTGTCCAAGTTCTGAATTGGCACAGAACATTAATGGCACATGAACAGGAGAACGCGTATAGAGAAGACTTTGAATGTTCCGTGAATGAAGTAAACAAAATTACCATTTCATCTCAATTCTCCAAACAAAGTAAAGTAAACATTAAATATTAAAAATGATAACAACTTTCACAAAAAAAAAAAAAAAAACTTTCACAATCGCTTGATTCACATCGTCAATTTGTATTTTAAAACAATATATAATCCAACTTTTAATATTCAACTTTTAATAAAATATCTCGTCACATTTCATTTTATCTGAACTTTGTATCCAAACTTACCCTAAGTGCTTTTCCTGGAAAGAACGTATAAATGTACATGCCCTACTTCTACCAGTAGAAGTAGAAGTTTTAGGTATTGTATATATTTTATATACAGTTCACTTTATCCAATTAACAGACACCACGTGAATTATAAAAGATAAATTTAATAAATATATATTCAAAATAATGTATAGTACCCAAAAACACAAAAAGAGGAAGGGTAAAATCCTAAATTCTTTATACCCATTTATGTTTATATATATATATATTTTTTAATAAGCCTTGTAGTATCACAATATAGTCTCACGTCAATGGGACAACGTGAGAGGTATAAGTGAGAGGTATAACGTAGGGGTATACAATTTGTTTTTTTCTTTTTACTTTATTATTATATTTACACTTTAGACCTTTTGAATTAAGAAACATTATGACGCCAAGTCCATCATCATACACTATAACACAATTTATCTTTTGTGATAGAGGAAACTGTCACAAAAAATTACCAAAACGTCACTAAAGATATTTAGTAATGGTTTGAAACCGTCACCACGACTGTCACATAATGTGCGTCACAGAAAACAATTGGTGAACTGTTGAACCGTCACTAAAAATATTTTTAGTGATAATTGGAGGTGTTCCGTTTGGTTGAACGTTCGAACGTTCTCTTTTTTTGTGACGATTGAGAACTGTCACAGAAAGTAACATTCGAACGTCAAATTAATTTTCCAACCTGTAGTTAATTTATTTTATTATGAAATAAAGAAAAAAAATCATATAAGAATGTATTTAGAAGAAACTTAGGGATTTAGAACTTATAAACTACATATGTAAGCTGATTCAGACTTTTATTCAGAATAAAGAATTGAAAATTAATAATCATGGATATATATATATATATATATATATATATGAGAGTGAAAACAAATGATGACAAATTAAACAAAGTAATGAAGACTAGTGCAGCAGTGCTGCATGTAATTGAACAGTTTGGAGAACACGTACGTTTAAGAAATCCAATATAAAGGCTAAAAAAGCTTATAATACATCATTTGTCTCTAGAAAAATCCCAATCAAAGCTAGAGCTTATTATATGTGATCAACTAAAATCATAAGTACAAAAAACACTTGAACTCGATCGTAAGTACTATTAATTATAGTATAATACCCAAAACCACCGATATCTCAAATTTCCAAACAAAATAAAGTAAATATTAATTTAATTTTTTCAAATTTTAAAACAAAAATAATATTAAAAATGATAACAACTTTCACAAAAAAAATAATTTTTTTTTTTTTTGTACATTATCATGACCCTATTCGCTTGATTCACATCCTCATTTTGTATTTTAAAATATTAAATTAGAGTGGACCCTTTCAAAACAATATGTAATCCAATGGTCTTCCTACATATATTATATTATATCATTTTTAAAAAATTTATGATTGTATTTAGACTTTGCACCAATTAAGGAATCTTATGAGAAACTTTGGAAAAATGGGTTACCGGAGTTGAGAGTACTGCATGTTCATTGGCTGAAGTTTAAAGTTAGGATTTTATTTTCCACATTGACTTGGAGTCTTGGACAAGTTAGACCCATTACTTACGCATTACAGAGACCGAGCAATGACTTAATTTCCAAATTTATAAATTTGGATTGGAGGTGTTAGATTCAACAATGACTTGATCATTGACTGCGTTCACTTTTAGTACCGGTTGGAATTTAAAATTTGGAGCACTATTGACTTGGACTGAGGCAAACTTGACCTCAAAAGAGTGGAATTTTAGGTGTTTTCCCTTGAAAGAATATATAAATATACATGCCCTATTTCTAGAAGTAGAAGTTTTAGGCACTGCATATATTTTATATGAGAAATTATATTTGCAATCGTGAGTATGCAAGTGCCATATAGTCATTTTAAAAAAAAGTGAATAAATATAAGACCCATATGAAAAGAAATTAATTTTTTAATAGTAGATCTCACTCTTTTTCAAAGTGACTGCACGACGTTTATGCATTTTACGACTGTATATAGCATTACTCATGTTATATACACCTCACTTTGTCCAATTAACAGCACCACATGAATTATTAAAAACAAATTTAAAAATATATATTCAAAATAATGTATAGTACCCAAAAATACAAAAAGAGAAAAGGTCAAATTCTTAATTCTTTCTATCATTTTATGTTTGTATTTTTAATTTTTTATTAAGCCATGTAGGGGTGTGCAATTGGATCCAGATCCTGATTTTAAAAACTGGGCGGTTATCCACCCAGATTTAATCCGGACAGATAACCAGATTATAATCGGATATCCGGATTATAACCATCCCAATTTTTTTTTTTTAAAGACTTTAAAACTTTAAAAAAAATTATAGTTGTTTTCATTTTTTTAAAAAAAATTATGATATCATTAAATTGCCCAGATTTTTTTTTTTTAAATGATTTAAAAATCTGATAAGACGATTGCTCCCAAAAGCTGCCTCTCCCAGTAATGGACCTGCTATTGCTCCAAGGACTTGTGGCCTGTACAAAAGATGCATTGCATACAAGAACCAAAGCTCTTCCAAGGTTTCATAAGCAAGTTCATAATAAGGATTATCTGGCTACCCAATAAGATGCATTTAAGGTGTAGATAATAAATGATTTTATAAAGCCAAAACGTTAGATAGACCATTTTGATGAGCAGATCTTCTATTTATTTATTTCCTTATTTCACTTGGCCTAATCTTTTCCTATAGATAGACCATCTTACTGTACATAACAGATGATTTGTTAGACCAATTGGAAATCCCACACTTGTAGCCAAGAATCATGCATTTTCCAAGTCTATAGCAGTATTCCAATCACCTCCAGAACCAGCGTGCTCTACCTCCTTGGTTTCTCCTTTCCCTTGTATCATGCAAAAGTCTTCTTTCCATCTTTGTATATTTTCATATTTGTTCTTGTATAGTTGTAACCTCTCATATTATTTAAATCAAATGAACATGAACGAGAGCGTAAGTTGGCCTCTCTGTTTTATTCTCTATTACGTTGATAAGTTCTTACATGGTATCAGCCAGGTAAGGCTTATGCCCAATAAACACGATCCTACAACCCAGCTTCCGCACCACAATATCCAAACACAATGGCCTCTTCCTTTCAAACTACACCTTAGTTTCAGAAATTGGACGGCCCCAATTATCTTACCTGGCGGATCCAATTTCTTGTTTTTCTAAAGAGTTATGACATTGTTGGTCTTGTCGATGGCACCAATCCTACTCCAGCCAAGACTCTGCCCGACGGCGCACCGAATCTGGAGTTCACTACCTAGTCGAAGAAAGAACATAGTGTTCTCAGTTGGCTCTATGCCTCCATTTTGTTCATTGTGTCCTTTAGGGAAATCCAAATAATTACTCTTTAGTGACTCAACTCGTCAAACAAATCATCCTTTAGCACTTATTCATTCAGATGTATGGACATCTCCTGTGTATTCGGTTGGTGGATCAAAATATTATGTTCTTTTTGTTGAAGACTTTTCTCGTTTTACTTGGCTATATCCCATCAAATTTAAAAATGAGGTATCGGCAATCTTTAAACAATTCAAAACTCTCGTGGAAAATGTGTTTTCTTGTAAAATTCCACAATTACAAACCGATAATGGCGGTGAATTTACCTCCACCGTTTTTAAATCTTTTTTACAAGAAAATGGCATCTTTCATCGACTAACGTGCCCTCATACCTCCCAACAAAACGGGATCGCCGAAAGAAAACATCGTCACATAATTGAAACCGGCTTAACTCTTCTAGCTCGATCCCACCTGCCCAATACATATTGGCCCAATGCTTTCCTCACGTTTATCTTATAAATCGTCTTCCCACAAAAGTCTTACATCATTTGATGCCTTTCTACATGTTCCATAAAACAGTTCCCAAATACTCACATCTTAAAATTTTTGGCTTTGCATGTTTTCCTTTACTCAAGCCATATGAAACTCACAAACTCTCTTTCCAGAGTAAAGAATGCATCTTTATAGGATATGCCAGTAAAAAACGTGGGTATAGGTGTCTTGACTACAACACTCGTCGTGTATATGTGTTGCGTAACGTCATTTTTAATGAACAAGATTTTCTTACGACACGTGGAGTCCTCTCTTCTACTGCCTTGCCGAGTACAAGTTCCTCAGGTACATCTCCTTCCCCGTTTTCATTTCCACATTTGCAAACCAATATTTCTCCAAACACAGATGCAGACTTCACCATCCCCAACCCAGAAATTTCAGACCCCCCTCTTACCTTTCAATCTTCCAAAAATCAACCAGAAATTCCATCGCACCCAATATTCGATCCTCCCATCACGGCTTCAACTCCCAACTCGATCTCGTCAGCCACAACCCTATTCGTTCCTCCCACCACGGCTTCCACTCCCCACTCAATCCCGTCAAGCCCAACCCAGTCCGACAGCCAAACCATTAACCCCAACCAAGTCACAACCCAATCCATGACTGGACATTCCAAACCCAAAATATTCCAAGACTTCACCTCTTTCTATTCAACTCGGCATCCCCTGCAGGTACTCTCCACAGTAGTCACCGACACTGAGCCTTCCACCTACACACAAGCTGCTTCTTCTCCCCAATGGCGTGCTGCGATGGGCTCCGAGTTTGACGCATTAATGGTGAATGGGACTTGGTCACTCTGCCCTCGTCCACCCGGTAAGCACGTTGTTAGAAATAAATGGGTGTTTAAGATCAAACAGCTCTCTGATGGTAGTGTTGAGCGCTATAAAGCGCGTTTAGTTGCAAAGGTGTTTGATCAACAATATGGCATTGACTATGCTGAAACATTTTCACCAGTAGTGAAGCACGCCACAATTCGTATGGTTCTGGCCTTGGCAGTCTCTTTTCACTGGAATATACGACAGTTAGATATTTCAAATGCATTTTTGCATGAGTTTTTGGATGAAGAAGTATTTGTGGAGCAACCTCAAGGGTTTGTTGATGAGAATTATCCAGATCATGTGTGTCGTTTGCACAAGTCCCTGTATGGCCTCGAACAAGCACCATGTGCTTGGTTTCGCCGTCTATCACAATCTCTGTTGGAATATGGTTTATTGAGTCTACTGCGGATTACTCTCTTTTTATCTATGCTACTGACTCAGTCAAATTATATGTGTTGGTTTACGTTGATGACATTCTCGTCACTGGTTCCAGCAAGGATGCTATTGATTCATTCATTTTATCTCTCAAGAATTCATTTCTAGTTAAAGATCTGGGTGAACTGAGTTTTTTTCTAGGTGTCCAGGATAGTCGTGATCAAAATGGGCTACACCTACGTCAAACCCGGTATATCACTGATCTACTTGACAGCACCAAGATGGTGGGTGCTAAACCTCTCAACTGTCCAACCACCTCTGGACCGAAACTCTCTTCAACAGAAGGTGAGCTTTTATCCAATCCAACTGAATATCGCCGTGTAGTTGGGGCTCTTCAGTATTGTACAATCTCGCACCCTGACATTGCATATGTTGTCAATCAATTGTGCCAATTTATGCACAATCCTAGAGAGCCCCATTGGATTGCTGTGAAACGAGTGCCTCGCTACCTTAAGGGTAGTATTGACTATGGTCTCTACTTTTCTCCTGGTGCTATAAACTTACAAGTTTATTGTGACTCTGATTGGGCTGGCAACCTGGTGATCGTCGAAGTACAACTGGGTATGGCATATTTCTTGGCCAAAATCTCATCACCTGGACAGCCAAGAAACAACCAATTGTATCCAAGAGTAGCACCGAAGCGGAATACTGCAGTTTGGCAATTCTAACCGTTGAACTATACTGGATACGAATGCTTATGAAGTAACTTGGTGTCCTCTTATCTTCCACTCCAACCATTTGGTGTGACAATGTTGGAGCAATTGCTTTGGTATCCAATCCGGTGTTTCACGCTCGAACTAAACATGTTGAAGTCGACTACCATTTTATTAGAGAAAAAGTTATGAATAAAGACATTCAAGTCAAGTATCTTTCTACTCAAGATCAGATTGGCGATATTTTCACAAAAGGCCATACTACTCCTCGATTTATTTTCCTACGGTCCAAACTAATGGTGATTTTAATCCCCATCACTTTGAGGGGGCGGGGGGTGTTAGACCAATTGGAAATCCCACACTTGTAGCCGAGACTCCTGCACTTTTCAAGTCTATAGCAGGATTCCAATCATGTCCAGAACCAACGTGATCTACGTCCTTGATTTCTCCTTTCCCTTGTATCATGCAAAAGTCTTCTTTCCATCTTTGTATATTTCCATATTTGTTCTTGTAAAGCTGTAACCTCTCATTATTTAAATCAAATGAAGATGAACGAGAGCGTAAGTTGGCCTCTCTGTTTTATTCTCTATTACGTTCATAAGTTCTTACAAGAGTAATCAGAAGCAGAAGTGTAATTCAAATTCTATTTTACTTATTTTCTACATGATATCATTGACTTATTTTCTACAATACTGTGCAATCACCACCCTCCGAAGAAACAGGAAGTCAAGCAAGTCAAAACACAGCATATTCTAGACGACAATAAGCAGAACAGTGGCAATAACGAGAAATAAAAAATCCAAACTTTATGGTCCTCAAAGATGCAAAACTTCACACTACCATTTCCTTCTGAGCCTTAGTTGAGTTTAATGGCACCAGTATCTGCTAGGAGGCAACTATGTAATCCACTACTCATTGCCACTCCATAATCCTAAAATGACCTTGTACTGAAGATACCACTATACTAATTGTTGGCTGCAATTGTTCTATAAGGAGATCTGACTATTGAGAGCATCTATGGCTTCTAAGGAAGCATGCATAACAATGGATTGATATGGTCAAAAGGAAACCAGAAAGATTAATACTTCGATGAAAAGACATAACAAGGGAAGTTTAAGGAAGCTAAATGTCAACTGAAAATATCTATTTTCACTATATAAAGGGCAAATCCTGCAAATCCAGTAATATCATAGCCCAAAATTCAAACAAGCTGAGAATTTCCCTTTTGTAATCAAGTTGATAAGCAGGCAAACGAAGCAAAATCCAGTAATATCATAAGCCCAAAATCAGAACAAGCTAAGCATGTCCTATTGGAGAAAAAGGTAAATTCAGTAAACTAGACTTATCTTCCAAATTGAGGTAATAACAGGATCGATCGTACAAATACAATGAGGGATAGAATAATCATGAAAAGACCTCCGTAAATAATCCGGGTTGCCACATGAGCAAGCACTTCAGAACTGGTGTTTGCGTGAAGCCATTTCCTCAATTCAAAATGTACCTGCCATATAGTTAAAAATCCTTGTTTTCACTTAACTAAATGGTTAAGACTTGCCCCACGTTATAATCAAAAAATTACTTAACTGATATGACCAATAATTTTAATATATAGATGGGATACATAGAGTTGTCATCATTTGACGGTTAGAGCATGATCTAAACATTTTAATAATGAAAACAAAAGACAATGCCTTACTTCCGGAGCCTGAGCTGGAGTTGCAACCTTCCCAGTACCAACAGCCCACACAGGCTCGTAGGCCAAATAGAAAAAATAGGCTAATAAGGTATAGAAATAAACTTACAGAGCAAAGAAAAAATAATATAAACCAGACAAACCAAAAAAATCCCTAATTTCATACGAATCTAACAGAAATATGAGAAACATTTGAGAAAAATCCCTAAGTACAAAAAAAGATACCTTATGAGCTTAGAGAGAGAAGGACGAAGTTTCTGTTTCCGAGTTTCGGTGAGGTCGAGAGACTTGAGAGAGAACAGATCCTTGAGAGAGAAGGCCAGAAGGGATTCCGTGTTTCGTCTTAAATCCTAGATGCATAAGTTCGTAAAGCCCAGATGAGGATGCAAGAAGACTGAAGGCGAAAGGCTTCGAGTTCGAGAGAGAAGGAGGATTCGAGAAGACGATATAGAGTGAAATACGGAGCGGTTTTTATTTTAAAGGACCCGGTTACGGATAACCGAGTCACAGAACCGGATTCATAATCTAACAAAAGCATATCCTCCAACAAGCACAAATTAAAAGGCAGCTAAAACATATAGATACCCAAGTGGAGAAAACAGGAAGGCACCTTTTACCAATTTATGAAAACAAAAAGGCAAAGCCTATAGAACAAAGACATACAAATCCAAGGATCTATCATATAGATACTAAAAGCAAGCAAACACAATATCAATGACATCTTTGTATCTTTGTGAAAGAAAAATGCAAACATTCACAAAATCATAGTAACAGCACACAATTGGTAACAAAACCAAATGTTGAACCAGAAATTTCAACATAAAACTTAACATAACAACATTCCAATGGCCACATCGCGGTGATTAAACACACCCATCAAAGAAATCCAATTATATTGCAAGCATAATCCACATAGCTAACAATAGAAATGCCACGTCCTAATAATCAACCATATATGCCAGTAACAATAAGTCTTCAAGCTTCTTATGGTTACACAAAAGAGATGAAATGAGATGAGAAATATGTGAATAGTAATTGTAATGATTAGATGAAAAGTTAAAAAATGTTTGTGTTTGAATAGTGTTTGAATGTTGGGATTAGATGAGATTAAATGAGATAAGATGAGATGAGATGAGATGATTTCAAAGGTTTGTGAAACCAAACTAGGCCTAAGTGTTAGGGACCTCGGTCAAGTCCCTAAACACTATGTTCTCCGCGCCAATGGTGGTGTTGTGATGACCGAACCTCCGTTCCTCTCTTGCTTGATTCTCGGACAATGATGGTCAAGATGACCACTTGGGTAGGGTTAGGTCAAGTGTTTAGGCTAGGTTGGGTGAATGGTATGGTGGATAAGGGTGGCTAGGTGTATGGTGGCTAGGGCTCAAAGTGGTGCACGGCAATGGGTAGCCATGAGGTTGGCGCCACTTTAGGTTTTGGAAGAATGAGTGGGGCGGCTAGGGTTTGGTTTAGGGTTTAGGAAATTAGGGCAAAGGTGGTTCGGCTAGGGTTGGCCGAACACTCAAGGGGAAGTGATTGTGGGAGGTTCCTAAAATTAAGGAACCTAATTGGGTTTGATTTGGCCAAAAAGGGGGAAGTGATTGGGTCAACTAGGGATTCCTTGATTAAAGGAATCCTAGTATGGTAAGTGTTGGGCGGCTAGGGATCTTCCAAATAAGGAAGGTGGTGGCCGAATATGCTAGGGCTCACACGGTAGGGTTTCGGCGACTAGGGTTTGGAAGAGTCCAACAATTTATGGAAAGTAGACTAACACTTGGTGACTCAACTTTCCAAAGGCAAAAAGGATTGAATAGCCGAAATTAGTGAAGAACTTTGAGAACAATTCTAAGAACACAAGTAAGAACACTTATGTCTTGAACCAATAAGAAAGAACAATGAGATAATTCAACCTTGATTCACGAGTTGCACACGTATTGAAATAAACCTCTTATATTGATAATCCAACTTGGATTCTTGAATTGAACCAAGTTGGAAGAACAAGATAATCGAATTACACTTATTCAAAGAATTGCAAAGTGTAATCCTCTTCTTAGGATCAACGAATATCACCCAAAAAGCCCAAGTGCAAAGGCACCGAAAATAATCTCTCAAACAATAATTCCCTCACTAAGAGTTTTGCCAAAAGATGTGAATGAAATGATTAAGGGTCCTATTTATAGGTTACAACTTGGAAACCCCCAATAGGTCCCTTGAAAGTAAATAACAATTAAATAACTAATTAAATAAATAAACAATAACATAGAGCCATGGACTAAACCATGGTGTGGCATGCACGGGCCCATTGTGGCCAAGTGGTTGCATGTTGGTTGGTCCATGGCTAGGTGCATGGTTCGGCATGGCCCAAGCTAGTGGCTTGGGCGTTGGCTGCAAGGCACGGGCTGGAGCCGTGCGCTGGGTGGCATGCCTGGTGTGCATGCCACTGGCCTGCTCTGCAAGGCACGGGCTGGAGCCGTGCGCTGGATAGCACGCCATGGGGCGTGCCACTAGCCTCGCTGATGCGCTGCAGGAAGGGCGTGGGCGTGCTGGCATGCGGCAAGGGGGCCTTGGTCAACCTAGTGTGCGGCAGGAGGGCTAAGGCCTGCGGGTGTGCGGCATGGTCAGTCTGGGCGTGCGCGCGCGCGCGCGGGCTGGCCTGCCTGTGCGGCGCATGGTTGCCCGCATGGCCTTTTGGCACAAATATGCGCGCAGGGCCATGCGGCCCACTGATGTGCGCACGAGCCTGCGCATGGTGAAGCGCCTGGACGTGTGGCCCGTTAGGGCGCTTAGTGCAACGCGGATGTGCGTGCGGTCTTGTGTTGCGCGCATGGGAGTGCGACCCTCTGATGCGCGTGATGCCGCGCGCATGTGCGTGCGGTCTTTTGCTGCGCGCATGGGCGTGCGGCCCTCTGATGCGCGTGATGCCGCGAGCATGGGCGCGCGGTGCTTTGCCATGCGCATGCTAGCCTTGCTAGCCCGCATGCTGGGCACCCCATGGGTGGTCCCCCACGGGCCAAGGCATGGTTGAGGGCTAGCCAAGGTATCTCCCCCCACCATGACTAAGGCATGGGCGGCTCCTCTAGAGGCAACTCGACGTGGGGGTTTAACAATCCCCCTCTCTTTAACTATATCCTTGCCCTCAAGGATAAATTCCGAGAACCTTGTCCTTATATCATCATAGTCCTCCCAAGTAGCCTCTTCTCTTGGGGCTTTACCCCACTTGATCAAAACTTGCCACACACCTTTTCTCATTGTCCCTCTTGGAACCACCCTATAATTGAGAGCTTCCTTTGGTTGTAAGAGCATACGCCCTTCATCATCAAACTTTGGTAGCTCTTCTACAATAAGACTAGGGTCCCCAATCCTCTTCTTGAGCACGGTTACATGGAACACCGGGTGGAGTTTGGAACTTGGAGGAAGTTCCAATTTATATGCCACTTCACCCAACCTTTCAAGCACTTTGAAAGGTCCATAGTATTTCTTGGCCAACTTCAAATTAAGTTTTTTCCTCAATGTTCTTTGGCCAAATGGTTGGAGCTTCAAATACACATAGTCCCCAACCTCAAAGGAAACCATTCTTCTACCCTCATCATAATATTTCTTCATTCTTTGTTGAGCCTTAACAAGCTCCTTCTTTACCTTCACTAGGATTTCATCTCGAGTTATCAACTCATTTTCCACTTCATCATTCTTAGCCGTACCCCTCTCATAGTTCACCAATATAGATGGTGGCCTCCCATAAACAACCTCAAACGGACTTCTTTGTATGGAGGCATGAAAAGAAGTATTGTACCAATATTCGGCCCAAGACAAGTACTCACCCCACTTCTTTTGATCTTCATGGCAAAAACACCTTAGATATTGCTCAAGTGTTCTATTGACAATCTCCGTTTGCCCATCGGTTTGAGGGTGGTAAGATGAACTTACCTTCAATTTGCTACCTTGTAGCTCAAACAATTCCTTCCAAAAGGAACTCATGAACACTCTATCTCTATCCGTGACAATGCTCTTGGGAAACCCATGAAGTTTCACCACATGATCAATAAAAGCCTTGGCCACACTCTTGGCCGAGTATGGATGAGTAAGAGAAATAAAGTGGCTATATTTGCTTAGCCTATCAACCACAACAAAAATCACCTCAAACCCGCCACTACTAGGTAGCCCTTCAATGAAGTCCATACTCAAATCTTCCCAAATCAAATTAGGAATAGGCAATGGTTGCAACAACCCGGATGGTGGTCTTGTCTCATACTTAGACTTTTGACACACATCACATTCCGCTACAAGCTTCTTCACGGCCTTCTTTATCCCTTCCCAATAGAAAAAATGTTTGACTCTTATATAAGTTCTCAACCAACCCGAGTGGCCTCCCTCTTTGCTATTGTGGAAGTGATCAAGGATCTCCTTTCTTAAATTCGGCACATTAGGGACATACACATAGTTCTTATAGTAGATTAAGCCCTCTTTAAACTTGAAACCGATTACCCCACTACCTTGAGCTTCTAAAAGCTCTACAATCTCTATGGCCCTTGCATCAAGTTTTGTTGCCTCCCGGATTTTGTCCCATACTCTCCACTCGGCCCCACTCAAGGCCATCAAACTATCATCATTCTCATCATGTACTTGCCACAATATTGAGCTTCCTTCTTTTCTACTAAGTGCATCCGCAACCTTGTTCTCCTTTCCGGGTTGATACACTATGTCATACTCAAAACCCAATAATTTGACAAGGAATTTTTGTTGTTCCGGAGTTACTATCTTTTGTTGCAACAAGTGCCTCAAGGCTTGTTGATCCGTGATTATAGTGAACTTCCTTCCCAACAAGTATGGTATCCGTACCTTCACGGCATGAACAACCGCAAGCATCTCCCTTGCATAAGTACTCCACGCCTTTTTCATAGGTCCTAGTGCCTTGGAAATAAAAGCTATTGGCCTTTTTTCTTGGACCAAAACAGCCCCTATTCCCTCACCACTTGCATCGGTATACACTTCAAAGATTTTCTCAAAATTCGGCAATGCTAATGCGGGAGTGGTGGTCATTGCTCTTTTCAATGCATCAAAAACTTCCCTTGCTTCTTAGGTCCATGCAAAATTGTCCTTCTTTAACAAAGAAGTGAGTGGCTTAGCAATAAGCCCATAGTTCTTCACAAACCGCCTATAGTAGCCGGTTAACCCCAAGAAACCCCTCAAGGCCGAAACATCACTAGGCAATGGCCAATCAACCATGGCCTCTATCTTCCTTTGATCCACCTTAACTCCTTCACCCGAAATGAAATGCCCCAAATATTCAAGCTCTTTTTCCATGAAAGTACATTTAGATGCTTTAATGAAAAAGTGGTGTTCCTCAAGTATCTTCATCACCACCTTCAAATGTAGATTGTGATCTTCTATGTTCTTAGAGTACACCAAGATATCATCAAAGAAAACCAAAACAAATTTTCTCAACAAGGGCTTGAAAATGGTGTTCATGGCGGCTTGGAATGTAGAAGGTGCATTACACAATCCAAACGGCATCACAAGGTATTCATAGTGCCCATTATGAGTTCTAAAGGCCGTCTTGTGGACATCATTTTCCTTCATACGGATTTGGTGGTAACCCGCCCTCAAGTCAAGCTTAGAAAAGATGCTAGCCCCATGCAACTCACCCAACATCTCATCCACGGTAGGTATGGGAAACCTATCCTTGATGGTGGCTTCATTCAAAGCCCTATAATCCGTGCAAAATCTCCAAGTACCATCCTTCTTTCTTACCAACAAAACCGGTGAAGAAAAAGGACTATTGCTAGGCCTTATCAAGCCTCCTTTCACCATCTCTTCCACTTGTCTCTCTATCTCTTCTTTTTGAAAATGAGCATACCGGTATGGTGGAACATTCACCAGTTTGCTCTCATCTTCCAAGGCAATGGTGTGGTCAAAAACTCTAGAAGGTGGCAAGGTGGTTGGCACCTCTAGAACTCCTTTGTGGTCCCTCAAGACCTCTTGTACCTCCACGGGCAGCAAGGACAAATCATCCTTCTTGCTCCCCTCTTCACCTTTTTCCACCTCAAATAGTGCCCCTTGCTTTACTAGAATGATGGCAAAGCAACTAGCTCTACCTTTAAACAATTTTTCAAACATCATGGCCTCACAAGACCTCACCTCCTTGGAGGTCAAAGCTGTCCATAACTTCTTTTTAGACCCAATCCGAAATTCCATAGTCATCTTCTCATAATCATTAACAACTTTGCCAATACCTTTGAGCCATGCATTGCCCAAGACGACATCAAGTCTCACTAATGACAAAACATGCAAGTCCGCCACAATCCTTACACCTTGGACATTCATTTTAACTTCTTTCACAAGGCTCTCACATCTCAACTTGTCTCCATTAGCCACTTTAACATCAAAAGGCTCAATGGTGCTTGGTTTCAACCCAACCTTGGTGACAATGTTGGAATTGATGAAGTTGTGTGTTGAGCCACTATCCACCAACAAAGTGACTTCAAATTTCCCAATCCATGCCATGACCCTCATGGAAGTGGGCCTTTGGACCCCGGACATAGCATTGAGTGACAATTCGGCATCTTCTTCTTCCTCACTAGGTTTGGCCTCCTCTTGTTCGGATTCACCATTTGAAGTCTCTTCATTCTCTTCATCTTCAATCAACACATAGGCCTTACCCGACTTGCAAGAATGTTCCTTGCTCCATTTATCTCCACACTTGAAGCATAGGCTTTCTTAATTCTTTCTTGGACTTCCTCTCTAGAGAGTTTCTTAACCTCATATGGCTTAGGTTTGGAAACCTCCATCTCCACCTTAGTTTTCCAAGGTGCTTTGGTTTGTAAAGTTTTTTAGGCTTTACTCCCCACATCCTTGGAAAATCTTCTCTCCATGGTACCACTTTCTTCAAGGATTTCAGCCATCCTCATCACTTCTTGGATTCTAGTGAGTTGCTTCAACTTGAGCTCCTTGGCTAACCAAGGCTTCAAGCCATCAATGAATGTGCCAACAAGTGCCTCTTCAGACCAACCCCTCACAAGGGTTTGTAGTTGCCAAAATTCCTCTATATATTGGTGAACCTTTCCTTCTTGTTTTAATTTAGCCAATTTCCCATGATGGTTGATGGTGGGCGAAGGGCCAAATTGGAGCAAGAATTCCTTCTCAAATGCGGTCCAACCCATTCTTCTATCATCCTTTTCGTATTGGTCCCTAATCCATCTCCACCACTTGTTAGCTTTGCCTTCCAAGTAAAAACAAGCCGTGGACACTCTCTCTCTTCTAGGCACCTCATAGGTATGGAAGTAATGGTCAACCTTGTCAAGCCATTCATAAGGATCTCCCCCATTGAATTTAGGAAAATCTACTTTGGGTCTCTTGGGTCCCCGGTCATTAACCCGGTTTCTCCTTCTCTCCTCATGGAATTCGTCATCAAATCTTCTTCCATAATGACCACCATTTCTATATAGTGGTTGTATCTTCTATCCTCACGGTGATCATGGCCAAAGGGCCTCTCTTCTTCATGAGCATGTTCGGCCTCATGGCCTTCTTCATATCTAGGTACCTCGTACCTAATGTCTTGTGGTCTTGCTCTCAAACTCGGACTCCCTTGGTGGCTTCCACCATAAATTCATCTCTCCACCGCCACATTGCCTTGCTCCACATGTCCACCTCTTCTCATCTCCACCCTTGGTGGTTCATGCACAAGATCATGCATGGATTCGGATACACTAGTTTCAACTCCCTCCACAAAAGCATCATGCCTTTGCCCATTTGCTTCATGTCGTGGAGCTTGCCCTTCAACAAGTCTTCTTTCTATCCTTTCAATGTTCTCATGTGTTTCCCTTCTCATGGCTTCCATGGTCCTTCTTTGCTCTTCACTTTCACGGGTGGTGTTGTTCAAAGCCATCCTAAGTTCAACCATTGTAGTATTGACCTCACTTAAGATGTCCAAGACCCTTGTGTTGTGCTCTTCTAATTTCTCAATACGTCCCCGGTTGGAGACTTTCTTCCCTCGGCCTCTTGGTGGCTTGTAGACATGATGCTTGCAAACTACTCTCTTGAACACTTGCAAACTAAGCTTGCAAACTGAAAATTCTGGTTGATGGAGCTTTGGACAGCAACTTGCACTCTTCAATGGTGATAGGAAGGGCTCACAAGTCCAACCTTGAGTTGCCCACCTTAGAAGATGGACAACCCCTCTTGCACAAGCTCTAGTCCAACCTCGGATCCTCCACCTTCAAGGGTGGTCGATCCCTTCAAGAACACTACTCCGTCCTCCACCTCAACCCCCAAACTTCATATTTCACAATTCACAAAGAAACAAAAAAAAAAAAAAAATTGGGATCCAACGAGGGTCTCCCCCAACCAATTCACAAAGTTCGGGTTAACGCGTCATTTACCTCTTGGAGAAGTGAGAACTTCTCAAAGTTCACCAAGCAAGAATCCTCTCAATGAAAGCACCAATTAATGTTAGGGACCTCGGTCAAGTCCCTAAACACTATGTTCTCCGCGCCAATGGTGGTGTTGTGATGACCGAACCTCCGTTCCTCTCTTGCTTGATTCTCGGACAATGATGGTCAAGATGGCCACTTGGGTAGGGTTAGGTCAAGTGTTTAGGCTAGGTTGGGTGAATGGTATGGTGGATAAGGGTGGCTAAGTGTATGGTGGCTAGGGCTCAAAGTGGTGCACGGCATGGGTAGCCATGAGGTTGGCGCCACTTTAGGTTTTGGAAGAATGAGTGAGGCGGCTAGGGTTTGGTTTAGGGTTTAAGAAATTAGGGCAAAGGTGGTTCAGCTAGGGTTGGCCGAACACTCAAGGGGAAGTGATTGTGGGAGGTTCCTAAAATTAAGGAACCTAATTGGATTTGATTTGGCCAAAAAGGGGGAAGTGATTGGGTCAATTAGGGATTCCTTGATTAAAGGAATCCTAGTATGGTAAGTGTTGGGCGGCTAGGGATCTTCCAAATAAGGAAGGTGGTGGCCGAATATGCTAGGGCTCACAAGGTAGGGTTTCGGCCACTAGGGTTTGGAAGAGTCCAACAATTTATGGAAAGTAGACTAACACTTGGTGACTCAACTTTCCAAGGCAAAAAGGATTGAATAGCCGAAATTAGTGAAGAACTTCGAGAACAATTCTAAGAACACTCAAGAACACAAGTAATAACACTTATGTCTTGAACCAATAAGAAAGAACAATGAGATAATTCAACCTTGATTCACGAGTTGCACAAGTATTGAAATAAACCTCTTATATTGATAATCCAACTTGGATTCATGAATTGAACCAAGTTGCAAGATCAAGATAATCGAATTACACTTATTCAAAGAATTGCAAAGTGTAATCCTGTAATAACCTGCATTGCCAGACACCTTTGAACTGGTGCGTTCATTGAGCCTAAACTATTTTGGTGGTATATTTTATTTTGTTTATTTTATTTTATTTATTTATATATTTTTTTCTTTTAGTTGTTTAGAGACCCGAAGCTCTAGATGAAAACAATATTAATCTCGTTCAGAGCCTAGCCCTGAGATCGCGCGGGTCCAGACTTCATCGCACGGCGTACATCCAATTCTATTAAATGCACGTCCAACATTCCCTTTTTAATTAGGTTTGTTCTACTTTCTACTTATGGTTATGTATAAGTTTAAGTTTCCTCAACCCTAGTTCGTGTGCCGCAGTCCTCATTTCACGCCTCAACACACTAGAACCGTGGCCATTGCATCAGTTCCCTACCCTCAAGGCATCAAACCGCAAGCCTCGTTCAGCTGTCCAACCACCCGCACAGCCAGGCCAGTGCAGTATTCTCCACCGAACGCAGTCCACGCACACGGAACGACAGCCACACTTAGCCGCCACCAACGTTGCACCGTAACACCTCTGCTTGGCAGCTCCTCCGCCACACGAAACCGAGAGCCACCACCCTCTCCGTGTAAACACCACTCTTGGTTGCACCACTGAAAAGCAAAACACTAGCCAGCCATCAGGTCGCCACTTTCCCCACGATCTAGCCACGCGGAAGCTCAGCCCCGTAGCCGCCGCCCAACGCATTCGTAGCCTCCATTTCAAGCCCCGAAAATCCCCTGTTTTAGTTGTCTAAAACAGAGCATCCTACAGCCGCTACAATCACCCCCACTGAGAGCTTCACCGCGCTGTGCCTCCACAGAAACTGCCGGCGAGGACTTTCCCCCACCCCGGTCCTCCGCACGCTGCCTCAGTTTTCACACGGTAAGCGCGCCACTTCTGGTTGAGGGTTCTTTCTTTTCAGTCTCTCTCGTTCTCTTACCGTCTCTCTCTCTCTCTCTCTCTCTCTCTCTCTCTCCCTCTCTTCCCGTGCGACGCCGTCGAGGAAGGTCATCACCACCTCTGTCCAGCGTTTGTCGCACTCCCACGGTGCTGCTGCCTCGAGTTTCTTTCTCGTGGGTATGTCTCTACCGTCACTTGCATTTTTGCCTCTTCTGATTTTAGTTTTGCTGTTAATAACAGTTACTTAAAAAGGAAATTGTGGTTTTCTCGAGTAACAGGTAGGAGAAAAATGTCTTCTTTTTTTTTTACCGTTTCGCCCTTTTGTTTAAATCATCAACTAAGTTGATATTTTTTTTTTTACTGAAATGTGTTTCGGATGAAGGGTATTTATCTATTTATTTATTTTTGGTTGTTATGTTAAAATGAGTTTTGGGTTTAAGTCTCATAAAACATTATTTTTGTGTAGAAAATATTTTAACAATATTGTTAACAAAAACTCTAATTTTTTTTAGAGGAGTTTTGCATGGCGTATTTTATAAGACTTTTTAAAGTAACTGATGTGCGCACAGGCCTGCGCATGGTGAAGCGCCTGGGCGTGTGGCCCATTGGGGCGCTTAGTGTCGCACGCATGTGCGTGCGGTCTTGTGCTGCGCGCATGGGCGTGCGGCCCTCTGATGCGCGTGATGCCGCGCGCATGGGCGCGTAGTGCTTTGCCGTGCGCATGCTAGCCTTGCTAGCCCGCATGCTGGGCGCCCCATGGGTGGTCCCCCACGGGCCAAGGCATGGTTGAGGGTTAGCCAAGGTATCTCCCCCCACCATGACTAAGGCATGGGCGGCTCCTCTAGAGGCAACTTGACGTGGAGGTTTAACACTAAGACCTCGTTTGGTTATACAAATCATCTCATCTCATCTAATCATTACAAGTTTCCCAAACTCCCATACAAAATACAATAAACAATTCAAAATTTTCAAATCCCAAAACAAAAATTATTTTTAAAAAATTATATTTTAACAATATTTTATTCAACTTTCATCTCATCTCATCTGTGTGACATGATTTATGCTTTGCATTGTTTTAATAAATTTAGAGTGTTATATATTAATTTTGATAGTTTATGATACGCATTATAAATGCATATTAATTTATGGAAGGTGGAAAGTATTGTTAGATGTTAACTTTGATAGTTTATATTTAAATGTCTTACTTTCTTTTCAGATATATTTTAGAACATATATCTATATTTTGAAGTATAAAAGCATACGTGAAAAGGATCTTCAAAAACTAATTGTCATTTCAAATAATTGTTTGATTTTAGGTTATGATATCTATTTAAAGAAGAGACTATTAAATTCAAGGAGGCAGAAAAATACTATATATGAAAGTATAACAAAACATTATCACTCACATGACACATGAGGGAGTGAGATGATTTGATAAATATATAAGTATGCAGGGCTCGTATGCAAAATGATTAGCTCTGCAAGTAAGTTATTCCAACCTCCAACCGCATTTACTTGGTTAAAATAGTTCATTCTGCTGCTTGACAACTGGGTTGGTCTGACTTCATAGTGGATCATATATATTTAATATTTCTGTCATAAGGACCTCATAAGGATATTTCAGTGATAAGCATAATTAAGAAATTAACATATCTCCATTTACATCAGCATCCAATCATGGAAGTAAAGGGAAAAATGGATGGTGGAACAATATCATCATGAGAACTACATAGCTATTCTCCCCTTAATCACTGAATGGAACCTGGGGATCTTTTCGCCACATAGATTTATGCACATGGTGTACAAATCTATCGTGAGATTCAGGATATATGATGAATCCATCATTGGAAACAACAAAGTGAGATTCAGGATATGATGATCCACCATAGGATATTGGAAAGTCTGTTAGAGACTGGCATTCTGTTTTTGGAAAAAATGTTCTTCTAGGTAACATGATTTGATAGGCTTGGAGTAACAGATTGTTAAGTTGTCAAATCCTAAAAGCTTTGGGACTTTGATGCCCTAGACTTGGTTTTACTAACACTTGTGCTTTATTGACATAATTCCTAACTAGTCAGCTGTGTGTTTGCAAGATTCTATGGTATGCTTTGGGCTTACCTTTTTAGTTTGTGTTTCCCATAATAAAGTACAACCTGGATCATCAAATGGTTCAAGCTCATCCAAAGAGCAGCCCATTCAACCAGTTGCAGGTTTGTTGTTCTGAGAATTATCTGCTCTAAATATGCTTGAGTTAATTAAGCCAAAGTGAACTTAAATTTGTTCCTCCATTTCTTCTTCAAAGAGCAGCGATATTTTTCGTCATTTTTGGTCAACTTTTGTTTGATAATCTACCGAAAGATTGTAATTGCTGGATAACTTAAAGAGACAAACTTAAAAACCTATTTTTCTTATTATGAAATAAGTTGATTGTGGTTTGTTGTGGAATATTTTTTACTAGATTGATCCGAGATGATAATAGAAATAATGAACAAGGAAGGTGATACAAGAAGGAAAGGGGTTGGAATACAAACAGTTCTCATAGATTAAGCTGATGAAATTAGCACTACAATTTGAATGCCTTTATATGAAAACATCCCCCACTTCAAGTAATCAAGTACCCTTGTTTTGAAAATCCTGGTTATGTCTTATGTTGCATTTGATGATTTTGGTGTTTGAACAATGCTGTGTCAGAAATTTCATAAGATCTCAACACCCAGTATTTTAGGAGTTCTTTTTTCAGGGTATCAACACATACCGCTCATCTAGAGTACAAACCGTGCTATCAATATTTTCTGAATCATATTTTCTTTTCCATTTTTCCACAATATTTTCTGAATCATATTCATCTGAAAACCTTTTGTGGCCTCTGCTTGCTCACTCTTTCAGTGTTAAGAACCATTGTCCTTTAGTTATGCTTCAAGATTGGATTCCCATGCTTCACGTGCTTTTTAATGATCAAGCAAACCAACAAAAAAATTATTTAGGTGACGACACCAAGATTGAGAGCATCATGTACTGTCAAAGTCTAAAACTTTTCAGTACAACTGAAGTAGGAGTCTTCTACACAGAATGTCAATAAATCCTATTAAATTTAAAACTCTCCAAAACTAGTCATTTCCTCTTAAATTATTGATGTCTTAAAAGCTGGAGGACATCTTTGAAAACTTTTATATCTATGTTTCTGGTTTGGAAGAGTGTTTTACCCATTCCATATTTTGAGCTGTTGGCGATTTGCCTGGTTTAGTTGCATAGTTCCATTGAGTTACAGCATTGTATACTTTGGATGCATGTCTTTTTCATCATCGTATTTTATAGTTTTGATTGTATTTTGACTTATATGACTCTCATGGGCAATGCATTTCCTTTATCTCTTTTTTATTTTTTTCCTGAAGTATAATGATCTGAGTTTAGCCCTTTCTTATGGATCTCATTCATGTAAAATATTGTGAGATTTCTGGCTGTTCTAAAACTTGACATAATTTTAGTCTTATTATTGTGATTATTTTATTGCAGGGCCACCGATAAAACGCAGAAAGCGACGCAGGAGAAAGGTTTTTCAAAACCAAGAACCATGTCTGATGAGAGGTGTCTATTACAAAAATGTGAAATGGCAGGCAGCAATTAAAGTTGATAAGAAACAAATTCACCTCGGAACTCTTGGTTCACAAGAAGAGGCTGACCGTTTGTATGACAGGTAACTTTGAATTTCAACCTTAGTTCATACCAACATTTTTTATATTCAAGAGTTCTATTAAAGGTAACATAACAGTGAAATTATATAAAGAAAAATGAACTAATCCCCCCAGCTCCCCGCGACAAATAGAGAAGAAAAAGAAGAATAGTGCATTTCTTAGCTGGCACAAGTTAAAAAACCATAACCCTGTTTGTGTGGTAGCTGCACAAATCTTTTGTGTTTACTATCTACCTATGGCCCTGGTTTTGAGCAGTGCCTGCTAAGATTGTGAGCCTCACACTTTTCTTTGAAATTATAGCACCTTTAGATCAAACCATATTGGTCTTTATGATGTTCTGCAACTGTGTCTAAAACCAAAACCTCTTGATTCCTTCTGTATTGCCATCTAAAGTTATTATACACTTTCCAATTATTGTAGCTAGAGACACAAACGCTTGTGTTTTTTGAAACTGAAAATCTTCTCCATTGATAATCTTAGGAAATGAAGGAATTTTTTGTTCTTCCTTTCTTTCCTCCTTTTGATGACACGTGAAAAAGATCTATGTTGACTGAAAAAACCCGTAAACAAAAAAAAAAAAAAACCGAATTAGCTAAGTTCAGTACATTTGCTCTTGTATATAGCAGTGTACAACCCCTATAGCAGGATATAGCAGCTTCTTTTTTTTCTTACTTCTTTTTTATTTTAACTTTCAGCATTTTTTTTTTTCTTTTGTCTTTTGGGTACACTGTTGACTTCACTCACTGAGTGAATTTGTTGTGAATTCAGCAAAAACCAGATAATATTTTGGATTGTAGGAAACTTCCTTCAACCCATGTAAAAAATTGGCTGTGTCCATTGATCCTGCGAAACATGTCTTTTTTAATGAAGGGACACGTGACAAGTGTTTAACTTTAGACTTTTAAAAATGCATGTGTATGCCAATTGTCTATGGACACTTGTCATTTTTATAGATTAACTTCCTCCAAACTGGTTTGGAGGAAAACTCTATCCTTACACTATCAAACATTTCAATTTGGATATTAAGCTTTCTATAAACTTCAATGCGCACTTTCAGCTCAAACCTGACTGTTAAGATGAAAGAAAATCTAGTAGTGACACAATTTTAGCAGTCAAATTAAAAGGAGGGAATAAAGCGAAACCTATTGGTATTTTAGTTCGTCTGCTATTCTTTTGGACCATCTTGTGATAAGAATACCATCTCTATTATGAATTATTAATTTCTTACTTATGGTAGTTCTGCTATTCTCTTGGACTTCCGGCGTTTCTCATGGTTGGCATTTTATTGTGTGATCTACTGAAGTTTTTGGGCAGACATAATGTGCCAAAATAGACTAATAACGGGTATGTGGAATTCATTTGTCCCTTTTTTTCTCAATATCCCAGGACTGCTTTCATGTGTGGGAGGAAACCCAACTTCGAGCTTTCTGAGGAGGAGAAGCAAGAACTTAGGAAATTTAAGTGGGAAGAATTCTTGGCAATAACTCATCATGCAATTACTAGTAAAAGTAATATTTCTGGCTAGACTCTGTCATAATTGTGTTCAGGTTCATGTCTCTTGGATCCTTGTATGATTTCCTCGAAAAAATTTCAGAACATAAGCGAAGGCTTGGGACGAGGTGGCAGAGGAGGTCGGAGTCTCCAATGAATAACAGTGAATGGGATGGCAAGAAAGAAGCCAATGATCTTTCTGTTGTGAAAACGATGACAATAAAGTGAAAATAAATGCACGAAATTAAACAATCACACACGACACAGTATTTACGTGGTTCGGCAAATTGCCTACGTCCACGGGAGCTGCAGAGGATTTTTATTTCTTGAGGAATCACAATACAATGATGTGGAACGGCTACTGTTCACTCAGACACAGTGCAAGACAAAACAAAAACAATATATATATGTTGTACGGCGGAAACCCTAATTCTGGTGAATTAGCGATGTTCGCTCGAGCGGCGTGTCGAGCCCGCGTCGAGCGAACTTGTTTCCCGCAATTGCTCGAGCCGTGAGTCGAGCGGCTCCTCAAGCGAAGCTCTCTGACTTCCCTCCGCTCGAGCCGTGAGTCGAGCGGTCATCGAGCGAACCTCTCTGTCCCGCAATTGCTCGAGTGGTCTGTCGAGCTTCCTTCGAGCGAAGCTCTCTGTCTTGTGTTCGCTCGAGCGGCTAGACGCTTCGCTCGAGCGGCGTGAACCAGACTCCACATACTCAACAATTCTCCCACCTGGAGACTGGTACACCCACATGTCGTCCTCTACCTCAAACATGATATCCTCCACCTCTGCAACTCACAGCTCCTGTCTTCATGCTAGAAGACCAACTGAAGTTGCGCACAACTTCAGTTTCTCAAGTGTAACACCCTTTGTCAACATATCAGCAGGGTTCTTACTTCCACAAATTTTCTCAAGTAGCAACTGTCCATCATCCAACAATGATCGTATAAAGTGATACCTGATCTGAATGTGTTTAGTCCTGGAATGAAATGCTGGATTCTTGGCAAGGAATATGGCACTCTGGCTGTCACTGTAGAGGGTGCCATTCTGATTCTTTTTACCCAATTCCTCCAAGAAGCCCTGTATCCAAACCATCTCCTTTGCAGCTTCTGAAACAGCAATATACTCAGCTTCTGTAGTAGACAAAGAAACTGTCTTCTGTAGATTAGAGCCCCATGAAACTGCAGTACCACCCAGAGTGTAAACAAACCCTGTGGTACTTTTTCTGCTATCAATATCTCCAGCCAAATCAGCATCAACATAGCCTTGTACCTCTAAGCCCTCTCCTGAGAAACACAAGCACGTTTCTGAGGAGCCTTTTAAGTACCTCAAAATCCACTTCACTGCTTCCCAATGTTGTTTTCCAGGATTACTCATGTATCTACTCACAACTCCCACTGCATGGGCAATATCTGGTCT
The DNA here is from genome assembly GCA_022457165.1 of Juglans mandshurica. NCBI lineage: Eukaryota > Viridiplantae > Streptophyta > Magnoliopsida > Fagales > Juglandaceae > Juglans > Juglans mandshurica. The sequence goes on from CM039619.1 coordinate 46,708,801, forward strand.
AGTGCAAACCATAGCATACATGAGTGACCCAATAGCTGAGGCATAAGGAACCTTACTCATATAGTCTTGTTCCTCCTCTGACTTTGGTGCCTGATCCTTGCTGAGTCTGAAATGACTTCCTAAGGGTGTGCCAACTGACTTGGCCTTGTCCATACTGAACCGGTTGAGTACCTTTTTCACATACTCAGCCTGTGAAAGTTTCAACGTGCCTCTGATTCTGTCTCTAGCAATTCTCATGCCAAGGATTTGTTTTGCAGCTCCCAAATCCTTCATTGCAAAATGCTCTGACATTTGCTTCTTCAAGCTATTGATCTCATCAATACTAGCCCCTGCAATGAGCATGTCATCCACATATAGCAACAAAATAATATAAGAATTGTCAAACTGTCTAACATAGCAACAATGATCTGCCTGACATCTGATGTACCCTGCACTGCACATGAAACTATCAAATTTCTTGTACTACTGTCTGGGAGCTTGTTTCAGGCCATACAAGCTCTTCTTTAGTCTGCAAACTGAACCTTCATTTCCCTGTACCACAAACCCCTCAGGTTGATGCATGTAGATGTCTTCTTCAAGATCTCCATGAAGAAAAGCTGTCTTCACATCTAGCTGCTCAAGAAATAGATCTTCAGTAGCAACCATAGCCAAAACTAGCCTGATGGTTGTGATCTTTACCACAGGAGAAAAAATCTCAGAATAGTCAATGCCCTGTTTCTGTTGGAAGCCTTTTACAACAAGTCTGGCCTTGTACCTCTTACTGCCATCATGCTCAGTTTTCACCCGGTACACCCACTTGTTGTGTAATGCCTTCTTCTCTGATGGAAGTTTTGTCAACTCCCATGTCTGATTCCCTAACAGGGAATCCATCTCATCCTTCATGGCCAACTCCCACTTGCTAGAATTTTCATCTTGCAAGGTTTCTTGGTAACTTTGTGGTTCTCCACCATCTGTCAACAAGATGTAATTCAAAGAAGGTGAGAAACGTTGTGGAGGACGTATAGTCCTAACTGACTTTCGAACTGCAGCTATTGGAGTGGACGACTCTGGATCTGATTGCGGAATAATGGGAATGGGTGTGCTGGACCCACTCTCCCCATCACTCACATCTCTGCACTACACTGTGACCTCTGGTAGATCATCCAAACTCACAAACTCAGACTCCTGAGGGGTTGCTTCAGCAACTGTACTGGACTTGTCTTTGTAGACAATCTTCTCATTGAAGATCACATTTCTGCTTCTTATAATCTTCCGACCCTGATCATCCCAGAAACGATAGCCAAATGCCTCGTCTCCATAGCCAATGAAATAACATTTCCTTGACTTAGCCTCTAGCTTATTACGAGCATCAGAATCAATAAGAACATAAGAAAGACAGCCAAATATTTTAAGATGAGAAAATTTGACCTCTTTCCCGCTCCAAGTCTCCTCAGGCAATCCACAATCCAAAGGAACTGATGGTCCTCTGTTTATCAAATATACTGCAGTGCTAACTGCATCTGCCCAGAAAGTAGGTGGTAGCCCAGCGTGTAGCCTCATGCTTCTAGCACGCTCATTTATGGTTCTGTTCATACGTTCAGTAACTCCATTTTGCTGTGGTGTCCCAGGAATGGTCTTCTCCATTCTGATTCCCTGAGTTGCACAATACTCCTTGAACCCGCCATCAATATACTCACCACCATTATCAGACCTCAAGCATTTCAACTTCAAGTCTGTTTCATTCTCAACCATGGCTTTCCAATTTTTGAACACATTAAATACATCAGATTTATGTTTCAGAAAATAAACCCATACCTTCCTGCTGTGATCATCAATAAAAGTGACATAGTAGCGAGAACCTCCAAGAGATGCCACTGGGGAAGGTCCCCACACATCAGTGTGTACAAGATCTAGTCTCTCTGACTTCAGTGTTCTACCACTCTTCAAGAAACTGACCTTCTTCTGTTTCCCCATAATACAGCTCTCACACATACTGAGATCAACTGCCTTCAGTTCTGGTAGCTTGCCTCTAGACAGGAGTTCCTTCATGCCCTTCTGACTCATATGGCCAAGCCTGCAATGCCACAAGTCTGCTGTGCTCTCTGCAACGGTAGTGGCAATAGTGTTATTCAAACCAGTAGTCATATAGAGTGTACCAGTTTTCTTACCCCGAGCCAGTACTAGTGCCCCTTTGGTGACCTTCCAGGTGCTGTCTGAGAACACCACTGAGTGGCCACAATCATCAAGTTGCCCAACAGAAATAAGGTTCTTCTTTAACTCAAGGATGAGTCTGACCTTTTGCAAGGTCCATTTGTTCTTGTTAGGGAGTACGATGTCAATGTCTCCCATTCCAATTACATTCAAGGCTTCTCCATCAGCCAAATACACCTTTCCAAAGTCACCCGCAACATAGTTTTGCATTATCTCCCGGTGGGAAGATGTATGGAAAGATGCCCCTGAATCAAGTATCCAGTCATCAACTGGACTATGAACTGCAAGCAATAGTGCATCCTGTAATTCTTCAGTTACCACATTAGCACTATCGTTTTCTGTCTTCTTGGGATTTCTGCAATTCTTCTTTATGTGGCCAGCCTTGCCACAATTCCAACAAATTGCCTGCTGGCCAGGTCTCATCTTGCTCTTGCTCCTGTTCTTTGATTTTGATCTGCCTCTGTATGAGTTCCTGTCTTGTGCTCTTCCCCGAGAGTCAACATTCAGTGCTGAACTCAAAGCTGAGGTCTCACCTGAATCTCTCCTGCGTACCTCCTCAGTCAAAATCAAATCACGAATGTCATCATATTTCAATTTTGACTTACCAACAGAATTGCTAACAGCCATTCTCATGGCTTCCCAACTATTTGGCAGTGATGCCAATAGTATCAATGCACGTATCTCATCATCAAATTCAATTTCAACAGACGACAATTGATTTGTGATAGTATTGAAATCATTCAAGTGCTGTGCAACAGACGTACCATCCGACATCTTTAAATTAAATAGCTTCTTCATCAGATGTACCTTATTATTTGCTGACGGCTTTTCATACATACCTGATAAAGCCGCTATGAGATCCGCAGTTGTCTTCTCTTTGATGACGTTGTGTGCAACGGATCTCGACAGGGTTAAACGAATAACCCCCAGGACCTGTCGGTCCAACAGAGTCCAATCAGCAACTGACATGCTGTCCGGCTTCTTCCCCAACAATGGAAGATGGAGTTTCTTCCCATAGAGGTAATCCTCTATCTGCATTCTCCAATACCCATAATCCGTGCCATCGAACTTCTCGATCCCCGATACTCTCACTTCTTCTCCAGCCATCGTTTTTCTCAGACCCGAACCTTGGCTCTTGATACCAATTGTTGTGAAAACGATGACAATAAAGTGAAAATAAATGCACGAAATTAAACAATCACACACGACACAGTATTTACGTGGTTCGGCAAATTGCCTACGTCCACGGGAGCTGCAGAGGATTTTTATTTCTTGAGGAATCACAATACAATGATGTGGAACGGCTACTGTTCACTCAGACACAGTGCAAGACAAAACAAAAACAATATATATATGTTGTACGGCGGAAACCCTAATTCTGGTGAATTAGCGATGTTCGCTCGAGCGGCGTGTCGAGCGCGCGTCGAGCGAACTTGTTTCCAGCAATTGTTCGAGCCGTGAGTCGAGCAGCTCCTCAAGCGAAGCTCTCTGACTTCCCTCCGCTCGAGCCGTGAGTCGAGCGGTCATCGAGCGAACCTCTCTGTCCCGCAATTGCTCGAGCGGCCTGTCGAGCTTCCTACGAGCGAAGCTCTCTGTCTTGTGTTCGCTCGAGCGGCTAGACCCTTCGCTCGAGCGGCGTGAACCAGACTCCACATACTCAACACTTTCAGCTTCAGAAGATGTGGAGCCAGACACATCAGCCTCTTGAAAATTATGAACAAGGCTGAAATCATATTTCAGTTCTTACAGTGAAGTTGCAGCCGATAGGGCTCCATTTTTGGTTTACAAGTATTAGGGTAATAATGGTAGATTTCATTGTCTCCTCAGAAGCAATTCCTTATGACTTCTGCACTATAAATAGTTACATACTGGATGTAGATTAGTTATAAAATACCATTATATTTAAGCCATTGAACTCGAGCACAGCTAGCTATAATTCATTCTTCCCATAACGGAAGAGCTTCTTGAGAAATTTCTTGTCAAAAATGAAAAGTTCTTTCTGGCTGTAATTTGTGGACAATCTCAGTCATCTGGTTTGATCTGTACCATTCAAATTTTGCTCTATAATTTGGTTAAAATCTTCAAGTGATCCATAGAAGACAAAAAACTTCATATGAACCAACAAATTAATCCACCCTAGCCTTTTATCTTTCTCAGCAAAATAATTCCCATCTTCAAAAGTCCATATATTAAGAATCTTTGGCGAAGTCCATATATCATTGTGTGTACGAGTGTTTAGAGGTCCATATACAAAGAAATGATACCTTGCACCGGATCTATAAATTTTTTAAAAATTCTAATGCGTGTCTTAGGCTATCAATTAGTTTAAATTTGTATTATTGTTTAAGATTTGATCACTGATATCAAATAACTTTTAAGTTTTTATAATTAAGATTAAGAATTCTCTTTTGACTTGCTTTTACGCCATCATCGACTGAGAATGGATAAGAGGCTCGTGAGATTGACGTGAGTGGGTATGGATGACTATATTTCTTAGAGTGACCTCTAGGCGAATATCAATAATCAATATGATAGTATAAAAAAGCATGTAAAAAATAAAAAAGAAAGCAAGTATGCCTGGGTTCTCCAAGCTACGCATGGTTCAGTCATTTCCTAACCTGGGCAACCTAGACACAACCCTGGATATACCTTGGTTGTCCTGGTTCCGTTTTGAGTGGGCGCCCAATCAACCTAGCTATTTATCAATCATTTCAATAATGACTTCTACCATGCTAACATTTAATTAATTTGCTTTGTAATTAACGTTTTAATCAAGCAATATTGCATCAAAATTAAACAAATTGGTTTGTGTTACTTCTCAGAATTGCTGTTATGCAGAGAGCAATGATATATTCTCTCTAATCTTGGCCACCCAATTCAGGCGACCACATGTGTTTTGTTGGGAACGAACCAACTTTATTGAATATTCTATTAAAAAAAAAATCTGATAGGCCGCTACTTTATTACAACATTAATAAGACTTTGTCCCAAGCCAACAAGTAATTTTCAAATCATAGGTTGCACGAGTGAGCTATCTGTATCTTCTCCACCCCAATACGCGTCCTTTGCTCCCAAAATTGCAATGTTTCAATGAGTCATAACCATGTCGGTCTGTTTTTCTTGAGGCTTCTAAGTGGGTGTCAAGACTTATCTTTTTAGTTTAGTTCGCAGTTTTTTTATAACCTGCTACAATTTGTCTTGATTTGTGGGTTACAAGACTTCTTAATGTACTACCATCACTCTCTCCAGCCCCCTCCTTAGGTGTTGCCTCACCTGTCAATATTTTTTGGTACTTATCCAAATGCCCACGTTTATGAAGATTTTTAAAACATGAAAGCAAATAGTTTTGCATTGTTGAATCTCAATCTAAGAATTATTAAACCGGATCGTTGCATAGTCAATTCTCAAAAAAGAGAAATTTATGGGAAATAGCCTAATCCTTACGACCCTTTATTCGTACGTCCTATCTATGAGACTAGTGTGTTGGTTTCTATAGATTAGTATATAAGTTTTTTTTCCATGTTATTGATTGAAATTTGAAGCTCTTGGCTGAATTACACACTCGAGCGAAGAGTAACTCAAATATCTTTGTTTATACGTTAACACCATATATGACATTTATTTGATTAACACTACAACAAAATAGGCATTTTCCCACAAAAATTTTTTCCAAGACAAACTATGGTGGGAAATACTTGGTTGATGTCACAAAGTGGGTTCATGGAAAAAGAATCTACCTGTTGCAGCGACATTCCGACAGATCACTTGAAATGGTTGTAAAAAAGGTCTTTTTCCACAAACATATGTTGCCGCAAAATAAGACCCCACATATTACACGACTTGTAACATGTGCAAACTGCAAACCCATTTCGACGAAAAACACGGCGGGAAATTTCCGTGTGGCATTCCCTCCCTTTCCTCCGATTTCGGCGAGGAAATTTCTTTTCTCCCCAGATCAAATCTACCATAATTTTCCTCTACCTCTTTCATTTCCTTCCATTTCATGAAATCCTCCCGTGATCGACTATTTGCATGTTGGGTCAATTAGGGCTTGGGGGAGATAATTTCGCAAAGAGGAGAGGGTCGACGTACACGAGTTGGAGGGACTCCCATGGCTTGCGTCCACCACATTCAACACCAGAAGACTTGGTGGAGCTTCCAACTTCGCCGACCTCGTGGATTTTCTGGTGGCTGGTTGGACCCTGAGCTCCATTGAAGACAACACATGGTGTGGCGTCACTGCCTGAGAGCACCTCGTGGGTATGAGCACAGGGGTTCATGCAGTTTTCAGTCAGAGTTGTCCACGGACTGGTAGATGTCGTCACCATTCTCGCAGGTTCTCTCTCAGCTCGCACCTGTCACTCTAGAAATGTTATGAACCCACTAGGTAGAACTCACCATTGAAAACTAGCTTACAAGGGAATGGTGTCTAAGGGCTTATAAACCATCAATCAATCCCATACTTAGTTGATATGGGATTGTAACAACCACCACACTCCACAGCCGACGTCCACGACGGTCCCGACTCTCACACGGGCTGGTTGTGCGCTAGGTCTTTTCCTACCTCTGGGCGAACATTGCCATGCCGGCATCACCCCCAGTGCCGCACGATTGCAACTGTTGCAATATGGCCTTAGATGTGGGGTGGCTCTGATACTATTTGTTATGAACCCACTAGGTAGAACTCACCCTTGAAAACTAGCTTACAAGGGAATGGTGCCTAGGGACTTATAAACCATCAACCAATCCAATACTTAGTCGATGTGGGATCATAACAAGAAACCCCAGTCTTTATATTCATGTCCTGGTTTTCAAGGTTCACTTTGGAAAGCAAAATCTCTGATATAGCTCATGCATTGTTTCTCTCGGTGTACACTATTTTCAATATAGATGTCATAAATATAGATGTCATAATCCTTATTTCAGTATATATTCATCTCTAGCTCTCGTACTACAACTATTTTTATAAAGCTTTATTTTAATATCCTTGTTTCACTGTTATATATTTGTAGACAATTTGAACGTTGCAATGGATGCCGACATAGAATTTTCAAATAATGAGTGTGATGAGGTAGAAATTGATAAGGAGATTGGAGGTGATGAAATTATTAAAGAACTTACGGTTGGAATGTAATTTTCATCTGTAGAAGAAGTGCATGCTTATTATATGAAGTATGGTGAGAAGAAGGGGTTTGGGGTATCCAAAAGGAATATTAGACAGGATGACGATAGAACAGTAAGATGGTTTTGTTTGGCATGCGCGCGAGCAGGCACATCGAAGGCAAGACATTTTTGATGCTTTAAGAAGGTTGATGCTCGTGTCGCTAAGAGGCTTGAAATAAATGACGAGGCAGGAATAAGGTTGTCCAAAAATTTTAAGTCTGTGGTTGTTGAGGCAGGGGGTTAGGAGAATGTAACATTCGGAGGGAATGAGTATCGAAACTACATTGACAAAGCACGACGACTTCACCTCTGGGTTGGAGATGGTGTAGCTCTATGTAACTATTTCGAAGATATGCAAAAAAAGATATCCGGAGTTTTACTATAAGATTGACGTTGACAATGAGATGCGGTTAAAGAATGTGTTTTGGGCAGACGCCCGGAGTAGAACTGTGTACGAATCATTCGGGGATATCTTATGGAATCGAAACTTCAAACTTTTCAACTGGCAACAAAGTTTTTTGGCATAATTTTGGATTGGCTGGGACTATCCTATGCGAAATACTATAATGATTGATCTCGGATTATTATTCCTAAATTATAATTTTAATTGTTATTATATATCTTAAGACATTGTTAATTGGCACCTCCCCATAATTTTAATTCTTATTATATAATTGTTATATATAATTTCAAAGATTATTATATAATTTTAATTATTGTCATTCCCAAAATATAATTTTAATTTTTATACTTAATAGAGTGATATATTTATTTATATAGACAATAAGTATATAGTAGTTAATAATAGTTATTTATTATTATCATTCCCAAGGGTTTATTAATAATAGTTATTTATATGTATATTATAATTTATATATAGTTAAGTTATAAACTTTTTTTTCTTTTTTTTTTAAATTAAGTTTTATACTCATCTTATTCCTAAAGTATCATTTTAATTGTTATACTTAATAACTATAATTAATAATTACTAATTTTAATTATTATTCCTAAAGTTGTATCATTTTAATTGTTATACTTAATTGAGTGAGTTATTTATATTTAATAAGTAATTATTAATTACTTAGTTATTGTATGTATATATTATACTTTATATATAGTTAAATTATATACTTTTTTTTCTTCTTTTTAAAATTAAGTTTTATACTATAGTTATAATTTGAATAATAATCATATTCTAACTAAATTAGTATGAATATATTATATATACTTATTAAATGTTAAATATTAAGTCTCATATTAAATGAATATTAAATGTTTTTAATCTTTACTTAAATCTAACCATATAAAAATATTCAATAAAAATTCACAAACAATAATCACAATATTTCAAATCCATATCACAACAACAACAACAATATTCCCACAACAATATTTCTACACGAAAAAAACCGGGGCACGGTTCTCTCTCTAGGAAAACCCTCCCCCTTCTCTCTAAAGTTTCCCAAAACTCCAGATCTTTTGAAAAGGGGTGGGAGCTTCGGCTCCTCACCCCCTACCCTTTTCCTTTTCTTCTCTGTCTTTTTATTTTTGTGTAGTGTTTTTTGTTTTGTTTTTGTGTTTTTAGGCCGAATAAGGGAGGATTGTCGTTCGAGTCTTTCCAGCCATCACATCTCTACACGCGCCCCACCGGCATGACGCCCAACCGCCGATCTTCAAGACCTCCATCGGAGTGGAGTGTAGCCCGCACGCGAGGGACGAAGTTCCGGACAACGTTGGCGAGTGGCCTTCACGCGCCACCGAGGTGCCCTCTCCCGACACCACGCTCGATTTATGTGCAACCTCTGACTCCGGGACTTCCAAGTCTGACCGTCGGCTTTCCTCCCAGCGTGAACAGTTTCTGCACGAGCTAATGTCGATCATTATGTATTGTTCATACATTTTTATTTTTTGTTTCTTTCTTGTTGTCCATTTCAGTGCTTTGTAGTTGGTTTGTTTCTGGTTTTTGGTGTTGTTTTTTTTTACCCAAGTGAGGTTTGGGCCTTTGGATCAGACGTAATCCGGGGCAAGAGTTTTTCGAGAGTGGTGGGCGATGCTACGGCCGGTGATTGTACAACCGGGCTGTTGTGGTCCGTACAAAAGCTGGGTGCTCGTTCCACCAGGGCTCGAGATGACGATGCTTGCGGTGGGCGTGTCGTCTGGGGCCTCACCAGTGCTTGTGGTCTTGTAGTTGTTTTTGTGGTTATTTGTAGTTATTTGTTAGTTTTAGTTTTTAATAAATAGGATTAGGCTATTGGATTTGATGTCCATAGCAGTGTCCCGTACTCTTCTTCCCTGAGAGGATAGAGAGGGCCTTTAAGTTCTGTTTTTACAGAGTGCTTTCTCTATTATGAGAGAGTTTGATTAGAAGTTAAGACAATGTCCGTCACAAAAGAATTTGTGTGTGGGGAAGCTCCAGAGCTGTTGCGTTAGCTGGTTTATAGACTGGATTTTCTATTATTAGATTTTCTTGTACCGATAAGTCACATTTGTAACTTCGGTTCTATAATGAAATGAGTATGTTTCTATAAAAAAAAATAATAATAATATTTATACACATATCAATTCATCAATGAATACCATAAACTAACAAACATTACAAACAATAATCAGAATATTTCAAGAGTAAGTATAAAATTACAACAACATGTATAAACATATTCCTCAAAAGATAACTAGCACTCACAAATTCTTCAAAGCCAAAAAGTATTATATCAAGATTTTCACATAAATCCAAAACGTAAACACAAACTATTTCGAACCATGTAAACATATTCAAACAAAATTCATAAACAATAATCATATTATTTCAAATCTATATCACAACATATTTACAATATTCTCACAACAATATTTCTACACATTAATTCATCAATAATACCATAAACTCACAAAGTATTCACAAAATATACAAACAATAATCACAATATTTCAAGAGTAAGCATAAAATGTATAAACATATTGTTAAAGTTTATAAATATACCTAGTACTCACAATATCCTCTTAGAAATCAAAAGTTTCTAATTTGCCAAAACAACAATCCTTCAAAAAAATACAACACTAACTTATTAGAAATATATATAACAAAAACATAAGACAAATATAATAAAATTCAAGAAAATACAAAAGAAAAATAAATTTTTCTTACCAAAACTCAACTCAACTCTCACACTAACACACTCTCTCTCTCTCTCTAACACACGTCCCTCTCTCACTCAACTCTCTCTCTCTCTAACCCTTTCTCCCTCTAACCCACATCCCTCTCTCACTCTAAACCTCTCACTCTCTAACCCAGGAAGAGTACTCTCTCTCACGTCTCTCTCTTGTGCACACGAGAGAAGCAGCAGAAATGAGACTGATGCCTCCCATGCGTGTATTCATTCAAAGTCAAAATTTTTAGATATAACATTCGAACGTTTAAGTTATACGTTCGAACATTATATTATCCCGCCCAACTTTTAGATGATGTTCGAACGTTAAAAAATACGGATAAATTTTCTATAGAAAACGTTCGGACGTTTTCTATACACGTTAGAACGTATCTTCCAATGACAACGCCAAAAATCTAGCGGGAAATTTTTCACACTTTTATTTTCATGTTCGAACGTTAAGAATTTTGGCATTCGAACATTTATAAGATCCCAATGATTTTCATCAACTAACGTTTAAACGTAAAATGTTAATGTCCGAACGTTCAGATCATCACAGAGACACCTAAATCGAGCGCCAAATTTTTCCCACTTTTATTTTTATGTTTGAAAGATGAAAGATTTATGTTCAAACGTTTACCATAACGTTCAAACGTAAATTTTTATGTTCGAACGTTTCAGATCATCACAGAGGTGCCTAAATCGAGCAAAAAATTTCTCCATTTTTCTTCTCCTGTTCGAACGTATTATAATTGTACGTTCAAACATGAAAATGAGACTTTCATAAACCTCCATTAACGTTCAAACATTCAAATTAAACGTTCAAAGGTGGAAAGATCATCACAGATATGATGAAATCCAGCGGGAATATATTATTAATTACTTTTATTCTATTGTTACTATTTGTTAATATAATAGTTATATATATGTATTTTTTTCTAGATACTCATAATATTTCTCTTCAATATAATCTCTTTTTTTTAAGTTGAGAAAAATACTAACTTTTTATCACTATTTTCTTCTGTCATATAATCTGCTTGTATTTTTAGGATTATGAGATGTGTATACCAAGGTGAGTAATCTGGACAATATATAGTAAACTATATAATATATAGTATACTATATTATATACTATATTATAGTATGGTATATATACTATAATTTATATATATATACACTATGATAACATAATACTTTAAATGAAAGCATAATAATATAGTATATATACTATACTATACTATATATATGAATCAATGATATATAATAAATAAAACTAACAATAAAACTTATATATATAATTCATTATATATATAAAGTACTATATAATATATATAGTATAGTATAGTGTATATATATACTATACTATATAAAATTCAAAAGAACTTTTCCACTTTGGTTTGTCCAATGGTGGAACCAATATGGATTAATTCCGGAAAATCTACCTGGTGAGCTCTTTAATGCTTACCAACATTTTTCACAAATCATTGGCCCAACTTTGGATCAACACTCCAAAAAATTTCACCATTGCTTGCACTTCTGCCAAAGATACCACTTACCATGGATCTTTAAATGGAATTACGAAAGAAATGGTGACGTCATGACAAGAGTTTATTTCACCAAATGGTGGGATAAATTTGTAAATTCAGAAAAGATTGTTGAGTTAATGATCAAGGATTTTCCACAAACTGCACCTAATCTGCAGGATAAAACAGAATTTCCAAAGATCAAGGTTGAATCATCCAATGCTCCTGAATACCCCTTGATTCAGGCCCCTGCTTCATCAACAAAATCCGGGGGAGTAAAGGACAGTTCATCCTCAAAATCTTCTAAGTCCAAAAAGAAGACTGACATTTTTGATGGACTTAATAAAAATGATTTAATCAACATATTAAAAGAATCACTATCAAAGTCTCAAGATAAATCTGAAGAAGAAAATTCAGACACTACATCAAAAGCTTCCTACAGCAATATTTTCGGTAACTCTGGATTCTACACAGACGAAGAATAATTGCTAAACAGACAAGAAAGGACCCAATAACAGGCCATTTTTGTCCAGACTACTACTTGAGTTCAAAGAAGACCCACTGACCGGCCTTCTTTACTAATTTGTCGTTTTGTGCCAAAAGCAGCATCAGCCGCCAGACACAATGATGATACTCGTGATAAAACAGTACTAACGCTGTTCACTCACGGTTTTCTTTTTCTTTTACTTTACCCGTGCCTAAACAGTAATAACAATTGTTCATTCAAGGATTCCTTTTGTAAACAGGAACTCCTTGCTCTATAAAAGGAGAACCTCATTTCTTTTCTAGGCAGAGATTTCATTACAGAAAAACGTTGTAAGTTTCTGCCTACCTTCTCTCAAACTATCCAAGAGCAAATATCGCTCTACCTTGTGCCATAAACTTTGTAATTATTTTAAAGTTTATGAATATGTTTATGTTTATTTCTTTGTCCATTTTATTTTACATATCATACATGCATATGGTCGGTTTTACCGCCTGCCTTTAATTGTGCATACTAATTTGTGCATCTTTTCCTCATTTCCTTCTCCCTTCCGCTCTAATTGGTATCAGAGTCATTCTGGTATCTAATTGTTGCACATTAATCTTCCATTTTCTATCTTATTTTGATCATCCTCTATCGGGTGCGGGAGTTTCTGCACTAGGTGGTTCAGTGTCGGGTCTGAGTATCTGAAGGAACTTTTGTAAGTCCCAATTTCAGCCGGGATAGGCGTCCAGGGCATGGATAGGTTCTCTAAGTGACCTCATACACGGTAAAGTTCGCAGCCTCTTCGAGATGCAACCTTCCCTGTAGATTAGGATCAAAACCATTTAGGATGTGGAGGAGTAATTCCTCAATTAGTTCCAGGTCGGCCCTGCCTCCTGACATAATCAATGAAGAAGATTGCTCTTTTGGAGAAGAGCTATCTCCTGATCTAGGATCGTGGAAGATCCCAGATATTAATCCATCTTGTTTTGCATATCATTCATGCATATGGTCAGTTCTACCGCCTGCCTTTATGTAACAAAGATGATATTTTTCATGGGATTTAGATATACTATAGGTTTGTTCAACTGTTCGAACATTTAATGTTTTTAAAAAAGTATTTTTTAACCAAGTGGTTTGGTAAATAGAATATGGTTTTATATCTGGGATCTTCCACGATCCTAGATCAGGAGATAGCTCTTCTCCAAAAGAACAATATTCTTCATTGATAATATCAGGAGGCAGGACCGACCTGGAACTAATTGAGGAATTACTCCTCCACATCCTAAATGGTTTTGATCCTAATCTACAGGGAAGGTTGCATCTCGAAGAGGCTGTTAACTTTACCGTGTATGAGGTCACTTAGGGAACCTATCCATGCCCTGGACGCCTACCCCGGCTGAAATTGGGACTTACAAAGGTTCCTTCAGATACTCAGACCCGACACTGAACCACCTAGTGCAGAAACTCCCGCACTCGGTAGAGGATGATCAAAATAAGATAGAAAATGGAAGATTAATGTGCAACAATTAGATACCAGAATGTCTCTGATACCAAAGGGTGAGCGGAACAAAGAATATAAGATGCACAATTAAAATATGCATTCAAGAGGGATATAAATATATTCATATAGGTTCTGTCCAGATTGCTGCCAAACCTTTAACAAGGTTAGGCATCAATGCTTCTGTTCTTTTTTGCTTAAGAGATGGCAGATTCCTTAAATTTGAGGATAGCATTCTCGGAATGGTCCAATCTTCTTTATCAGAAGGACCAGTCCATTTTGATTGTTTTCCAAACATAACGTTGTCTCTAACAGACGACTATATTATGAAATGTTTAATTTTAAATATTTTGACTTCTGGATATCACATGATTGAAGGAAGCAAACCACTTGCTTTAATTTTCAGGATTTATTATCGTCTTTTAAAAACGAATTTAGATCCAAAAGTCATTGCAAAACCTTCTGGAAAGCATACTCTCCTGATCCAGAGTAGCTCTTCAGATGTGGATATCAAAGTTCCAAAAAGAATTTATTGGGATGAAATAACTCTTCCCAATGAATGGATCTTGGAACAAGAAATACCTATGCCTCCTAAGAATATTGCTACGGGTGCTGATGTTGACATCATCTAGCAATATATTGATGGAACTGTTAAAATTTCTTTTGAAAAATCTGAAACCTCAAGTAGAAGAAGAAATTCTTTTGCTGGTTCCAGATCTAGTTTTGTTGATCCTGTTCGAAACAATCCAAGAAATGATATCAAACTTCATCAATTTCTTGAAGATTCAGTAAGAACAGTTCAACCTACAAAACCTGCTTTAAAAATGAAAGGACTTTCTACATCCTCTCAAGTTACTTCTGCTTTTTATACTGCACAAGGAACAGCTGGTTCTTCAAAAAATCAGGACATAAATGATGAAGCAGACAAAGAAGATACTTCTTCTATGTCACCAACAGCTTCAGATATGCAAGCCCATGTTCATCACAGTTTAAATGTTTTGAACAAACCTTTTGAAATTGATCTACCTGCTTTATTAAAAGATTTTGCTTCCTCTGAAAACAAACAAAGGCGAAGAGCCTATGTTGCAAAATTTTCAGATTTCGAAAAACAGCGTGTTAAACGCAAAATGGAAGGAAGAGATGAATAAGCTCCAATAGCATATTTCTCTTCTAGACTTTGCTGAAAACACTTATGTTTCTAAAAATACTTTAAATGTTGTTAAAAATGATTTTGTCCAAGAAGAAGGAAGAACTGTCATTCAAGTCAGTCATCCTCCTTTGCAGACTATTGTTATTCCTGTTCAGGGAAAAGAAGTAATTGCTTCTCCTTTCAAACTTTCTGACACTGTTTCAAAAGATCCAGAAAAAGACAAGATTCTGAAAGAAGCAAAAAAGATTATTTCTCAAAATAATTTTACGAATCTTGCTCTTCATACGATCGGAGAACAGTTAGATCGGATCGAAGAAAATGTTAAAAAACCCATTTTTACTCCAAACCCTGTTTTTAAAACTGAACATCCTTTGAACCTCTTCAAGGATCAGCCGAAGAAAATGATTGAAAAACCTTTGATCATTTTACCCGAAGAACGGTCTAAAATAAATTTTCAAAACACTCAGACCAAAACTTTGGAAAAAATTGATCAAATGATTGCTGACCTAAAGAAAGATCAACCTTCTACTAGTACTCTTAACAGTAATGGTAATGGAGTTGTTCTTGAAGAAACTTCAGAAGAATCTTCTAACGATGAATCTTCTGAAGATAAGGATATTGATTTAATTGAAAAAAATTTTCAAAACCTGGAAATTGCCAGATTTTCTTCAAAAGGACCCAAGCCAATGAGTCTAACGAAGAACTGGTACTCCAGACCAACACCTCCTGATTTGCAGTTTGAAGAAAAGGTTTTCCAAAACCAATCTTCTTACTCAGCTGACAAAGTTTACGAATGGAATATTGATGGATTTTCAGAACAGGAAATCATCAATACCATGAGTAAAATGTATATGGTTGCAAATGCTTATGTCAACAATAACATTAGACAACCAGACATTGTCAGGATTTTAACACAAGGTTTTACTGGTGTTTTAAGAAATTGGTGGGATAAGTATCTCACCAATGATACTAGAGAAACCATTCAACATGCGGTAAAACGCAATGAAGATGGATCTCCTATTTTTTATGAAACTATTGGGATGGCACATCCTGATGGTGTTAATACTTTGATTTACACTATTTTAAAACACTTTATTGGCACACCATCTAATATAACTAGCCGCGTCAGCGACCAGTTGAATAATCTAAGATGTCGCCAGATGTCTGATTATAGATGGTACCAAGATGTTTTTATTTCTCGAGTAATGCTTCGTGATGATAGTCAGAAGCCTTACTGGAAAGAAAAATTCATTGATGGATTACCTCGTCTATTTGCTTACAAGGTCAAAGAAGAACTTATTGATGCCTCTGGATTACTTAACTATGAAAATTACACTTATGGTGATATTTTCAGTATTGTTAAGAAACTTGGTATTAGTATGTGTCATGATCAAAGAATGCTTCGAGAACAGATGAGAAATAGTAAGAAGGCCAAATACGAAATGGGCACATTCTATGAACCATTCGGTCTTCCTAGTATTGCTCCATCTAGAAGGAAGTACAAAACTATTAAACCTCATGGTGGTTTCAGGAGAAAACCTCGTGATGAATTTTATAAAAAATCATACAAAAAACCCCTTTTTAAATCGTTTTCTAAGAAAAAGAAGCCTAAAGATATTTCTTCTGGAAAATGTTTTGAGTGCGGCAAGACTGGGCATTTTGCTGATAAATGTCCCAAGAAAGCCAAAACTCTTAAAAAGAAGCTTAGCCAGATGGATATTAATCACCATGATAAAGAAGAGCTATTTCGACTCCTAGAAATAGAATCGTCTTCATCATCGGATATTCTTGAAATCAGTTCTAGTGATTCTGAATATCACTCTGAAGCTGAGAATCATGAACCATCTGATCTAAAGCTGGGTTGCAATTGTAATTCCACTTGTTGCAAGCCTCCAGATAAGACAATCAATGTCTTAACTAAGGCTGAAGAATAAGAAAATCTTTTGCTAACCTTGATTTCTCAAATTACTAATCCTGAGCTTAAGGAAGAATATCTTCTCAAGCTGAAGAAGGTAATGGTTCGTAAAGATCCAGAACCCTCTAACCAAAGGATTAATTTTCAAGAAACCTTGGAAAGATTTTCAAAGAAAAAACCCAAGGATATTTCTGTTTCTGATTTACAGTTTGAAATAAATTCTGTCAAAAAGGAAATTGTAGATCTCAGATCTGAAATAAATAACCTCAAATCTGAGAACGAAGTTTTAAGACAAGAATTTTTATTAATCAAGATTGACAAACAACTTGATCAAGATATTCCTTCTGACAATGAGCAAACTGAGGCTGGTTCTAGTCAACAGGATCTACCTGCCGACAACCAGATTTGTTTAATTCGTCATACCATTCCTCCTAAATGGTTTTCTCGAGTTAATATTATTGTTGCTCATGATTTTCAATTTTCTGTCATTGCTATGATTGATTCCGGATCAGACTTGAATTGTATTCAAGAAGGACTCATTCCTAGCAAATATTTTGAAAAATCCACTGAAAGATTATTCTCGGCAAATGGATCAAAGATGACCATTAATTATGAGCTCAATAATGCTCATGTTTGCCAAGATAATGTTTGCTTTCGAATTCCCTCTGTTTTAGTCAAAAACATGTCTGACAAAGTAATTTTGGGAATTCCTTTTATTTCTTCTTTATACCCCTTCATGACTGAAAAAGACGGTATCACTACCGACCCTTTTGGTCAAAAGGTTAAATTTCATTTTGCTTCCCGTTTTGAAATAAACTCGGATAAAAGCAAAAAATCCTTGTTTTTAGCCAAAGAAAAACATTTGTATTTCCTCCAACAGGAAATCAAATACAAAAAGATTTCAGAACAGCTATCCTCTTCTTTGTTAATTTCGAAAATTGACGATTTTAACAGATGTCTCATAACAGATGTTTGTTCTGATTTACCCAATGCTTTTTGGTATAGGAAGAAACACATAGTTTCTCTCCCATACGTAAAAAATTTTGATGAAAGAAATATTCCAACAAAAGCCACCTCTGTTCAAATGAACAGACAGACTTTGGAATATTGCAAAAAAGAAATTTCTGAATTAAAACAAAAAGGCATCATTAGAGACAGCAAGTCTCCCTGGTCTTATCCAGCCTTTTATGTTCAGAAAAATGCAGAACTAGAGAGAGGAACCCCTCGTCTAGTCATCAACTACAAACCCTTGAATAAAGTTTTAGAGTGGATTAGGTACCCTATTCCCAATAAGAACGACTTAATTCATAGGTTGAGTGATGCAGTGGTCTTTTCCAAGTTTGACCTAAAGTCAGGTTTTTGGCAAATCCAAATAGCCGAGTCAGATAGGTATAAGACTGCTTTTGTTACCCCTTTTGGTCATTTTGAGTGGAACGTCATGCCTTTCGGCCTTAAGAACGCTCCCAGTGAATTCTAAAACATCATGAACGATATTTTCAATTCGTTCTTTGCTTTTACCATTGTCTATATTGATGATGTTCTTGTTTTTTCTAAATCTATTGATGAATATTGGAAACATTTGAACTCGTTTCTTGACATCATTAGATTCAATGGTCTTGTTGTTTCAGCAACAAAAATTAAATTGTTTCAAACCAAGATTAGATTCATTAGTTATGACATCTCTGAAGGCAAAATCAGGCCTATCCAAAGAGCCATCGAATTTGCTGACAAATTTCCTGATGTCATTCTTGATAAAAAACAATTGCAGAGATTTTTAGGTCTCTCAATTACGTAGCTGATTTCTACAAGGATATGAGGAAACAATGTCGTCCTTTGTTTAAATGACTCATTTCTAATCCTCCTCCTTGGACAGAAATCCATACAAATTTAGTAAGGAAAATCAAAACACATGTCAAAACTCTTCCGTGCCTTGGTATCCCTACTTCTGATTCTTTTAAAATCGTCCAGACAGATGCCTCAGACATTGATTATGTCAGGAGGCAGGGCCGACCTGGAACTAATTGAGGAATTACTCCTCCACATCCTAAATGGTTTTGATCCTAATCTACAAGGAAGGTTGCATCTCGAAGAGGCTGCGAACTTTACCGTGTATGAGGTCACTTAGAGAACCTATCCATGCCCTGGACGCCTACCCTGGCTGAAATTGGGACTTACAAAGGTTCCTTCAGATACTCAGACCCGACACTGAACCACCTAGTGCAGAAACTCCCGCACCCGGTAGAGGATGATCAAAATAAGATAGAAAATGGAAGATTAATGTGCAACAATTAGATACCAGAATGGCTCTGATACCAATTAGAGCGGAAGGGAGAAGGAAATGAGGAAAAGATGCACAAATTAGTATGGACAATTAAAGGCAGGCGGTAGAACCGACCATATGCATGAATGATATGCAAAATAAGATGGATTTATATATAGTATAGTATTATATATATAATACTATATATATAATACACCATATATATCCTAAACTTATAATTATATATATACACTATATATATAATGCACTATATATATACTATATAATAATGATTTTCTGGAATCATATCATCTGATGGTTATAATTTGTATGACTTTCAACTTCATCCAAATATATGACTTTCAATGGACACCTATATCAATGTCTGAAGATACGTACGGCCCACTTCATAGCCACAAACGTAACAACTGAAAGTACGCAACTACAACGTGATCACCGAGCTAGCTAGCTAGTCTGTCCTCTATATATTTATTACTTGTAACACAATCATGGAGGATGTTTGAACATTACTTTGAAAACAAAAGGGATCGATCCTCCCACTAAAACTACCTTGCTATTTACTGATCCAATGACCAGCCTCGTTTTTTATCTCCCTCGATATGAAAAAAGTATTATTCTTTATATATAGTTAAGTTATATATATAAATCTTTTAGCTGTACATTAAATGTTTTTAATCGTTACTTAAATTAAGATCCTAAACTTATAATTTTCTTGTTAAACATATTCAATAAAAATTCAAAAACAATAATCACAATATTTCAAATCCATATCACAACAATAACAATATTCTCACAACAATATTTCTACACATATTAATACATCAATGAATACCATAAACTCACAAACTATTTACAAAATTCATAAACAATAATCACAATTATTTCAAAAGTAAGCATAAAATCACAACAACATATATAAACATATTGTTAAACTTGAAGAAATATAACTAGCACTCACAAATTCAAGAAAAACAAATTAATCTAGTTGTCATTCATTAGAGAGAGTAATTTAGCCCCAATTAATCTATTTAGGAATTTGTACACTATAATTTTGGGTACTAGTTGTAATAAATAAAGTATATCGTTTTAAGCTAGTAATAAGAGTTTGTGGTTATAATGTTTTTTTGATTAGTTTATAATGGATCATATATATTATATATTATATTATAATATATAATATAATATAATATAATATTAGATATATACTATACTATATGTATAGTACAGTATATATATAATATACTATAGAATACATTATATATATATATATTAATATACAATATATATAGATACTATAATATACTATATATATTATAATATAATATAATATATAGTGTGCTATATGTTATAGTATACATTATAATATATAACATATATTAATAATATAATATATTATAATCAATATTTTGGAAAATAAATCAATAAACGTTCGAACGTACTAAGAATTGCATTCAAACGTTTCATGTATAAAGCCCAAAACAGAACGGCGAAACGTCATTTTCACTGTTACTAACTTTGTTCCCGTTTGCACGCCGCCACTCCTCCGTCGCCGCCGCCGTCAAACTCCACCACAACCGTTACTAAAAGGTATGAATTCATCTTTTAATCAAATAATATGCATTTTATTTGAGATTTTGATTTGGTTTTGTTTAAAACGGGTCAAGTAGTGGCCGGATGTTAACTCCATTTTCCTACCACCACGGCTTGCCATTGGCCAAATAGTCACCGTAAAAAAGTTTCTTGAAGTGTATACTTCATTTCTACGGTGGCATTTCGGCATTTAGAACCTTGTAGATTGATTTTGGAGATTTCAATAATGGCTGAGTCGACTCAGTCATTCTGTGTCGTAACGTTTGAACGTTTCACCAAAATATTCGAACATACGAAGTTTCAATTACATAGTCGTTGAGGCTTCTACTTTCAAACGTGTATTGTTTTACATTCGGGTATTATTTTTACGTAAAATTTACGTTCGGACGTTTACTTATAACGTCCGAACGTACTACTTTTTAAATTTATTTCTGTCTCAACGTTCGGAAGTGAATCCTTTACGTTCAAACGTATAGCATAACCGTCCGAATGTACGATATTTAAGTTTATTTATTGCTTACGTTCGAACAAATTTGTTATATGTTCGCACGTATGTGTTTTACGTGTGAACGTAAAGGATACACATCCGAACGTTTCATATAAACGTTCGAACGTTCATTTTACTATGTTCGAACGTTAATGCAGAGCAGCTTAAAATTAACACAAAAAATTCATCAATGTAAATAATTTTTTTTCCTTTTCTATTTTCAGGATATGGCCCATCCTCTGCATACTAGGAAATGAGGGAGGGAAAGAGCCACTCAGGACACTGCTCGTATCGGGGCTCGTACTGTTATGGTAGAGCAAGAGGTCCTGATTAATGAGTTCGACGAACTCATATCGTAGTAGACGAACGTAACTGATGTTTTCCTTAGTAGAGGCTGGGAAATATCTGTATATTAAGGGGAAAAGAATACCCCCAATGGTTCAAGAGGTCTATATGGGGATGTGTGACATGCCTCAGGACGCATCCTCTCACATCGTGACTGTATGTGGTGTTTCCATTGAGATTTCACCATATGTCATTGCCGAGCACCTCGACATTCTTCAAGGAGTTGAGACATCTGCACACACTACACCCCGTGAGGATGTAGGCACTTCTGCATTATCTACAGGCCTCCCATTTGGGCCAGCATCAACTAGAGATGCAGACCGGTCAGACGCCGAGGATACTGGCCTCGAGGCTTGGGATGATGACCGAGACGAGGATTTTTACATCCTCACCGGGAGGGACCACATGTAGATCGAGAGGAAAAACGCCTTCAACCAGAATCATCTGCTGCCTTTCTTCCGCATGTTGCACCTTATTGTTGCAACAAACGTGGATCCTGTGGCACATAAAACCACATTTAGTCAGCTTTGGGCACAGTTTTTTATACTAGTGTCATGTGGAGATCCCATAGATTTGTCACTGCACATCTTTGAGTGGATCCGTTACGAGGCAAGCATCGTCTCCACGGATAATCTCCCATACAGTGTCCTGATCAGTCGGCTATTACTTGCACGGGGAGTGCCAACCCAGCCAGAGGAGCGGGTGAAAGATTAGATGAGCCCCCTCGACATGACCACGCATCAACGTAGCATTGGACAGGTGAGGGGATGTCAGCCACCCCTGTAGAGGATCGAGTTCCTCTGACGCAGCCTGAGCTAGGTCATGTGGGGAGTAGTAGTCAGCAGACGCCAAGTACATCTGCGAGAGATGCGCAGTCTGCTTGGGTTGATGCGGTGATCTCACAGCTGACTATACATATCGATCGATCGTTCGTGGCTATAGAGGCATCTGTCGCCGAGATCACCCATCGTGTAGGTATCCTTAACGACAAGGTTGATACCTTGACTGAAGAGGTATGTAGTTCAACTTTGGCGGACAACGTTATCATCTTAGTGTTGTTAACTATCATATTTTGTATTTTACTTTTAATATTTGTAAAGAAAAATATTATTGAATATTTCTATCGTTTTTTAATTTCAATTCTCAATTTTCTTTCATATTAGATTTTTCAACTTTAATACTAAATCATTTCACTTCAAATATATATAAACATAAATATATATATATTTATATATTATAAATTGTGTATATATAAATATATACAAGTCAATTTTTTAGACTTGTTCACAAATTATGCATTATAAAAACCACATAATTTTTAAATTAGAGTCATATTTAATTTAAATTTATAATTAACGTTCGAACGTTAGTAATTAACGTTCGAATATTGGCGCAAAACATTTTACGTTCGAACTTTAATTACTAACGTTCGAACGTTGGTGCCAAAACATTTCACGTTCACACGTAAGTAGCCACAATGTTTGAACGTATATGTGATGTTCAAATGTAAATTTCTCATACGTTGAAACGTTAAAAAAATCTCATCTGTCTTTAGTGACAGTTTCCAGAAACCGTCACAGAAAAGGCTTTTTAGTGACGATTTGGGGACTGTCACATTTTTTCAACCGTCACTAAAAAGCAATTGTGATGTAGTGATAGGAGTTTTTGGGAATACCTTCAGTGTGTGGAATTTGATGGATGGCAGCACATTTGTTGGTGATATTGTTCATGCAAATGATGTGGACTGCTATCCGCCCATGTCTGAGCAATTCGGACCCTTCAATATTTTATTTATTCTCCCATAGATTTACTCCAACAGTAACAATTTCAAACAAAAAGCAACATATAGGTGTTCATGCCAAATAAATGGAATAATCTGGTTTCCATTAATTAAACAATTTAAAAATTCAAGATATGATTTGAAATTTTCAAACAGAAAATATTTTTGGATCAATGTGTAATTAAGCTATTTATCGATGAACTTGACAAGATCTAAGTGATGAAAGAGTGGATAAGGGAGAAAAATGGCTCAATAACTACAAGTAATAAAGGGAAAATTTGGTGTCGTGCTTAGGAGGAGAAAGAAGGAAGAGGAATGAACAATTAAGGAACACGAGCGAATTGAACATGTCTTTTAAAGGTAATGAAATGAATGTTTTAATGTATAGAGCTAAGTGATGGACATGATTGAAGGAATTATAGTATTAATGGACTGGGCAGATTACAATGCTGAGTAAGTAGAACTGGCAGTGCACCAACTGTTGCCCCTGACTGAAATGGATTCCCACCAGTGGTCATAGGCAGAATCCGGGTCCAAAAGACCACTAACACTAACACACAAGGTATAACAGTGTGTATCGACCAATAGAAAGTAATAATAATTAATTGAATATTATGAAATTGTTTAGTTTCTTTATGGATGAAAATACAAGGTATGGAAAATATTTTTAAAGAAAAAAGTAAAAACCCCTCCTTGTAATATTTTCAAAGAAAAAAAAATATTTTATATAAAGTATGTAGATGAATGATAAATGCATAAATAAAAACTTATGTTAGTATATTTTTACAATATGAAGTAATGTTTACTGAATATTCGACTCATTTTATTTTTATGTATACCCCCTCTAATGAGTGAAATAGGGACGAAGTATTAACACATACATGGTCCAAGAAAATGAGTCAAAAGGCTAAGCACATTTTTTGTAACATATGAAATCAAATTTCGTAAAATGACTTTATATTTTAATTTGATGAATTTTGTTGCGTACTCTCTTTTAAATTTATAAAGCATGTTCAATTTTTAACTATAGAATCTTTTATATCCTAAGGAAGATTGGGGAAGAAAAGAAAAAGTTTTAAAAAGTCCATAATCCCCGTTTAAACTAATTCTTAAATCTCACCATAAGGGCGGGTGTTACATTATCAATCTTATTTAGATCTCTCAATCAATTATCTCTCATACATAAAATAAATTAAAACATTTTTTCCAAAAGATTATTACAAAATTTAAATGGTAGGAGTGTTATATAACGTCACCATCTTACTAACATAGTACATCGCTCATAACATCTAGTTTATGCCCCTGACTATTTAATCTCACTAGTTCAGTGGTCCTTAATCCATCACGAGTTTATAACTCAAAGAAACTCTTGACCTCACATTATATAATATGTTCATGATTATATCGAATCATGAGCATATGCTTAACGAGATTGTATCATTCATGACCTTAAGAAAATATACTAAAGGAACAACATCAAGTTTTCATCTCATGACATAGTTCCAAGTTCAAGGGCACAGGAAAAGATCATCTATTGATGCATTAGAGCTCACATAATGATGAAGTAGGACTCATCCAATCACTCCCTTATATGGTCGTCTATGGAACATACATTAAGAAATGTATGTTATGGCAAAACTTCCACTCAATTATGTTTGTAACATTCAAACGCCGTAGTTATCTTTAGTCTAATTGCCATAAAGGCATCCTGACTTGAGTTTTTTAGCACAATTACTATCCAATGTATGCCTAAATTTTGCGTATAATAATGTACATATAGGTAGTGTTAGTTTAGGGCAATGAGTCCAAATCAAACCTAATTTGCTGGACACGTAATTTTTTGGTCAAGCCAATGTTGCTCGCGCATTGAGTGATTTGATTGCTTAAATTTTGCTCAAGTATCACCGGAACAATCAAGTAATCTCTTTATAAGAAGTTGGCTCGAGTGCATATCGAGTGAGATGTTAAGTGAAGCCAAGCCAACTTTGTATGATAATCGCTCAAGCAGTTTTCGAGCATATGCCGAGCCATGATTACCATATTGTATTGTTTCCTCATATCTTATTCATGTAATTTTCTAGTTTAGGTTTTGTCACATGAATGCACCATTAATGTATATTCTATGTCAATAGTTTATTAGGGATGGTATGATAATTTTCAGCAATGTTAAATGAGTATTGCTAAATCCACAAAACAATTTCATAAATTGACTTGACTTCATCTAATCCATTAGATTTACAATAAAAGTGATTTTATAATCTGATAAACCACATCAAATCACGTCAGTTTGTAGGAATGATTTTGTGTAATTCTTTTGTGGCTATAATATTTCCCATGTTAGATTGCTCAATTTTTCTGCTGCACGTTACTTGATTTGGTTGCTTCACACTCATTTTGAAAGCAAGGATATTATTGGACAGTTAAGTGAAGGAAAAGAAAAGTGATAGTATGACTCTTAAATATGTCCGCTCGTGCATTTTAATTTTTTTAATGGTTAAGGAAATTATTGTTAGTAAATTTACATTTTTTATTTTTTTAATGATTAAGGATATTTAAAAAATATTTAAAAGAAAAAAGACAAAAAATATGTTTGTACTAGTTTGCATATTAGAGTGCACATCTAGCATTGTCCGAAGGAAAAAGTGGTATAACAATTAATAGAAGTAATAACTTGATAGACTTATAGTTTGATATTCATTCAACTTCTTAAGCGTTCTAGTATTTTGGGGTTATTTGTGAAGTTAAATGAGATGAGATATCTCATCTCAGAATTTTTTATAATTTTATTTTTCAACATCATTCAAATATAAAATATTTTTTAAGTTTTAAGTTATCAACTTTTTCATATAATCATTAGCTAATTTTTTTTTTTCCAAAATTCTAAATAAAACACAAAAAATAATACAACTTTACAACTTTATAATATTATATTCAGGTAATTTATTAACTTTATAATATTTTTATTCAAATTTTCATCTATTCTTTCTCAAAACTCAATAAAACATCTTAACTCAAATCATTTTACTACTATTCACAAATTCTTGACTTCGATTTACAAAATTTTCATCTCATCTCATTACCTAAACAAACCTACTTTTTTTTATTATTATTATTATTATTATTATTATTATTATTATTATTATTATTATTATTATTATTATTATTATTATTATTATTATTATTATTATACAAGCAATGATAGCATCTTAAGCTAACGTTGAACCTTTTGGTATTATATAAATTAATTACTCTTTGTTTTAAAATTATAGCTGTCACTTTTTTTTTAAGAACTTTGTTACTCATCATCTCCATACACCACATACCACACTTTTTTTATTCTTTTATTTTTATTTTTCTTAAACTTATTAAATTATTCTACTCATCATCCATATACTGCACATTTGATAAGAGAAAATAAAAAAAAAATGTGGTATATAATGTGTGAGAATGATGAATAGAATTTTTATTGTTTTAAAATGCTACTATGCCTCTTGACGTGGCACCATAGTGCCACATGGCTTATTAAAATTAAAATATATATATTTAAAATAAAATAGCTTTCAAAAAAACAAAAAGATAAATATTAAAATTTTAAATTTAGTCCTCGTTTGATTACACAAATGAAATAAGATGAAAATTGAATAAAATATTATTAGAATAAAATTTTTTCATATTATTTTTGTTTCGAAATTTAAAAAAATATTTTTTATTATATTTTATGAAAAAATTTAAAAAATTATAATAAATAAATGAGATAAGATGGTTTGTATAGTAAATGAGGTCTCATTTCTATACTTCTAAGTTTGTGTTTTAAATTTTTTTTAGTCTTTTAATAAACGACGTGGCACCCTATTATGAGCAAATCAAATAGCAAAATAAATGGTATAAAGAATAAAAAAAATCTGCATCACACTCTACTGTGTGAAGCAATCCCGCACACCTAACGTGCTGGATGAAAAAAAAAAGAAAAAAAAGAAAAACTTGTGAAGTGTGTAGAGAGTGTGATATAGCATTTCTCTAAAGAATAATGTACCATTACTTACCCTACCCTAATGGGAAAGAAAAAATCTTCTTCACACTCTACTATTTATCACACACTCCACACACTTAGTGTATTTGAGTTTAAAAAAAAAAAAAATTTAGTGCATGATATGTGGAGAGTGTAGGTAGATATGTAGAATTACTCTGTGGGAAAATCCGATCCCGAATAACTCTGAACCCGTTAACAGCACCGCTACGTCTGTTTCTGGAACAGTACGACTGTACGAGCACCGCTATGCAGCCTTTGCCTTTGGATCAGTAGTAGCACCGATATGTCGACCGCTTTTATTTACAAAATCATTGCTTACTTTCAACATAATCATTCAGTGAAGCATCGACTGATCTAAACAAAGAGAGTGAGAGGAAAATGGCCTCAGAGGAGTCAAAAACCCCGGAAGGAGAAGTTCAATCATCGTCTTCGGCTTCGACTTCGACTTCGACTTCCTACTCTGATAGCTGGAAGGAGCGCGTGTTCATCCCTACTTTCCTAGCAGGTTCCATTTCTTGTAATTCACAGCTGTTTAATTGCCTAGAAATCTGAACACTGCATAGAAACAAGAAGAAAATTCTCAATCTTTTAGTTATCTTTTACTTTTTCGACGACAACAAGAGAAGCCCATCATTTCTAAACCAATATTTCGTATTGGGTGCAGTTTGGTATCGATAATCTGACTCAGCGTAATGGGAATTTATAAGTTATTGAGTTTTTGGGCAGGGATTGCTGGTGGAGGAGCTGGCTTAATGTCGAGGCATAGGAAAGTTGACGGTCTCGCAAAGACTTCTGCTACCTATGCCACCAATCTCGCCATTGTCACCGGTTGCTATTGCGGTAAGTTATTTATATTTTGATTTTGGTTATGTTCAGTTTCAGTCTGAGTCTTGTGGAACATTGAAGTGTTGTGATGATTCTGGATTATTGCTTTATTTACTCATTTTTGGTTTATTAATGTGAGGATTTTTATTTTGATATAGAAATATTGGATCCCCGTGTAGTCGGGCTTTGCTTAGATTCTATTAATAATTTTTAAAAAAAAATCAAGTATGCAACTATTGCAAGAAAAAGAAAAGCCCCCTTCAAAAACGAACTGCATCACTTGGATGCTTAGACTGTTCGAATGCCAAAAGTCCAGGAAGCCATATAGAATAGAACTCCAAAGAATGTTATCCTTGGATGCCTGCATTTATCCCCGTACTCCACATGTTTCCATGACTTATTACATCTCAAGAAAATGCAAGCCGACCAGAGACATTGGCTTTGGCTGTGAAAAAGGGCTATTCTGTTCGATGACATTGGAAAAATGTTGAAGGATGGCGTAGTCTTTGGAGATGATGTTGTCTAAATTTAGTGTTTTATTTGTTTTGACAGGAGCACGTGAATTAATGAGAGCAGCTCGGAAAACAGGACCTGATGATCTATTGAACTCCGCAATAGCAGGTTTTGGTACTGGTGCTCTGCTTGGGCTTCTTCAAGGTTAAATTCAATGACTCTCTCTCTCTCTTCCCCAAAAAAGCTCGCGTGTTGTACATATATGTATGCATATGTTCTTTGTCAAAAGTACTCTTGGAACAATAATCTGCAGCCATGCTGGCTGCTTAGGCAGGTGCTCTAATTCACTTTCCAAATATAAAAATTTCTAGCCTGGAATTCTATTTGGTATTTTCTGTATGAAGTTTAAAACTAGTCAAGATGGGTGAGCCTGAATACAAACTTCAAGTATTTGTGGACATGGAACACAAAATCTTTTAATTTTGAGGAATCTCAAACCGAGCAAGAACATAATCTTTGGAATTGAGGACTTCATCCAGTTGGTTGTCCTGTAAAACATTGCTGAAGAGTACATATCTGTTTACTTACTAATGCTCTTGGAGGGGATGGGAAGGGGGGAAAAGATGGACGCTATAAAGAATGGTGCTGTGTAGGTCTATCAAACTTGGTTGCACTTAGAGAAATAAGAGGCTGCTACTTCTAGTCTGTTACCCTTTACTGCCATTTTTTAGCCTTGATCTTCCTTGTTCTACTTAAAATTATATATTTATACTGGATTTTTCTTGGGACATTAGGTGGTCAAATTGCTGCTGTCCGTTACTCTATCATCTTTGCTATTGCGGGTACAACTGCAGATTTTGCAACATACAGACTAAATCCTCTCTTGAAAAGTTACAGTGAAGGGAATAGAGAGAATTCACATAAGGGTGGCTGGTTGAAATGGTCGGAGTGGTCTCCCATCCAAGTGCTTGACGAGGAAGTCATTGCAGCAAAACAAGCCCGGGAACAGGAGCCCTATTCACAGAGGGCACTTGGCAAACTAAGCAAAGAGGAATCTTGAGTATAACTTTAGTCGTCTACTTCAGATTCCTGAATCGGTTAATAAAAAATTTTTGGTGTTTGTTTGTCCAGCCGATGGAATGACTAGAGCAAACAATTTTGACAAAAGTTGTTTTGTTTATCTCAATAAGAGCATTGGCTTTGTCTAGCTTTTATCAAGTCTAAAATTTGACTAAAAGTTGAGATTTTGACTGAAGCCAAAGCCATTGGAGATATCAATCTACATTGAACTATCCATCTCAAAATCAAAATAATAATTAATATTATATATTTTAATATATATATTTTTTAATTTTTTTTATATTTTGTAAATACATTCAATATATTAATTAATAATTTAATTTTTACTTAATTATTGTTTCCCAACTATTTTTTTCTTCAATCTAATTATCCAACAAATACACTCCAACTATAGGAAAAGGGGAACTGAACAGTAGAAATCCAAACTTGGAGAATAGTTTTGACTTTACTGTAATTCAAAAGTTGAGCATTGGGGTTTTGACAGACCACTTTAGTAAAGGTTAAGCAAAATTTTATTAGGCATTAGCATTTGGCTAGACGTACTCTAATTTCCTGTTTCGATTGATAGACTTTTTTTTAGTTCAATGTAGATTAATTTTTATGGTGTTTATGGTCGTGATAATTGTAATAATTTCAAGTATTATTGTTTATGTTAAACTGATGTAATGTTTATTGTTTATGTTCACATAGACTTGCGTCTTTGCATATCTACAGTGTTCCAGAAAAAAGAGTTAAATCTCCTATTCTCCATGTAATAAATTCTAGTGTCATTCATTCTTGGGAAAGTGCAAATTAGTGAAAATGTTGTGCGTTTAGTGCACATATAGTAAGATCTAATGATGAGTCTAATTTTCTGTCAAATTCTCTCAGAAATGTAGAAGAAGTTTGAGTCAGAAAATTGTAAGAAATCCTTATCTGGTGAACTTTATATTCAAATTGGAACATGAAAATGCCCTTCTTTTGATGCCTAACGAATTGTCCTGTGGAGCAGTATATGAGCAATCCTCAAAGGCAGTCCATGAAATATGCCAACTGATTTCGAAACTTGAGGTGAACAACAAATTAATATATCGCTAGACAACTTGGTAGGGCTTCAATCAACAGCAAAATCATTCATATTTATGCTTGTCATTTACATGTGAGCAACTGGCACCTATCTAAAGCTGACTAACTACCCGTGCCTGACCATATTTCACAACAATAGCAACAACGTCGAGGATATGCCATCTTTCTCACTTTTCCATTGAACTTCACAATAAGTTATCAGCATCATGGAAGCGCCTTTAGATGCCTCATTATCTCATGAAAGCAGAGAGACAAGAGAGACAAACTCCAATGTAATCCGACCCTTGGACCGAGTGTTGATGACGAAGTGTTCGGGATATTTCCTTAACAACATAAGCAAGCCGTACCAAGGTTTCCCCTTGGATTCAGGACCAGGCCAATCCTCGGATGTGAGATATCTCCTTACTCGACTATGATGCCAGACATTAGCATATTTATCCACCAACTGAACAAGAATAGAATGATAAGGTAAGGACTACTCCAAATAAAACCAGTCGTGTATTTGTGCAGATTCAAACTCTCCAATGCTACAAATATTCTCTATAAATGCAATAAAGACAATCTATTCGAGGCCAGCCCAAAAAAGATAAGGGTACATTAGCAAAACACTAAACAGAACAACACAGCAGGTTACCATAAAAAAGTCACCACCATTAATTTTTTCTCATAAGAATCAAAACTTGCTAGAAACCAGTGTCGTAACAATAACCTTGGCACTCTTGGATGGAATGTTAAAATCCAAGTTTAATGTCGCAAAATACTTGAGAAACCAGGCATCTGCTAAAGCATTCGATTCAATCCACCTTACAAAATCATCCAATTGGCAGATGCCCATGTTTCAAATTTGTTTTGGCCTCAATAAAATGTATTGTAAGGTGGTACCCAACAACTCAGATTTGGCAGCCAGACCTATAACACTAGTCCAATATAATAATAAGTAAATCCACATTTTAGACAAGTTAAATGAAGTCACAAAATCTGAACCTTGAAGGAATTACTCGTGATGTGAGAGCTGCACGCATGGAAAGACACAGGAAAATAGTTTGCAAAGGTGTTGCATCTTGAAACGGAAGTTGATAGGCAGCACTAATCAAAAGATGTAACACATGGGTTTCAAGTGCACAAAATTTGTTTGCTGTCCATTTTTGGAAATGAAACACTCAAACCTCAGAACTCGCCAAAAACACAAATCACATACTACTAAAAATTTTGATAACCACTCAGGAAACATTTCTCCAGAATAACTTATTAAAGTTGCATCCAAGAATTTAAGAGAGTGCTATTTTCCATGCCAAAGCCTCCCCAATATGGAAATCAAGGCATGGCATCTTAAAAGATGGTATAGAGAAGGGTTCGATTTTCAAATGAACCCTAGAGACAAACATCGGATAAGAAATTTTGTCAACTTAAAACCAGGACCTTGTTATGCTGCAAGCGCCTCAGTAGGGGTCTGGTGAAGCCTTATAGCCAGAAGCATGTAAAATTAGTCTATAACATAACCGACTGGGGCTGTTATCGAGCTGGATTGAACCATGTATCGAATGTTCAAACTCTATTAGTTTTTATTTAAATATTAGCTGAGCTCAAACTTATCACCGTGCTACATGTTAAGGATCAGTTCATTTATTTTTCAAACAAGTTCGGGATTGCTTAAGAATTACTTGATTAATTTACTATTTTCTTAAAAAACAGATTTCCTTACTGAAGTCTTGCACATTTTCATACACAAGCCTAAGTTTTTTGTTCAAGCTTGGTTCATTTATTAGATGAACAAACCTCAAGTTGAACTTGAGTTGTCCTCAGAACCAAGATACAAAATATAAATGTCTCGGGCCCTTCATTCAGAAGTTGTTTAAGGCCTCATTTGGTTACACAGATGAGATGAGATAAAAGTTAAAATTGAATAAAATATTGGTAGAATATCATTTTTGTTTTGAGATTTGATCAAGTTGAATTGTTTATTATATTTTATGTGAGATTTTGATAAAGTTGTAATGATTATATGAGATGCGATGGTTTGGTTTGTGTAACCAAACTAGGCCTAAGTATATATCTGTATCCAAGCCAACCTCCCAAGAAGTCGCTTATGTGAGATCAGCACTGAGTAATGACCTTGCACAAGCAAGTAAAAGTATTAATAGAGAACAGTTGGACAAAACTAACCACTGCGTGAAGTTTCTCCATAGGCATCCATTCTCCAGGACCACAAATATCTGAGAGTGCAGTAGCTACTGATGATACCACATCCTTTTCTTCCAACTGCAGAAGTTGATGATTATCAGCTTCTCGGTCAACCCTTGATCTTCCATCTAGTTTCTTCTCTGTAGGAATTGGAAACAATACCACATTTGGAATTTATAAGTCAAAGAAAAAGAAAAGAAAAGAAAAGAGGACTATTAAAGCATCTGTTTTCAAGTGAAATGGTAAATACAAAAAAATCTACTTGCATCAAAAAATTGAAACAATGTAGTCAATACCCTTATCTTATTCTAAAATAATAAATTTGTAATTCTTCTCATGTTATAAGATAAAAAAGTTAATTGTCTGACTGTTTCATGTACTTTTAACTGAAAATGACCAGCTAGAAGTCCCAGCCACAAAACTCAGCATGAGGACAAGGGAGTTTAGTTGAGGTTGAAAAGGCAAAAACAAAAAAAGGCTCGAGTTACGGTTGATTAGACATCAAGAACTGATCCTTCTCGTCCAACAACAGAACCCCAGATGATAAATAAGACTAACATCTAAAAAAATATGAAACAATGTAAAATTAACTTTTAGTAAACCCCGATCATGAGTTCGTGATCATTAGACAGTGTCAAGCATGCATAATGTGCTACTATATATACTGATAAAAAAAAGTGATACTATATATGAACTATCAAAAGAAATTTAATGTATACTTCCTGAGTACTTGGGATATGCCTTTTACTTGTTGTAATAAAACTTATTTTACTTATAAAAAAAATGTAAGTATGAGTCAACACCAACAATCACCTCACATGTGTCTTTGTAGACAAGGCTAAATGTGGATGGCCTAGGCAATCATGTGGTGACAGCTAGGCTCTTCAAACTCCAGCCACGAATAGGTAGATAATGCCCACCAATTCCAT
Organism: Juglans mandshurica; assembly: GCA_022457165.1. Taxonomy (NCBI): domain Eukaryota; kingdom Viridiplantae; phylum Streptophyta; class Magnoliopsida; order Fagales; family Juglandaceae; genus Juglans; species Juglans mandshurica. The sequence continues at coordinate 46,742,901 of CM039619.1, forward strand.
TATTACACTGCATTGCATCAGCCCTATTAATAGTTCCTTTCCCAGATGGGCAGTAGATCTAACATAGCTATCTTTAATCACCTAGCTAGCAACTATAGAAATATTAAAAATTTATGGTTATCTATTCAGCTCGAGGCTAGGTCTTACTCATACTAAGTAGAACCCTTGCTCTCTATTTCATATCCAACCTGGTCACTGGTATAGATAATGACCTGCTTTCATCCCTCATCACACTGAAGAGACCTCTATCCCTTCCCATTGCCTTCAAGTGCTTAAATACCCGAAATTCATTCCACATGGCACATTGTCTTTTTAAAATTGCAATTCATAAATAAACTTGTAAGAAATACCAGGCAATGACTTGGCATAACTTGATACATACAAATGAATACGTTAGCAACCCAATGACAAATGAATACACAGTCAGATACAAAGATTGAAAAATATATTATCTAAGGTGATTTACTTATCAAAAAAAATATTATCTAAGGTGATCTCGTATATCAATTTGCCAAATAATGATAAAAATAATAAGGCAGAATTGAATGTTCAGTACCACACTTCATATGACTTTTTGAGTTATCACCGAAGAAACAAAATTGTGGAAATTCTGGGTGAAGAGAGCCCGATGCTCAGAATACACCAGAGCCGTGCCCCAATTACAGGGAAAAAGAAGCCATTATTTAGAAACATATATATCTTTTTAAGCAAGTCAGTTTTATTAAAAAGTGCAACGGGAAGCAACCCAAGTACACAGGAAGTATACAAAAAAATCACCCAACTAGGCATTTTCAGAAAAAAAGATATTTTTCTGTTCAGTTTTTTTTTCCAGAGAAAAATATTACGACACAAAGTGCAGAAAAACACTATAGCATCTTTAAAGTCCAACAGATAATAAGCAATCATTATCAGTCAATCAGTCAGTAAATCGATTCTTCTTAATAAGCCATTATCAGTCAAGAGACCAACAAAAAGAAATAGATGTCAGACCGGATACGGGTTCAAAGGAGGGGAAAATGCAGTTCAATTTGCAGAAAAAGTAGAAGCAACTAAGATAGAGCAACAAACAAGCATAAATGGAAGGATGCCAGCAGTTTCAAATATAAAGATACTACAATCCTAGCAACTATCCTATTAAGATCCCACCGAACCCCTTCCTTCTCCCATAGAAACTGGATGAAAGGTATAGTTGTTGTTTAGAAATACATTGGGCTTGTATGTTATTTACCATAAAAATAAAAATAAAACCAACAAAGTTATTTTACACTGAACCCCTTCTTTTGTATACTCCCTGTATACTTGGGCAATGCCTATTTCATTCTCATTAATAAAGTTATTTTTGCCTACATAAAAAAACAGCAACAAAATCAGACACCATGAAATAGATAAAAATGGAACTGAACACACCAGTTTCAGGTAATTTACCCACATTATAGTAGCAAAGGAAGTATGTCTTCTTCAATGAAGATGAAAAAAGAAAGGAAAGAAAAGAAAAAGGAGTATTTCGCTCACATATAAGTCAGGGAAATATCACACATACCTAAAAAGCTCTCATCAATGATACCATCAAGGTCTATGTTTCTATTGAGCTTTAAACTTGAGAGTTGACTTTAATCTGAAGTTCAGCCAGTATACTGACCTTTGTCCTAATCATTTCCAAAATATAAAGTTGGTCCATAATCTAACAAAAGCATATCTTCCAACAAGCACAAATTAAAAAGCAGCTAAAACATCTAGATACCCAAGTGGAGAAAACAGGAAGGCACCTTTTTACCAATTTATGAACATAAAAAGGCAAAGCCTATAGAAGTAGCAGATTCTTTTTTTTTTTCTTTTTTTTTTTCTTTTTTTTACGTTGGGGAACCTTTCCAAGGCAGGGCCTTCGAACCCACCCCTACAGAGTAAACCCCGGTCCCGTGCACCGTACCCTCGGAAGTTTCCTTACACGAAACTAGTTAAATCGTTGGCTTTTCACCAGGGGGTGTGGCCCCTAGAGATTGTTTACACCCAAGGGGATTTGAACCTTGGACCTGGGGGACCATACCCCCAAACCCAAGGCCTTTACCACTTGAGCCAACCCCTAGAAGTAGCAGATTCTAAATAGTCCACTAACAACATGAAGCAATAAACAATTCAACCTTATGGAGCATGCCAAGATTTATCATGTACTTTAACTAGCACAAATGGAGGCTGGTAATAAATACACAAATTCTGACAAAAGCATTCAGGGGAAAGTTGAACTCAAATCCCTAATCAAGAGAACAAAGACATACAAATCCAAGGATCTATCACATAGATACTAAAAGCAAGCAAACACAATATCCCTGACATCCTTGTATCTTTGTGAAAGAAAACTGCAAACATTCACAAAATCATAGCAACAGCACACAATTGGTAACAGAGCCAAATCTTGAACCAGAAATTTCAATATAAAACTTAACATAACAACATTCCAATGGCCACATCGCAGTGATTAAACACACCCATCAAAGTAAGTCCAATTATATTGCAAGCATAATCCACATAGCTAACAATAGAAATGTCACATCTTAATAAACAACAATATGGCGGGAAGGAAACTAGCGGTTTGTCGTTGGTGCCTCATAAGGGGGAAGGTTTGGAATCGGGAGTGCAGTTGGGTACTGTGGCTGGGGATAATGTCAGTCCCTTGGTTTCTCTTCCTCCATTAAACGATATAGCGGGTTTACCATCGAATTGGGTTCTGAATAAAGTTAACGGGTTTCAGCAAATCCTGGGGCTTTCATAATTGATATACGTCCAGTGTACTTGGTTACTCCTATTGATATATATATATATATATATATATAATATTATTACTTATCAAAAAAAAAATTAATAAACAACCATATATGCCAGTAACAATAAGTCTTCACGCCTCGTATGGTTACACAAACGAGATGAGCTAAAATGAGAAATCTGTGAATAGTAATTATTTATCAAAAAAAAATTGTAAATAGTAATTGTAATGATTAGATGAAAATTTAAAAATTTGAAATTGAAAAATATTTGTGTTTGAATGGTGTTTGAATATTGAGATGAGAAAGGTTTCAAAGGTTTGTTGGTTACACAAATCATCTCTATCATCTCATCTAATCATTACACGTTTCCCAAACTCTCATACAAAATACAATAAACAATTCAACTTTTTTAAATCTCAAAACAAAAATAATTTTAAAAAATAATATTCTAACAATATTTTATTCAACTTTCATCTCATTTCATTTGTATAAAGGGGCGGACCCACGTTGTTGGTTGGGGGGCTATCGCCCCCCCCCCCCCCCAAAATTTTTCAAAAATATAGTTTTGTATATAGTTTTTTTCAAAGATATCCTAATATAAAGATAATTTGCCCCCCAAAACATTTTCAAAAATCTCATTTAGTACTTAGTTGTCTAGGTTTCTTTTAGTTTTTTAATAATTTTTTCATAATTACTCATATTTTTTTTCATTAATAAAATTTGATCACATTCTCATTTCTTGTTTTACACGTCATAAGTGGCAATAAAATATCTTGGTCTCTTTTTATAAGTTATTTGGTAAATTTACAACCTCATTTTTCTTATTTATTTACACTTTTCATTTTAAGTCTTCCACTAGCTAGCTTGTTTGGATTAGTTTTGTTAATAAGTACATATATTATATATATAACTACCATCGAGTTAACAATTAGAAATGAATGCAACAAATCTCACATAGCTATTTCTATCTATATTATAGAGACTTTACAATATTCAATCTTAGATTCAACAAAAAAGTTTATCTTTGTTTACTTAATTTTTATCATTTGCTTCAAAAAATCTTACATGACTATTTCTATCTTAATTTTTATCTTTCACTTGAGTTTGATGGAGCTCAAGTGAGAGGTTTAGATGGGTGGCTTTAATAATTTAGTTTGTCCCTAGATAATAACTTTATATAGTTAATGTTAAATGTCGGTGACACACTTTGCTACCTTAAATATCGATTACTGTTTACCCCTACATACGACACACTTTACTAATCGCCCCCCCAAGCAACAAATCCTAGTTCCGCCCCTGTTTGTATAACTAAACGAGGCCTCAATCTACATCAGCGAGAAAACCATGTACAATCCAACAAAAACTAGTGTATCAAAAAAACTAATGTATCCCAACCGCTCCTGCCATTACCAATCTCATCCGCATCCACATAACCCCTCATGATACATTCTTTAACTCTCCACCCCCATGAGCCCCACAAATCATAAATAGAATAAAGCACAACCATGGCTGAATGCCCACATATTATTTCCCACCACCAGGAATGGTCAAAATGAGAAATAGGAAGTAGAAATCCCAATTGCCAATCAGGAAAGAAGTCTTAGAAGATGAGCTTAACAAGAAGGTTCTCAAGAATGTGCAGAACACCAACAAGGTAACTATACTAGCCGAGGACCTCAATGGGCCATGGCAAAAGCAGAGAAGTCATAACAGATGTGGGTGGGTGGTGAGAGATATTCATGCCACCACCCAAGGTAGTGATGTCCACATTTAGATCCTCTGAATGGCAGCCTCCCTGTCGAATTTAACATTCTTATTTCAATCCTCAAAAGAGTAAGAAACTCAGTATTGTAAAGCCCAGCCCACATATTGTTCCGACTATTTATTCACTTTGAGCAAGAAACTAAAACTCATCCAATTCTTCAAATCGTTAGAAAATTTTCGCACCCACGACAACTACAATTATTTACAATTTGAATCAGGTCCAACGTTTTTCATTGTTGTCTGGCATTTTGAGGTCACTATGAATCACGCATGATGTGCTAATTTTCTTCTTTCTTTAATTATATGCATGAGACTATTTAGTTAGTTGGTGCTTTCAACTATGCAGGGATCAAGATGCTCATGTTGGATGGGATTTTGCAATCCAATGCCCATTCCTAGCAAGAAATTAAGGAGCCATTTAAAGGTGACAAAAGTGACAGACAAAATGAGTTGATGACTACCCTAAATACCTCACGCTGCATGTTATTGTGTGAGAGAAACTCTGCAGATCAATTTAATTGTAATGTGAGAGCCTTAACTTGGTCTATCAAACCATAATTCATCCCAGATTGAGCTAATCTCAGCACTTGGCTGAGAAACTAGAAACATTGATGCAAGATACAAATCAACAAAACACAAGCTAGATTTATCATCTAGAAAATATCTTATCTCCTCGGAAAAAATGCTGGATATTAAAAAACCAATAAGGTTTCTCTCTCTTTTTTGTGACAAGTAAACCAAGAAGGTTACTTACAAGTGGAAAACACCAGGCACGAGAATTTAAATAACAACCACAGGCATTTCTAACCAAACCCCTACAATGTATGTGCAGACAAAGCATATCAAAGAAACACCAAATCGTATCAACAACACACCTCTCATAATACACATCACAATCCTAGAAAGGCACCACCAACCATAACATTAACAGTCACCCGGGCTAAGCTTTAGCTAAGAGCTGTCCTACGCCCACGAAGATGAGAATATAATGAAAATAAATCTTTTATTAAGAAATCAAATTGATTCATAATCTATCAAAGGCACGTCCTTTCAAAAAGTACAAAGCAAATACCACCTAAACAAAAAGATATCCAAGTAGAAAGGAAAAAGAAGCCCACACCAATTAACCTCCCCAAAAATAAAAATAATGTATGAAAAACTAACCCAATACTCCGGCCAAGCCGGTCTTACCACCCAAACCTCCGGCGACGAACCCGTACCCCTCAAATGCTTCTCTCATCAACTTCTTCCCACTCCCACCACTGCCACCAATCTCATCCTCGTCATCGTACTCCTCCTCGTAAAACTCCCTACCTCTCCCTTTCTTTACCGCAGATGCCGCCGTGGGACCCGCCAGATGAAAATTCCCGTAATGCGCCGAGGAGGCCCCGGCCCCTGCCGCCGCGCCCACGAAATGCCTGGGGCCGAGAGGCCCACCGAGGATGCTCCGAACGGGCAAGAGGAAATAGAACTCTTTGTCTCCGATCTGGAGGAGGTCCTGGGAGTCGAGCTTTACAGGAGGGTTTCCTGGGAGGTGGAGAACGCCCTCGACGAAGCAGCCGTTCTTACCTAGGACCTCGAGGGCAAAGCGGCGGCGGGCGAAGTCGTAGAAAATGCGGGCGTGGTGGCGAGAGATGTTCATGCCCCCGCCGAGGCTAGAGAGGTCGACATCGACCGTGGACTTCTTGGAGTTGCGGCCGAGGATGATGGAATAGGTCTGCATGTAGTACTCGAAGTCTTCCCCCTGGAGCTTCGCGAAGCCGGCCTCCACGTCGCCGCCGGTGGCGCCCATGGCCTCTGTCTCTCTGATTTTTGTAAATCTACTTCAAACGGATTGGTCTCGACTCTCAGAGGTTATCTGAAAGAATTGGGGATTTTCTTTAGCCTGTATTAAATTCCTGATGTTTTCCTCCCTCTTTTCCTCTTTTGTACGAAGAGAAATAAAATGAAGTGAAATTTTTAGAATTTTTTAAGATTCCGGCTATATATCAGTTCGTAATCTTCGCACACTCTTAAGAAAATTTGTTTTCTTTTTTTCCAGTTTAACACGATGTATTAAGGATGTAGACTGATATTTTTTATTTATCTTTTCTTAAATCAAACATTCCTTAACTTGTATTTAAAAAAAATAAAAAATAAAATTCTTAACTTGTTAAGTGCATCCTAAACAAAAGTTACGTAAACCTCTTGTATTGGCTGATTGCCATATTTCAATTCAATAAAATTGACTATTATATGAATTTATTTTTTAAAAAAAAAGTTTATAATATAAATAAATTAATAATTTAATATACGTAAACATTTAGCATTATTATCATATATAATCAAATATAAAAATAAATTAGATATTAGTATAAAAATAAATTTAATATAATAAGTTAATAAATTAGAAGTTAGATAGAGACGGTACTACTCTTTAGCAAGAATACCAAAGGAGAGGCACAAAACTAATTGAGTGATATTATTGGTGTGCCAACTATTAGATGTTATGAGAACTACTTGGGACTTCATGTCTTGATGAGAAGGTGTAAAATTAGATCCTTTAATTACATCTTTGACAAAGTCTGACAAAGGGTCCGTAATTGGAAACTTAAGTTTTTATCACAAGTAAGGAAGTGCTTATAAAGACAGTAGTACAAGCTATTGTCACATTGTATGTCGATATTTCAACTCTCAAAAGGTATACTGCAAGGCATAACTAAGATGATATAGAATTTTTTGTGGAGTCATAAGCAACAGGATAATAAAATTCACTGGATCAATTGGTCAATTATGAGTAAGACAAAAGAGATTGATGAATTGAGTTTTAGGGACCTAGAGTGTTTAATTATACCCTCCTTGCTAAATAAGGGTAGAGATTATTTCAGAATCCTATTTCTCTTGTAGCAACAATGATGCAGAAAATATATTATAGAAATGGAGATTTTCTTAATTATAGATTGAGATGTTAACCTTTATATGCTTTGAGGTTAATTCAATGTGATAAGAACTTATTACAAAAATGTACGATCTAGAGAATTGGTAATGGGAGGTTAATTTCTATATGGAAGGATAGATGGATTCTTAAACCTTAGACTTAAAGTTCACACTCCTCTTACCAATCTGTCTATCTCAGCAAAAGTTCATGACTTGATTAATGCTGATAATTTGAGGTGGCATTATGATATGATGAAAGGTAATTTTGCTACTAGTGATGCTGACATTATATTACAGATCCCTCTTGGCATGATGCGTAGTGAAGATATGCAGATATGGCAATATACTCAGTCTTTGTGAATAGTATTTATCACTTGCAAAATATGCCGATAGACAAGAGTCTCAAAATGTTAAAATCGAAAGGGTATCCCATGGTAGAACAACAAGGGTGGATACCACCTGAGAGGCCACGGGTTAAGCCTAATTAGAATGTTGCAGTTGATAAAGTTAACTCGCATATAGGTAATTGGGGTTGTAGTCAGGGATTTACATGGGAAGGTCTTGGTAGTTTTGAGACAATCTGTAGTATGTTGTGCTGACTCTACTTCAGTTGAAGCTAGAGTTGCATTGAGTGCTTGTGTCTTTTGTTGTGATATGGGCTTTGACTATGTTATATTTGAAAGAGATGTTAAGCTCGTGGTTGATTTAGTTAATAAGCATTGGGAGAATTTCACACGGTTTGAACATATTGTGGAGGAAATTAAGCAAATCATATGCAGTTTTGATGCTATGTTAAGAGGGATTATAATCAAATTGCACATGTGCTTGCAAAGGATGCTTTATCATGTAGTACTAAGTGTGTAGATAAGGGGTTTGTACTAAATTGTATTCGTGAGTTTATATTGTCTGATTTCATTATTTATTGTTGAAAGGGGATGTGTTTTACTGTAAAAAAAAAAAAAAAAAACATATAATCTCTAATATACATGTGATTAGATAATAAAAATAAGAAAAATATTGTAGACAATCAGTTGGTGTAACTAGGGGGTAACCACCACCTCCAAATAATAAAACAGTGCGCATCATACAAAGCAATCAAAACACACCATTTTCTAGTCACTTCAAATATGAGTTATTTCATCTTTAATAAAACGGTATATTTCATTAAAGATAAAAAAACACACCATTTCATCCTGGCATCTCCCATTCGTGCGTCCCCTTCTCAGCTCTCCCTTGTCCTTCATCTACTCTTTCCTTCCCCTTCCCTGATCAATTTCTTCATACGTGATTAATTGAACCTTGAGGTTAATGATAAAGCATAACTCAAACTTTTCAATTGTTCAATACGATGCAATTTTTTCAAAAAAAAAAATAAAACTCATAATGAAATAATTATAACTTTGTTCTCAGATGGATGCAAAATTAAAGAAATGGAAGTTCTTGTCTTTTTTCTTCCACCCATTTGTCCAAGAAAGACCAAAAGATTCATAGAAGCATAAAAAACAAAAAGAAAGCCTACCTAATGATATCAGGAACCACCATCCATGAAAATGACTACCTAATGACAGTTGTTGGATACACGGTAAAGCTCAAAAATTTTGTTGCAATGTATCTTGTTGGAAATGCCTACATATTCGATCTCAAAAACTTTCCAACCTAGAAACTAGCTATAATATTTATGATATGTAGTTTTGTTACTATTCAAAAAATATTTCTGAGATGCCATATATGTTATTGATCATAAGTATCTAATAGTTTACAGATGATGTCTCATGCTTTACCTCTAATTTTCCAGACGAAATGATCCAGCTGAATGCTCTACTTCCAGTCAAAATCCTGGTCAAATGGTTTCGAAATGGGTTTGTCTCTTCTCAGATCTCTATTCTCCCACTAAGATCTCTTCTTCTACGTGTTCTACAGTTTAATTCGTCTTCCTCCCTCTTTCTTCTTCTTCTTCTTCTTTCTTTTTTAATCCTATCTTCTTTTTTTAATCTTATCAGATGATGATGTGGCAATTGCCACATCAACCAGTTACCCTAGGTTATGCATCCTAGGTTGTATATAGCTTAAAAAATGATATTTGCAGTGTGGAGTGTGCAAACGCCACAGAAACTTTTTGAAAAAAGTGATTAAATACGAGACTCATATAAAAAAACTAATTTTTCAATAGTAAATCTCACTATTTTTCAAAAGGATTGTGAATCACTTATGCACTGCACGATTGTATGTAGCATTATATATATATCAATAAGATACATTTCACAACATATCTCACACCTGCGTAGAAGTCCAAAACCTCCAACGGAAGCCCAACCCAGCCCATATTCAGGGATACAACAGCATCGCAATTACAAGTAAAATCGCATTGTTTTTAGAGGAAAAAAGGAGGTCGTTTAAAGCAATTAGAGTTTCTAAACAACCCCCCCTCTCAAACCTGTCTCTCCTCTCTCAGTCTCTTCACCCGCCGTGTGGCCGTCCCTTTACCCGTTCGCAAGTTCTAGAACTGTCACTACCCCTAGCGGTTTATTCCTAATTCAATCAACTCACGATAATGTCCCCAGTCCCCTGTGATTGATTTCTTATGGTTGATGTTTTTTATATGGGCTTGCTAATGATGAGAAAAACTTGTGGATGAGTTATTTGAGATGTTGTTTTGTAAAGTTTCTGGTGTAAATTGTAAATTTCTGCCTCTTTATCTATAGGTGTTTTTTTCTTTTACTATTTTGGCTCGTTCATTTGTTAAAGCAAATCAATGATAAGAAACTTTTGCCACCCATTTGAGTAGTATACACCCAATAATTAGGTTTATTATGCCTCCCGACGCCGACAGTTTTGCCTCTATTATAAATCGACAGAACTCACATGTAGCTCCTTTTCCCCCAATCTCCCTCCCTCTATTTCTCTCTCTCCAACATTGTTGAACATTGGTAAACGACTTGTTGTTATAGTATTATGGCATATTGTACTGAGCTACAATCTGTTTGAATAGAACGAAAAGTACAGAGAAATGTATGGTTAATAAACCCCTTTACTCTCTTATTGCTTAATGGGATTTTTACACTTGTAGTATACAATTTATTTGTTTGTTATGGATGTCAAGAACAGCTTTACCAGATCTCTGCATAAGATACTGATTCCCTTGAGTTGATTTCAGTTCTCTCTGTTTTTTTTTTCATTTGATTTTCCTTTTATATCAAGGCACAAATTTAAGTATAATTTTTTCGTTTTGAAAACCATGAGATGAGTGCTTTATTTAGCGTTATGAATTGTCACGAAATATGGGTGTTTGAAGGGTTGGCAATAAAATCTAGAAGATGATGAAAAAATAAATTCCTGACAACTTGGTTAGGGACTTTTTTATAAATCTTTGTTAAATGGGGTTAGGATCCTTACACTTATTTTCCATGGGTTAGCTTAATCTATTGACAATTTATGATATAAAAACTACCAAAAAGTAAGAACTTTATGATGACCTCTTTGTTTGGATTATTGCCATATCCTTTAACTTATCGATTGCATTGATTAAGTAACTTAAGATTAGAGGATTGTGTAATTACACTTGGAACTGCCAGATGATGTTGGGACATTGCGCAAGGGCTTTGAGTTCCATTTTAGTATTACATTACACCAGAACAATGCAATAACTCTCTATGATTTATCCCATTTGATGGCAGCATATCATTGGCCTTTATGCCAAATTACTTTATGTTCCAAGAAATACAGGCCAATCCGATTAGGAAAAATAAAATCTATGTTAAATGGGGTTAAGACCCTTCCACGTTTTCAATAGCTTAACTTAGTTTATTGAAAATTCATGATATATATATATATAAACACTTTATGGTGCTCTCTATGTTTGGATTATTGTTATATTCTTTAGCATATCAATTGATTTGATTAAGCAGCTTAAGATTGGAGGTATTGGTAATTCCACTTGAAACTTCCAGATGATGTTGTGACATTGCGCAAGGACTTTGAGTTCCATTTCATTATTACATGTTGGGTTTTGATCTTTTGGCTTTAGTCCCACATTGGTAGGAGATCAAGGTGGAGCAAGGCCTAAGGCTTCTAAAATGAGGATTAGCTTCCTTGGCTAAGTGCACCAATCAAAGTTAAATAGTAATTTTTACTTTAGTAAAATTCCTCTATTGGTCTTTTTTGTAAAAGAGGAAGAGGTTAGAGTTAAAGTTTTGCTAATGGGGAAGTTGTGTGAGTGTATTTTGGGTGAGGAAAAAAATTGTGTGATGGTAATAATTTTTCACATAGTGGATTTTTTTCTTTGGGTCTGATGGTTTTTCTCCTGTATTGGGAGTTTTCCATGTAAAGTCTGGTGTTATTTTTATTTCTCTATTTTTCATGAAATTCCAACAAATGGTAGATCCTAGGGGTGAATTTGTGAGATCCAAATTCTCAACAAGTAGTAGACGACTTGGTGTTATAGTATTATGACTGAAATGAAACACAAATACCTTGGAGCAACATGAATTTACTGAAATGACAATTATTCTAAGGAAGATTTGGCTTAGGAGGAATATTGTGACATATGAGCAGTCATTCCTTCACCCTACAGTCCTTGTTTGTCAAGCTAGGGATCAGTTGTAGGAGTTTCAAAATGCTAAGATCGAAACAGTATCCCAAGGTCGAGTTAGACAAGCTGCACAGCAAGGGTGGATACCATCTAAAAGGCCATGGGTTAAGGCTAATTAGAATGTTGTGCTTGACAAAGTTCACTCTCAGATAGGTAATGGGGTTGTAGTCAGGGATTTGCATGGGGAGGCCTTGGCAGTTTTGAGAGAACTTGTGGTATGTTGTGCTAACTCCACTTCAGCTGAAGCTAGAGTTGTATTGAGTGCTTGTGTCTTCTGTTGTGATATGGGTCTTGACCAAGTTATATTTAAAAGATATGCTAAGCTAGTGGTTGGTGGTTGATGTAGTTAATAAGTATCAGGAGAATTTCATACGGTTTGGGCATATTGTGGAGGAAATTTTGCAAATCATGTGGTTTTGATGCTATGTTAAGAGGGATTGTAATCAAATTGCATATGTGCTTGCAAAGGATGCTTTATCTTGTAGTACTAAGTGTGTAAATAAGGGGTTTCTACTAAATTGTATTCTTGGGTTTGTATTGTCTAATTTGGTTATTCATTAATGAAAGGAGATGTGTTTTATTGTAAAAAAAAATATAATAATCTAATACAATAACGTGTGATTAAATATTAAAAATAAAAGGAATGATATTTACAGTGTAGAGTACGCAAACACAACACAATTGTTTTGATAATGAATCCCACTATTTTTCAAAAGAATTGCAAGACAGTTGTGCACTCAACGATTGTATCAAACATTACTCATACCTTTCAAATACATTTCACAACATATCTAGCACCTGCGTAGAAGTCCAAAACCTCTAGCGGAAGCCCAACCTAGCCTAAATTGAAGGATAAAACAATATCGTTCAATCAATAAAATTGAAATTATAAGTAAAATCGCATCATTTTTAGAGGAAAAAACGAGGTCGTTTAGAGTAATTAGGGTTTCTAAACAACTCTTTGGTCTTCGCAACCTCAATTTACCCAAATTCAACTACTCTCATATGTGTCTCTCATCTCTCAGTCTTTGCTCTTCTCTCAATGTGCGGTCGTCCCTTTACCTATTCCTAGCTCCTAGAACTGCCATTTCTCCTCGCGGTCGGTTCCTACTTCAGGCAACCTAGGTAATGTCTCCAGTCTCCTAGTCCCAAGTGATTGATTTCTTGTGGATGTTGTTTTTTATATGGGTCTACTAATGACAAGGAAGACTTGTTGATGAGTTGTTTGAGATATTGCTTTGTAAAGTTTTTGGTGTAAATTATAGATTTCTGCCTCTTTATATATAAGTGTCTTTTATTACTATTTTGACTCTTTCATCTGCTGAAGCAAATCGATGATTAGAAAATTTTGCCACCTATTTGAGTAGTATACGTCCAATAATTAGGTTTACTGTGCGTCCCGGCGTCAGTTGTATAGCCTTTCTTATAAATCGATAGAAGTCACATGTATCTCCCTTTCCCCTAATCTCCCCCCAATCTCTCTCTCTATCTCCCCAACGTTGTTAAACATTAGTAGACGACTTGGTGTTATAGTATTGTGGCTAAAATGAAAAATGGATACCTTGGAGCAACATGAATTTGCTGAAATGACAATTATTCTAAGAAAAAATTGGCTTAAGTTGAATGCTGTGATATATGAATAGTCTTTCCTTCACTCTACAGTTATTGTTTGTCAAGCTAGGGAGCTGTTATAGGAGCTTCAAAATGCTAAGATTGAAAGGGTATCCCAAGGTAGAGTCAGACAAGCTGCACAGCAAGGGTGGATAGCACCTAAGAAGCCATGGGTTAAAGCTAATTAGAATGCTGCGCTTGACAAAGTTCACTCTCAGATAGGTATTGGAGTTGTAGTTAGGGATTTACATGGGGAGGTCTTGGCAGTTTTGAGAGATTTTGTGGTATATTGTGCTGACTCCACTTCAGCTGAATTTAGAGTTGCATTGAGTGCTTGTGTCTTATGTTGTCATATGGGCTTTGACCAAGTTATATTTGAAAGATATGCTAAGCTAGTGGTTGATGTAGTTAATAAGTATCATGAGAATTTCATACGGTTTGGGCATATTGTGGAGGAAATTTTGCAAATCATATGTGGTTTTGATGCTATGCTAAGAGGGACTATAATCAAATTGCATATGTGCTTGCAAATGATGCTTTATCATGTAGTACTAAGTGTGCAGATAAGGGATTTGTACTAAATTGTATTCTTGGATTTGTAATTTCTAATTTGGTTATTCATTAATGAAAGAGGATGCGTTTTTACTGTAAAAAATATATATAATAATCTAATACAATAACATGTGATTAAATATTAAAAATAAAAGAAATGATATTTACACTGTAGAGTACGCAAACACATCACAATTTTTTTGATAATAAATCTCACTATTTTTCAAAAGAATTGCAAGACAGTTGTGCACTCAATCATTGTATCTAACATTACTCATACTTTCCAAATACATTTTACAACATATTTGGCACCTGCGTAGAAGTCCAAAACCTTTAGAGGAAGCCTAACCTAGCCCAAATTCTGGGATTAAATAGCATCGTTCAATCCATAAAATCGAAATTACAAGTAAAATCGCATCTTTTTTAGGAAAAAAAAAAAAAAAAAAAAAGAAAAAGAGGCCATTTAGAGCAATTAGGGTTTCTAAACAACCCTTTGGTCTTCGCGACCTCAATTTACCCAAATCCAACTACTCTCAGATGCGTCTCTCATCTCTCAGTCTTTGTCTCTTCTCTCGATGTGTGGCCGTCCCTTTACCTATTCGCAGCTCCTAGAACTGCCATTTCCCTCGTGGTCGGTTCCTACTTCAAGCAACCTAGGTAATGTCCCCAATCCCAAGTGATTGATTTCTTGTGGATGTTGTCTCTTATATGGGTCTGCTAATGATGATGAAGACTTGTTGATGAGTTGTTTGAGATATTACTTTGTAAAGTTTCTGGTGTAAATTGTAGATTTCTGCCTCTTTATATATAGGTGTCTTTTTTTACTATTTTGACTCTTTCATTTGTTGAAGCAGATCGATGATAAGAAAATTTTGCCACCTATTTAAGTAGTATACGCCCAATAATTAGGTTTACTGTGCGTCCTGACGCCAACTGTATGGCCTTTCTTATAAATAGATAGAAGTCACATGTATCTCCATTTCCCCTAATCTCCCCCAATCTCTCTCTCTCTCTCCCCCCAACGTTGTTAAACTTTAGTTGACGACTTGGTGTTATAGTATTGTGGCTAAAATGAAAAATAGATACCTTGGAGCAACATGAATTTGCTGAAATGACAATTATTCTAAGAAAGATTTGGCTTAGGTTGAATGCTGTGATATATGAACAGTATTTCCTTCACCCTACAGTCATTGTTTGTCAAGCTAGGGAGCTGTTGTAGGAGCTTCAAAATGCTAAGATCGAAAGGGTATCCCAAGGTAGAGTCGGACAAGCTGCACAACAAGGGTGGATAGCACCTAAGAGGCTATGGGTTAAAGCTAATTAGAATGTCGCGCTTGACAAAGTTCACTCTCAGATAGGTATTGGAGTTGTAGTTAGGGATTTACATGGGGAGGTCTTGGCAATTTTGAGAGATTCTGTTGTATGCTGTGCTGACTCCACTTCAGCTGAAGCTAGAGTTGCATTGAGTACTGCTTGTATCTGCTGTTGTAATATGGGCTTTGACCAAGTTATACTTGAAAGATATGCTAAACTCGTGGTTGATGTAGTCAATAAGCATCAGGAGAATTTCATACGGTTTGGGCATATTGTGGAGAAAATTAAGCAAATCATATGTGGTTTTGATGCTATGTTAAGATGGACTATAACAAATTGCACATATACTTGTAAGGATGTTGTATCATTTAGTATCAAGTGTGTAGTAGATAAGGGGTTTGTACTAATTGTATTCTTGGATTTGTATTGTCTAATTTGGTTATTCATTAATGAAAGGGGATGTGTTTTTACTGTAAAAAAATATATAATATTCTAATATAATAACATGTGATTAAATATTAAAAATAAAAGAAATGATATTTACAGTGTAGAGTACGCAAACACCGCACAATTATTTTGACAGTGAATCACTCTGTTTTTCAAAAGAATTGCAAGACAGTTGTGCACTCAACGATTGTATCTAACATTACTCATAATGTTATAATTTCAGCTTCTCACATACAAATACTCAAAAAATCAAATTAACGTAACTGGTTGTAATATGCAATTTAATATTGAATATCAGACAACCAAATCTCAAGAAAATATATGATTAACGTGATCGGTTTAGTTTTCTATTTAAATTAATTAGAAAATCTGAAATCACAGTATATACTCATACTAGATCAAAATAAGAATAAGAATAATAAAAGAAATGCAAAATCAACACAAGAAACTACGTGGTTCGACCCTTATAGTCTACATCCACGGCATGAGCAATCTAGGAGTCTTTTTATTATTGAAGAATGCATAAAAAAACTTGAGTTTTCAATTACTTATAACCATTGATCACCGCACAAAGTATAGATTGGCTTCCTCGTATTATCCTCTAACGAAACCATACCATAAAATACACTAGATCATTTCCTCAAGCTCCAATTTGATCTTGATAAAACTATGGTTTGAAAAACCCCTTCGTTTCTCTCCAAAATCGCGTACAGCTTCAAATGAAAGGTAAAGTTACTTTTTGCTTCTGCCTTCTTTCAATTCCCGTAGCTTGACTTTATATATAAACTTCAAAATTAAAACTTTGTCATCACTTAATATTACAAATTTGCAATTAATATAATATTACAAGTTTGTCATTAATCTATTTACAAAAAATGCCATTAATGAAATACAAACTTAAACGCTTCACACATCTTCAACACATACCTATAAAATACATTTCACAACATATCTGACACTTGCATAGAAGTCCAAAATGTAGCCCAAATTCAAAGATAAAACAGCGTCGTTTAATCAATAAAATTGAAATTACAAGTAAAACCGTGTCATTTTTAGAGCAATAAACGAGGCCGTTTAGAGCAGTTAGGGTTTCTAAACAATCCCTGGTCTTCGCGACCTCAATTTAACCAAATTCAACAACTCTCAAACCTGTCTCTCCTCTCTCAGTCTTTATCTTTTCTATCACTGTGCGGCCGTCCCTTTACCTGTTTGCAGCTCCTAGAACTGCCCCTTCCCCTCCCGGTCAGTTCTTGCTTTAGGCAACCTATGGTAATGTCCCCTATCCCCTGTGTTTGATTTCTTGTGGATAATGTTTTTTATATGGGCTTGCTAATGACGAGGAAAACTTGTTGATGAGTTGTTTGAGATATTGCTTTGTAAAGTTTCTAGTGTAAATTGTAGATTTCTGCCTTTTTATATATAGGTGTCTTTTTTTATTATTTTGACTCTTTCATTTGCTAAAGTAGATCGATGATAAGAAAATATTTCCACCCATTTGAGTAGTATACGCCCAATACTTAGGTTTACTGTGCGTCCTAGCGCCTGCTGTATTATAAATCAATAGAAGTCACCTATATCTCCGTTTACCCCAATCTCCCCTCCAATCTCTCTCTCTTTCTCTCCAACATTGCTAAACACTTGTAGACGACTGGGTGTTATAGTATTGTGGCTAAAATGAAACATAGATAACTTGGAGCAACATGAATTTGCTAAAATGACATTTATTCTAAGAAAGATTTTGCTTAGGTGGAATGCTGTGATGTATGAACAATCTTTCCTTTAACCTACAACCCTTGTTTGTCAAGCTAGGTAGCAGTTGTATGAGTTTCAAAATGCTAAGATCGAAAGGGTATCCCAAGGTAGAGTCAAACAAGCTACACATCAAGGGTGGATACCACCTAAGAGGTCATGGGTTAATGCTAATTAGTCTATTGCAGTTGACAAAGTTCCCTCTCAGATAGGTATTGGGGTTGTAGTCAGGGATTTACAAGGGGAGGTCTTGGCAGTTTTGAGAGAACCTGTGGTATGTTGTGCTGACTCAACTTCAGCTGAAGTTTGAGTTGCATTATGGGCTTTGACCAAGTTATATTTGAAAGATAAGATAAGCACGTGGTTGATGTAGTTAATAAGCATCAGGAGAACTTCATACAGGTTGGGCATATTGTGAAGGAAATTAAGCAAATCATGTGGTTTTGATGCTTTGTTAATAGGGACTATAATTAAATTGTATATATGCTTGCAAATGATGCTTTATCATGTAGTACTAAGTGTGTAGATAAAGGGTTTATACTAAATTGAATTTTTGGGTTTGTATTGTCTAATTTGGTTATATATTAATGAAACAGGATGTGTTTTTACTGTAAGAAAATGTATAATAATCTAATATAATAACATGTGATTAAATATTAAAAAGAAAAGAAATGATATTTACAGTGTAAAGTATGCAAACACCGCATAATTTTTTTTTTTATAGTGAATCCCATTTTTTTTAAAAGAATTGAAAGACAGTTGTGCACTCAACGATTGTATCTAATATTACTCATACTTATAAAATACATTTCACGTAATATATGACACCTATGTAGAAGTCCAAAACTTCTAGCGGAAGCCCAACCTAGCCCAAATTCAGGGATAAATCAGCGTCGTTTAATCAATAAAACTAAAATTACAAGTAAAACTGCTTCATTTTTAGAGGAAAAAAGGAGACCGTTTAGAGTAGTTAGGGTTTTTAAACAATCCCTGGTCTTCGCTACCTCAATTTACCCATATTCAATTACTCTCAGATCCGTCTCTCCTCTCTCAGTCTTTGTCTCTTCTCTCGCTGTGCGGCTGTCCCATTACTTTTTCGCAACTCCTAGAACTACCCCTTCCCCTCGCGGTCGGTTCCTACTTCAGGCAACCTACAGTAATGTCCCCAATTCCCTGTGATTGATTTCTTGTGGATGATGTTTTTTATATGGGTTTGCTAATGACGAAGAAAACTTGTTGATGAGTTCTTTGAGATGTTTTGTAAAGTTTATGGTGTAAATTGTAGATTTTTGCCTCTTTATATATATGTGTTTTTTTTTACTATTTTGACTCTTTCATTTGCTGAAGCAGATCGATGATAAGAAAATTTTGCCACCCATGTGAGTAGTATACACCCAATAATTAGATTTATTGTGCGTCCCAACACAACTGTATGCCATTTCTTATAAATCGATAGAAGTCACATGTATCTCCCTTTCTTCTCAATCTCCCCCCAATCTCTCTTTCTCTCTCTCTCTCCAACGTTGCTGAACACTGGTAGATGACTTGGTGTTATAGTATTGTGGCGATAATGAAACATAGATACCTTGGAGTAACATGAATTTGCTGAAATGACAATTATTCTAAGAAAGATTTTGCTTAGGTGGAATGCTGTGATATATGAACAGTCTTTCCTTCAGCCTATAGTCCTTGTTTGTCAAGCTAGGGAGCAGTTGTAGGAGTTTCAAAATGCTAAGATCAAAATGGTATCCCAAGGTAGAGTCATACAAGCTGCACAACAAGAGTGGATACCACCTAAGAGGCCATGGGTTAATGCTAATTAGTATGTTGCAGTTAACAAAATTCCCTATTAGATATGTATTGGGGTTGTAGTCAGAGATTTACATGGGGAGGTCTTGGTAGTTTTGAGAGAACCTGTAGTATGTTGTGCTGACTTAACTTCAGTTGAAGTTAGAGTTGCATATTGAGTACTCGTGTCATCTGTTGTGATATAAGCTTTGACCAAGTTATATTTGTTAGAGATTCTAAGCTCGTGGTTAATGTAGTTAATAAGCATCAGGAGAATTTCTTACGATTTGGGCATATTGTAGAGGAAATTAAGAAAATCATATGTGGTTTTGATGCTATGTTAAGAGGGACTATAACAAATTGGACATGTGCTTGCAAAGGATGCTTGAGAATTTCATACGGTTTGGGCATATCGTGGAGGAAGTTAAGCAAATCATATGTGGTTTTGATGCTATGTTAAGAGGGACTATAACAAATTGCACATGTGCTTGTAAGGATGCTTTATCATGTAGTACCAAGTGTGTAGATAAGGGGTTTGTACTAAATTGTATTCTTCGGTTTGTATTGTCTAATTTAGTTATTCATTAATGAAAGGGAATGTGTTTTTACTGTAAAAGAACATATAATACTTTAATACAATAACATGTGATTAGATATTAAAAATAAAAGAAATGATATTTACAGTGTAGAGTGCGCAAACACCACACAATTGTTTTTTTTTTTATAGTGAATCTCATTATTTTTCAATAGAATTTTTTTATAGGTATTTTTTCAAAAGAATTGTGAGACACTTGCGCATTTCATGATTGTATCTAACATTATTCATACCTTAAAATAAAATTTACAACATATCTCACACCCGCGTAGAAGTCCAAAAGCTCCAATGAAGGCCCAACCTAGGCCAAATTCAGGAATAAAACTGCGTTGTTTAATCAATAAAACCTAAATTACAAGTAAAATCTCATCTTTTTCAGAGGAAAAAACGAGGCCGTTTAGAGCAGTTAGGGTTTCTAAACAACCTCCCGGTCTTCGCGATCTCAATTTACCCAAATTCAACTGCTCTCAGACCCGTCTCTCCTCTCTCAGTCTTTGTCTCTTCTCTCGTTGTGCGACTGTTCCTTTACCTATTCGCAACTCCTAGAACTGCCCCTTCCTTTCGCAGTCGGTTCCTACTTCAGACAATCTATGGTAAATCGTAATGTCTCCAGTCCCATATGATTGATTTATTGTGGATGATGTTTTTGATATGTGCTTGCTAATGACGAAAAAGATTTGTGGATGAATTCTTTGAGATATTGCTTTGTAAAGTCCCGGGTGTAAATTTTATATTTTTGCCTCTTTATATATCGGTGTTTATTTTTTCTTTTTTACCATTTTGGCTCTTTCATTTGCTGAAGCAAATTGATGATAAGAAAATTTTGCTACCCATTTGAGTAGCATACACCCAATAATTAGGTTTACTATAGGTTCCAGCGCTGTCAGTATGACCTCTTTTATAAATCAATAGAAGTCATCCGTATTTCCCTTTCCCCCAATCTCCCTCTCTCTCTCTCTCTCTCTCTCTCTCTCTAATGTTGCTGAACACTGATAGACGACTTGGTATTATAGTATTGTGGCATATTGTACTGAGCTATGGTGGTTGGATAGAGCGGAAAGTATAGATAAATGTATGGTTATGTTAGGATTCAGCAGTGATGAACAGTAAATCGTATGGAAATAATGCAATCACAGTGAAGAAGATAGCACAACACAGTGATGAAAGCACCTCAAACATTCATACGCATTGGGGGACGTCCCCAATTTCTCCATAGAAAGATAACTGTCTCATATGAGAAAATGAAATCCACCCTGGTGTGATGCTTAACTGACTATAATTGAAAGTGCATAAAAGCTACCTGTAACTAACTTCTGCAGATAAGGTAAACTGCACCGTTTTTATAATTCCAAACGGTGCGTTTTCATAAACTGACCCAGCCCCTTCTTATAAGACTAAACTGTGTCGTTTCCCCCTCCTAAGTCGTTTAGCTCCTTAAGGCTTGCCAAAGCTGTGCCGTTTTGAGCTTCTGAAGACTAAACTACCCAAGTGCCGAACTGCCCTCTTCACTTCGAACACTTCCACTTCGAGGCCCTTACCACCGAAACCCTAAAGTCCCAACCTTTACCTCCATAGATCTTCAAGCTCGAAGGCATCTAACAGGTTAATAAACCCCTTTACTCTCCTATTGCTTAATGGGATTTTTACACCGGTAATATGCTATTTATTTGTTTGTTGTGGATGTAAACGCGATTGAATCTCCTTCTCAAGAACAGCTTCACTGGATCTCTGCATAAGATACCGATTCCCTCGAGTTGACTTAGTTCTCTTTGTTTTTTTTTTTCATTTTATTTTCCTTTTATATCGAGGCTCAAATTTAGGTATAAATTTTTCGTTTTGAAAACCATGAGATGAGTGTTTTATTTGGCGTTATGAATTGTCACGAAATATGGGTGTTTGAAGGGTTGGCAAGAAAATCTGGAAGATGATGAAAAATCAAATACCCGACAATTTGGTTAGGGACTTTCTTTTATAAATCTTTGTTAAATGGGGTTAGGATCCTTCCACTTTTTTTTTTTTTTCCATGGGTTAGCTTAATCTGTCAAAAATTTATGATATAAATACTTCCGAAAAGTAAGAACTTTATGATGACCTCTTTGTTTGGATTATTGCCATATCCTTTAACTTATCGATTGCATTGATTAAGCAGCTTAAGATTGGAGGATTGGGTAATTACACTTGGAACTGCCAGATGATGTTGGGACATTGCGCAAGGGCTTTGAGTTCCATTTTACTATTACATTACACCGGAACTATGCAATAACTCTATGATTTATCCCATCTGATGGCAGCATATCATTGGCCTTTATGCCAAATTACTTTTTGCTCCAAGAAATGCATGCCAATTCGGTTAGGAAAAATAAAATCTGTGTTCAATGGGGTTAGGATCCTTTCACGTTTTCCACGGGTTAACTTAATTTATTGAAAATTCATGATATAAAAGTTGAAAAAAAAAATAAAAACTTTATGGTGCTCTTTATGTTAGGATTATTGCTATATTCTTTAGCTTATCAATTGCTTTGATTAAGCAGCTTAAGATTGGAGGTATTGGTAATTCCACTTGAAACTGCCAGATGATGTTGGGACATTGCGCAAGGGCTTTGAGTTCCATTTCATTATTACATTACATTGGAACCATGCAATAACTCTATGATTTATCCCGTCTGATGGCAGCATATCATTGGCCTTTATGCCAAATTACTTTCCGTTCCTATCAAAATATTTACATGTAGAAGCCAGTCTGTTTTCTCCCATTAAATGTTTTGTCAACTGAAAAATTATACTCGAGCTGTTGCTTTCTTTGACTGAAAATGTCGACTCCAATGGCTATATTTTTTTTAAGCATTGTTTAAATAGAAAATAATAGCAGCAGTAATTCTCTTGCTTTGCTTTAGGCTCAATGTAAATAGATTTTCATATGCACTTGTTTTGATTAGCATGGTTCATGTTAAGTCCTTTCTTGAAATGATTGCTCATACTCTGTGGTCTGATAGACAAGAATATTTGTTTTTTTATAAGTAAAGGTACCGCATTATATTGAAAGTGCTAGGGGTGCAAACGAGTTTTATTGGGGGTATAACAAGGGGAAAGCTATCTGAAAGAAGGGTTGGGTAGAGCCGAAAAAATGTATAGTTGGTATGTAGCTTGTCTTGTAGTTGGTTAATCTGGATAGATTGGCATTGGCTGCGTTTTAGCTAATTGATTTAGTGAATTATTAGGCTTTTGACTGCACAATTGCATGATTTATAATGAAATATATTGATGAAGAATCTCCTTTCTTCAATCCATATGGATGCTCAGGTGCTCTTTGTGTGATAGGTAGCATAAAAAGGGTCCTTGGGGTTAAAATGGTTTCCTAGCCAGGCCTTGGATCAGATAGTAAAAGGAACAGGGGTCAAAGACTCAAAAAGGAGGAGGGGGGTGGGGTTCCTGCCATACTTTAATGTTGCTTGGGGAGGGAGAAGAGAAAGGATTTCAATGATAAATGGGTAGGAATAGTGACTATTCTTCTAGACATGGGAAATATTCTTGGACAGTGATGCTGCAATTAACCGGGCATGTATGATGGAATGCTTCACACCCAGTGAATAGCCAATAGTATTTTAGTTTAGATATTACTGCATAGAGTGAAAGAAGGAAATGTATGCTTCTCACTGGCCCTTATTCCAGTGAAGGAATGATGTAGTAGATTTCAGGTTTTTAGATAGGAACACCTCCTGCTCCTATCAGAAAATATCTGCTCTTAACCATCGGCTGTTCAGGCTACAAGCTCTTTCTACTCTGATAATATTCTCGTATTGTTTACAGGCATCCGCTCCACTTTATCATAGACCAATGAAGCATATTGTCAAGATTATGACATTATTGGTGGCGATCTCTGCATTATGGGGTGGCCTCTTGCAGATATCTATGGTTCCAAGAAGCCATGCTTTGTTAGTGAGTTACTTCCAAAAGTTTATTTTTCTTTATTAATCCATTTCATATATATATATTTGTTGTTGTAGATGATGCTTAGTGTGCCCTGTTTCCAACTTCCCAGCTACCAATCTATTTTGTAGTGTGCCTAGGATGCTATGGCCTGTTAATGGTTGGAGTTGGTCTAATGCAATTTCCAACTTGTCCTCAAGAAGCAGTGCTTTTGCAGCAGGTAGTTTTATTTTCTTTTTAAACTAGAGTAAATCTCCATGGCATATGCAGTGCAATTTGGTGAGGTTTTTCTTTGTTGCTTTATCTGTCTATCTGTTTTTGTTGATGACCCCTTTTGTTTTCAACTTAACTACAAAAGACCCTCTTAACATTTTAACAATTAAGGTCTCGTTTGGTTACATAGATGAGCTGAGATGAGAAATTTGTGAATAGTAGTGAAATAGTTTGAGTTAAGATGTTTTATGGGTTTTGGGAATGGAGAGAGAAAAAGTTGAATAAAAATATTATAAAGTTAAAATATTGTTAGAATATAATTTTTTAATGTTTTTTTTTTTGGATTTGAAAAAGTAATTGTTTTTTGTGTTTTGTTTGGAAGTCTGGGAAAGTTGTAATGATTAGACGAAAAAGTTGAAAAGTTAAAAATTTGAAATTGAAAAGTGTTTGTGTTTGAATGGTGTTTATATGTTGAGATGATTTGAGATGAGGTGAAATGAGATGAGATGGATTGAGACCATATGTGAAGCCAAACGGGGCCTAAGTTTTTGAAGTGAACATTACATTGGACAAAACTATTATAGAATGACTTGGGGGAAACAAGGTTGAAAGAGTTGTTCTGAAAATACAGTGAACTGTTGATTATATATCATAGCAAAATCTCTAGAAAGCTGATACATTGTAATGCAGAATTTGGGAGGTAAAGTTGCATTTACCGTTAGTACTACAGTATTTATTTTATCTACTTCAAATATGTGGAGAGATTTATGATTTTGTTGTGTTCGTATGTAGTATTGAGGTTTAAATCATGTGGTGACCTGCGTTTGCCATGTAACGCCTCACTTTTTAATTTTAATGGTATATTGCTTATATTTTAATGGTTAATCTGGACGATGTGTGATGTAGAGGCCTTAGAATATTATTTCTCATCAAGTAAATACTACAGCATACTTCATGTTCATAGTACCGAATCACTATATATGAGATGGCAGATTTTGGTTTGGGTGTTTTGTTTTGCCGCTCCATGAATCAAGATCATCCTTGTTATCAAGCTGTTTATTCTTTTGTAGGACATAATTGAGGCCAAGAAATATCTGAAGCCAAGAGGGGTAGATGTCGGTTCTGACTGATTCCAAAGATGCTTGGATTTGTTCATTCCGCATGGCTGGCGACTTGCCATTTTCAAACAAAAAAAGCTGGTCTGGAAAATTTTGATTTTTTATATAGGGATTGAAAATTTCTGTTTGTAAAGTTTGAATTGTTTGGGCTCCTTTATTTCTATTTTCTTGTACCATTGAGGAAAACTTAAATTTTAAACTCGACATTTCTTATTCTCGAAGCAACTGTTGTGTGTGTGTGTGTTTTTTTTTTTTTTTTTTTGATACATTGAGGCTGCGTTTGGATCATAAAATACTTTCAACTCATCTCAACTCATTATTACAATTTTTTCAAATCTCAACACAAAATATAATAAACAATTCAATTTTTTTAAATCTCAAAATAATAATAATATTAAAAAATAATATTCTAATAATATTTTATTATCTCAACTCAACTTAATTCAACTCACTTCAACATCCAAACTCATCCTGAGAGGGGGCTCGAATCGATGATCTCCATTTTGGAGATGTGGGTATTATTGTGTCATCAAGCGATGTGCCGAGAGATTTTTTATATGATAAAGAGTAATTTTATATTCAATCGTGAAGTATGTAAATGTCGTATAATCGGTTTGAAAAATAGTAAAATTTATTATTAAAAAATTAATTTTTTTCATGTGAATATTTTTTATTTATTTATTTTTAAATAATTATGTGACGGATATATAATTCACGTTTACAAACATCTCTTTTCATGTGAAAATGTATACTTCAATAGCAGCTGTGCTCACGACACCGTAAAGGGAAAAAAGGTAATGTTACTATGAAAAAAAGTATAAAAAGAAAGAACGTTATTGCTGTGAAACGTAGAGCAAAGAGAATAAAAAATAAAAAAATAAAAAAAAAAAGATGGAAAAGAAAAGCAAAAATGAAAAGGAAAAATAAGTATTATTTGACTTTGAAGATAAATCATTTTTATGTAAATTATATGTCTTTAGTAGGAAACAATATAGTTAAGGTTTTAATTATTTATATTAAATTCTGTCAACAAAATATTTTAATGCAATTATTGTTTCACACGTTTTCTCCGCATAGCATTCAAAGACCGTATAAACCAAGGGCTGAACCACTTGACTTTTTATTTTTATTTAAATATTTATTGCAATCACGTATTTTTTATATTTTTTTTTAATCTCGTTAATAAAATTATCATTAACAGCAGCAAACAATAACAAATTGTCTATTTTATTTATTTATTTATGTTTAAGTTAAGATAAATGTTTAATCTATAAAAATAAATTTATAAACTTATATAATTTGACGTGGTGTCTCATGTTATAAAATTATTTTAATTTTAATTTATTATATTATATTATATTAATTTATAAATTTATTTTTTAAAAATATTATTAGAGAAGTGATTATCGGATTTAAAGCTTTCTCCTTAAATTATTCAACATGGACTCTTGGAAACTTGGGACTTTATCCGGAACAGAATATATAAAAAGAAAAAGAAATTCCAGAAACTTGTCCATCAATTCTTCTTTTCTTTACACCCGACACTTCCCCTCTCTCTCTCGGACAGCAATTTCTCTCTGCTTGCTTTTTCTACTAAAATTCCAGCTCGAACACGTACCCAACACCCTTTACTCAGTTCACGACCATCTCGTCTCTCTATCTCTGAACTCAGCAAACCCTTTTTTATTACTCCCTGCAATGCTTCGCTTGCTAGATCCACCATTTTAAGCGGAGCGCGCTCTTCACAACCATCCCAAAATGGGCGTTCTTAGTGAGTCTTGGTGTTTCTGCAAAGGCGTGGGCAAGTCCGAGAGAATGAGAGCCGCCATTTTCTCTAGCAAAGCCTCCGCCATGGCCGGAATCTCCGGAGCCGGTACCGGGTTCTTGATCCACCGCAATCTGCTGCTGACCACCCACGCTAATATTCCGTCGGTGGCAGCTGCCGAGAGTTCCGAGATCCGGCTCCAGAACAGTGTCGCCGCGATTCTTGTTCCTCATAGGTATTGGGTTTTTGGATTCTGTTTTGTTGTTGAGAAAATGTAGCATTTTCTGAGTTTGTTTTGTTTCGTTTCTTGGGTTTTCTTTTAAACTGTAGTTGAATCAGGGGTGTTTTGGGTTATTGTTTTTGTTGTTTTGGGTTTGAGGAATAGTTTGGAATACTTACCATCAAGTGAGCAAAGTTGTTGCAGTTGGTGTAGTTAGTGTGGTGGTGTTCACCATCAAGTGAGCAAAGTTGTTGCAGTTGGTGTAGTTAGTGTGGTGGTGTTCACCATCAAGTGAGCAAAGTTGTTGCAGTTGGTGTAGTTAGTGTGGTGGTGTTCACCATCAAGTGAGCAAAGTTGTTGCAGTTGGTGTAGTTAGTGTGGTGGTGTTCATCTTTGTGGGTCCCAAAATTTAAAGTTGATAGCTCGTTTATTTTTGTGCAGGTTAGTTGTTTGTTAGTTGATTGAGTGTTTATATCCGTGTGATGTTTTTTAAATGAGATGGCTGTTGAAATAATGGTCAAACTTGTAGAAATGACAATCATGAATCAGGAGTGTGATGTTGTAGCTGAACTACCAGCATTGTTTTCATAGAATCTCTGTTACGGCACTATCTCTGTCATCTTGTGAACTATGAAACCTGATTCCTGAACCTCAGCTTGTCATATGCTAATAGAAAATTGAAAGCTAAGTAAGTCGTGAAAGAATAATGGAACAAAAATCTAAATCAATAAAAGAAGAGTTAAAATGTAAGTACAGGATGGGTTTATGTGAAGAGAAATGAGATGGATTTCTAGATTGCTTGAGTGCTATTACATGGACTTAGGTACTTGTGTAGGGTGCTTGTATGTTGTATCCGTGGATATTATATGCCAGCATGTCTTCATTGCCATAAACACATACATCAATATTTACATAGCTAGAATGAACCCATCAACTTGCATCTTTTACACTCAAGCTGGCATGTGCATAGATTACCTGTGTGACTGTTTGCATAACAAGATATCTCTCATTCCATTCCAATTTTGGATGCATTGGGTGTGCTCCATATATTAGCGGGTAGTCTTAAAGAAAATAATACAAAGGGCTCACTAACTTTTATGGAAGTTTAGATCAAATAAGGTATTTGGATTCATATGCGATGTGGTAAGGCAGAAAGCATAATTTTCATTGTTATCTAAGCTTATGTATAAGATAGTCTTATTTTTCAGTAGACATGTATCAGGGTGTGTGCCAGAGAAAAGTCTATTGTGCTAATGGCATTAGTTACCTACATCTTAGTGGGTCAGTGTAGCCTTCACCCCTTTTTTGACTTGGAGATTGCAATGCCATGCTTTCAAAGATATTAGTACTTGATGTGATTCACACCTACGTAAATATGTGTATACAGAAGGTTACTTGTTTATAGGGGAATGATTTTACAGTTACAAGCTGATATGATCCCGTGGGAATGAAATCCCTTGAACCCACAATCAATTTGAAAACTCCCCAAGAAAGCCAAAATCAAGTCAACGGATAGAGAACCTAGACCCAATGAGAACTTATTTCAAATTGATTGTGGGTTCAAGGGATTTCATTCCCGCGGGTTCATATCACAAGCTTTCCTTGGCATCACCTTCATTCTACTGTCCACTTCCTGGCCCTACTGCTATTATACTTGCGATGTCTGTCATGTCAGTGGTCATTAGAATTTATATATTTAGGGAGTTATGAATTTGACCTACGTAGAAACTAGGGTTTTCTCTTTCCTTTATTTTTACTTTTAATATAAGTCAGCCATTTATAGTATTTACTTTTTCATTGGTAGGATAATACTTGTCAATTGCTCATAAAAAAGGATAATGCTTCCTTCCATGAAAAAGATTAGGAAAACAAGGCAGAGACACTAAGCTGATTCACTGGTCTAATTCCCTGATTGGCCCATTCAGTGCATCAATTTTGACACTAAATTACTTATGAAAAAATTGACATTAGATTAATTTTCTTCTTGTGGATTTCTCAAACTCTATTGAAATATGTGTAGTGCGAGAGTGATTGACTTGTTAATGAGGGTCAGACATGTGTTGATTATTAATCACTTATCTATCCAAATTAGATACTTTTTTTACATGGCCAGACATTCTGTGAAACAGTTAACTATGATCTCTCATTTTTTTTCATACCTTTTAATATGAGATCTATATTTATGATGTAGCAGTGCTGTGGAAAGGTATGTTGTCGAGTCAATACAAGAAAGGAACTCTAGAACATCGATGGGTAGTCCTTGGAGGTTTATTCAGTTGATCTGAGAAGTCAAGGCCTAATGTTTGATTAGGAAGCTTATTCTTCTATATTTGGGGATGGGGTTCTAATATATATATTTATATATATATTCATATTTGTTTGTATATTATGGTTGTTAACTTTAATTTTTAGTTAGTAATTGTTACCTTGGTTGGCCTTTAATATACTTTGGGGACTTTCCTCTTTTTCCTCCCGATTGCATCATGAATTATCCTAGGCTTTGCATTTTTTTTTTTCCTCCAATGCATTTTCTCATGTCCGTTGGCTGGTTTCAGGTTTTTTATTACCAGCTCAGTTTTAGATCTGACAATCGTGGGTTTAGATGCCATGGATGGAGACTCAAATGCCCAGGGGCAGCAGCCTCACTACTTGAAAACCTGTTCTAAACCAAACCTGGATCTTGGAAGTGTAGTTTACCTCTTGGGCTACACAGAGAAAAGGGAATTAACAGTTGGTGAAGGGAAGGTGGTGATTGCCACTGACAATCTCATAAAACTGTCGACGGATGGAGTAATATGGAGTCCTGGGTCTGCTGGATTCGATGTACAAGGCAATCTTGCATTCATGATCTGTGATCCTATGAAACTAGCCACATCTCCAAATGCCAAGTCCTCTTCAACTTCGTCATCATCCACATCATCTTGGAAGAAAGATCTTCCTATGCAATTTGGCATCCCTATCCCCATTGTCTGTGATTGGTTAAACCAGCATTGGGAAGGCAGTCTTGATGAACTTAACAAACCAAAGTTGCCAATCATTCGATTGATGTCTGCAAGCCAGAAGAGTGAGCATTCTTGTGCTTCATTCACACTGCGTCAAGTTTTTAAGTCAACAGAAGTTGATTGTGATGGAACCCCATCTTCGTCAAATACATTCTCAAAAGCCAGGGATCAGCCTGTGCCAATCCGATCTGCTACAGCAAACAATGTTGAAGGGGAAACCCTGAAAAATGATATGCATGCAATCCATGTGCAGGGAATTCCAACTCCAGAAATTTATGAATCGCCAAAGTTAACTTCAGTTCCTCTTAGGAAGAAGGAAAGTGCACAAATCCAACTTTTGGATATTAATTTCCCTCCAAAGGTTGCCAGAGCAGGATTACTGCTTCCGCCAGCCAAACAACCGCCCGTTTGCTCTGATGAGAATTATATCAAGCAACTTCCTCCACATAGTTTATTAAGAGAAGACCATATCAAGGATAAAGGAGTCATGAGTCCTGGTGCTGATGCCGAGATTGCCTCAACAGGTTCTGTAAATGGGGCACAAAGTGAGGTTCAGTCCAGCTCATCTCCAATAGAAGTCTCAGAAATGCAGAATGGGTATAGCAGTGAGGGTGAGACTATGTACTCTGCAGAAACTGCTGAGAGTAGAAATTATACGATTCCTAGAGAGGGAAAGTTTCAGCAAGTGGGAAGGAGCCAGAGTTGTGTAAATTACAATAGATCAGGGATTGTCCAAAGGAACTCGGTGGCCCGTAGGGCACTGCTAGAGAAGCATAGGAGCTTCATCCATGGAAGGAAGATGTATTCACAAGCAGCAACTTCTCAAAGGAGTAACGACTACTTCAGCCCAACTGTATCATCAATCATGAAGAAGCGGAACAACTTTGAGCAGCAGAACAACTTAGAGCCGCCGAACAGACCCCGGCAAAGTGCTGTTCATTCTTCTCCGAGATGGATGTTTTAATTCATTCTTGACTAGTGTGATACCCGAAAATGGGTCAACAAAATCATAGTTTTTTAAGCGTTTAAATTGATGCCCATTTGATCTTCCACTTTGGTATATACTGTAACTCATTTGTTGTGACTGTGCATAGACCTATTAGAGGTGAATAAAAATTTCAGCCATGTTACTAGTCCCATGTTTCGTTTTACATTTGTTTGTCCTTTTTATGGAGATTTACTTCCAGGTTTGCAATTATTGCTAGCAACTTCAAGGAAATATGGCTGATTAATGCAAATAGGACAATTCGTAGTGCCGATGAACGGTCTAGTCATTTAAGTTTGTATTGGAATTGCACCTTTGCAACATTTCTTTTATCCCACAGCTCACAAGCACAATGGATACAAGATCTGGACAAATCCTGACAAACCCTGCTTAAGCCTTAAAACGGTTATGGTCTGTCCGACATCCTTATAAAGTAACTTGGAATTGGCTACCGTAAGACTCGTGAAGTTAGCTAATATAAAGATGGCCCGGACTGAGGTTGACTCTAGTGGTAAAGGCCTTTAGGCAGGCTTGGGGGTATGCTCCCTCTAGGTTTAAAGTTCAAATTCCCTTGAGTACAAATAATCTCTAGAGACCATCGACTTGAGAGATTTTTCTCTGAAATTACTTGATGTGCACTTGTAGAAAACTCATTGTCGAAAACCTGTGCACTTTCGAGATTAGTCAGGATGCTATTTCAGGAAACCCGGTATGAATAAAAAAAAGTTTAAAGATAAACTGAAGGGAGAAAATTGGCAAATGATTGGAAACATGTTAGAAAATGGCCGCATCTCCGAGCCTCACTTGCTCAAATTATATTTAAGAGTAATACTCTTTTTTATCTTAGATTTTATTATTCTAGTTACATTTGCTACGTGATACATTTCAGGTAATTGCTATTTAATTAAGTGATTGATAAAAAAAAAATCAATTAAAAAGTAGGGGCATTTCTCTTTACCTAAAGGCTAATATACCAATATTTAGCTGTGTAATGGGATTGGTTTTGCTTCCAAACAAGCCATGGCAATCTCAGTGAGTTAATTCCCTTGAAGTAGTTGACTTACCACTCGATAAGCTCAACTAAATCTAGTCACACGTGCGACTTATCTTAGGCATGACTGTGTTGCACGTGGGCTTAAGTGCTGTTATCATTGATGCAAATCCCACACTGGAAAGAAGCAACATAGTCAGAACAAGAGAACAACCATAAAAAGGAAAGTGAACTTCTGATCTAAATCACGCAGCCGCGCGGTGAGCACAGAGCGAACTATTCTTTCGCCTTTTACTAAAGAATACCGTGTGCTCGCCGCAGATAGCGGCATACGCCAATTTTTTGAAGAAGTCCCTCTCTTTAGAGGGCTTCTACATTTCAGTCTAAAAAAGGCTTTCATATTAAACGCTATTCACTGTGTTGTTACTGATTCGGGAAGGTAAAGAAAAAAGGAAAAATGGGTACAAAAACAAGAAGGTAGGTAGCACATTGATGAACATATATATACGAAGGGGGACCAAGAGATCATAGCTGCAGTACTTTTACTCAAACCAACCAAGCTTCTGAATGAGTTTGTTGAGGAGGAAACCTGCTAAGTAAGAAATGCCGGCGGCTCCAACCCCAAGTACAACGTAGTGCAGCACAGTTGTAACATAAATGTACCAGTTTGGTGGCTTTTGGACGTTAGCCTTGGCATTGGCAAGTACAGTGATGCATGCAAGAGAAGCTGCTGCGACTGCTGCCATCTTGAAGGACCTCTCGTCACTCTTGTAAAATGAGAAGCCATACACCACTCGAGGCACCAACCCAAAAACAAGGAATGATAATACTGCAACTGAGGCATGGAGGATGAAATTCCTTTTCTGGCCCAGTACTTCTTGGTACCGACCCACAGCTTCTTGTTCATCATCTGTTTCATCCGAGGTCACTCTAGATTGATCATTCTTCACTTCCAGAAGCTGTAAGGCAAGTTCCAAATCAATGAGCTTAAAGTTAATTAAACTGAAACAACTTCCATAACACTTGATCATATTATTTGAACTGCCAATTAGTTAATCATTACCTGTTGTAAGAAAATGAGGCAAAAAAAACTTTAAAAGATAGGATTTTTTGTTTATTACCATTGGTGAAAATTAATCAAATTGAAAAGAGAAGTTTTTTGGGGCAAAGAAAAAAGAAGAATAATCTCATGATATTTCATGGCATACCTTTGTTGAAGTACAAAGAAAAAACATGTTCATGAAACAAATATATGGTGAAACCAGGATTTTGCATGAATAGATCCGTATTTACACATCATGCAATGTAATTTTGGAAGAAAATAAAAATAAGAAATAAGAAAAGAACTCACGTTATGACCAATGACGAAAAGTCCACCAATCAGGTTTGCCAATGCCAAGGCTACAATGTTCACTGCAATACGACAATTGTTTGTTAGTTTTATTGTTGATTTAGTTATTTAACCAATGAATTATAGGTAAGCTACAAGTACTTTATCTGCTAATAGAAATATATCTATACTTGGAATTTCATCTTACTTGCAAAGAAATTACCTTGATAATTATTTGTATAAAATTTAAAAATAATAATGGTTCAACAAAGCTTTGAACTACAAAAGATTATAACCAACTCTGCTAAAGAAAGATATTAGCGGTTATGATGGTTACATGCATGGCCTAGTAATACTAGCTTAGTATAATCAACTATGTGCCAAATGCTCGTGCTGGAAATGTCCAGAATAGCAAACATGAGGAGATAGTTGCAATTATTTCATACACGGAGTTTCTGCACCATTGTAAAAGAAGACTAAAAAGCAAAAAAATATGAACACTTACATGTGGCAGCAGCTGCACTAGCTGCAGATGACACAACCGATAAGCTTGTGATTGATTCTATCAAACCACCATAAACGATACTTTTTAGGATCTCCAACTTTATGGCACTATGTTGTTGAAGATTCCAGCTTGGTGGAGTCAGTGTCTGCGGTTTAAGTGGATGAACAATATCCTCTGGTTCTGGTTCAATGGGTTTTTTATTTCCTGCATAATAATGCATTGGAGACACCATATGAAAAATAAAGCTAAGCGTGGAAACAAAAAAGAAGCATTTACTGCATTTTGGAGAGCTGCATGCTAGCTTGATCTAGCTGTTGTTGTTCCACAATCAAACAAGAAATGAAACTTTCACTACTGATAGAAAAGGTGTGTTTGAGCACATCTGTGTATTACAAATGCGTATACGTGATTGGTCTCCCACAGGCTGAAGAAATCAAAAAAGTACTTTTCTTGTATTGAAAGGTTGAACTCTAAGATTTACTGTACTTTTATGAAGTATGAACTGTTATATGCTTGTTGAAATTTTAGGACAATCACTTGTGTAAGCAAGCTGCGTTGTTTGTTTAATTAATAAGTTACAAATGCACCTCATAAAGTTTCGGGCACCACGCCTTTATTCCATAAGATCGCCTGTACCGTGTTATTAGCTAGGGAGACCAGTTCTGTTAGAAGCTAAAATCAGTGTATGGGGCTAACTCATTTCATAAAATCGGTTCTCCAAAAGAGGATTGCTCATTCCTTATAAATATGTCTAAGACCTTGTCCACAAGCAATGTAATATTATTCCTCAACACCCTCCCTTACTTGTAGGCCAATATTTCTTCTCATGATCCCTGTCACGGGATAATTAGTATGGGCCCCCATTCTTCTATACTAACTCTGATATCATGAAAAAATTTATTTGTCTAACTCATCTCATAAAACCGGTTCTACAAGAGATGATCGCTCATTCTTTATAAACATGTTCAAGAACTTGTCCACAAACAATGTGAGATTATTCCTCAACATCAATCACTTTCTATCTGATTTCAAAACCAAAAACCGCTTTTCATAGCTTCCAAATTGTTATCAAATTCATCAGTCTTAATAAAACTCCTGAGAACTTCATATATAGAAATAGCAAAGGATTGCCAAAAAAGTTAGTGAGAGCATACATATTACCTGGGTCGACAGCAGGTACAGGCTTTTGAAAGAACCAGCTACCTGTTAATATGAGTACATGAACATAGTTAAATTAGCTGCCCTTCTTTTAATAGAGCAGCCATGCAACAATTAACAGAGAAGAGAATAAATGACATTCATGAATATATAGTTTCCAAACACAGTAACAAGGTTTCGTGCCTGCAAATAATTATGGAAGTAGCATACGGCCATAAGATTGATTTTATCAAAGTACTACTGCAATACAGTAAGTAGCAAATAAGAATGTAAATGTACCTATAGGTTTGAGAAATCCGAAGCACGATGGGCACCTCAATTCATCATCTCTACAGCGAATAGGGATCTTGTCGATGCAGACTCTACATTTAGGGCAGAACTCATATGTCTTCGGCTTCTTGTCTACATGATGATGAGTTTCAAGATTAAGATCTGTCTCTTCCAGTACTTCTCTTTCTTTTGTCAAGTTAAAGCCGCCTCTCTCTTCTTTTTCAGTTATTACAGTGATGGAATTATCAGTTGCAATTTTCTCCACGAGCAAGTTCTTGGAAGGTGGAGGATCAACAACAGGTGTACTGCTTATCATGTTCTTAGTTTTATCCTCATCTTCAATGTTTATCTCACCACTGGTTAATTGAATTTCAATTCTTTTTTCTTCTGTGACATCTACTCCACCACTTTCATTTTTCAACTCAGAAGATTCAGAAGAAAATTCACCTGAAACCATGCAGTAAACAACTAAATCGTCAGAAGCAGGTTAATCTGAACTCATATGATGAATTTCACAACATGTAATTTTGCAAGCTATAGATCAGACACAGAATATTACTGATAAAGTCTGCGTCCAACACATAAATTTTCTGAATCAAACTCTAATACTAGTCTGCTATATATACGTGTATATATATTCTTGAGTCACAAACAGGAAAGATTCAAGGTAGTATGAAAGAAATACATATTAGTGCTCAAACTACTGCAAAATATAGTATTATGCATGTAACATAATGTAAACTGGGAATGTAAATCATGTACCTATGGGCCTGAGAAATTCGGAGCAGGTTGGGCACCTCAATTCATCATCTGATCTATTGGGTATAAGGACTATGTGAATGTGAACTTTACATTTAGGGCAGTAGAGCTCACCAATCTCTGGATTCTCGTAAACAGTTTCAAAATACGTTTCTTTCTGCTGCAGTACTTGATCATGGCTTTCTTTTATGAAGTACTCAAACTGCTCATATCTCCCAGCTGCTGGTTCAGATGTCCCAATAATATTGATGGAAGTATCAGGAGTGAACGCTGCAGTTTGCTCAACCTCGCCACCAATCGTTTGAAAGCCAAACCTTTTTGTTGCAACGTCCAATATAACATGTCCAGGACTGGTCTTGGGATCAAGAAAATCAACACCTTCATTTTTCACTTCATAATATTCATACGAGATTAATTGACCTGAAACCATGCATCCAGCAGATCATCATCCAGATGATCATGACTATTTTTGTTTGGAGATTATTGAATTTATTATATATATGCAAATTATGGGAAGATTTATGTTGCTTGCTTTTTCTTTCTCCACCTCCGCCGGATCAAGTCAGCGTGCAATATTGTCCTAGGACAATTCTTTGTAATAGACGAGCACCGCACGATTCTTTATAAAAAAAGTAGATCACATCTTAAAAAAATATATAAAAAGAACTAATTTTTATTAATAAGATCTACTTTTTAACAAAAATCTTGTCAAAAATTTGTCTATCCCTAGTGCAAAAGATTAAACTTTTTTTTTTAGCTTTTTATTTCAAACATTTTTTAAACATGTTTAAACATCTTCAAAAATAAAAAAATACTGATACACTAATAGTCACTTTTTTAATCAATAAGAAAAAAAAAATAAAAAAATATTAAATACATGAGTAGTCAAAATGAGAGATAAAATAAAGGAAATACTAGTATTATTCTTTTTAATATGTTTTATTTTATTGGGATGCGTAGTGAGTACTACTACTCATGAAACTTTACGGACGGCCGAAATTACAAGCGTATAAATCTGCCATATTAGAAAAATAATACCATTTGGCCATTTTTTACGATTTCTTAAAAAATAAAGTAAACTCATAAATTCATGTGTTTTTATAAAATCTGTTAAATCTATTTTATAATAAAAATAATTTTACTATATTTTTTGTGTGTTTATCAAGCCACATCAGTTTATGTCACTACAACAGAAAGGGTCTTTTGGGACAAAAATTTTCGTCCCAAAAGACCCCAATTTCGTCCCAAAAAAAGTTTTGGGACGAAAAAAATTCATCCCAAAGTCGTTCCAATATCACTGTGCCAAAAGGTATTTTGGGACGAAAATTACCAATTCGTCCCAAAAAATTTCTTTTGGGACGAAATTGAAGGAAACCGTTCGAACACGTTCGAACGAAATTTTTTTTTGTCACGGTTTAAATTCGTCCCAGAAAATAGTTCGAACGGAAAAAATTTTAAGTTCGAACAGTAGTGACATGTTTGAACGATTTCGAAATATGTTCGAACACACATGAATTCGTTCGAACGTTATGAATTGTCTTTGTGTTCGAACGTTAAATGGTCAGGTCGAACGGTATATGGGTTCAAACGGTATAGGCTATTTTCGAACAAGACTGAAATTAGTTACGTTCGAACGTTGTGTGATCGTTCGAACTCTACGAACATAAATTTCGTTCGAACAATACGTTTACGTTCGAACGCTATTGTCGTTACATAGAGTTCGAACGTTTTACGTTCGTTCAAACGATATCTCTTTAGTTTAAATCAATAATAGAAAACCAAATAGACATTCATACTATTTGAAAAAATACATTAGAAACTATTTAACACTCACAAAAGTGTTAAAATAAGCGCAAACTAAATAAATAACAGAACGAGACGAGTATTGTTCGTACATAAATAGATAATCTCAAAATCCATCAGTTGCTTGGAGGCCCGTACTGTTGCATAAGCTACTGCATTTGGAGTTGCATCTGTCTTCTGAACTCTTCTTGTTGTTCTTCATGTTGTTTGAGGCGTATCTCCATATCTGCTTGTTTTGCCAATTGAGCCTCTAACTCATGCTGTCTTGCAGTCAATTCTTCGATTCTGGAATTCGCATTCTCTAGCGCTATAGAAGTCATAGATGCATTCCCAGAAGAAGAGGAAGAGGGACCAGGCTTTACACAACGACCCAAACCCCTCAAATATCCTGAACGTTGACCCAGGACTTGTGTAAAAATGTCCTTATCACTTGTTGAGGAATTTTGATCTGACGCAGATTCAGCACGTAGGGCAACCATTTTATCCTAGCCATATATAAGATAAAGAATTAATATCGTCATAAATATTCTAATATATTTATTTAAAACAGGTTATAAAACTTACATAATTTTCACGAGCATCAGGATGAGTCCACTCTCCATTACGATCAGTGTGCGATGCAGCATATAATTTTGTCAAATCATAATTAGTATCTGAATCTTGCTACAATAAATGTGTTAAGATATAAAGTCATTATGATTCATCCAAATAATTAACTATATCCAATAAAAAAAATAGCAATACCAATTTCTTAGAAAGGCGATGGAAAGATCTTGAGCCTGCATGATGATTAATCTTCAATTTTGATCTATTTGTTTTGTTTATATAACTTCGCTCCTGCAAAAAAATTGAAAATATTATGAAGCGAAATGATAGATAGGACAAGTAAAATAATTAAATTTCATTATACCTGATATGATGGTTCGTCAAACATGTCACAAAGTTTTTCCCACTCAGAAGGTCGGACATCCTGGAAAGGATGTTGGCGTGCATCTTCCTTCTTCTCAAACTTATTATAATGCTCATGACACCTCGCCTTATATTTGCGAAATGCATTACCCATAAGCTCTTCCACAGTCTTACGCTCCTCTCTCCGACCAAAATTTAATTCGAAATCATCCTTAAAAAAATAGTCACAAACACATTATCATTTATAATATTCTAAATTTAAGTAAAATATAGAAATTTATTATACTAAATCAATGTTTTAAACATTACCAAACAACGCTTCTTGATAAGCTCTTTAACATCTTGGGGGACTTTCTTCCATGAAGTCGTTGCCAAAGGTGCGTAAGTTCGTGTAAGAGCACCCACATGTGATGCAAGCCAAGCTGCTGGTTGTCCTTCGCCCCCAGTATGTTCGTCAGGAATGTTAACCTTGATCTTACCCACCTTCCGATATTTTTCCAACGTCACCCCTCTAGTGGTGCCTCGACTTTGACGAGATTGTACTGTAGATTCTATAAAATATAACATTGTAATCATTTTCATTTATATCTCCATTATAGGACCTTAATTAATAACTTTTATGAGTATTAGATTTTTACCTTGTTCTGTAGAATCAATCTCTAATGGTGAGTCTGAAGGAGAGCTTGGAACAGGTGGAGATGGGTTGCGAACTTCCTTCCTCTTTGGCGGCATAATTTCAAACTACTGATACATTCAATAAGTAAAATATTTGTCATCAAGTGTAATGTTAACACATAATTGGTCAATCAGAATCTGTATCAGTTTCATTTGACAATTCGCTCTCATCATCTGTAGATACTTCAGATGATTCAACATTTTCCTCAACTGTCGCATCAACAATTTCAGCCTCAATATCTTCTCTATTTAATGGAATCATCTCGTACTGGCTCAAATCCACAAACAAATTTAAGGCGGGTTGACTCTCTTGGTATGCTTCTTGAGTAGAAGAGTCATCTTCTTCTTTATCTTGTCCTTCCGCCTGAGGGATAACATCATATATATTTCTTGGAGAATATTTTTGAACTACTCGCCATTGATTTCCTAACTTCGGGTCATCTAAGTAGAATACTTGAGATGCTTGAGAAGCCAAAATAAAAGGATCATCTTCATACCATTTTTTTGATGTATTAACACTCAAAAAATATTCATCATCACGGACTCCAGTACGAGGATTGCTTAAATCCCACCAATCACACTTAAACAGATACACCGCAAGCTCTCCCAAATATTTCATTTCAATTATATCGACAATAACTCCATAGAAATCAATATTTTCTCCATCATGACTTCCTTCGACTAGGACACCACTATTTTGGGTTTTCCTATAACAATCTCGATCCAGTGTGTGATACCTACTTCCCCGAGAAATACATGCAGAATATCGAGCAGCGCGTCTCGATGGGCCACGCGCCAATGCATACAGTTCATCAGATATATCATTTGGATTATTCGCATGCAATTGTACAACCTACATATTAAGTAAAGCATATACTATATCAAAGTTGAAATTAATATTTTTTAATTTGTTATTGAGTAACGCATATGTAATTTCATTACCCGTTCTTCAAACCATCTCGGGAACTCCTCTTCATGTTTCTGGTTTATATCATTTACTCCTAGTTCCTTGAGCACGTTAATATGATCACTGAAATTGATGATTACCACAAATATTTTATATTTTGTATTTTTTTAAAAGTAATAAGGCAATTTTAATTAAGAAAAAGTTATAACTTACTTCAAGTAGTTCTCTATCTCAGGGCAATTGTTCAGCACGTACCACTGAGCTTTCTCGAACTCTCTTCCACACAAGTCATAACCACGCACTGCACCAATTGAACGAACTTGTTGGGAAAACACAGAAAATATATTCCGTTGTTTTGCTCGGTCAACGTCAAAGTTTCTTTCTGGCCGATCAAACCGAGTGTCAACTCCGTGGAAATATTTGGAACAGAAGGTATGCCACTCATCGTCAATATATGCTTCTGCAATTGATCCTTCTGGACGGGCCTTGTTACCCACTGTACGTTTCAACTTTCCAAGAAATCGTTCAATGGGATACATCCATCTATATTGAACTGGTCCTGCAAGTCGAGCCTCACGTGGCAAATGAACGGCTAGGTGAACCATGACATCGAAGAATGACGGTGGATAAATACTTTCTAGCTTACACAATATTATGACAATTTCTCGTTCCATTCGATCCAAAGCTTCTACATTCAACGTCCTAGCACATAAGTCTTTAAAAAATGCACCCAACTCAGTCAAAGCCACGCGCACATCTCTGGTCAAGTACCCACGGATACCAATAGGCAAGATACGCTGTAAGAAAACATGACAATCATGACTTTTTAATCCAGTTATTTTCCAATCATTTGTTCTCACACACCTTGTTAGATTCGAGGCATAACTGTCCGGTAATTTGATCTTCATTAGCCACTCACAAAATGTAACCCTTTCATTCCTTGACAATGTATACCACCCAATCGGCATGTAGACAGACGAACCATTTTCTTGCAACTGCATTTCCCGTCTTATTCCCAACAGC
Source organism: Juglans mandshurica (assembly GCA_022457165.1). NCBI lineage: Eukaryota > Viridiplantae > Streptophyta > Magnoliopsida > Fagales > Juglandaceae > Juglans > Juglans mandshurica. The sequence goes on from CM039619.1 coordinate 46,784,544, forward strand.
TTCAAATCCTTCCTTGAGTTTATTGTATCCTTTGTTTTTCCTTCAATTGACATCAATGTTCCCAGTACGGATTCGCAAATATTTTTTTCAATATGCATGACATCAAGGCTATGTCGTAATTTTAACTTCGACCAGTACGGGAGTTCGAAAAATATACTCTTCTTTGTCCAATTCAACTCATTCGTAGCTCGTTTTCTCTTTCGTTATTTTTTACCAAATTCATTACAACCAACATCTATAAATTGTGCAAGTACATCTTCGCCAGACAAATATGGTGGAGGTTGGCCCCATTCAACAGTTCCATCAAACATTCTAGAATTTCCACGCCATCTATGGTCACCAGGTAAAAATCGACGATGACCCATAAAACATAATTTCCTCCCGTACGTAAGCCATTCAGATTTTGTATATTTGTTACAAGTTGGACATGCCATTTTCCCCTTAGTACTCCAACCTGACAAATTCCCATAAGCTGGAAAATCATTTATTGTCCACAACACCGCAGCATGCATCTTGAACGACTTGCCTGTTGACGAATCAAATGTGACAACCCCATTCTCCCACAAATCTTTCAATTCTGCAATCAATGGCTGTAAGTGTATGTCTATATCATTTCCCGGTGACCTCGGACCTGGGATGAGCAAACTCATCATGAAATATAGATCTTTCATACACTTCCACGGTGGTAAATTATATGGCATAAGTACAACTGGCCAAGTACTATGACTAGTACTCATGTTCCCAAAAGGATTAAATCCATCTGTTGCCAACCCAAGTCTTACATTACGCGGTTCTTCAGCAAACCATGGGTGTTCCTGATCAAATTCCTTCCACACCTGGGAGTCAGCAGGATGTGACAAAATATTATCGTTCCTTACTCTATCTGATGAGTGCCATGTCATATCTATAGCCGTTGCGCGTGACATAAATAATCGTTGTAATCTAGGTATCAATGGAAAGTGGCGTACGACCTTTTGCGGAACATTTGCCTTGTCCGATGTCCATCTTGACTCGTGGCATATAGGACACTCGTTCAACTGTTCATTCTCTCGCCAAAATAATATGCAGTCATTCTTACATGCATGTATTACGTTGTAATCAAATCCGAGTCCTCGTTTCAACTTTTTTGCTTCATAGAAGTTACGAGGTAAAGTATTGTCTGTCGGCAGTGCCTCTTTAAACAGCTCAAGTAACATATTGACTGCCTTAATAGATAATCGACATATTGATTTTATGTGAAGCAATCTTACGGTAAACGACAACTTACTATGTCTTCTGCATCCTGGATATAGCTCACGCTGTGAATCATTCCACAAGCGTGCAAAAGTGTTATGGCTCCCATCACTTGAGCTTGATGTGTCCGTGTCACCTTGATCCATAAACATTCCCGCACCGATGTCACCTAACATTTCCTCCATATCCTCATCGTAATCATCTCCAACAATCTCTGGTTGTACATCTTCATCGATCTCTTCTTCTTCATGTGGAGCCTCAAATGAAGTTGGATATGATTCACCGTGTAAGACCCAATCAGTATAACCCTTATCAATACCTTTGACAAACAGATGCTCTCTCACCAAGTCTATCTTATGAGAACGCAAATTCCTGCATTCTCTGCATGGGCATCTAATACGCCCATCACTATCACATGTACCCAATGCAAACTCTAAGAATTTCTTAACACCTTCAGCATATACATTGTAATTCTGACCCAATCGATCGCTAACTCTCATCCAACTCTTATCCATGCCGACTATATTCATTACAAACAATATTGTAATGCATTAGCAAACAACCATGTATCATGTACCAATTAATGAGTATGCCACCTTTCACCGGGTAGTTGGTCCTATCCCGTTCGGGATTGTAAGATCATAGTCGCCAACCTATGAGCAAATATCTGTTACGTCCAACAAAATTTCGGCCGCATCTCCCCATAGTTCTCCAAATATGCTCGTCTGGTTGTGTGCACTGACGATTAACACGTCGTTGCACCATCACCGAAACTGCATATCCAGAGAACAATGGATGAATCTACCAAAATCATAATGTTGGACGACAACAGATATAGTTCTATAGTTTGCGAGAATGATCTTACAATCCCAAACTGTCCACTCTGGACAATTCAAGAGTTATCAATCAAGCATTCATTCGGATTGATAACTCTCGAACGGGTCTAAGGTTTATTTTGATGAATAAACAATACAAAATATGCTTGAATATGTGAAACAATAACAACATATTATTTATACAACAATACAACAAAAACATAATTAGTAGGTATTATTTCAAGATTTATTCCAGAATTTAATTTAAATATTAGTTTTACCTGTTTATAATTAAGTATTTTAATTTAAAGATTTAGTAGTATTTTAATTTGAATATTAATTTTATTAATTTATAATTAAGTATTTAAGTATTATTAAATCTTAACTATTTATATTTTAATTTACAGATTTAGTAGTATTTTAATTTGAATATTAATTTTATTAATTTATAATTAAGTATTTAAGTATTATTAAATCTTAACTATTTATATTTTAATTTACAGATTTAGTAGTATTTTAATTTGAATATTAATTTTATTAATTTATAATTAAGTATTTAAGTATTATTAAATCTTAACTATTTATATTTTAATTTAAAGATTTAGTAGTATTTTAATTTGAATATTAATTTTATTAATTTATAATTAAGTATTTAAGTATTATTAAATCTTAACTATTTATATTTTAATTTAAAGATTTAGTAATATTTTAATTTGAAAATTAATTTTATTAATTTATAATTAACAATATTAAATGGTAATTGGTCCTAATTATTTGTGATTTAGTAGTACATATAATTTATATATATTCCAAACTATTTGTATTTTGTATACGGTATTGATGTAATGTCATTACCCGTTCGAACGATGAGAACCTATGTTCGAACAAAATGAATACATTCGAACGGTAATCCTAACCCGTTTGAACGTATTCATTCCAGATTCCAGTCGTCTTCAACAACGCCGAAAATTCCATTAATTACAAACTCTAACAAACACAAACAACAATCTCAAAGCATACAACTTTCTAACATTGCAAAATATTAAGTTCAAACCATACATTTCTATTTTAAAATAAATACCTGAATTTTTGAAGATGAAAATGAAATAATCCGAGAATAATCCAAGAATAATCCGAAAATAATCACAAACTATCCTAAAAGTATTAATCCGAGAATAATGGAGTGAGATGAACAATTTTTTTGAGCTTAAAGACTAGTTTGAGAAAAAATACCTCTGATATGCGAAGGGTAATCTTCGGGCGACCACAGCGACAGCGTGCGCAGGAGGAGAGAAACAGAATTGTGAGGTTCTGTCGTGTTTTTGAAGAACAATCATGTTCGAACGGTTATTTACTAACCGTTCGAACGTGAAAATATTAAGCGGGAGATAATTCCCTCCTAATTTTCACGTTCGAACGTATAAAAAGTATGTTCGAACGTTATTGATTTATTTCCGCTCAAAAATTAAACGTTCGAACTTTTATTTCTAACTGTTCAAACGGTATTGTAAATGTTTATTTATAATTTTTTTAATTATAAATAGTTTAATTGGCGGGATATTTTCCAACCACTACAATAATCCGTTCGAACTATAACAAATTACGTTCGAACGGTAATCCAGCTGTCTTTAATTGGCGGGATGTTTTCCCGCCATTTGCCTTTTCCGTTCGAATGTTTTTTTTACGTTCAAACGTTAACATATGTGTTCGAACGGTGTACGAGTACCGTTCGAACACATATCCTTTATGTTTAAATATAAATTTTTTCATCATTAAATGAAAAGTACTATAACATCATATGTATTAGTTATATATACTATCATATATAATGTAATATATACTAAATATATAGTATATATAGTAATATATATTATCATATATATATAATATATAGTGACCTATACTATCATATATATTATTAAGATCATATGTATTAGTAATATATACTCACATATAATATATATCACTAAGGTCACATAATAAAGTGTAGAGAAATTTATAAGATGATAGTATATTAGTAAGCTATACTCATATATAACTTTAGTAGGTAAAGTATAATGGAATATATAATATGACATATATTAGTTAAGTATAAACTCATACCATAGAGTACTACATGCTATTATATGGTACTATATATATATTAATATATCATAAATAACACTTTGATAGTAAAGTATTATGATATATTACTATTATACTATAAAAAAATATTTTATAAGTTATTATACTTTCATTTAAAGTATTCTACTATTATAATATATATTATAATATTACATATATATTACAGTATATATAATCTACTATAATAGTATATATATTATACTAATTTATAGGAATATAAATATAGTATATATTTAATATATTTTTTAATAAACTTCCAAAGCTTCCGTTCGAACTTGAAATAATAACGGTCGAACGGTTTTATATTATCGTTCGAACATTAACTATTACCGTTCGAATGGTTATGCACGTATAAGTTATCGCGGGCAGCGATTTATCTCACGCCGCCGTCCCCACCGTTTGAAAAAGCGAGAAAACGTTTGAACGCACTACATTCACCGCCGTCTGCCGTCGTGATCACCACATACGTCAAACACTTTTCCTCCCAATTAAAGGTATGTATTTTCAAACTCATTTTACCGTTTATTTTATAATTTTATGGTTTTATTTGTTTTTTTAAAAAAAATTACATTTTTTCATCAATAATTACCGTAGAACATCATAAATCTATCGTAGGATGTTTAGAAATGAAGAGTACTTTGTTTTTAGCCGAAGAAACCACGGAATCGATTAATTTTTGAGTATTTTCATGGCCGCTGAGTTGACTCAGCCATGGCCGAGTTAGATCTGTTTTACGTTCGAACGGTATTAACCAGTCCGTTCGAACGAATGAACCTGTACGTTCGAACTTGATAGACACGTTCGAACGTTATTAATTGTCCGTTCGACCATATATTTATACGTTCGAACGATAATTATTAAATTCAATCCATTAACATTTTATTAGCTTATTAAATTGTTTTCATCGTTTAATTGATTATATGTTCTATCAATTAATTTATTAAATTGCTATTAGTATATAATTTTGTAAATCTTTTAGTCGTAATTAGATTTTATCACTAACCTTGAATGTATATTTTATTTTTAAAATTTCAGGATCATAATAATGTCTTATCGGGGCCGTAAACGTGGTAGATCAGGAGAACCTTCCATCCAAACAGTTCGAGAGCGAACCGTTTTACTTGAGCGACAGGTAAAACTGTCTGATTTTGTCGCTCTTATATGGGAGGGTCATTCCCTCCCATCAGTATTCAATGATCGTGGTTGGGCACCAATCTTAGATCAGCGAGAAGAAGGAATGGAGCTCGTTTCCTTCATTGAGATCGTTACTGAGTTCTATAAAGAGCTCGGTGCTGCTAGCCCAGACGATGGAGGGGCATATAGGATCTGTGTCCGAGGAGCTCATGTTATATTTTCAGCGGACGAACTTGCTGCATATATGGGTATTCCTAGAATTCTTGATGCCTATCCAAACCTGCCGCCTAGAGAGTCTGGTCCTTCAGGTGATGCAGCTATGTCTCAGGACGAGGGACCAGATTACACAGATGAGATCGATACACTTGCTGATCACGAGGTCAGAGACTTGATTGTTGGTCCAGATGGTCCAGTGTACGATGGCTCCAAGAGTATTAGGCAGGCAGATTTATCTTCTTTCTTCAAGATTATGAATTTGATCATTGCCAACAATATTGACCCACGGCAGCACAAGACCGAGGTCGGCATGGATCGAGCGAGATTTATGATACGGGTCGCTCGTGGCATCCCGATCGACCTCGTTGGTTATATATTTGAGAGGATCCGATCAGAGGCACGGTTCATTACGACAGATATACTGCCGTTTGGGATCCTCATCACTCGATTTTTGCTACATGCCGGGGTTGTGTCCGAACCTGCCGAGCGTTCCCGATTTCCGATGGCACCGATCAACAGCACCACCCTATCACGGAGCACGGGACACTCTAGATTTCGTTTTCGTGGGGCTGTTCCTGACAGGGCTGAGATTCAGAGAGATGCGCAGCCGGGAGATACTGGAGTATCGACTGGTGAGACATCTACACAGGCTGAGACATCACGCACATATATTCGCGAGGAGATGGCCGACATATTGCGTGCTGAGATCGGTGTACACACATCAGCAGTGATTGATGCAGTGCATACTGCCATGTCTGAGTTGCGTACAGAGATTATGGCTACCGTCGCTGGGTTACGTACAGAGGTTAATGAGTTACGTACAACGATTAATGCCAATAATGCAACTCAGGTCACAGTTAGTACTCGACTGACACAGGTAGAGACACAATTAGCTGCAGTCGAGGATGTGTGTAGAGACCTCGCATCACAATAGTTTTTATCTTTTATTTATATTTTCTTTTGTTGTAATCATGAACAATATATATGGCATTTTGATAATTTGCTTTATTTGGTTGATTAATATATATGTGGTTGATAATATTTATTTAACTAAAAATCTTATTTAACGTAAAAGAAATCATTAAAATATTTTAAAATTAATTACATAAAATTAATTAATGAATTTGTATATATGATAGATATTTTTTATATTTTGAGTTTCGTATCGAGATTAATATTATACATTCGAATGTATAAATGTGGTGCTTGAATATGTTGTAACTAAATATATTCCGTTCGAACGGTTTAGAAACCTTCCTGTCAGGATTTGCCACCAAATATTTTCCGTTCGAACACAAAAAATTCTCGTTCAAACGTTTTTGAACTTTCCCCGCCATAATAAAGTAATTCTCCGCCAAATTTTACTGTTCGAACGTATTTTTTCACGTTCGAACGGGAGAAATTTTTTTAGACGATTTAATTCGTCGCAGAAAATACTGTTCGAACGGTTATTTTGACGTTCGAACGATTTTCTAAATTCATCAACTTTTTGGGACGAAATTTAAATTTCGTCCCAAAAAATGACTTTTAGGGATGAAAAAAATTTCGTCCCTAAATAATTTCGTCTCAAAATCTCAAATTTGTTGTAGTGTGTGTTTATTTTTGTGTAATTTTTTTGAGAATAAAATATTTTCCATATATATTATACGTTCAAAACGTTTTTAATTACAAATATTACTGATGCAATGTGACGAGTGATCCATTCCTTAGATTAGAATATTCCACAGCCAAAATAATACGTCACAGTACCATATTTTCGTATGAAAATATATTCTTCCAAAATATGCAAAATAAGATTGACATTATTGTCGTCAAGTACCTTTTTTTTTTCTAATTTATACGGTCATTTTTTTAGCTTGACTAGTAATTAGAAGTACTGATAATATATGACACGCCTAGTGAACCTGACAAGAACGTACAACACAAAATAATTAATAAGTTTGGATTTGATATATATATATATAAATTAATGAGTTTGGATCGAAATAGACTGATTTGATAAGACATGATTAATAATAAACGGATCAATTGCAAGTTAACTCTCAAAACTTGCAATCGGGCCCATATAATACGAATAGATTATATTTTCAAAGTTTATAAATATTTAGTTTTATATACCTTTTTTTACTGCTAGGATGTAATATTAATATTAGTATTTAGTTACTTGATATATCAAACTATTAAATTGTCTTGTTAATAAGTAATTTTATTATATAAAAAATACTAATTTTCTCATGTAGTACTATAGATATTGATAATAAAATATTTTATCACGAGTCTAGTTGTAATTGTAAATTATTTATATATTTGTCCTTATATTATATATAAAATTATATTAATTGTATTAAAAATAAATATGTGTTAATTCAACCAATTTATATGAAAATTGTTGAATTAGTAGGTTAAATAGTTCGTGTCGAAGTTAATCTAATAAAAGTTCATTATTAAACGGGTTGAGCAAGACGTGTTTTGTCACTCATTATTTATTTGGATCATATTAAGATTTTAAAATTTGACTCGTTTGATTAAATGGGTAGTGCATGTGCAGGTTAACTCATATAATTTAATACACATAACTTAGACACAATACAAACCCAATAAACACATGAAAGAAAAAAGGTAAAAGAGGAGAAACGCATGGAAGTCTTGAAATTGTTAAAAAATAAAAACCCAACAACACTAACAAAATTAAGAAAAAGAAGCACCTTGTCATGACTTTTTGCATTAATTCACGCTTGCATCTATATTTGGAAATTAGCTTGTGTATTTTTTATTACCATTATACCGGCCAGAAATTAAAAGATCACGAAAACATAGAAGACTTGTATACAACTTTACTCGAGTTCCCATTTTCTTGAATGTTTTCTTCATTAGAGAATTAACTAAAATATTGCAGATTATCTTAGGAATTAGTCATGCAGCGTAATTACGTACTTCTTTCTAAAAAAGAGTATTTGTTTTTGTTCTATTTGATCCCTTACCTCCTTCAACGACAGTACTCTCAGTTCCACCATAATGCTCCGAGGAAAAACCACTACGGCCAGCAGCACTAGAAGTAGTAAGTGTAGCGTTGGAGAAGATGTCATCATGTTGGCGAGGCTGCCGACCTCCAGCAGCTTGCAAAGCTAATCCGCCAGCTTCTTGTTCTGCCTCTTCTTTTGTCTCCACTTCCCTCTGTTGTTCTTCTGTAATATTATTATCCATTTCTGTGCCTTTCTGATCTAAGATTAATAATGCCTAGCTCTCATGTACCTCACCTACGACATGTCTTTGGTGCCAACTTATCTCACCTTGATGAATGTGATTAACTTGTCGCGTTTTCAAATTTTTTTTTTTTTTTTTAAAAAAAGATGATGAAGTTGATATAGCTACTACATGATTCATGTACCAGATGATGAAGGTAGGTTTCTGTCCTCACAAATTAGTTTTGCATGCTGGAAATTATTGAACGTGATCTTTGGTTGAAACCGACATGCATTTTGGCCTTGTTCCTGACTTCTTGTGTTTATACTTAAGAGAGTAAATGTCTCCATGGATAAGCTTCGAACAATCCATTCAGAACGAGGAGTACGTGGTTGACAGTGGTAAGCTATATTATCTGTGGTCTCCACTACTATTTATGGCTTTGTGGAGTTTTCTTTAATTTCCTTTTCTTTCCTTTAATTTTTTCTTTAGGCGGGAGAGATGGGAATTAGCAGTAATGATGGAATATAAAAAAATAAAGTTATATTAATATTTATTACAAGCTTGTTATATAAGAGGAAAATACTAGAGACACAAATAAATTCCACAAAAAGAATCTACAAACGGACGTGGTAGTATCACTTCCGTTAATTTTTTTTCTTGCTTTTCCTTCCCTTCCCCCTCGCCCGCCTCTCTCTCTCTCTCTCTCTCCCCCTTCCCTTCCCTTCCCTTCCCATAGCCTTTTGTGATAGAGGAGTCAGTTCCCCGTCGCCGACAACCCTCGAACGAGTTATACTTAGCTGCAGATGACTCAGTGGACTCACTTGGAGGACAAGCTCTCCAAAAACTCTGACGTTGAAAGAAAAAAATGGAAAGAAGAGCACAAATAATCCCAAATATTCTCTTTTTTTTCACTCTATTCTTTGTGGAACCTTCTTTTTTCCCAATTTGCTTGATCCTCTATTTGGTTGCTGTGAGAATGAAGTAAAATGAAAGAAAGAGAAATTTTGGGTTTTAAAACTGTTAAACAGTTTGAGAAAGATTTTGTTTTCCAAAGATTTTGTTTTGGATGACTGACAAGGTATTCACTTGTTTGTTCCCTTTTGCCTCTAAGCTCTTAATTTCTTCTTTTTTTTTTTTTCTTTTTTTTACCAAAACGATCTCTTTTCATCCTAAGTTTGCTTGTCGAGAAAGTGGAGGGAAAATAGGAAGTTGAGATTTTGAGTCATTGTTCCAATTGAATTCAATCACTTGAAATTTTATTATTGAAAACGAAATAGCATACGTTTCAAGATTTAGAGTTTTTTCCAGCCATTCCCTTTATAAATTTTTCAGTCAAAATAATATTGATTATTCTTGTGTCAAAATGTTCGTTTACTCTTCATCTTCTTTTGTCTTTGTTCTTGTCTTCAAAGACGCATGCAAATATTTTGTAGGAAATTTCCTTTGTGTTTTGGTGAACCAGACAAGTTTTTGGAGTTTATAGGTTTTTGGGTGTGTTGTTTCGATTCTCTTTTTTTTGGAATTTTGAGCATGACGAAGCTGAAAGAATGGGGACGACAAAATTCAAAGGATGGGCTGGATGATGAGCTGGGTTTGGGGTTTGAAGCAGGAAAGGTAAACATTTCGCCAAATGAAATCTGAAGAAAAAAAGGAATGACGTCACTATTTTGTAAGATCCCATTGTGTCCGTAGCAGGATTCTAATATAATATATATTTCTTACTATTTGATGTATTATATTTATAAAAAAAACTACAATATAGATATTTTTTAAAATAAATAGTTGATACAACATATATACCTACACGAAAAATTATTTACATTAGTCTACTGTTTACATCAGTCTCAACACACTTACATCAACCTCAACACACCTAATGTGTTGAGTTAAAAAAAAAAAATTGAAACCACGGTGTGTGCAGAGTGTAGGCTGATGTATAGCCGGCCTCATACCTACACATACATTAATGATCAAGTATTTGGTGTGTCAATAATAACAAACTTACAAATAGATTAATTTATAGCGTAATTCACATCATGGAGATCAAGGACTCTTGATTCTTCTAATTCCAAGGCATGATCTTGTAGCGTATCCAATTAATCAATTCATGAGAGGATGATAATTAATCAATTCATGAGAGGATGATGAATAACCCTAAAAAACCAATTAATTAAGCAAAACAAAAACCAAACCAAGACACCTAAATTACAGTACAACATGTAAATCAAACCATGCACCTACTTAATTGTATTCCATTTATCCTTTCTGTTTATATGGAGAGTACATTTTGTCTGTTGTCATAAGAGTTTTGCTACTCATCATCCTTACACCATACACTATATTTATTTTTATTTTTTATTTTTTATTACTTTCTAAAATAATTGAATTCTTCTACTTATTATCCTTATATACACTACACATTTGGTAAGATAAAAAAAAAATTAAAAAAACTATGTGTGGTGTGTGGAAGACGAATATAACTTTTCTTTTCACAATGCTACAACATTGCATGGCTTAATGCATGGAGCATGGTTGTCTTGCTAGGTACTGGCATTTCCAAATTTTGGTTAAGTAACTCAAAAGTTGTCTGTATTGGAGTAGTCAAAACAACAAAGGCTCCACTTTTGAGCTACATTAAACCCATCCATTTCTTCAAATCTGGCCAGCCACTATTCATCTGTAAAATAATATTTTACTCTAAAAATATTCCAATGGCTACTATTAGATAATTAGGTCAAGGAAAAAATAGTTGGGAAATAATAATTTTAAGTAAAAATCAAATTATTAATTAATATATGGAGTATATTTGACATATATATTTAAAAAATTATTATTAAAATATCTAATATTATATTATTATTTTGACTTTTGGATAGATAATCCAATGTGGATTAACGTCTCCAATAGTTTTGGTTTTAGAGCTAGCCATTGCCAAGTCTAAAATTTAGCTAGAATGTTAGATTTTGGCTATAACATGGACTTGTAACTAGATTAGTCCACATTAGACTAGCTATCTTAAAGTCTAAATAATAATAAAATATTATATATTTTAATAATATATAATTTTTTAATATTTTACAAATACAGTTGATATATTAATTAATAACTTTATTAATAAATAAAATTATTATTTTTCAATTATTTTTTCTCTCAACCTAATTATTCAATAAATATATTTTGTCAACCATTCAGCCAACAATCCACAAAACAGTCCACAAATTGCCAAAACAATCCACAAATTATCCCAAAACAGTTTACAAGTTAGCAGAAATGCCATACTTGTTTAAGCTTGTTTTAGATTATTAAATTTCCCAGTAGCTCATGATCCCCAGAATATGATTGCAACATTACTTTGATGAATTTCCCAAAGTTGAATACTACAATTGTAGGCATGCATGATGTTCATATTACAAAGTTGAATACTCGTTTGAGTTCATATGTACAGACCATACATGCCAATAATATCTTCTAACTAATTTCAGCACATTCTCATTCATTTCTCTGTTACTCAACCCTTACATATGGTGGTTAATTTATGTGTTTTGAAGTTATATGAACAATCTTGTTTTTCATTTGGCAAAGTACCAATATATTTGACGAGCAGGAATAGGTTGATCACAAAGTGGGATAAGACTAATCACAATCACAGATTTTCAATAACAGAATACCAATCATAGGAATTCCACTCACAAAATACCAATCAACGCCTTTCAATAACCAACAACATTGCACAAACTTTGAATCCAATTAATAAACCCTCATAAATCTCCACAAATCACGGCTATATATACATCCCCCAAATTCTTATAAAATATATATATATATATATATATATATATATATACATCCCCAAATAAATATTGTATAAATGCACACACTTCGCAAAACAGATCATCCATACCTAAACCTGGACATGGGGATCGATTGCTTTCATGAGCGTGCCACATGGTCCAGTGATGAAAATCACCTCCAACTCTGGTATTGTTAAACCCAAAAATTTCATCATGTGAAAACAAAGAAATCTGAGTGTGTGCGAGTTTAAACAATCGGTGATGTGAGACCCCGTGAATAAAACAGTGAGTGAGTGAGAAAACTTACCACCAGCCGACACTTCTAGTGAGGAGAAGACGAAGATGACCTGCTATGTTTCGGGAGTTTTGGGAGAAGGCGGAAAAGGGCGAAGAAGAGAAGAGAAGAAGGGAGTTTCGGGAGAAACAAAGAAAAGGGCGAAGAAGAGAAGAAGAGGAGAGAAAGAAAAGGGCGGAAGAGAAGAAAAGATTGGAGTTTCGGGAAAAAGAAAGAGAAGGGCGACGAAAAAAGGAAGAGAAAGGGTTTCGAGAGAAAGAAAGAAAAAAAAAAGGAAAAAGAAATGGGGGTTTCGAAAAGAAGACAGAGAAGGTCGAAAAAGAAAGGAAGAGAAGGAGTTCGGGAAAGAAAAAAAAAAAAAGAAAATGGGGGTTTCGGGAGAGATAAAAAAAGAAAGAAGAAATGGTGGTTTCGAGAAGAAGACAGAGAAAAATCGAGCGAAAGAGTTTAACGGGAGGCAACAAATGATAAAATAAATATTTGGTCTGTAATCAGTAGCTCGCCAAGTCTGAAGAAGGGTGAAGAATTATTGTAGCATAAATGTTAAACTTTAGATGTTTAGCTAGGTCAATGTAGATTTTTTTTTCCCATTTACTTTTAATTTAGACTTGCATTGGCAATGGACTAGCTAACCAAAACCTCAACTTTTAATCAAATTTTAGACTTTACAATGGGGGTAGACCATTGCCAATACTCTAGCATCTTTATTGGCTTAGGCATACTCAAACTTTTCCCTCATTGGATTAGACCGCATTGGTAGTATATTTGATCATGAGCTAAGTAACTTAGCCAAATGAATTTTATATTATTTCTCACTCCTTTGTAATATATTTTCTATATATTTTAATATTTTTTATTTGAAAATGAAGTTAATTTATAGATAAATTTATGTAATTTAATATGTAGATTGTTGAAAATTATGAAAATAGAAATAACAAGCATTTAAAAAATAAATAGATAAAAAATTTAAAAAATATATTATTATTTTATTATTAGAAAAATTGAGATGGCTAATACAATGTGTAGTTCAAGTTTTGAATAATTAACCAAAAATTAAAAAGTGCTATATTAGTCAAACATATCTAAACCTTTGGTTAAATCATGAATGTGAATATCGAATGCTCTTAGGTGGTTTAATTTACATGTAGTTTATCTTTTTAATTTTATTTTATCACTCCTACTTACTGTCTATGACTCTATATTCCGTTTATAAATTAAATTAATGATGATTTTGCGATGTGACACTAATAAACATGTGACACGTGTTTAAAAATATAATAATAATAATATAAAATGAATAGGCTAAAATAGTAAAACGTCCTCACGAAAATATAAAAAATAAAATTAAAAAACAATATATATAAGAGTGCGAAACTAAAAAATATAAATAGTTTGGGCCAATACAAATTGAAACTTTTTTTTAGGTATGCAAAGATTGAATTGTTTATCATATTTGTATAAAAACTTAAAAAAATTACATTAATGTGATGAGATGAGATAAGATAAAATCGTTTCTATATTTAAACGGAATCCAAATGGGAGCAACTACTTTATATATAAGTGGAAATCAAAATTTTAATATTCGCAATACGAAATGTTAGGTTGTAAGAGAGATAAAAATAAAATAAAATTAACATATTACATGATCAAAATACATCATGTTATTGTAAACTTTTTTTCCAATTTTTATTTATATATCTAACACTTCTCTCCATAGTCATGAATTGTCTTTAATTAAATACTAGCTTCCTCCTACGGCCTATCAACCCATGTACTGAAAGATAAATTTGAGATCTATATAAAAAATTATTTTTTAATAGTAAATTACATTTTTTTAAAAAGAGTACGCATAATTTATACACCTTAAAACTGTAAGTAACATTACCTTAAAACTGTAAGTAACATTACTCTAAATATATGTGCCAAAGTTAATTTTTTAGTTTTTTAATATGGTCAAGGTTTCTTAGGATAAGTTAGTTCCCTCTTTTGAAGTAAATTATATGACATGCACAACTTATTGATTCAGAGAAATCAAAGTTACACCTAGGGGTGTAAGGAGTTCGGTTCATTCGGTTCGGACCAGACCGAACTTCAAACCGGTTGGTCTTAGTCCTATAAATTGTGGACTGAAAGAATTCGATTCGGTCTCGGAATCTATAAATTTTAGACTAGATCGGACCGAACTCCTATATATATTTAAAAATTATTTTTAATAATTTAATATATTATTTTTATATAGTAATTATATAAATTAATGATGTAATTTTTATCTAATTTATTATCCTTGACCATATAAAATAATTTTTTAATGAGTTAGTTACATAATCAACATTAATAATTCACTTAATTTTAATTTAATAATTTAAATAATTTTTTTAATTTATTTGAAAAAAAGAAAAAAATAAAAAATAATTGGGTCGGACTGAACAGATTGGACCTGACCGGTAGTTATCGTACCGATTTGGTCCGGTCTCTATGGATGTTCGGTCCGGTCTAGAGAAAATGATGGGTCCATCACCCCCAAGCTGGACCAGATTGAACCGGACCAATTTACACCCCTAGTTACACCCTAGCTACTTCCTAATTGCTTTACAAATTGCATAAATTTCTTTCTTTGAACTTCCCAACAAAGAAAAAGAGACACAAAGAAAAAGAGACATTATTGGTAGAAGAATCTTCATTGATATACTAATTATACAAATACTTGTTTGTTAAGTTTAATTATATATTTTTATCGGTGTTCATAAACTACCTATTCTATCAGTCTATGTTAAAACCGCTTTAAACTTGTTTCCCCTTGTGGGAATGGATTAGAGTGAATATTTTGACTTAATAACACACTTTTTTTATTTTTCTCTTTGTTTTTATTTTGGTGTTAGTGTTGGTGTTGCTTTTGCTTGCTTTGGGATTATTGTTAGGAACTCCCACCCCACTGACTCTTGTATCTTTGTAACCGCTTAATTTTAATCTATGCTATGCTTATCTTTGTGAGAAAAAAAAAACTGTTAGTGAAATACACAACAGTAAAATGAAAAATTACAATTAAATGAAAAATTTAAACGAAACCAACTTAAACTGAAATACGAAAATCTCACTCTCTTTAAGAAGATTCTAACCTTCTACGGTATTAAACCAGTGCAACAGATCTCCTCTTGAATGTGGTGACTTGGTCCTCTATAAAACAGATCTCAGATGTGCCTCCTAGATTATAGAAAACTACCCAACAACCAACAGCTAGAGGATTTTCTATTTGTTGAGAGAAGTCTGCTCCTAGATTTTAGTAATGAAAAAAAACAAAAACTTTCACCATGCTTTCTATGCAATCGTCGAAAGTAAATATATTGGAAGATTTCTTTTGTAAGGCAGTTAATACATTTGAGATAATGGATGGTGAAAAAAAAAAAAACTGTCAATCTTCCTCAAACGGAAGGAAAAGATTTTGTGAAATCATATCTCAACAAAAGATCTAAAGATCGCAACAGAAGTATTAACAATAATTTCTCTTTCTAAGAAATACAAAATATTAAAAAATACTAACAAAAATTACCCTTTGTTCCCCTCCATTTTTTTAAAAAGCAGAATTTAGATAAAAATAAAGTCTTTTTTTTTACAAATGTGTTCGTGCACCGATGCTGATATATAAGACATCCGTTTAATGAAATAGTATAAATTGAGACGAAAATAATTTTTGTGAAATAAATAATTTATTTTTTTCTCAAAATTCTTATTCTCTTATTTTTCTTTTTAATAAAAAAATCATAACAATATCGATATGAGTTTTATGTATCAAATTAATTGTACCTAACAAGTCTCAAAACATAAATATATAAATAGCACAGGAAATTAGACAGCCGCCTTATATATCTACCTACGTACCTACCACGTTAGCCACCTCGAAAGTTATGGGAATGAGAGATCAAGGAATTGAGTTATCAGTAACAAAGAAAATAGGGAAAATATACGAGTAATTCTACGTATAACCGTAAAGTATGTAATCGTCGCGTAATCGCTTTGAAAAAAAGTGGGGTCCATTATTAAAAAATTCATTTTTTTCATGTGGGTCCCATATTTTATTATTTTTTTCAAAATGATTATGCAGCGGTTACGCAATTCACAGTTGTAAGTATATTTTCTCAAAATATATAACTATTATACTCCGTACGCATTTCATAATAATCACTGGCCCAATACGGGTTGGCCCGGTGGGGAAGCTGGTCCCCGATGGGTTAACTTTTCTCTTCCCTTGTTCGGTACACGTGTGAGGTAATCTATTTATTTATATTTTAAAAAAATTAAATAAATTTAGATATAACATAAAATTATTATTTTTTTTTTGAGAAAGAAAAACGTAAAACTATAAATAAATAAATGCAAGTTGCGAGTGGAGGAGGCGGCGATTAAAATCAGCGGGGGCACCACGTGCTCTGTATAAAGTCGCTTTCGTCTCCACTTTGCTCACATTCGCTAACCTAAACGGTCAACTCCATAGCAACACACTCCCCCGCTCGCCTCCTTTATCTCTTCCGATCCAATTAGATCCAGTTCCCTTCTCTAATGCTGTAATGGTATCTTCGACTTCTCTTCCTGGGTCAAACTGGAGTCCCCAGAACCTTTCCAACAATTAAAAGCAGTAAAAATTATACATAAAACACCGACGAACTGGTTTTGTTTTGGAAGTGAGAGAGAGAGGGAGAGAAGATGTTGAAGGTCTCTTGCAATGTCCTCAATGATCAAATTCAAGCCCTGGCCCAATGCAGCTTCCTGGGCCGGCCTGTGGCCGGGCCTACTTTCACTCCCCTGAGAAACCCCGTCGTTTCCTGCCGGCATCTGTATAAACCTCGGCTCCTGGCTGTCTTGTCGGACCGGGGCGGAGTAGGAAGTGGAAGCGGGGTCATCGGGTCGGATGTAGGGATGGTTCGGGTGCCGGGGTCGGGGAGCCTGGCAGACCGGTTGAGGCTGGGGAGCTTGACGGAGGACGGGTTGTCCTATAAGGAGAGGTTCATAGTGAGATGCTATGAGGTCGGGATCAACAAGACTGCTACTGTTGAAACCATTGCAAATCTCTTGCAGGTTAGGAAAAAAAAAAAAAAACATATTTCATTCAATCGGGTTTCATTTGATTTCAACTTTTTAGTGGTTTCTGGGAAATTAAATTTTTGGGGTTTGTTGGTGATGTTGTCAGTCACATTCACGTCGGGTGGTAGTTTTGTATTTTGAAGATCGTATGTAGTTTTTTTTATGGATTTTTTTTTATAGGTAGTTTTTTTTATGGGATTTTATCAACTGGGTATCGTTGATTTTGCACCTTTCTCTTATTTGCATCTGTGAAAATCCGAATTGTAAATGTTTTTTCTTTTACGGGTGACACTGGCAAATTTTGGATTTTTATTTTTTTGCAATTATGTATTGTTTTAAATCTCTCCCGTATCCCCATTTCTGTTAGCAATTGAGTATCGAGTCCATTGTGTCTTTTTGGGGCAAATTTCTGAGGTCTAGCAACTGGATATATATCTTGCATGGATTCAACTCGGTATGCTGCTTGCTTTGTTGTTGACTTTCTCGACATCGCTCCTCACTGAGACTATTGATGCTTGAACATTTTAATCTGCTTTTAATTTCCTCGTCGGGTTGTGTGCTAGTTGGGTACTTGGCTCTGCGTTCACAACAATCCAGAAATAGGAAGTTCTCTCTCCCCCTTTTTCTCTTTCTCCCTCTGATGCGCTATCAAATGTAGCTGTGGTTTCCATTTCAGAAAAAAAGGATTCAATTTTGCAATTAGTCGTTCATCTTGGCACAGTGGAGAGATGCCTTTCACCTAAATGAAGGATGACCGGCTTCTCTCGAAACATCCCAATATAATTATTTCCTTCGAAATTTGTGATGCAGGAGGTCGGTTGCAATCATGCTCAGAGTGTAGGATATTCGACCGATGGTTTTGCGACGACCCCCACAATGCGGAAATTGAATCTCATATGGGTGACAGCTCGCATGCACATTGAAATCTATAAATACCCAGCTTGGTGAGCTTTCCTCGTATTCTTCTTCACTATAATTTTGATACTGGAATTCTTACATGATAAGTAAGTTTTGTTTTAATATATGGGTCTATGTGATAGGAGTGATGTAGTTGAAATTGAAACATGGTGCCAAGGGGATGGAAGAATTGGAACCAGACGTGATTGGATAGTCAAGGATTATGCTACTGGTCGAGTAATTGGTAGAGCCACAAGGTGCATCATGTTACGCTGCTCTTTGTTTTACGGTCTTTCATTTGCAAGCTAGAATTACAAGGTTAATGAATATTGTGACAACATAGAATGAGAGCATCTTTTTTAATATTATGGGGATTTTTTTTTTCTTATATGCATCACTAAAATTAACCAGATTTCATCCAAACTTCCTTTCTCTGGCATGCAAGTCCTGAGTCACTTCCTTGAGGATTATTGGAAATACTGCAGAGTTGTTTTGAACCTTGACAAAACTTATCTATCAATTAGTCTATAAATTCTCTCTCTCTCTCTCTCTCTCTCACACGTCCTCCCATCGTTTTTCCATTTCTGGCACTTCTTGCTGGAAAATTTCTTAACCCTTTTCTTTTGTTCCTTCTGGTGCTCCATTTTCTTGTCAATTTTCCTTGTTAGTTGGGCATTCTGGTATTAGTTATCCATCTTTATTTTTTCCTCCTTTTTGACTTATCAAAAAAAAAAAAATTTTCCTCCTTTTTGTATCGTCTAAATATTTTTTTTTATCAGTTGATCAATATTATTTTGATTTATGATTACCTTTGCAGAAGTTATTGAATATTTGCTTTCAGTTGAACTCAAGAACTTAACTTTTTAGCAGTACTTGACGTCATGTCTAACTTTGTCTATTTAATTTGAGATGCATTCTCATAGTTTGTCATGTGAACCTCATGTTTCAGCAAGTGGGTTATGATGAACCAAGAAACCAGACGACTTCAGAAAGTTAGTGATGACGTCCGGGAAGAGTATTTAGTTTACTGTCCTCGTGAACTCAGGTAGGGATTTTTTGTTTGCTGTAGGCCCAATATATAGTGGAAAAGGAGTGCTGCTAGGGTGCTGCCCAGCAGTGACCGCTGGGCGTGCCCTCTAGGCAAAATTCACTTTTTTAATTTTTCTTATTCATATGTTTTTAACATTTCTAATTTTTTTAAAAAAAATATAAAAAAAATACCAATACACTAATAGTCACTTTCTTAATCAGTACAAGGCACTAAATCTCGATGTGGAAACTTTCTTAGCCAAACCACAAGAGGGCATCTTGAAATTATAGCGGAAGCAGCTGGAAATGCATTAAATCATAGAAAGATTTGTTTGGGCCTAGTTTTTTAAGAGGAGAGAGGAGAGGTGGAAGAGGCCAAATAAGTTAACTTCTAACCCACCCAAAAGGAGTCCTCTAAGTATGAGATTAGGTTGTAGTTAATATAAACAGACTAGTCTCCACTGATATAAAAAAAATGACTAAATCATTAAAAGTAAATTGAAGAATTAAATTTTCAAATGTATCATTATATATTAGCATACAGTGCTGGAAAGGCAATTTTTTGGGAATTCGAATTTGTCATTACAATGATAAACATTTTAATGATGCTTGAGTTCTAAGTAACAGATTGGAAAAGTAACAGTGATACTAGGATATGTGATTTAAGTGTTGTGCTTAATTTAATCACATATTTTTTTATTTGTCTGCTGAGGAATGTAGTAGCTTTCTGGCTGAGTTGAGTGTATGTCTTTGACAAGATATTTATCATCTGGTCTTATTCCCGAACCATCAGGTTGGTTGTCCCGCGCAGATATCTGTGTGGGATCTTTTGCAAACATCGTCATCAAGTAAGAAGCTTTTATTAATAATGGCATAGTGGCTCAACCCAAGTACCATGGTGGTACACATGAGAGACGCCTAGTAGCTAGTAGAAGAAAAAGATTCTTAAAATCATGTAGACTAGGACCATTAAAGTTTATAGGTACAGTCCATAAGAGAAGATTGTGAATGAAAACATTCATGAGCTCATCTGTCGTCCATCTGCAGTCCTTGAAGATTCTATCAAGGCATATAGGGGCCATCTTCCGCACTGCTGCAATTTCTGGGCTGCCATCTAGCCTTCTCCAATTATAGAAAAGCTCCACTACTCTTCTAGGCATGACCCAAGTCATTCCAACCCAACTGAAGTAGGTCACTACACAATGCACTTACGATCTCACAGTGAAGTAAATTGTCCCAGTGACATAAATTATCAAGTGATCAGAAAAGATCCAGTCAATTGTATTGGATATGTAGACACTTGTCATAAATGGACTCAACTTTTCACATGCAAGCACATGCTTATATTTCTATATCCCATGCATTACGAAGGAGAATATGCTGAGTTAATGCATGGATTGAAAGAGGTAAGCTTTGAAACACCTCTACCCCAAGGAAAACACTATTGTGTCTCAATAGTCCATTGATCATCTACTACTTCACTGTGAGATTGCTACATCCCTATAAAATGACTTCTTTATTAGAGTGAGACTTGCTTGGGTAACGCAGAAAATGGCATTCGATCTTCTAGCATCTTGGAGAGGCCTTCAGAGTAGCCCACCCACAGATTGCAACAATTTGGTAGATGGTCCCATTATGCCTAAGGGGTGTTTTTGGAGGGAGAGGAACAAAAGAAGTTTTGAAGATCGTGAGTGGTCAATGAATGAACTTAGAACTTTCTTTTTGAATACTTTACTCCTTGAGCCGGTTATAATTGATTTTAATGGCATGAACTTTCATGAATTTCTTGTATCACTAGATTACCATGCATTGGTGACGCTCTTGTATGTGTCCCGTGTACTTGGGCTCTTGTTTATTTCTATTCTCAATGAAATTTTGTTTACTGATCGAAAAATAAATTCTTCAAGTCAGTTGTATTGCACAGAAGTGGTGCTTACTTTTGTTACTTTATCTACTACAGCAGAAATAATGTGTGTATGCATATTAAATCGGTCTTTTTTTGGCATTTGTAGATTAGCAATTCCAGAGGAGAACAGTAGTAGCTTGAGAAAAATACCAAAACTGGAAGATCCTGCTCAGTCTTCCAAAGTGGGACTTGTGGTAAGATTATGCTCATCTAAATTCTATGAACTATGAGTCGTAGATCTGAGTACGCTTTCGATCTTTTTGCAGCCCAGAAGAGCTGATCTGGACATGAACCAGCATGTTAATAATGTCACCTACATTGGATGGGTTTTAGAGGTTAGTAGAAGTTACCCAGTGCTTCCTTTTTTCCTTTGGAATTGCTGTGGTCCTTTTCTAATCTATTTTGTAAACTAAATGTGATGATGCTTTGAATCACTTCAAAAGCCTTCAGTACCCATGAGTTTATGATTTGAATCAAGGATAACCATGAGTTTGTGCTATGAATCAAGGATGGTCATATGATACTCCCGAGTAGGAAGATTAAAGAATCTGAACATGTTCTTTTGATGGACTCGACTTTATCATGCGTTTCTTTCTGTGACAGAGTATGCCGCAAGAGGTCATCGATAGCCATGAGTTGCAAACTATTACCTTGGATTACAGGCGGGAGTGCCAACATGATGACATAGTCGATTCACTTACAACTATGGAACCAGTCGAGGATGCTAAAGCAGTTTCCGAGCTTCAAGGAACCAATGGCTCTGCTGTTGTAAAAGAAAACATTGAAGATTCACGTCAGTTTTTACATTTATTGAGATTGTCAGGTGATGGGCTTGAAATAAATCGAGGACGCACCGAGTGGAGAAAGAAACCTGCGAGATGATATAAAGTTTGGTCAGTTTTTACATTTATTGAGATTATCATGCTGTTTTTTCCACATAAACCTTGTTGCTTTTTCTGCTCCGAAGGGATTTTGCTGCAAATTGTTAGGAGCTAGTTTTTAAACTCAATTTATAATGCTTACTGATTGCCGTTGGTCGGCTCCAAATTGTTGGTTATAAGATTGAGCAATAGGAAGATGAACTTGTGATTAATTTCCTATAGACCCTCAAACTCTACGAATCAATTGTTATATTCTATGTTGACATTTTTTTTTTTTTTTAATTTATAAGCTCAAATGTATCTTGTTTGTTTCTGATATTTGCAAATCTTGATATGGATACTATTAACCTCCGTTTTCGGCTTAGTTTTAGACCATTGTGCCAATGGCTCTGACTGATCAATGCAACCTCTCCTTAATTTGTCGACGCAGAAACATCCTTTGCAATATGGATATGATATATCATATGATGTTGGAAATAGATTGATTTTATATCACTCTTCAATGTCTGATCCTTTGCATAATATGGATTTCAAACACTCGCACGACCAACAACTCAGACGTATCTAAGTATAATGTTTTGCAACCCAAGTTGATTTACGTTGCTTACTTTGAATCAAAACCATGTACTTGAGAACAAGATAGGCAGTTAGCTCTCATAATAAAAATATGGCATTCAGAAACTCCAAGCTAAAATCAACATGCGGTTTTAGAGGAATATACTTGTTCAACACGCTGCTAACTAGGTACTGAGCTAGGTATTATCAGAATACTTCACTACTATTTATTATTTTATTATTATTTATTATTTATTTTTCACTACTATTCACTATTATTTAATATTTTATCATCATTATTATTCACAAAATATCTGAGAATACCTCACTATCCACCTCAATTACTTTTTTAACTTTCACTCACGTCTATAAAAAAAAAAAACTCTCAAATGAGAGAAATAAATATATTAAGTGAGTTCTATAATAGTTACTATTTTCCATTCCCATGTCCATAAATTTAAAGTGAGCTCAATTACAATTCCAAAACAGCAGGGATTATAATTTTTGCTTCCTCAAAACTGACAAAATGAGTCTTGTAAGTAAAAGTTGTAAGTATGCGTAGCACTACTCATATATATATATATATGAAATTATGTATAACTCGATGGAGTCTCTACCTGCCATATATGAAATTAAGACAAACCTCTCCTATCTTCAGCTGCTCAAATTTTCCTTTAATGCTAAAGATTTTAACTTGCAAACAATCTGAACATTCCATTTTCAAAGCAAATGTCATGTTGATACATTGAATCCATGGGTGTCCTGAAGCCACCAATAAATTTAATGATTTGATCATCTATTGCCATTAGGAAAAAGAAAAACTTTTATACAAACAACCATGCATGCATGCACAATAAATATTACCCTTTAATTATCTCAATAAATCATCATATGTAAGTGGTTAGGTTGTTACTTTCAACACGCTTAGTACTTTTTGAGGAAACACATGAGAATTAAGATTGGTATAATTAATATATAGCTTGTTTTGATCAGCATGCAGCTTGAATATGGCTGGGATCCATTTTTCTTTTCATTTTTTCCAAGCTAGCATATGCACTGTTTATCACAATATAATTTCTTGCCTTCGATCGTGATTTATCAAAGATTTTGGTTCTATACCAACCGTGAAATTTATGATCATCTGCCTAACATTCATTGCAAGTCACAGTTCATGTTATATTGCAGAAGCTTGGAAAAATAGGTTATGATACACACGCACGCAGGTTTTTCAGCAAATATATAAGACTCCATTGCTAGCTAGCTAGCTAAACTTTTAACTCCACCTGCTCCAACCTCTCTACTTAATTACACAGTCCAATCTATTCGATCATTCCACTTATAGTTACAGTTATGACCGAATCCACAGTGAGCTAACACATTTAATTCTTTTATATTAAAACGAAGTCACCAAGTGCATGCATACACCAATTATATTTAATTTCGTTCCCATTTCCCAAGCCAAATTAGTAACAAATGGTGCCATCGTTTTCACGAGTTGCACTATAAATTGGGAGCAGCCTGCCTTGAAATAATTATCTCTACGCAAAACGGTACTACAGCTAATTATATAGACAGATAGAGATTAGTATGGAGAAAACTAGCAAGGCATCTCTCTTTCTCGTTCTGATCTTTCTTATGGCATTTCTGAATGGTAGTACTGAAGGAGGAAGAAATATTTATGATCATCATGCAGATCATGTGGAGCCAAAGAAAGATGATGATGATCAGGTCTACAAACCCCAGTTCTTTTGGGGCTGGGGCTTAGGCCTTCTTCATTGGCCATTTTGGGGATTAATCCCAGGTTTTGCAGGTGGTGGCCTTCCTGGTGTTGGTGCTGGACCCTCCAAAGGATTTCCTGGTTTTGGCCTTCCTGGTTTAGGCCTTCCTGGTTTTGGAATTCCTGGTTTGGGTCCTTTAGGGGGTATAATTCCCGGTTTCGGAGGAAAAGGTGATGGGGATGGTCCTAAAGCTGATATTGGAGCTGGTGGCAAATCTCCATAACCCGTTAGTTAATAATTAATGGAGCTATACCATGCATGCGCGCATATATGCATGCATGTTTCTATGGTCTCATATATATATATATATATATATGAGACATATGCATGATAATATAATGCATGTTGTGGTCATGATCAAAGTAAATAAATAATGAGCCTTGGAATGGGCTGTACTTTGGGGATCGATGTTCAGTCATTCGATCTATACCTGTGTGTGTGGCTTGTGCTAATTAGTAATGTTATATATGAGTACTGAAATAAATGTTACACCTCTGATCTCTCTCTCTCCTCTCTCTCTCTCTCCTCGCTTGCCAATTATCAATCTTGGTAAAAAAGAAGAAAAAGAGGGTCTTGCCCAAAAGTAGACTCACTGCATGGAGAGAAAAACAAAGCATTGCGCGTGATCTCCACTTGGACCTGTTACAAACTCTAATAGTGTTGTTGCTAACGTAATTAGAGGATAGCCTTAGAAGTCCAAGGGGCGCACAGCCCAAACCGACCCAGTGGACACAAGGTCCTGCCCGAGGGCTTAAGCCCAAGGCTCGTTCACAAAGCCCGTTCGAAAAGGCACAATATTTGGGCATCAAGGCTTGCACGTGGGCCCAGAGGCTCAATGGTTGGGCAAGGCACATGGGCGAGATAGGCACACTTGAATGTGTGCAATAATTCATAATTAAAGAAAGTGCTCTTGGAGAGACTCAAACACGTGACTTCCCTTCCCCAAGGAAGGTGCCTAACCACTTGGACGCCCCTTGGTCTTTAATTGAAATATTAGAACCTTCAAACTAATAGTTGCCAGTTGAAAAGTCAGTATGTAATTGTTATCTTTTACAATGTAACACTTCATTCTCTTAAAATAGATCAGAAATCCATAAATTTCATCATTTTACTCTTCCATATTTTCAATCTCATAAGAAACTCTAACGGAAAAAGTTCAATATTGTTATTTACAGTTGATAACTTTATTGTATTTTAAAGATGAATTACAATTATAACCCGGTAGCAAGTTATTTTGAGTGGAGACGACTACCACCTTAAAGATAACGTTCTACACGGCTCAAATTCACATTTATTTTTCATATTACTATATCCACTCAACTTTTAATACACAATCTAGTGCTTCTTATAATATATATATATATATATATATATATATTAATGATAATTATTAACAGAATATTAATATAAGGTTATTATAGCGTCTCTAACTTGAAAGTGTCTTTAATACATGAGTACTGTCTAGTTCCTGCATGATGCAGCGATCATGGTAGGCTACAAGCCAAGCTTTAATTAATTATGATAGTAACCCTTTAAAAAGTCAGTTCGACATTGTACTATATATTAATCGCATTCCTAATTAATCTGAAAGGAAAAATCTTATCCAATATCGATCATCATTTTAACTATTAATCATTTGAAAGGAAAAATATTAACTAATTTTTTAATTAATTATTTGAAACCACGTGAAGGGATCATCGAAAAATATGTAGTAGATGATTAAACTCAAAAACTGATCTAGAAAGAAGATAATTAAGTGATCCATCTAATTATCACTACAATAAATTTGACTTTTATAAACAAAATTATTTTGAAATAATATATTCTTTTCACCCCTAAAAGTCACTCTAAATAATAAACAATTCAAATTTTTAAAATCGCAAAACAATGATAATATATTAATATTAATAAAATAATATTTTATTTAACTTTCAACTGATCTCATCTCAATTCACTATTCAAATCTCACCTAAGTGATCTTCAGAGTCTTTACATATGTTTCAATTAAAAATATATTTACATATCTTAATTATAAATGAGATCAACCGTATATGTATATCCCTCTTCTACTCTAGAATACTCTACAGGTATCCAAATTCTGTATCAAAAGATAGAGTAATTCTACATACAATCATGAAGTGCGTAACTGTCGCGTAATCGCTTTGAAAAAGAGTGGGATCCACTATTAAAAAATTATTTTTTTTCATGTGGGTCTCATGTTTTATTCATTTTTTTCAAAATAATTACGCGGCGGTTACGCAATTCATGGTTGTAAGTATATTTTCTCCAAAAGATAATCTCACAAATGCTTCAATTACAAGTTATATATAATCCGCGGCCATCTGATCATCATAGCAATTAAGTTATATATTAAATTCATCACAACCAGATTCATTAATTAATTAATCCATGGGGTCATGATTCCCAACGAAATCACTTAATATTATTCCCATTTGTGCTTGTTAGAGGATTCAGAACAACCTAAAATCAAAACATATAAAGAAATCATGGCCCATCAAAAATATAATTTGTTTCTTGATATATTTTAATGGACTAATGCATTTAATTTCATTTCCAAACTAAGTAAAAGTGACACTGCCCTCGTTTTCACGAGTTGTACTATAAATTAGGGTGGCGTTGGAACAATTATCTTCACTCGCGCATTAACTCAGTACTACAGCTACCATAATCGAGACAAAAAATATATAAATATTGCTATGAAGAAGACAACTACTAAGACATCGTTCTTTCTCGTTTTGATCTTTCTTATGGCATTTCTCAGTACTATAGGTAGTACTGAAGGATCAAGGAATGTGCCAAAGAAAGATCATGATGATGAAGTCTACAACCCTCAGAATTTCTTTGGATTTCCTGGAGGCTTCGGTCCTTTCAAAGGCGGTCCTGGTTTTGGTGGCTTTCCTGGGATGGGATTCCATGGCGGCTTCGGTCCTTTCAAAGGCGGTCCTGGTTTCGGCCCTTTCAAAGGAGGTCCTGGCTTCGGCCCTTTCGGAGGGATTCCTGGTTTCGGAGGCCCTGGTAAAGGTGGTGATGGACCCTTTCCTAAAGCTGCTATTAATGGAGTTGGAGGCAAATCTCCATGACGACCAAAGGAAGGCAGCATTTCAAACATGCATGCATGCATGTTTCTATGGGGTTTTATATAAAACTAAATAAATATAATGAGCTAGCCTTAAATGGGCATATTTAGTGTTTTGTTTACGGTTGTTCAGTCATCTTTTTATGTAGTTTGTGCTAAGTAGTAGTGTAATGTGGATGAGTACTGAAAGAAATGTGCTTTAGCCTATATAACAATTTAAATCATGTTCTCTCTCTCTCTCTCTCTCTCTCTCTCTCTATATATATATATATATATATATATATATCTCTCTATATATAAAGAGCCTATGAAACGAAATTTTCTTGTTTTAACAGAAATTTCTTGTTTTAACGGAATATGCTGGTTTTCATTAACTTTCCATCCGTTTGTAATAATTACAGAATACAGGGATACAATTGTATTTTCATTTACATTCTATTTATGGCTACTTTTATGATTTCTGTTAGTTTCTATTCCACTATTAATATGTTTAAATATGCTAATAAAGCTGATTTATTATAATAATAATCATGGATTCAATTTCCAATTTGAAAATACGTTATAATAGGAAAACAGATTTATGTAGATTTGTCTTTTTATATTCATTATAATAGGAAAGCATTATAATAATTTACAAATAACCTATTTTTCAATAGCTTTTAAGATATATATTAGTAATAAAATAATAAGATATATGTACTTTATTTTTATTTTAATAAAATATATTAGTACTTTGAACTGCACATACGTGTCTCAGGCACGTAACATCTTACTAGTATATATATGTATATATATACATATATATAGATCTCTCTCTCTCTCTCTCTCTCTCTCTCTCTCTCTCTCTCTCTCTCTCTCTCTCTCTCTCTCTCCCCCACCCCTCTATATATATATTTATATATATATATATATATGTATATCACACACAAGTAATTGCAATCCAGGAGTTATAAGGGCATGTAGTTTGTCATTCAAGAGATCTCTTATATGCCCTCTAGAGGCAGCTAGCCAAAAACCAATATCCATAAGAAAAATTAGATCAGGATCCTGCAGCTAAAGATTAATTAATCGGGGTAGTCAATTTTTGGGGTCAACATCCTCTTAATATAATTTTCTAATTTAAACATTTTTCCAAAATTCAAGAAAATATAGATACAATTTGTGAACTTGCAATATTATTAAATGCAGTCCAAAGATAGCTAGCTACTCTGTGGAACGACAAACTTCATGCCCGCTAAAAATTAGTTTTATTTTTCTTGACAGAAGCTTGGCTTTATTAATACTCTTTAGAGTAAAGAATGAATAAAAGAGGGATAGTCCTCTAAAAGAATACTCTCCTCAGAGAGATCAATAGCACTCTTAGCCAAAACATGAGCAATATTATTGGCACTCCTTTGGACATGCCTTTGGACCAGACTTGCACCTTGCCCAACATAGTCTTAATATCTCTTATAATCATACCAATTGAACTCCATTTTTCCTCAACACTTTGATAGAATTGACCACAGATAGTGCATCTCCTTCAAGGATAATCTGCTGCAAATCCAAATGAGAGCAGAAAATTGTTGCTTTGAGAGCCGCAATGCAATGGCTTCACCCAAAAGAGCATCAGGGTAGAACTTGATTTGATCTCAAAGTAGCTATCACTTTCCCTTCCCAATTTTTGACAAGAACTCCTATACCCACCTTACATTGAACTTTATCAATTGCTCCATCCCAATTAATTTTCTAGTAGTTCATTGGAGGGGCTGTCCACTGGCCAAGTATCAGTTTATCTCTGCCTACATTTTTTGGAGCTGAAATGGCACAACTCCTAAGATCTGTCACAACTTGCAATGAATGATGCACCAGTAAACTAGGCGATGAGAATTTTCCTTCAAAAACCCAAGTGTTCATTCGTTTCTAGATATGTTGAGCTGTAACTACTACTTTAGATAAGTCCTATATGAAAACAATTGGGCCAGAATTTCTCTGAAAGATGTAACTTCAATACTGCATCTCTGAACTCTCCTTGAGCTTAGTCCCCAAACATCCTGAGTTGATCTGGAGGTACAAAGACCATGAGCCACTGTTTTAGGCCATTCTATACAAATAGGACAAATAGGAGATTCAACCACCTTTCTATTATAAAGATTTAGTTTAGTGGGAAGAGCCTCATGGCTGGCTTTCTACCAAAACATTTTAACAGCATTTGACACCTTGAGCTTCCATATCTTAGACCAAAACTCTGAGTTGGATTTGTCACTCGATACATGTCCCTTCTTGCTCTCCATTAGTTCTCCTTGAAGATGATATGCACTTTTGACAGAGAACTTGTCATTTTCTGTACAACTCCATGTTAAGATGTCTGAGTTATTACAGGGACTAATAGAAATCCTGCTAATAGCCTCAACTTCAGAATTAGAGAAGATGACCTTTAATAAAGGAAGGTTTCAGTACTTAGTATCATCATCAATCAACTCTTTAACTCTAGTATACTAACTGGAGTTTCGATTCTGAATAAAGCAGGTTTTGGAATCTATTTATCTTGCCATATTCTCACTAATTCACCATTGCCTATTTTCCATAACAAACCTTCTTCCAGAAGATTTCTTGCTACCATCGAACTTCTCCAAATGTAGGAAGCATTATTCCTTAGTTTAGCAGAAAGAAAATCTGATGTAGGAAAGTATTCAGCTTTCATGGTCTGTGCTGCCAATGAGTTTGGGTTCTGAATAATCATCCAACCTTGTTTTACTAACAAAGCAAGGTTAAAGTTTTCAAAGTCCCTGAATCCAAGGCCACTTGCATATTTTGCCTTACCAAGTTTCTTCCAATTTAGCCAGTGAATGTTTGTTCTGTTATCCTTTTGCCCCCACCAGAAAGATTGCATAACTTTGTTGATCTCTCTCAAAATAGAAAGTGGAATCTTGAAGATACCCATGCTATAAGTGGGGATTGCTTAAATGATTGATTTAAGAAGAATCTCCTTGCCTGCATGAGTTTCACTTTCCAATTACACATTCGACTACTGATCTTGTCCAGGATAGAATTAAAAGCTCTTGATTTGTGTCTACCAACATAAGAGGGTAGCCCCAAATATTTGTCACAAGAACATGAGGCTTTAATACCTACAGCGGCCAATATGATTTGATGACTTCAATACTTGTGTTTTTGCTGAAGAAGATTGAAGTCTTTTCGAGATTTAATCTTTGATCTGATGCTTGTTCATACACTTCAAGAAGTATGTACAATCTAACTCCACTCAAGGGAATTGGCCTTGCAAAATAAGAGACTGTCACCTGCAAAAAATAAGTGATTAACATGCAAAGAGCCATGAGCTAAAGGAATTATAGTGATGTGTCCTTGTTGTTCAGCATTATTCAGGATGAATCAAGTATGTCAGAGCAAAGAATAAATAAGTAGGGAGACAAGGGATCCCCCTGCCTGATTCCTCTTGATGGCTGAAAACTTTGTTGTGGAACTCCATTTATTAGAAGAGAGTAACTCACAGTGCTAACACACTGCATAATCTAATCAATCCAACTTCTATCAAATCCATTATCTGCATAACAATCTCCAAGAAACTCCATTCAACTCTATCATAGGTCTTACTCATATCAAGTTTAAGAGGCATAAAGCCTTCTCTTCTTCCTCTATTTCGGTTTTGCATAGTGTGCATTGATTCATAAGCCACAATAATGTTGTCATAAATCAATCTACCTGGCACAAATGCACTATGAGTTGGAGGGATAATTTTGGGAAAGATCACTTTCAATCTATTAGCCAAGACTTAAGCAATTATTTTATAAAAAAACATTGCAAAGGCTAATAGGTCAATAGTCAAAAACAGTTTTAGGAGACTGCTTTTTAGGAATCAGAGTTATCAAGGTCTTATTCACTTCCTCAAATCTCACTTTAGTGATAAGTATATCTTTAATGGCTCCAATAACATCATTCCCCACTACACTCCAATGATCTTGGTAAAAACACTGCTGGAAAGCCATCAGATCCTTGAGAACTTAGAGGGTTCATCTCAAAAAGGGACTTTTCTCTCTCTTCACTAGAAAACTCTCTCATTAGGAACCTGTTCATATCTTCAAAAATAACTGGATCAAAGTGAGCAAGAACTTCTGTAATCCCTTTTGGATTGGATGAATTAAATAAATCCTGATAAAAGGACTGATAACACCTGCTAATCTCCTCTTGTCCAGCAGTTGACTTCCCTTCACCATTAGAAATCTTGTGTATAGCATTATCTTACTTTCTTTGACTAGCACATTTATGAAAAAAACTTAAAGTTTCTATCTCCATTTTGCAGCCACCTTTGCTAACCCTTTGGTGCCATTCATGTCTTCTTCCTCTAAGTAACAATCTACTTCTTTCTACAAATCTTTAATGAGTTCACTGGAATGACCTGAATCGGAAGCCTGCAACTCTTTGATCAATTCTCTTTTCTGTTGTATGAGCTTCCTTTGATTCCGATAAGTTATTTTACTCCATTCCACCATTCTGTCCCTACATCTGTTCAGACCTTCCTTGATTAACTCAACCTTATTGGAATAAGAAACTGTGCAAACCCAAGCATTCTTAATAACTTCATAACAGTCTTCCTTTTTAGACCAATTGGCTTCATATCTAAAGAGCTTTCTCCTTGGCACATTTTCAGACTCTCGATTTTGGCATGATAACAAGAAAGGGCTATGATCAGAAGTTTGCACATGCTGAACAAACACCTAATTAATATCATATAGAGAGTGCTAGACACTATTTCCCAAAGCCCTATCCATTCTTTCTTTGGTAAATTGACTACCTTCCCTGTTATTGCTCCAGGTGAATTTAGACCCCTTGTAACCCAAATCACCTAAATCACAATCTTCTTGAGTTTCTCTGAAATCCTCTATCTGTTTATAAGGCCTGAAAGCTACTCCAACATTCTTTTCTTGGGAAACAATTTCATTAAAGTCTCTCATACACAACCAAGATAATTGGTTACTAGGTTTCAAGATTCTTAATAATTGCTAGCTCTCCAATCTCCTCCTTGTTACAGGTTGTCCATAAAAGCTAGTTAAGATCCACTACTTATCCTTAACAGAATTGGTAATCATTAAAGAAATATAACTTTGAGAATAAGAACCAAGCTCAACAATAACTTCTTTCTTCCACATAACAGTTAAACCTCCACTTCTTCTAATACAATCCACCACAAAACTGTTTTCAAACCCCAATTTGTTACGAAATGCTTCTAATCTTTCTCTTCTACATTTGGTTTCAATTAGAAAAACCAAAAGCTCCCTTGGCATTTAAGGACTGATCTTCATCCCCCTTACCTCTCTTCTTATTAGGACTATGAATATCAATGCTCAAATGAGACTCCTATTTCTCAATGTAGAAGAACGAGTCAACGAGATCTGTTCATCCGCAGAAGACTCCTCTATTTCAGGAGTTCAAAGCACCTCAACATACTCCACTTCTTTAGAAGTATAGCTGACAATTTTAAATTTTGAATTCATACAATGTATAGGCAACTAAGTGGGATAACAGTTAGAGTTATGTTCTATTTAAAGTCCTTGTATATGCACAACTCAGATACAATAAAAATTCAAGCATTTAAAATTTTTATGAAACTTAGTATTTTCTACATGGTATCAGCTAGCCACTAGAAGACCAACGTCTACTCTTTTCCGATCCTAAATGACCTCCTCATCCTCTTCTACTTCCAATAATTCCATTTACTGTCCCAACCCTCTCCAATCCCCCGCTTACTAACAACGTCAAACTCAATTCCTCCAACTATCTTGTACGAAAAGCTCAAGCCCTACCCTACTTCCGAGGTCAAGCTGCTTTTGGCTATCTTTAATGGCACAATCCCACCCCCACCCAAAGAAATTGATGCTCTTCTTTAAAATTTCCAATCCTCAATATGATCATTGGCTTCGTCAGGATTCTTTAATCCTAGCCACCGTCAATAGTTCCCTCACTGAAGATGTTCTCACTTAAGTCATGTCTTATAAAACCTCTCGTAAGGTCTGGCTTGCACTAGAGCGAAATTTTTATTCACTTTCCCGTGCTAAAACAATTCAGATTCGCACTCAACTGGCAAATGCAAAAAAAGGCACTATGTCCACCAATGTATATTTTCTCTCCATCAAGCGAATGGCTGATGAGCTTGCTTTTGCTAGACAGCCACTCAAATGTGATGACATAATCACCTATGTGCTTGCGGGACTTGGCCAGGAATATGATTCCTTGGCTTCAACAATTACTTCTCGATCTGATCATGTCTCCTTGGAGGAACTTTACTCACTGCTTCTCATCTATGAGGCACAAATAAATCCAGTAATCAGTCCCTTCAAGCTGCTGCCTCAATACACATTGCCACCAAGCAACCTCAGCAGCAATATCAATCCACCTTTCGGCCGGTTGTAAATTTTCAACCTTCCAACCGTGGTCGTGGTGGCTACCGTGGAAGAGGACGTGATAGTCATTCCAACTCTCGTGATCCGAGTCAATCGAACTCAGTTATATGCCAGGTATGCTTCAAACTAGGACATACTGCCAGAAAATGCATCATTACTTTAATCTTTCTTATCAGGACCAACAAACTCCTAAAAATCAGCCGCAAACCATGGTTGCTGCCAACTATCAACATATTGATAATGAGTGGCATCTCGACACGTACAAGAGCCACCCATCATCTCACCAATGATGTGACCAATATTCATCTTCAAAATGAAGACTATGATGGTCAAGATCATATCTAGGTGGCTAATGGGCAGGTTTGAAAATAGTGCGAAGTGGAAGTGCCACTTCGCTTTCCCGTGCTTATCTCAAATATTCAAATAAATCTTCTATATGTTCAGCATTTTTTTCTAGACAATAATGTTTTCTTTGAATTTCATGCTTTTTTCTTCCTTGTGAAGGATTACTTGGGTCATTACAACTTCTCAGCTTCTCTTGCCAGTCTTCAATCACAAGTTTTATCTAGTATTCGTGTGTCTCTTAATATCTGGCATCGTCGTCTCAGCCATGCTTCATTTCCAATTATCAAAAAGGATATTTCATTATCTGTCCAAAATAACAGTACCTCTGTTTGTTCTGAATGTCAACTGGCCAAGAGCCACACTATGCCCTTTACAAATGTACATGTTTTTGTTTCGAAACCATTGGAGTTAATATATTCAGATGTCTAGGGGCCAGCTCCTATTTTATCCACCTCTGGTGCATGTTATTACATTAGTTTTCTGGATGATGCTACTAAGTTCTTATGGTTTTTTCCCTTAAAACTCAAATTCGATGCATATCACACTTTTATATATGTTTTCAAGTTGCTGTAGAACGCCAATTTGATACAAAAATTAAAGCTCTCCAATCCGATTGGGGTGGAGAATATCGCAACATAACTCAATATCTACAAAATCAGAGAATTCATCATTGAATAACCTGACCATATACGCATCAGCAGGCTGGACCCATTGAAAGGCGTCACAAGCAAATTGTTGAAGTTGGATTGGCTTTACTTGCTCACTCTAATTTACCTAAAATGTTTTGGGAAAATGCCTTTTTAACCGCTGTTTTTATCTTCAGTAAATTGCCAACTCCAATTTTAAAGCATCGATCACCATATGAAATGGTACATCATCAAAAACCAGATTATAATTTTTTACGTGCCTTTGGATGCACTTGCTGGCAGTATTTACGTCCATATAATCGACATAAGATGGATTTTCGATCCAAAAACTGCATATTTATTGGGTATAGTGTTGGTCATCGAGGTTACAAGTGTTTAGATGTCTCTACGGGAAAAATCTTTGTGTCACATCATGTTGTCTTTGACGAATCTCTTTATCCATATAAAGTCCCTGAGTCTGTCAAGCCTACTCATAAAATTGCTCTTGTTGTTGTCCCACCTAATTTAAATCTGTCACCCTCTAGCTCCTCTTTTCTGCAAGTACCAATTCTCAATCCACAACACTGAGCCCTCTGCATATGATCTCAACGTCAAGTCATCAAACTGATGTTAGTGTTGCCTCGAGTTCTCCTGCCAGGGATACTACTCTACCTCAGCATGAAGATAGTCCAGCACCTCTTACCTTACCTTCTCCACCTCGCCCACAACATCAAAACATGCACTGATCTATGATTACAAGGAGGAACAACATGCATAAGCCTAAAATAGCATCTGACTCACATATTCGTTATCCTATTCCAAAAGCTCTTATGACCACAATCCAATCACAAGAAAAGGAACAAACGTGCTATTCAGAAGTAGTTAAACATCACAATTGGTAGGAGGCTATGAATAAAGAGTTTGATGCCTTGTTGTCTAATGGAACCTGGACTTTGGTTCCTAAACTCTTAATGCCAATCGTGTTGGATGCAAATGGGTGTACAGAATTAAAAGAAGAGATGATGGTGGTATTGAACGGTTTAAAGCACAACTAGTCGTCAAAGGATTCCATCGACAGGAGGGTGTTGACTTTGGCGAGACATTCAGTCCTGTGGTGAAACCTACCATAATAAGGTTGATTTTGTCACTGGCAGTTTCTCGTGGTTGGCATCTTAGACAAATTGATGTCCAAAATACTTTTCTACATGGCCTCTTACGTGAAGATGTCTATATGGCTCAGCTTCCAAGGTTCCTTCATCCTCAATTTCCGCTACATGTTAGTAAGTTGCAAAAGTCCCTTTACGGTCTTCGTCAAGCACCACGAGCATGGTTTTCTCGCATGACTGATAAGCTGCAAGCCATTGGTTTTATAGGAAGTTAGACAGATCATTCACTCTATGTTTATCACCATGGCTCCACTCTTATTTATTTTTTAATTTATGTCGATGACATAATTTTAACTGATGCTGATATACATTCTATTAACAGAGTGATAAGTTTGATGCAGGACAACTTTATAGTAAAAGACATGGGTGAACTTAGTTTCTTTCTAGGCATTGAGGCCATCCGGGGTGATCATGGTCTCTATTTATCTCATAGGCGCTACATTCTTGATCTTCTTATGCTCAATAAAATGGACAAAACAATGCCTTGTGTTACTCCAATGTCGACCACACAACCCTTAACAAAATCTGATGTAGTACATTTTCATGATCCTCATTTATATCGAAGTGTAGTTGGAGGACTGCAATATCTTTCTTTTACTTTGCCTGAACTTGCTTTTGCAGTCCATAAATTTAGCAAGTATATTCAGAATCCAATGGAGTCGCATTGGGTAGCTGTTAAACGCATATTGCGTTATTTGAAAAAACACAATTTCTCATGCTTTATTGATACAACCAAACACTGATCTTCAGCTTCAAATGTTCAGTTATTTAGATTGGGCATCCAATTGTGATGACAGAAGATCCATTGGTGCTTACTGTGTTTATATGGGCAAGAATCTGATTTCCTGGAGCTGCAAGCAA
This sequence comes from Juglans mandshurica, assembly GCA_022457165.1. NCBI lineage: Eukaryota > Viridiplantae > Streptophyta > Magnoliopsida > Fagales > Juglandaceae > Juglans > Juglans mandshurica. The sequence continues at coordinate 46,821,953 of CM039619.1, forward strand.
CAGCAGACTGTGGCACGCAGCAGCACAAAAGCCGAATATAAGGCACTTCAAATGCTGTTGCAGAAGTTCAGTGGATAAAGTCGATACTAACTGATCTTTGTGTTCCAATTGTCCACTCTCTGATTCTATGGTGTGACAACATAGGAGCCACTTATTTGACCAGTAATTCGCTATTTCATGCTAGCACAAAACATATTGAAATCGATTTTCACTATGTTTGTGATCAAGTTCTTCGTGGACAACTTCATGTTCGATTTATTTCCACCAAGAACCAGTATGCAGATGCTCTTACGAAGTCGCTGCCCTCTATTCGATTTCAGCTTCTGCATGACAATCTCAGGGTTCGTTCCTTACCCTTTCGACTGAGGGGACATGTAGAAGAACAGGTCAACGAGACCTGTTTATCTTCAGAAGAATCCTCTATTTCAGGAGTTCAAAATACACCTCAACAGACTCCACTTCTTTAGGAGTATAGCTGACAATTTTAAATTTTGAATTCATACGATGTATAGGCAACTAAGTAGGATAACAATTAGAGTTATGTTCTATTTAAAGTCCTTGTATACCCACAACTCAGATACAATAAAAATTCAAGCATTTTAGATTTTTATGAAACTTAGTATTTTCTACACTAAGTATGGTCCTTCGACATTCCAGTATGGTCAAGGTGGACAATGCTTTTTCTTCTCCATTATAGTAGCAACATCATTAGGAGATATGAGATCAGAAGGACATACTGGGCTACTGTATGGAGTAGAAATTGATTCGTGGCCTTCATTATGAGTGGACAAAGGAGTAGAAACTACTTCCTCCATGATTTCTGCAGGTAGCTAAAAATTAGTTATATGTACCTAATTAAATACGGGGTCACAAATTAATATATACAGACTCTCCAATTTGAAAATCTCCAGGAATATAAGAAAATTAATCTATAAAACAATCAACTTAACTAGTTCGTAAGTGGCTATATATATTAATTATATGTTGGACAAAATTATTACTTGTAGCCTTCAAATATGCACAGACTTATATCTATTAACTTTTTAATTCTGAATGATATTTTTTTTTTTTTTGTGATAAAGATGATAATATCATTAATCAATAGAAAAACAATTATAGACAATTATCAAGCCAAAGGGCTTGAGAAATACAGTCTAGAATACAATCTCACCAAACATCAATGCTTTCTACCTTAAATGCATTTTTAGCCAACTTGTGTGCTACCATATTGCCTTCCACTATATACATGTGAAAACAAACAATTCTCAAAACATCTTGCAAGTCTCTTTATCTCATGATATAACACCCCTAAATAAGAGTTAGTCATGCTATCATCTTTTAGAGATTCAATGCTTAGCAAACTGTCACTCTCCACAATAATGTTTGAAAGACCCATAGTAGCACATTGTTGCAGACCCCTGAAAATGGCAAGCAACTCATAGCCATCGACTTCTTCCATCGGTACTTCAGTCTTGCTAAGAGCCATGAGAACTCTTCCATTTGCATCCCTCAGTACTTTGCAAAATTGTGCTCAATTTCATATGTGGCAATTCCACCAAAATCTCTACTTTAGTTGGGGGAAGAATCTGCACGAATCGGATTTTTTGAGGAACATATCGAGAGAGAATTGGATTTGGTGAAGACAATGTGTGGTTGGTAAACAAGGATCGATTTTTTAGCAAGGTACAGAATGTATCATCAAATATTCAATATGATTCCAAAAGATCTAGTTTCGTTCAAGTAATGGATTCTAGCCAATTGAAAGGATCTTCTGATCAATCCAGAGATTATTTCGAACTACGCCCACACCTACTCTATCCCATTTGAAAAAAATTGAAGCATCCACAATTAATTTAAGCCACCCAGATTGAGGAGGCTGCCACTTGTAGTGTTTCATAAGCTGAGTTCTTGTCTTCTGCCTAACCTGATCATAATTGTGCAACGTAACTGTAGCATTCTCAGCTACCAGTTTAGGACTAAGCTACTCTTTGTCATGAACAAATTTATTCCTATGGAGCTAGAAACCCCAGGCCAACATAAACAATATAGCTAACTGCTCATACAATTTCCTATCACAGATTTGCATAGTCATCTCAATCAAGGACATATTATTCTCAAGCAGTAGATAAGGTAGGAAAATCCGCCACATACCTTGGAGAGCTGGACAGTTGACCACCACATGAGTGATATCCTCTCTTGCTGCTAAACAGAATCTGCAAGTATCATCAGTAAGCACTTGTTTCTTCATCAAGTCGATAGCAGTAGGTAAGCCATCTAATTTGCATGCACGCCATGCAAAAATTCTGATCTTATTTGGCACCTTCATCTTCCATAGATGCTTCCAAAGTACTTGTTGATTCCGCATGTTTGATGATTCTGCACCCTGCAGGTGACCAATCTGCATATGTATGGATTTGTAACAGCTTCGCACACTAAAAATTCCATTTCTTTCATGTCCCCAAACCTTTTTATCTTCTACATTATTAGAACATAATGGAACTTTTAGTATATTTGAATGATAATTAGATCAGAATATAATCATGTACTTAATTATACAGCTAATTAATTACTTGAAAGTGTTTTAAGCATTTGTGCCACAGTATTAATATTTCCTATGTATGTATATATACACCCAAGTATGAATTAACATCATCATTTGCACTTCAAGAAATATTTTTTTTTTTTTTTTATACATGGGGGATCAGTGAGGATTCGATCATTAGTTCTCTCAGTGAGAAACAAGGTGTTGCCAATTGATCCAAAGGATCTTGGCAAGAAAGAACTAAATTCATGGAGAAGAATCCATTGCCACATGACCCATTCGTGCCAATGAGAGAGAACAAAATAAGGGCAGTCGATGCAGCTTTAACAATTTGACGGAGGCCTCAAATTGTAAAGACATGCATGAAATTACTTAGGTTCAGTTTTGCTAATTAATACATGATATTTTGATAATTATATGTTTTTTTTTTTAAAAATAGATTGATAAGTTAAATGATCAAACTATATATCTATGTCTTCTTATCAATTCATCGTGATCAGGCTATATAGGTTATAAACAATATTCTGCTTACGTGCACTATATCGAATTTTTAAGGACTTTATAATTTAAAAACTTCATGTACGTACATAACATGTACACACATATATGTATGAATATTGTATGCATATAATTATATATAAACTGCAGCAGCTTTATATTGCACGTGCAATGGTACGTGTGTGTATATATAGCAAGCTGCGAATTCTAATCAATCACTGCTAACACCAAAAAACCTTACGTTCGTCCTACGTAGACGCATGCAGCAGGCCCAAACATCCATACACATTAATTAATTATGGAATACTGTCGTTCTCTCTCTCTCTCTCTCTCTCTCTACTATATATATATATATATATATATATATATATATATATATATATATATATATATATATATATATACTAGGTAAAAGTAACGTGCAATATATATATATATATACTAGGTAAAAGTAACGTGCAATGCATGTTTGCTTAGTTTATATTTTTTTTTAAGAATTAATTTTTTATCAATAAGGACATAATTTTTTGGTTTAATTAAATAACAATGTAATGTTTATGTCGTATAAATTAAGATCACAAGCAAAAGAAGAGCATTAATAGAAGTTATAACATGGTTTTGTAAATATTTTAATTATCTTAACATATTGATAAAGAAGAAATATTGATAAAGCAGTTAATTGCCTTTAAGTGTTGCTCTGTCCAGCAGATACAATGTACATCGCGATAATCACTTTCACTTGAAAATGGTAAATTTAGGCTGCATTTAGATGTTGAACTGAGTTGAGTTAAATTGAGTTGAGATGATAAAATATTGTTTGGATATTATTTTTTAATATTATTATTATTTTGAGATTTGAAAAAGTTGAATTATTTATTATATTTTGTATTAAAATTTGAAAAAATTGTAATGATGAATTGAGATAGAGAGGACATGAATAAAAATTATCCGTAAAGTAATTATCAGTATCTGGGAATACAATTTATTAAACTGTGTTAGTACGTTGCGTCAGTAATATTTTTTCCAGAGAAATTTTAAACCACACAAATCCATTGGCAGCTTCAGTGTTTTTTTTATCTCTCAGTCTTATCTCTTTCGTCGTCTCTTTCCTCTGTAACTTCTCTTTCCTCTTCTCTCCAAAAGCAAACTTTTTCTCATCTTCTCTCCATTCTGCTTCTTCTTATCTTCTTTCTTTTGGTCTTCGTTTCTTCGTTTTCTTTGTTTAGGTTTATTTTTTCAGTGTTGGTTTTATTTTTTCCTTTCATTTCATTGTTATTGTGTTTACGTTTGTTAAAACCCTAAAGTTCTATTCTTTATTTCTTATTTCTCATCTTTTCTCTACTTCCTCATTTCTCCTCTACTGCACCCCACCCCGAGCCCTCTCTCATTTGTAACTGATGTCGCCACCCTCGAAGCCACGGATTTGGCTCCATCATGGATCTCAACCCTCAACCAGCCCCTCAAATTTGCTGTTAGCTTTCTGTTGATGTTCATCAGTACAACCAAAGCCAAAACGGTTTGGAACCTCGGTTTGTCTTCACTACTTCAAACCACCACCATGTAAGACCGCTTTTTTCTTTTTCTCTTTCTGTTCTCATAACTTTTTTTTTCTCAAAAATATCTTGTTTTTCTCTCTTTCCAAATTCATATTCATCCTTTCTCGGAAAAGTTGTGTTTGTTTCTACTTTTTCTATATTTTCCAAAGAATGATTTCCCTTCCAGCCGATCTGGAACGGCGACCACCTTTCTTAGTTGCTCACTATAATTTATCTTGCAAATATACACATCTTTACTGATTTGTCATTTTTTTTGTCTTTAGAAAATAAGAAAAAGTTAGGGTTGGAAGGCCGACCGGGATGGGGAGGGGAAAGATTGTGATAAGGAGGTAGAAAATAGGATTTTTTTTTTTTTTTGTAGTTTTGTTTGGTTGCTGAGTAAACTCCAGGGAAAGGATGAGAAAGATTGAAGGTTTTTAAAGGATTTTTGCAAGATGTACCGAGAAAGGCAACTGTTTTGAAGAGGAACTATGGGTATGATTTTTGTTGATTCTATTTCTTTTCCTGGATGTTTGTTTTCTTGATTTGAAGATCTGTTTTAAGATCTGTTTTAAGTTGATTCTATTATCATTTATCTGTTTTTCTCTTTTGGCATTTCTAAATGATTTATTAAGATGTATAATTTTTTTTAAAAAAAAATTGCATCATTTACCTATGAATTATATCATTTATTTATTAACCTTAAATCAATTTTAAAATTTAAAAGTATGTTATATAAGTAATATATAAGTTTGAAGAAAACTGTAAACAATCTGTGGAGCTTGCACAGGATCGAGCACTACTTAATAATCATGCTGATGTGCCCATGGTCCACTATCATTCTACAAATAAGTAATATATAGCATACATGGTTGATTATAACTGTTAAAGAGTAATAATAATAGGCAAAGTACTATAATTATACGTATTTGTAAAGAAAAAAATTATAACTTATTCATATATTAAATATGTAATATGTCATTATTAGTATTTCACTTTGATAAGTGTTAGTGTAAAATCAATTAATGTCTTGCATTCTTTTAGTAGTTTATTAAATACTAAATTGTTTATGCATCAAACTAAAATGTTTATGGCTTTTGGAATGCTAAACTCCAATATTGTCTCCCTTTGTTGGGTCAAATTGACTGCTATCTTGGAGTACTCACTGGCCTTACACTGCCAATTTAAACTGCTCTGTTTATCGCATTATGTGTTGGCCTTCTATTTCTTATACCCTTTTCCATGTAAGATATTTATTTTTGGGAAACATGGTTACAACTGAGGCAGTTAAACTGACTGGCAAAAAGGCACGAGACAGCACCACCGTAAACAACGATCATGGTAACCTTTATTTTTTTCTCTGATTCAATTCTTATCATTAAGGGAATTAATCAGATACCACCCCTTACCCTCAAACTTTCTTGAACTGGCAGGCAAAGAAGAATAATGAGATATGTTAAGATGATCAAAATATGCCAGGGGCTCCTCATTGACTTTCCTACTAAGATTGTGGTTGCGACTAAAGGACAGCTAAGAGGACAGCTAGCTAAGATCTCTTCTCTACTTTGGTGCTCTAAAGTTGATGATTGTGTTTATGCAAGCACCATGCACTATTTTGTCAAATCATCTATTGTTTAAAGATAAAAGTATCATGGAAGTTTTGGTGTATTTTCAAGTGAAAGTTCATAAATCATTGCTAATTTGTTTCTTTAAAAATAAAAATATCATATGTGGTTGTTGAAGTTGAATATGTTATAGCCTGGGAGTAAGACAAAAAGCTGTTGAATTTGTGCTAGAAGCATTCTGCCTTGTGTTTGGATCTTTTTTTGTTTGTTAGGATGCACTATTTTGTCATATCATCTATTGTTTAAAGATAAAAGTATCATGGAGGTTCTGGTGTATTTTCAAGTGAAAGTTCATAAATCATTGCTAATTTGTTTCTTTACTAATAAGTGAATTTGTGCTGGAAGCGTTCTGCCTTGTGTGTATTTTGTAGGATGGTAGCAAAGGCTTTGATCACTATAGAATGGCCACCTTCTCCAAGTAATTTTTGACCTTTTTTTCCCTCTGTTTTTATACTTATTCCTAAATGGTCCTACGTACTTTGATCACCTAATCTGCCAACATTTGGTTAGTGAGGAGTTGAAATGTAATTAGTAATAATCAACATTTATAGCATTTCTTGCTCACGTAGGATTGTATACATATAATTATCGTACGGTCTAATCCCACTGAAATCATATGGCCAACATAGGACCCATGTTTCGAACAAAGATTTGAGATGTCACATAGATCAACTATATATATATATATATATATATATACTATAAACACACAAAACGTAGTTACACTGACCTTTTCGATGTTCCTTACAAACTTAGGACCACTGCATTGCTTCCACACACCTGATTTGAGAGAAAACAGAATTGAGTTTATAAGGATTGAGTTTTCTGAATTCACCTTTTCGTATTCACTAAGTTTTCAGAATTGAGTTTTCTGATAGTTTTTTTAATAAGTTTTATGGATTTCTAGGTTTAATGGTATCAGTTTCTTCATTTCTCAGAAATAAGAACAAAAATATGTAATGCATAGATAAGCTTATGCTATAAACATAGAAAAGGCAGTTATACTCACTTTCCAATCTTCTTGAAAATGTAGCACTACTGCACTGCTTGTATGAAAGGGATATTTGAAAAAGAAGGCAAAAGAAAAAATGAAGTAATTTTTCAAAGCTTAGCACCAATGCCTCTAGCCTTCCTATGAAATATGTCTCTTGGTGTTCAAACATTGAACCTGACTATTGCAATACCTGGCCATTCGGCTGCCTCATGTGATTATAAATTACATGTGATTAAAATCTGCCTCCACAAATGTAATACTGCATGCAATATAATATGTTATCTAAATTCTAAAATATTTTTCCTGTTTGCAGCTACCATTCCAATGCATGGATTGACAAATTCAATACCTGGGACACAGACGATAATGGGGATTCCTATTTAAATTCAGTTGCTGTGTTTTTTTCAAATTGTAAATTATTATAATGTTTTCTTATTATAATGAATACGAAAAGACAAATTGACATAAATCTGTTTTCCTATTATAACGTATTTTCAAATTGGAAATTGCATCCATGATTTTTTATTATAATAAATCTGTTTTATTAGCAGATTTAAAGATATTAATAATGGAATATAAACCGACAGAAACCACAAACGGAATGTATAAGAAAATACAATTGTATCATTGTGTTCTGTAATTATTACAAACGGGGGGAAAGTTAATGAAAACCAGCATATTCCGTTAAAACAAGAAATTTCTGTTAAAACAAGGAAATTCCGTTTCATAGGCTCTTTATGTATAGAGAGAGATATAGATTGGCAGGCACACGGACACCCTGATTTGGATCTGACCCTACGTCCTCCCAAATATTAATGTACATTAATAGCTCTATAAAAAAAAATAAGCATTTATGATGAGTTATTGATGATGAGAAATGACTATTTATGATGAGAATAGATTTATTTTAACAAAAATAGTCATTTTAACAAATAATTGATCACAAATAAATAATTTTCTATATATAAATAGATATGATGATCAAGACGTGGGTCTCCTTGCTGCAAGATTGTGACCAACCTAGCTAGCTCGATCCTACTACATTCAGTACAAGCCCAACTAATTTCTCTTAAAATGGTCGATATTTCTCACTTAGAAGCAATCTAAATGGTTCTAGACTTCTAGTACTACTTGGACGCAATTGAAAGCAATATTTCTCTTCTCGGTCGGAGCAATTAAATCCCTAAATCAATGATCTCTTTTCTTTTGCCACGTATTGATCATCGTGTCGTGAGGCCATATATGATCCATAAATATTCCCTCCTATTGCCATCAGTACTCAAATGATCTAATTAACTTGATATTTTCCCCTTTTTTGTCTTTTCAATTTCTATTGCGTTTGAGTTGTGTTAATGCATAAATTTGCACAACAAATCGAAAGGAGAAAATATCAATTATTCCTAGCACTGTTCATCCGGGCCAGATTTTTTCCCGGCCCGGTCCGGAAAACCGGATTCCAGTTTGGGTTCCGGCCCGGATCAAAATGGATCCGGAACCCAGATTGCGAAACCCGGACCAACACGGTCCGGGTACGGGTTGGGGACCCGGGTACCGGGTTAAAACCCGGTACGCGGGTCTTTTAAAATAATCTCGTGTGTTTGCCCCCCCCGACTCACCTCTCTCTCTCTCTCTCTCTCTCTCTCTCTGGTTCTCTCCCTCGTTGCGTTGCGAAAGAAGCAGAAACCCTAGGTCCCTAGCCGCCACCATCGTGACCCCGTCGCCGCATCTACTTCATCGTCGCCCCATCTCTCTCGCCGTAGACCTTTGCCTCTAGGTCGTTGTTCTGGTACTCTCACTCTCTCGCTCGCTCGACGAAGAAACCCTAGCCTACCTCCCTCAATGCCGACGAAGAAACCCGCCTCATCCTCGTGACCTAAGGTTTGTTCTTTGCAATTTGGGTCCGTTTTATTCCGATTTGGGTCTATTTTATTACCTTGGAATGACAACGATGAAATGCTACGGCTTGTGTAGCTTTTGTTTAGGTAAGATCTGGGTTTTTTTTTTTGTTAAACATGGGTATAATGTATATGCTGTAAGTTTGATAGATCTGGGTTTTATTTGACTACTGGAACTGGAAGAATGAGGTACCTCCGCCATGTTCCTCGAAGATTCAAGAGCGGCTTCAAAGAGGGTATGACTTTATCTTCCTTTTCTTGAGTGATATTTTATTTGCTTTTTAGTAGATTCTAGTTACTTTTCCCGTTGTTGATTTGTTGTTTGTGATATTTTAGGTACTCAAGCAGCACCAAGGAAGAAGGGAGCGGCTGCTACTGCTTAAGCCGTTACCAGAGAGTGAAGTGGTCGTAATTTGGATGCCAAATAACAGTTTGATTAGATGCATTTTTTTGTGTTGGGACTGATTTGATAAAAGCAATATTTGATGGGTGTTATAACCTTTTTAATGATTGAGCTGCTCTGATTTTGATTAGTTTGTAGCTTTAATTTGGACAAAGATGTGCGAGCCCACTGTTGTTTTCCCTTCAATTACTTAATATTTCAGTAAATTCCGAATTTTGATTTTGCTTAACATGTCTTGAGGACCTAAGGTTGATAGTCTTGATCAACCCCAAGTTCAAGAGGGATTAAAATAGGGACTTAAAATCACAGTATCTACCATCTGTCTTGCAAGTTAGATATTCAATCTGTTCGAGTTGTGTAATGTCCGACCCAAGATGCAGGAAAAATGGTTTTATAAAATTAATTAATAAAAAAACTTTTGTAAATTGTAAAAAAAAAAAAAATCCGGGTTCAACCCGAACCCAGAATCCGGGTTTTGAAAAACCTGGACTCACCCGGGTTCCGGCCCGAGTCTTACCCGGATCCACCTGGCCCGGGTTTCGGCCCGGGTTTAAAATCCGGGTCTCGATCCGGGTAGGCCCAGGTTGGAACCCGGATGAACACCCCTAATTATTGTTGAAATCCCTGCCCAAGCAAGCAATCCACAATGGCTGCTTGCTGCTCAACCCTCAGCACCCAACTACCTATTGAATGCAACAATAAATGCATTCATACATATAGACGATACTGATCCTCGCCTATAAATTGAAGCTCCATGCGAGAGCTTCAAACACACCCAAGAAGAAAAGAAAAGAGAGAGAGCCGAGAGAGCTCTGAAAGAAAAGAAGAGAGTTGAGTTGAGTGGAGTGTGATCCTCCTCCTCTGTAATATTTTCTTGTGTTCCACTATTTATTAGTGAAGCTCTTTTCTGTGGATGTAGGCAGTTGCCGAACCACGTTAAATTCTTGGTGTCACTGAGTGCATGAGTGTACTCTTTTATGACTGCTTTTATCCATTCCACTGTGTTGTTTCCCCCAACAAATGGTATCAGAGCGTTTGTTGGAAGGAGTTTTTATAGAAAACTCGGTTTTAGTGTGTAGCTCAGTTTTCAAATTTGAGCATACCACTGTGTTCGTCTCATCGAGACAAGAAAAGCGGTGAAAACCAGAGGCCGGACGGACGCTGCACGCTCCCCCACGCGCCGTCTGAAGATCGGAGAGTGAGACCCACTCTCGATACGCGCCGCACGCGCTCAGGAGAGGCACGAGCGCGTGAGTCCCACTCTCGACACGCGCCACACGCGCTCCTTAGAGAGTATTGCGCGTGAAGTCCACGCGCGTGAAGAACACGCTCCTACGCGCTGTTAGTCGCGCCACGTACTGCACGCGCGACAGTGTTCCTGTTTTGGTTCTTTTGCTCATTCCTTGTGCTATCTGAGTCCGATTTTGACGAAACAAGACTCGTTTCCAACAAAATCAAGTGTTCCGGACACAACGGTACTGTCCGTTCTACGATATTCCACTTCAAAGATCCTGTACTTGCATTTTGTATTTAGAATCAGTCTAAATCCATGGAGGATTCAGCATCAGGCGCCATGATAAAGCTGACTGCCTCAAACTACAGTCTTTGGAGGCCTCGGATTGAGGATCTATTGAACTGTAAAGATCTGTCTGACCCTTTGGAAGATGAAGGGAAGAAGCCAGATGAAGTTACGGATCAAGTGTGGAAAAAGATGCACAAGAAGACTATTGGTCAAATCAGGCAATGGATTGACCATAGTGTTTTTCACCACGTGGCCCAGGAGACGGATGCATATAACCTCTGGAAAAAGTTAGAGGATACGTATCAGGCTAAGACTGCTCGAAACAAGGCCCTCTTGATGAGACGGCTTGTTAACTTGAAGTTGAAAAGCGATACCTCTGTTGCCGAGCATACTAGCGAGTTTCAAAACCTAGTTAACCAGCTCGGGTCCGTCAACCTGAATCTTGGCGATGAAGAACAAGCCCTGCTACTTCTCAGTTCATTACCAGACAGTTGGGAGACGCTGGTGGTCTCCCTAAGTAACTCTACTCCAGATGGTAAACTTACCATGACGATGGTTAAGGATGCCCTGTTTAATGAGGAGGCCAGACGAAAAGAGACAAGCATGAATCAAACTCATGTCCTTGTCACCGAGAGTAGAGAAAGGCCTCAAGGTAATGATAGAGGGAGAAGTGGAGGCAGAAACAGAGGGAAGTCTCAACCACGTGGAAGGTCCAGCGGTAGCAGGAACCAGCAGATGGGTAACATGAAATGTTACCATTGTGGCAAAGAAGGCCACATGAGGAAACACTGCCGCAAGTTTTTAAGGGAGCAAGGTCAAAGTAGTAAGCTGAAGAAAGAAGATGGTGAAACCCTTGTCACTCTTTCGGGAGATGTAGCAATACTCTCCACCAGTGACGAGACGTGTCTGCACGTTGCAAGCCATGATGTTGAGTGGGTGGTAGACACAGCAGCATCATACCACGCCACTTCCCATAGTGAATTTTTCACTACGTACAAAGCAGGAGACTTTGGTACGGTAAGGATGGGGAATGCCAGTTCCTCGAAGATCGTGGGAGTTGGCGAAGTGCAGATAAAAACCAATGTTGGTTGCACCATGGTGTTGAAAGATGTTCGACACATTCCTGACCTTCGGCTCAACCTGATTTCCGGGACAGCCCTTGATCGACAGGGCTATGACAGCTACTTCAGCAAAGGCACTTGGAAGTTGTCACAAGGTGCCATGGTTGTCGCCCGAGGACATATTTGCGGTACGTTGTACAAAACCCATGTGAAGATCGGTTCTGATAGCCTCAATGCAGTGGAAGACGAGGCATCACCGAATCTGTGGCACAAGAGACTCGGACACATGGGTGAGAAAGGGTTGGATACGCTTGTGAAGAAGGCACTCATCAAAGTTGCCAAAGGAACAGCGTTAAACCCTTGTGAGTACTGTTTGTTTGGCAAACAATGTAGAGTCTCGTTTAAATCCTCTACGAAGAGAAGATCAGAGTTGTTGAGTCTGGTACACTCTGATGTATGTGGTCCCATGGAAGAAGAGTCATTGGGAGGTAACCGATATTTCGTGACATTCATTGATGATGCTTCACGAAAGGTCTGGGTATATGTTTTGAAGTCAAAGGATCAGGTCTTCGAGCACTTCAAGAATTTCCACACCCTAGTGGAAAGAGAGACGGGAAAGAAGTTGAAGTGCCTGCGAACGGACAATGGAGGAGAATATGTCTCCAAAAGGTTCGCTGCATACTGCGCTGATCGCGGTATTCGACATGAGAAGACGGTCCCATATACCCCTCAGCACAATGGTGTAGCCGAAAGAATGAACCGGACCATCATTGAAAGAACAAGATGCATGCTCAGTATGGCCAAGTTACCAAAGCCATTCTGGGGTGAAGCTGTTCTAGCTGCCTGTTACCTGATCAACAGATCACCTTCTGCACCACTGGAATTTGAAATTCCTGAGAAGGTTTGGTCTGGAAAAGATGTCTCTTACTCTCACCTGAGAGTGTTTGAGTGCAAAGCCTTTGCACACGTATCCAAGGAGCTGAGACAGAAGCTCGATGTTAAGTCAACTCCATGTATCTTTGTTGGATATGGAGATGAAGAATTCGGATACAAGTTATGGGATCCAGTGACAAAAAGAATTGTCAGAAGTAGGGACGTTGTGTTCCATGAAAACCAGAACATAGGAACTGAAGCTTCATCAAGAGAGCTTAGTTCCGATACTCCAAATCCTGCACCATTACAGTCCGCCACAGATAATGAGGATATACAGGATCGAGATCCAGAAGCAGAAGAAGAAGCTCAGGGTGTCGAGCAGGGGGAGCAAGAATCCTCTCCACCAGCAGCTGGTGTACCACCACAAGGGATAGATGGTGATGAACCTCCTTTGGTTGATGAACCAAGAAGATTGGCAAGAGGCCGCCTATTGATTCCGTCGAGGAGATATCTGAAATCAGACTATATTCTGCTTACTGATGAGGGGGAGCCAGAGAGCTTTCAGGAAGTTCCAACTCATGCTGATAGAAGCCTATGGGTGCAGGCAATGCAAGAAGAGATGAGTTCTTTGCAGAAAAATCATACCTATGAGTTGGTGAAACTTCCTGAAGGAAAGAAAGCCCTAAAGAACAAATGTGTGTTCAAGCTGAAGAAAGATGGCCAAGGAAAGCTGATGAAGCACAAGGCCAGATTGGTTGTCAAAGGATTCCAGCAGAAGAAGGGAATCGATTTTGACGAGATATTTTCCCCGGTGGTGAAAATAATGTCAATCCGAGTCATACTCGGATTGGTAGCCAGCTTGAATTTGGAACTCGAACAGATGGATGTGAAGACAACCTTTCTCCATGGAGATTTGGAGGAGGAGATCTATATGGAGCAACCAGAAGGGTTTGCAGCTCCAGGGAAAGATCACTTAGTCTGCAAGCTGAAGAAGAGTCTCTATGGCCTCAAGCAAGCTCCGAGGCAATGGTACAAGAAGTTCGACTCATTCATGATGAGTTGTGGTTACAAGAGACTTGTTGCAGATCAGTGTGTCTATGTTCGAAGGTTCCAGGATGACAAGTTTGTCATACTCCTTCTTTACGTTGATGATATGTTAATCGTTGGTGAGGATAGGTCCATGATTAACAAACTAAAGAATGAACTATCCAAGTCCTTTGACATGAAGGACTTAGGCCCAGCACAGCAAATTTTGGGCATGAAGATTGTTCGTGATAGGAAAGCCAAAAGGGTGTGGCTATCACAACAAAAATATGTTGAACAGGTCATCAGACGTTTCAACATGGGAGATGCTAAGCCAGTCAATACTCCACTTGCTAACCACTTCAAATTGAGCAAGAGCTCGTGTCCTTCTTCAAAGAAAGAGATTGAAGAAATGGAAGTAGTCCCCTACTCTTCAGCAGTAGGAAGCCTGATGTATGCAATGGTTTGTACCAGACCAGATATTGCTCATGCTGTAGGCATGGTGAGCAGATTCCTTTCAAATCCAGGAAAGGATCATTGGGAAGCAGTCAAGTGGATTCTCAGATACCTGAAAGGTACATCGAATATGTGCTTGTGTTTTGGGAGAGCTAAACCAGTTTTGGAAGGCTATACAGATTCAGATATGGCAGGAGATCTGGATAGCAGGAAATCTACTTCAGGATTTCTCTTCACCTTTGCAGGAGGAGCTGTCTCTTGGCAGTCCAAGTTGTAAAAGTGTGTTGCTTTATCCACAACAGAGGCAGAGTACATTGCCGCAGCGGAAGCTGGGAAAGAGATGTTGTGGATGAAGCGTTTTCTCCAAGAACTAGGAGTTAGTCAAGAAGACTACAAGGTACATTGTGATAGTCAAAGTGCTCTAGACTTGAGCAAGAATTCAATGTACCACCCCCGCACCAAGCATATTGACATCCGCTATCATTGGATACGCGAAGCGATGGAACAACAGCTATTGAAGCTTGTGAAGATCCATACGAAAGAGAATCCAGCGGACATGCTGACGAAGGTGGTTACAAGTGAGAAGCTTGAGCTATGTAGAGACATAGCTGGGATGGATAGCATATAGGTAAATGGGCATGGAGGGGGAGAATTGTTGAAATCCCTGCCCAAGCAAGCAATCCACAATGGCTGCTTGCTGCTCAACCCTCAGCACCCAACTACCTATTGAATGCAACAATAAATGCATTCATACATATAGACGATACTGATCCTCGCCTATAAATTAAAGCTCCATGCGAGAGCTTCAAACACACCCAAGAAGAAAAGAAAAGAGAGAGAGCTGAGAGAGCTCTGAAAGAAAAGAAGAGAGTTGAGTTGAGTGGAGTGTGATCCTCCTCCTCTGTAATATTTTCTTGTGTTCCACTATTTATTAGTGAAGCTCTTTTCTGTAGATGTAGGCAGTTGCCGAACCATGTTAAATTCTTGGTGTCACTGAGTGCATGAGTGTACTCTTTTATGACCGCTTTTATCCCTTCCGCTGTGTTGATTCCCCCAACAATTATTCCCAACCCACGATGATGATTCGGGCTTCGATATGATGCTCTTCATGTTCATCCATTTACGTGATTCGGAATAATACCTACATCCACGGGTTATTTGGAGGGCAAAATCCATTATAATTAGTGATCTTACAATCTCTCATGACCTCATATATCTGACAATACAATAGAAGAAATCAGGATTTTAGGAGATTGAAAACGATGCCTCCCTTAAGAGAAGATTCTTTGGAGTCATTGTGTGTAGGGAGCCTCTGTAGATTTGTAGAGATCTTCTCCTTATATAGAAGTCTATTTTCTTGGAGTGATTGAGTCCAACTTACCTTATGAAATCTTTTTACTTTTACGAGTCTGAGTCTCTTTCCTTATCTTCTTAGCCTTATCTTTTAGCTTGATTTTCGACTTTATCTCGAGACTAAATTATAAACTACTGATTTGACCCCTACAATTTGGATTTGGGTCGGTTGGAAAGCTAGGATAGGATTTTCATCATGAGCCCAGATGAAATTGTGAAGACGTTGAAATAATGGTGTTTAGTTCTCATGATAATAGGTTCTAGAGAATTCAGAGTTTTTGACGAAAATTCTACCAAAATGACAATTTCTTATTAAAATGAATTTATTTTCATCAATTTTCTTCACCTATAAATCATCACGAATAATCATTTTTTCTTGTAGTAAAACTCATATTTTTATTATCTGTAGACTTCAGAAAAATTAGACGTCGTTAATTTGATCGCTCTTAGTTTGCTAACTTCACCAATTGAACTACTTATTAAACATCTTCAAATCAAACGTATTTAATTTATCTTTTAATCAGATAAAATAGACGGACGTTATCGACGTAGCTAGCTAGGGATATAATTTATTCTTCAATTAGATGGCACTCGGCCTAACACAAGTACGGTAATGTAATTATTTCCTTCAAGAGGACTCTACAAAATGATTATATGTACACGCTATCTCTTTCATCTATTCTTTCCTCTTTTAGGGGAAGATCATCAGTACTCGATCCATTCTCATATTTGTAGTATTTTAATTCAAGCATTGGATCATGATGATGAGCTGACCCCGGAATTCCACCGGCGGCCGGGGTCATTTTTTCCATTCTTTTACGGGAAAATGTGTTAGTAAATTATTACATCATGTGTATGAACTGATCTTGATTGAACCGAGGATTAATTGAGGCTGCATGCGTGCGTGTTACATTTTGAATTCACATAAATTGGCAGCTGTTACTAGCTATTTCAGCCGTGAGACCATGGATAACCTTCTATATATGATCTCCGCTTGATATGATGCATGCTGAACTTGCACGTACAACTCTAATCCTATTTGATCATCACACGCGATTCCACTTAGATGGGATTATAATTAGCCCTAGCTAAGAAATTACTTATTACTTTTTATTGGAGGCCATGATCCTATATATATATTTATATGCCAACCTTAATATATATCAAAATTACCATGAAATCAATTAATTATGGGCCCTGCAATTAGCAATATATATGCATGGTATAGAGTATATCTGTATATATATTTAGTTTTCATACTGATTTTAGTAAGTGCATGCAGAGACCATTTAATTTCGTTGCCAAACAAAGTAACAAAAAATGCCATCATTTTCAAAACTCCCACTATAAATTTTAAGGGTGGCCTTGAAGCATTTCTCTTCCATGCATGCAAAAATTAGCAGAGATTGAAACTTAGATCATTACCATGGAAAGCGCTAAAACTACTACTACCAAAGCGGCGCTCGTTTCGGTTCTCTTTCTGATGGCATTTCTTGTCGGAACTGAAGGAGGCCTGCAAACAACGATGATCAGGTTTACAACTCTAATCATGGCCAGTCCTCCTATGGTTCACCTTATAATGGCGAATATCCTTTCTTTAAACCATGGAATGGGATCCCCTACTGTGTTATCTTTCCTGGGCATGGTCCTTATGGAGGATACCCTGGTTATGGAGGCATCCCAAAGCCTTGTGGCCCTAAAGACGATGATGGCTCTAAACCATGCAAGCATGATCATAAAAACAATGGCGGCCGGCATCATGGAGACCATTCCAAAGGTGATGGTGGGCGCCATGATGATAATTACCAACATGACCCATAATTAACCTAATCGAGTTCATCATGTCTATGTGCTGCATGTCTAGCGTATGTGTGTTTAAGTAAAACCAAGAGTACCGCTCGCTATATGACCATCTAAATAAGAAGCCTCATATATATATAAGGCTCGAGCATTATGGGGGGATGTACCACGCATGGATATGGTTTGTGTTAAGTAATTGTTTAGAACTAAAATAAAGGCGCTTTTGCTCTCTCTCTCTCTCTCTCTCTCTCTCTCTCTCTCTCTCTCTCTCTCTCTCTCTCTCTCTCTCTCTCTCTCTCTCTCTCTCTCTCTCTCTCTCTCTCTCTCTCTCTCTCTCTCTCTCTCTCTCTCTCTCTCTCTCTCATATACATGAAACTAATCCTAACGAACTGGACAATATTGAACATTAAAAACAAATAAAATAAATAAATATCATCTAAATACTAGAAGAGCTACCTAAAAGATCCCCTAACTTCAAAACCTAGTAATGCATCAGTACCAAAAGACCTTAAGGCTAAACCCATATCCCACCCTTATGTGATATTGGAATGACTAAATTAAGATTGGGCATTAAGTCATCTACGACCCTCGATATTCCGCTCTAATTCCAATCTCCAACTAAATGCCATAACGTGTTCACATGCTGGCGATCTGACTTTCTGCTCTAAGCCCTTATACAATTCTCATGATTGAGGATTTAAAAGCTCAAGCACTTCGATTTGCTCCTTTTTTTTAGCCTAAAGAGAGGTAGTCAAGGCCTGGCTAGTGGCTACTGCTTTAACTTTCGTGCGTTTCTTTTATCTTTAGAAGGCCATGGCCGCGCGCCTTTGACCCTTACAAATGTTATTCCCCTAGCATCAAGCACCACGTTTCTTAAGATGTTGATGCTTTTTTGTTTATTCCATGCAAGACAATGCACCATTTGTATCATGCACTGTTTCACATGAGTTGGTTAGAGATGATCATAAGTACGATAATAAGAGCCTCATTCCAATTAGATTGCTCGCACTAGGTTACATTACGATTATTGAAATAATGAGACTTGTAAATATTTGAAATCCTCTCCATGTGTCTCACTAAATAGTAAAGGAGTAAAGGTCCAATACAGAGAGAGATAAGAGAGACATAATTAAATGTTGAAAATTATTATAGGCATCAACAGATTTGACAAAAGTAGACTTACAAATTAAACTGACGTAGTTTTATGTAATCTATTAAATCTATTTTATAGTAAAAGTAACTTTACAATATGATATATTATATCAAGTTACGTCAGTTTGTGAGTTTGTTTTTATGAAATCCCTGTCGCTAAGACACTAAAGTATTTATCTTAAATGTTTATGCAGGATTCACCCCACTCAAAAATCTTTTACAGACTACATGCATTAAATGACACATAACAGGTTTATCTTCATTTCAATATATTTATTAAGAAAATGACACTCTACCCAGCAACTTTCCCTTCTCTACTCTGTCCATGGCATTCAAGTTATATCTTCTAATGTCAAGTAAACAATTACATCAACATTTAAATGCTTAAATAGTGCCATATTGCAGATTGCGGTCATCTTCATTTCTACCCATATCAATGGATGTTACCTTTTGGAACACAAGAAAAAGAAACAGAAACTGGATAGCTCCCATTGCTGACGGCCAATAACACACACACACACGCACGTATATATAAACTGTTGTTTCTCACTTAACAACTAAATGAGGAAAGGGCCATTGATTGAGGTAATTACGTGTTACATTATGAATTCACATAAAATGGCAGGTACTTCAGCCGTGGATAACCTTCTATGTCGGACGCCTGCTGAACTTTCATGAGTAGTACTCTAATCCCGATCACACGCCATTCCACTTAGATGCATGGGGTCATAAGCCCTATGAATTTACTCATTACAACTTCTATTAATGGAGGCCATCATATATATACACACACACACCAACCTTAATATCAAAACCATGAAATTTATTATGGGCCCTGCAATATGAAAGTACATATCTTTCCATGGCCACCTGATTGCATGAATAACAATCCAAGCGCCCCATGCATGCAGAGACCATTTAGTTTCGTTGCCAAACCTAGTAACAAAAAATGGCATCGTTTTCAAAACTCTCACTATAAATTTGGTTGGCCTTGAAACCATTCTCTTCCACTCAAAAAACAGAGACACTGAAACATAGATATTACCATGGAGAGCACTAAAACGACTACTATCAAATCGGCATTCGTTCTCGTTCTCTTCCTCGTGGCATTTCTAGTTGGAACTGAAGGATGGGAATATGATGAGCCAAACAAAGGTGATCACGTCTACAACTCTGATCAACAGAACCACGGCGAATCTCTTTTCTATAGATCATGGCCGGATGGAGTCCCGCACTATGTTTTGTTCCCTGGGTATGGCCCTTATGGAGGATACCCTGGTTATGGAGGCATCCCAAAGCCTGGTGGCCCTAAAGATGGTGATGATGGCTCTAAACCTTGCAAGCATGATCATAAAAACAATGGCGGCCACCACGGAGACCATTCCAAAGGTGATGGTGGGTATCAACATGACCAAGTACACCCATAACCAAATGCAATTCGTATCTTTGTGCTGCCTAGTATGTACTAAGTAAAATGAAGGCCACTATATAACTACATAAATAAGAAGTCTTAATTAGTACTCAAGGCTCGAACGTTATGGGGATGGAGTATTCATGTAACTATTGCTATATTGTAATGGTTTAAAACTGAAATAAAGGGGCTTTGGCTATATTATAAGGAAAATGATGGGTGGATGCATCCCGATAAAAGTCGCGGCCTATTCCTCTTCTCTTTTTTTTTTTTTTTTTTTATTTAATCGTTAATGAAGTGTTTTTAAATGAGTTTGTGATTTTTTTTCCTTTTTTTTAAATGTTTAAGGTGATTTAAAAAATACTTAAAAAAACACACAAAATAAAAAAAAATAAAAAGTATCTTGCACTTCTCGATCAGTAAGAACTGTCGGGACCCAATATCGATTGCCCTAACAGTACCCATATTATAAACCTCTCTCTTCCTATCCGAAAAAAGAAAAGATAGAAAAGAAAACTCTCTGATCTCTCTCATACATATGAATTAATTTATAAGAAAAAGAAAAATACTTTAGATGTGATAAAAGATCCCTTATAACTTCAAAAGAATCAAAACCGTATTGCATCGTTACCAAAAGAACCTATGCTGCATTGGAATGACAGAAGCTTAGGCTAAGCTTCAAGTCATCGATCGACCACATCCATATATATGCATATCAACGACCCTCCACTCTTCCGACCTCGAATTACGTGTAACGTGTTCACTTGCTGTTCCGACTTTTCTTCTCTTATGCCAGCTTGATATCTCATTCTTAAAGGATCTAATTTGCTCTTTTTTTAGCCTAAAGAGAGTAGTCAAGGCGCTAGTGGCTATTGCTTTAACTTTCCTGCATTCTCTTTTTATCTTCACAAGGCCTTGGACGCCTTTCTTGACCAATGCAAATGTTATTCCCAAACTTTACGTTTTTTACTGTGCTGTCTTAAGTTCGTTTGGATAATAAATTAAGATAAAAATTAAAAATTAAATAAAATATTATTTTTTATTATTATTATTATTTTAAAAATTAATTTATATAAAAATTAAAAATAATTATAATAATAAAAATAATAAAACACGTTCACTTTCCATCCAAACGGGGTTAGTTGACTCGTAAACTTTCTTGAGCTTTTGAAGTTTTTTGTTTTTTTTTTTTTTCATATAAGACAAGCTATTTGTACAGTTGCACAGAAACCCGTGTCGCCTGAAACTTCTGTGGCAGTTATTACCACGTCGGACTGGTCAACACTCAAAACATTGACAGTTGACTAGTCAACAAAGGTGTCATGTGATCTCGTAATAAAAATTACGTCAGCAACGGGCTGGTCCCACGTGGCAATACTACATGGCAGTTGCACTGCTACATCAGTCACCGAGTCCGTACATGAATTAACATACACAATTTGTATCATACACTACTTTCATAACTGGATATAAATCATATCAATAATAAGACGCGGAACTATTTTGGATAATAAGATAGAATGATATCATTTTAAATTAATTAAATAAAATATTATTTTTTAATATAATTATTATTTAAAATTTTAAAAAATTAAATTATTTTTTATATATATTATGTAAAAATTTAAAAAAATTATAATGATGAGATAAAATCAACTCTAAATCTAAACAAGACCTTAATAAAATAATCTTATCATCCGCATCCAATTTGAGATCTTCAAGGGTCTCATTAAATTGATTAGATAGACATGTAATCAAATCGAAATTCTTTTGTCTATCTATCTTAATTACAATATGTTAAGAAAGATGACTCTACCCGGCCATTTCCCTTTTTCTACCGTGTCGATGGCATTCAAGTAATGATCTTCTAATGCCAAACTAAACATTGCTATAATCTTTCATCTCTACCCATATCGATAGATGGTTACCTTTCAAAATACAAGAAAAAGAAAAAGAAACAGGATAGCTCCAACTGCTGATCATTAACATATATATAATAACTGTTGTTTCTCACATACAACCCAATGAGGAAAGGACCATTAAAATTACTCTCAACCTCGGTGTATTCATATCATTTAACCTAATATTTCCCTCTAGACCGTCCAGTCCCAAACACTAATTCCCCATCAACACCTAAGCCAGGCAGCGTCTACACTAACAGACACAAAAGTGTCTCAGGACAACAATAGAGTAAAAATAACTTTGTTCTTGACACGTACTCCAAACATATATTTGCTTTGCTCTTGACCAAAACCCACCAATGTCATTAGGTATATTAGCTTGAACTGCATCATATTTTCAGACAATTGTTAGGAGTATAAACAATTGTGTACCAACAAGCCGAAACAATTCTTCCATTTCCCCTTTCACTCAGCAGCAGCTTGTTTGGATCCTGTTGACATAAGAGCAACCCTGTCAGTAGTTGAAGATGACCGGACTATTTATTCCCGATCAACACTGTCTACAGTCTCACTCACTATATGCTATGCTCCCAAACAGATTAATAAATAAAAATGGTGAACTCTCCCGTACATGTGCCAACTAGATACACTAAAAATATTTTTCTTTTTGCCACGATAAATAAATCATTTGACAAAAAAAAAAAAAAACCTTTGTTTTTTATTATTATTCTCATAGCTTATTCACTAAACTAACAAATATAATAAACAAAAAAATTAATACTTTGGATTAAGGCCTCGTTTGTTTTCAAAAAACATCTCATCTCATCTAATCATTACAACTTTCCTAACTTCCAATACAAAATAAAATAAACAATTCAACTTTTTCAAATCCCGAAACAAAAATAATATTAAAAAATATATTCTAACAATATTTTATTCAACTTTTTAAATTTAATCTCAACTCATCACCATTATCACGCATGCTAGATTTTGACATCATGATACTCCACAATATCATCAAGTCTTGGATCAAATCATACGAATAGTAAAAAAACTCCAAATAATTTAGCAACCTGAACTACTTCAAATAAATATTGCACCTGTTTTTTTCCAAGTATAGAAGATTTTATTGAATAAAACAAGAGGCAAAGCACAAGATGTGTACAAGAGATACAAAAAACTACCCGTTTCTATGGTTTAATATATATGTCAGTGTGCTAACACAACCAACCAAATGGATTTTAAGTTTCAACCTCATCACCATTATCACACATGCTACATTTGACATGATGATACTCCACAATATCATCAGGTCTTGGATCAAATAAAAAAATTACCCGTTTCTATGGTTTAAAAGTTTACATACGTCAGTGCGCTAACACAACCAACCAAATGGATTTTAAGTAATTGTCATCCACAAGATATATTTTTGTGTGTGTCCACTCCAGACATTTGCATGTTCTTTTTTTTTTTTTTTCTGGTTTTGGGGGGGGGTAATCGTTAAGGGACATTCAGTAGTATATGCACATATATACTTCCCATAATGTCATAATTTACTATGCTATAAATTCAAAGAGATGAAGCAGAACTTACGTAATCAAATATAAAGCCTGAGCATTAACTGGTTGAAGGAAGAAAGATTCTAATGAGTTCTTTGGCTGTGATGTGTTTCCGACAAGTGGGGCATTTACTCTGTGTACGCATTGCAGTCTTAATACAGGTCTTACAGAATATGTGACCACACCTCGTAGACATTTCTTCAACTAATGGACCCATACAAATTGGACAGGTAAATGTGGGCTCCTTTGGTGGTGAAGGCAGCTTTGTCACACTCTCTCTCTGCCATGGAAATATTAAAGTTAGTCTTAGACCACGAGTGTGCGCATAACCCACAACCCCACAACATACATATAGAGCAAGATTTCACACCAAACAAAATAACGTCAGTTTCAACAACTAAATGAGTAATTTAACTTGAAATACAAATAAATAAACTAGAAATTAATGAAACAATTAAACTTTGCAAATATGGAAGTCCATCAAATAACTTAAGGAATGGGTGGTTCATAATCATAGCAAAGGGGTTAGCAAAAAGTCGCCACTAGCAACAGAGGATCATACCATGAGCCTAACAGGTCATGTGTTACTAGAAGCATTTCAAAATGGGTGAAGTAGCCATATCAGGACATGGCACAAAATAGCTGGTGGTATGGGATGGATAAATGGCAGGCACAATTCCAGACGTGCGTGATGAAAGGGTGAAATGCACATGCTTCTTTGTAATTAATGAAGCCAAGTCTCACTAATAAGGCTTTGATGTGGGAAATCATTTGTTAGCCCAAGGCCTTTGGGCCAAATGGCATCAGCAACCCCTAAAACAGGTTAAACTCTCATAGGTGAGTTAATTAATAGCAAACCAAAAAACAAAATCTCATAGGCCTTTGCTAACCTATGCTTCCTTTCACTAGTTTAAAAACAAAATAGCAACCCCCCCCCCCAACCTACCATATTCCATTACAGTAATCTAAAAAGTAATCAAATCCACAGAACAAGATGCACCTCGGGAATTAGATTAAAAAATGTCAACCAACAGCTGCAATGTGTCGCAAAACAAGAGGTTGGGGTTGGTTCAGAATGCAGCAAATAAACATCAACAAAATGCAGACCCACAGAACCAAACACGTGAGTAGGAAAGAACACATCAAATCTTATATAACAAATTTCATTTCTGTAATGCTTACCATTTGTCCTCTTTGAATTAAATACCAGTCCCAAGGATCTAAAAGCCATACCTACATGAATTTAACTCAAGCATGTTTATGCATGGTGATAAGTTCAGCTACATTTAATTTTTGTCATTTATTCCCCACCCTTTGAAAAGTAAATTGAATGTGTAATGTCTTTTTAAGCATAAAATTCTCAGCATGCAGGGGAAATAACTAGTACTTGGATGTAAACATGGAGACATCAATAATAACAGTTACCAAGCCATCCATTGACCTAAACACATAAACAACCAATAATGAAACGATATTACATATAGCATGAAGGGTTGCTGTTACCGTAGAGTTACTGCTGCTTTCCAAATTTATGTATAAATCACAATTAATAATTGTTTGGTTGGGTAGATCTCTTCTTCGCTTGTTACGGTTATTCTGGGCAACCCTAGTCCTTTCTTCTGCAATGGCCACAGGTGAACGAGGGGGGAGGGGAAAGAAAGTGAAGTGAGCAAAGCTTGAAATGCCAAAGATATGTGTAGATTCAGCTAAGAACAAACAAATTAGGCAGTATAAAATGGCCAGTAGACCATTTGGCTGCTACAAATTGCTAGCACATGGCCCAGCTCATTTGCTATTAAAAGTTCTTTATAGATATAGTAGAAACTTGAAAAAAAAACAACGGCCCTAACATATAAACAAAGAATTGGTGACAATCTAAAACATGTACAGGCTACTCAAATGACCATTATATTTTCTGTAACTCAAACAATAAAGCTTTTCTTGGGATGCTGTTCTGGACACCTCGTGCCAATAAATAAAAAAAACAATAAAGCTTTCTGCCACCAAAAGAGCACAAGGACACCACAGAATTTCATCGTTGCTGATCATAAAGTTGGAGAGTTTGAATAAGCAAGCCCACCAATTATAAAACAGATGTAATTTGTTTGAAAAACAAAACAGCAAACAACACATGCCTCCCACAAACAAACAGATGATATATTTGCACATTTCCTCGTGTACTAAAGTGCTCTGATTTCTCCAGAATGCTGATTAAATCCAACTAAGGGGATGTTTGAAAACATTTCCCATCCCATCCCATCCCATCCCATCCCACTTCCTTCCCTAACATCATTCATATACACACTTTCAAACTAATCATTACAACTTTTTCAAACTAATCATTACAATTTTCCTAACTTTTCAAACAAAAAACAATTCAACTTTTCAAATCTCAAAACAAAAATTATATTAAAAAATTATATTATAACAATATTTTAACTTTATAATATTTTTTATTCAACTTTTTTCTCTCCTTTCTCAAAACCCAAGAAATACTTATCTCAAACCATCTCACTACTATTCACAAACCATTTTACTACTATTCACAAACTTCTCATTTCATCTCATTCCCCAAGCATCCTCTAAAGAATCACTTTCTTGGTTCCCTTAAATTTGGAATTATTGTATTGCACTTAACTCATTTTCAAAAAATAGCTTCTTCATTTTTCCTTGCATACTCGGCACCCTTTCTAGCTAAATTATTCTTTTACTAACTACACTCTAGAAAATGGCAACACAGGAGGAGAATTTTGCTTCCTAATTGTTTTAAAGATTATACTCCCTTATCTCCACATTATTCCATGTCAGAAAAGCGTCAACCTCGTCACAAGGCTAAAACAAGCTTAAAAAAATTGCATTTGTTGATATGGAGCATAAAACATCAGTCTTCTAGAGAATGAACCCTTAAACCACTCAACCAATCAGCATGAAGAAACATACAGATTTTCTCAGCTAAATCATCAGACCCCACAGAGATATACAAGTACTAAACATTCAATCCTCTTATTAGATAGCATAGACAAATGAGCTTATTGTGCAGAAAGAGGGAACGGGGTGACAATAAAATGAAACCAAATACTCAGAAAGAAAAACGGCAGCATTAATATGCTCACCTTGATCCACATCCACAACAGCCCTTCCACCATTCCTTCTGGAATTGTTTTTGGCCTAACATTAGATAGATGATAGAACATAGTTGATACAATGAGTTGCAAGAACATCAAACCATATATAAGCAGATTTAAATAAAACAAAAGAAGCATACCTGAGCAAAAGCCCTCGGGGAGGATTCAACAACATCGTCATCAATGGCCTCAACATCAATCATAGCAGGTAGTGCAGACCGCCCTTGAATTCCATTATGCTCCACCTGGATTGAAGTCCCCTCCAGATCCCGATTGTCACTTGGTGGTGCAGTGTTGAGGTCTAAGTCCAGTACCGTCTTCCGACGACGGTACCCTCTTACAGGAGCCCCCCTGGCCGCCCGAGAACTCATGCTAATATGAGTTTTCTACCCAAGTCCAAAGCCTGAAGATCATAAGCCAAACAAATAATATCAATTTTTCTGGAATGTACACAGTAGAAAATACACATTTCATTTTATAAATATATAAATACCACTTATATAGCTGCATTCTTGTGTCCATACTTTATAAACTTCACATTTTCAAGCAACCAACCCTAATGTCATTGATGACAGGTGGCACCAAGGTTCCCACAATCAAGCATTTATATTCATGCCCAGAACTTCGGCATTATGGCATATGATATCATTTTGACACATGCTACTGTTCTAAAAAAAATTCAAAAATTCTTTATCTTTAAAAAATATGTGCCTAAATGTTTAATTCATGAAAACACAGATCAATACCAAGTTTCCATTTTGTTAAGGCTCTATCTGTTTCTAAGGGTCCACAAACCTAAACCATATATTTACAGGCACACAGCACAAGACAGCCACCTTCATATAGATGAAAAGGTTATCAACTTCACACAACTGAAATTTCAAATCGAGCCCATTACTGTCAAGCAAGCATGGCCTGAACTCTGAGGACACAAATACACTAAAAATAAAAAAACAGAAATAATAAACTAGCTCGCATAGGCATCGCTCTTGTATAGGCTTTTGCCTATTTCATGATCAATAAAATTTTTGTTTATCGATCAAAATAAAATATATATAAATCATCTTAACTTAACCTTTAAGCTTTTTCACAGAAAATTTCGTACTCCTATTTCCACCATCGGAAAAGATTTCAGAAATCCGATCACGCTTAGAAAAAAGACAAGAATTTGCTCTTACAATTTCAGTCATATCAAGAGAATAGCAGTAAAATTACTATAATTCTTACTTAAAAATTCGAAATTTCCTGATCAAAAAAAAAAAAAATCGAAATTTCCTGAATACTTTTTCGTTTCTATAGACAAGCATTCAATTTTTCAAAAATTCCGAAGGAATCAGATTCAACAATCCATAACCAAATACCCAAAAAATTATTTTTCCTCGCAAACATTCAATTCCTAAATCCCTAACCTCAAGAAAGGTCAGATATCACAAAATCAGGAAAAAAAAAATCCAAACAACTACGCGATCTATCGATTGAAACAAAACAAGCGAAAAATCCAAATGAAAACTAAAGATTTCGAATTCACAATAAAAAAAGGGTACCTTTATACCGTGCCTTTCAGAAGCAGAAAAACTTGATCAAATTCTGATACAAATTCCGTCCCAAAATAATCTAGAGAGAGAGAGAACGTTCTTCAGAGACAGAACGAGAGAAGGGTATTTTGTGACGAAGGGGAATATAGCCGAGAAGAGCAGCAATATATAAGGGTTAGGGGGACTATGGAGAAGAACGGCCAGTGAGACAAGAGGGAGGCGGTGAGGGCTAGACGCTTCCACGTGGCCCTAGAACCGTTGAATGGACAGGTGTCACGTGCATGAGCCGTATGCAGAGCGTGTTGTTTTACACGTTCGGTAATGTGCGCGTGTTGGGGATTCATTTCTAAATTTAATAAAAAAAAAAAAGGCGGAAATTCAGAATATTATAGTACGTAGGCCGTGACGCTGAAATTGATTCCGACCGACTTCACACCCCTCCATGTTTCTCACGGAAAAGAATTTCAGTACGGCGAGTACGCCGTATAATAAAAATAATTTACTATAAAAGAATTTCTTATGATTTTACGTTAATTTATAAATTTATTATAATTATAAATTATAATAATCGAGTTATGTATATGCAATCATTTTTATATATTTTTTATATATTTTATTAATATAATTGACTAAAATAATTATTTTATATTAAAAAAATGATACAGACAATCACATAAATGGAATGCACAAAGAGTATGCAAAAATGACTGTAAATTTTTTATAATAATCACAACAGAGATTATGGTTTTATTTGGATTCGGAAAGTATTTTAACTCATATCATTATTACAAGTTTCTCAAATTTTCACATAAAATAAATAAACAATTCAACTTTTTCAAATACTAATTAAAATTTTTTAAATTTTAAAATAATAATAAGATTAAAAAATAATATTCTAACAATATTTTTTTTAACTTTCATCTAAAGTAATGAAGATACATTTTTTAAGCATTTTATTATTTATTTATATCCCTTAACATATTTTTTTAGTTTTTTAAAATAATTTTAACTTTTTTTTTCCTAATACGCTTAACTTGCCAACATAATTAACCGTTTGCTAATGAATTTCTAAAGGAATGGCCAATTATATCACATAGAACAGAATATTTAACTGCAAAAGGAAGCAATTTAATTTAAGACACATGATATAAACTAATTTTATATTTTTTTTTTTGTCAAAAACTATTAAGTATTCTCATCTTATTATAACGACATGTAATTAAAATTGTTTGTGTAAAAATTAACTTTAATTGATGCAATATCCTAAGATAAAAAAAAAAGAGTACCTAATATCCAAATTCCGAGAATTTTTAATAATTATTCTTTTAGTTTTATAAGATAGTTTTGACCCATATAAATAAAAGAATTATTTGTATAAATTTCAAATAAATAAATCCAACCAAATTATTTTATAAAAAGTAGACACCATCTCAAAAAATGTAAAAAAGAATATAAAATGAATGGTACTAAAGCCAAAGCCACTGGCAAATTACAATGCAGAATTTAACACACCATATAAACCCCACCCCCAAACCCCACTTCTTTTTTTTTTTCAAATTGGCTTTGTCGGTTGTTCTCTTGCTTTTTATTCTCTCTCCCCATCATGCACCGTTACCATTGGCATGGTACATATATTTGACAAATAAATATAGATAGAAATTATTATTGAGAGTATTCATTTTGCACATATGATATGATATCATCTATACCACACATCTCACTAAGTGAGTATTAGAAACAATCAATTAGAAGCAACCACGTAGTGAGTACAAAATATATACTATTATAATAGCTTCTCTCTAGCATTACCCATATTTGACAGTATATTTGTGCAAGTGCTCAAAATGGTGGCTGCAGGTTTTGAGTTCAGAGCCAAAACAAGAAGTCACATTTGGATTGTAAAAGTGTTTCGTCTCATTTTATCTCATATCATCGTTACAACTTTTTCAAATTCTTATACTAAATATAATAACAATTTAACTTTTTTAAATATAAAAATAATATTATTATTAAAAAATAATATTCTAATAATATTTTATTCAACTTTTAACTTTCATCTTAAGTTACTACCCAAATCGTACCTAAATAGAATAGC
Source organism: Juglans mandshurica (assembly GCA_022457165.1). Lineage (NCBI taxonomy): Eukaryota > Viridiplantae > Streptophyta > Magnoliopsida > Fagales > Juglandaceae > Juglans > Juglans mandshurica. The sequence goes on from CM039619.1 coordinate 46,852,311, forward strand.
AATGCAAAAAAAAATAACAATAATGAGGAATGCTCTCACCTATTGTGTGCATCTCCCTGAAGATCAAGAGTTCGTTGCAAAAACTATAACTATTCACCTAAGACTAGGAGCGCAAGAAGAAACTACATTACACTAAAATTCCAGAGCAAATAGGTCCAAAGCTTTCCAGAGAAAACAAAAAAAGTTTCAAAATTTTGATTTACAGGATTTTGGATTCTTTTGGCAAGTCATGTTACTTCACAATGAAAATGAGTAACATCTAGGGTGAAGTTTCTATATATCTCTTTAGATTATTTTTCCCCAAGCTAACTCTTTAGGTTATATTTAACATCTACTTCTAGTCCCACTTAACCAATTATAGGATGGCATGTCAATGAAATTGCATTCTAGGACTACTCATTCTTTCTCAAACTCAAGGATACAACAGGGAACACAGCAACTAGCTCTGCCCATGACTGACGTTGGCAGTTACATTGGACCTGGGACAGGAATTTGATCTTGCTTTTTACCACAATCTAAAAGCTCCTTGACCAGAAAATCAACACAAGGGTATTGAGTGTTTATTTATGTTTTAATCAGAAATGTGAACTTGTTTTTCTCAGATGGATTCAATAAATAACAGTACAACTTAAACAGTAATTAGAGTCCTCATGCTTTACAGAAGATATTCCTTGCACAGTTGTATTGCTTAATACAATAACATTACATGGATATATGCATAAAAGACACTCAAAAATTGATTATGAAAGTTTGAATGCAGCTTATGATTCAAGACATGACAAATAAGATCCTCACAACGAGGTACACAATGCATCGTTTCACATTTACTCAAACTCGCACAATGCTTTGGAAACAGTGTTGCTAGTTTTACTCTGGACTAACTAGAATCTTCACAATGGAAAGTTGTTTAAGGATTCTACTAAGTTATCAGTAGAATCTTCACAACAAACTTAGAATTCAAAAAAAAGAAATTTGATTCTTTAAGGAGAACAATGAAAATATATCTTACCCGAAAAGTTGTTTCCAACAGCAGTTGCCACAGCTATTATATGGCACTTCTCCTACATTATCATACCTTTTCATAAAACCAGTGCCCTTACATTATCATACCTTTTCCTATATGTAATAATTATTTGTATCCTACTATTTAAAATGTGGCACTTGTATCACCCTTAGATCTTCCTTTATATCTTAAGAGAAACATTTAAGGGTTGAAGGACAATGTTGGTTCATCATAGTGGAATAAGAGTATGGTATATAGAATTTTCCATAAAATCAATTACATTTCTTATCCATTTAACATTATCAAGCATGTTTGCATGTTTCCAAAAGCAACAAATGCGTGTCATGTGCAGACGACTACACTCACCCTTTGACATCCAAATCTTAAACTAGGTGGTAGATCTTCTTTCTTGAAATGACCTTAACAGTTAAATCACCCAGGAACCAAGATCATAACACAGTCATTATGAAATCATAGATATTGACCTACCATGAACTGAGTGCTGCTTCGAGAAATGTCCATCATTTTCTTTTGAGCGGGACTCTGAGTGCATGCATGTACATCTCATTTACTTTCCATGACAAATTTTTTACACATTTCAATTCTATTTATTAGGTGTAACATTTTACAACAGCTCAATGAGGAAAGATGAAAATGCACAAACAGAATTCAGAATTCGGCTTAGACAATTGACATTCATTCTCCTGCAGAAGGAACTACTGTTTCTAAACTAAGACACGCGTATGTAACGAATGACAGCATATGCCTACCTGGAAGAGATTTTTGCACGAAAGGTAGTATAAACATCAGAATGTCAATCAGACAGTGTTTAAAAGAACAATCGTGATATAACAGAACTCAATTTCCAAGACTCAGAAAGGACAATCACATTTACTCATACAAGATCAATTACAGCATATAATTTATTGATCATCTCAGACATACTATAATGATGAAAAAAAAAAAGCATGCTTAAAAAAGCTGAGGGTTTTTGTTAGACATACATGGATTAAAGTCCTACATCAGAGTTTTTCAGTCAACCTGACCATAAAGGAATTAACTGCAGCTGCATCCAGGACAATCCATGAAGATTCAAACAACTCATGGAAAAATTCCACTCCGATCTCCTCAGCTGCATTTCTAAATGCAATTCCAAATGCATTTCCTTGAACTGCCCCAAGTCGAGGCTTCCCACAAACTCCTACAATCAATACCTTGTTAGGCTCTTGCGACAAGCAAGCACAGAGCAAAGGTTTCATCCTTGCTCCCTTCTCTCGCAAAGCATCCATCAGAAAATAACAAAATTTAGTCAAAGCTTGGGGATAGCCTAGCAGTTTTGTATCCACCGAATCTTCCAGCTTTACCCACCGAAATTTTCTTCCACTTCTTATACAACCACTCTTAGTTATTGATGTGCTTCCTTGTCTAAGAATTGCCCTCTGTATCCTAATTGCATGTTGCATTCCAGCTTTCAGCTTATCAATATTGCTCAAGGATAGAGCATCATAAGCTATGCCAAACTGCTTGGAAGCACAAGAGCCATCTGATTTCACAAAGGATTCAAGCAGTGCGGTAACTCCATACACCACATCTGCTGCTGACACCCTTGAGCGATAACTATGTAACCGCAAGAAACTCCGGTAGTAGAAATCGGTAAGCCCGTACTCAGGTAAAAACCTACCAAATTCATCTTTCATCTTTCGTTTTACTTCGAGATTCATGTACTGAAACTTCTGTTGGCAATCCACAAGAGCAAATCCCATCCGGGCTAGAAGAAGCTTGAGCTTTTTCATTCCATTATCGCTCCATGTTTTCAATTTAGTCGCAATATACGAAGAGCACAACATTGAATCAAATAAATTCCACTCCTGTAATAGCATTAGTCTCGGTTCATCTTCATATGCAATTCTAGACGCATTGGGTGCTTGAATTTTTGTCCCATCTTTGAGAGTCACCGAAGTTACTGCTTCCAAATTCCCAGAGCTGTTGATATGCTGTTCAAGCTCCATAACCCCAGCTTGGTACCTCTCATCAGTTAACCTCTCATGAACAAATTGATCTGTTAATGAAACACAAGCCAACCAAAGCAACTCATTCGTATTCTTCCTCAAAGAATGTGACAAATCATACATCAAACACCCAGACGGCTTTCCATGGAAAGTACCCATGTGATAATACTCCCGCTTCAGTTTACGGAACACATGAAGTGGGTCTTCCTTATTTTCTTCCGAAACCTTCCTCCGCTTCCTTGACCCACCCTCATCCTCCTCTTCCTCACTTTCACTATCGTTCTCATCTTCACTCTCTGATTCCACATCAGCCTCATCATCGCTATTCAAATCACTCGCACTTGCCAGAGCCGAAACATCAAAATCATACGCCAAATCAGTCTGGTGCTCATCGTCCCGCGTATAAAGCACAACCACCCTATCGTTCTGATCACTCAAATTGTGCAAATGAATAGGTCGGTGACTATCAACCACAAATACATGAGCTTCTGGGCCTAAATTCAGGATTTTCCTTAAATCCCGATGGCACCCCCAATTTATTAAAAGAATTGAAACGGGCTCTTTAGAAGAAGACAAACTCTGCCCAACGTATTTGTGAATTTCCTGAAACGATGAGACAGGATAACATGCGTATCGAATGGAATCAGATTCGAGGACATGGAAAATGATCTTGAGGGCACAGAGTGAATCCACGTCAGAGGTGGATGGGAATATGAGCAGAGGAGAGTACGAAGAAGCCGCCACAGATTCGCGAAGCTTTGCATAAAACGACTCAATCCTTTGCTCCCTCACCATAATACCACTCAATTGGGCATAGACGGAAACTAACCAAGATTTCTTTTTTATGAATGAAACATAAACACCAAATCAGCCTGCAAGTTACCCATAAGCCCCTTCGGGTTCACTTACATAATTGCTCAAATGGGTTCACGAACTTAAAGGCAATCAACAGTTTTCACAAAGAAACCTTGGAAACCTATAGAAGAAATCAAAATCTCGAGAAAATTACGAAATAATTGACTAAGAAACTGATTTGACGATTCTGATTTCTACTCAATGGATGACCTCATGAAGGAATTGGTTTATGAGTATATCAAATATAATCTAATTAGCTGTCTGAGGCAGAGAGAAATAAATAGAATTCTGGAGAGAGCGAGAGAGAGGAAGAGGAACTGGTAGAAATTATAAAATGAAAGAGAAGGGAAGTGGTGGAAAAGTAAAAGGAAATTGGGACTCGAAGTACCTGAGATTTGTAAGAGTCCGAAGAGAAATTTCGGAGGTACTCTCACCGTTCAGCTCCACACTATCAGATCTCAGAGAGAGAGAGAGAGAGAAAGAGAGAGAGAGAGATTTCAAAGTTTTGGGCACTCTCAGCTTTGAACCCTAAAATGCTTATGAAAATTTTTGAATTTTTTTAAAACCACCGCCAAAATTTTGGCGCTAGATTCGGGACCACATGGTTTTTGGAGCAATTATCAAATGTAGACGCCACTAGCGTGAGCTCTCTTTTGTGTATTGATATAGTGCGGACGGAACACATGAAACCACCAAACGCTCCCAGAAATCCAATAGGGACTTAACACGTCATCAAAGGAATCTAGTAGTGGTTCGGTTAAAGATTCCAAATAAAAATTCTACCGACAACATTACATCACACACCTATTTTTATTCTTTTATCTTTTTATTTTTTTCTAAAACTCAACTTTAAATATAGCCTAGGGCTTAATTACATATGAATATTATGAAGAAGTCTTACACCACACACATCTATTTAATCAATATGTAATTTATTATTTTTATTATTTTTTTTAAATATACACATATTTAAACATTAAAATATAAGGAAAAAAATAACAAATCACATATTAATTAAATAGATGTGTGTGATATAAAACTTTCATTTAAAATTTCTCGTAAGATATTGTATTATTATTTTATGCCGTATAAAAAATGAATGAAGAAGAAATAAACACTGGAATCCAATCATAATTATTAATTTATTTTTGTAAAACGAGACATAATTAAAAATTAATAGAAATATTACTGCTCATCTTAGATTTATCATTCATAATCTTGTTGGCTAGTATGGCACGTTTTAAGTAGCTTTTTATGTTAGTCACTTGACAAAAAATAAAAAGTTAAAATGTGCGACTGAAAATGAAAGATCTAAGATGAAATCATGAACAATATCTTTGCTTAAAAATAAATTAACAGTGTTATAGCAAACTAAGGGTGTAAAACGGTCCGGTTCCCCGCGGAGGGGGGGGACCGAACGTTCATAGTTATCGGTTGGTTTGGCCCAATTTTTTTTTTCTTTCAAATAAATTAATAAAAAATTTATTTAAATTACTAAATTAAAATTAAGTAAATTACTAATGTGTATTATATAATTAACTCATTAAAAAATATTTTATATGGTCAATGATAATAAATTACATCATTAACTTATATAATTAGTATATAAAAATAATATATTAAATTATTAAAAATATTTTAAAAATATATATAGAAATTCGGTCATATCTAGTCTAAAATTTATAGACCCCAGAACCAAATTGAATTTTCTCGATCCATAATTTATAGGACTGAAACTGACCAGTCTGGTCCAATTGATTTTTTTGGTCCGGACTGACCAACTTACAGCCCTATAGTAAACTTACGGCATGCACATGGATAACTAAATTTATTAAATGAATAATACTATTTATAGTTATCATATGTTGATGCATTATATATACAATAAGTATAACTTTTAAAAGAGTGTCAAAATTAGCATTTTAATTTCCAACACTTTGGTTGAGCAACCTAATCTCATATCCCTAAGGAAACTCATAAAATCCTCTTAAGTGGAAAAAAGAACCAAAGAGTTATTGTAGTGTGTGAAAATAAAAGTGCACAATAAGTTAAAAGAAAATACGTGGTTAGTAAAACTAAAAAAAATAACTAAATTAAAAATATTATATAGTAATTTAGTTAAATACCAATTTTATTAAATATTACTTTCTATAAAGTAATACTATATACAGTCTTAAAGTATGCAAACCGTGCATATTCTCTTTGAAAAAAAAATGACATACTATTAAAAAAATAATTTTATCGTATGGGTCACAAATTTTTTGAAATTTAAAAAATTTGTATGCAAGATTTGCAAACCTAAAATTACAAAAATCATTTATCCTCTAAATAAATAATTTAAGAGAAGCTCCCATTATAATGGAGCACCATGTAGGCCCTACTTTATAGTTCCTTTAATTTCAATTCATATAGATTCATTTTTAATTTTGGTCAAAGGCAATTTACAAAAAAAAAAAAAAAAAGGGGGGGGGGGGGGGATAAAAAGCATACACACGCTCCTAGTACTGGAAATGAGCTGCTCAAAGCAAAAATTTCAATTCAAAAGCATAGGCCATTTTAAAGTAATTTTAAGACAATATTTTAGGTAAAAGCAATTAAAGCAAGGACTATAAAGTCGCCGCAACATATAATGAATAGCTTTTTAAAAGAATATGTATCCGTTCTTTTCAGGAAAAAATATAAGAGTGCTGTTTAGAGTAGCTCGTTCTACTTGATCGATAGTTATAAAAATAATTTTTTTTTCTATTTATATATTTTTAATATATTTAAATATATCAATTTACTTAAAATTATTTCATTCATTATTAAGTAAAATAAATAAATAATTTCATTGAACGGTCAATTTAAGGCGGCAGATTAGTTTTATTCAAAATATAAATATAATAGCAAAACCGAACATAAATGGTGCAACACCAGCTAAAGATATAAGAAGGCATGCTCTCACATCAGAATTGCATGATTGTTAAAACAAAGTAGCGGACACAGACAAAATGATCGCACTGTCGGAGAAGTAACTCAGCTTGGAGTCTTGGTATTTATGGGTCCCACAGACCTTCGTAACTTATTATTCATTCCAAAGACATCATTTTCTGCCCCAAGGAAAGCAACTGCACTGAAAGATGAATAGAGCAAGAGAACAGAAAAGCCAAACATCACTTCTTTGCAAATCAATAGACTTCCTTTCTCGCGTTTGGATATTGTTGATATTTCGAATAATTTAAATTCATACGTAAATAGTAATATTTAGAAATTTGAAATGTGTTTAATTAAATTTCGTTTTGTTCTAATTGAAATTTTTCATTCCAGTGTAATTTTTGGTACTATACCTCATCGTTCTGTTTCATTTTAAATTATTTCAGCATGTTTCAGCTATTTTTGTAATTTTCTTTGTGTTTCGACAGCATTTTTATAAATTTTAAATCTAGATGGTATTTATTTAATTCTAGAATATAAAATATATTTATATAATTTTAACTTTTTTTGTAACTTTAAATATGTTTACTCATTTCTTTTTTTTTTTTAAATATCATTATTTTTTGTAACTTTGTTTTTATGTCTTAAATATGTTTACTCATTTCTTCAATTATTCCAAATATATACACTTATGCATGATACACACATATACATATATATATATATATATATATATATGTGTGTGTGTGTGTGTGTTTATTCTATTAGTTGTTAGTTTATATATACATTTAAATATTTATATATTATATATATAATTAATCCTGAAATGGTATATCGGAATGCATCGGTATCGAAATATTCCGTTCCAGTACTTAAACAAGAATAATTACCAAGACGAAATTTAAAACATTGGTTTGAATTTATAAAGTAGGTTGAGATAAATTTAACTTTTCTATAAAAAGTTGAAAAATAATATGTCTCATCAATAATTGGTTTGAAATGAGTTGAAATCACTGGTTTTGAACTATGACAAATCGCCTCACATGGTTCAAGCTTCTTTGAGGGTCTAGACTTAAGGCATCGTTTGGTTACATTGATAATATGAGATGAGAAATCTATGAATTGTAGTGAGATAATTTGTTAATAGTAGTGAAATGATTTGAGTTAACATGTTTCATGAGTTTTTTGAAAATGAAAGAGAAAAAATTGAATAAAAAAATTATAAAGTTAAAAGAGAGTTAAAATATAATTTTTATTTTGAAATTTAAAAAAATTAAATTGTTTTTGTGTTTTTTTAAAAGTTTGGAAAAGTTATAGCGATTAGGTAACGATTAGATGAAAATTTTAAAAATTTGAAATTAAAAAATGTTTGGTATTTAGATGTCAAGATAAGATGAGATAAATTAAAAAATTTGTGAAACCAAACCAGCATGATCCATTCTGCTTTTTTTTTTTTTTTCTCTCTTTATTTTTTTTTCTTTTAAATACTATAAGCACGGTAATGGGATGTGACATCCACCCCTTCCTCTTGTACCTTTGTTTTAGTTTAATGAAAATTTTCTTATATTTAAAATTAAAAAAAAAAAATAAAGCACTCAAACATGAGCTATTCATGAAAAACAGGCCAGAATTGAGGAATGATAACAAATTACCTTGGCAATGTTGGCATTGTCATCAGCATCTTGGTTCCGCATGTTGTTGTAATGTGTCTCAGGAGGCCCCGGTACCCTTCCCACCCCAATCTGCCTCTCCTCCCGCACTTTATTGAAAATGTGAGTAAAACCATCGGCTGATGCCGGGTTGTTCTCATCCCAGTCACCAAATTTTGGAACAGCAGCACCTTCTTCAGGCTACCCAGACCAGATAGCAACGTACCAAAACAGTCAGCAACAAAGTTTTAACAAAACACTGAATCCAGATTTCTCAAAATTCTCAAATGTATGCACATTTTCAAGTTTATCTTAGGCAGAAAAAAGGATATGAGATCAAAAAGAAAATTTACCGTTTCATCACCTCGAGTCTCTGATTTCATTCGGTTTCTTCCAGTAGTACCATGGCTACTGTCATATGAAGTCTTTCCTTCTGAAGAGTGTGAATTGACACCACCATCTCTCGCGGCCGGGACCCTTGCCTGGCGGAGTGGCGAACGATCAACACTATACTCGGATCCTTGATGATCACCACTGAACCTTGCAGGTCTTCTATGGGTTTCGCCAGAACTGACTCCACGGCCTCCATGACGTTGATGTCCTGATGACTCACTGCTAGCTCCACTTCCCGAGTGGTCATGTCTGGCTGGAGAGTCAGTACTGAACTGCCTGAGGTCGCCATCTTCCCTGCTCCGAGGTTCATGCGTTGTTGATCTTCGTGTTCCTGGTCTTACTGGTTCCTCGAGTTCAGGTTCAGCTCTGGCTCTGGAAGTTGGACCTTGTTGAGTTGAAGATGAATGATCAGAGAGTAGATCAGGATTATCTTTAGGGTCATTCGGATTTATCATCTTGGTCCCACGACCCTTACGAGCCTTTTCAAAATAAGCCGTGTAAGGAACATTCTCTTCACTCTCCCAATCGCCAAATTTCGGTACATTTGAGCGTTGCTGCCATATTGAAAACATGCTTCCACCATTACGTTTTTTATGACAAAAAAAGAGAAGAAACATTGAGCTTCTACCACTATGTTATGACAACACTGGAACAAATAACACTACGTTTGTAGGCTACAAGGCAAGTCATGCATTATAAATATTGCTTGTAGAAATTGTTGTCTTGTTGACCAAGTGGCCTCGTTTAGTTACTTAGTTCAGATAAAATAAGATGAAATATTTTGTTAAAAGTTGAATAAAATATTGTTATAATATAATTTTTGTTTTAGAATTTGAAAAAATTAAATTGTTTATTATATTTTGTGTGAGAATTTGAAAAAATTGTAATAATTATATGAGATAAGATGAGATATATAGTTTAGTTTTGTGTAACCAAACCGGTTAATGACTAAATAACATTTGGACATTTGGGGGTAAAAACTCGATTGCAAAAATGACAACCAGACTGCTGACATAGCAGTAAACAGTGAGAAGGGACAATTATAAATAGAGTAATGTTAGATATAATCCTAAAATGTGCAAGCTCCATGCACTACCTTTGAAAAAAAGTTGAGCCCATTATTAAAAAAAAATGATTTTTTTTATGCCGGTCTCAGATTTGTCCACTTTTTTCAAATGGAGTTGCACACCGTATGACTGCAGATATCATTTATTTTATAAATAATAAATCAACGGTTTAATGGAAAGGGGATGAACATCATAAATTGAAATATCATGCATTAGACCTGAAAATGAGATTGTAACATTATAAGAACACAAAACCAAATTGCATGATGACAACTAGCTGTTTAAAAGTTTTAAACATGTTTTACATCCATTGGTATATAAAATAGCTATGTAGACGGACTTCAAATTACAATCCCTGCGGCCTCTCAAATTGATTAAAAAGAAAAATGGACAGGAACACAAACACACATGCACATGCACTAGAGTATGGAAATTGACCCTCAAACAACAAGCTTTTTCATGTTACAAGAAAATTTACCACCCAGCTAATACTAGGAGAGTTAATTAAAAGTTTTCAAATGTTATATTAAAAGAATCACAGAGGTGCAAAACAATGAAACAAGTGACATTATTACTGTTTCTTTATGATTAAGTTATCCCTCAATGCTCTTTACATCTCTATGACCTCAACTTCTTACAGTTGCAGATCAAGATCATCACTACATCTTCAGCATTGCATCACCAGTTGAACTAGGCCTACGCTTAATCCATTACCTATAATTAAAACCAGGCACATGCACATATTTACACAGATTAAAAATGGCTATTAATTTTAGAATACTGACTGAAGGATCAACCATACATGTCGCAACCACATATCATCTTTCAAATGATCCTACTCTTTCTAAGAGGCAAAACTCTACAACCACAAGGCTGGTTGCACAGCCAGGTGCGTGCACACAGCTGTTTTGAGACCTTAGTAACCTTTTTAAAGACCAATTGATAGTAGAATTGTGGGTGTCGATGGTGTTCGGTTTAGCTTGTTGGGATCCATGAAAACAAGCCAAATACTCACTACATTGGAAGTAAGTTAACCAATTAGGTGTGATGTGATTATCCATGGATAAAAGAATTGTTTTCTTTGAAAATACAAGGTTAAACCAAAGAAACCAGATTTGTAGACCATGACTTACCCAATACAAGTGCCAGTTGTATCTGCCCATCTTTTTATTTTAATTGAAACACCTTCATTATTCAAGCAAGAGTTCAAACTCTTTTTCCTTTTTTTAACAAAGAATTCCAAACTTATTAAGTTTTCAGCATCCTATCTTTGCTGAGATTCTTAGTTATCAGATTTAGAAAACACTGATGCTTGGTTATCTCTGTAAGTACTCATCCAAACAAACCAAAAAACCATGAGCAAAACAGACCCAGAGAAACTGAATCCCCCCACTTTGTTAGTGCTTCTTGATTCGTAACCAAAATTATACAAAAGTAGCAGCATTGCTCATCAAAACAGAACGAAATAAGATAATTTTTCACAAGTTCCATTTCCACACAATAGCAGCATCACGTTATAGAAAAAGAATTGCATATGCTCGATTGGATGACTACTCATGCAAAGGTGGAACCAAATAAGAAAATACAATCTTAGAGCTAATATTATCAGAGCCTGATGAAAACACAAAAAGTTCCTTTCAAATAAACAACCAAGCAGAAAGCGATATAGAGATGAAAAGAAGAGTATAAGCTTACAGTCATTGCTCTGTCCACCAAGCTTGGAATGAAAGGCAAAATTCTTCAAGAAGTTTTAGCTATTAGGATCAATCCCTACACAATTATTCAGAGTCCAGACAACAAAACTGACCCAGAAGAAAACTAAAGAGAGAGAGAGGATTTTGAAAAGAGGTTTATGAACCAGTTAACAGGCGTCACCGGTCATGTTTGAACATTCTCCGCCTCTTCTCTCTGTAAAAGCTCTTTCTTCCTAGTTTGAAACGACTCTCTCTCTCTTGGAGTCTCAACCATCACTACTGTTTAAGATAACTTTTTGCGGCTTCCAGTGGGCTCCGAAATTGACTATAGTATTAAAAGCTCGAGACTGGCGTGGAAGAAACGAAACCAAACAATGGCAATCACCTGGCTTTCCTTAAATGATTCGTCCAAAAAAGCAATATTTTAGTGGCTGGTCTTCTTCCTTAACGCCGTTACTGTTAATGGCGGCTGACTTCGGCATCCATTGGAGGGCGACGGAGAAGCAGTGTTTATCTTCTAAAGACTCTAAATACGGGTCCTCCTCTGTTTTATCTGGGAAAAATGTCTGCTGAGCGCTGACCTCCATGGTTATTTATGCTATGTATTGATATAAAAACCAAATATATTAGTTAAAAAGATATTATTTAATTTAATATATAAAAAATATTTTATTTTATATAAAAAATATATATTTAATTTAGTTTTCAGCTAAAAAGATATTATTTAATTTAATATATAAAAAAATATTTTATTTTATATAAAATATATATTTAATTTAATTTTCCTCATATTTACGCATCAAATAAATAGGAATTAGGCAGTCAGAACTTCAAAACACTCCATCTTATATTACGGACACAAGTTGATGCTACTGCCGACAGTGTTTTTTTTTTGGTTTTTTAAATGAGAATTTCTGCAGGGATTCAATTTTATGAGACTGGTTTTGCACCACCCATCCACATTTACGTACTGACAGGCTTCCAATTCTCAATCAATAAAATAAAAATATCTTTATACATCACAAATATTGTATATTCCTATATCTCAATGTAAAAGCTTAGATGCCACTGATTCTCCAACGCACCTATGTATAAATAGATATTTTCATAAAATAAATTTAAAAATTTAAAAATCAAATATATATATATATATAGACAATCGCACATATATCTAAACCATAATTATTAGACAAGTTTTGAAGTTGGTATCAAAATTGTTCAACCTTTCAAAAAATATTTAATGTGGTACATCATATTGTAAAACTACTTTTATTATAAAGTAGATCTAACGTATCATATGAAATCACGTCAGTTTGTAGATTTACTTTTGTGGATTGTAACACTTTTCAATTAATAATACATATTTGTTAGTGCATTATTTTTTTATTTTTTTGCCTCAATGGTATTGAAGTTTTGAAGTGTTCCATAAGTATGAGAATGTTATTTAAATTCGGCAATCTATAAAGGATATAGTATACACAAACACCATTTATTCCAATGTTTTTAAATCCTAAATTGCTTTGGAAGCCAAGCTCTGACTTCAAGTTTAGACAAGAAGACAAGTCAAGTCAACAAATAGCACATGTAAAAACTAGGAGTTTTATAAGTATGTCAATGCAATTTAGGTGTGAACTTAGATTTTAGATATTAGTCAAGATGATGTGTAGAAGAAAAGGGACTTGACATTTGTACACTTACACATCTATCGTACGTTCATACCTCCAAGTTGGTTGCCAATCAATTCAGTTTACCAGCTCTCCAACCTCATAAAAGTTGCTCCACAACGTCTTTGAACTTCGAAGATGGTCTTCTAGGTCAAGAACCAGATTGCACTTCCCCTTTACATTCTAAGCAATTTGTTTGTTTTCCTATTTGTTGATAGGAAAAAAAAAACATCTCACCTGTCAAATGTGTCGTCGAGTTTAAACTAGGGGTGGGCTCCGACTCCGACGGAGTTGGAGTTGTCATTTCCGACCTCCGACTCCGACAAAAGTCGGAGCCAAAGTTCCCCTCCGACTCCGACTCCGAACGTAGTCGGAGTCCGATTCCGATCGGATGTCGGAGCTCCGACCTCCGATCGGAGTTCCGAACGGAGGTCGGAGCTCCGACATCCGATGGTAACTCCGACTGGAGTTCGGAGGGAGTTCCGAACGGAGGTCGGAGCTCCGACCTCCGTTCGGAGTTTCGAACTCAATTTCAGATTTTTTTATTATTATTATTATTTAAATTTTGTTGTTCAATTTCGTTTCAGATAGTAGGCAACATATATTTTTTTTTTTTAAAAGTGAACCATCTACAAATATTTGGTTTATTCAAGAGTTTTCAATAATTTAAATATTCGTTCTGATTTTGTTACTGAATTTTGATTATATATTTAATTTGTTTTATCTCCGCCTGAAATTTAGAAAAGAATGATGGTAAGAATGATGGTACGAATTTGTATCACCTGATTAATTTCAGTTGAATAATAAATTATAAACTTTTGAGAGAGGATGGATAAGTACTAATAGAAATTATAGAATAAAGAGTACTTATCCCACGTCTTTGCTCGGGATATAAGTACATAAATATAACTATATAAATAGTTTAAAAAGTAAATAATATGTATGATGCAGCCATAAGTTATAACAGTCTCATTTATAACGTAATAAGTTAATAACAATATGACTCAGTCTTGAAATATAACTTCATAAAAATTAAACACGGGTTTCACTCAAACCCCAATGTTCCATTGGTCACGCCTGAAATGAAGATAGAAAGTAGCAATCAATAGACGAAAAAAAATTGATAATAAAAAATTATATAAGGTAAAAGAATAATTTGATTCTTACCAAGAAATGTGGTTCTCTCAACTCCATCACAACTCTCAAGTAGCGTCCGTTCCAAACTCTCAATCATCGGTAATTATGTTAGGGTTCACAATTAGATCTATAAAATCATAAAAAGTAGAAGTTAGAAACATTAAAAATAATTAAACCATCATTTAAAAGCATATAAACTTACCCGATTCTAGCCTATAGCTCTCGGCATCAATGCCAACGGTATCTAGTCCAAGGGGCGTTTCACTAATCCAATTCTGTGTGCAAACGAGGGCCTCCACGGTTGACGGTGACAATGAACTGCGATAAGCATCCAACACGCGACCTCCAGTGCTAAATGCCGACTCTGAGGCAACCGTAGTGACAGGAATGGCTAGCACATCTCGGCCCACACGGGAAAGGACTGGATACTTGGTGGAATTAACTTTCCACCAAGTTAATAACTGAAATACATCACTAGGTGCCTCGACAGCTTCCATAAAATATCGTTCAACCTCAGATGTACAATGCATAATATTCCTTGTTGACATGAGGGTTCACTGGTGACTGGTTCATGCACTGGGACGGGAGACGCGAGAGAGAACACCGTGGAAGAAGAACTGAAGAAGTGAAGAAGGAAGAAGAAGAAGTGAAAACTGAAAAGTGCAGAATAAGTGAAGAAGGAAGGAGAAGAAGAAGTCGTTCTGGAGGAACGACCGAATGACACCGTTCCATATTAAGTGGAATGGTGTCGTTCAAACGAATTTTTTTTTTAAACCCAGTTCCAAAACGACGTCGTTTTGGAGCTGAGTTTAAAAAAAAAAAATCGGAGTCGGAGTTCGGAGCTCCTTTCAGCTCCGAACTCCGACTCCGACTCCGAAAATTATTCGGAGCTACTCCGAATTCCGACTCCGAATTCCGACAACTCCGACTCCGTCGGAGTCGGCATCGGAGCGGAGGTCGGACGGAGTCGGAATTCTCGGAATTCTGCACACCCCTAGTTTAAACTCGTCCAATGGTTCTAAGTTAATAACAATTTCTCTTTTTTTCTTGTTAGGATAGGAAATTCAGCATTTTACATCTTAGACTTATGTCTCATTAGATTCGAATCTTCGAATTAGAAAATTGTTGTCATTGAACACAGTATCTAAATCTAAAGAATAAATAAGTTTTCTGTATTATATAAATTAAGTTATCATTATCTTTTAATAGTAATTTATAGTGATCTATCTTGTTCACGTCTTAAAATTTCTTCTCATTTAAAATGCGTGATAAAACAAACTTAAATAAGATATCAAAATCTGAAAATAAAATAAAATTGGTACGTTCGTTAAAGATCATAGGCATGCCGTTTACATGAATAACTTGCTCACAAAAATAAAAATAAGCTTCAACACAAAGCCCAGCCCATACAAGAATTTAACCGAGCCCAAAGAATTAAACTCATGAGATGTTTGGATTCAGAGATGAGTTGAGATGGTTTGTGAATAGTAGAATAAAAGTTGAATTATTTATTATATTTTGTGTGGGAATTTGGGAAAGTTGTTTTGGGATTTAAAAAAATTGAATTGTTTATTATATTTTGTGTGGAAATTTGAAAAAGTTGTAATGATGAGATAAGATGAGTTGAGGTGGGTTGAGGTGGGTTTTGAATCCAAACATCTCCTCAGTCTCGTCATTCCGGTTGTTTCCCTCCTATATGTTTTAAAGGAAAAATTTAATTGTAAGCGATTTTACGCCATAATATGCGCATCTATTCAATATGATCGGTCAGAAAGTAGATTTTATTAAAAACAGTGTTAATTTGAATTTAGAATATGAATGCAACAACATTAATACGCAGATTGGTACGCAAACTTGCTTGTACATAGTAAAATTTTTTTCCAAAGGATAATGCTAGGATCGCTACTATGTGTCCTCCAAATGTGTACGCTAGTATAAATGAGTTTTTTTTTTAAATTATCTTTTAAACATCCTTAACCCTTTAGTAAAAAATAAAAAAATATGAATGGACAGTGGACACATTTGATGAGCATATTTAGTAGTCTTATTATCATTTTTCTTTTCTAAATTTTAAAATATTAAATAGTAATGTTTCGTATTAAGGGTAATATTAGATATAGTATTAAAGTATGTAAGTCTTGCGTCTTCTTTTTGAGAAAAATGGATGTCTATTATTAAAAAATAATATTCACATGTAAATTTTAAATTTATCTACATTTTCCAAGAAAAATGCATAAAATTTGAACATCTTAAAATTGTAAATATCATTTCTATAATATGAAAGACAATATTTCATTATTGGAACTATTTTCCTATGAATGATGAAACATTATGGTTTATTTTGATTTGTTTTAATGGTAAAAACTAAAAGACGAGGTACTATTTTTTCTTTTTTCCACAAGGAAAAAGGCCAAGGTTTCACGAGATAGTTTATAACTCACCACCCAAAAAAAAAAAAAAAATGACAAACAAATAATGAAATGCATGCCCCACTAGAACATACATCTACATTTTTTTTATTACGCAGTTTATAGAAGATGAGATGAAATATTTTTTTGAAAGTTAAATAAAATATTATTATAATATAATTATTTAATATTATTTTTATTTTAATATTTAAAAAAATTAAATTATTTATTATATTTTATGTGAAAGTTTGAAAAAATAATAATAATTTTATGAGATGATATACTTCGATTTTGTATAACCAACGTGACCCTTATTCTCATATTAATAGTCAACTACACTTCTTCACGTTCTGAATCCTCACACTTTTCTAATTTCTCTAAGAAGTGTTACTCATCATCTTTTAATGCGAGATTGATTGGAAAACTTATTTTCATTCTTTACACATATTTCAATCATTTGATACAAAAATAAGAGAATGACCATTGAAATGGTGATAAATAACATTTAGAAAAATTCTATTTGCAGTCCTCACTTGGGGACTGCATGTGCAGACCCCTTATTAAATGAAAAAAAGTATCATTTCATGAATGATAGTTTTGTAATTTTAAAAGAAATTAAAGAGAAAATTGCCTAAGCTTGCATTGCAGTCCCCAAATAGGGACTGTATCTAGCATTGCTCTAAAAGCCAAGTTCCAAGCCCAAACAATACCCACACGGGGGATCGGATCTTCTAAAAACTAAAATAAAATATGATTTATTACTATTAAATTACGATTTTTATCTATAATTTATCACTAACTTTTTATTTTATACTTTCACTAGAAAAAACATTATTTTATATCCTAAATTATTTATTTTTTCAATCTATATCTTCAACTAACATTTGACTGTTAAGATAAACGTGAACCTTAAAATTATCATTCATATTAATAATCATATCTAAATATTCCCCAACTTGTGTCTAAATGAATGATATAAATCAAAATATGTAATAGCTTAAGATATAATTTCCTAAAATTTATAATTTAAAATGTAAAATAAAAAACAAGTAATGCTTCGTAGGGAAAATATTGTTCTTTCTACAATAATAAATATAAGAGTATGCAGTCACTTTTACGTATTCTTTAGACACTCTACTTATTTAATTGGCTGCATCACTTTTTTTTAATATAAAATAAATATTAAGTTTCGCCATATTAATAGAGTGAACAAAAAATACATAAAAGTGTCTGTATGTAGTAGAATTGAAAAAATAATACTAAGAGAGGATTTGAATAGTGAGTTGAGTTTAGATGAAATGAGATGTGAGTGAAAGTTGAATAAAATATTATTTAAATATAATTTTTTCATATAATTTTTTATTTTAAAATTTTAAAAAATAGAATTATTTATTATATTTTATTTAAAATTTTTTAAAAAGTTGTAATATATCTAATTCAGGTAACTCTGAATCCAAACAATCCGACACCTGTAAACTTCAATCATCTGCCCCACCGGACCCCGGTACCAACCCAATATTTCAAAAACCTTGTCATGAGTTATCACTCGCCGCTATGCTATGCACGTGATAACATATGGCTCTGTGCCCCTAAATCCTAATGCCTTCCAGTTCCACTGTTCCAGTCTTCCACAGTTCCACTACTGAATCCTCCCTTTTACGCCTCCAATTCTAATTGCTTAATTTTTCTCTTCAAGTGTACTTTATGACTTTGATGCCCAGCTATTATTTTCTGTTCTTTTCGCCCCTAATACTTTTTCTCTTGCAAAAAGTAAGCCCATTTGCATATTTCACCCCACCTAATCACCAAACTCAAATTACCAAACTACTTGGTCTCTGCAAAAAAAACTGCTTTCTACATATGGATGCATGCACGGATCTGTGTCCTTAAATCTTCATTTCTTATGGTGGGTTTCATTTATTTCCTTGTTAAGTCTAAACCTATTTAGGAAAGTTAAGGCTTTGCGTTAGCGGTTCAACTTTTTGTTAAGATCAGATATGGTGTTCTTCTTGTTGCAATAGAAATCAGAAATGGGCATTGTTTTTTCCGTTCTATTTATGGACAAGTCTAGAGATCTTGAAGCTTCGTTTCTTTAAAGTATAAAACTGGTCTATTGGAGTGGGTTTCTGTAAATTGGCATTGGAGGAAAACCCTACTTCTTTTCAAAGTACCGGCAAGGTTTGTATATCTCTGTTTAAGAAGAGAAATGATTCAGTTGTTGTTCTTGGTTTTGTTCGCCGAGGCTGCTGTGGCATTCCTTCTATTGGTCAAAATTGGGCCATTGAGAGATCTTGTCATAAAGACTTTGGATCAGCTGAAGATGGGGAAAGGTCCTCCTACAATGAAAACCATAGCTGGTACTATGTCTGTGATTTTCCTATCAAGCCTCATGAGCATTGTTAAGATCCAGAATAAGGGTGCAAAGCTTGGTACCATGTCACCCATGGATCAGGTTCTATGGAGGACGCATTTGCTTGAGGCTTCTCTCATGGGTATGCTTCTTCTCTTCCTTCTTTTGCATTCTTTTTCTTGTCAATATCTTGTTCTTTTTTTTTTTGTAGATTTCAACACTTAGATTTCAAGTTTTGATTCTTCTTGTTCATTTTATAAAATTTAATCTTGCAAAGTAACGTGGTTTTAAATCAAAACGACTGAGGTTCCCTACTAATAGATTTGATAGCATGGAGAGAAGTACACTGCCCGCCTCTCTTCCACCTTCCACCCAGGTCCCCTATAAAATGAGGCATATAAATTTAATTTTATTTTCAGATTGTGCTTCTCAGTTGTTTCTGAATTGAAAATTTAGGGGAATTGTGTAGGATGTTTAAACTATTTTAAGAAAATGGTTGAAAAAAGATAAGAGCATAGCTCTTTAAAAACCCTGATGTGGACCGAGACAATGAGAAATGAAATGAAATTTTACCATAGGATGTGGCCCCGGATGCTGTAGAATGAACACACGTGTGGCTGAACAGGGATGCTAGAGGCCTTTTCGAATTGAATGAGGTGGCATTTTTACAGAAAGCTGAATAAGCACGATCATCTTCAATTTTTTTTTTTTTTGTGATGTCGGGGAACCTCTCCAAGGCAGGGCCCTTCGGACCCATCCCTGCAGAGTAAACCCCGGTTCCGTGCACCGCACCCTCGAAAGTTTCTCTACATGGAACTGGTTAAATTGTTACCTTTTTACCAGGGGGTGTGGTTCCAATGGATTGTTTGCACCATGAGGTGTTGAATCTTGAACCTTGAAGGGAGTGATACCCCAAGACCAAGGCCTTCACCACTTGGGCCAACCCCTTGGGGTTATCTTCAACCTTTTGGTGGTGGACATCTCACCTCTATGTATTACAGCCTAGATTTCAACCTATTAAATTTATTTAAGTTGTGTATGCTGCTTCAAACTACTGGTTCCTGATGAGTCAAACCCACTAAGCATTCAGAGTTACTATTTTTCCTTCAAAAGACAAAAAGTGTTTTTTCTCCAGAATTGCAAAAGGTACAGCAAAGTAATCTACCATTTATGCATCTAGAATTTAAGTAAAGAATCCTATTGGCCATGACCGGTGACAGCATGTTCAACGCTATTACTGCTGAGTTTTCTTGTAGAAGAAAAATAATTTGTCCGAGTACTTTTTACTTGCGTTTTAGATCTTTTAAATTGATCAGTATGTGATAATCCATCAAACTGAGAGTCTTACTCCTAGACATATCACAAAGGTCTTAATTTTTTCTGGAAAAATATGTAGGCTGATCATTAGTAATATTCATTGATAGATCATTTGATTGCTAGTATTATGGCTTGTCTTGAGCCTGACCAAAAAAAGTGGTATTTTTCACCTGGTTCTGTCAATTACTGTGGTATTTTAAAAGCATAAACATATTAGCTTTAGGTTTTGTTATGCAGTTCCATGTGTAGAAAATCTCTAGACTAAAGCTAATATTAAGATGATCTTTACTTTTGGTATCATGGGAATGGACAAGAAATGAAGAATGAGGAAGTGAGGCAATGATTGTGTCTTGTATCAATTACCCATAAGTGACTGGAATCAATTGCTTAAAGAATTTGCAAACACTGACCGTAATTTGAATGGTAAAAAATTATATGTATCTTCTCATTTGGCACAGTTTAACCCTTTAGAGCATTTGTTGTAACCTTCTTGTGCAAAGACCTTTTTTTTTTGATAAGTAATCAAAGATATTATATTCATAGAACTAGGCAAGGCCTAGGTACACAGGAAGTATACATGAAAAAGCCTAGCTAGAGGTTACAACTCTTGTGCAAAGACCTTTCACTTGCAAGACCAGAGAATTCATTTTTTTTTTAATATAAAATAAATGGTGAGTTCCGCCACATCAATGGAGTGCACAAGGAGTATGCAAAAGTGACTATATGTAGTAGAATTGAAAAAAATAATGCTAACCCTGAGGGGTAACTCAGCTGGTTCGGCCTTGGGTTTGCTCCCCTATAGTCACTAGTTCAAGTCCCCTTAGGGCTATTGGAGGTTTACCTGGTCGTTAACTTCATAGCCCCATGGGATTAGTCGAGTTGCGCGCAAGCTGACCTGGACACCCATGGTTATAAAAAAAAAAAAAAAAAAAAAAAAAAAAAAAAAAAAAAAAAAAAAAAACTTGCAAGACCAGAGAAAGAAAAAGACTTTACCCAGAGCAGAACGGCTGGTGACAAAGGCCTGAGTTTTTCTAGTTCAACTCTTTGACCAAATTCAACACAAAATCTATGATTGATAAACATGGCCAATAGAATTAATTCTCTTGAATGATGGCCTCGATGATTGTATACAAATGGAAAAATGCATTAGAATAATGTATTCAACTGTGAATTGTGAACTCATTCGGAGTTTAATTTATGTTTACCCATATATATGCACAAACACACATAGACACACATACATATCTATATGTGCTTGCATATATATATATATATATATAGAGAGAGAGAGAGAGAGAGAGAGAGAGAGAGAGAGAGAGAGAGAGAGAGAGCATACATATGTCTAGGCATTTACATACATAGTTGTGTCTATGTAAATATAATTACATGGACTTGGATGAAATATCATTTCCTTAAAAGACGTTGAGGATGGGTTGCAGGGGATTTTGATAGTATTCTTCATAAATATTTTTCTCAATAAGATATGAGTTTTATGTAAAACATAGGTAAAATATAGAGGGGAGAAGGAGTTCTCTTCTATGATTGAAAGAGAAAGCAACTGGAACAAATAGGAACCTCTCAAGTAGGAGTAGACTTTGATGAAACCTTTGCACCTGTTGGAAGACTTGAATCCATAGGAGTCCTCTTAGCCATTGCATGTCATTTGAAGTTCAAGCTTTACCAAATGCATGTTAAGAGTGCATTCCTTAATGAATATTTACAAAAGGAAGTTTATGTTGAACAACCTAAGGGGTTCATTGATCCCATATATCCTGATCATATGTTCAGATTAAACAAAGCTCTTTACAGGTTAAAGCATGCTCCTAACTTGGTATGATAGACTCACTGCCAATCCTATGGACCATGGTTTTACAAGAGGGCTATTGGAACTTTGTTTATTAGAAGATGCAATGAGGCTTTTCTTGTTGCTCAAATCTATGTTGATGACATGGTAAGTGACAAAATAAAACAAATAAAAAACAAGACAAAGATTTGGTGACAAAGGA
This sequence comes from Juglans mandshurica, assembly GCA_022457165.1. Lineage (NCBI taxonomy): Eukaryota > Viridiplantae > Streptophyta > Magnoliopsida > Fagales > Juglandaceae > Juglans > Juglans mandshurica. The sequence goes on from CM039619.1 coordinate 46,874,776, forward strand.
AAACCCTTTAAAGAACTCTTTAAAGGTAAAACCACTCCAGGTAGCCTTCTATGAACAACCCAATTCCACTATTTGAAGATCAATACAAGTAAGTTTCTTACTAATCCTTTGTAATATGAATCCCTTACGTGACATGACAAATTGGTAGTTTGTCCCTACCACAGTGCTAGCCATAACCTCTAACAATCTTCAAACTTGGCTTTTTCTCCTAGAATCTCCCGTGGCTGAGCACTCTTCAGAAATATCACCAAGCAACAGAAGCATAAAGATTTGTTTTTCGGTCCAAGAAGTTTTGCATACCTAACGTGCCTTTGTAAATAGGGCATACATTTTTGTAACTGGCAGTTGTTGCCTTTTTATTAATAATACTTATCTTATCAAAAGAAAAAAAAAAGTTTTGCATACTCATAGGCACAGAGGAGCATTTTCTCTTATTTTTCAGCTTCTTAACTTCTTGGCACACGTGCTTATGGTCGAGTAACCCTCTCAAAAACTGTAGGTCATATAGAGTAAGTGGATATCTCCTGCCTTATCATGTCTTCATAGAGTCAATTTGAAACTCTAAATTCGTGCAACAGATAACACTGCAAGAGTCCTGTCATGATGGTATGCTGACAAGCTTATATTGGGTTTGAAATGCAGATAATTCTTATCTCTTTGCTGGAGCTCGATTCTTATCCCTGAAACAACTCTTATAGATATGGCTAAACACTTACATAATCACTTCAAATCTCCTCTAGCTTATCAAACATTATCCCACATTTTGACTACTGAATATATGCCAACACAAAAACCTAACAAACATGAAGCTAAACTGCATTTGGCAATTCAGTGTCAAAATACAAGTTAAGACATCAAATCTACACTATTACATTTAACATGAAGCTAGGGCTTGAATGAATCTCGTTCTCAGAAAATTATCAGCAAATTCAATAGCACCAAGGATAGCATATATCAAGTCCTGCTTCACAAACTCCATCTCAGTTAAGTTAACAAGTTTGAGCATTCATAAAGCGACTTATAAGGTTATCCATCAATTGTTTCTTAACCCAAGATAAACTGCCAACAGCAATTCATCACAAGTTAACCGAGTCATTATGGCAATACAACCAAAGATAAGAGAGTTTAACGGTATAAGCACACAGGCTGTAGTCTATCACCCCACCAAAGGATGGATAAATATCAAAGCTTCTCTGGTGGTTGAATGATGCAGGGTATTTTCTTTTACCCTAGGCTGGGCTATGAAATAATCCAGCTTCATTTCATCTTTTAATATAATTTCTTCAACGTAATGAATTGTGGTTAGAAGCCACTGTTCTGCTTTTCTCCAATTCAAGCTTCTCCGGTGTTGTATGCTCAACCATTTCAGTGTGATCATGTTTTGAAGCACATTGTTCTTAGTTTTCCAAAGTGCAGTGAGCATTTAAGTTAATTATACTTTTCCTTCAACTATTAAGCATTGCTTCTCTTATGGTGATGTCATGCGTCGTGATTGCTGAAAGATTAGTAAGCAGCTGCTAATTATATGGTCTTCTTTAGCTTCCTTTAAGATCTGTTCCACCTGTGTTTCTGAAAGCCTTTACTTAATTTGCAGGTTTTACCCTTTTTCTTGGATTCATAATTGACCGTGTACACCATTATCTCCAAAAGCTTATTGCGTTGAGGAGTAGTGTGGGAGCTTCAAAAGGGGAAGTTGAAAGGCTTCAAAAAGAAAAGATGCATCTCAAAGAAAATGAAGAGAAATCTTCAAAGGAGATAAAGCTGCTGCAAGAAGAAATTGCAACTCTATCAGAGAATTTGAAAAAGCTGAAGCTAGAATCTCAAAATAAAGATAAGAAGGTTGAAACTGCCGAAAGCCATGTCGCAGCCCTTCAAAAACAAGCGGCAGATCTACTTCTTGAATATGACCGTCTATTAGAAGACAACCAAAATCTTCAGACTCAGGCTCTTAGGTATTAATTTTGGAAGGCATTGAGGATTCAAGTTTTGGCCGGAAATGGTTTTTGTTGATGAATCAACTCCTTGTTGCGAGGAAAGGGTGTTTCCGTGGCCCTTCCAAGGGGAAAAGTGGATGGAATAGCTTGTTTTTTTTTCTTCTCATAGTTTTGGTCCAATTGATTGAAATTTTTGTATTGTTCTTATAATTTTGGTAGTCTACCTCGATGCTGTTTTGGTTGATGCCAACTGTTCTTCCCTTTCAGTTTTCTGGAACGGATGTTTTGTAACTCAATTTAGATTGCTAATGAAATGCTTATCTCGAGCCAGCTGCCTAGGCAGACAACTAGCGTACTTTAATTTGTCCTTGTAATACTCTCTTAACTGTTTGTTGATTGCTGAGATGTGATGCATACACCAGCTTTGCATTAGTCTGCTTTTTCAGAAAAAAGCTTTTAAAACACTTCTCTTTGGGTATGGGTACCCTTTTATTGTCTGTGTCTTGAAATGTCTCCATTTTGTTAATTGTGTGTTTGCATTTATAATTAGAAGTTAATTTATTATTGACCTACTAAATTGATTGAATACATTAGTTTTATTTCAAACTTGAGATTTGGCCCATCTATTCTCTATTTAGTCTAAGAGTAATGCTTTATTTTTATCATGAATTTATAATATCAATCACCGGTTAATGTTTTTTTTGGTAATCAGCATAGACCACTTCATTGATTATCAACCATTACAAACTTTATCTTGCAAAATTAGACTCATAATCGATTGTGGAACATGCATCTTCCATCCAAATTCTCTCATTTTCACGTGATATAGCAAATTTTGCTAAACTATGAGCTAGCTACTGCATTTGCTTCCCTATAAACAAAACTCACATTCCAACCAGGATTTCCATGAAGCATACATCTGTTATCTTCAATAATCTGTCCATGTTTGGTTCAGTCCTCTTCAACTCCATTAGTAGCTTGAATGATGTTCTTAGCATCCCCCTCAAAAACAACCCGGGAGAATCCCATCTCAGTGCATAACTCCATAGCCCTTCTTAGAGAATGTATAAAAGCTTCAGCAGCATCAGCAATAATAAGAAAATTGTATCTCAAACATAGAGAAAGCATAGGATCTCCTTCAGAATTGCTTACAATGATCCCAATGCTCACTTTTCTATTTTTATTGTCCACTGCTGCATCCCAATTTGTCTTCATCACATCCAAATCAGGTTTAAACCACTTGGCACTGTTTCTTGCAACTTATGAGTTAGCTTCCCTTTCACTTGGCAGATCCTGAGCATGCATGAATTCTTCTAGAGTTGTAGCTGCTGCTGTCATAATTTTCTTTGGACAACCAAACTTATTTATAAAAATAAAAGCGTTTCTTCTATCCCATATATTCCTCAAAATAACAGCAACCAGATTTAGTGTTTCTGCCATAACTCTTGAAAATTAACTGTTGAACACAGCCATTTGCTCACTGGACTGGTTCCTTCTAGCCAGACATCACTTGCTGCAGGACATCACTTATATGAGAAGTCAATTAAAATACGTTACATCAATTGATGTGATTAGGGATGGCAAAATCTAATACGCTAAACCCATTTAATGTTCTTTTCCCACTACTCCCATATGTCATTTTCTTAAGTCCAATCTAGAATTGATTCTTTTCAACTAAAGAAAATCGAAAATCTTATCGAACTCTTTTTGCACCATTCTTCTAAATGAATTTTCAATTGGGATGTACCATATCGCTTATAGTAACATTCATAAACTTTACCACAATAGTTATACTTTACTTGTAGGTTATTGGGGTCAACACCCTCTAATTTCATAAGGTGTTCTCACACAATGTAAATAAGTTTTTTCTTTGGTGGGCCCATGGGTGTAGGAGTAAGGGTAGGTGAAGGGGTAGATGAGCTAGCATTAGTACTAGTATTCAGACTTAACTCACTATCCATGGAGTCACAAACTCACAAATACCTGACATGATACAAAAATCATATAACAATTAAAAACAAACAAATCACACAAACTCAAATCACACAAACTGTTTTGGGGTTTCAAAAGTGAAACCCCTAAATAAATTAAGTTAGGGGTTTCACAATGAGCCCCTGACCTAATTTAGGGTTTTAATAAAAAATCTTAACATAAATTAGAGTTTCTGATTGAAATATATCATACAAAGAATTAATTTAGGGGTTCAATCTGAACCCCTAATTTATGTTAGGGTTTTAATTCGAAAGGTTTGATATTCTAAAATCATCTAGGAGTTTAATCCGAACCCCTAAACTAATATAAGGTTTTGAATTGAAGCCCTAATCAATCCCAATCAATGTACAAAGTTACAAACGCCAATCTATCCCATCCTCCAGATCATCCAAAACACAATCTCATCCTCCACATCCAATGAAAAATCTCATCCTCCATAGTCCATTGCGAAAAAGAAAACAAACGAAAAATGGAAACTTTTGGATTGATACTTACAGAGATGGAGAGAGAGAATGAGTTTTAGGCCTTGGTGACAGTGCTAACTGCTGATCGAGACAACAATGGCGAGTGAGTTGAGAGAGAGAGGCAAAGGCGAGAGTGATAGGATCTGAGAGTGAGAGACAAAGGGAGCTAAGAGTGATGAGGAAATTAGGAACCGAGAGAAAGGGGGATGGGAAGGGTTTCATTTAGGGTTGTAATGAACCAGTCCGTACGATTGCTCGCTCGACTAAACTCAAACCGAGCTCTATTCGTGAAAAAAAAATGCTCGATCGTGAAAGTAGAAACCCGCTCAATTAGTGAATGAAACATACTCGATTAAATGCGACTCAACTCGGTTAAGGCTTGTTAAGGCTTGCTCGTTCATGTCCGACTCGGCTCGTTAGCTCGACTCAATTAGTATTTTTACACACACACACACACACATCTATGCTTCTATACATATAAATTTAATAACATAAGTATAATTACCTTTATAATTAAATATGTAGTATGTAACCCAAATACTTATGCCTAGTCATTTATACCTATATATTGAATATAATTCAAAATTATATGTTAGTTAATTAAGTACTTAAGTGATTAATTATAATATATATTTTATAATGTGTAATAGTTAGTATATAGGACTTGGTAATTTCATTATATACTACACTGTATAACCATATAAGAAATATATTTATAAAGATGTTATAATTTTATAGTTCAATATAAGGTTTATATATTAATTGTCAAAATGTCATTAGATTTAATATTTTGTTTTGTAATTTGGTATTTTTAATTATTCAATTCATTAAAAATGTATATATAAGAGTACAAACAAAACTTGAGTAATAACTCGGCTTGGCTTGGCTCGACTCAGGCTCATTAAGGAGTCCAAACAAAGATCGATAAATAACTCGACTTGGCTCGAGCTCATGTTTGATAAGCTTGAACTTGGCGAGCTCTCAGCTCGAACTCAAACTCGAACTCGAACTCGAACTCGAGTTATTTGAGTCTAACTCGACTAGATAACCTAAAAGCTCGATTCGGCTTAGATCAATTACAACCATAGTTTCATTAACCCTATAATGAAACAACGCTGTTTTGGGAATACCCAAAACAACTTCGTCCTATCCACGTAACAACATAAAGTGCAGGTGGAGGCCTGCACACCCACACTTGACGAGAGTAGCGAGGGTTGGACGGTGGGTCCCCGCCACCCCTAATATAAACTCTTCTCCTAGTTCCTCTGTTGCAAGGTAATTATAGTGTCTGTAAATAGTCATAATACACCGTTGACATGAATTGCAACTTCAACATGTCATTGTGTGGTTGTTGTGCTGAAAATATCTGCAAGTGCACATAATCATAACAAGTAGTAAAATGTTTTAAAGAAAACGAATGTCGAACCCACATGGAATAATTATGCTATTGAGTATTGAAATTTACTAAATGAATTACTATTTGGAAAACCGAAATTTGAAGAATAGATTATCTAATTTAAATTGAAGAAAATAACATTAAAATTAAGATTTTAAAGATAATAAGAATAGATCTAGAGTGTTTGATTTCGCCTAGCAAATCCCACACAATTTATTCTTTCTTGTTATAGAATTCCAATTTTTTCAAGTTGATGATAAAAATCCCTTAATTATTCAATATTTTCTCTCGACCCATATTAAAAATATCTCCAATTAATAACTTCATATCTCTATGTGAATTTAATTAATTGGAGACTCATTAAGTTTTTTGAAATTTTCTTGAAAATCACATTAATCGCGGTAAAGTATCTCTACTTTCGCTCAACTAATGGTGCTTAATCCTAGAGTTCTAATCACAAATTACATCTCGGTCTCATTGCGATTAAATAGATCGAACAATAATTAGTTAGAAAATTACAAGCATTAAGAACAATGAATAAATACTCAATCATGAAAATATTGAAAATAAAATAACTTAAAATATAAATTGTGTGTTCAATGGTAGACTACATCAAAGCTCTAGAGAATAAAATTAATTCATAATGAAATGGAAAAGAAAAACAATAAAACTAGTGTTCTTCGTTGGAGTCGGTTGATAAAGCATGTGGCTCTCGCCTCTTCCCTCCAGATCTGCCTCTTCGAAAGAAACTCAAAGAATAAATTTTGGAATATTTTTACTCTAAACTCAGATTCTCATCCTCTATTCTTCCCACAAGATGAGATTAAATAGATGTCAAAACTCAAATCCGGAAATAAGATAAATGAGGCTACAGTCTAGCCTAAAGATCTAGAAAATAGTTTCTAAAGATAAATGTTAATATAAAAGAAGATTATCCCAAGAATAACGAGATTATCTAAAATGGAAGATTCAATTATATGTGACTTGAATTGCAAAGCTTGGAGGATTTGGTAGCCAACAGATTGATTGCGGAACTCAAAAGGGTCCCACCAAATAGATGTCGTGTGCACTAAATATAATTGGTTTCCTCGCCCAATGACCAAGATGTAAGGTTTCTGACCAAGTTGAAAGACTCTTCTCGCCATCCTACCGAGCAGTAAAGCTGCTCGCCTTTACTAGTTGTTGCCCACGATGTCGTTTAGGTTGGTCGGCTAGACTGGTTGCCCAATCTAACTACCCGGAGCCTTGTCGCCAAGTCTTCTCTCCCAGAAAGTAAAATATATCGCTCAACGCCTAACTCTTGTAGCCAATTCTGGCCGCCATTGAGTCTCCTCGCCTAAATCTCCTCGGCCCTCTTCAGATCTCCCTGCCTCTCATCAGCCTAGATTTGTAGTCTTTCTTTTATGTCAAAATGCCCTCATTTATCACTAAATCTTTTCATTCCTTCAAATCCAAAAAAATAAAGAAAATATGTAGAAATAAAATAAATTTAATAGTATTTGAAGGAGAAATAACACGTTTCATAAATAAAAGAGTAATAAAAATCACATAAAAATCACACTTATCAGTTGTCTCTGCTCTTTGTTACAAATTTGCCTCTAACTTATTATACCTTTTTCATTCATGCAAGAATGAATTTTTTTTGGATCTTTAGTATATCTCGCCCAATGACCAAGATGTAAGGTTTCTGATCGAAATGAAAGACTCTTCTCGCCAACCTATCGAGCGATAAAGCTGCTCTCCTTTACTAGTTGTTGCCCACGATGTCATTTAGGTTGGTCGGCTAGACTGATCGCCTAATCTAACTGCCCGGAGCCTTGTCGCCAAGTCTTCTCTCCTTGAAGGTAAAATATATCGCTCATCGCTTAACTCTTGTCGCCAATTCTGGCTGCCATTAAGTCTCCTCACCTAATCTCCTTGGCTCTTCAGATCTCGCTGCCTCTCATCGGTCTGGATTCGTAGTCTCTTCTTTTATGTAAAAATACCCTCATTTATCACTAAATCTTTTCATTCCTTCAAATCTAAGAAAATAAAGAAAATATGTATAAATAAAATAAAATCAATCGTATTTGAAGGAGAAATGACACTTTTCATAAATAAAAAAGTAATAAAAATCACATAAAAATCACACTTATCAGTTGTCTCTGCTCTTTGTTACAAATTTGCCTCTAACTTATTATACCTTTTTATTCATGCAAGAATGAATTTTTTTGGATCTTTAGTATATCGATCTCGGAAACTCTAGATTATGAAATTTATAAATCTTTAACTATCCATTTGATGTCTATGATGGACATTCATTCCTACTTTTACGTACTATCTTTGTTTTGATAATATAATCTTTACATTTATGGAGGATTTTATTTTATTCCCCTCCTAAAAAATTGGACGTCTCATCAATAACAAAATTGGCAGATTTTAGTATGTAAACTTTGGAGGCTTAGGTGGGGTCGTTGGACAGTGTGATCAAGTTACACTCAGTGAAAGTTAATTAACAAATCAGACCAATATATACGTACGTTGGCAATCATATATATAAAAACCAAAATCTATGAAAACAGTTAAACAATCAACACATAAATTTTGGTAATGAAGTGGAAAATTATTTCAAGAATCTCTTTAGAACCTAAAGTCACTCTGGGCTAGCCACAAAGATATCCACTATAAAAAATCTTTTGTTACAAATTATTCTTACGCTAAACTGTTATACTTCCATGTACAAGACTCAACTTGCAATCCCGATAAATGACCTCTTTGTCTCCTATTCATGTAGTGGTTCCAAAACCTTTGGTGTGTGTGTGTGTGTGTTTTTTTTTTAATTAAATTTTTATTTTTTCCTTCTCTATAATGAACCACATTGACGAAAAAATAAGTGGATCTCCATTAATGGCTATAGAGCACTTCTTCTTTTTCATTTGGTAGGAGGGAGATAATCGAGGAGAGTATCTTGAGGGCTCATTGGCTCAATATGATTCAATAGGGTTTTCTCTCAACGAAGACATGAGTATAGGAGCTATTGTTGCCTCTCTCTCAATCTAAGAAGTCGTACATAATTATCCATAGATATTTAGAGTTTCTTTAGTTCATTTAGAGACTCCAAATCCAAGAAAAATGTGTTTCCAAGCCATATTCGTTTGAGCAAATGTCGAGCTAATATCGAGCGAACTTTCTGTCCAATTTTTTAATTAAGTCTATACTAAGTTTTTCTGAATTAATAGACTTTGAGATTTGAAGATTTTTTTGAAACATGAATTTGTAGTTATTCGAGTCACTTTCTAACCCCACCAAGATCTCTTTAATTAATCCAATGTTGTGATAAAAAAAATTATGGCGTTTTTACTATAACTGGCTAGGTTGATCTTATTGAAAGTCTTGCGTGTGCATTTACTATCTTTATATTTTTAGTTCCGATTGCAATCTAGATTCTACTTAACACAATTAGAGTACTAAGCATTTGAGCGTTGATTTCTCTTGCATTGTTTGACCTTCGTCTAAGCTTTTTCATAAGAATATGCCAACGTATTGTTTTTACATTAACACCCAAGACTTTATTTTACATATATGACTAATTAAGGCACATATGATACAAGTTGAAGGACCCAAACCAACTTCTTTTTGGGTACAAGTGATTGAATTAAAAAATAAATTAAAGTGCTTTTTCGCAGTGCTGGACCAAAGAGGAAAATGTTGGCAGTTTTGCATAACATAGTTTTAACAGCTAGCTAAGACTTTGTTTAGACGTTGAGATTAGATAGAGATAAGAACATAAATTTTTGAATAGTAGTAATGAATTAGTTTGTGAATAGTAGTAAAATTATTTAAGTTAAGATATTTTATGAGATTTTGAGAAATGAGGGAGAAAAAATTGAATAAAAATATTATAAAGTTAAAATAATATTAGAATATAATTTTTTGATATAATTCTTTTTTGGATTTAAAAAAATGAATTGTTTTCTGTGTTTTGTTTATAAGTTTGAAAAAATTGTAATGATTAGGTAATGATTAGATGAGAAATTTAAAAATTTGAAATTGAAAATATTTTGTTTTTGTGGTGTTAAGATATTGAGGTAAGATGAGATAAATGAAAATCTTTCAAGTGAAGTAATAACCCAATATTTGAGCCTTGAGGTACGTTGCACTTGATCAATAAGTGGTCTCAGAGAATATATTCAATTACTATATATAGTACTCATGCGCTTCTTGAAGTTCGGATCACAACATAACACATTTTCCTTCCATCCATTATTGATATCTATACCAAGTGTTTTGGTGGCAGGTGATATCTATAACACATTTTCTTTTGAAACTCAAGAAAAGCTTTAAATCTTCCGAGGCTGTTCATGGCATTCGTGCCTTGTACTTCACCCAATAGGTATGGCTTTTTACGCCTTTATAGATTTACTTTTGAACTTTATAGCTCTTTCTTGTACTTGTTTCGGACTTCTTGTGAAAAACCGAATCTCCTTGATAGTTGGCTTTTTCAGGGCTGGTCTTGGACTTTTATAAAGACAGCAATGACAATATATGTCCTGTATTTTTATATTGAAACCTTCTGCATTCTGCAGAACCATTGTAGAACCTGATAATATTTTTTGTCACTTTCCTAGCTTCTCATATATACACGAGATGATCACTTGGGTATCATGCTTATAAGTGCTTCAATATTCCCTAATTAATTCCTCATCATGAGGAAGCTGGTAGACAGCTTGTGCAGTAGGTTGTGTAAATAAATCATGTACTTTACTTATTATGTGGTGTAATGATTTTTTCTGTAACTTATGGCTCTTCCTTGTTTCACATTCTTTTATGCAGGTGTGGAACCACCCCCAAGCACCAAAATTTTAGAAAATCCTAACTACTTACTTGAGAAGTGCAGCAGAATACAGTACAAGCTAGAAGGCTAAACACGACCTACATTGGAGTACTTCATGTGTTCGCAAGTCTACTTAGTTCTAAGAAGTATCATGCATGGAAAGATGTTGAGCTTTTTCTTCACAAATCCAAAACCATAAAGCATCACCCGGCCTGCAGTTTTCATCCTAAGTATAAAGACTGAAAAATGGAACGGTGTTGGTCTGCCAATGGAACGGTGATTAGAAAAGGGGGGGGGGGGGGGGGGGGGGCGCTTTATGATCATTCTTCCCCATAATAAGTGTGGGTAAGAATCATGTTTTTTCGTACGTCTTCTGATCATAAAGATTACTTTCATCTTTGTCATGATAGAGTGATAGAGTACTACAGCTTGACTGGGAAGCTCTGAGCTCATGAGGGGTCTCTTAAAACATAATTGCCTCTAAATCAGGAAATACTAATTCCTTCACTCATCTCTTGTTTGAGTGTGGAAAAGGATGCCAATAATATTGTAGTTTTTAGTCCTTTTCTCTATCAAGAGCTGACCCACACACTGATGCATCGATGGGCGAGTTGTCTAGCGAGTGCATGCGTCCTTTGAGACCAACCAAACTAGCAGAGAACAACATAAATTGCCAAGAGATATAGTCATTTAACAGCATGATAAGTAGGGGTGTAACCGAACCGGTTTTGGACAAAATCTAGGACCGAATCAGGATGTACCGGTTTTGTATTTTTCAAAACCGATTCCGATTACGCCCCGATTACCTTCCTAAACCGGTACTTCAAGTTTTACCGGTTTCCGGTCCGGTCCGGTCCGGTCCGGTTTTTCGGTTTTTTTTAAATGTAAAAAACATATAATAAAGTGTTAATTCTTATTATAAAATGTTATTAATAATTTAATATATATATTATGCTTAAGACATATGATCAATTAAATTTTCATCTTTAAGATTAAACTTTTATTTTATAAATTATAACAACATTATCTTATATATAATTATATTAATAACATATGATCAAATAAATTACAAATGTTCATATTTAAGATTAATATTTTATGTTATTATTTATAAATAATAATATGAAATTTTTTCATACATGATATATAATTATATATATTATATATAAAAATTTAACATATAATTATATATTATATATATAAATATTTTGTATAATATATAAAATTAATTTTTATATTTTTTTTTCCAACCGGTCCGGTTCGGTTCCGAAAACTACGGAACCGGAACCGGACCGGAACCGACCGGTTTACATAAAATAGGAACCGGTCCCGGACCGGACTGGTTTAAAACCGGACCAACCGGTCTGGTTCGGTCCGGTCCGGGGTTGGTCCGGTTTTGAACCTGTCCAGTCCGGACCGGTTTTCCGGTTTAAATTTACACCCTGATAAGGCTCCAATATGCTACCTAAATTAATTATTTCACAAAGTATCATATAGAGCAGCACTTGAATGTTGCTTACACAAAGATCATGGTCTAGTTCTCACAGCCACAGGCAACAAATTTGGGCAGATTTTAGGCCATTAAATGATTCACATAATTCCTACAAAATCTTAAACGATTAGATTTTAACTTTAGTCCTACCCTAATTATCCAATTACATGAGGCAGAAATCACTTTTGCCAATTACATAAAGAGGGTAGATTTATTCATGCAAATTGAGCCTCCACTTCAATCCTGCCCACCATCTCATGCACAGCAGCTGCAATCTCATTCGCTGAGGTTAGCTCAGAATCATCTTCAACCTGTGTCAAATCAAGCTGATTTTTAGATTTTCAACAAAATTAATATAAAGGAATTCAAGTTCGATAACTACTCTTCTGTTCTTTTTATTTGTTTTCCTTTTTCTGGTTTGATCAACTGACCTTGACGCTGAAAGAGGAGAGAACCATATTTTCAACGCTTGTGACATTAAGGTGAAGAACGACAAGGTGCATGGAGTGCAACTGAGACACCATTTTCAAGAGCTGTTTTGGATATTTTCTTGACAGAACTTTGATATTGGCATGGCGTTCAACCATTGTCACTTCAATGTCTGCAATGACTGACCTCTTCTCGCCCATTAATGACTCACTGGATTCAGTGCAACAGGTCGAGTACTGAGGGAAGGTAAAGAAATCGGAGAAGAGTGGGGACCAATTAGTACTGCTTTCCGGCCGTTGCTTGATTCTCTTCTGGGCTTGCAGGGACTGGAGGAGCTGCTCAAGCTCCTTCACAAAATTAAGGGCTCCCCCTATGATTGATGCTTGGTCTCCCTGCTCAAATGATCATGTAGGGACTAATGATTAAAGACGAACGTTTTGATCTTAAGTTTTTTTTTCGAATTACTACTTTTTTCCTCGATCTTTAAACAACAAAAACAACACGATTATTGATTAAAAAAAAAAAGAAAAAAAAAAAAAGAGAAAAGCTAGAAGTTCAGATCATGCGCTAACCTAAATTAAATATTAATTAGTTACTTGAATATTAGATGGAAGTAATTATATATACCCTTTGAACATGAGAAGCAGGCATCATAGACCTAAGCACGGAGAGATAGTCGTTCATTTGCCTTCTTCTATTGCGTTCAACAGCAATGTGGGTCATTCTCTGATTCTCCAATTCTTCCTCGTTCTTGGCGCTTCTGGTGCGCCGTCTTTTTCTCCTGCCCATTGTCGCTGCCGGAGCAACTTCCACTGAATAAAGCTGTCTTTGGGCCAACAATCCATCCCTGGGGCGATTCTCCGGGGTGGAAGTACTGTTGGTGTCTCGCTCCTTCACATGACCTTGCACCACAGAATTAGAAGGTGATGAAGATTCCTGCAGCAGGTTTTCATTGATATATCCTTGCTCTAAATTATTGCAGAGTGTTTCAACGCAGACTTTCTCGTCTTGATCAAGACCAAAATAGTAGGAGCCCCAAGGTTGACCGCCTCCTAATACAGAAGTATCAGTACTGCAGCCATAATTTAACGAGTCCTGTTTGAACACCACAGCCTCCAAAGCCATTAATTCTACAGTAGCTAGCACACAGATACAAGTGCTGATATTAAAAAGAAATAAACCGAGAGGGTTTTTCAAAACTCATGAACAGAAAGTGATCAGAGAGAGTACTGATAATTAAGCTAGCTAGCTAGAAGTGTTTTAACCCATTAAATCCCAAATAACAACAGATATTTGGGAGAAAACCAGAGAAACTTTTGGTCCTCTCTACAGTGAAGCTTGATCTCCTTTCACTTCTAAGACCTTAACCTAGTCTAATAATATATACACCAATTAAAGACCCAATTGCACCAGCCTGCACATATATTTTACCCACCAAGTTGCGTAAGGGGTTTGTGTGCGTGAGTGAGAGAAAGAGTGATTCGCTTTTGTTCCTATTATATAATCATAAGAAGACAATGAGTCTGTGTTGTGTCCAAATGTGAGCGTGTAAAGCACGCATTCGTGGCTAGAAAAAAGCTGTGTGAAGATGAATATATTGCATTTTATTTTCCATATGTGCACAAAAATTATGCAAATACAAGTTTTGGGTACAAATTAAACAGCTTATGATTGATAACTAACTGTTAAAAATGTCACACAACCCTACGCGCTTGTGACTCGTGAATTCTAGTGATGATTCCTTCCTCGGTCAAAAACGCACGTTTACAAAGATCATCGTTATTCATTTGGTCATAATGGCATATATGGGACTCTTAGGAAGACACAGGGTGTCTTTGTTTGTTTGTCTGTATGCTAGAGAGAGAGAGAGAGAGGAGCAGGACTGCAGAAATCAGCAGGGAAATCCATGTGAGTGACCACACAACAATGGGAGGCAGATTCTGCAATCATGCAAGTCACTCTCTTTCCGATTGCAGACTGAAAATATAGCATTCCTTTTCTGATTTGCGTTCAACATCAAGACCCAAAACATCTTCCTTTTTATTTTATCACTTTTATTATACTTGCTAACTTTCAAGGGCGCTAACCCCCATTTTGATAAAAACATTCCGTATCACTCTGTGTATGTGCATGTTATTGTCTTTGAAATTTGAAAGGCGAATCCTAGGAAAAAATAAATTAATAAATTAAAACAGTGAACATCATTTACTTTGGATGGGAGATCGATTGATAATCTTGACATAAACGACACAGAAAATTAGTATTGTGATACCTATTTGATAAAGATATGGGTAGGTAGTGTATGAGATCTCACATTGTTTGGAAAAAAGAGAAATTCTTGCTCTTTATACGGTTTCAATGAGACTCCTATTGTATCATTGACTAATCTTTTTAAAGTATAAACTATGTAGTTTGGGTCTTCTATTGAGCATTACAAGTATCTTCCAACTTCCAATCCTAATATTTAATTAGTTAATAATGCTATCAATTTTTTCAAAGTTTCAGACCTACAAATTATATATATAGTTTGCATAAAAAGTATCCGACGAAGGGACGACTCATCCTGCTCTTTTTTTCTGCAAAAGCAGCTGGAAGAAAAGAAATGAAGAACCGAATTTCCACCAGTCCAACTTTCTGCATGCTATAGCTACTTGCATGAGTCCAACTCAACGAAATATATACTATTAATATTATTGGAATTCAGAATAACAATGAATATCAAAACTCCATGCATGCTTTCTATATTTTGTTTTAATTCTGGCTCCCCCTGCCATCTTTGTAACCACATTCACACACACACATATATGCCTGCCTGTCACCTTAATTAAATTATCTGTTATTACATATCCCCGCGGCGGGGGGAGCTAGCTGCTCCTTATACAGTGTTTGCATGTACTTCTTCAATTGGATGTGAATATATATAGTTAATAGCCTTCTTATATATATAAAGTATATTAGAGCATTAGCAGTGGTCTAGCCAAAGTTTGGCCAAAATTTGATTAGAAAATTCACTTTTATAAATTTAGCTACTCATTTTTCAATAACACTAAATAACAAACTCTCCAACTATATCACTATTATATTAAAATATTGATTATGACCTTTTTATTTATTTTAATTCTAATTGTAACTCCACTATAGCTTCATCTCAAACCTTTCTTTCTCTCGAAGCTGTAACTCAGAAATGCTTGTAAAAATTAGCAACCGACCATAACTTAACTTCAAATATCTCTCTCCTCAGTAAAATGAAAACCTAGTAGTGCTTCCAAAATCAACAATCAAACAATAGAAGGATATCCAAAAACTCTCTTCCACTCACTTTCAAAACACCGGACTGAAAAACAGTATCTCAAAATCAAATATAGTCACTGCTCATTTTTGTTTTGTAACGAAGAAACATATACCAAACGGCCATAATCATTAAAAAAAACCCAAGAAAAATATAAAAGGAAATCTTCAACCTAGATGAAGAGGAAGTCGCCCCATGTTTGAAAAACCCACAAAGTATTCGAGCTTTACCACTAGAAGATACGGACATATGATCACTATATATAACAATCGCATTCAAATTCAAAAATCAAACTTCACACACACTCTCTCTCTCTTGTGGAAGGAAATGCAGTCTCTCTGTCGATTAGATTCTAATTTCAATGAAAAAAATGCAGTATCTTCGAGAGACGGGGTGGCTTACCAGGAGGCGTTCGGCAGAGATGGTGGGAGACGTCAAAGGAGTGGCTTACCAGGAGGCGTTCGGCTGTAGCTGTTGGATTGGCCAAAATGGTGGAGCCTTGTGCTTTTGGGATTTGGCCTAAATGGTGGAGTTTCGTTCTTTTGAGAAACTGTCTTTTGCTGGAGTTGTGGAGCTTCGCGTGAGATGAATAGCAGGTAGGAAGAGTAATTTTTTATGCCTAAAATAATATTTGGCCAGCAACTTGGATTTGCCAGATTTGGCCAGTAAAAATAACTTTGGTTGAAAACACTGTAGATATATTGAGTCCATTGCAGTCAGTTTTTATGCAACCTAGCTAAGTTGATTCCACTACTAGTGCTCTTATATAGGTATTAGATATATATATATATATATATATTTATATTTATATATGTGTATATATATATATATATATAATATATGTATATGGAGAGACAAAATGCTGAAAAAAATTAGTGGAAAAAATGATTCTTTTAGTTTGCCACTGCATGCATATTGTCAATACTTACTCACTAAAATCAAATTATTATATATGAACTGCGTTTTACAATGTGAGATATATATATATATATATATATAATATAATATAATATAATATAGATTCAGTACATGAGGTTGTACGTTTTCAAATGGTTCTCCAATGAAAAATACTGTGGAGAAATCAATTGTTATTGGGTGTAGGAGAAAAATTTCGGGGATCTAGATGTTCTTCTTGTTCATAGGACAAGGAATAATCACATGATCATATGAAGATGTGATTATTCCGATCGAGACAGTAAAATAAAAAAAAAATGTTTCCAAGTTGATGATCATCATGTATTGACAACCAGCTGCATGCCATGTATGTATAAGATGCTCACAATTGTTGAAGAAGGATATATATATATCTATCTATCAGGATATTAACAAAAGTTACTTACAAAACTCGGGTGCATGGTTCCAAGATTTTGTTTGCTAGGAAATTGCTAATTATTAGGCTTTTTTTTATTGGATTATTCTGTCATTGAAAAAACCATAGACAGCGGCCCTTAGATTCTGGATACGTACAGATATATTCGATCGTATTAATGTCTTTTTTCTAGCTAGCTTTCCTTTTTCCTTTTTAATTTTGTAATTGGTGGTACCAGCTGATCATGCAACGATCTGAAAATCACTCTTGAACGAGTACAATATGTCCATTCATTTCGTATTTTGCTACAGGAAAAAAAGGCTATAATCATCAAGAAGAATGACGAGTTATTCGTAAAAAAGAAAAAGAAAAAAAAAAGAATTTACGACGAGAAAAACTCATTTTAATAATAAAAAAGGGTTCATTTTCGTATCAACAAACTGACCAGTATAAATAAATGTTTTTCTCCATGTAGTTAATATCCAAGCCTTCACATTAGGGGTGATATCGGTCCGGTATGGTCTTGGGCGGTTTTGTGGACTGGACCGGACCTATTCGGTTTAGAGATTTTTCACCCTAGATCGGACCGAGTATATATAGGACCGGTCCAGGGTCGGTCTGGACATGTCCTAAATGGGCTATATATTCAGCCCATCTATGTCTGATTTTTTTTTTTGCCCAATTTCAATTATTTTCCGCCCACTTCAAATTGTGTACATTTTTTTAGCTAAAACTACTAAAAAAAACTTGATCTTGAAAAATATAATGATAAAAGAAAACTAATCTATATAAAAAACTAGAAAAACCAAATAATAATAATAATAATAATACAAAAGTTATTACAAATTACAAATTATAATCCAAAACTTAATATTCGTAACGTATAATGGGTAATTTCTAAACTTCTAAGGGCTGACAGATATTCTTTCAGTTGCATTCATGATATACTATACTATTATATATACATTATGCTATAATCGTATAACTCTCATGATATATTAATATATACTAATACTATATATTATACTATTATAGACTATAGTGTTACTGTTACTACTATATATAGACTTATAGTGTGTGTATATATATATATATATATATTATAATGATATAGTGATATTAATACTATGTATTATATAATAATACATTGATATAAATTATTACTAATACTATTATTACTATATACTATATTAAAAATTTAATAATGATATTAATACTATATAATAATATATGGTCATAGTCTCATAGTGATATGGTCATTAGTCATAGACTCATAGTGATATTAATAATTTAATACTATATATAGACAATAGACTTATAGACTTATAGTGATTTAGTTATAATTTATAATTATAGTTATAGACTATAGTGATTTAGTTTAGTTATAATTATATTGACGATGTTAATTATTACTTTATTACTAACTTAAAGTATGTTAATGCATAATGAGCCATTGAATTTGAGCCATATACAACTTTTAACATTTTGTATATGAAGCAATAAGCATAAATAATTTAATTATCCATACATATTACATCCATAATTAAGAAAAATACATACTTAACATTCTATTATAAATAAGCATAAAATATTTAATTATACATACTATTATAAATATATAAATTATACATATATTATAATTTATACTATAACTCTTAATACTTAATAGTATTAGTAATACATTAAAGAATATATTAATACATTGATACTAAATAGTAAATATATATAGTTATAAACTTATAGTGATTAGTTATTATGAATCATGATTAGTATAACTATATAATAGTATTAGTAAAAAGTATTAGACTATAGTATAGCTATAAGTAATATTAGTATAAGTATAACTATATAACTATAGTCTATACTTTTTTTTATTAGTGTATACTATAGTCTATACTTAATTTATAATTATAATATAGTATAATTATATATTAGTTAGTGATAAGATTAGGTTAGATAAAAATTATATAATTAATTATATATAAATTATAAAATATATATAGTATTTACATTCGGTCCAGTCCGGTCCGAAAAACCCCTGGACCGTGGACATGACCGAATGAACTCGGTCCTATAAAATTCAGACCGGGACCAACCTCAGTCCGGTCCAGTCCGGTCCGGACCGAATTGGCCGGTCCGGTCGGTTTTTCCGGTCCGAACCGCCCGATGCTCACCCCTACTTCACACACACGAACGTACACGTTAAAGGTCCCATCATCTAAAATTTCTTAAAATTCTCGACAATATAGAAATTAAGGCCAGCTCTGGTCCCTTTAATATAGAATCCTTAATTCTTTCTTTCGATGGTTTTGTTTTTGTATTATTATGTTTCGATGGTTTTTTACTAATAAAAACTCTAGTTAATTACTTTAGTCGAAGCATATCATGTATATATGTAATACGATTTAAAATGAATATTAAGCTAAAATGAGAGCATTTAATACTGCTTAATTTGAAGCAAAACTGAAACAATCACACAAGTATATATATTTATTGTATCAATGTATACTCGAATTTTAAACATTATATACAAAATCAAAAGTATATAACTGATCTTTGATGATATCATATAAGTAACAAGTAACCGATATATTGCCAAAAGTCTATCATACCTTCAATGAGAATTAATTATTACAAGATTACTGTACATGCATGCTTTCCTTTCATTGAAAGTTATCTTGAATAAATAAATTAAGAGAAGTGCTATAGTCACAAAGAGATCCTACAAAAGCAAACTTACAAACTGACATAACTTCATATGATATGTTAGATCTATTTTATAATAAAAGTAATTTTACAACTTAACATTCTAGATCAAATCATATCAGTTTGTAGGTTTATTTTTGTGGATCTTTTTGTGGCTAAAACATTTCTCATAAATTAATTCGTGTCCACTAGCTAATTAATCTTTTGATGTATGTATGTATGTATGTATGTATGATTCATCATTGTTTTGATGTGATATATAGAAAATTTTTACTCATCATGCTCATACTACACACCACACATAATTTTTTATTTTTTTAATTTTTTTCTCTTACCAAATGTATGGTATATAGATGATGAGTAAAAGAACTCAATTAGTTTAGGAAAACTAAAACAAAAAAAATTATTAAAAAAAAATGTGGTGTGTCGGGATGCAGATAAGTAGCAAAGTTCGTATATATATATATATATATATATATATATATATATATATATATATATATATATATATATATATATATATATATCCTAGTAGTTGGATTTTTTTTTTTGTTGGGAGAAAGGACGTCAGTGGGGGCATGGACCGGTTAATTCGATGTGTTTTCCTCCCTATAATAACCCCACAGGATAGTTTGAACTTTGAAATATTTAGAAAGTTAATTTTGAGATTTGTTTGAGTTCAAGTTGATATTTGATAAACCTAATAATTGGATACATTTGACCTTTTAGTTCCCATAAATCCGTAGGATAATTAATTACTAAAATAAGAGCCCTACATATGCACGTACTTGCCTTAAAAATTCTTGATGTTTCTTAATTTACACACACATGTAGAATAAATAAGAACAAATGGAAGCGAAATTTTGACAATATGGTGACACTTCCGTGATGGTATTTGTCTCACAAGTTAGTAATGAACAAAGAAAATTGAGTGCATTCATATGTGCACCAATGACCCATATTTATAGGTCATCATGCACCGGTTGGCAAATGACACATCCATTAGTTAACTAATGGTAACCCAAAGGTCACAACCTTAAGAAGTGGCATAGCCTATTGGCAAATGACACAACTATTAGTAAACAAATGGTAACCCAAAGGTCACAACCAAAAGGTTGTGTCTCTTGACACTTTACTAGTCACACAACATTTTGACTAAATCAGAAGGTTGTGTCTATTGACACTTTCTTAAACAACACATCTCATAGGAATCATGACCATATTAAAGGGTGTCATTTCAAGGAGTACACCGTTTGGTGATCACACCCCTTAGAATAACAACACACACATATCATCATTTCCGATGATCGCATCTTAACCCCTTCTAGCTAGTATCAGAATAATACATACATACATACATACATACATATATATATTTATACATACATACATACATATATATATATATATATATATAGTAATCGACTGAGATCGCTATTCCCTAATTAGCACTATGTCGAATAGAAGTTAAGGTAAATCGAATGATCAGTAATATTATTATTCACTTTATCTCACAATTACAGCAAACATGTAGTACTGGTTCTACAGCATATGTTAGGACTTCGGGGCGGACTTAGGTTTCCAAGCTATACAAGTGTGTGACTAGAATTGGAATGAGATTTCTAACATGAAATCTAGTTTGGAATTGGAACGAATATGGAGAACATATTTTTTAAAGGGCTGGTTTGGTTTTGGGAAGACTTTCCTAGCTAGCTTTTCTATATATTAATTCATGTAAAGTAGAATAGAAAGGACTCAGTAGAAAGATAATGATCCATTGGAAAAAAAAAAACCAACCAAAATGATGTAAACATTAACCTTAATCGAAGTAAAAAACAAATTTGCTAATCGTAAAAAGTTAAAGTTAGTATGAAACTCATAGAGTTAGCTCAATCACGCAGTCTGTTTGCATGTACGTAATAGAGCAAACACGTACTACTGTCATTTCTTTGTTGGGTTGAAGCTCAGCCTTCCTGTATTCCAGGCGTAGATCCATGCATGCAGGCTGCTGCACAGTATTTGATGAGTCACACAGATGAGAGAGAGAAAGAGAGCATATTCATCGTCGGTTGTGTCTATAGCCTGGGGTGATGAGTACTGAAAAACAAGCTAGCACGCAGATATCGAGGGATAAGGGGATGCCCTTCGATCATCGAATTCCGACAATTATGCAACTGTTGTCCACGTCATGGAACAACTCTTTTTGCTTGCTTAATACTGTCCCTGTTTTATAATTTGCCACTTGCTTCAGCCCCATTCTCCCATCTCAAAAACTCCTTTAAATTTTGTTTTCTCTCCATTAAAAAAATAAAAATAAAAAGCCTGTTTTTCAATTTTTCGTTTTAAAATTTACCATCGATCTGATCCTCTCAAGTCTCGATATATACCACTTAACTATTAGATGCTGCAAAGGCATAGATTTTAGAAAAATCTTTTTGTGAGTCCGTTTGCGCATTAAACTATATCTTAATATTTTTTGAAATACAGGACTTTTTATTCTTTCAAATTTTTAATAAAATTTTTTTAAAAAAAAGCCATATCCGTGTTACGCGGTTTGTTCACCTAGCAAGGCTCTAGATTTTATGAAACTTCATACTTTTCAATATATATACATGGATTTGTCGTGATCTCTCATCCTTTAAACGTCCGCATATTATATATAAATATATATGAGCTTGTTTTCGACTTTTTAACTTTTGTCCAGTGGTTTGTTTTGTTCCCTTGGACAGGCATCTAGCTAGCTAGCTAGCTACGTACGTACTCAAGCCTTAAAATTATTAAGCTTTGACCTCGATCTGGTACACCATACGTACTGATCCAAACACACGTACGGTAGCTGCAGCTAGCTAGAGTAGTCATGGACGTTCAATAATGTCTGAAACTTTATCGTTTCATGTGGCCAATATATAATATTGTTCCAAGTCACAATCTTATAGGTTTGGAATCATAAAAGAGTTCAAATGTATTGAGATGATAAAATAAAAGTTAAATTATTTATTATATTTATTGTGAAAATTTAAAAAAGTTGTTTTGAAATTTGAAAAAGTTGAATTATTTATTATATTTTATGTAAAAATTTAAAAAATTATAATGATGAAATGAGTTTAATTCATTACCAATATTTCTTCAAAAATATATACATGGTTCCATTGAAATCATGATGAAACTATCTCATCATCATATACAGCTTGCAAAATTCGCCAAATCTGGACTCATGCCAGATAGGGCTGTACACAAATCGACCGGACCGACTGCTGCCGACTCAGACCGACTGTCGAATTTAGGAACCGGCCGAAACCGGCAGAGAACCAGTCGACCGGCGGTAGGAAATTAACGAAACCGACGTCGGCCAGTTCGGTCTGCAGTTCAATCTCGATCTAAACCGACGAACCGACCGACGTCTTATATATATTTTTTATATAAAACGACGCCGTTTCACTTAAATAAGTGAAACGGCGTTGTTTTTCCCTTGGAACTTAAAAAAAAAAAAACATATGGAATGGCGCCATTTCAAAATGGATTTAATATGCCCCTGGCCCCCCTTCTTCTTCTTCTTCTTCCCTGCGTCTTCTTCCTTCCTCCATTTCACCTGCAACTCTCTTTTACTCTCTCATGGTAAACGGCGGCACATCTCTCCTCCGTCACAGAGACGCCGACGCCAGATCGAGGAACCGAACCACATTGCACCGAGACCGATAATATCAGTTTTTTCTCCCCAATCGATCGGTTTTTTCATCTCATGGCAGACATTGGTTTGGTATCGGTTTGGCATCGAAACCACGCCGAACTCATCGGTATTCAGCCATAATGCCAGATAGAGGACAATGCAATGCACGATCTGCATGCACTTAAGATTTATTTTTAAGAACTTATATTATTATGCATGTTAATTAATTTTTTATATATATATATATATATATATATAATTCTCACAGCACACAGGAATGCAAATATAGATAGCGGGGAGCTGCGGGATCATAAATATATTTATATATATAGTACTAAGAAGAAAAAAAACAGGAAAAGCTAGCTAACTAGCAATATTGCCTAGCCCTAAACACGTACGGTACCTGAAGTATCCTTATTATTTATTAAGCACAGAGATGAATATATCATCCTTAATTTCTGGCCTGCTTGCTTAGGTATCCCGGCCACTCGTACACCATGTCAGTACTATATATTCTTCATAAAATTCCATGCACGTCTCCCCTGCTAGGTGAGGTCGGTCCGGTTCAGTTTTCGGAAGATTTTGTGGATCGGATAGATCAATCTATTCGGTCTGAGATTTTTTTATCCTCGGATCGAATAGTCTAAAGATCGGTCAAATCCGGTCTAATTTAAAACGGTTCAGTCCGGTTAATCCGTTCGGTTCAATTTTTTTTTTTAAAAAAATTGATTAGTAAATTTTTTTTATATATTTAAGATGCTAAATTAAAATTAAGTGATTTATTAAATAAAAATTACATAATAAATTATACAATTATTAATATATACTAGTATTATATATTATAGTTATACATTAACAAATATAATAATACATTGATCTAAATATATATAGTTATAAACTTAATACTAATACTATAACTAATAACTATACTAGTAGTATTACTAACTAATATACTATATGTTAGTGATAAATTGGTAATACACTACTAATACTATATTAAATAATACTCTATGTAGTTATAGTGATTTAATACTAACATATTAAGTTAACTATACTAATACTATTATATATTTATACATATACTATAATTTATACTATAACTCTTCTAATATGTTAATATATTAATATATACTAGTACTATTTATTATAGTTATACATTAAAGAATATAATATTTATGTAATATTGTGATATATTAATAATTAATTATATACAATTATTTATATAAATAATAAAATATATTTATATTTTTTTAATTTTCATTCGGTCCGTTCTAAGGTGAAAAACCCTTGGACCGGGCCAAATTATTTTAGTCTGGTCCTGTCCGGTCCAAAAATGGCCGTCCATTCTGTTTTTCCGATCCGGACCGGCTGAATCTCACCCCTACCCCTGGCCAATCTTCTTCATACTAATTATTTTAGCTTAAATATTTCACAGAAAACTATATATAATATACACGTGAAATAAGTGAAATAGTATCATGATCGAGAATTTTTTTTTTAAAAAAAAATCCAAATTATTTTTTGAAAAAACTTTTTTGATGAATTACAAGGAACATGTACCATCCTTATTTAATTGAAAAACAAATAAAAACATAACCGGCGTAAATATATATGTATATATATATATATCGAATTTATTTTGATCTTGTGCTTGATTGTTGTATTTGTTGGAGGATTTGAAGGAATTTATAGCCATGGACACAGGTACTATATAATTAATTAGCCATATATGCAGCATGGCTTCCAATTAATTATTTTCCTTTTTATATTTTTCATGTCTCACTGAATAGAAAGAGAAAGCTCTAAATGGCAAAAATACTGACGAGGAGTTTCAGATGCAGGACTTAAGGGTGCGAAGACAATGAATCTTCGGCAGAAAGATCGATCAATGGTTTAATTAATTTGGTGAAAAGACTATATATAGGCCGTACATCGAACGATGGAGCTGATGTGACCAATGTCGGAGAAGTGACAGAACCAGAAGTACTTTGTATTTGGAAAGACGAAGTAATCTTATGCATGGTAATCAAATACTTTTCAGATTTTTTTTTTGAAACCTACTTTTCAGTTATTTTAGGACATGAGGGTAGTTTTGAAATATTAAAATTGAAGTTAAATGTTTGTATTTCCTTTGAGTTTTTCTCTCTATTTTGTTTCTTTATGTATTTTATTTTATTTTTTTATTTAATAATTAAAAAACTAATTTAAGTGTACAGGTGTTTTTTTTTTTAAATATGTTATAAAAAAAAACATTTATACTAAGCGGCACGTCGAGTGGTCAAATTGCCCAGCACGACTCAAAATGAAAAATGTCATTACCTACATTAAATTCTTATTGATTATCGTTTTTTCCTTAATGATTAATTAAGAATATATATATTTTAATAAGTTTGTGATTTTTATTTTTTTAAAAAATATTTATAAGATTTTAAAAAGTATTTGAAAAAAAAATTACTTGTTTGAAGAGGATGAGAATCCTCAATGACTGTAGCAATCTCCTATAAATTTTAATAGAGTGACATGATTTTACTTGTTGCTTTATTATACATTAAATTAGTTTGATATATTGTATTAGTTGGTACTTGAATGCGAGTTAGATGAGCTATCTACTTAATTTAAAGGAAACAAATAAAACAAAATCCTCATTAATTTAACATAATAATACAATACTTCCGTATATGTGGATAATGTAATACTCTCGAAGTATGGATCACACGGTACTTTTATCTTATTAAATGTTGAAATTACTTACATAAACATAAATACTAACATTTAATTACATGATGTCTTGTGATAAGATACGAGTCATGCAAATGCCAATATTTCAGGATCACCTAATAATTAAAAGTGTCGTCTGGATAATGAATTGAGATGAGATGAATTGAGATCAAAATTGAAAGTTGAATAAAATATTGTTAGAATATTATTTTTTAATATTATTAATTTTTTAGAATTTGAAAAAGTTAAATTATTTATTATATTTTGTGTGAGAATTTAAAAATATTGTAATGATGAGATTAGATCATATAAAATACTTTCACTATCCAAACGGGGCCTTTCTATTTAGTTTGTTAACACACTACAAGAAAATAGGCAATTTTCAATGATTCTAAGATTGCCGCAAAACAATCCTCGCAAATAGTCTTTATTTGCGGCGATTTCCATTTCGTCGCTAAATTCCATTATAAAGTTGGGAAATGTTGAGGGAGAATTCATTTTTTAGCGGCGACTTTTATACTTATTGCGGCAATTTTTATCATTACAACAAAATATTGTTATTGTGGCGGTATTTTATTTTCGTCGAATAGGAAAATTGCCACAATGCATACTTTTTGCAGTGAACATTATTGCCGTAAAAGTCATATGCGGCCAAGTAATGCTTAATAGCGGCGAATCAAAAGCGCTAGAAATAACCTTTTATAAAATTTATAAAAAACTGTACAAGACTATTTGCGACGAATTTTAGTCGCCGGAAATGAGCAGTTCCAACCATTTTTGAACTCTTCGAAAACATGCAAATTCCCTTTTTATCGTGAAATTTTATAAGTTTTTCGAGGAAAGATATTCGCCAGAAAAAAACTATTTATTTGCATCCAATTAATGATTATTTGTGGCGAGACAAAAGCACCGGAAAGAAATTTATCTGAATTATTATTTTTTATTCTGGGTTATTCAGCTTTTACGGCAACGTTTTTATATTTTGTGGTGATATTAACTCACCGCAAAAGCTAATAAAATTTAAACCCGCGCATTTTCCCCTTATTCCTTTCCCTCCAACCATCTCCGCCCCCTCCTCCTTCTCTCTCCCCAATCCCTCTTCTCCCTCAAGCCTCCGCCATGCACAACCCACGCTACCGCCACCTTACTCAACGGCCACCCCTTCCATCTCCCCCAGCCCCCACGCCGATCTCTTTCATTTTCCTCGAATCTAACCTCACATCTCTCTCTCTCTCTCTGATTTCTCTATATCGCTGTCACTAGGAGAGCCGTTCACCACCACCACCCACACCTCAACGCCGTCGCCAGTCGTCCGTCAGAGGCCCCTAGTTCTCCTCCACGCCTAGTTCGAGTCCCTCATTCTCTCCATTGCTTTATTCGCAATCCACGACCACCAACTCTCCCCAACGCCGTCGTGCTCCTCTCGAGCCACCACTCCACACCAAGCAAGTTAAGAAACTACCACGACCACTCCTCTTAGCTTCATTGTTAACAAATTTGGCTTGCCAAAGAGAGGTTGAGGCTGATTTTGTTTGGTTTCAAGTATGAGTAATGCCTTCCTTATTCTTCTCTATTTTCTCTCTATCTTATTTCTGTCTGATCAACACAATAAATAGAAGATTATTGCAGGGTAAGTGCAATAAAAAGCATGGCACTGATTTCTCCAGTATTGAAACTTTGCCAATCACTGCTACTTTTTATGCATATTAATTAATTAGCATAGTTGGTGAGATTAGAGAGATGGCTTCCATATATGCAGCATTCTCCAAAACATTATACTTCATTAGTTCATTATTGATGGCATCATTAACAGAATAAGTAGAAATCCATAGCAAACTCCAAATGATTGACAAAGTTTGAATATTTTTACTACATTATTACAAGCATGCACCCTAATATCATGGTTGTTTTACTTTCTTTTACTTTTTTTTAACTGAATTATTTAATTTACAAAGGACTATCCCTTTTCCTCCTCAATGGACAAATTGAAGAAATTAGAATTGGCATAATCTATGCATGGTACTATTGCACTTTCTAATTCTCCTGACAGATATCATCATGCATATAATGCAGCACAATCTTTTGCTTTGGTTAGCACTTAGAAGGAAATTTGTGATACCCCATATGATATGGATAATGGTAGGTGTTGTATGAGATCACATATTGCTTGTGAATGAGAAGTTCTTGCTTTTTATAAGGTTCTAATGGGGCTCCAATTATATCATTGACTAGTCCTTTTGGAATATAGACCATATGGTGTGGGCCTTCCGATGAGGACGTCGAGAATTTAAGGAGGGTAGATTGTAATATCTCATACGATATGGATAAGGGTAGGTAGTGTATGTGATCCCACATTGCTTGAGAATAATAAGTTATTGCTCTTTATAAGGTTCCAATGTGGCTCCAATTATATTATTGACTAGTCCTTTTAGAGTATAGGCCATGTGGTGTGGGCCTTCCATTGAGGCGTTACAAAATGTATCCCTAACTAAACACCAATTGCTATTTCTGTACTCATCCAAGAAAACAAAAGTAAAAACTCATACTTTTATAGCCAATACTTTTTAACTCAATTGGACCACATTTTTGCTGAATGAAAATTTTTAAAGACCATTGAATAGTGAATGGATCACTTGTGTTCTAGTGATAAATGAATATCTTGTGAGAGATTCTTGCCCCAGCTTGAGGGTTACCTCCATCCCCCCAAAACCTTTTGTCAGCTCAACCTGATGTACAATTGCTTCCCATGAGGAAGGATAGTGTTACAGTCTTTTATATAAGAGTTCATGGAAAATATTATTATTTTTAAATCAACCACATGATTAGTGATACCATGAACTGAAAGAATAGTTAGAGATATATACCATTAAGGAATCACAAGAGAGAATAGTTATAGATATAAACCGTTCCTTCATTTATTTTTTTGTTAAGAGAAATAAGGTTCCAAGGATAAGTATTTTCTATTCATTTCCTAGTAGACTATATACTCAATTTATATTCTCTTTTGTACAATAATAATTAATAAGGCAAAAAGGGAGGAACTAGAAAAATAATATATGGGAGAACTTGATTCAGACCACCCTCTTCAAAGTCAACTTCTTTTAGGGGATAGTTTGATTTCTTTTCAATAAATGCTTCAAAAAAATTCCGGTAACCTGCATTCTTTAGATAAAAATGCGTGCTTGTTGTGAAGTTTATAATCTCCATGGCCTGTTAGAGTTGTAATTTGGTAATGACTATTAGATAGAAGAGTTTTGCTACACAACCTCCACCACACTCCACATTCCATATTTTTTTTAATTTTTTAATTTTTTTTTGAAATTTTTTTTGAGTTTATTTTTTTAAAATTATTTCAAATTTTCTATTCATTATTCATATAATAAATATTTGATAAAAGAAAAAAATAATAAAAATTAAAAAAAAATGTGGAGTGTGGAGTGTGAGGAGGTTATGAAGATTTTTTGTAGATAGAAACAGGAAAAAAGAAAAGTGAATATACTTTGTTATGTGTGACCAATTCTAGAAAATCCTCATAATATGTCTAGAACTATTTCTCATTGGTGGTGGGAAATTTAAACTTGAAAACTATAATCTTGCCATGATCAAGAAAAGAAGATGCCCACACAGAATATAGTTCTTAGGCATTGACTTACGTTACATTTCATTATTCACACTGCCATGCTAGATTTAAACCGTTCAGTAAGTTTGACTGTTTGACTCTTCACCCATAAAGACAGACAGAAAATCGGTAGTTACCTAAAAGCTCATGAATTGTCTTCCGTTCTTGCTTACTTGCACATTTGGGTGAGACTGAAGCTTCTCATACATCAATTGAGCCTCATTTGGCCTGTCAACCATTACCATTGTCTAATAATTCTCCTTACTAAAGCCATCATCAATTTGGTTTACCAAAGAGATGTTAGGGCTGATTTTGTTCGGTTTCAGGTATGAGTAATGCCTTCCTTGTTTTTCCCTGCATATAGTCTGTAATTTATTCCACTTCCTACGGCTCTGGAACAAGAAAGATGTTGTGTACGTACTATTTTTCATTACTTCATCACTATGAACAAACATATTTTTTCGTTAGTTTTTGCTTACTATCTATCATTTCAATTTCCCATGTATATGGGCTATGCCTACTTTCTACCATCACTAAAATTATTATTAATCAATCAAAGAAAAAAGTATTTATCATTTCAATTCTTATTTTATAGATTTTGTTTGTTCAATTATAAGTTGTACTGAAATATCCACAAACAAACTTATCAATATATATATATATATATATATATATATTTATATATATACCATAAACAAAAAAAGATCAACATATATGCTAGTGTTACTATGGTAGTATCTCTGCCAATTTTAAGTGCTGAATACTGCAATTTGCAAGGTAAAAGTATTATACATTGTAAAGTGTGAATTGTGTACTTGTTTCTCTGAGAAAATGTGTGTTGATCACACTATACTTTTGCTTGATAATAAAAATGAGTTTAAACTGATAGTTTGATTTTGAACATTTCTCACTTCTAGCTATTTTTTGTATTGAATTCAAACATGTTGCCAATTTTGGTGCAGTTTTTGCTTGCTTAAACTATATATTTTAATACACTTCTAATTTTTTAAAGTTCAACATGTGTTTTTAGGCCAACTCCTCATTCATAGGCTGTAATGGTAGTGAATAATACAGTTAACCTAACTATATATATATATTGTTATGGAAATTGTCAAAGTTGTAAACATTTGACCTAACTGCTTGGTGCAATATTAGACTTTTGTGCATTGTATGGTAAGGATGTTGTGTGTTTTAGTAATTCAATAAACCAAATTCAATCTCAACAAGAAAAACTGAAACTTTATAACCCAGTCCTCTGTTGACCATAACCATGGTTGTTTTAGATACGAGAAAACCATTGTCATGCTGACCAAGAGCTAGTTAGCAAACCTTGAGTCCTCTGATAAACAAATTTGATTAATATTCATTTGAATTACTTCATCATATTTATTCAATTTTAAATCACTTAATTGGTTTTTGAATCCAAATGAGTTTTATCTGAGGTATTAAGTAATTGGAAATAATAAGAATGGATATATGTATATCATATATATTCATTAAAAATATGTATCATGATCCATGCCAAGAGGGAATGACACATATCAATAGACTAAAAACTCTGTTCACTTCATGAGCTATATGTAAAACTAGGAACTCATTAAAAAACAATAAAAAAAGTTAGCAGGTTATTGTTCCATACGTGTGATTGCGTTGTGCATTCATTTTAGTGCCTAGTGTGTGAATGTTGAAGAACATTAAATTTGACTGCTCAACTTATAGCTAGTGATACCATTGGTCATGTTCTTGATTGCTGAAAGATGAGAGCATATTTTCTTCTTACTCATGTACTTGTTTATGGTTTAATTGTCTACTTTATTTCAGAGAGATGACATGGAAGTGCTTGATGAACCCCTATTGCACAATTCCTGCGGGTTACTGGCATTCATAGGCCCTACAGGGAGGAGCTACTCTCCAAAGTGGTATGTTAGTGGAACACTTTAAATTTGTCTTCAGATTATTTTTCATGCATTTATCAACTATATCCCATTGGATTTGTCAGATTTGGCTTCATTGAGAAGGTTGAATACCATAAGAGATATAAAAACTAGCATAAACATGAAATGAAGAAAGAACTAATTAATTTGAGGCTGGTGTAAGTCAGGAAGTTACGCTACATTGGCCTAATTTTCTGAATTCAAATTGCTATCATTTTACATGTCATATGACCAACCAATTAAAACAATGAAACAAAACTTTTAATGTTTAAGGTTGAGCAATTCTTTTGCAAAAAGTCAAATACAGGACAAGTTGAGGTCTAGAGAGGAGTTTTTTTCCTTGATAATTCTATCATCTCAACTTTAGGCTGGACCATGTGATTTCCTAATTAGAATATCATGTTCCATGACTCTTCCCTTTATTCCTGTTGATTGCATTCTATTATTTCAGTGAGATTTGATTATTTTTGCATATTAATTTCTTACATTTAGATCATCTTTTATTGTTTCCTATTTTTTAAAATTTCCATTTATTTTAATAATATGTTTTATTCTGTTGCTCCTCTTCCCTTGCATATGGCCTGATACCTAACTTATTAAGGACTAACATGTTTTGTTATCATGATTTATAATCTTAGGATAATGTCTTCTTATCTATAACTTCTTGTTCCTAACTGATGCATTTTATCTATAACTGCCAGATTGATGTTTGCATGCATGGGTGCACATTGAAAATATCATACTTGTATAAAGAGATGGTTGTAGTGATGTTGAAGATTGTGTACTGGCATTTTCTTTGTCTAACTGTCATGTCGGTACAAGGTTGAGGTAAATATCTAAATTGCTCAACTTTTTCTGCACATAATTAAATACAAGATTGTGTACTAGCATTTTCTTTATCTAATTGTCATGTTGCTATAGAGGTACAACAAAGTGCAAATTTCATTTGAAATTGGGTAGCAATATGGGAAACAATTGATATGGAATCCAATTTGGAGCAAACTAAAAGGCAGATGGCAAAATGTGTAAAGGTAAGTATTTACCAGTAGTTTGTTTATTATCATGATCGATTGTGATATATTCTGTATGGGAATATATTAGATTTTGATGAATTACATGGATATGGTTGTATGCATGCATTCATTCATATTATAATAATATAACCTAAGTTGTAAAAGAAATTTATGTCTAGATACTATGGCGCATGGTTTTAAACACGTCGGGGTAGTCGGTTGTTGTCATGTTAAAAAAGTATACATGGAAAACAAGAAATATTATGGCAAGTGATATGCATTAGGTTTAAAGGAGTCGGCTAAGAAAATAAATGCAGGTTTATTGAATATTTATACTTATTTCTACTCTTTTTAATATCGAGAAGATCTTCTCTTTTTAATCTTTTCTGCTTAATGTATTTATTATAATGTATTGTAACAAATTTTTGTGTGTTTTAGGCTATGAAAGCCATACAGTTTCACTAGTATTTTTTTTATTTTTATTTTTTTAATTTTGTAACAGACTATGTGCGATGAATTTTAGACACCGCAAAATAAGAAGTTTCGTCGCAAATACTTATTTATGACAATTGACATATGTTGCAAATAAGCTTTAGCATTGAAAATTTTTTGATGGAAAATGCTATAGATATTTGAGACGATTCCGTGATCGATGGAAATGTATAATTGCATCGAATAATGTTCGTCGCAAAACATCTTTATGGTTCCCATTAACTTTTAGCGTCAAAACATATTCGTTGGAATTGGCTTATTTGCGGCGATTTTTATAGTATTTACGACGAAAAGTTACCGCCGCAAAAACTTCTCAGATTTCCTATGGCTAAGAAATACACATTTGTGGCGGATTTTTTTAACTATTTGCAACTAACTTAATCGCTGGAAATAATAAAATATTTGCGATGACTTTTAGTTATCGTTGAAATTGATCAAAAGTGAAAGCTTAATTTTGTCAAAAATGTAGCGATTATTGACGGTATTTGCGATGATCAAATACACGCTGTAAAAAAGTACAAGTTTTGTATAAGATCTTACCATTTAACTACACCTAGCATAGGTAAAGTACGAAAACCAGGCCAAATTATTTGAGGATTTGATCAAGGCCGTCGATCAAAACCAAGATCACCCGATATCATTTTAAGGCCAGAATATAGGCATAGGTAAATACAAGTTTTGGGTACAAACGATTAATGATTGATTACATTTTAAGGAATCAATTATATATATACATAGCTATATAGCTAGCTGGGCCAAATTATACTGATCTTTTTTTAGCATAAATTTGATTAGCATTTAGGAAACTAGATCATTTTGAAATTAAATTTATGAAAGGAACATATCATTAATATTGATCAATAAAAATATCAATAGGCCAGGTCTCCAGTACTATGATATATATATATATATATATATATATATATATATATATGTTTTTGGACCCATTGAAGGTAGGTCAAGCTAGTTAGCGATCATGTCGGTCGCCATTTAACTTCGAAACTTAGATTAAGCAATAATTAATTACAATGCTTCGTATAGAACCAAAAGCTAGGGTTCCTAATTCTCGATCGGCTTATAGTCTCTTGAATTTGTATTGCCATTGTCATCCAACTTATTATGTGTACTTTTTATCTCATCTGCTGTTTTATGTTTAAAAACAATCGCATGATCTCATCTGCCAATTAATGTTGGATCGATACTTTGAATCTAAACAAAGATACAAACCGACACGTCCATATATATTAAAAATATGATCTATTTATTAATTATAAATCTTGCTTTCAGTGTGAATTAGCTAGTCATTTATGGCCTACCATATAATTTACTATATTTTTGCAACTATCACTGTTGATGATCAAGGATATTTAATTATGCATGCGTACGTAGATCGAATGAGAACCACTACTAGTATGTATTCTTTTGTTAATGTTGAATCAGTTGAATAAAAAAAACCGATATTTTGTAATTTACACTTTTAATAAAGTGTATTGGCAGGGATATTTCTTGCCCGGCCCATCCTAATTGGGTCTGGGCCCAAGACAGGGTCTCGTTTCAGCTCCAGTCTCACTCTTTTGAGGCCCCAGAGTTGCCAAAGGGGTTCAGCCCTCAAGATTGCATTAGAGGAAGAATGATGAATAGCACAGGAAACCAGACACGGGATAGATGGGACATGCTGACTCTGACATCCTCTGTTACACCTAGCATTAAGTGACGTATGTCAACAGATGAATGGAAGACGCGGATAACCCTCCGTTCTCTGATGGAGGGGACCAGAAGTGACTGTGCCGTTCACCCACCACCAGGACTCGCCCTGGAAAAAAAGCGTTGTCCCAGGATCCATGTTGCATTGAAAGCTTTGCCTCAGAAAACCACGTCGCATTAAATACTCAGACTAAGATAGATGCAAGCGGGACGACTTAACCTTGACACGGGGAACAAAATGTTCCCTCGAAACTTCGTATAAAAGTCATATCCCAAGTACAAAAAACTTTCTCTGAACTTAGGCATCTGAGGTTCCCCAGACCACCCTAGACCAGCCTGAGCTCACCCTCTTCTTTGTGATTGCAAGTGAAGATCCCGACCCGGGTTGCTAGCACCTTGTTCAAGTATACAAAACACGACGTTAATAAGTATAATTATGATTACTTTAAAAGAAAAAAATTAAAAAGATTAATTGGACTCTCTTGCAAACATCTTATTGGATTTATATATTTTGCCCATTACATTCTTGAATTTTAAGCAACTTGTAATTTAGTTTAGGGTGGCAATATGTGACAGAACTTGTGAACTCAACACAATTGCGAACAAAATACGAAATTAACATATTAGAATTTGATATAAATAAATTCTGGTCAAAACGGATTGCCTCGTTAAGACACGATTAATAAATGGGTTAATAACAGGTCAACCTACAATAAGTCGTTTAAATTTTATTTCAAAATGACAATTTTATTATTGTTGGGTTGAATATTGGTATTTCTCAATATGCTTATATTTTTATTATGTTGAGATTGAAATTTTGGATCTATGCTCATTTTGCTATGTTGAGTTTGTAATATTGGTTTGATTGTAGGTCAAGATCTTGAAAAATATTGATATTTTTTGTTAGTTGGCTACTAATAAATATAGATTTTAACTATTATGTGAAATTATGTTAATTAGGTCAAATGAGTTATGCGGGTTAATTCAATCCATTTACATGAAACAAGTTGAAATGAGTCTGCATGGCTTGCAGTTGACTCATTTCTAATTAATTATTAATGGGTCATAATGGATGACATGACACAATCCGTTATTTAAATTAGGGCTGTACAAGAAACCGGAGAACTGATTGGGATCGACCTAGATCAGTTGTCGGAGCTCAGAACCGGCTAAAACTGGCATAGAATTGGTCAGCTAGCGATTGAATTTGGCAAAACCCGATGTCCAGCGGTTTGGTCCCGGTTTGATCTTGGGTTGGACCGCTAAACCAACCGAACTGATAAAATGTTTTTCTTTTAAAAAAAATTTACATATATAAAACGACATCATTTCACTTAAGTAAGTGAAATGGCATCGTTTTAATACTCAGTGTTTGAAAAAAAATATAAAAGCCAAATGGCATCGTTTGCCTCTAAGGTTTAAAATTCCAGTACCCTTTCTTCCTCGTTTCTCATTCTTTTTCCTCATTTCTCATGCCGTCTCTCTCTCTCTCTCTCTCTCTCTCTCTCTTCACACACCTCACGATGTCTTCTCTCTCTCTCTCTCTCACACACACACACACACCGAGGCTTCACACGCAGTGGCAGGGTCACCTCTATCGCAACCAAAAACGCCGACGAACAGACAGTCGTTACGTCGAGACCGATATCGACGGCTTTCTCCCCCTTCACCATCCGATTTTGGTTGAGATTTACATCATTTTAAGGGATCGGTGCGGTTTCGGTCTAAAACCGAAATCGCACCGATGCCTTTAGTTTTTACCCCTAATCTAAATAGATTGTGTTAGGGTTTGAAGTTGATATGACCTATTTAGCTTAACGGGTCGTATTCTGGTTAATCCATATAATCGAATATCCATGACTTAAACACAAATAGAACCTGTGAACATGAATTACCATCCCTAATTTAGTCTCTCGTTCTAACAGTCAAAATTACCACTCGAGAACTCTGATATATATATACACACACACGAGATCGACATACGTTTTAGTTACTGTGATAACATCGACATCTTCAATGCTATTTCTATGGAAAGAAAAAAAAAGACAAAAAAAAAGAGAAAAAAAAAGCATATATGACAATTGGCTACAGACGATATTGCATTAGGTTCTTCTTGTACGTATGAAGTAGTAGTACTTTCTAATAATTTTCGATCTGTTTCAGGTTTCGGCGGGGCCAAGATATTAGGTTGTTCTTGCATTGCATGGAATATTTGAGATGGCATGGGCATTTTTCCTGTTTAATTGGCTTTGGGAAAAGGCCCAAAACAAATGAGTTTTGAAGGAATAACAAATTTGATTTGGGCGGAATTGAATTCCTTGAAGCAACTAGCACAAGTCTTGGTTGATTATTCATGCATCTGATCAAGGAGTCTAGTGAAATCTTGATAGGTTTGTCTCAATTTTTATCCAATTTTAAACCAAACTTTAATCTAAATCAATTAATTGCAATTCAATTATACTAAAATTTTCCCTTAGACGACTATGCTTATACATTATAATTTCACATTAACGTACTCTAAAATATTAACAATAAATCATTTAAGGCCACGTTTGGGTATAGAAACGGTTTCATCTCATTTCATCATTATAACTTTTTGAAATTTCTACACAAAATATAATAAACAATTCAACTTTTTCAAATTCAAAAACAATAATAATATTAAAAATTAATATTCTAACAATATTTTATTTAACTTTTAACTTTCATTTAAAACCATCTCATCTCGTCTCACTATCCAAACGGGGCCTAAATGAATCAATCCATAGCTTTGATACAAAATAAAAATTGAAATTGCAAATTAAATATTAAGGGATGATTATATTTTATCATCCAAGCTATCACTCTTTTTAGAGTGATATTCAAGCCATGATCAGAGTTATGATCATTTGATGCCTATCTAAAGTTACAATATTGAGATTCCACTAATATAATTAAAGAATAATGAATCTTTCGACTAAGAAAACCAAAGAAAAGCATAAAGCACGTACAATTTATGTCTATCTAACTTTTGAAAAAGAACTTCCACATAAATCAGAATAATTTCTTCTTTTTTTTTCTTATGGAGCCAGTAAAGTAGTGACACCTCATATTGATTCTCTATTTAGTATTTCAGTAGTTATAGATATTTATTTTGTTCTCAGTTATTTAATTTGTTATATATATATATATATATTAATTAGATGGAAAAACTTTCAAAGATGATGAGTTTGAGTTAAGAGGAGAAAAAAAATTATACAGTAAAGATAAAGAAATATGAAAATATGACCTTTTTTTTAATTTATATAAAAACATATTAATTTGGAAAATGATAGACATATAATGATTTTCACATTTAGTTTTACAACCATATTTTTAGTGAAAAGTACTTTTATAAGATCAGTACAAAAATATCATCATTTTATAAAATCACCCTTATTTAAAACAAAATTATAGAAGATAGAATAAAAAAAGTTTTGGTTCACAGAATAAATTTAAAAAACTGATGCACATAGCTTTTTATGAACGTATCACTTTCTAAAGAATGAATTGCAGGTAAGTTTCGGTTGAAACACCTCCTGATCTGTTTTCCCTTTCCCAAGGACAATCTATGCCGTGTTTAAAGTTTACCTTTTTTTTTTTATTAACCTTTCTCCAAAGTCAAACGCTCAATTACCATGAAAATCAACCCCACAAAACCACTCCAAAACTCCACGAGGGAGATCACGGGTCACCCTTTTTTGACCTTTTGGAATGAACACAGCAACATCAGCACGCTTTTGCCACCCTCTTCATTCTTTGACACTCCAGAAGATTGTTCTTTTCTTCTGCTCGTATTTTAATGGCTTTCGGTTTGTCTCGACTATGGACAAGGTTTCAACAAAATATTAACATGATGGGAATTTGGAAAGGCAAACCACGAGCTTGTTTACAAGGTTGAACTTGGTATCAATTTAGTGATAAGTAAGGAATTGCCAAGATTCTCGCAAGTGCAGTTTTGAGGGGTTTTTTTTTAATAATCTCGCTTTTTTTTATTTGGAGGGCTTTTTGTTGCAGATGGATAAAGCTTTTGGGGGGCCTGCATTCTTCATGGAACTTGGTTTTAGCAAATGGGTATGTGCATTTCTACTGTCTTGTTGGCTCATCTTCTCTGGAGCATACTCGGGTAAGCTTTATTACCTCCAATTCGGTGGACTTTCATTAATAGCTATCGATATTAACCCAATTGCGAATGGTTTTCTTATGTTGTATTCTTGGTCCCCAAGTGGAGGGATTACGTGGGAATTCTAAAGTGAGAGGAGTGAACTTGGGAGGGTGGCTGGTCGTGGAAGGCTGGATTAAACCTTCACTTTTTGATGGCATTCCCAACGGAGACATGCTTGTGAGCTTCTTCTCCAAACTCTGTTGTCTTTATTATTCTTGGATGTAACCTTGGTTCTGCATAATTGATTTGGCTGACCCATTATTGGCAACTGGAACGTAGGACGGAACAGAAGTACAATTTAAGTCAGTGACATTGCAGAAGTATGTGTGTGCAGAGAATGGCGGAGGCTCGAATGTTACAGTCAGCAGAGATGTTGCATCTTCATGGGAAACTTTTAAGGTGAGGTGCCTGACCAAAATGTTCTCCGGTATAATTTTCTATTGGCAGTGGTATATTGGTCTATGAATTGGTCTTTTGGTCTTGCGTGCTAGCAGTGTTTTTTCCCTACAGTAATTCCTTTAAATCTGCAATGCCGATTATGGAAAAGTGCCCTTTGTTGAGTTCCTTGCGTTCAATCTAATGCATGGCTTTGGTGTCAAACTGCAATATATTGTGAACTTGCTCAAAGCACAAGCTGTAGTCAAGAGATTGTAGATTGATTGAGTTTTGAATTCAGTTTTACTCAAGTGGCAATGTTTTCTTGTTCAGCTTCATCGTTCTTAAACTAATTCTTATATTCCTTGATCTTTGCTCGGAGGCTAAGAAGTAATATTTATCTTTTATACAAATTGATGAACATGACAGTCCTCATATGATTTTATAACAGCGTATCGTATCCTTATGACTTAGTTTGTGGATTTCGAAATAAAGGAAGTGCTCCTGATCTACAAAAAAACTCATCCCACTCCTTTATTTTCTTACAGCTATGGAGAGTTTCGGAATCAAAATTTCAGTTGCGCACCTCCAAAGGTCAATTTATATCATGTGATAGAGAAGGGTGCTCTGTCTCTGCAACTGCAGAATACCCTTCCACATCAGAAACATTTTTCATTGAAAGGAAGAATACTAGAGTTCACATAAAACTAGAGAGTGGGGCGTATCTACAGGTATAGCTTTTCAACCTCATATGTGCTTAGAAAAGAATCAAAATTACCAATATTGTTTGCATTGCATTTATATCAAGTATAGATAGTCAGGCATGCTTGGTAGTGTGTGGTGTCAATGTTTCATTACTAATCAGAGAATAGAGTTAAACATTTTCAAAAATATTTCTGCCTGTGTGAATCAGCTTCCAAAATCTTACATCTTGGGTCCTACAATCATTTGGATTTCAGAATGACTTAACAATTGATTGGGAAGTTCTATATAATTGAGAAACCATTGATATCGGTAAGATCCAGCAGCATTTCTTTATAATTAACATAATTTTAAATCAGGGAAAACGTGATTCAGTAAGAATCATTTGAATAATAGGCTTTTCCCAGCTTGCAGCCATCAGATACTTTTGCAACCACTTTATGTGCACAGACTGTGCCAAAACTAAATCTGTCAAGGATGGACCAAGGTGGCATTTGATACTATGTCATTATTTTTCAGTTGTCTATTCTTAGGATGTCAAAGTTGTTAATTATAAAAACATGATAGCATATTCTTTTAGGCTACAACGGGAAATCAGCTCTCAGGGGACTATCCTGGAATGCCGGGATGGGATGATAATGCAGGCACATTTGAGATGACAATTGTAGCAAATAACTTGCATGGAGATTACCAGCTTGCAAATGGATATGGACACGATAAGGCCAAGGAGGTTCTTAAGGTAACTCCATATCTACTGTAGCACAAACTTCTCTTCTTTTATTAAAATCTTTTTATCCAGTATAATAGGCAGGGTGGCACCATCTGTATTTGTTTATCGGCATATTCTCATACACATAGCTAGCTATCTGTAAAGATTCAAGGAGAAGCTAGCACTTGAAACTTTTTTTTTAATGTATAATCTATTCTACTCTTTATATGACTAATTCAATGAGAACTAGTGATTGCATGGGGATAAGGTCAATCAAAACATCTTACATATCCATAATAGTATTTGTTGATGCTGCACCAGCATTTTCGATTGCTAGGATAGCTGAAAGTATGAGTGCTAAGAAAGAGTTCTTTTGAGTACATATTTGGCAATCAATTGAATCAACTCCTAGTATAGTAACCATGTGTTATTTCCACATCTTTGTCTGAACTGA
This sequence comes from Juglans mandshurica, assembly GCA_022457165.1. Lineage (NCBI taxonomy): Eukaryota > Viridiplantae > Streptophyta > Magnoliopsida > Fagales > Juglandaceae > Juglans > Juglans mandshurica. Next base: position 46,916,170 of record CM039619.1, read on the forward strand.
TCTGGCATATGAGCTTGGTAATGTGATATAATTTTGGCATACTTCAGTGTTCTTGTTTAGTATGTTTGTGATGTTGTCTTCTTTGATAGATGCAAAAAAATAAAAAATAAAAATAAAAGTAAAAATAAAAATTTATATATGTCCATGAACCGTGTTAAGCTCCCTTGAGAAGGTGAGTTTCATTTTGGGTTGTTATAAAGACAATATTTTCTTGATGAGAGATGGTGGATTCCTCCTGTGTTTTTTTCTTCTTGTCTATTTAATTTATCGGCATTCTGAACCTGCAGAGACACAGAAATAGTTTTGTCACCGTTGAAGATTTCAATTTTCTTCATAGAAATGGAATAAATACTGTGAGGATCCCAGTTGGCTGGTGGATTGCTTCTGATCCTGATCCTCCTGCTCCATTTATTGGAGGAACTCTTGTGGCTCTGGATGATGCATTCTCATGGGCACAGTAGGTCTTGCTTTCACCTTACTCTGTTCCAGTTATTGAAACATAGCATTTCGTTCTCACATTGACCTGAAATATTTGGTTCAGAGCCTATGACATAAAGTGCATAATCGACCTCCATGCTGCTCCTGGCTCCCAAAACGGGATGGAACATAGTGCTAGTCAAGATGGTTTTATAGGCTGGCCTACTTCTCCGGATTACATCTCAAAAACATTGGATGTTATTGATTTTCTAGCCTCCAGGTACATTCTAGACAAGTTTTTGGATTGTCACATCCCATCCTGAAAAGACAGCTTATTGGCCTTCACCTGGATCTGTCTAAATTCAAAAGATACAGTTCTTGTTCAGAGTTATCCACTTGCTTGTTTATATGCATATCTGCCAAAAGGTTCAATGTTCTGATGGTTGGTGGGGTTAAGAACTTACCAAAATTTGCGTTATTGTCTAAGGATATTGGCCAAGTTCTTTCAGGAATGAAATGGTCTTATAGGTAGGAAACATATAATATATGAGGATTGGATAGATAATGGAGTTGAAACGATTCAACTTAGCTTAAAAGAGGTCGAACTGGAGTCATTCTATGGTAATATTAATTTATATGATGTGAATGGTGCTAAAAAATGCCACTTGAAGAACTTTTATCTGTTTCGGTTTGTTATTTTTATGACACCTGAATCATTATTTCAGGCCCTTCTGAAATGTAGCTCTATACAAGTTGACTGCTTTCATTTGCAGGTATGCAACGCATCCTGCATTGCTGGGAATTGAACTCTTAAATGAACCATCTGCACCCACAGTTCCCTTGGATACTTTAGTTTCATTTTATATGCGAGGCTACCAAATTGTTCGAAAATACTCACCAACAGCTTATGTAATAATTTGCCAAAGAATTGGCAATGCAGATCCCTTGGAACTTTATCAAGCTAACATAGGCACTCACAATGTAGTGGTGGATTTGCATTTCTACAATCTTTTTGACACTTTCTTTCTTAATATGAGCTCGGCGGATAATATACAATTCATATACAAGAGCAGGGAAGCTCAATTACAGGCTCTTAACAGCTCCAATGGCCCTCTTGTTTTTATTGGTATGTCAAAATATTGAAAATACTTTGCTTCTTTGAGGTCTTATCCTTCAAATTTTCTATTCAGATCAGTTTCAAAGTGATATTTTTTGCTCCCTTGTCTTTCTTAATATTCTGAATTGGAAACCTCAGTTCATTTGAGACATTATATAGTTGGAGACTTGGTTTGGGTTCCCAGCAGTAAGAATAATTATTTTGAAAGTGGATTGATCTCAGGGGAATGGGTGAATGAGTGGAATGTGACAACTGGATCTCAGACAGATTACCAAAAGTTTGGAAAGGCACAATTAGAGGTATATAATGCTGCTTCATTTGGATGGGCTTATTGGACACTTAAAAATGACAGACAACACTGGGATTTTGAATGGAACATAAAGAACAATTATCTCCAACTAGGTAAATGCTACATAGACCCATCTGGCTTCTGTTTTGAATGATGCACACGATGTTGGGTGCTGAATCTATGAAGTGTACATATTGTTGCAGGCGATTCACCCAACAAGCAAAGTCTGATCAATAGTTTAATGTTGCTTGGTATTACATGTGCCTGTTTCTATCTGCATCATTTTCTGTGAAGAAATGTCACATCTGAGTTGCATCATTCCTCATAATTGAAGATCAGGAAGGATCTCTACTATGCGGGTTTTCTTTGTTTTTGGCTTCCCAACCATCAAATTCATTTTGTTATGCTAAATTGCAAAGTGCAGTAACAATGTGGTTCTTGTAGAGTATATGAAGAAATTGTTGATGATGCTGTAAAATCTTCGAGGCTACGCTTGTTACACCCAAGAATCTGCAAAGGAAATTCTTCCCGGTTTCTCCTTTCCTAGCCAGATTTTTGTGTTAATGCAGTTTCTTCTTGTGAATTCAGTGATCTGTTATCTAAAGCCATCTTTTAAAGAACAAAATGTGAAGTCTTTTAACCACCTGGGGCCAACTGAAAAGTATCTAAGAAAAAGAACAAAAAATCAAACAAATGACAATGGCTGTTAAACATATGATAAATAATGGTCATGTAAAGAATTAATGGATGAAGTCCAACCGTCGAACATATGAACTTCCTCTGTCCTGATCAGTGGAAAATTAGAGTCTGCACAAAAATCCCTTCGACAAACCAAGTTGAACTGTTATAATATAATATAAATCATTAAATTTAGTATTTCTTCTTTTTAAGTTTAAACTTCTGATACTACTTTAAAAACGCTTCTCTAGCTTAAGCTATATTAAACCACTTGAAAGTCTAAGGTTAAACTAACGGGAAGAAATAAATTTTGTTATTTTACCATGAGCGAAAGAACACTTACTACATTGGCAATAACTGATATTTTTATGGACTTCATATTATTCCCAAGAAAAAAATCTATTAATTATCTTTTTTCTCATCATCCCAAATGTAAGTAGGGCCTTGCTCAACTCAGGCAACAAGGACGTTGAGGTCTTTCTCAAGTAAGATAATGTCAACAAAAGTCTTTTGTAATTGATACACCTACATTGGCAGCGTCTAATGTGAGGTGAGTCATTTACACCATGCATCACTAAAAAATCCAATGCTACAAAATGTGTTTTGTATATTTCACTGAATCAATCAATATTATAGATAATGCCTTTTATAGGCGCATGCTAACAACCTTGTATAGAGTATAGAATATTCTAGACTGGAAAAAGGTAAAGTTTGTTACAAAAGGTATAGCAGGGATGTGCATGGACGTGTTGCTTTCTCTCGGTTATGTGACTGCATTGCAGTGCTAATTCTATGATGATTTTGAGTTGGTATTTGGTTCAATGGTTGTTTTAGCCTTGACATCCCCCCTCAAGTCAAGCTGCAGATTCTGTAGACAAAGACTTGGATGCATTTGCTGGAAGCGTGTTGCTATTAAGGGTTTAGTAAGTATGTCAGCAAGTTGATCTTTTTAAAAAATAAAAGCCACATTCAACGATTTATTGAGGACTCGATCTCTAACAAAGTGGAAGTCGATCTCGACATGCTTTGTTCGTGCATGAAACACTAAGTTAGAGGAAAGGTTAGTGGCACCTAAATTATCACAGTAGAGTAAAGGGGCACTGGTAAGTGGTAAACTGAGGTCTTGACAGAGGTGTTGTAGCCAGATAACTTATGCAGTAGTGTTTGCAATTGCTTTAAACTTTGCCTCAGTTGAAGATCTGGCAACGGTAGGCTATTTCTTTGAAGACCAGGAGATCAGATTGTTGCCAAGGAAGATACAAAACCCATTGGTGGAGCGTCTGTCGTTGGGGCACCTAGCCCAATTCGCACCGGAAAAAGCTGTGATATTGAAAGAGGACGAAGGGAAAAGCTGAAGACCAAGAGTAGCCAAAGACCAAGAGTAGCCGTGTGTTTAAGATATCTTAGTATACGCTTAACGGCTATCCAGTGAGGTATGCAAGGGGCATGCATAAATTGGCATACCTTGCTGATGGCGAAAGCAAGATTGGGCCGTGTGAAGGATAAGTACTGAAGTGAGCCAACGGTTCTTCGATATAATGTTGGGTCCTCAAAAAGATTGCCAGTGAATGCACTTAGTTTATCAGAGTTGGCCATGGGCGATTTCACAGGCTTTGCTAAGTGCATGTTTGTCTTGTGGAGCAAATTAGTGATATACTTCTGCTGTGTGAGAAGTAATCCTTTTGAGTTAAAGGTTGCTTCAATGCCCAGAAAAAAAATTAAGCTGCCGAGGTTAGTTATTGGAAATTCATTTTTGTAGTGCAACAACTAGATTAGAGATGCACTGAATGGATGATCCTATGATTAAGAGATCATCGACGTAGACCAAGACAAAAGTAGTAGAGGAGGTAGTCATACGTAAGAACAGAGAAGGAACTGCTGCAGAAATTGTAAAACCAAGATCCACAAGTCGGCAACTCAACCGATAATACCAAGCTCGTGGAGATTGACGAAGGCCATAAATGTCTTTGTTTAACCTGCATACATGAGAAGGAAATTGTGGATTAGAAAATCCTGGTGGCTGAGACATGAACACGATTGAAGGGACCATGCAAAAACGCATTTTGCACGTCGTATTGCCGAATGGGCCAGTGTTTGGAGACTACCAAAGCAAGAACCATGCGAACTATCGTGGCCTTTACTACTGGACTAAATGTTTCTTCAAAGTCTATGCCAGATTGTTGTAGAAACTCTTTAGCAATAAGACGAGCTTTTCTTCTTTCAATTGAGCCATCAGCAAACATTTTGGTTCAAAATACCCATTTGTAGGTCACGGTGTTGGTAGCTTGAGATGCAGGAACTAGAGACCAAATTTAATTGGCAAGAAGGGTGTTGAATTCTTTAGTCATTGCTTCACGCCACTCCAGATATTTCTGAGTAACTGTGTAACGTGAAGGTGTTTCAGGAATAGAGTCAAGTGCAATAGCATGAACACGAGGGAGAGGCCATTTTACAGTGCCATCTGTGAATTGTCGAGGTCGGGATGTGTTGGTCTGTGATCTAGTTACCATGGAGTGTGCATGCTGCTGAGGATTAGTCGAAGAAAGACTCTGTGATGTTGGTGATGGAGGTAGGGAGGGAGAAGGTGATGAGGAAGGAGATAGTGGGGGGCCTAGAATAGAAGTTGAGGAAGGGGATGATGAGAGGTTCATAGGAAAAATAGGTAAGGCCACACAAGTGGGTTTGATATATAGGAAAATGGGAATTTACTTTCATTGTTTGACATCCTTTGAGATGTACATAAGACCCAGGGGAATGTTGTAGCGAAGAAAGCCTTTGTGGCTAGGACTTTGTTCAAGAAAAATGCAGGGAACTAATCTATATGCAAACTTATTTGAATTGTATGGAGAGGTTAATGGCCAGCACTCAGCACCAAAGACATATAAATTAGTGTAATCAGTGTGTTTGTTATGTAAAAGTAAGTGAGGAGACGAATATTTGAGGGAAAAATGAAGGTAAGAGGTTAATGAGATACACGGCATGAATAAAAGCATAAGTCCAAAATGTTAAGGGAATTGATGCATGAGCTACAAGTGCCAACCTGGTATCAACTATATGGTGATGCTTTCTCTCAACAATACTGTTTTGAGTGTGTGTGTGTGTGTGGATATCTAACATGATGCTTTATTCCACATGATGCTTAATAATCTGAAAATGGTCTAAACTCACCCCCTGAATCGGATTGTAGTTGTTTGATTTTGGTATCGAATTGAAGTTCAATTTGAGCTTTAAATTTAACGAATATATCAAATGCTTGGGACTTATTCTTAAGAGGAAATAACCAAGTATATCGAGAAAATTCATCAACAAAGCTAATATAATATTTGAATCCATCATGAGATACATTTGGTGAGGGACCCCATAAGTCTGAGAAAATAAGATGAAATGGTGCAGCAGACCGGTTTACCCGTGAGTGAGCTGGGACTCTATGGGATTTTGCCATTGCACATGCATCACAAAATAAAGGTAACATAGAAGGGTCATATTGTAGATTGCGCTGATTAAGTATTGATTGAACTAGCTTGATAGATGGGTGGTTAAGTCGAGAGTGCCAAAGAGGAACGGAAAGAGAGCTGGTCTGAGCTGATGGAGGTGCGGACGGAGAGAATGAGTAGAGTCCGTTATTTTTTATCCCTTGAAGGAGGATTGTTCCTGACTTGTAGTCCTTGATGAAAAATAATCAGAGAAAAATTCAAATGAGATGTTGTTATCAACACAAAATTGTCGAACTAGAGTCAAATTTTTCTGGAAAAAGGGGACATAAAGAATTTTGTTGAGAGTAAAAGTAGAGTGAGGTAAAAGGAGGGAGGCATAACTAGTGTGGGATATAGGTATGGTTGATCCATCACCAACTCGGAGCTATTCATCGCCATGATACACAAAAGCATGCAAATTCAAGTTGGCTAAATCACTTGTGATGTGATTGGTAGTTGCAATATCCGAGTACTAGTTTGTATCAGATGAATAATTGAATGAGAAATTTGCTGAAGTTGGTGGTGAGGTTGTGTAACGCCCCAATGGAAGACCCAAACCACATGGCCTATACTCCAAAAGGACTAGTCAATGATACAATTGGAGCCCCACTAGAACCTTATAAAGAGCAAGAACTTCTCATTCCCAAGCAATGTGGGATCCCATACACCACCTACCCTTATCCATATCATATGGGGTATTACAATCTACCCCCCTTAAATTCCCGACGTCCTCGTCGGGCCTGTCCATTGTAAGTGGTACGACTCAAGTCCCACATTTCTGGTTGGGATAGTCTCTGATACCATTTGTAACGCCCCAGTCCCGGATGGGTCCGAGAGTTACCTCTTAACACTTAAAATCATATCTCATTGTACAAATGTAAACTCCAATTCCTCATTTACTCATATACCTCATTGTTTTAAACCATCTACTCCAAAATAAATAACTAAGGTTACGAAGAAATCTCAAAATAAAAAGTCAACTTCCCAAAGTACTGAGTCAACAGAACGAAACTATTCCATAAAATTCTCCAATATCAAATACCCTCTTTGTATATATAATAGACTATGCCCACAAGCCTTACCCATGCTTCCTATTCTTGAACCTCCGCTGAAGTATCCAAAATATCTGAAAAATATTATGGATATAAGGGGTGAGTTATCAACAACTCAGTAAGCAGAAATCATATGCTAGCATGCAAACATGAGCATTTACAAAGTAGCGCATGCAGAACAAAATATTTTCCGGAGTTAAACATGCAGAACCAAACATATTTTCAGAAGTAACAGAGCGATGATTTTAAGACAAGTAAAACCCATAGTACTTTGGCATAACATAAACTGAGTATCATCATCAAATCAAAACAGAGCATCAACAGAGCAGAGACCATGTTTCACCCCCGTGGTAGGGTTGTGCTAACCCCGGTGGCCAAACCAGGCAGAGACAGAGGTGAAATCTTTCCTTTATTCTTCTCGAAGCCCCGAGTGTGCACACAGGAAAAGACCACAATAAAACCACTTTATTTCCAAAGTGGGTGCACTCAGAGACAGAGAAGTTGGTACCAACCCAAACAGAGCAGAGCATAACAGAGCAGAGCAAAGCAGAGACAGAGTCAGATACGAAAACCAGTACACCATGCCAAATGTTTCAGATGTTATATCAAATAATACAGAGTACCAAAACAGAATCAGAACAGTTTACACACGCTGAATACAAAAGTCAGAACAAATAAATGCATAACTTTTCATATTCTCAATATTGCTCTTTTTCAGATTTCAGAAACCACATGACAGAATTTAGCTCATGTCTACACAATGCATGTCAGAATATATTTTCCTTTTCCACACAGATTTCATGAATAATGCAGATAAGAGACCGAGGTTGATCTTTGTTTTCACAAGTTCCCAACACAACACCAATTATGCAAGTTTTCATAAAATCAACCTCAATCTTATTAACTTGTATAAAACCCAGCATAGGAACCCCGCTTACCTGGACTTCTTAGCCCTTTCAGAATTTTCCTCAAATATGTCGAACAATTAACAATCGTCACCTATAAAATAATCAAGTAATTCCTGTAAATTTCCAATCAACCACTTATTTCGATATTTAAACCTAAAAATACTAAAAGAACCTATTTTAAATCCACAAAACCTAAAATTCCCATAATTCCTAAAATATCATCCTTTCTAAAACCATCAATATTTACTTAATCCCCCTCACTATTATACTCTAAGTCATTTCTAAATTGCATAATAATATTTTGCACATACTATGTACTTCTTAAAAATTTATACATTATCACTAATAAAATCTCAAATCTTTCTCTATTCCTTTATAAAAATAATGTATTTTAAAACAAAACCTACTAATATATATATGCCGAATCATGCTAAACTATAATTAGTCTGATATAAGGGTATTATAGGGATTAAACAAAACACAAAAGGGACCCCTTTCGGAAACAGAAAGGTTCATAAATCATAGATTAATTTCGTATGGAGCCATACTCACCGAGCGATGGAGGGCACAAAGGCGGCGAGCTGGGCGGTTGCTTACGGTGGTGGGGACAGCGGCAGCACACTGGTTAGAGAGAGAGAGACCAGCTAGAGAGAGAGAGAGAGAGAAACCTTACGTAGAAAAGAGAGAGAGAATGAAGCTCACCGTGAGCCTGAGGTGGCACGCGGCAGACCAAAAGGGCTAGGCGGAGGTCGACAGAGGTGAGCTCGATGGCTGGGCAGTGGGCACGATGGTTTCCGAAGTGAAAGATGGCAGTTCGCAGTGGCTCACGGTAGAATAACTCCGAGAGAGAGAGAGAGAGAGAGTTGTACGCATCATGCGGCGTGCATGGGGCTTCGGACAGTGGCGCTGGACATCACTGGGCGGTGGAGGCTTAATCTCCGGCGTTATCTGTTGCCGTTGACTGTGACGTCGCTGCCCAACTGAGGCTAGACATGGCTCTCGGTTTGGACGAGGATGCTCTGTCTCCATGGCTTCAAAACAGAGCAACATCAGTTTCCGCTTCCCATGGAAGTCGGTGATGGTGGCAACTGTTTGGGCTATCTCCGAGGGTGGAGAGGAAGGCTACGGTTGCTTCAGGTGCTGCGTCAAGGGTCTTCGTGGGGCTGGGTTGCGTAGGTAGTTTGGGGTGGCCGAGGTTCTGTTTCAGGGAGCAAAAACAGGAGAATATCGTGGTTTGCAACAGAGGCTACGGGAGGCGTTGGGCGGCGGCTTATGGTTTCACAAGGGGCTGGGCCAAGGCCAGAGGCTTCCGTCGTGCAGGGGAAACTCACACGGGGGTGGTTTCCATTCGGTTGAGCGCAAACGGGCGTGGGCTTTTGTGATGGTGAGGTCGTGTAACTGGGCTGCAAACGAGGTCTACCGCCGTGCGTGTGGAGGTGTAGCGACAGCGACGGTACTGCATGGAGGTTGTGGAGGGTGGCGGCTTGTGGTGGATGATGCTTTGTGGATGGAGCCGCTTCTGTGCGTGCGTGGGGTGGAGATTGCCGTGGGAGTTTGAGCGGCAGTTATAGGCTTGGTAAACTAACATGCAGGTACATATAAATATATATATTGGCGATGGAAAAACCCTAGAGAAAAGAGGGAGACGTGTGTGGGAGTGAAAGCTAAAAAAATAGAGTCGTGAGTATGTGCAAGTCGTGGACGAAAGGAACACTACGGTGAAAAAAAGAAACATAGACGAAAAGAAAGAAAGAAAAAAAAATAAACACGCGGGGAGAAAAATAAAATAAACAAAAATAAATAAATAACAAAATAAATAAATAATAAAAAAAAAGAGTTTGGTTGGATCCAGGTGTTACAGGTTGTGTAAGCCTGGTTGAAGCGATAGAGACAGGAAAGTGCAGAGTGGCCTTGGTGATTGCAGACATTACAAATCAGAGAATTGTTAGTGGAAGAGGAAAAATTATTTCCATTGTTACCTGAGAAGGAATCTCGACCACGTTGGGAGTTATAACGGCCACCACCACGACTACGATAATTATTGCGACCACCTCTAGGTCCTTGGCCATGTTGGGTAGGATGGTATTTTGCAATGAAGTTGGCTGAAATTTCATTGTGAAATAACTGGGTATCTGAGTGGTGAAGCATGCAAGCTTGCATGAGCTAAAACATGGCCATATAATTCTTCAGGTGATATTGGTTCAATACGGGTAGTGACTAAATTACAAGAGCATCATAATCACTGTCCAGTCCAGCAAGCAAGTATGGCAGAAACTCAGAAGGAGGAAGTGGGCGACTTGAAGCTGCCATGGTGTTAGCCAGAGTTTTTGCTCGGTGAAGGTAAGTGGAGATTGAATCTGAACCCTTCTTTAAGAAGGCCAGCTATAGTTGGGTTTGAACTATACGAGCTTGAGAACCAGAGGCAAAAGAGGACTCAAGGGAAAGCCATACAGCTTAGGCAGTCTTACAACCAACAACTTTGGCGATAAGTGGTTCTAGAAGGGAAGAAATGAAGGCAGACATTACCATTTGATCAGTTTGAAGCCAAGAATTATAGCTTGGATTTGGGGTGGAATCAGGGAGTTTGGGTTTAGAGGAGGGCAGGTGCCATCTACATATTTGTAGATATGCTACCCACGAAGATACGAAACTAATTGTACCTTCCATAATAGATAGTTTTTGGGTGTAAGCTTGACTGTAATGATGTGGGAAAGATTTGGATGAAGAAGAGCAGGGGAGGGAGAAGAAGAAGAATAAAATGGGGCAGCCATGGACGTTTGTCCTATACGAGCTCTGGTACCATGCTACAAAACGTGTTTTGTATATTTCACTGAATGAATCAATATTACAGACAATAACTTTTATAGGTGCATGCTAACAACCTTGTACAAAGTATAGAATATTTTAGACTGGAAAAAGGTAAAGTTTGTTACAAAAGGTACAACAATGATGTGCATGGACGTGCTGCTTTCTCTAGGTTACGTGACTGCATTGCAGTGCTGATTCTGTGATGATTTTGAGCTGGTATTTGGTGCAATGACTGTTTTACCCTTGACATCCAATAATAAGATTTAGTTAGTAACATTACTCTTCATCCTAAATCTTATCGTCCTTAATCATACAAATTTTAAATTATTTTTTCTATTAACCACTTAAATTATAACCTATTAAGTCAAACTTATTGATCGAGTTGCGACCCTCTGCAATGACTTTAGTACTACTTGGAAATCCTGAGTTGGGATAAGCCTAGCTAGTAATGCAGCTCTTTTGAGAGTTTTATGGAGAGTGAATCACCTGTTAATTATGCTTTGGCTTTCACTTCATGACTCTCAGCCAACTGCCATAAAGCTTGCTTTGCAGAGTCCTCGACTACTTGGGCGGGTCAAAGAATGTTACGAGGCCAAGGAACACCATCTCTGATTTAGAAGTCTCATCATTGGCAGTGTTTCCATTGATAAGAGGGAAAATGGAAATGCTCGATATTGTGAAGAAAATTCTAGAAACTTGTATTATTGCATTAGAAAAGTAAAATACAAGAATATAAATATATATATATATATATATTATATAGTACAATAGCTAATGTACATCTTAATTACGATACACATGACACATGTGATTAAAAATAATCTTTATACAATAGACTAGTAATAGCCTCCCTCAAGCTGGAACATGTAAGTTAAGGACACCCAGCTTGCTAAGAAGGGTATGAAATCAATCTGAACCTTGGTGAAAAAATCACCCAATTGATGTTCAAAGCAGAGCGACTACAATCCCAACTTGAATCATATATCTACCTAAATGACAATATATTTTTATATGTTTAGTTCTTTCATGAAAAATAGGGTTAGCAGCAATGTGAAGAGCTGCTTGACTATCACAATACAACACAAAAGGAGAGGAAAAAGAAACACCAAAATCAGCAAACAAAGAAATAAGCCATTTGATTTCACAGCAAGTACAACCATTGAATGATACTTAGCTTCAACAATGATTTGGAGACAGTTACTTGCTTCTTAGACTTCCATGATATTAAAGAATCTCCAATGAAAAGGCAGAATCCAGTAACAAATTTTTGTGAATTAGGACATGTGGCCCAATTTGAGTCACAAACTCCCCTCAGTTGTAGAGAAGATGAACTGGGAAAGAATAGTCCTTGACCTGTAGTAGTTTTAACATATTTGACCACTTTAATAGCATCATCATAGTGTGACTATCGAGGTTGATCCAAAAATTGACTCAAAGTATTAACAGAATAAGATAGCTTAGGTCGAGTAAGTGCCAAGTAAAGGAGATGACCAATTAACATTTTATAAGAAGTTGGATCATCAAGTAAAGGACCAGTAGAATTTGTTTTTGACAGTCATAAGTTCTGATCCATAGGACAAGTAGCAGATTTACTAGCTAAAAGACCAGAATCATAAACAATCTCAGGGGCATATTTTCTTTGAGAAAGATAAATGCCTTTTACAGACCTTGCCACTTCAAGACCCAAGAAATATCTTAAAACTCCAGATCTTTCAGCTTAAAATATAAATGAAGAAAAGGCTTAAGATCAGCAACAATTTGTAAGTTATTAGAGGCAATAACAATATCATTAACATAGACCAATAATGCCACAAAAGAATCACCAAAATTATTGGTAAACAAAGAGTAATCAGATTTAGACTCATTAAAACCATAGGCAATCAGAGTGGAAGAGAACTTAGAGAACCATTAGCGAGAGGCTTGCTTTAAGCCATATAAAGAGTTGAGCAGCTTGCAAACTCGAGAATCTCCAGGTTTAGAAAAACCAGGTGGCAATTTCATGTAAACTTCTTCATCTAAATGCCCATGAAGAAATGCATTGTTTACATCTAATTGATGTAATTCCCAGTTATAATTGGTAGCCAAAGCAAGAAAATAATGAACAATAGTAAGTTTTGCAACATGAGAAAAACTATATAAAAAAAAAAAGTCAATTCCCTCACGTTGAGTATAACCCGTTACAACTAATCAAGTCTTATATCTCTCTAAAGTGCCATCAGATTTCAAGTTACACTTGTAAACCCACTCCTCCTATTTCTCACCTCATGATCACTAGAGCAAGATCGAGAGTTGGTAACTCTCAACCAAAACACTTTCCAGACTACTAGCTATATTACTCCACAAAACATCCCATTAAAGATTTTCATTAGCTACCACCTAAACCAAATTCTCGGAATGGAAAGCAACCATGACTATTGAGTTTCAAACTCTTCAAGCAAACCAAACTTGGATTCTATACCCCCGTCCCATTAATCACAAGTGGGTGTTCAAAGTGAAGCAAAAAGTTGATGGGTCACTTGATAGATATAAGGCCCGCTTAATGGCCAAAGGCTATCAACAATGAGATGACATTGACTACAATGAGACTTTTAGTCCAGTGATAAAACCAACCACCATCCGAATTGTTCTTAGTCATGCAGTTCATTATGGTTAGCAATCAAGCAAATTAGATGTTTCAAATGCCTTCTTACATTGCACTTTGAAGGAGACTATTTTCATGGAGCAACCACCTGGCTTCAAACATCCAAATTCTCCAACCACGTTTGTAAGCTCCAAAAGTCCATCTATGGACTCAAACAAGCCCCACAAGTTTGGTTTAAAAAACTGTCCAAGTGTTGATTGCTCTCGGCTTCCTAGAATCACAACTTGACCATTCTCTTTTTATATGTCGTCAAGATAATATTCATCTTTACTTGCTTGTCTCATTGATGATATACTTGTCACAGGAACTCATTCTGAGTATATATCCTCCTTGATTAAAGTCCTACAACAAGAATTTGCCTTAAAAAGATATTTTGGTCACTTAGCATTCTTTCTAGGCATTCAAGCCACTCAAGATCATACTAGTCTTCACTTAACACAATCTAAATATATTTTGGATTTTCTACATCGAGCTCACATGATTGGTGCCAAACCATGTTCCACCCTAGTTTCATCTGGCACCAAATTATCTCAGCATGAAGGAGAACCTCTTACTAATGGCACTGAATATCGACAAATCATGGGGGCCTCCAATATTGCATTCTGACCAGACCTGACATTGCTTACTTAGGTCTCGTTTGTTTTTACAGATGAGATGAGTTGAGTTGAGATAAAAACTAAAAATTGAATAAAATATTATTAGAATATATTTTTTAATATTATTTTTATTTTGTGATTTGAAAAAGTTGAATTATTTATTTTATTTTATGTGAAAATTTAGCAAAGTTGTAATCATTAGATGAGATGAGATAGGATGAGAGGAAATGAAAAGTTTTGTGAAAGTGAACGAGACCTTAGTCGACCAACTATTTCAATTCCTTCATGCACCTACCAGCACTCATTAGTGCACTCACTAGTCCGCAGCTAAATGAGTATTAAGTTATCTCAAATATACCATCACCCATGAAATGCATCTCTCTCATGGTACACTCTCTTTTACTTCCTACTGTGATTCAAATTAGGGAGGCTCCATAGATGATAGATGATCAACCAATGGATTTGGTATTTATCTTGGCCGGCCTTGTCTTATCTCATGGAGTGCAAAACAAGTTGTTGTCTCTTGAAGCAGCACTAAAGCTTGCTGAAGCTTAATATAGGTCCCTTACCATAGCCACTGTCAAGCTCTTTTGGATTAGAATGCTCTTCAAAGACCTCAAAATCTCTCTCCCCACTGCGCCCATTATAGTCTGGTATGACAACTTGGGAGCTCTTACTTTGGCCTGTAACCCCATCTTCCATGCTCGAACCAAGCACATTGAAGTGAATTATCACTTCATCCGAGAAAGGTTCTCAACAACGATATTTGTCATAGATACATCTCCTCTTCACAGCAGTGTGCTAATATATTTATAAAAGGCCTCACTACTCCGAGGTTCTTATTCCTGCCTGGCAAGCTAATGCTCCGACCACTTGCCATCAGCTTGCAGGGGCTGCTAACCATAATTGTTCAAATGAGCCAAATATCACTACCCGCCATTCTTCTCATCATAAACCAGAAAATCAGCATAATATAAATCCAAGTGATTCACAATCAGATAGTACAAATATTGTTCAGCATGATTTTATTAATTCTTTCATCCCATATTTAGTTCATTAGTTGAGCTGTACAAATTCATTACATAACCTGTAATCTCTCATAGACCTCTGTATTTAAACACAAACATTATGTCAATGAAAGTGTGACCTTCTTCCTCATCTTATTTTTCTTTCAAGATCAAGTAGATCCAAATGCATACTTAATTGGTAGGAGTTTTATGCACGTGCACCTTGGCACCATCTAGTTAAAAGGGCTAAATGCAAAGAGTTGTAGTATCAAGTCCATCACCAAGCTAGGGAGAAGCATCCCCCTCCTACTCAAGTACTCACGATTGCAGAGGGGAGGTCTCTCCCCACACTCATGATTCATGAAGGGGTGGAGAGGAGAACTTCTAGCAAAATGCAAAAGTAGAATTTTTAATGCTTGACGCTGAATTAATTGGGTTGAAGCTAGGGGATTCCATTTCCAATTAATCCTCCAGCTCGAATCATGCGATCATAGGATCGATGGCAATGATCCTCTGCCATGATCTGTAGAGTCTCCCTTAATTAATATTCAATTTTCATGGGTTGTAAAGCGTCTCCCTCCAACCACTTAAAGGTGTCTACCTACCCCTCCCCTCAACTGAGTTTTAATTTTTTAAAGAAGGAAAAAAAAATAGGTTTTTTACACGTTGTATGTCAAATTAAAGCTGACGTGTGTCGTCGGACAATATATAATATTGTCAACGTGCAGATGGCCGGTGTTGTACGCGCGTTTCAAACGGTTAATTAGTAATGTGAGGGTACTGATAAGGGAACGAGTAATGTAATTATGATCAATCATACGTTAATATAACATGGAATAAAAAGTTTAATTTCAGACTTTATGGACCAAATAATATTAAACCATATATAGAGTTGAAAATAATAAAATATTTAATCCATAAAAGGGTCAAATTAGAGAGATCTAGTGCCATGCACTTGTAAAGGGTAAGATTCTTCTTTAGTTGACAAGTGCCGCAGAAATATATGGCGACGATATTTTTTAATATTTTGGCCTTGCATTAATATAGAATAAAATATACTAATATAAATAATAATTATAAATGATGGATATATACACGAGTATATAATTATATAATTAATGACCATTAATCAATTATACGCTACTTACGTACGTGCATCCTACAAAATCACGATACTCATGCATTGAGCCCATTTTTTTAGTGAAACGACACAAGGAATCAGAAACAGCTCATGCAACTACTTATAACCCATTTCTAAGGAAGCCCCACACAAAAATATGTTGATTGAAAATAAAACAACTAATATATATACAATTAATATATAAGCTAGCTAGCTAGCAAATTAAATTAGAATAATTCTTTTTATCAGTTATTATTCACTAGGCCGACACCTCACACTCTATTGAGAAAATCAGGTGTGGGGTGAATAGTGATTAATGTATAGTAAAAAAATTATAAAAAAAATAATAAAAAAGATGGTGTGTGGTATATGAGACTTATGAATAGAATTTTTCTTAATATAATGGAAGTAACATGGCATGCATGATGATCTAGACGTACGTGGAACGGTGTTGTTCCTCCACATGATGAGATCAGAGTACTAGATAGATATTGTAAATGTGCGCAGCTAGGTAGCTGTTTGTGCTACTCCAATTGCTAGTCTTCCTTCATATTTTGATCCGAAAAATACGCGTCTTGTCTACTAAAAGCAAGTACGTACGTGGATGACATGAATAAAATGAGACAGGATTAAATATTGGTATAAGCTGAATTGCGCCAGCTTGTCAAATTAATTATGTGGATGATCTAGTTGGTGGTTTGCAATGTTAATATACTGATTAATAGAAGTACTTTTGAATTAATTGTACACATGCAATTTTTCACTTTTTGATGAGATGCTCACACTACAAGAAAACTGTTTATTTGTAGCCAGTTAATTCTAGCGAAATGACTATTTACAGCTAAAATGAGTCTGTTTTGGTTATAAATAGTATTTTATTCACAATTAAATGGCCACAAAAACCAGTTTTTCTTGGATCATCTGTGTGTGTCATGTACATGTGTGTGTATTTTAGCCATAGCTTTTGTTTTCTCTTGGTTATAAATTGGATTCAAATTAAATAATTAATACCAACATGCATGGTTAATTGCTAGCTAGCTTAATTCATTTTAAGCGAATTAAAGGAAGATCTAGGAACAAAAAAAGCTTCTTATTAGGTGATAAATTCTATTCCAACTTCTGACAATTAATTGCTGCTTTCTAGTATTCGATGAACACCACTAGATAGTTAGCTAGCTACACCCATGAAATTAGTACAAAATCTTACACACCAACCAATTGGAGACAATCAATGCATGGATTCCTTTAAATGTTAACACAGCTTAAACGCGCGCATACAATTCTCAAACTACAAAAGCACTACAGAGTTCATGATTACAATCTGTGGGCAATATATAAAACTAAAGCTATGCTATCAATTAAGCACAACTCAAAAGTTGGTTGCAATTTGCAAACCATCTCGACATGACTTGGCCTTTTTTCTAAACTCCATAGACCTTACACATTGAGCAAATTAGGTCACGACCACCTTGAGCGAAAAAAGAAAATACTAATAAGCTCCTGACCAGTAGTACTAGTACTGCTCCCATCCTGATCAATCAAATGGAAGGACTCAGAATTAGCTGAACCACAAACTCTCTCAAAGTTTGCCCTAAGATACATTAACTCGTCTTCTCTTTGAAGCTCTTTCCCACTTATTACGCCAGCACCCACAACAACGTGATCTGCACTCATTACCCTAAGTGCCTCCATATCTGCCTTGGAAGGCTGGCGCTTAACAGCAAATCCAACTTTCCTCCCATTGCAATACATTTTCCACACTGGCATGGACAAAAGAGAGCAAGAATTACCAGCAGTACTGAATCCCTGCCTTGTGGAAGTACTCTCTAGTGCAATTCGAAGAATACCCCCTTGCATTTCTCTAGCTAGGGTTGTTGTGGGGACAGCCAATTGAAGGAGGAGAACTGGGTTGGTGGAGTTGTAACTGGTTTGAATACAAAGCCTAACTTTCCCATGGCGAAATCCAAATATGGTGCCAACGATGGTTGTGGAAGAAGAAGTACTAAAGGCGGGGTACTCATGTGAATTATAGCAGTTTTGGAGGTAGTTATTTTCTTCTTGTTGTTGTTGTTGGATATCTTGGTCTTCTATAAAGGTACTGCAGTTGCAGCTGGGTATAAGGAGTTCCATGAGAGAGCGAAGAAGCCTCCATGACCGGACTT
Organism: Juglans mandshurica; assembly: GCA_022457165.1. NCBI lineage: Eukaryota > Viridiplantae > Streptophyta > Magnoliopsida > Fagales > Juglandaceae > Juglans > Juglans mandshurica. The sequence goes on from CM039619.1 coordinate 46,934,438, forward strand.
GTTTCTGGCAGTCCACGGCGGTGACACCATTGGACGTTGGAAAGGCCATATGTGGATGTGGGCAAGGCTTCGATCTGTGGTACTTGCAGACATGTACAGGGCTTTTATATATAGAGAGTGATCGATGATCAAGATGAGTACTTCATTTGTCTATTTATTGCATGATACGCGTTCTCTTGTGAGCTTCTTCAACGAAAATTCATGAGTCACAAAAGGCATTTTAATTTTATATATATAATTAGGGCATTACTTTATTTTGTGTACACGAGAGTACTGCTGCTCAAATTCTGACGAGAAAAAAAAGGAAACAATTAAAAATTAATGCCACGTGAAGTTTTTCATTCCCAATAGTTTTTTTTTTTTTGGGATAAAAAATAAATTTCATTTGAGCTCAATAATTACAGACATTTATCAAGCTTGAAAAAGAAAGTCTGGAATACAATCTCACCACATCTCTAAATTGTCTACTCTCCAAGCATTTCTCGCAAGTTAATAAGCTGCTATATTACCTGCCCTATACAGGTGATGAAATGAACAGCTCCCAAAATAATCTTTCAGCCTCTGAACTTCTGCAAACAAGATCCTATGAATGGAATTCCCATATCATTTCGCTGTAAGGACTTCACTAGTAACAGACTATCACTCTCAATCAACTGATCACTCGGTATGCCCCCATTGAAGAACACAACTGAAATAAAGAAACCTATTTTTATTGAAATAAAGAAGCTATTGAGCTGTAAGCAGTTTTCATTCCCAATAGTTGACTACCATTTAATTGAAATAAAGAAACCTATCTCACAAGGTCGAAGATGAGTATCAAATTGAAGAGCATGCATAGAGTTTATATAGAATTAAGCACAAAGTGTTCAGATCCATACCAAATACACTAGATGAAACCATTTGTTCTACATGATCCTGATCCTACAAAACATGAAAAAAAAAGGTTTCTTGAACCTTTCGATGAGGAAAAATTGGATGGCACTTGATCAAAGATTAAGTCCGCATGCAACTATATATTATTCAAATGATAATCAAATATTGGAGAGAGCATGAAAGAGAAAATTAATATGGGTACTTGATTCCAGCTTGAGGAGTACAGCTGCCTAGGCATATATACATACATATATATATACATATATATATATATATATGAGATTTTTACAATAATTAACTACGTACCAATAATATAATTCCGGCTTCACATGATAATCATTAATTGGGCATATATCCATATGATCATCACCCGGCCAGCTTTTTTCACGAACTTTTTTATGAAAGAATCTTATATATATATATATATATATATGACCCTTCTTTCTGTCGATAAAGCTGGAATCCTACAGATATGAAAAATGTGCATGCATGCGCATGGAGACTGATCATGCATGCAGTCTGCAAAGATCATACATATATATTACTTACTATATATAGCTAGCCCTAGATTTTATGTCCCTGTGTTTGTTGGGTACCACGATCGATGCCACGCACATGAGTTTTGGACGTCTTTGGGGCTTAAAAAATATGGGGATCACTCGAGCAAATAATTATTTATAATATCTGTTTGGAGGTTTGATCTGCTTTCTAGCCTGGTTTCTCCACTCATGTCCTCTCTGCTTATTCCTCTCTATGCCGACATAAATATTCAAGAAAATTAATGACTTGACCAGTAGATCAGGACAATGTTAATTTTGCCTTTCTGCAAGCTGTAAGAATCGACCTGCTTTTAGCAATATTACATAATAAACAACTAATTAATTAAGTGACAAAAAAAAAAGGAGGTGTGATTGATTCGGTAAACAAATATATATATATATATATATATATATATATGAAAATACTCTAACTATAAAGGGATTACATAAAAACAATCTCACAAATTGATGTGGCTTGATGTGATTCATTAGATTATAAAGTTACTTTTATTGTAAAGTAGATCTAACAGATTAGATGAAATCACATCAGTTTATGAGATTACTTTTATATAATTTGTTTGTAAATATAACAATACTCATACATATATTATATATATATATATATATATATGTGTATTTACATATGATAAACAAACCAAAGGAATGGAATCCAATGGTCGTTTCTAGCCAGGCCAGGCCAAGAGATCTTGGGAGCAAAGCAAAGACAATAATAATTAATTAGCAATTAACGGCCTTATGCTTTTTTTTTTCCTTTTCTCGCAGAACATATCTGGCCGTTGGAATTAAAATTCTTTTAAATTACTCATGATTTTATAATAATATTATCAAATCTATCGTTTTACCACATATTTATTATTTTCTTCAGAACCTAAATGAAAAATAATGATGTGATACGATCGAGGTTTCTAATAAATATTTAAAAAGCCACGCATTGTAAAGATCAGAGGCCGTATATATATAGCAGCTTGAAGCTGATACATTATTATAACTATAGCTAGATAATAAAATATAAATTTCCAGACTATTTTCTGAATTTTTTTTCCGACTTTTTTCTAATCATAATTTTCCTGGTTTGCGCCTTCTTTCTGATTTTTCGTACGTTTTATAAAAATAAAATCAAGGGAAATGAGTGTCCGGACAGTGGGTTCTGGGTTTTTCGCTGTGTTTAAGAAATGAAAAATTCAAAACACCTCTCTCATTTTATTTTTATTCTACTGTATAAAATGTTACATATTATTACATTAAATCAACTTTTATAGAATGATAATTTATCGTCCAATATTAATAAATGTTCTGCATCTTACGTAATCATCAAATAAAAAGTGGGATGAAAGTCTGTATAGGACCTACTCGAAAGGGTGATGTATGATCATCAATCAAGTTCTATCGGTTTTCGTAAATACAACAGGAAAAGGAACGGGAGACAAAACAAGGTGGCAGTGGCAGTGGCAGTGGCAGCGGCAGTGGCCAGTGGCAGCTAGCAATGCATGATCATCTCGATCGCTGTCCGGGTCCATGACTCCATGCAGATCAGTTGCCCATGGCCGGAAGGCATTTTTTCTGGCCTGATTTGGAAATTAAAAGCATGTTTTATTAATTAAAAAAAGATTAATGCTACATACAGTCGTGAAATGCGTAAATATCGTATAGTCATTTTGAAAAATAGTGAGATCTACTATTAAAAAATTAATTTATTTTCTTGTGGGTCTCATATTTATTCACTTTTTTCAAAGCGACTGCACGACGACTGCACGCTCACGACTGCAAGTATCATTTCTCTTAAGAAAAAAAGAGTTTTGGTAAACGGACACTCTTTACATAATAAAATTTGATTAAAAAGAAAATATGGAATCATTTATTTTAAAAATTAAATCTTGTTATATATATGTTAACATGCATTGCGAATAATTACTTATATATAATTTTTTTAAGAACAGTAGAATAAATGAAAAGGATCGGACTCATGCATATAACTAATATATATATATATATATATATATATATATATAATATATGCAGGTCGTTTATGAGGGATTACATGATTACATATTATACGTACTACAGCTAGGAAGGAATGGAAGATGCAAAAGCCCTTTATAAAAAATTGACAAGGAAAAAAACAGAAAGAAATGTTATGAAATTTGGAGAAGCTAGAGGCCGCGGATCGATCCCAACCACAACTTATATATTAAAAGAGTCCAATCTTTAGAAATACTCTATAAATATTTTGGTTAGAACTTTGAAGTGATCATATATATATATATATATATATATATATACACACATATACGATCATTACTTAAAAGATAATATATATATATATATATATATTAATGGTTTGATTCATATATAAATTCTTTTTAATAGACATTAGAGTTGAATTTATTGCTTTTTTAAAAATATTTTCACCTTCATTGAAAATAGATCATATTTGTTTTAAGAGACTCTAGAGTGAAGCTAATGCAAAAAGAACTGAAGTTCCAAAAGATTTTAATCATCCTTGTTTTAATTGGTTGTTAGTTTATCGATGGATATATATATATATATATATATATATATATATATATATATTATTTTTGCTTCAATAAAAAATTGATGATTTTAATAAACACTTGATTATTGATGTTTGTTCTGATCTTTTAAATGCCTTTTTAGTATAGGAAGAAACATGTCTAGATGATGTTGACTGATGAGCAATAGCAGAAAATTCCTCCTTATTCTTTAGATTTGCTTGGGGGAAGTCTCTGATGACTGGAGCAGTTTGAGATTATATACTCAACCATTTAATTCGGAAGTAATCATTGGAATTTAAAAATTCAATACATTTATCTTCATGCAAGCATATAAAGGAGTTTCCAAAAAGGAAAAAAATGAAAAGTATTTTGTTAGAAAAAAACGAAAATTTAAAAACTCGGGTTAAATTGTTCCATAATCTGAAGTGATTATTAAAAGTAGTAGCTAAATAATTTTGTGACTATTTTTCATTTCGCCCGAAACAAAATGAACGCAATAATGTGGTTTTTAATTATTACAATGTGATAAAACTAACTTTTATTACACACTAATTACATATGATAAGAGTTAGTTCAAGTTTTTTTTTTTTTTTTTTTTTTCTTCTGCAAAGTAGAACATTTATAGATATAGCGGTTATAAGATACAAGATTTAATGGGTGGGAGTCTCCTACAGTCTTCCTAAGACTAACATATTACAACATGGAAAGAAAAAAGAGGGATCTGGAGCCAAAAGTATGGCTCCTACCCATTTCCCACAAGGAGAGATCGTTTTGTGACGGTTTTTATATAGTTTGATAAACAGATTATAGAACTGCGGCTAGAAGCCGCAGTAAAAAGTTTTGTGCTGCAACTTGTTGGTCTGGATTGGCTGGAAGAGACTTTCACGTCCACTTTCACTCGATCCTTAGTTATGGAAAGCAGGAACATAGCGTAGCAACCGGAAACTGTGACGAATTGTCGACGACAATTTTCTCTTCACTCTAGATGTGCAGACCATGTGCTACATCTGGAGTGAAGAAAACAGTCAAATCTGATGCCGCTAGTCCCAAAATTGTTGGGTGTGGCGGCAAAGAGCTCTCCGAGGTGTGGGGGCACGTGAATCTCATGCGCCACACATATGAGCGGATTTCTTCCGCCATCTGGACGGTCGGCACCTGGAGAAGTTGATGAAGGGACGCGTGTTGGCCCTATATTGCTAGAAAGCAGTAGATTGGAAAGTGACAGTGCTAATAGAAAAAAAATTAGAAAACCAATTGGAAATAGACAAAGTTAAATAAAAATAGACAAGACCGTGGTCGGCGAGGAGGGGAGGTGGTGGAGCCGAAGCACCAACCCCCCTCCTCCCGATGAATGGAAAAGCTTCTTGGGGGAGGCGATAGGGAATCTTGGCTAGAGAGAATACAGAGAGAAAAAGTTTAGGAAAAAAAAAAGAAAAAGATGAAGAGTTAGTTCAAGTTAGTTACAATATTATATTACCCAAACTATAGCTTTTAAATTAGATCGGTATTTTATCAAATTCACAATATTTAATCCATTGATATTTATTAATTTGTACAGTAGAAGTGTTGGATCTTCTCAAAGATGTACTTCTTACATAGAAATGTGTATTCTTTTACAATAAATCTTTACAACTTCCCAACACTCTATACTCCACATTTTTTTAAATTTTTATTATTTTTTTCTTTTATCAAATATTTATTATATGAATAATGAATAAAAAATTTGAAATAATTTTAAAAAAATAAATTTTAAAAAAAATATTAAAAAATTAAAAAATTTAAAATAATATGGAATGTAGAGTGTGGTGGAGGTTGTGTAGCAAAACTCATTCTTTTATTCGTGACCTTTGACTCAAATTATTTGGCACCGATTATCTTACTATTTTAATGAATATGAGATTTAAGATGGCCGGAGTAGTTTCTCATCTATATAATTAATTAGAGAAAATAAAAGAATACATATATATATAGTTTATATATATGAATAATGATTTTCCTATAAGTACTTTACAATCCATTTTACAACTAGTCAATGTGATGATATCATTTCATTACAATATTGAAGTTTTTTTAATTCGAAGATCATGATCACTATCTCCCTATTGATCATCAGTAATGCTAAATGGCACCCCATATGTTTAACATAATTACTTATATCATGATACTCTACAAGTTCAACAACAAAAAGAATTGATAAATGTTAGATCTATAAATAATTCTTATAAAAGTAAGTTAATAAACTGTGATGCGGTTTTGTCACGCGATACATTAAATTTATTTTACAATAAAAATAATTTAAAATTTTGAAATAATTCTTGGACTTGGAGTTACTATATATGTTCCAATCATTATGTTTCTTTTGTAGGTATTTACCTGAAATGGGTCAATCTGGAGTGGAAAATAAAAGTTGTAGAAACACAATTATACAAAAGTTGTAGTATCCAAAATCAAGAGATAAAGAGTTGAAGAGTTTATTAATGGTTGGTTTGGTTACATAAAATTAAACTATCTCATATAATTTTTATAATCTTTTTAAATTTTTATACAAAATATAATAACTAATTTAATTTTTTTAAATCTTAAAATAAAAATAATATTTAATTTAATTTTTAATAAAATATTTCATTTCATCTGAAATGAAACTTTTTTTTTTCTCTAGTAAGTGAAACGAAATCGAAGGTAGAATTTATGGGGGTATGAAAGGCATGAAGAATATTGATGATTGGTCCACTACCGATCATTCAAGAACAGTAAATGTCATGTCATGCAACATGCATATATATATATATATATGCTTTGTCTCGTATGCCCACTCCTCGTATAATATATATGTATCATTAAAACATCATGTATCTAAATTCTAAAAATCAACCATTTGGCCACGTTAAAGGACTATGGTACTATGTTTTTGTGAAGATACCTTAAAAAGTTGATGAACACTAGTCTCATGGTTACAAAGTTAGAACCTTCACCAGCTAAGTTTGTACTCTTCCCCTCCACGTACGACATTGCCAGCACATTTTTCTTTCTGTCTCTTCTTATTTTAATATCATCCCAATCTTTACAATTGGAGTAGGACTTCGAAATTAGCTAGAGTGAGGAAATGGAAGATGGCTATGGAATCATATGGGCCTACCTGCTTCTCATTGCGTACCTTCAGTATGCCTATGCCCAGCCAACCGCCGAATCGACGGACGGTCCCTTCCGATTCGACTTGGACCTCACGCCCTCCACGTTGATCATCACCGTCGTCCTCGTGTGCGGATTTGCCTTGCTTGCGTTCTTCTCCATCTACATCAAACAGTGTACACGGTCGCGAGCCGGGGCAGCTTCAAGAACCGTCAGACCGCATGTGTCTAATTCCACTCCCGACCGACCCAAACGCCGCGGTCTCGACCCTTCGGTGGTTGAGACCTTTCCGATACTTGCGTACTCCGCGGTCAAGGGTCTTAAAATCGGCAGAGGAGCGCTGGAGTGCGCGGTATGCTTGAACGAGTTCGAGGATCACGAAACACTCCGTTTGTTACCCAAGTGCAACCACGTCTTCCACCCTTATTGTATCGACACCTGGTTAACCTCCTGGGGAACTTGTCCGGTTTGCAGAGCGAGGCTCACCCCGGAGGCCTCCAAAGCCGATCCATCACAAGCAAACGAGTCAACGCCGGAAAACTCGACATCCCAAGTCGGGGAAGACCAAAATCACGTCGTGGTTAACGTTGAGGAAGTTGAAAGCGGAGGCTTACAACAGGCACGTGAGATCGCAAACCTTCCGGCGAGGCCGAGGATACCTGAGAAGTTTCAGGAATCGAACTCAACGGGGGAATCCGTGGTTCAACCCGGAGAGAACACGGAACGATACACGTTAAGATTGCCAGAGGAGGTGAGGAAGCAGGTTCTGGAATGCGAGCAGCCGGAGATTCCGAAGAGCCACGGCGTCGTTTTGACCAGAGTAGAAAGTTCACGGAAAGGGTATAGAACCGCCGGTGGGGGAAGAGAAGAGTGACGTGGATCATCGGTAAGTGGGGACTCTCCGTTAAGTAGACGCCGTTAAAAGTAATTAACGTGCTGGTTTAATTGTGATTAATCAAATCAAATCATGATAAAAAGATCTTGATTTCATGGGACAAACGATGAGTATAAATTATAATATTTGGTAGTGGCTTCTTGTTTTTTTCAATTTTATGATTTGTTCTTTTTTCATGTCTGCATGGGAAACAGATCATGATGCTTTTTGGACTGTCCAAAAATAATGGGATGGTCTTTTTGGGAATTTCATGTCGTTATTTTAATTGAATTCGGCCTGTCCAAATATTTAGACAAGCCCAAGTTCTGGTTGGCTTCAATTTTGTTTCAATCTGTTTGGACAAGCTTTCTTTTTCATATACGAATGAATCACAAAAGTAAAATATTTTAATATGTAAAAGTAAATTTATAAATTAATATGGTTTGATATAGTACGTCAGATTATAAAGTTATTTTTATTATAATTATAAAATAGATCTAATAAATTTTAAAAAATTATATCAATTTATAAATTTATTTTATATAATATTTTTATGTCTATATCAATACTGATTCCAAAAAGATATAGGCATGTAATGGTAAATTTAACAATATTTTTTTTTATCTTCTTGAATTTTATTATTATTTATTATGTGACTTGATATGTTTAGATAATTCTTTAATTTAAAAAATGTATAAAATTATGTAAATTCTATTAAAATAAAAAAAAAAGGGTGTTGTTACTCTGTCTCTCATCGTTGGAGACTCTCGTTAATTGTTTTTTGATTTTTTTTTACTTTTATTTTAACACTTTTAAATAATTTAAAAAATAAATAAAAATTATAATATTATTAAAAAATATTTATTTAATCATTAAGTAAAAATAAGAATAAGAATAAAATAAAAATTTCCAATGATAACTTGTAATGGGAATTATAAGTGGGAAGACTAGCATTTTTTATTTTTTTAAAAAAAATAACATGAATGTTTGCAGTAAGCAAGCACCGTCCAATTTATTGTGTTGACACGTTGAAACATCTTGGAATCGAAGCTGCTCATTAATGGAGAAGAAATGATACTTGTAATCGTGGGTATGTAAGTAGCATACAGTCATTTTAAAAAAAGTGAATAAATATGAGATTCACATTAAAGAAATTAATTTTTTAATAATAAATTTTTTTTTAAAGTAATTATATGATATTTATACAACTGTATGTTACATTACTCTTAGGTATGTCAATGTCATGTGTCGTCACGTTATATCAATGCGATGCCCAGATTCTTATCGTTGTTTTGGCAAGTGGCAAGTGGGTCGAGGGTAGTTGAGGAATTAAATCCACTTTCACTTTTCACGGTATAATGTTCAAAAAAAATATGTATTGTTTTTACAATTCATTTTTTTTTTTACGTGAATATAATTTAAAAGATAAATTTTATATAATTTAAATTAGACCGTTTGAATCTTGTCGTTTTGATGCTTTGACTCAGCTAGCTATCACTCCTGTGGAATATGAGAAGCCGCATGTCCCGGGGTGATGCCGGGTCAGGGGGACGAGGGACAAGCCAATCTGTGATTCTGAAACCATATCGTGACGCGTAGCAGTCGACCGGGTTCAGTGTGCAGTGTAGAAATTTAAACCGGCCTAAGAAGAGATTCTCTCTTTTTAATTGTTTTGATTGAATTCACTGGTCTAATCAAAAGAGTGATAGATCACTAATGCTCATGTGATTCGAAAAGTCTACATAGACATTATTGGAGGTAGTCTATATTCTCTTTTCTCTAGTTAAAATGATTAATCTTTTGTTTGGTTATTAGACTAAGTTTAATTTATTCTAAATTAATTATTGATGAGATTCATTATATTTTTAACTTCTCATAAAAAAGTTAAATTCATTTGAACTTATTTCATATCTCAATTTATTTACATTCAAATATATTTCAATATAACTTACAAAATATTATAATTTACAAATCACCTGAGATTACCACAACATCTAAATGCATAATGAATTTAGATTGGGTGTTTTATTTAAAGTGGTTTAAGAAGTTTACAAAGTTGCAGAAAAAAAAAATTACAAAAAAGAGAGGATATTAGAGTTTCATTAAAGAGAAAAAATACTTACAACCGTAAATTGCGTAACTGCCGCGTAATCGTTTTGAAAAAAATGAATAAAATATAGGACCTACATGAAAAAAATTAATTTTTTAATAGTGGACCCCATTCTTTTTCAAAGCGATTACGCGGCGATTACACACTTCACGATTGTATGTAGAATTACTCTTCATTAAAACTCTGATCGTTACGTGAGAAAGAAAAATGATATACTAACGAATTGGTGGTAAATGTCCATATTTGTTGTAGTGTACCTGTTTTCACAAATATTTTTCTATGTATGACAATTTTATAAAATAATTATAAAAATATCATCATTTTATATAAATACTTTAATTTTAAAACATAATTGTAAAAATGACTATATATATTATCTATCGTTACTCGTGATCTCCTTTCATATTTTAATTGTGCTTCAAATTTAAGTAAATGTATATCGGAAATTTTGTTCAAACACTATATGCATTATAAAAATAACCCCATGTGGTATGATTTATTAGGAAAAAAAACCCCTCTATTTGTTTTCAAATCAATAATAATTGCCAAGTGTCATTTAAAAAAATATTAAAACTTTTTTAAAAATAGGAAATAAATTATGTTTATAATAAAACACTAATTTCACAATAAAAACCAAAAAAGTAATTAAAAAAAAAAAAACCAAGGGCGAAGACCACCAGTCACCACAAGAGGTGATTGGCTTGTTCTCTCGTCTATATTTTCACATGATTATTGATTTCTAACCACCACATAATTTATAAATAAGTAATTTTGCATATAATTGTGAAGTGTATAAACGTCGCGTAATCGTTTTGAAAAAGAGTGAAATCTACTATTAAAAAAATAATTTTTTTCATATAAATCTCATATTTTATTTACATTTTTCAAAATAATTACGTGACAATTGCACAATTTATAATTACAAATATATATATATATATATATATATATATATATTTATAAATGACCCAACTTTGGATAGTCCCACAGCTGGTTTTTTAGTGGCATGAGCATGTGATTCGGTCACGTGTATTCAATTAAGATAAAAAAAATTAAAATTTAACGAATGGTTATCTTTCTGAAACATTCATACGACATTAACATCATTGATTCATTAGCATTAGCAGGTGTAACATCGGAGACATGATCATGAGCATCATTATCACTAGAGATAATGGGCTCATCACTAAGCTGCAAAATTTCTTTGTTTGTAGCCTCTTTTAACTCATGTTACCGGCGGCACATCATTAACAAGCTTAGTATCAGAAATGAGGAATTCTACATATCTACCAACACTCTCCACACACCATGCACTCAAATTTTTTTATTTTTAAACTCAACACACTAAGTGTGTTGTGTGTGTGATAAATAGTAGAGTGTATTTAAGATTTTTTCATCAGAAATACTAGCCCCAGCCTGAATTAGCTAGAATACTTCTCGAGTACGTCGCCAACATTTGCATTTGAAAGAGACATGCCCTTGTACATCATATTACAGATTTAATACGTTGTAAATTGTACATAGAAATAAGCTGTAATATGTGTAATGTTTTCATTGGTCAGTATCAGAGTTACTTACATTCTATTACATTTCCCTCCATTTACCTCTCGTATTGTTGTATATAAATACAGAGGTCACATTGTAAACAGATCAAGTTGAATAACAATCAGATTGGAACTCTCTGTCTCTTCTTCAAACTTCTTTTCCCCGCTACTCTATTTCATGGTATCAGAGTAGATACCTTAAGAGGGTCTGCTGCTGGTGTTATACAATGGCTTCTTCATCTTCCGCTTCCGTCTCATCGAATATAGAGAGTTTCGCAAGTCCTTATCATCTTCAAAATGGTGATTCACCAGGCGCTATGCTGGTGTCAAATGTCCTCACTAGGGAAAATTATCATACATAGAGCAGATTCATGATGATGGCTTTGAAGGCAAAGAATAAGATTGGCTTTGTAAATGGGTCAATTATTCAGCCGAGTTTGACAGATGCTTCGTACCAAATGTGGGAACGTTGTAATAACATGGTTTCTTCTTGGATCATTAGTTCTGTGGCTAAAGAAATTGGTGGAAGTATTATTTGTGCAAGAACATCAAAAGATATGTGGCAAGATTTGAAGAATCGTTTTGCACTAGGAAATGGGCCAAGAATCTTTCAATTACAGAAAGATTTGTCTTCCTTAATGCAAGAAGATACGTCGGTAAGAGAATATTATACAAGATTCAAGTGTTTATGGGATGAATTACTTGAATATAATCAAATTCCTACTTGTTCTTGTGGTGCGTTACAAAAATGTAATTGTGGGGCTATAAAAATTTTCTTGGATTACCAAGATAGACAACATGTTATACAGTTTTTGATGGAGCTAAATGAGTGTTTTTCACATATAAGAGGACAAATCTTGATGATAGAGCCCATACCAGATATCACTAAAGTGTTCTCCTTGGTAGTTCAAGAAGAGAAGCAAAGAGAAATCAGTAGAAGCAACATGGTGGATACTGTGGTTTTCATGAACAAGAAATTGGTAGACAATATGAGATTTATTTCTGGAAAACAGCAACCATGAAAAGAGAAATTACTTTGCACCCACTGTGGCATGAACAATCATACAGTTGACAAATGTTACAAGATACATGGCCACCCTCCAGGGTTCAAGTAGGATTTCACAAATTTTCGACAAAAGGGAAAGTTTACATTAGCAGCTAATCAAGTCACAGGCCAGACTTTGAATACACCTTTTGAATCTTATAATCAATTGCCATTCTCTCAAGAAGATTGTCAAAAATTGTTAGCTTTAATCCACTCACAACCTACTGATAATACAAACCACCAAGCAGCAAATGTCATTTCAAATTCTAAGTCTCTTCCAGGTATATCATTTCATTCCAGCCTTTCTTCAAGTACCCTAGTTTCCTCTATATCTGACACTAGTTGGATTATAGACACAGGGCCACAAATCACATTATTCATTCAATTGATACATTTACATCGATTACAAAGTCTTTACATACCTCAGTCAAACTTCCAAATGGTGATACTATGCCTGTTACTCATCTTGGCATAGTTCAATTGTCTGAAAATCTAATCATAAAAGATGTACTTTGTGTACCATCTTTTTCATATAATTTACTATCAGTGAGCAAACTTACTTCATCTCAGAAATGTTGCTTTATTTTCTTACCTGATTCTTGTTTTTTTCAGGAGTTTACCCCATGGAAGATGATTGAGATAGCTAGAAGATCAGCTGGCTTATACATACAATAACAATCAGGTGTTGATGCTGTTGAGAGTCAAAACAAATCAAATTTAGGGAACTCCATTGACTCACTCAAAAATGAGTAGCACAAAGGTTATCCCAAGTGCAGAAGGATGTCGCGTAATAATTAAAAATAAATTCCTAGATCGTCTCCTTACGGAAAGTTACTTAAAATCAAACTCGTTTAAAATGGTGAAAATATTCACAAAGAGAAAATAAAAATGATGGTATGTGCAATGGATGGAAGAGTGCAACAAGAATGAAAAGGGCACTAGTCATGGACTAGATTCATATTTTTAGATTTTTGAGTGTCGAAATGAAATGTAAAAATATACTAATAAATTGAAATTAACAATAAAGAAAATCAACTAAACTAAACAATCTTATTTAATCTAAAAATTAAACAATAAAGCAGAAATTATTTAAGTCCTAATTAAGCTTTAGTCGATCTAATATGGTATGGAACTGAGAGATTAATAAAACTAATCTAAGAATTAAACTAGATTAGAAAGTAATTGACAAAATACGAATTGAAAATTGAAAAGCCCCAAAATCAAGATTCTAGAGTTCATCCTTGTATTCAAATCACAAATTCTCAAAATTAATCCATAGCAATTGTAATCATATTTCAATGATAGTTTAAAGAAGCGAGAAAAATAAATAACATGAAGTAAATAAACAGAAAATAAAGTGCCCAAAAGTCTAAGACAAATATCTAAAAAATATTCCATAAACTTTAAACTGAAATTAAATAAAAAGTAGGGAATAAAAAGAACAAGCCAAATGAATGGAGATGGAGGTGGTAGGCAGTGGAGGAGAAGGCTGGAGCGGCAGTTGGACCCCAAAGGAATTCTTCAAATGTGCGGTCTTACTTTGCAAAAGTCTCCAGTTTTGTGCTAATGATATACTTAAATAGGGTAGGAAGAAACCCAAATGTCTTATATTCCTGCACACAAAATCGCTTAAATTTTAGGACTCAACTTGGCAGCCACGTACGTGATTCAGGAGTTTGAATGTGAAAATTCTTATTAGAGACAACTTTGTAGCCCTTTAAGATAGCTTTCCAACGCATTAAGAATCGTGTCAATCCTATATTTGAGCGAAAAGTTATGATTAAAATACTAAAATGTGTCCATTCTGCCTTCTAATGCATTTTGGACTCTGATCCGAATTACTCTCAAACTCCATCATTATTCTTATTTGAAGAGTCCTACACTCGTTGAAAGTTCTTAGGTTATTCCAACGTCTTGCCCACTTGAAAGTCCTTTAAATTTGAAATTAGAAATAAAATAAGAATAAGAATAAGAATAATAGAATATCAAAAATATATTATGCATGTGAATGAACATTGTCCAATTAAATCACAAGTTATAAAATTAAACATAAATCGTGCTATTAACCAATTTAAATCGCAACTCGGATTTATTCATCTTAACCATTTTTCATCTAAAACCAATAATAATGTAATTAAATAAATAAAATATATTGGTTCTAAATGTATGAAATATGCAATAATTCAGCTCAATCACACCCCCCCAACTAGCGTTTTGCTAATCCTTGACCAAAATAGTAAAAATTAATTGAGATGAATATTGCATAAAGATCAAAATTTAAACAGAAACAATCAAACACAATTCTGAATTCTCACAAAAGTGACACGATACTACTCAACTCCTAGGTGCTATACCCACCAAGACTATCTCAACAATCTTTCAGATAGAATTGAGGCAAATGACTCAGAACTTAAATGTGTGTGTGGAGCTAAACTGATTGTGTGTTCCTCATTAATAGCCATGATTTGTCATAGGATTTTTCAACCTTAAGATAATCATTGCTAATTCTAACTACCTCAAAGCCCAAGGGACTAGCAGTTTTCACAGCAGCTCTGTTTTTAAATATTGAACACTCAACCCCCAAAGTCTTGGGTAACTGTTTCTAGTCCTTTACTTAGGAAATCTCAATAAGCCGCCTTTATCTATTTTTTTTTCTATTCTTTTCAAATCTTTGTTTTTTTTTCCTTTTCTTTTCATTTTCTTTCTTTTTTTTTTTCTTTTTGAAGCGTGGCTCGGTAGTCCTGCAGTTTACTTCTCCTGTGTTAAATCAATGAACAGTAAATAAGGAACACTACAAGCGTAAGCATGTGCAAAATGTCCTTCAAAATTTATCTTTCGTTCTACAAAAATCTTAGCAAGTCTTATCTCAATAAGTATAGCATCCCGGTGTTTCAAGCTACACATTAACAAAATATGATGTATCAAAAATCATACTTTATGCTTAAGCTTGAAAATAAATCTTCACAAAATGATTCCGCTCAACTACTCCACTATGATGCTCGGATTTCACAAAATACTAGAAATAGAGTGTGTGTGTCAATCATATGTGTATCAATGCACATCACATTAATGCAATTTTTTTTTTTAATTCTGTGCACACACGCTGCCCCCAACTAGTGAGAGACATGATCATCAATGAATCGAACGAAAGAAAACAAAGTGCACAGGAATAAGCAAGCAAAAAAAAAAAAAATCAACATGAAATATAACATCAAAGCAAAACAACAAATAAAAAAAAAATGCAAGTAAAAAAAAACTGTAAAGGGTGAAAAGATCAAAACACTTCCCTGGAATCTTGCACAAGCAAGATCTCTTCATGTGGATCAAAGAGCTTCAGAAACGGCTTTAGAAGTTGTCCATTGACAGTGAAGCTATTTCCATTATTCGGATTGACAATGTCTACCGCCCCGTGAGGATAAACCTTCTTTACAATGTACGACTCCTTCCATCGAGATTTCGGCTTCCTAGGAAAAAGATGCAATCTTGAATTGTAAATGAGCACTTTCTGATCAGGGATAAGATGTTTGTCATGGATCTTCTTGTCATGCAAGGCCTTCATTCGCTCCTTCGCCAAGCGGGAATTATCGTAGGCCTCTCTTTTTATTTCTTCAAGCTCTGAAATCACTTCAACAGCATGCACCTCTGACTCGTCGTAATCACCAGGTATCTTGCAAGTATTGAACACATTCATTTCCAATGTCATATTCCCGAATGTGAATTTCAGCACTCCACTTCAAAAATTTATCAGTGCATTGGAGGTAGCAAGGAATGGGCGCCTAGGGATAACAGGCGCCTAGTAAATAGTAGTGGTTGGTTGCTGCATATCAAAAACTACAAAATCCACTGGGTAGTAAAATTTGTCCACCTGGACCAGCACATTCTCAACAATACCCCTCGGCACCTTGACTGATCTGTCAGCTAACTGTAGCTTGATGGAGGTCTTTTTTAGCTCACCTAATCCCAACTGCTCATACACTGAGAACAGTAACAAGTTCACACTATTCCCCAAATCAAGTAGAGCTCTCCCAATGCGTGACTCATCAATCATAATGGAAATGTGGGGAGAGCCGGGATCTCCAAACTTTTGAGGGGTCTCGCTCAATATCAATGCACTGACTTGCTCTGTTAGGAAACTTTTCTTCTTTACATTCAGCTTTTTCTTCACTGTACACAAGTCCTTCAAAAATTCTGCATATGAAGGCACTTGTTGGCATCCAAGAGTGGAATATTAATCTTTACTTGCTTGAAAATCTCCTGAATCTCAGTGTGGTATTTGTTCTTTTGGCTAGCTACCAATCTCTGAGGATAGGGAACCACAGGTTGGTACCACCTACTAGTTTCAGCATCTGCACTCACAGGCTTCTTCAGCTCTGGTCTCACTACCTCTGGTTCTTTTTCAGCTTCACCAGTCTCTGTTGCATCTTCAGGTGTAGGAGCAACTACCTGTGTGTCCATAGTCATCTCTAGTTGGGGAACTTCCTTTCCACTTCTCAAAGTAAGAACGGCCTTCGCTGTCTCAAAAACCTCCCCTGAGACATTATGCACCTGTTGTTGTTGTTGCCAGTATACTTTAGGATTAGGCTGAGACAGTGCTGGGAATTTCCTTTTCTCTAGAGTGCTCAATGTCATGCTCATCTTATTGATGGTGCCCTGAAGTCATTTATGGCTTAAGTGTTCTGATTGTTTGTGGTGGCCTGAATCGGTATGAATTGCTGAAGTATGTTGGCCATTTGTGCTATACTGTCATCTAGAGACTTCTTCGCAAATGATTGAGGTTGAGAATTCTGTGCAGCTACATGAGGTTGAAATCCTGGAGGTGCTACAAAAGGATAGCTCTTAGAACTGTGATGTGGCTAATACTGGTGATGAGGAGCAGCCTGATGAAATGGCTACTGAGAAGGTGGTGGAGACCGGCTAGGCTGATCATTCCTCCATGAGAAATTTGGGTGATTCCTCCACTCCGGATTATATGTATTGGAGAAAGGCTGATTTTGTACTATATTAACCCAGTTTGCTTATTGTATATGCTTAGAGCCACTCTCCTGAAATACTGGTATGATTGGGCAATCTTAGGTCTTGTGGTTTGAATCAGCACATAAAGAACATGCCTCTACTGTTTTCACGACCTTCACTTTTTCCATCTCCATAACCTCCAGTCTTCTAGTCAATGCAGCTATTTGGGCTTGAACGTCAGTGTCCTCCTTAAGCTCATATCTGCCCCCACTAGCAATAGCCCGCAGTGGCTGTGCTATCAATGAAACTCGATCAGTGCGAGTGTTCCATTGTTGTGCGCTCTCAGCAAGATAGTCAAAAAATGACAATGCTTCATCAGGTTCCTTACTAAAGAGTTCTCCATTGCACATAGTCTGAACAAACTGCTTGCATTGTGGAGTGAGACCAGTGTAAAAATAATTCACCAACCTCCAGGATTCAAAACCGTGATGTGGACAGATGTTTACCAAATCCTTAAACCTTTCCCAACTGGCTTGAAAAGTCTCGTCAGATTTCTGGTTGAACTGACTGATCTGCTCTTGTAAATACTGAGTTCTCTGAAAAGGAAATTTTTTTTGTGAGAAGTCACGTTGCATATCAGACCAACTAGAGATAGAATTAAACCTCAAAGAATTAAACCAAATCTTCACTTTATCCTTTAAAGAGAGGAAATAAACGAAGTCTAATAAATTCATCAGTAGTGGCTCTATTGATAAAAGTAGTACAGGCCAACTCAAAATCTGTCAAGTGCAGATAAGGACTCTCAGAATCCATCTCGTGGAACTGAGGTATGACTGACATCATGCCATGCTTAATGGAAAAATTAGGTGCATCATCAGATAAAATAATGCATGATGGTGTAGTGGCGCGAGTGGGCTGCAAATAATCTCTAAGAGTGCGTGGTGTAGGTGCAGCCATAGTTTGTTCAATTTCAATGTCCTCGTCTGTAGAAAAAACAAAAGAGCTATCTATCTTTGGGCTGTGTTTACTACTCTCAGTGCTCGATGTAACTCTAACCAACCTATTTGAATTGTCCCTAATCTATGACATGAAATATCAATCCGAATAGCATAAGTAAGGTTCAAGTGACTGAGTAGTAGGTGACAAGTGAAACATGTAATCAGAGATAAGATAGTGAAAGAAACATTTGAAATAAAAAAAAAAAATAACGAGTTTAAATTTACGTCAAGCAACTAATCCCCAGCAACGGCGCCAAAAACTTGACTCACTCAAAAATAAGTAGCACAAAGGCTATCCCAAGTACAGGAGAATGTCGTGTAATAATTAAGAATAAATTTCTAGATTGTCTGCTCAGGGAAAGTTACTTAAAATCAAACTCGTTTAAAATGGTGAAAATATTCATAAAGAGAAAATAAAAATGATGGTATGTGCAAGAGATGGAAGAGTGCAATAAGAATGAAAAGGGAACTAATCATGGACTAGATTCATATTTTTAGATTTTTGAGTGTCGAAATGAAATGTAAAAAAATACAAACAAATTGAAATTAACAATAAAGAAAATCAACTAAACTAAACAATCTTATTTAATCTGAAAATTAAACAACAAAGTAAAAATTATTTAAGTCCTAATTAAGCTTTAATCGATCTAATAAAAATGGAACTGAGAGATTAATAAAACTAATCTAAGAATTAAACTAGATTAGAAAGTAATTGACAAAATACGAATTGAAAATTGAAAAGCCCCAAAATCAAGATTCTAGAGTTCATCCTTGTATTCAAATCACAAATTCTCAAAATTAATCCATAGCAATTGTAATCACAGTTCAATGAAAGTTTAAAGAAGCGAGAAAAATAAATAACATGAAGTAAATAAATAGAAAATAAAGTGCCCAAAAGTCTAAGCCAAATATCTCAAAAATATTCCATAAACTTTAAACTGAAATTAAATAAAAAGTAGGGAATAAAAAAAACAAGCCAAATGAATGGAGATGGAGGTGGTAGGCAGTGGAGGAGAAGGCTGGAGCGACAGTTGGACCCCAAATGAATTCTTCAAATGCGCGGCCTTGCTTTGCAAAAGTCTCCAATTTCGTACTAATGATATGCTTAAATAGGGTAGGAAGAAACCCAAATGTCTTCATATTCCTGCACACAAAATCGCTTAAATTTTAGGATTCAACTTGGCAGCCACGTACGTGCTTCAGGAATTTGAATTTGAAACTTCATATTAGAGACAACTTTGTAGCCCTTTAAGATAGCTTTCCAAATCATTAAGAATCGTGTCAATCCAATATTTGAGAAAAAAGTTATGATTAAAATACTAAAATGTGTCCATTCTGTCTCCTAACGCATTTTGGACTTTGATCCAAATTACTCTCAAACTCTATCATTATTCTTATTTGAAGAGTCCTACACTCGTTGAAAGTTCTTACGTTGTTCCAACGTCTTACCCACTTGAAAGTCCTTTAAATTTGAAATTAGAAATAAAATAATAGAAATTAGAAATACAATAAAATAAGAATAATAGAATATCAAAAATATATTGTGCATGTGAATGAATATTGTCCAATTAAATAACAAGTTATAAAATCAAACATAAATCATGCTATTAACCAATTTAAATCACAACTCAAATTTATTCATCTTAACCATTTTTTCATCTAAACCCAAAAATAATGTAATGAAATAAATAAAATATAATTCAATAATTTAAAATAATTCAGCTCAATCATCCATCACAAATTCTAAAGTTTGGCATAGCAGATTAGGCCATCCTTCTATGTCTAGATTGTCAATTCTTTCCAAAAAAAGTACCAGATATTTCCTTCTAAGATAAAGATAAAATTGTTGACTATTGTACAAGTTTGCCCTTTGGCAAAACAGAAAAGACTACCATTTCATATTCATTCATACAATGAGAGTTTTCCTTTTCATCTACTTCATTATGATATATGGGGTCCATTCTCTATTCCTACTCAAATGGGTCCAAATTTTTCCTTACTTTAGTTGATGATCATTCTAGATTTACTTGGGTTTATTTGATGAAACAAAATCTGAAGTTAGGAATATATTTATTACTTTCTATAATCTGATTAACACACAGTTTGGAACAAAAATACAATATGTAAGAAGTGATAATGGTTTAAAGTTTAAAATGACAGAAGTTTTTGCTTCAAAAGGAATCATACATCAAGTATCATATGTAGAAACACCCCAACAAAATTCTATAGTTGAAAGAAAATATCAACACTTGCTAAATATAGCAAGAGCTTTAAGATTTTAATCAAATATACCTTTAGTTTTTTGGGGAGAATGTATACTCACTGCTACTTACCTATTAAACAAAATTCCATCTTTAATTCTAAATAACAAATCGCCACATGAAATTCTTTATAATTTAATTCCATCATACAATCATTTGAGAAATTTTGGTTGTTTATGTTATGCTTCCACTCTTACCCAAAACAGAACAAAATTTTCTTCTAGAGCAAGAAAATGTATTTTTGTAGGATATCGTTTTGGTATAAAAGGATATAAACTCTTTGATCTTGAAAAGCATATATTCTTGTTTCTAGAGATGTAGTTTTTCATGAATCTAATTTTCCTTTCATTCTCATTCCACTGCTTCAAATTCTAGTTTGGAAAAACCTCTAGAAAACCATGTTCTTCCTAAATTCATCTCTGACTACACTGAAAATCTCACATATCTTGAATCCTCTCCATCACAAATACCTTATGTTGATCCAGCTCCTACAGATACCACAAATTTACCATCTCTACATGATGAAACTCACTTTCCATCTCTTAGAAGGTCAAATCGACAGTATAAAGCACCTGATTACTTGCAAAGTTATCATTGCAATCTAGCTACTTCTAGTTCTCCAACATTTTCCAAGGATCCTGCCCTATGTTCAGGTAACATATATAGCATTTCTGATGTATTGTCTTACTCTAAATTGTCATCATCACATAGAGCTTTTTCTGTTGCTATCTCTCTTGACTTGGAACCCACTTTTTATCACCAAGCTGTTAAGCAAGCTCATTGGAGAGATGCTATGTCTGTAGAATTATCTGCTTTAGAATCTAATAACACTTGGGCTCTTACAACACTACCTCCAAACAAAATTCCTATAGGTTGTAAGTGGGTATATAAAACAAAATACAATTCTAATTGTTCTATTGAGAGACATAATGCAAGACTTGTTGCCAAAGGGTATACTCAAAAGGAAGGTCTAGATTTTTTTGAAACTTTCTCACCTGTTGCAAAGATGGTTACTGTCAGATGTGTTTTATCTCTTGCTGCTATCAATAATTGGCATATCTTTCATTTAGATGTCAATAATGCTTTCTTATATGGAGAGTTGGATGAAGAAGTTTTCATTAAAGCACCTCCTGGTTACCTTAGTAAGGGGGACACAAGAGTATGCAAATTGCAAAGATTTTTATATGGCTTGAAACAAGCATCTAGACAATGGAATTCAAAGTTCACATTTGTTTTGTTTGATATTGGTTTCTCACAATCTAAGGAAGATTACTCATTGTTTACTAAGAAGGAAGGCAATTCATTTGTGGCTTTATTGCTTTATGTTGATGACATTCTTCTTGCTAGTAGTGATTTATCTGCTATTGAATCTGTCAAAGCATCTTTAAGTGCTTAGTTTAAGTTGAAAGATTTGGGTTCAGCCAAGTTTTTTCTTGGAATGGAGATTGCACATTCAAAGAAAGGCATTTTTTTATCTCAAAGAAAATACACTCTAGAGTTAATCTCAAATTCTGGTTTACTTGCTGCAAAACCAGTTCTCTTTCCTATGGATACTCATTCCAAGTTATCTAAAGAAGATGGGGAAATAGTTTCTGACATTTCTGCTTATAGAAGGTTGATTGGAAGATTACTCTACCTTACTCATACCAGACTAGATATAACATATGCAGTCCATCATTTAAGTCAATTTTTGGACAGTCCTCGTGTACCACACTTATAAGCTGCCTTAAGAATTCTCAAATATCTTAAGTTGGCTCCTGGTCAGGGTCTGTTTTTCCCAGCATCTTCCAGTGTCCATATTAAAGCTTTTTCAAACTCAGACTGGGCTAGTTGCCCTGATACCCGTCGCTCAGTTAGTGGATATTGCATTTTTATTGGTGACTCACTTGTGTCTTGGAAATCCAAGAAACAACACACAATTTCTAGATCCTCGGCAGAAGCTGAATATAGGACAATGGCCTATATAGCTTGTGAAATTACTTGGATTCGAGCCTTGCTTACTGATTTGCATCAACTTCATCCTCAGCCAGCACTTTTGTTTTGTGATAATCAAGCTGCACTTCACATAGCAGCCAATCCAGTTTACCATGAATGAACTAAACACATTGCGATAGATTGTCATTTAGTACGTGAGAAGATACAAGAGGGATCACTAACTACTTTACATGTTGCTTCAATTCAACAAGTTGTAGATTTGATGACCAAGCCCTTAGGTTCTAAACTTTTTGAGTCCTTGTTATCCAAGATGAATGTGCATAATATATACACATCATCTTGAGGGGGACTATTATAGATTTAATACGTTGTAAATTGTACATAGAAATAAGATGTAATATGTGTAATGTTTTCATTGGTCAGTATCAGAGTTAGTTACATTCTATTACATTTCCCTCCATTTACCTCTCGTGTTGTTGTATATAAATACAGAGGTCACATTGTAAACAAATCAAGTTGAATAACAATTAGTTTGGAACTCTCCGTCTCTTCTTCAAACTTCTTTTCCCCTCTACTCTGTTTCACATCACATTTAATTTGCACGATCTTTAGGAAAATGCTCATTCAAAACGGCCTTCTGCCAGTACCCATCCTTAAGTCCAGATCGATTTCTCTCTAGGTTTAGAGGTTTAGGGTGAAATCTAGCTCGAGACTATTGTTTTTATTTGTTTTTTTTTTTCAAAAAAAGGGCATTGGATTTCATGATTTTACAAAAGAGAAGTATTGCATACATGACATACAAATTAGAGATTATGTAAAAATAAATTTATAACCAAATATTGTTTTATAATCTATTAAATCTATTTTATGATGAAAGTTAGGTAATTTTATAATCTGATATATCATATTAACTTACATCAAGTTAGTTTGTATATTTACTTTTATATAATTTTTTTGTCATGAATAAATTGTTTATCTTTTCAAATTAACATCGCATGTTTTTCTATTTTTATAAAAAGTATGCGAGTTGCATGCCCTCAAGCATTTGCTGTTAAAAATTAATTAACAGGTGTATAAGTATTAAGTAGTTAAAAATTAAAAATTAATTGAGGCAGCAACTACATGGCAAAAGAGCCCACAAATGGATAGTTTTTGGAGGAGTTATTAATATTGGTATGATCCAAACTGGGAGCCCAAGGCCTAGCACCTACAAAGTGCTCAAAGGAGCCGTGTGATTTAACGAAGACCTAGCCGCCAACCTAGTAGGAAGGGATAAATCTCACGTTATGAATATGGAACACATGTGATTAGGTGATTTCGATACATCATGAATAAATTTTATAATGGCTGAGCATAGTACAAAGTTAATTGGTTTATGATACTCATCCTAGATTCTCTATGCCTATACTCATCCAATTAGAGTTAAAACGTCCAAATGGTATTGTTTTATTATTATTATTATTATTGAAGCACAATGAAAAATTTTATTTTGTTGCATATTCCAATAATTTTCTTTAGAGGCAGCAACAGGTAACCTTTGATCTCTCTGGTTGTGATGCATTCTTGAATTATCACTTCTCATTACTGACTTAAGCATGTGAGAGTCACAGGCACACCGTGCCGCCCACTCAACGATTCGTAAGTGAGCAATTACGACCGGCGGTGGGACACGTCGTGTTTTATTTTTTCTCCCACCTTTAGAAGAATAAAGCATAGGCATTTCTGCTATCATTATAATTTTCTGAAAGGTAACAATCTCGGTTTAATATTTCATATATAAATTTCTATATCTTTGAAAAAGATTTCCTTCTATAAGAAAGAAAAGACTTACTATCTTTGGGATTTGATTCTACACTGCTGCTCAATAACTTAGGGAAGGGGGAGACCCATAGGCAAATGGACAGGTATAGGCTATGAACAAAGCATTGTTGGGAATCCTGAAAAAGAGCCTAGCGAGTAAGAGAGGGGAATGGGCAAAGGAACTACCAGAAATATTGTAGGCCTACACGACCACAGTAAAGACCCCTGCAGGGGAGACCCCATTCACCTTGGCATATAGGAGTGAAGTAGTACCACCGTGGAAGTCGGCCTACCTAGTTACAGGACTCGCCATTTTTCGACACCCAAAAATGATGAAGCTATAGAAAAACACCTCGACCTCCTAGAGGAAGAGAGAGACTCGGCTGAAGTCAGGATGATACTCGACAAGAAGAAGGCATAACACTATTTCAACAAGAGAGTCAAACCCAAGACATTCAAGGTAGGAGATCTGGTATTGAATGAAAGCGGAGTCACCACCAAGGAAGAGGGCAAGCTCGGATCCCGATGGGAAGGACCATAAATGATAGTAGCCAACCATCGGCCTGGGTCGTACCACTTAAAGGATATCCAAGGCAAAGAGCTGCAACATCCCTGAAACGCAGAACACTTGAAGAAGTTCTATCCCTGATTATGATAATTTCTTGATTTATCAGAACTCTGCTGTTGAATTCTTGATTACGTTTTATAATAAATAAAACATTTGTTCCAAGCCAGTGCCACCTCACCTAAGCAAAAGGCCACCCTTAAACACTAATGACGAGTCCAAAGACTCATGGTGCCAAGTACAAAGGGCGCAGAGGTTATCAGACTATGTCGCCCTTAAACACCAATAATGAGTACAAAGACTCGCGGTACCAAGTAAAAAGGGAGAGGAGGTCATCAGACCACACCACCCTTAAATATCAATGATGAGTACAAAGACTCACGATGCCAAGTAAAAAGGGCACGTAGGTCATCAAACCACACCCCCTTTAAACACCAATAACTAGTGCAAAGACTCGTTGTGCCAAGTAAAAATGGCACATATGTCATCAGAGCACGCCCCCTTAAACACCAATGACGAGTCTAAAGATTCGCGGTGCCAAGTAAAAAGGGTGCAGAGGTCATCAGACCCCACTGCCTTTAAACACCAATGACAAGTACAAAGGCTTGCAATGACAAGTAAAAATGGCGCGGAGGTTATCAGACCATGCCCTTTAAACACTAATGATGAATGAAAAGACTCACGGTGCCAAGTAAAAAGGGCTCGGAGGTCATTAGACCACGCTCCCTTAAACACCAATGATGAGTACAAAGACTCGCGGTACCAAGTAAAAAGGGAGAGGAGGTCATTAGACCACACCACCCTTAAATATCAATGATGAGTACAAAGACTCACGATGCCAAATAAAAAGGGCACGTAGGTCATCAAACCACACCCCCTATAAACACCAATAACGAGTGCAAAGACTCGTTGTGCCAAGTAAAAATGGCACATATGTCATCAGAGCACGCCCCCTTAAACACCAATGACAAGTCTAAAAATTCGCAGTGCCAAGTAAAAAGGGCGCAGAGGTCATCAGACCCCACTGCCTTTAAACACCAATGAAAAGTACAAAGGCTCGCAGTGACAAGTAAAAATGGTGCGGAGGTTATCAGACCATGCCTTTTAAACACTAATGATGAATGAAAAGACTCACGATGCCAAGTAAAAAGGACTTGGAGGTCATTAGACCACGCTCCCTTAAACACCAATGATGAGTACAAAGACTCGCGGTACCAAGTAAAAAGGGCACGAAGGTCATCAGACCACGCCACCTTTAAACACTGATGACGAGCAGAGAGACTCACGGTGCCAAGTAAAAGAGCGAGGAGTTCATTGGACCATGTCGCCCTCAAACATCAACATCGAGTACAAAGGTGCGCAGTTCAAAGGAAAGGGTGCAAAAGATGACAATAGCGAAATACAACAAGTCACAACAATGTAGAAAGAAAGAGCCTCACGAAATAAAAGCAAAGGGAAGCACGAAAAAGTCAAAACTGCCTTAATGTTCCCAATGTACAAGACTACAAAAGGGAAATACAAGAAAACATCTATTGTTTACAAAAAGCAGTCACAAATGTAGTAGAGAGACAACCATTTACAGAATGCTAAGTACAAGGACTGCCGGAAGGTGGAGCTGGGTGAGGATTGTCGAAGGCATCGGGCATGGTGTCCTGACCAAAGGTGTCAACAAATTGATGCGAGGCTCATGGGGTTTGAACATCCCTAAATCTAAACACCTCAAGTTAGAACATGGATTGGCCAACAAATACGATCTAAGTCGAAGCATGCCGGCCCCCATACCCATAACCAAAAGCATGATCCCTAACGCCATGCGTCGACGCCAACAGAGGATGAAGGCAGACAAGTTCCTCTCTCGCAGCCTCCAAGTCAAACTCCAACGTCTTCACCAGTTGTGTCTTTTCCTTCAGTTGTTTATCCTTGTTAATGAGCATTTCATTAATGTTCCTTTGTTATTCGTCTGTGTCGGTGTGAACTTTCTTGTACTCCTTATGCTACTTGGTAAACTCTTCTAAAGCACTGCGTGCCTTAGATAGGTCAAGATTAACTAGTCGCTTGCCCTCATATGAGGTCGCCAATTGCTCCCAAAGTTCAATACAGCGCCACCGAGAACTAGATAACTCTTGGCGGATAGAATTGAGTTCCTCCTAGAGGGTGGAGAGTTCCGAATGAGCACGACCCTGCTCCAACTCTAACTTCCCCTGGGCAAGGGAAAGCTGAGCCCTAGCGAAATCACGCTCTGACTCCAACAGTCCTACTGAGAAGTTGTCCCGGACCCTCACCTCAGTGGCGCGACGAAATTCATCGAGAAGGTGAAAAACCTCGTCGCGAAGAATGTCCAAGTCACCCGTTAGAGAGTGTGTATAGCCGTCTACTTGCTCAAGTAGGATCTCCAACCCTTCCCTCTCTCCTTTCAATCTTTCGAATTATTTCTTGGCGTAAAAAGAGCATACACGCCTAGAGTGGATTTCATCCTCCAAACAGCACGATTCAACATGATCCAGGCCACCAAATCATCACCAACCTACAAAGATAAAACCCAAGAATGTTAAACGATCGTCCTGGAAACATGGCAGAGAGAAACGAGAGAAGTAGAGTTGGAGATACCCTAAAAGAAAATTCCTTAGCCGATTAGCCATGCTGCTGACGACCTTATCTTTATTAGGACCAAATGAGGTGGAAGTACCGCCCTGTACCTCCCCATCGTACCTCACCTCAGACCTATAGTCAGGACCAAGGGGGAAAGCCTTAGAAGGCACCCCATGTGGGTTTGCTCCAATCTCAGGGGTCTTACTCAAATCTCCCACTGGGGAAACATTGTGGGTGTAAGCAAGTTCAACCTCCCCAAGACTGATGTCCTCACTCGCGAGACCACCCAAAGAAACACCTTTTTCTAAGGGAGAAGACCCAGCCTCATCTCCAAAAGAGGAAGGAGAGGGAATAGAAATGTGGTCGCCACCTGCCCCCAGGTCGAGGGGAGGGGTCTCTCCTCCTGAGATGGTAGTAGGCAAAGAGTGGGGCGTTGAACCTTTGCCTTCACTTTCTTTCTCCACTTCTTCACAAACAAGAACGTCACCACCCTTCTTGCTGCCTTGGACACCATGATTCCCTAGGGCACCATCTCTGCTAGCCTGATTTCCCTCAAAAGCTGCCTAATCAACAAGATTCAAGAGGAAGGCAGCGTCCATAACAACGTTGACCTCACCGCCTTCCCTAGGCAAATCAAAGGCTTCAAATGTAAGGAATTTGAAGGTGGAGCTAGACTTCGAATAAAACTATTGGGAAGGAAGATCAAATTCAAACGCAGTCACCAGGTTAGTGCGTGCAGACCCCCTCTTTGTTGTGGGAGAAGGTATATCCAAAGTAGGCTGGCGGGAATGTTTCCTCGAAACCTTTGGAGTAGACTCTGAAGGAGACTTGGCGGGGAGAGATGGCGCCACGACCTTGCTTAGTTAAAGGCGCCTTTTGACCTTTGAGCGCTCATGCATCACCAAGAAATGATCAATATTTGCAGATGTCAAGAAATACTGAGTCCAAACGTCGTGTTTATGATCACTCACACAAATGGTGACCATGTCGACACGGGGATTGTTCCCACTTAGATAAGGGTTCCAAAGCCGCCATTTGTCCTTTGTCATTAGGAATTTGACCCCAGGTACCTATAATTAGACTCTGAAGGAGACTCTGAGTTGGGGAATTCCCAACCGGTGTCCATTATTTGGCGTTTGAGTGACGACTTTCAAAATGAGCCAACTGTTGTTTCCTAATCCGAAAGTTGCAAATGTTACCCGGAGAGCTACTTAGAGAATAAAATACCAAGAACTCTCGGGAAGTTAAATCTAGATATTCTTCCCTAGCAGGTTCCAAAACCGAGCAAAACACTATACAAGAACAAAGAAGAACCCGCCATGCATGAGAATGAAGCTTCGTAGGGGCTTATCTAAGAAGACCCAGAATGTCGCGTATTGGGTGACAGAAAGGAAATCGCAAACCGTGGGTTAGGGCACAGACGGGAAGGGAAACCTTCTCGGCGAACCCTTCTTCGTCGACGCATTCGCGACGAGGGAGTTTCAAGAGTATAGAGTCTAGGTTCCCATAGGTGTTGCGCAGATTCGACAAGTCTCTGGCAGGGAGGGTGGAGCACCACTCGAAACCTTCAAAGTATGGGACGTCTTTAGTGGAAGAAGATTTCGGGACAACAGGGGCTTGAGATGTATTTCGATGGGCTATGAGGGTAGCAAAGAAGCAGAGAGAAAGGGAAAATACGTAAGATTAGGGTCGTAGGTAAAAAAGTGGAGACAATGGGGTTTCAAGAAGTTAAAAAAAGAAATCGAGAAGAAGATAAAAAACAAGAAAGAGTAGAGAAGTAAAGGTAATAAATGTAACTCAACCTGACCAAAAGAAGTGATTGAAGAACGTGGCGACGGTTACTGGATAACGTACACATGTTCCCCCAAGTTTAGAATTCCCACCTCTTGATAAGCAAAAACGATGAGTAAAATAATAAATGGGCCATCGGGATATCCCATGGGTTGTCCCATATCACTAGCGAGGTGGTCTAGGGTCTCAAGCATCGTTAACTGAGTGAAGTAAGATATTTATAATTCCTTCATTATGAATTACCCCACGCTTACATGCGAGTGGAATTAGCGGGGTAACTGGAGGAGTTAATATTGGTCTTGCCCAAACTGGAGGTCGAAGGCACAACACCTATAGAGAGCTCAAAGGAGTCAAGTGACTTAACGAAGACCTAGCCGCCGACCTAGTAGGAAGGGATAAATCTCACATTATGGATATGGACCACGTGTGATTAGGTGATTTCTATACATTAGGGATAAATCTTATAATGGTTGAGCATAGTACAAAGTTAATCGGTTTATGATACTCATCTTATATTCTCTATGCCTATACATAAGAGTAACAGGTAACCTTCGATCTCTTTAGTTTTGATGCATTATCAAATTATTACTTTTCATTACTGACTTAAGTATCATAGAGGTCACAGGCACACCATGCCACCTACTAAAGGAATCGCAGGTGAGCAATCACGATTAATGGTGGGACACATCCTTTACAATTTCTTGTAGTAACCTGGAATCACAATTGTTGCTCGTAAGTTGTAACTCCACCACGAGAACCTAATTGATCAACAAGTCTATCCGATAATCAGCTTAAGTTAAATAACTTGATTCAATTATTAAGTACGTATTTATAAGTATGAAATTAGACTTAATTATTAAACGATATAAATTCAATAGACTCAATTTATGTTTGTGATCAGCATATATATGTACACGCACACATATATTTATATATATAGCTGCAATGTCTTATATAAATGTTATAATATTATATGCATATTTAGTTAAGTCTTAAAGCATATTTAAACATGAAAATATCATACTTAATAAACTCGTTTGGATATTTAAAATATCTCAATATATATATATATATAAATAGTTGTGAAATAGTTTAAATAAAGATGTTTTATTAGATTTTGAAAAATGAGAGAGAAAAAATTAAGTAAAAATATTATAAAGTTTAAAAAGTATTTGAATTTGAATTTTATTTTAAATTTGGAAAGTTTATTGTTTTTTAATGTATTATTTGTTTGAAAAAGTTGTAATAATTAGATAATTATTAAATGAAAAAAATTAAAGATTTAAAATTAAAGATTAAAAATATTTAATATTCAGTGATATTTGAAAAAATATATATCTAAAAATATTTAAAAATATCGAAAATATTTATACAGCCAAACATACCTTAATAATGAAGCCAAGTTTGATGGATATATATAACTGCTTTCGAACATGACTTCATCACGGCCCTACCACCAGTACCGTTCTTGATAAAGATGAGAGTCCAAGCAACGCCAGATTCCATTGAATCATTTGGTGAGCCGTTTCAATCAAATGGTAGTTTTTTTTTTTTTCCCTTTCTTTCGGTTTTATTAATTGAGTATAAGGCTACAGCCGCCTCTGTGGTCTCGCCGTCTGTATTAAAAGCCGCGGTTTTAGCACAAACTCAAGCACTTTCTAGTTTCTACGGACCTTATTATTCTCTATCATTATGCGCATGCGCGCGGCTGGCTGATCTACAATAACCCTTTCGGATTAACGAAAGACACTTCAATATTAGAATGGTCGATCGCCGTCCATCATGCATCATATCAGCGAGCTTGTTTAATTGATTTGATCAAATATAAGATTTTGTCACAAAATTATTCTATTTTCGAGTGACTTAGGGTGTGTTTGGATGTTGAAATGAGTTGAGTTGAGTTGAGTTGAGATAATAAAATATTATTAGAATATTATTATTTATTATTATTATTATTTTAAAATTTAAAAAAATTAAATTATTTATTATATTTTATATTAATATTTTAAAAAGTTGTAACGATGATCATCTCAGCTTCCAAACGAAGCCTAAACCGTATTAGTACCGATCGATATACATCATGTTTGATAAGATGTTGAATTATTGTTTATTTAATTTTTGGCTACGTGTCGGATTTTAGGCCACCAAGCTCCATACATATATACACACTCTTTGTTCTCTTCCCGCCCACGATAACGTCCCATTCCTATTTCCTCCAATCTCCATAACTTGTAAAAATATACTCGAACCTTCCATCCGGCCATCTTCATCCTTGTTTTCTCGTGCAGCCTAATCCATTCGAAAATGAGAGTATGGATCAATCTCTGTCATCCTGTCGTTCCCCCTTTAGTCCTACTATTCCTCTCCCCGGTGTACCTCCTTGCCGATGCACAGTCTGGCAGTACAGAACAAATTTCCAATAATCCTTACGGACCAGACGCCAATTTCAACCAGTCGATGGCGGTGGTCGTCGTGTTCCTCATGGTCGCCTTCTTCCTCATGGCCTTTTTTTCCATCTACATCCGGGAGTGTCTTGAGACAACCGCCACCGCCACCGCCGCCCACAACAACGGTCCGGTGATCACCACCAGCCAGCCAAGGCACCACGGTCTCGACCGTACCGTGATTGAGACATTCCCGATCTTCGTCTACTCCACGGTTAAGGATCTGAAGATCGGCAAAGGAGCGCTCGAGTGCGCGGTGTGCTTGAGCGAGTTCGAAAGCGACGAAATGCTGCGTTTGTTGCCGAGATGCTACCATGTTTTCCATCCCGATTGCATTGACGCCTGGCTAGCTTCTCAGGTTACGTGCCCGGTCTGCAGAGCTAAGCTTGAACTCGGATGCGAAGCACCACAATCGAGTACCGACTCGACCGACTGTTCGAGTCGTGATGAAAACCCAAGCCCAGAAATAGTACCAGTCGAGATGCGAAACGAGCAGGTTTTGATTGATATTAACGCTGATCACAGCACTGTCGAGATCGCGAACTGTCCTTCGAGGGCGAGATTATCAGGGAAGTTCCCGAGGTCGCACTCGACGGGTCACTCACTGGTTCAACCCGGAGAGAACACGGAGAGATACACACTGAGATTGCCAGAGGAGGTAAGGAAGCAGATGATTCTAGTAAGTGGGAAGCTGAGGCGGTCGTGTAGCTACGATGTCGTTTTGGGAAGGATAGGGAGTAGGGAAGAACGGCAGTGTGGACCGGCAGGTTGGAGCGTCGGACTGGTGGGTGGTGTCAGTGACGCAGCCGTTTGTATCGAGGGGTGGCTCCGTGAAGTCTCCAAAGTTGAGCGGGGAGGGAAACGTGACGAGCACTGGAAACAGTGGAAAGACCTTCTTGACGTCGGTTAAAGACGCCGTTAGATTGTCTTTAGCGTGAAGACAGAGGGAGGGTAAGACAAAGATCTGTCCATCCCGTCTCAGGTTAGACGGTGTGTCGTTGTAAACAACAGTTTTGTATTATATTAGTTTATTCCATTTCAGCTCTTAATTTCTTCAGAAATTGTACACTAACTTGATTGCTGACATTGACTAATTATAATGGATAAGCAACATTTTAAAAAAAAAAAATCAAAGTGTTAAATTAATTAATTAAAAAAGATAAGAGTTTGTACAAAAATTTAATTACAAGAAATAGGATGCCAGAGGAATAAAATAAAAGGAAAAGAAAAAAAAAATGTATAAAACCGTGTGTGAATTTAGTGATGATGTAATTAGTTAATTATATGTATATTGTATTGTTTTTAGGATAAAAATATAGGCTGGTAGAGTTTATGTGAAATTGGGATAACCATTAATTCAGGAGAGTATACTTGTGGGGTTTATCTATCGTGGACATTACTACAATGAATGGAACCTGATTGGGACAGGTGAACCCCCACAAATCCCTCTCTCCTGTCTTATCTCAATTTTAACATGAAAGCTTGATGGGAAATTTGTTCTTTATTTTATACTTTATTATCTCTTAGTTATATTTATTTATGTAACGCCTTTTAAATGACTGTCTATTTTTGTGCGAGTAGGTAATCACATTCGAACCAAATGGGATGATCCGAAACCCTTAAAAACGTTGAAACAAACACTAAAAAGGAAGAGAGATTGAAACTAACATTTTTGGTGACGGCTGTGGTGGTGATTGACGGCGGCGTTGGACCTTGTTAACGGTTGAGGGCGACGGTTTGAATTTTAAATGTGGTTGCAAATACCATTCGAAGTTGGAATGGAAGCTTTTTATATACACGTAATGTCTGAATGTTATAATTAATACTTTAAATATTATGTTATTTTTCTTACCGTTAAAACATTTGATTTAACCATTTGAATGTAATGTGAATGAACTTTAATTTTTTACAAAATGCAATTATTATTTTTAGGTTCCAATTTATGCATCAATTTATAATTGGTTTTTAATTTATCATATTCACTATTTTTTGGTTTGTGGTAACGTATTAGATAAATTTATATTATAAGTTCAAAAATAAAAATATTGTCTATAAATTTAGAGTAATATTATATAATACTATATATTATGTACTAATAATAATATATATAGTATCTACTAATAATATATACTAATAATAATATATAGTAATATATATTATCCAGCAACAATAATATTTAGTACTATAGTTTACCTACCAACTATATACTACTACTATAGATTACCCACTAATAATGTGTAGTAAACTTATATTATCTACTATAGTAATATGGACATATACTATATACCACTATATAGTATTTTTTAAATTAAAAATAACTTATAGTATTATAATATATATATATATATATATTCTTATAGTATTAGAATCATAATATATAAACCACATTCGAACATCAAATAAACTTTCGAACGTCGAACATTATAGTGAACTTTCGAATGTTTGGAAAAAAACATTGTGAGAACTTTTCCACGTTGATTCAATGTCATATATGGGAAACTTAATTTCATCTAAGCTCGCATGTCAACAGTAATACGTTCGAACGTGACAGTATTATGCTCAAACGTTTGGGAAAAAATTGGCGGAAACTTTTTTGTGTTGATTCTATGCCACATACGAGAAACTTAATTTCATCTACATTCGCATATCAACATTATTACGTGCGAACATGACAGTATTACATTCGAACGTATTGAAAAAACTTGGCAGGAAATTTCCCGCATTGATTCTATGCCATCTACAGGAACTTAATTTCATCTACGTTCGTATGTCAACAGTATTATGTTCGAACGTGATAGTATGTAGCACAGATTTGGCAGCACACCTAGGCGGGATTGGAAAATTTTTTGAAACATTCGATCGTTTCCTAGAAATGTTCAAATGTTTCATCATTTTGTTGTGACGACTTCGCATTTAAAAAGTCGCATAAAAACCTCATTCTACTAAACATAACATCGTTGTTTTGTTTAGTTTAACCTATTACAGCGACAAAAATCGCCGCAATAGGTAAAAAATTTGAAAACAAAAATTATAATGCCTCAGACAAATCTTACCGAGGGAGAGAGAGAGAAAGCTTGTTGAAGGTTGAGATATTTTGTTTATTTTAAAGGAATGTTTGTTTTGTTTATTTATTTATTGTGTTTATTTTGAACTAATATGAAAAAAACATTTATTTTGTAGGAATATTTGTTGGAACTTATTGAAGGTTGAGATAGAGAATATTTGTAACACCCAGGCCCAGCACGAAGCTCGTGTAGGATTACTTTAGGACAAGTTGGATTATTTTAAATAACTTTTGGAACAAGATTTTGTCCCAAAAAAAATTTTAGGACAAGTTGGATTATTTTAGAAGTTGAGTGGACTCCCTATAGTGTTGGTTAAATACTTGACCCATGAAAATAGAGTTAAATCAAAGAGATTATTTGGACTATGCTAACTGGCCCAACCATTTATTAATAATATACACTACCCAAGATGTGGGCCAAAATACTTTGAAATGGGCCCAAAACTCCAAGCCCGTAAGAACCAAGGATCAGAATCCACACCATGCACGTCCACTCCCAATTCCACGCCATGCACGTCTCCACCCCACTAGGGTTCATGACAGGGCGTATATATACACATATGTAACTTGCATGTTGATAGTTTACCAAGCTAGGGTTGTCGCAACTTGAGTGTTCAGTGAAGCATCTCTTCCATGTAGCTATCGCCAGGTACTGCCAGAGGCCTAGCCTACTGCACTTCCACAAGCCGCCAACCCACGGTACCGTTGACCCATACTCCTCAACCACAGAAACCCAAGTTCAGTGGCTTCTCCACGCCTCCTTCCACAGCCGTGCCAACTTGCACCTCAACCACTCGTGGTGCCTCACAATAACTCAACTGTGAACCCACAAGTGGTGCCACCCCAATTTATCATACGAAGATCTCTGTTTTCAACACACCGAAACAGAGCAACCCCATCCTCCTAGCTCTAGATCCTGTTAGACGCCACCAGCCACGGCATAGTGAAGTCTA
Organism: Juglans mandshurica; assembly: GCA_022457165.1. Classification (NCBI taxonomy): domain Eukaryota; kingdom Viridiplantae; phylum Streptophyta; class Magnoliopsida; order Fagales; family Juglandaceae; genus Juglans; species Juglans mandshurica. Next base: position 46,970,439 of record CM039619.1, read on the forward strand.
GAAATGCCGACCAGCCACCCTCCCCTAACCCACGTGCCACTCCCGTAACCCCACGTCCGGCCATCTCCCCCACTATTTTTTTCGTCTCTTTTTCTCACATCTCTCTTCCACTCCCAGAACAACACTGTCACCCATAAGCAAAGCCATCGTGAACTTAATTTTTTCCGGCCACTAGGTCTATTGTTGCATAGCTCCGTCGCACGCCTCCTCGCTATCTCACAATGAGCTCTCTCTCTTTCTCACACTATACACACACACACTCTCTCTCTCTCTCTCTCTCTCTCTCTCTCTCTATTTCTTCCTCTCACATCTTTCTCTCTCATCACTCTCTATCGCTCTCAGTCATTCAGCTGCCTAGCTCGCCGGCGTCTTTGCCTCAACACCTAGATCTGTCGTCATAAGCTGCTTTTTTGTTGAGCCTAAGGCCTCTGTCACACGACTTCACACTTTGCTAAGACGTCGGTTTCTCTTCACATAGAAAGGGTGCCTTTTGACCCTTCTGTAGAATAACCTTAGTTGTAGTGTTATTTACAAAAAAAATGCCATCAAGCTTTATTGTCACGTTATTATACGTAAGGCAACTGAAGAACCCTTTTCAATTTTTTTTTACGTTACTTATAGTCAAACCTTGGCAGAATATTTATTGAATTGAGATAGGTTTAACTTTTAAAATTCGGATAGATATTTCAATTTGAATTTTTTTAAATAGACTTGATTGAGCTGGAATTGTGTTAGGTGAATATTAATTGCATATCGATGATTTTGGGAAAGTAATGGTATTTTAGAGCTATGAGCATTTTTAGATTTTTAAGAAAATATGTTATTTTAGCATTTTAGGCTTAAAAACAAAAATTTGTGGTTTATTAGAGATTTAAGTAAGTTATGTGTCTATCTTATAGATAATGATTGATTTTCGTTTGGAATTGTTGTGAGGAAATTCAAAGAAGTTAAAAGGTCTAGGTAAACGGGGTTCATATACTAGATTTTGCATAAAACGATTGGACTGATGTTGATTTTATGAAAAATATACATGTTTTATTATTCAAAGAAAAACTTGAAAACAACCTCGGTCATTTTGTCTACATTAGCATGATATTTCGTTCAAGAAGTGAAAATATTTTCTGTCATGACTGGTGTAAGCATGAACTATTTTTGACATTTTATTTTTGAACTGTGTAAAAAGAACGAATATGAAAATTTATGCATGATTATGTGAAGATGCTCTGAATCTATTTTGATTATGAAGATGATATGATTCTGTTTAGTACTCTGTTTTGATAAGATGTGGCATCTAAGAACTTTTGGCATAACATTTTGATTATGTATATGGTTATGTTTCTGCTATGCTTTGACCTTACCATGGGTATAAAACTATGGCCTCTGTTTGGGTTGATACCAATTTTTCTGTTTCTAGTGCACCCACTTTGGAAGCAAAATGATTTTCTGCGTGGTCTTTCCTGTGTGCACACTTAGGGCTCCAAGAATAATAAGGTGAAGATTTCACATTCTGTTTCTGCTCGGTTGGCCATTGGTGTTTGCACAACCCTATCACGGGGGGTTAAACATGGAATTATGTTTCTGATATGATGTTTATTTATGTTATGCCAAATGAATTTTGAATAAAAATATTTCTGTGCTTTAGCTCTGATGTTTTTTATAACATGTTCTGATTCTATATTCTAAAAATAAAAATATTTTGTTCTATATTCTGAATTCTGTAAATGCCCATGTTTACATACTAGTATATGTTATTTGCTTACTGAGTTGTTGATAGCTCGTTCCTTATCTTCGCAATATTTTTCAGATAATTTGAATATTTTAGTTGAGGATCAAGATTAGGGAGGATGAGTGAGATGATTTAAGTATGGTGGATTAAGCATAGAAGGTTTCTATGATTTTTGGAGACTTTGCTTAAGAAATTTTGTCGTGTTTTGATGACTTGGTATTTTGTTTTGAGAGGTTGATTATATTCATGTAGTTGGTTTGAAACAATAATTTTATATGTCATTGAGAATTTGGAGTTTATATCTCTAGGGAGAGACACGATTTTAAGTGACACGAAGTAACTCTCTGCACCTCTGGGATTGGAGCGTTATAGTTGGTACTAGAGACATGTTTGAGATTCTGCAGACTTTATGGATTGAGGTTTCGAAAATCTGAGCTTTAAAAATTATGCATTATTTAAAAAAATGATTTTGATGAGATCTGGGGTTTTAGATTTTATAGATTTTAACAAATGATTTTCATGACTTTTAAGGTTTTAGATCCGGTAGGCTTATTCGGTGGACTATAGAAAATGATTTTGATAAGATTTAAGGTTTAGATTTTATAGGTGTAAATAAGCTTTATAGAAAGCCATGTTTGAGATTCTGCAGATTTTATAGATTGAGTTTGTTGAAATTCGAGATTTAGAGATTTTGCAAACTTTACAAATGATTTTGATGATATTTGAGGTTTTCGAGTTTGTGAAATTTGGAGAACTGATTTCGAGATATTTGAGGTTTTAGATAAGAAGTTAGGGCTCATATGTTAGTGCTATGCATAAGCTTAAGCGAATACTAGGCTTCAAATTTAGAAGATTTTAATGTATGAACTGATTTGATTTGGTGTTTAGCTTCCGATCTAGTAGGAAAGTTTTCCTTGATGTCAAGTTTAAGAGTAGTTGAGGTATATTTTTGCACATGGGCTTTAATCAAAATGGTTTGGTTTAAATGGAATGAACTATTGAGGAGTATGTTTACTTTAAGCCAGTTTAGGATATGAGAAAGAATGAATAAGACAATAAATTATTGATTTGTGATATATAGATTAATTGGTAATTACATTTATGCTTAGTTTATTATTTTTAATATTCCATTTTAAACGTTTAACTGAGTATAAGTCTTCCAGGATGGCAGCTCGTCGCCGTGTTCGAAATCTAAGAGACTTGAACAAAAGAAATGGTGAGGGTGAATGCACCGTAGAGCAGTTCAACCGGATGCACCCTCCCACTTTTGATGGGCATGGCGACCCAACATTTGCTGAGGACTGGATCGAGGACATTGAGGAGATATTTCGTGTCCTAATTTGTATTGACGAATAGAAAGTACTGTACTCTATCTTCAAGCCGAGGAGAGGCAAAAAGATAGTGGATTTCTAAGAGAACCATTAGGGAAGCTGAAGGGACGGAATTAGTCAGCTAGCCTCATTTCAAGCAGGTTTGTTGATTTGTCATGTTTTTCCGCATATCTGATCCTTGACGAGGAGAAGAAGGCCTGCAAGTTTGTGCAAGGTTTGAACAATAGGATTTATGAACAAGTGGTGGGCTTTCAGATCCAAAATTTCTCAGAGTTAGTAGATAGGGCCACATTATTTGAACAAAGCCTCAAGAGAAGTGTAGAACTTCAAGGTCAAAGGAAGAGAACTACCCTACAAGGATCCTCCTCTAGTATGTATCAAAGGTCGTGGAAGAAGAGAAATGAAGGGAGCAGCTTAGGCCAGAGGCAAATGCAGGGAAATCAGCCGAATAACCTCTGCAAGTTTAGTAATTGTGCACACATGGGAGAGTGCAGAAGGGAGGTGGGGTAGTGTTTTTGATGCGGTAAGACCAGGTACTTCATCAAAGAATGCCTATGCTATTGGAAGACAATAAGAAGCCCCACCCACCTCCAGGTCCCCGATAGACAACACGTGGAACCAATCAGCAGCGTAGCATGGGACCGACTTGAGTGTTCGCACTAACGCCCAGAGATGTTGAGGATGACAATGACGTGACCACATGTACTCTATTACTTTTCTCCCTGATAGCTATGTTTTGAGTTGAGTTGGCCTAACCATTCATGCTAATTTAATGCAATTTTATAAGTTTTATAGTTTGAAATATTGAGTTGGGTTGAAGAGAATGTGCATGATTTTCCCAAAGAATGACATAGACTGCATAGGAAAGTACAAGTGTGTTTCGTCTATAATTACAAGCCTGGCAAGAATTGCGTGACTAGGTATTGAAAGGGATTAGACCCAATAATATATATCCACGAGACTATAGCCTTTAGGTGTTTGGTTGGTTAGTGTGTACAATGGGAGCGTGAATCTAAAAAATATGATGGTTTGAAAGTAGACTTTGTGATGATTCGGGAATTAGTGAATTGAGATCACTAGGTCCTAACATTGGAGCATTTTATCCTACTATTATCAGGAGGTTAACATGTTATGCTGAGAGTTCTTTTTATAATTATATGTGAGGTTTAATTAAAAAAAAAAGGAATAGAGGAATTATTAGGCTTGTAATTCCATTGTTGAGGTTCATACTTGTAGGTCTGAACTCGGGTCATGTATGAAAATCGACAATAGATGTGTGATGGCGTATATAAGGTACCGGGCGAGGGACATGGTTAAGCTAGGATTTTGGAATATTAGGTTTGACGTAATTATCGAGGATTAAAATAGGCATGGATTATGACGGATAATTGTTGTAGACTTTGCTTTAAGAGCAACAAGTTTTGAGGACAAAGCCTTTTTAGGGGGAAGATGTAACACCTGGACCCAGCACAAAGCTCGTGCTGGATTATTTTGGGACAAGTTGCATTATTTTGTCGCAAAGTAATTTTGGGACAAAATCTTGTCCTAAAAGAAAATTTGGGACAAGTTGGATTATTTTAGAAGTAGTGTCAAGGCCCATTAGTGTTGGTTAAATACTCAACTCATGAAAATAGGGTTAAATCAAGAAGATTATTTAGACAACGCTGACTGGCCCAACCATTTATTAATTCCTTACACTACCCAAGATGTGGGCCTAAATACTTTGAAATGAGCCTAAAAGCCCAAGCACTTAAAAACCAAAGATCTGAATTCACACCATGCATGTCTCCACGCCTGTTTTCAAGCCATGCACGTCTCCATCCCACTAGTGTTCACGACAGGGCATACACACACACACACACACACACACACACACACACACACACATAACTTGCATGTTGATAATTTACCAAGCAAGGGTTGCCGCAACCTGAGTTTTCAGTGAAGCACCTCCTCCACATAGCTGCCGCCAGCCACTGCGCAAGGCCTAGCCTACTGCACCTCCACAAGCCGCCAGCCCACGTTACCGTTGACCCATACTCCTCTACCGCAACAACCCACGTTCAACGACTTCTCCACGCCTCCTTCCACAGCCGTAGATATTGCCAATTAGGTCCTCAACCACTCGTGGTGGCATCATCGTAACCTAACCGTGAACCCACAAGTGGTGCCACCACAATTCATCACACGAAGGTCTTTATTTTCACCACACCAAAATAGAGCAGCCCCATCCTCCTAGCTCTAGATTCCATTAGATGCCACCGACCACGTCACGATGAATTCCTGAAACATCAACCAACCACCCTCCCCTCACCCACGTGCCACTCCCATAGCCCCATGTCCGACCTTCTCCACCCACCGTTTTTTTTTTTTTTTGGTCTCTTTTTCTCATCTCTCTTCCTCTCTCAAAACAACACAGTCACTCATAAGGGAAGCTGTCGTGAACTTAATTATGTCTGGCCACCAGGTCTATCGTCGCACACCTCCTTGTTGTTTGACGGTGAGCTCTCTCTCTTCCTCATGCCATACTCGCTCTCTCTCTGTTTCTCCCTCTCTCATCACTCTATCTATTTTTTATATACAACTTATTAAAGAGTTGAAACTATATTCAAGTTATTGCATTGCCTTGACCTCTTAGGCCAACCTTTATATAAGAGGTCAAGGTAACACAATAGTCATACTTAAGCAATGTGAGAATTACTACTAAGTATAACTATTGTATTGTATTGACCTCCTATATAAAGGTATGCCTAGGAGGCCAAGACAATCTAAAATATAACTATAATGAGTTTAAGTTCTTTTTGTATTTATAAATATTAATTTATAATTTTAATTATATTATAATTTGGGTCCAAAAAAATATTTTTAAACCCAAAAATAATTTTTTAGACCTAATGGATTGGCCTAGGTGGGAGGCGGGGCAAATGTCATTTTTGACCCTGCCCCCAGCATCATGGTGGGGTTGAAAACCCCTCCCCAGCATGGTGCGGGGTGGGGTGTAGGGAATGGTCCCCCTGCCCCTCATCATGTGAGTAGCACCCCTATATATGGGTGATGGTATTTTTGTTTTGTGGAATTGAAATATGCATGTATTATGATTTGTGTTGATTTTGCATTGTTAGAAACATATATGAATGTAATGATTTGTGGAATGGTAATTATACATGTGTTATGATTTGTGGGATTTAAATATGCATGTGTTATAATTTGTGTTGATTTTGCATTGTTTGAAACGTATATATGGGCGATGGTACTTTTGGGATTATTTTGTATGGTGTTTTATTTTGGAAAGCTTGCTATTAAGATGTTAGAATGTGTGGTAAGGTTGGGTTTGGGTAGTGAGAATATCTGAGAAGTGTTGAGAATATTTGTGAATATTAGTGAAAAAGTAATGAAAAAGTAATAATAGAATATTGAATAGTAATAACAAGTTGGTGAAAAGTAATGAATAGTAGTAAAAGTAGGTAAAAAGTAATAATAAAGTAAAGAATAATAGTGAGAGTGTTTGAGAGTACTTGAGGTACTCTCGTTTGTTTTGATGTAATGCCCTTATAGAAATTTAATGCGCCATTTATATATGTAAGAACAAATTAACCAACTCATATCAAACTTTTTTTTAAGGGAAACTGTCATTATTCATTCATCGAGAAACTTACATTCATGACCGGATACATTCTGAAATGCTCCCATATCAAACATGACATCATAACCCAAAATAAGGCATTTGGAGGTCCATCAGTACACTATTTCCTTTTGTGACTGGTGTTGTCTTCACTACTATTGATACTCTCTACAGAAAAATGTCCAAGAGACAACACTCTCTACCTAAATAGATACCCAACATCACCCTTCATAGAAGGAGAGCACTCAATCTCTACAAAAAAAAGTCTGAGAGACGAACTCTTTTTTTTTTTTTTTAATTAACAATAAGGAAACTAAAAAGGAAAGTTGTAAGATATATGCGAAAAATGATGAATTACAGTTTGGACCAACTCCGGTAGATTTCGGAATATTGATGGCGCGTGAAGCCAACACGCTTATCTCTTTTCAGCCACAAAGGTCATATTTGAAAGATCTGGTAGTGGCGAGTCTGGTGATTTGGCATGTGTGGCGAGAAGAGCTGCTGGAAGGGGTGGCGTTTGAAGACCACATGCATATATGGGCAGCGAGTGAGGACCACACACGGTGACTTTCGCAAAACCGCCACTTTCCTTAGAATGATTTGCTGCCTAAGAGTCTGCTTGTGCTGGGCGTGTCTCTAGAGAGTTGCAGGAAAGCTGCACATCTGTCTTTTTTGACATTAAGGGAAGCAAAATAAAAATTAAACGAAAAGAACTACCTTGATAGACAAGGTGGGTGGATGGAGGAATGAGGGAAATGAAAGGGAGAAGGAGGAGGAGGCAACATCGAGCGAAATTCAGATTTGGAGCCCTTGATTTTTTACGAGAGGGAGAGAGAGAGGGAGGGAAGGATTCGAGATTGGCTTAAGAATACACTATCTCATTAGTTAATTGTAAAAATAACTCATATCAAATTTAGAGAAAAGTAAATATAAGCTTAAATCACATTTTTAATTTTAATACTTAACCACACATATTTAATTTAAATTTGGAAAATAATACTAATTAAAAAAAAATAGTAAATGCTAGTAAATGAAACGAGTAAAAAACAAAACGAATAACCAACACATATCCAATAATAACCACTTACATCCATATTATATAATGTAATAAATAATACTAATTAAAAAAATTTAGTAAGATTAAATCCACACATTAGTATATAGTAATAAAAAATGCCTAACCATCCATAGGAAATTAATTTACAATTAAATCCACACATTAGATTTCTATAGATTACTATATAGATTACTATCTAATTTAATTTACGAAAAAATAATGGTTACATTAAAATGCTAGAAAATTAAACAATAACAAATAACCAATTAGGAAAAATTAGTAAGATTAAATCCACACATTAGTGCCTAGTTACTAAAAATATCTAACCATCCATATCTAATGTAATTTACGAAAAAGAAATAATGGTCATTGTAAAACTCTAGGAAATTAAAGTAATAACAAATATTGCAAATAACCAATTAAGAAAAATTAGTAAGATTAACTCCTCATATTAAACTTACTAAATTTAGAACAAAACATACTAAACATCCTCGGAATCCTTTGCAAAGGCCCAACTATGGAGTCTTTACTGAGAGTTTCGAACAAGTTTAGTATGATAGTAAAAACTTAAATTACAACTAAATTTCTTTGAAATCAAATAATATAAAGCACAACTTAGCTTATATGTTATAGCTATATGTTATTTGTTATAACTTGTGTTTAACATTGCATGAATAACTTTAAACCCGTTTGGGCATTAGTGTACATTTGGAGTGTCCACTACTTCCTGAATTGTCCTGTGTGGACAGTTTAAAATTATATGATCTATATTGCACATTTTCATTATTCTTGCTTTACACGTTAAGGATGGAAATTTCAGTGTCTTCTTCATTTGTTCTTTAGTTATACTGTTAACAGAGTGACAATTCCTCTTTACGACGATGTATACTTAGAGAACTATGGAGAGGTGCTGTTGAAATTTCTACAAACGTGGAGAGTACAAGAGTGACGATACTTGTGCAATATGGATGATATAATCTCGAATGAGATAGGACCAACTACATTTTTGTAAAGAACTTGGGGATTTGAATTGGAGCATGTGATGTATGTGAAATTATTTGTCATTACTAATCTATAAGTTTTTCTATGAATAAACAAAAGTTGGATGCGTCTTTTAATATGTTACTTATTCTGTGGTTTGTTTTCTAATATTTGTAGGAAAAAATAATTGAGATGCAGTCTGCCTCTGAGGAATCTTCTCACAGTGACATCGATATATTTATGCAGGTCCTCGATCGGGACCAAGTCTGGTTTGGTCAGATGTTTGGGAAGTTCTTTCATGCGTGTCGGTTCATCCTTCACGACCTCAAATTCAGAAGTTAATAATCTTACCAAGGATTAGGGCGTCACATGCCAAGAAATTGAGCAGATGAAATCGAGGCAGCAGGAGTTGGAGGCTCACTTATCATGACAGTCTGATTTAGACACGCAATTGCAGGGGTGACAAAGAGACTATGATGATAGAATACGCATTGAAGTTCAAAAATAAGTACAGAGGGAGATGTTGGTGCAGATAGAACATATTATGTCACTGCAGCAGGATCGCGGTAGGTAAGGAAAGAAGAAAAATAAATCCTATCATTGTTCAAAACATTTATCGTCTAATTTTTCAACTCTGTAAAACATTTTCATGAGATAATACTATATGTGGTGTAATATGATACAATTTGAGTTATATTTAATTTTATGAAATTATTAGTTCTGATTAGTACGTTCGAATGTAAACAAAAAATGTTTGAACATAACTACACGGATGTGCGATACATACGCTTGAACGTAAGGTATTATGTCCGAACGTATATGCTCCACAAACGTTCAAATTTATTCTGTTACGTTCAAACAAATATTTCTTAATGTTCGAATGATTAAAGAAGATGCATTCGAATGTATTTACTAACCATCCGAATGTTTAATCTTTGACGTTCGAACAATTGCCCATTAATATGCAAATGCAAAATTCAAACGTCACATCACAAATGTTTGAACGTGTGTACGTTTGAACGTTAAATTCGATCGTGCGAATGAAATAAATCGAACGTTAAATATTTATAGTTTGAATGCTAATTGGTCGGGTTAACATTCGAACGTACTTTTTGTGATGAAATTTGACTGTCACAAAATCTTTTCATGTTTGAACGTTGCAACTCACGGCAGACTTTCAACTGTTACAAAAAAATTTTAGTGACAATTGTACAATAAACCATTTCAAAATACTTTTTGCGACACATTTTTTGTGACAGTTGTTTGACGGTTTCAAACCGTCACAAAGTTTTTTTGTGACGGTTTCGTCCGTCACAATAAATAAAATCTGTTGTAGCGACTTCATTTGATTGGTAGATCAAGTAGAAATAACATTGCCTCTACCATTACTCTTTCGGATAGGAAAATGAAATGCATCTTTATAGGAAGATCTGTGGATTTTTCCAGCGTAAAAAGCTATTATATGTATATAATTTATATAGCATCACTCTTTTTTAGATAATTAATTGTCAAAATATAAAATTCATGGCCACAAAGTCGTGGCTTTTCGTCTCGAACAATTGAACCCATGATCACATTAATCAAACTAAGTAGAGTTGACTCAGGTCATTTGAATAGTACATAATTCGTCTGAATTTTGAATTTTAATTTTACATATTGATGGTCAAATCGAAATAGAATGGTAGAATAATTATAAAAAATTACAAATTTATCATTTTCTTATAATGAAAAAAACAAATGTAATAATCCTCCGATATCTAAACTTCAAAAATTGCGGCTGTGGAATATATTGATTGAGCATCTCCTGCCTTCGATTTGGATGAAAAGGAGATAAAAGAAAAGTTAGAAAGATGATGCAAAAGCTGTGATGTGATACAATGTAATCTGAGGTACTTGTTACGACTAATTAGTACGTAACCGTAATTATTTAAAAATAAATAAATAAATACGAAATTCACGTAAAAAAATTTTTGAGTATCTAAATATCGTATAATTACTTTAAAAAATAAATAAATATAAAATTTATATGAAAAATAATAATTTTTTAATAATAAATTCTATTATTTTTTAAAATGATTACTTATATAGTTCATTATATATATATATATATATAAATATATAGCATTACTTCTAAATTGATATGATTTTGACCAAAAGCTACAGAGAACTCAAGAATATTCAACTTCCCGAAGGCTTAGGTTGAAAATCTTTCAATTTCATTTCTATCTTGGGCCCCATATTTTTATTTATTTATTTATTTTTTTCTGGTGCAAGAAGTGGACGGTGAAAGCACCGAAAGTTCCCCTCATTCACAAAAGTATATACGAAGACATTATAAAATAATTTTCAAAAGATTATAAAAATCTCACAAACATCTTAAGTAGTAGCCCTGTGTGAAACATCACCCACGTTTGCTATCTAGATTTGAATATAGCCTTGCTTGGAAGAAGAAAATACTCTTGACAAGAAAACTTTCCCACGTTTACATTCCAAGAAAATCACTTTGCCACAGATTCAAACAAGTAACTTTGATTGGGTTTGGCATCCATAACCAGACACACCTTTTCTCTCCCTCTCCACCTTTCATTCCCTCGATGGGACTCACAGCAAAGACCAAAGACGTCGTCGGCATGATCAAGGACAAGGTCTCCCAAAGCAAAGCTGCTATTCTCTCAAAACCCACCAACCTCTCTCTGCATCTAGCCCTCCTCCGCGCCACCACCCACGACCCCTTCTCCCCTGCCGACAACAAACATATCGATACCATCCTTTCCTTTGGCCACAGCTCACGCGCCACCGCCGCCACCGCCGTCGAGGTTGTCATGGACCGTCTCCAGAGAACCCGCGACTCCTCCGTCGCCCTCAAGTGCCTCCTCATCGTCCATCACGTTGTCAAGCACGGCGAATTCATCCTACTGGACCAGCTATCCGTCCGCCCCTTCATCGGCGGCAGAAACTATCTGAATCTCTCGAACTTTCGCGACAACTCGAGCCCCTTAACTTGGGAGCTCTCCTCGTGGGTACGATGGTACGCTCAGTACATAGAAACCATTTTGTCTACCTCTAGAGTTTTGGGATACTTTTTTGCTTCCTCTTCATCCAGTATAGATAAAGATAAGCAAGAAGAAAAAATCTCAGCGCTTACAAATTCTTATTTGCTAATGCAAATTGTTTCTTTGGTGGGACTGATGGAAGAGATCTGTAAAAGACCGGACTCTTTGCATGTAAAAGTAAACAAATTGGTAAATCAGATAATGGGTATTGTGGGTGAGGATCATTTATCCGCCATAAACGAGGTTTCGGTCAGAGTCAGCGAGTTTAGGGAGAGGCTGAGTGGCTTGAGTTTTGGTGAATCGGTCGAGCTGGTCTGCACTTTGAGAAGGTTGGAGAATTGCAAAGAGAGGCTGTTTGAGTTGTCCAGCAGTAAAGGAGCGATGATGGAGAGCTTTTGGGGTTTTGTAAGCGAGATTAAGGATGGAGTTGGGACTGAGAAAGATGAGGGAAAATTGGTGATTACGGTGACGAGAGGAAAGGCGGGCGAGAGTTCTGATGGCGGAAGATTCATGATGCGAAAATCCTCATTTCGGGCTGTATAGACTTGTCGTAAAGATATCAATTCTTTTGGATGGGTAGATTAGTGTATTTTGTTCATAAATACAAGTTGCATGATTTCTGCTGAAGTTCTCAGATGATCGTATAGTAGTACTAAGAACACTTTTGGAATCAACAAAAAGAAAAATATTAAATTTGAGCATTCATTTATTATATTGGCCGTATTTGGAGATGCCCAATCAATCTCTTTTGGTTTATTGGAGGGATCCATGCGCGACGTAGGGACAGATAAAGATGAGTACTAGAAACTACTGGATAAGGACGGAGACTGCAGTTTCTGTGCTAATGATCGATAAACATGTTCATTGCTTTAGTTTGTGCCCGTTCTTTTTTTTTTTTTTTTTTGAGTTCAAACTTCATTTTCATTGCATTAAACATAGGAAGAAATACATGATGGTATCTCCTCCAACGTTACAATTGGGTCAGAAAATGAAAGAGAGTTTTTTGCTAATAAGTGAGCTATAGAGTTGCCATTTCTCCTAACATGAGAAACTTCCCACTTAGCAAACTTTTGAAGTAACATTTTAGTTTCATTCATGATCATGCTAGCAGTGCTCCAGCCTTCTTTCTCATGCAGAATGGCCATTACAACTTGTAGAGAGTCCCCTTCGAGTATGACCTGTGTAAAGCCTAGTTCCAATCCAAACTTCACTGCTTGCAGCGCTCCATAAGCCTCAGCCAGTAGGGGTCTGGGAAGTTGTGCCCGTTCTTTATGTAAGGGTTGAGGGCGGGATCAACACTTTTGCTTAATTTTCTTTATTCTTTGAGGAGTAATGTATATTAGACTCTCATTTTACTATAGTACGTATCGAAAAACATATTGCATTTTGCACTTTTGAATCAATCTTTATTATTTTAAGAAAAATTCAAGGTTAATGAATAATATTGAGAGTACCTTATTATAGTTAGAAAAAAGTGAGAAATATGGTTGGTAGAATTTTTTCTTTTTTGAGGTTTTTCCTGTTCGCAGCTTAGTACTTATTCTGATGCTAATTCAGATATATATTTTATTATTTCTGGAGATGCTGGTTGATTAGAGATTAAAGTAGGGAATTAAAATGAGTTGGATTGAGATTTTCTTTATTCTTAATTAAACAATTCCGAGAGAGGTATAAGGTGTGGATTTGACACGGGACAAAATAGTGATTATTTTTCAGATTAGTTTCAACAGATTATCTACAAGAAAGAAGATAAGAGAATCAGCCAAAAACACAGAGAAACGTCTCTGATGTTCAATTCAAAATTATCAAAATTCAACAACCGTCCAGTCAACCCACAAGCTGGGTTTTAATAGCTGAAAATCGACCGTATCAGAATTTTATCAAAAATAGAAAAATTGCAATAATCATGCCAAAATTAAATATGTAATAAAAGAAGGAATCTGCAAAAAATCTAATCCAAATGGAGTTCAAAATCACTTCCTAAACAATAAATAAAATATTACCATAAAAGGTAGAATTTGGCCTAAAAAATGATGCACACCGAGCGTAGCTGGTGCCCACGACATGAGTGCTAAAAAGAGCTTTCCGAATTGCGATCATATACGCAATTCTGATACCCATAGTCAAAGTTATGATCAAAATACCGAAACGTAGGGGTGTAAATTCAAACCGGAAAATCAGAAAACCGGACCGGACCGGACCGGACCGGACCGGACCGGTTTTACCGGTTTTGAACCGGTCCGGTCAAGAACCGGTTTTTAAAACGTAAAAACCAGCCGGTTCAGGTCCGGTTCCGATTCTGGAATTTTTTGGACCGGACCGAACCGGACCGGACCGGTTGAATAAAAAAATAAAAAATAATATTTTTATATATAAGTTTTATACAAAATATTTTATATATATTAAATATTAATATATATAAGTTTTATATATAATGTATAATTATAAATTTTTATGTGAAATTTTATATATAACATATATATTCATATATGAAATAATTTCTTATTATAATTTATAAATTATTACATAAAATGTTAATACTAAATCACTAAAAGTTTATAACTAATACTAATATATAACTTATAACTATACCAATAGTCTAATATTAATACTATTATATAGTCTAATATATTAATAAAAGTATAAAACAGTTTTTTTTAAATCAATTTTTTTTTTTTATAAACAAATTTTTAATGACAAATTGTGAAATTTATATTTTAAAAAAACCGGAAAACCGGACCGGACCGGACCGGAAACCGGTAAAACCGGAAGTACCGGTTTAGGAGGGTAACCGGTGCGTAATCGGTTTTGAAAAATACAAAACCGGTACATACCGGTTCGGTCCTAGATTTTATCTAAAACCGGACCGGACCGGACCGGTTACACCCCTACCGAAACGTGCCCAAAACTGCCGCAATCAAGGAAAGATCACGACTTCCTGCCATCTTTGCGTTGATCTGCCATCTCAAGGTATTTCAATGCATTCAACATACAATTTGACAACTAAACATCATCTGACTTGGATCCTCCTGCATCATGATTCCACAAGTGCAATTATAAACACGTGTACAACATCAAATACATGAATGGAATCTACGTATTGTACATGTCTCTCTGTCAGAATTATGAATGGAATATGTAGTTTGGATCAATAAAAAATAGTAAGAAATCCCGATCTGTGGTTGGTTTCTTAAGTTTCTTTTCTTAGTGATCTTTACGTCCCACCTTTCCGCCAACAACCGGCCAGGCATGCATGCAAGCCATAATTTATGAATCAATAGATACTATATACGCATGACCCCAGTGAGGAATTACGTCATTATTTGTATTAATTTGTGAGTAGTACTCATGATGATGTAAATAAACTTAGCTTCGACTTCGAGTCTTCTACTTAATATATAGAACTATAGAAGACAGACCGAAGTGAAAGATCAGTACTGATTAGCATTAATACATTAGTAAAACTCAACAACTGGCAAATACATACCTACTAATTCCATTAACGATCTAGTTATAATTATAAGATTAATGTTAATCCACCAGATCATAAAGGAAGGATCAACTTTGGTAGTCTTATATATTAATCACTCAAAACATTATTCCTACTTAATTAGGCTCATGTAAAATTGGAGTGCTTCCTCTTTAAGATTAGTTAATTCACTCATAGTCTCCTCTCTATTTTCTCTCTTTGGGAGAATAGAGGTGGAAGGGTCTACAGTCACCGGATTAGTCTGGTAGAGTAGGTAGTGTAAGTGTTTTGTGTTTTTGGTTGGAAGGAATGGAGTGGATACGTACAAGAGTTGTGGGGGAAATTTAAACTGAGTGAAGCGGAGGATGAAGTTATTGAACTAGAGGGAGAGAAAACAAGTGAGGTAGAAGACAAAGGGGAACAATGTTTGATAGGGAAGATTTAGAACGACAGAGTGATAGGAAAGTTGTATTGTAGAGTCTACAATGGCTAAGATTTGGAGGTTAAGTAAGCCTGCTACCTTTCAAGAGGATGGAGAGAACATGTTTGTAATCATGTTTGCTACCCATGCAGACAAAAATCGAGTACTTGAAGGAAGGCCTTGGTTGTTTGATCATCATCTCTTTGTGATTAAACAATTCGATGGTTTGACCCAACCAAGTAAGATGCGTTGTGATAAGACAGCGTTTGGGTGCAATTCCATAATTTACCTCTTTTGGGTATGGATTGTGAATGTGGTAAAAAATTGGGAAGGTCAATGGGAGAGGTGGAGGATGTGGAGGTGGAGACTGATGATGTGGGATGAGGCACTTTTTTTAGACTTAAAATTTTATTGGATCTTCATAAGCCTTCAGTGAGGGGCAGAACCATAACATTGTATGGTTTGAAAAACTAAATCCCAATGCAGTATGAAAAACTCACTCAGTTCCACTCCCAGATGATTCTCAACAATTTGGGATGTGGCTACGTGCATCTACTAATGGACGGAAGCTGGATAGACATCAGAAGGGAAATCCAGTCAAGATGAACAAGCAGAACCAAGAAATGGTAAGGGATGTCAGTCCGATGGGTGGCAGTGGTTCTCCGATGAGGCATTCGAATTTTGATTCAAATGCTACAGATGGAAGGTGCGATAATTCAGGAGGAAGGAAGGGAGCAACAGCTGGGAAAGATGTTGTTGGGGAGAAAGTTATGGAGAGTGAGGGATATGCGGCTACTATAGAAGGAAAGAATCAGGAAGACTTTGTTTTGAATGCAACGGTAACATTGTCTAAGGAGGCTGATTTGGCGGCACGAGTTTTGGGTGATGCTGAGTTACCTAATCAGGAAGCTAACTTGATTTTGGTAGGAGAATGTGAGGGCCTGAGCCATCAACTAGATGGGCCGATGTTGGGTGATCCAAGCCCAATAAGTTTACAAGCCCACCAACCTGCTCAAGAAAATTTGCATGGTAATATTAGAACTCGTACGTGGAAGAAGAGAGCTCGTTTAACAGGTACATCTACTGACCCTGTTTTGGTTCTATGTGGTAGGAAGAGAGAGCCTAAGGGTAGAGGAAGTGACACTACTAGGAGTTTTACTTCGAAAGAACAAAAACTTAATAATCCAGTTGTTGAAACATTGAGTGAAGTGGGAGGGAATGGTAGCAATTCACCTATGAGGAGATCGACAGTGTCCGGTGGGCTTGGGAATCTGCCACAGGAATCCACTGGGATTTCGTGTCCTTCGTGACCTAGTCAGAAGGGAAGCTCCTAAGGTCTTGTTACTGTAAGAGACAAGGCTTGTTGATAAGATCATGGTATGACAGAAAGTGAAGTTGGCCTTTGAAAATTGATTGGCTGTAAGCTGTGAGGGTAGAAGTGGGGAACTTGCTTTGTTCTGGAAAGAAGGTGTGGGGCTTTCTATCTTGAATTATTCGAAGTCACACATTCATGCCCAGATTGATGGTGAGGGAGTGCCTGATTCCTGGTTGTTTACGGGGGTTTATGGTAACCTAGATGCTTCCAAAAGACATGAAACATGGGACTTGATTAGATTTTTTAAGGGGTCTCATAACCAAGCTTGGTTGTTATTGGGAGATTTTAATGAGATCATGGGCAATAATGAAAATGGGGGGGGGGGGGGGGGGGGCTTTTAGAGAAGTTGTTGATGAGTGTGCTTTAAGAGATTTGGACTATTTGGGGAATCAGTTTACTTGGTGTGATAATAGAGGTTTTCAACTCATTGTATCCTTGAAAGAGTAGATAGGGGCGTTGCTAATCTAAAGTGGTGCTCACTTTTTCCTAATGCTTGACTGAAACATTGTACTGCTGCCTACTCAGACCATGTTCCAATCTTGTTGAATATGTTTTATGAGATCAACCAAAGGAGAGGCCATAAACTCTTCAGATTTGAGGCTATGTGGGTGGAAGCACCTTGATGTACTAAAGTCATTGAGGAAGCTTGGAGAGGGTTGGCAGGTAGGATTGAGATGCATTCTATTATCAAAAGGATTGAGAGGGAAAAATTGTCAGATTAGAATCAACACCAGTTTGGTCATGTAAAGAAGAGTATTGAGCAGGCCAAAACTAGACTAAATCTCCTGCAGAGCAATGATCCTTTATGTCAAAACAGATCAGCATATAAGGAGGTTCAAGCTTATGCAAAAGTGGCTTGAGAGAGAGGAAATCATATGAAGACAAAGGTCCAAGGTTCTATGTTTAAAGGAAAGGGATACTAATGCTAGATTTTTTCATCATAAAGCCTCACAAAGGAGGAAGAAGAATACTATTATAGGCCTTTGAGATGAAATGGGTGTTTGGAAGCTGAATGAAGATAGAGATAAGATTATCTTAGAGTATTTTAGTATTCTTTTTAAAGCTTCTGCAGAGTCTGGTCAGGTGGAGTTTTTGGAAGGGTTGCAAGGAAGAGTAACTCATAATATGAATGAGGCTTTAGTGAAGGCTTTTAGTGAAGAGGAAGTTATTGAGGCTTTGAAACAAATGCATCCAACTAAGGCACCAGAGCCTAATGGAATGGCTCCCATTTTCTTTCAAAAATTCTGGCACGTTGTTGGAAAAGATGTCACTAAGGCAGTGTTGAAAGCTCTCAATAGTGGTCAGTTTCCTGCTAAGGTAAATCACTCCCACGTTTCTCTAATTCCCAAGAAGAAACAGCCTGAGTTGATTATTGATTTCAGGCTATAAGCCTTTGCAATGTGCTGTACAAATTGATATAAAAACTTTTGGCCAATAGACTTAAAGTGGTGCTGCCAAAACTCATCTCAGTGTCCCAAAGTGCCTGTGTTCCTGATAGATTAATAACAGATAACATTTTGGTGGCTTATGAGCTTGTGCATTTCTTGAGACAAAAAATAAGAGGTAAGAATGGCTATATGTTTTTAAAACTTGATATATATAAGTAAGGCTTATGATAGAGTGGAATGCGGGTTCCTAGAGGCTATGATGAAGAAGATGGGTTTTCATGACAAATGGATCAACCTGATCATGGTCTGTGTGAGGTCAGTGTCTTTCTCAATTTTGGTGAACGGAGGGCCAAAGGGTCCAATTTATCCTACTCGAGGGCTAAGGCAAGGGAATCCTATCTCCCCTTACCTTTTCCTCTTATATACTGAAAAACTAAGTTCTCTATTGAAGAAGGCTGGAGACAGGAAAAAAGTGGAAGGCATACGAATATGAAAGAGGTCCTAAGCTAAATCATCTTTTTATTTGTAGATGATAGTGTGCTGTTTTGAAGGGCTAATTTACAGACTTGTCTCAACATCCAACATTTACTCAAGATATATGAGAAAGCTTCTGGTTAGAGTATAAATAGAGACAAGACCTCGATGGTGTTCAGTAAGAATGTTCCTACTAGTCAACAAGAAGAGATTATGGCTTTTTTGGGAGTCCAACAGCATCATCAGTATGAAAAGTATCTAGGTCTTCCAACTATTATGGGCAGAAATAAGAAAAAAGCTTTCTCAAAGCTAAATCAGACTGTTTGGAACAAGCTTGCTGGATGGAAGGAAGGAAAAAAATGCTATATTAGGGTGGAAAAGAGGTATTGATTAAAGCTGTAGCACTTGCCATCTCAACTTATACAATGAGTTGCTTCAAACTTCCAGCAACTTTCTATATAGAACTTGAAAACATAATGACAAAGTTCTGGTGGGGTCAAAAGCAGGATGAACATAAGGTGAGATGGGTTAGTTGGAGAAAAATGTGTGAAACTAAAGCCAATGGATGATTGGGTTTCAAGGAGCTAAA
Organism: Juglans mandshurica; assembly: GCA_022457165.1. Taxonomy (NCBI): domain Eukaryota; kingdom Viridiplantae; phylum Streptophyta; class Magnoliopsida; order Fagales; family Juglandaceae; genus Juglans; species Juglans mandshurica. The sequence continues at coordinate 46,989,925 of CM039619.1, forward strand.
GGTTTTTAATGAGGCACTATTTGCAAAACAGGGGTGGAGGATTATGACCGAGGAATCTTCTCTATTGCACAAAGTGCTGTAAATAAAGGACCGAGGATTGTATTTTGTAAGAAGATGGAGAAGGGACCCATCTATCTGACCATATTTTAATACTATGACCATTCCATACTTTCCATAGAAGGCCTTCAAGTAGTAGAGGTATGGCTGCTATGATACTTTTCCATACAAATGAGTCATCATTCCTTAGTTTTGCAGTGTAGAAATCTTTTGAAGGGTAGTACTTTGCTTGGAGTACACGTGCTGCAAGTGAGGATGGGTTTGTGAGGAGCTTCCATCCTTGCTTTGCTAGGAGGGTTTTGTTAAAATCTTCAAAGTCCCTGAAACCCAAACCCCCTTTTGTTTAGGCTTTCCTATTCCCTGTTAGTTAAGCCAATGCATCTTGGATTTCTAGTCTCTCAAGCCCCACCAGAAGGATTGCGTGCTCTTATTAATGTTCCTCAGGATACCCTTAGGAATTAGGAAGATACCCATGCAATATGTGGGAAATGCTTGAATAACTGCCTTTAGAAAGATTTCCTTTCCTGCTTGGGATAACATGTTGGTTTTCCAGCTGCAAATCTTGCCTTTGATTCTGTCCAGGATATGGTTGAAGGCCCTTGTTTTGTTCTTGACTACATAGGAAGGCAGGTCTAAGAGTTGCTCAAATGGACTTGAGATTTGAATCCCTGTAGTAGCCAAGATGGTCTGTTGGATTTCAGGCTTGGTATTCTTGCTAAAGTAGATGGAAGTCTTCCCAAGATTGAGCCTCTGCCCAGAAGCTAATTCGTAGGATCTTAATGTGTTGTGTAGTCTAGACCATTCCAAAGCCTGGTCCTTACAGAAGACAAGACTGTTATCTGCAAAAAACAATTGGTTAACAGTAAAGGATCCTCGGGTAATAGGAATTCCAGAGATGAGCTCCTTTTGTTCAGCTTGGTTTAAAGCAAAGCTAAGCATTTCTGAACACAAAATGAGGAGATAGGGAGAGAAGGGATCTCCCTGTCTAATACCCCTAGTAGGTTTGAAGGATGCTTGAGGAGATCCATTTAGAAGGATGGAGTAAGAAACTGTGCTAATACATTGCATGATAAGGTCAACCCAACCCTTGACAAAACCCATCTTAAGCAAAAGCTCCAGTGGATCAAGCCACCACTTGACAGCTTCAAGGTGAACTGGGACGCAACCATAGACGAAATTCATTGTAGGGTAGGCATTGGAGTAGAAGTTAGGGACAGTAAGAGACTGGTTACTACCACTCTCAGATCATCTCGAGCTTCCTTCCCGGATCTATCTCTGGGGGAAGCATTGGTAGACTTAAGAGCAGTTCAATTTTGTATAGAGCTTGGCCTCTCAAATATTATCCTTGAAAGGGATTCCATGATTGTGGTAAATGCTATCAATGGAATGGAGGATAGCTGGAATTATACTTGCTTAATCTGTCAAGATATAAAGTTGTTGCTAGAACAAGTTAGTTCATGGTCAGTTAAGCATGTTCCTAGGTAGGTTAATGTAGTGGCCCATAGCTTGGCTAAGAGCTCCTTAGATCTCTTTGAAGATTCCATTCATGTAGAGGATTACCCTCATTGTATTCACAACCTTCTTGGGTGAATTATTAATATGAAGATTCGGTTTTCTCAAAAAGAAAAAAAAAAGAAAAAAACTATTATGTCGCCCACTGCAAATCATGGGAATGATCGATGTATACATGTGAACAATTAATAATAATACAGGTAGCATAAAGCAATGACAGCATGAATATCGATATGATTGTGAAATTAATTACATGTCTCTAAAGCTTATTGAATAGTCCAATACGTGAAATATTTAATTAAATAAAGTAAAATATAAATTAAGTCAAAATTCGAATTCAGAATTGCTACTCTGTTATCAGTGTTGAGTGGTCACAGGTCTCTTTCAACGTCAAAAGCTAACTTGAGTTGAGGCTTTCCCTTACTCTTATAAGTTGACTACCAGCCCCTTCCTCAACTAATGTGGGACAATCCGAACAATCTCCACCTCACGCATCGTGATGAAGTTTGAAAAATATTGACACAAAAATTCCTTTGTTTGCTTTCAAGGAAAATTTTCCACGCAGATTCTATTGAATTGTATAAAAGATATATACAAATATTCAAAAGCTATTCTAGGAAAGAAGTTAAAATTAAGTCTAACGTTTACAAGGCACTTATACAAGATTTTTCTAGCTGTTACAGATAGAATTTCAGCCTAGAAATCAGGATGACAGATCATGAACTTGATTTGAGGGATCTTCCTTGATACGCCCCCGCAAGATGGAGCTACCATCGGCTAAGCCAATCCTGTTCTTGAGGAAGTCCATCCGTTGTCAGGACAATGGCTTTGTCAATAAGTCCGCGGGCTGATATTGAGTGTTGACATGTTGAACATTGAGAACGCACTTTTGAACCATGTCACGAACAAAGTGTAGATCGATCTGAATATGCTTCATCCAAGAGTGCTGAATAGGATTGAAAGTGAGATGGATTGCATTCAAATTATCACATAACAGTTTCGGTGAAGCTGTCATTGGCAGGCCAAGTTCATTGAATAGTGAGAGCTGCCACACAGTTTCAGAGGCTGCATTAGCAAGAGATCTATATTTAGCTTCAGTTGAAGATCTTGCTAATGCTCTTTGTTTTTTTGAACTCCAAGATATGGGATTTGATCCACGGAAGCTTATATATGCTGAGGTAGATGTATGGTCATCAAAATTCCTACCCAATCAACATCTGAAAAAGTTGTGAGGTCACAAATGGAGTTTGTTTTGGTGTGAATATCATGAAAGATTGCTTGTTTCAAGTAGCGTAGAAGTCTCTTTGCAGCTGCCCAGTGAGCCACCATGGGTTTATGCATAAATTGTGATAATTTATTAACTAAGAAACAAATGTCTTGGTGTGTGAGAGATAAGTATTGAAGACCTCCAATAACACTACAAAATTCAGTACTGTCAAATGAGGTTGTACCATCAATCAATTTCAAAGTTGTGCTTGGGGACACCAGTGTAGATGCCTCTTTGGCACCCATCATGTTGGTTTTTGAAAGGAGATCCCAAATATATTTGTGTTGTGATAGAAAGAGAATTGAACTCCAAGTTGTGCAATTACATGAGATAAGAAATCCATGTTGCTGCCAGTGAGTACCAAATCATCGACATATACCAATAAATAACATAGAACATAATTTTTTTGGTATATAAATAAGGAGGAGTCAGATTTAGAATTTTGGAAACCAAGACTCATGATAGCCAACTTGAGTGCCGAGTACCAAGCGTAAGGGGCCTGTTTTAGTCCATAGATGGCCTTATTTAACCTACAAACATGGTTAGGTTTAGATATGTCTTTGAAGCTTGGGGGTTGGACCATATAGACAGTTTCTACTTGCCATGCAAAAATGCATTGTTGACATCAAGTTGTCTCAAAGGCCATCCCTACATCACAACAACTGTTAGGACAGTTCAAATGGTAGCGAGCTTCACTACTAGACTAAAGATTTCTTTGTAGTCCAACCCCGAACGTTGATTGTAACCTTTAGCGACTAGTCCCACTTTAAAACAATCTACTGACCCATCAGCTTTCCTTTTCACATGGAAGACCCATTTGCATCCCACAGGTTTACAATTTGTTGGGGGAAGGACCAAATTCCATGTGTCATGGCGCATAAGAGCCGTAAGCTCTTCTGACATGGCTATTCTCTAGTGTGATTCACGAAGAGCTTGTCCCACACAACTTGGTTCAATGGTATTGAGAAGGGGATGCTTTGTGGTAGAGTTAAGCTGTTTGGGTTTATGGATATTATTCATTGACCGAGTGGTCATGGAATGGGTTTGGTGAATTGATTGGGCAGGTGGGTCGCATGAAACCGAGATGGGATTAATGTGCAATTCAGTATCATTTTGGATAGAAATCCCATGTGAATGTGATGTGGAAGTTTTGGAATCATACGATGACAAGAAATTAGGGCTAGAGCTAACAAGTTGCAGATTTTGGGAATTAGAAGAGGAAGGAAGAGAGGCGTTACTTGGAGGTGATACGAAGGAGTTATCCCTGGCCAGAGTCATTGGTGGAGGTTGCGGAACCAATGGAGACACTGCATTGATGGGTGGAGCACTTGCCGAAGACGACGAGGACATGGGATGCGCAGAGGGGCCATTTTGTGTTTCATCAAACAGGACATGCCTTGAGTGGTACATCCTGTTGGTTGTTGGATCAAAGTACTTGTATGCATTGCGGGCCGAAGAGTAGCCCACAAAGAGATAGGGAACAAACTTAGGCTGGAGTTTGTTGGTATTATAAAGCCGAGTAAGAGGGTAGCTTAAACAACCAAATTTTTTTTAATTTGAGATAATTTGGTGATTGATTAAACAATGCTTCAAATGGAGATTTGTGGTGTAAAAGAGGTGTGGGTTGACGGTTTATAAGGTAAGCCGCGGTGGAAAAAGCATGGGGCCAATATTTTAAGGATAATGAGGCATCATGTAAAAAAGTGAGACCCATTTCAACAAGATGACGGTGACAATGCTCGGAAACACCATTTTGTTGTGGTGTATGAGGGGCTGTGGTATAATGACTGATTTCATGAATAGAAAAATATTTTTTTAAAGCCACAAATTCATCACCGTTATTCGAGTAAATGATTTTGATTTTTGATTGAAAACCTGTTTCCACAAGGTGTTTAAATTGAGGGAATATTGTGCTAACACCAGATTTAGTTTCTATATGATAAAACCAAATATATTTTGTGAAATGATCAACCAAAATCAAATAATAGCGGGATCCATCAATTCCAATTGAGTTGGAAGGCCCCCAAACATCAGTATAAATTAAGTCAAGAAGAGCATGACCTCGAAGACTATTTTGCCGAAATGGTTGTTTGTGAGCTTTATTGATGGAACAAGAAGTACAAAGAGAGGGAACATGATTTTCTTTTATTATTGGAAGAGAAAAAGAGTTGACAAGCTGATGAACCATTTTCTAAGATGGATGTCCAAGACGTTTGTGCCACCCATCAACGGAGGTCCGTTCATGCACATTGGCAACCATTTTAGGAAAAGATCTCACCATGGACTCCGGGAGGGTGTAAACATCATTTTTTACATGCACATTTTAGTAGAACTGCCCCCATGATCGGATCCTCAACAAGAAAGAAAGAAGGGTGAAACTCAACAAAAGCACGATTTTGTGTGGTAAAATGATGGACAGAGATGATATTTTTTTTAATATTGAGAACACAAAGTATATCATTTAAATGAAAAGTGCGTGTGGGTGAGTGAAGAACCAAGGAGCCAATATGGGAGACACACAAACCTGAACCATGACCGATTACAGCCTCGTCAGTGCCATTATATTTGAAATGAACTGATAAATTGCCCAAATCACCAGTGATGTTGTGCAATGCTATCGAGTCGATGAGCCATTTTGTGTCTTGGGCTGGGGAAGTGGAGACACAATTTGCCATTGATACAGAAAATTGGACCTTGGGATAGTATTTAGCAGTATGGCCCATCTGTTCACAGAGTTGGCATTTTGGTGTGTAACGATGCTGGCCATTGGGCTTGGGCTTTCTGTTGTCCCGTGGGCCAGTGTTGTTGCGAGACTGGGCCGAGGAATTGTGGTGTTGTCTCCATTGTTACGGTCTGAGCCATTTGGCTTTGACAACCCCTTAAGATTAGAGCCTCCATACAAAGAACCAACACCTGTTCGTCAATGGGAGTAGTTTGCGGAAGCAACGTGGCTTCAAGGCGGCACAGGTAAGCATCGAGACCTATTAGGAGATCATGTAACTCCTCGAAGGTGAGTGGGCGTTCCCGTGCACGAATGGGGGCTGCAATCTCACGGAAATCAGTGCCCAGACCATTAAGAATGTAGAGTGTTAGATCATCTTCGGAAATGGGATGATTAATAAGGGTGATTTCATCTGCAAGAGTTTTGACAGTGTGTAGGTACTCTTGAACCATTTGATTTCCCTTTTTTATCAGAGTCAATAACTCTTTGAGTTGCCTAGCCCTAGTTTGGGATTTGCTGGCATACATCGTTTGTAATTTTTGCCAAGCTTCCTGAGAGGTTCTTGAAATGGAAATGAATGGTGTAATGGTGGTGGTTGTGGAGGCCAAAATGGTGGAGATGATAAGTTTATCTTGTCTTATCTCGTGGGTTCATTGGGGAGTGGGAATGGAGGAATCATTGGAGTAGGGACAGGGTTTATCTCCAGTAACATAATCAAGGAGATTATACCCAATAAGTAAAGCTACGAACTGAGCACGCCACTGAGGAAAAGTGAATGGGGTGGGTTTTTCGTTGATCTGTGATGAGGTGATATTGAGGGCAATAAGAGGAATTTCTGTGGGGAATGGTGGGTTTGAGATCAGGTTATGGGTATGTTCAGAGGTGGGGATTGAATTCTCGTTGGAGGACAGCTCTCCTGATACCATGATGAAGTTTGAAAAATATTGACGTAGAAATCCCTTTGTTTGCTTTCAAGGAAAATTTTCCACACATATTCTATTAAATTGTATCAAATATATATATAAATATTCAAAAGTTATTCTAGGAAAGAAGCTAAAATTAAGTCTAACGTTTACAAGGTATTTACACAAATTTTCTAGCTAGACAGAATTTCAGCCTAGAAATCAGGATGACAGATCATGAGCTTGATTTGAGAGATCTTCCTTGATACATCAAACCCTGGGCCGAGCAGAAACAACTCATTAATTTCTCTTGTGGATTGTTGGTAAACCTAGATTCTAATACTGTATAAAATTATCACTTATTCTAAAAGTTTAAACTCATAAAAAAATTAATAATTATTTATATTATATTATGAAATCTTTCATAGTTTTGTCTGTCTATTTATTGTAACCGCCTATCGGTATATACGTTTAAAACATGCACACAACCATAAAACGAAACTGACCTGATCACCACGATCCATTGCTTGATCGGCAGGCCATATGACGTAGTACCGTAATCATGACAGCTTTCACCCTTATGCTTTTAACTTTAATCGAATACGTGTTGATCAGCTCAAACTTAATTGATTTTTTTTTTTTTTTTTGAAACATCAAACTTAATTGAGTTGGATTTTAGTATTGCGAATATAATTAAATTTTATAATGTCTTTGAATATATATTAAAAATGCATCCTAATTATAAATATAGATGTAATATTCTAACAACGGATAAGCCGAACTTTAGTTTGACCAAATCGATATCAGCAGCTTGTCGAGTAACATTGTTTATATTTATACAGCCATATTCAATATCCCAACAATTAATATCCCTGGACTTAAAATCTAAAATGTAATTATTAGGTAATCTTGATTCTTAAGGTACAAACATGTGATATGATATTCTCATCTTATTATAAGATATCATCGTGTTAAATTAAAATTAATGTTTACATAAGATTTTTAATTATATGATATTTTGTTATAAAATAAAAAGAGAAATGTTTACTCTAAAGCGATCTTATTAATGTAACTTCGTATGATATATTAGATTGTAAATTACTTTTTATTAATAAAAAATAAATCTAACGTATTACATTAAATTACGTCAATTTATAAACTCTCAATTTACCATATTATTCATATTATAGAAGTACGTACCCGATAGTTTTGTGTCTGGAAAGCAAGGTTTGTTAGCTCAAAAGTAATAACAGATAAAATGAAAAAGAAAGAAAAGATGGCCAGGGCCCAAAAATAAATAACAGGGGCAGCTTTGCCTTGTCCTTTGGTCTGGCCTTTAATATAGTTTTTCCACTTTCACATCATGTGTGATGAGTATGCACGCAATGCAAGTCACTGTACGTATTACTTTTGGGGTTATCACTCCGTAGATAGGCCACTAATCTTTTTGGGCCAGCTTCAGTTGAAGAAGAAGAAAAAAACATAGTTATCTTCTGAACTCAATTGGTGAAAATAATAACCTAACACATTTAGGACTGGTTTGTTATCACAAATTATATCATCTCGTATTATATAATTATTATAATTTTTTTAAATTTTTAAGTAAAATATAATAAATAATTCAACTTTTTTAAATTTAAAAATAAAATTAAAATTAAAAAATTATATTATAACAATATTTTATTCAACTTTCATCTCTTTTCATTTGTGTAACCAAATGAGATCTTAATTATCATATTAGTTATTATTGATCATATATAATAGTATAGTTAAATAACTAGAATTTATATAGTTAAATTTAATAATATACTAGTATGAGTTGATTATTATGAGCTAATTATTATAAAATAATATACTTACATTATAATATGAATAGATTAATAATAGTTTAGTCTATATAAAAACAACTATTTGCGAGTAGAATAAGTCCATTCTTATAGCAAATTATTGTTTTCATCGCAAATACATTATCATGAATAAATTAATTTTTTCATATAGTGACAATATAATATATATATATATATATATATATATATATATATTTATAAAATTTTCTTCCTCAGTTACTATTTACCACCTTATACCCTATAAAAAATTATAAATGTGAGGTAAGAGTAAATAGTGGCTGACACATAGTAAATCTTATATATATAATATATATATATATATATACACACTAACTAGTTTGAATGAAAGTGAAAGCCAGCTTAATTTTAATGCCAGCGAAATTTATTGATAGTACAAGAATAACAATCCCTAGATCATTTTTCTGACCCAAACTCTTTCTACGATTCAAAGATATAGACGTACACAATGTATATGCTAACCCGATTCATGATGTGTTTATGGTTGGGGCTCACCTTGTTCACAAGCTACTAGTTTTTAACTTTGTAGAATCTATTAACTGCATCATGTTTATCTCTCTGAATTATAAAAATTATAATTTGGATTAGAAAATTAATTATAAACGATCTTAATCCTCGACTATATCGCGTTATCCGAAACCACATTGCCGTTGTTCTTGCTTGTGTTGGGCGCTGCCCACTTCTTAAGCTGCTTGTTTGCTTTTTCTGCCTGCAATTTCAATTAAAGCACAACAAAGAAAATCATGAACTCAGTGTGGACAGAAAGCAGAAGAAATACTGCATGCCAGAATAATTTAGAGGGTCGACTTTTAATTACCTCCTTTTCCCAATCACATCGTATGGTAATGATGGCCAATATCAATGTTTGAAGTGCTGTCCCACCAAAAATCATTCCAGCCCACATTCCCTGCAGGTGTATTAGTATATATTCATGAGTTTTGTTTTCGTCTAATGTTAGCAAGTCATGTTGTTAAGGTTTATAATCTTTAATTCCAACTTTAATGAGTGCTAGCTAGCTTTTTGTTCATGTGAGTCGATGGATGAAATTAGAACACTACGTACCATAACTCCTAGATGGAAGACCCATCCCATGAAAAATCCCATAGGCACCCCAACCAGATAGTAGCAACCTAAGTTGATGTATGCCACATATGATTGCCATCCCGACCCCACAGCCACGCCTGAACAAAAACGAATAAAAAAAGGAACCAAGTTCCATCTAATTAGGGCAAAACAAAACTCATACAAACATACATATATGTCTAAAAAAAAGAAGTAATATACCATACCAGAGAGAACTGGCTGCACACTGTTCAGAAGAACAGTGAAAGCTAAAAGGACAGAAAGCTTGTTCACTTCTTCCAAAACAAGTTTGCTTGTAGTGAATATCAAAGCTAACTCATTGTGAACAAACATAATGAGTAACCAGAAGAATAGCCCGATTATTATTGATGTTACCACCGATACTTTGGTAGCAAATTTAGCTCCTTTTCCATTTCCAGCTCCTAGCTCATTTGCGACCCTCACTCTGTAATATTATCACAACAAGCTGCTTGAGTACGTACAAATGGAGTACTTAAGGTGAGAGATCAGCCTCAACAAAAAGGAAAAAGCGAAACAAGATGACATGATTCTCGCAGGCCTGCAGGGATACTTTCATACTAATTAGTATAAATGGAAAAATGTAGACAGCTCATGTACATTTTTCTCTTTCATCCTGATCATCATCACATGCATACTGTGCACGCAGTTTTTTGCCGGGATGAGCCGTGTTGCATATACGGATTTTAATGTCTATCAGGCATTTTCCTTTTGAGATTCCCTTAAACAATCAGGGAAAAACATATCCATCCAAGGCCTGTTCCTAAGACAACGACATCATGACACATGATTGAGCTAATAAAAGAAGGGAATCATAATATGACCATAGATTGAAGACCCACATCATGATCATGAGTTACAGAAGCTAGGTACGTAGGGTTATTCAAAAGAAAACTGTTGCATACATAAATAGATTACATAACAAATAAATTCATAAATTAACAAAATTTGATGTGATTCGTTAGATTTATTTTATAATAAAAATAAATATTTTATAATATAACATTCACATCAAGACATAAATAATGACAAAAAGAATGGTGCCGTATTTAATCATCTTGATCACGGACTTACGTACGTCTCTTTTGTTTCTAGAGGTTGCAACGGCTGTCTTTGCATAAATAATGGCAAAAAGAATGGTGCATAAATAAGTTAATGGCAAAAACGACAAATAATATTTTCTGGTTCATTGGATGATCCATTTTCAATTAGATAAATACATAATTAATGACGAAGACGACAAATATTTTCTGCACAGAAAATAATATTATATATATATATAAACTAAAGAACGTCATGTAGTATATATCCTACTTTTTTATTTGATTGAGTCCTTAGAAAGCCAATCGCTTAAGCATCGATCATAACTTTATGCTCTACGACAAACGACGCACGACGACGTTAGAGATAGAAAACTTCAATTTGAGTACTAGCAGTGGGGTTTCACTATTTTTTACGCTAATCCAGATGCATGCTTTTGTTCTATTTGCTATATATTTTACTCAGTCTATCCTTTTAAAACATATAATTTAAATCCAAAGTGCAACAACGACCCACCCAAAACTCAGTGTCACTAAAAAATAAAAAAAAATAAAAAAAATTATTTATGACGAATTATTTACAATGAAAATATATTTATTTTAAAAGAAAATTAATAATTATTTTCACAAAAAATACTTAACCATAATTTTTAACTTTTATAATTTATTCTATTTAAAAAAATCTTTAAAAACTCAATTTTTAGAAAGTTTTAAGAATTTATGGGGGTCGATCCATGCATGCAGACTGAATTCATAGCATTTCTCTACTTGGACTTTGAAAATAATTAGAGAAAAAATTTCAAAGCAAATTAAGGTTCAAGAATCATTACCCGGTTGCAGCAAAGAATGCCAGAGGAATCATCATCTCCCAACCATTCATTGTCATGCTGCCGAATGAGACATGATCAACTAACATGCTCAGTCCACAAATTGACAAAATTTTATTCAATTATATATAAACAGTAATCGTATTTCTATATAGAAAACGGAATCATGGCTTACTACATTATTCTATTCTTTTGAATGCGACAACCTGAAAGGTGCATATACTATTTTGAAACATTAATTGCCGAATTAATAATTCATCAGACAAGATCATAAAGTTAAATTTATCATATAATAGAACCATATTATAATAAAGAAAATTAGTGGAACCGATTTTTTTTTTCATGTAAATTTTAAATTTATTTAATTTTTTAAAAAAAGGGCAAGACTCTCGTACCTAACACTTTATATATCATTTTCCGATAATAAAATAGCATATGCATATTTGAATTGCATGTGATCTACATATTATAAGCACATGCAAAATCTCGTCTACATTAATATATATATATATATATATATATATATATATACACACTTATACATGATACCTTAAGCTAATTTAAACCAAATTTAAATCACTTATTAATGTCGAAGAGAGCATAATTACCATATGGCCAAAGCATCCAGGGCGATCTTTGCATTCTTCAGATTTCCAGTCATTAGTATCAGTATTCTATAATACCAATTCTCTAAGCTGTAAATTCGAATAAAAAGAAACAATCTTAAGTTTTTAAAATAGAAAGAGAAATAGAAGGAAAATCTTGAGAGAGGTACCAAAGCATGAGGCCTGAAGCAGCAGAGAGTTTAACGAATTCCCAGAGTCCAGAAAAGGCTTCAATGGAGAAACCAGTCCATGTAAGAGGGCAACCGCCACAAACTGTATAACCCAGAAGACCGAACACCAAAATCCACCAAGAAAAGTTTATAGTAATGGCAGTACCCACAACTCCGAGGTGAAGCCCATACACTAACAGCCAACTCACAATCACATGAACCAGTAGCGCTGCAAGAGTCACCCAAGCAATAACCCCAGTTTTGAGTTGGCTCTGTAAGAATCTTTGCAGAGGGAACTGAAATGCAAAGCTAAAATGAAGTGGAATCATCCACAAAGACACTATCCCCGATAACTCCGCTACATCTGAAGGCTGTCCCAATAGCTTTAACACCGGAGTGGCAAAGAGATAGATAGGCAAAAGCAGGACGCAACACACAAACAGAACGATCCATGATCGTTGCATATATACACCCAACATGTAGTACTTTTTTGCCCCGAAAGCTTGCCCACATAAGGTTTCTAAAGCGCTTGCCATTCCCAGCTGATAAACAAAACCATACAAAGAAGAAAAAATGCTGACTATAAGCAATAGAGACGAGAAAGAGAAATATTGAAAACATGACTGGGATTATTCTGGAAATGAAACAATATAATTTGTTTCAACGTCCTTTGTTTTCTATGATCTGTTCATGATCAAGAACCAAAGAAAAAGTAAAAACCCTGTGTATGTCATGTAATGAGAAAGAAAGTATACCAAAAGCCCAAAGTCGAAGCCGACGATGACATTATTGGCAATGGAGATGGCAGCGAGGTCAAGTTCACCCAAGTGGCCAGCGAAGGCATTGGTGATGACCAACATAGAGTAGGAGGCGAGGCGGCTGAAGATTGATGGACCCAGTATGTGCCACAGCTTCTTTGATTCAATCCACACCCTCCTTGCAAGATCATCATTTTCTCCATCATCTTTCGAATCTAAATCTTTCAGTAAGGGAACTTTCACATCCTCTATCAATTCCCTGCTAGACATCTTTCAGTAGCTTTGTTTGTTTATCTATGTTTATGAATTCTAGGAATCCAGAGAGAGAGAGAGAGAGCGCTCAAAATTCAGAGAGTCGGCCTCTTGGAGATTAATCATTTGGCTTAAGATTTATAGCGGTACGGTTGGTCAATTGAATGGGACGTACAGGTCGATACTCATCTTCAGTGGACATTAATTTCTCGTGACGATCGTCGTCGTCCGCTGCCTCTCGTTTCTTTTAACAATATAGAACAAAATATTACCTCCCTCGTACACTTAACTTAAACCATATATATGCATCTATAGATAACACATTGGAAATATTTATGAGGTGGATGAATAATCTTTAGTCTTTATCGTTGAAGCTAAAAGGAAATCATGATTTAGGGGGGTTTCGTGAAGCCACGTGTGAGCTGCAATTTCCCATCGTCTTTCTGGAGGCAGGGCGGTTAATCTGCACCTATACCGGGGCCGGGGAGCCAAAGCTATCGCAAAGAAACACACATGATACATACAAATGGTGTCACTGCTTACCACAAGTTTTTTGTAAGCATCTGCGCTCACCATACAGATTATTATTATACATACGACTGACATGACTTCATCAGGAGCCCAGACCGCATGCATACATATATATATATATATGGATTAAATTAAGAAAGTAAAATTAATGCGGAAATGAATAATGAGAAAGCTGGAAAAAGACAGGTGCTACATTACTACTGGTGTACGTTACTTCAATTCCAAGTTAGAATCATGTGGATCGATCGTTTGCAAGATGTGGTCTTGGTTTTGTCTACTTCTCTATCCAAAATATTAGCCATATGCATGCAAGCTGCGATTTGCATGCTATATATTCTTATAGAATTTGTGCATCGAATTTCGAAAGAGCATTAAATCATATTTTTCTTTTACTTTTTTGAAGTTTTTTCCCCTTGATTTTTACTGAATTCTTAATTTATTGTTTATCTTGGGTAGTTTTATCAATTTAATTTTTATGGTAAGAATACGCTGAATTAATCTGATCATGACCTGCTATATACCCATTTTGGACCCAAATCCTATATATGTTTATACACCTCTTTCGCTAGTGTTGGTGTGTTACAGCTAGCAATATCACTGCTACGTGTCCACTGCCCACTTCGATCATTAGAAATTTAGATGTAGGGTTGCCTTTTCTGCCTGCAATTACAAGCCCACCAAACAAATTGTGCGACGTTAGATATAGATTGATATGAATGTAAAAAAAAAAAATAGGCACATGCATCGTGAAAAAGTTAATTTTCTTTTGCATGGTTCTTAATTAAATTTATTTTATATATATTTTTATGTATTTTAAAACTGTATAAATATTTTTCGTTGTATTAATTTATTATGCACAGAAACCGAAGAAAACTCGGAAATGACATGAGAATTTAGAGGGTATTTTACCTCTTTTTCCTGGTCATATTGTAGGGTAATGATGACCAATTAAGGTTTGAAGCGCTGTTCCACCAAAAATCATTCCAGCCCATATTTTCTGTGACTTATTATCAATTCATTTTATTTTATTATTATAATTTTTTTAAATTTTTATATAAAATAAAATAAATAATTTAAAATTTTAAAATAAAAATAATATTAAAAAAATATATTTTAATAATATTTTATTTAAATTTTTAATTTTAATCTCAAGTGGTGTATATATAAAAATAAACGAGGTTAATCATCTGCAATTTATCATAAAGCGATACTTGCCATAACTCCTAGATGGAAGACCCATCCCATGAAAAATCCAATTGAGGCAACCCAATCAGATAGTAGCAACCTAAGTTATAGTATGCCATATACGATCGCCATCTCGATCCCACAGCCACTCCTAATAACAAATATTAACTATATATACGAAAAAAATGAATATTTTTAAATTTTCTCAAATATTTTATTTCTAGACGTTACTTAAATATAAAATATTATTTTAATTTTAAATATTCAATTTTTTTCATCTAATCATTATAATTTTTTAAAATTTCTAAAGAAAACACAAAAAATATAATTTTTATAAATAAAAGATTATAATTATTAAAAGATTATATTCGAGTAATTTTTTCACTTTATAACAATTTTATTTAACTTTTTCTCTATCATTTTCTAAAACTCAATGAAACATCTTAACTCAAATTATTTTACTACTATTCACAAATTATTTCACTATTATTTACAAATATTTTGAGATATTCTTAATATCCAAACAAGACTTAAATGTTCTAAACATAATTAAGTTGGATTTTATATTAATTTAAAAATTTTCTCAAATAAATTAGAGAAGGTAAAATCTATCAAGACAAAGCATGCATTAATTACCAGAGAATTGGTTGAACGCTATTGAAAAGAACCGTGAAGGCTAAGAGGATTGAGATTTGACGTCATGGATTTTTTTCATGATCTTTAAAAGAGTAATTAAAGAACTTAGAACTTATCAGATGTATTTACGTAATTTGAATGCATTGGCAGTACTACCTTATGCAAATGGAAATAAACTGGATCTTTTAATTAATTTATGCGTTATAAATAAAATTAATTAAGTGGAACTCTTTTTTCTTTTTCTTTTATGGGTTTAATTACATATTTGTACGTACTATTGATCAACTTCCTTGCATTATTATCACCATGCTTGGATCATTTAATTCATGTTAATTACGATCTCATGAGTTTTGCTACGTACTTGCGAATTTCGTGTATCAGTATATTATTTATTGTGGTACGTATATCACTACAAAAAAATTAGACTTTCTCAACGCTCAAAATCGTCGCAAATGATACTCCTACTCCGTATATATATATTATATTAGTTATAAAAAGTTTAAATCGAATTATGTGTGTCAACAAATAGAATTGCGAAAATATCTTTTGTAATCTCGACGTTGCTTTTATGCTCCTCTCTTTGTTTTTAAGAGTAATTCTATGTCAGATTGAGTAACTACTGTATAATTATTTTGAAAAATAGTAAAATTTATTAATAAAAAAATTAGTTTTTTTTATATAGATCTAATATTTACTCATTTTTTTTTTTTAAAAATTATACAATACTTATAAAATTTATGACTATATATATAATTTCTTTTATTCTTATTTGTATGAGACTGATCATACACCAATATAGCTAGAGCCTATATATATGTCAAGACAGGATAAAAGCCACTTTCCACGATCGTTGTTATGAATCGAAATTGATGCGACAAGCATGCATTGCATGCTATGATATTACTGCATGTCAAAATAATTTTAATGTATTGCAATAAAATACATCAATTTATGAATTTTATTTTTATAAGATTTTTTTTTATTAATAGGAAATTTCTTAAAAAATACATGTAGTAATTCAAAAAGTTGTAATATTGGAGACGCATGGAGTTTACCATGGGATCTACATCTTAACTAACCATTCAAATTTATCTCATTTCATCTTATTATTATATTTTTTACAAATTTTTATACAAAATGTAATAAGTAATTTAATTTTTTTCAAATCCTAAAATAATAATAATAATATAAAAATAATAATATTCTAATAATATTTTATTTAATTTGTAACTCAACTCATTTCATCTCAACTCACTATCTAAACCTAACATAAGACCCCATTTGAATGTAGAAAATATTCGAGATCATCTCTGCAAATGAGAATATATATTCCATCTCAAACAACATACAATTTATTTAATCTCAATTGATGGGATCTATTTTATCATTTTTTTTACTTTTCATAAAAAATTAAATTTATATCAATTTATCTCATACATTTAAACAATAAGATACATGCTCTTACACAAAACTGATTCAAATATATATCTTAACTCACTAATATTCTAAAATATTCTAAACTACACTTATAAATTTTTTACTGCTCCCGTGCTGTCACATTTATTGATGCGGTGAATAGTCAAAGTTTTTTCACCTCCAGTTAAAAAGTACACTTCTGCTAGGGACAGTCGGCAAGTGCAAACGGCGCACAGTTGGTGTTTAAAAAAATATTTTTTTTTGCCACGTCAATTAAAAAAAAATACGAAAATGGGAAGAAAGACACTCAGAGCTCTTCATGTGGGTCTCTGGTCTTGGTCGTCGTTTGGGTCTCTCGGATCTCTCAGAGTTCGTCTCGTCTGAGTCTTCTTCGGTCTTCTTCATGGGTAGATGAAAAAAGGCATGCATTAAACCCTCGTCTCTTCCATTTACTTGTAACTCGGCAGAAATATATGTAGCAATATTCTACAAAAACTGTTCCATGAGGATTGAAGTAAGATAACATCCATAAAAGGGATAATCAGTAAGTCATAAGAGACCCACTGCAATGGACATCGGCAGCATCAGAAATCCTTTGCCTTGGCCATAATGTGGGAATGCCAACAGCATCCACATCTAAATTCACAATATTTTTGGTTGAAGATTGTGATGGAGCAACTTTTTTGCTTGCTTCTTTTCCTCCTTTGCTAGCCTCTCTCCTATCCAAAGCATTGTTTTTGTGCAGGATGCCTCCATTAACGGAGTCGCAGTACCGCTTCAGCCATTGTATGAACTCCAAATTATTAAGCGGCCTTCCTTTCACAAGCTTGCTCACCTCGATTTGCTTAGTGATCTTGAGTTTGTTAAAGACGTCCTAAAGAACCTTGTAGTTCTAGATCATCTCGTACTCGCTCTTGGCATCGAAGTTGACCTTGTGCATTAGCACCATCCCTGGATGAACAGCGTCATAAGCTGGCAGTGAATCGCATAGGAACAAACCTTTTCAACTTTGGAGAGATTGAGTTGGAGTGTGGAGTTGATCCAAGCAAGGATCTCAGATCTGCCGACGAAGTAAACGGAGTCTATCATTCCGATATTCGTCGCCATTTTTCGGTTCCTCAAAGTTACGAAGTAAGCTACGAAGGCTTAGAAACCAATGATGGTAATGATGTTGAGCTAGGAATCTTGCCCTTTCTCTGGGTTTCTAAGGCCCTAATTCTATACCTCACATAGAGTTCATTCTCTTCGAAATAAGGAGGATTTCATGGGGAAGACGAAGGTGGGAAGGCAGAACAACTGATGGGAAGACGAAGGTGAGAAGAAGAGGGAGAGGCAGAGCTTTCGTGGCTCAGAAGACAATGAACTGGAGGGAGATGAAGGGAAGAAGGGCAAAGCTGAAACGATTCGTTTTGTTACTTTTCCACGGGGGCACCGATTCCCCCGCGCTTATGCAGCCCGACTGCATTAAGCATTTTTCTAAAAGTACTGGGATGTCGCTACTTCCACATAAATTCTCTACCGAACGTTTGGAAGTAAGAATAGTTTAGAAGTATTTGAGAATATTTATAAATAATTATGAATAGAGATTGAAGTAAATTTGTAGATCCTATTGAAAATATTTTAAGTTGTTTGGATGTATGAAGTATATATGTTGAGTTTGACTTTTGGATAGATAGTAGAAAAAGGTGTGCGTCCCATCAATAATTGATTTTTTTTAATGATGATGAAATGATGATTTTATTTATATATAATAGTGATAAATATTTTAGTGATTTTATTTATTTTTTATGTATAATAGTGATAAATATTTTAGTGATTTTATTTATTTTTTAAATATAATAATAATAAATATTATAGTGATTTTATTTTTTTTATTTATATATATTAGTGATAAATATTATAGTGATCTTATTTTTTTTCTTTTCCTCACTCTCTCTCTCTCTCTCTCTCTCTCTCTCTCCTCTGGCCCGATTCTCCCCCACGCCCGATTCTCCTTCAGCCCAGCCCGACGCCACCGTGCACCGCCCAACCTCACCGCCACCACCGATGACTCCCCCTCACGCCGGCGACCTAGCCAGCCACCACCGATCTCCCCCACGCGTAGCTCTCTCGCTCCCCTGCGGTAACACAACCGAAATGAGTTTCTCTCCACTTGCGCCGCCGTACACGGCCACCCAGCCTCACCACCACCACCGGTGACTCCCCCTCACGCCGGCGACCAAGCAGTTACAACTGATCTCCCCCACGCGCAGCTCTCTCTCCCTTGTAGTAACCCAACCGAAATGGGTGAAGGTTTCACCCATTTCTGTCCACTTGCGCCGCCGTATGCGGCCACCCAGGCCACCGCGCCTCCACCACCTCTCGCAGACCCAGCCACCACGAACCTCCATCTCCCTCTCCGTCGCACATTGGCATTCACATGCGACTTTGTTCAAACTACTTCAAATGTGTTTGGAGACTCTGTTCAAGAGACATTGTTCAACACAGTGGCAAGAGACTTTGTTCAAACTACTTCATACGTGTTTGGCATGTAAAGTCTCCTCATCCGTACGAAAAATATTTGAGAGGTGTTGAGAAGTGTTTGCTACCCAAACACAAAGCTTTTTTTTATTATTTTTTTTTACTTTTTCTTTCACATTTTTTAAAATTATTTAGATCTTTTTTAAAAATAAAAAAAAAATCACATATTCATTTAAAAACACTTAATCATTAATTAAAAAAAATTAAAAAATTTTGGCAGAAGATTTCGGTGGGCATAGTGTTTTCCAAAAGTACTGCTCCGGTGTTTATTATTTCACTCGATCAAAATGAGTGTGCATAGAAAACATAAAATCAATATGTAATGAAACAATATCAAATCAAAGTGTTTAGACCATTAGAATTGGATTATACAAATGTAAATGTAAAATTTGTATAATATGACATAATTTTCTATTTGATTATTCCACTCAAAACTTCTTATCACATTGGATTATCCATCTATTAGTCAAAATAATAATAAAATATTACAAATTTAATAATATTTTTTTTTCAATTTTTTTGTTTTATTAATTTTATTTTAAAATTAAGAGGTACATGGAAATATTAATATTATAAAATATGAGACTTGGAGTATACAACCATTCATGATACAAACATTAATTGAAAAACTAATACAATTGCTCAGTATACAACAATTAATGCTCTAGCTTAATGCTGCAGGGAAAAGATTGGGTTTAACAATTACTTATTGTTATTAATGCAACATGGAAATAAAAGGAAAAAAAAAGAGTTCAATAGAAGCCAAAATCGAGGGAAGAGAGAGATCTTGCAAGGAAGAAAATATTTTTTATTCATTCTGGTCATGCTACAGTAACTATCAAATATGACCTAAAGAACTAATTTACTGTAACTAAAAGTCATTCATTTTCCCATTTGCATAATCTAATGCAACACATTTTCGAATTTTATTAGCCAAACCCTCTATTGGATTTGCATTTGCATAATCCAATGTGAGTGCCCTTAATCTCACTATTAATTGTAGCTTGTCTTTGTACTACTGATGATTTGATCAGCTCACTATATGTTAATTTCTGCGCATGGTGAGTAATGTCAATGCTGCACAAGGCATGGGCCCCACTAAAGGAACTTCAGCACAATAATTTAGATAGAGGAATTCTATAGATCAGCCACTGTAGACACCCCACACCTATAGCTTTTTCATAGAGTGTGAAAGTTTTTTTATAAGATATCAGGGTGTTTTTCATAAAGTGTAGGGTGTGGGCTGATGAATAGTGGCTGATGACAAGAATTTTTTTTTTAGATATGAGTAATTCTACTCTAAGGCCACTAAAGTTTCGAACACCACACACCAGCTGAGCTGGCTTTACTTTTTATTTTTTCAAAACGCATCGTTAGACTCCTCTCCACGTTTTCCTCATTCTCCACGTTACCTCCATTTGAATTTTTTCTTCTCGTCCCACGTTCTCCCTCCATGCTTTGGATTCACGCCCTCCGCCGTGTTGCAATATGTCCGCCTGTGATCTACCAAAGAACAACGGATTTGGCAAGCTGTTGTGAAGCTCTTCTCTAAAAGTCCTCTCTTTTCAGTCCTCTCTCTATATGGCAATCTCTCTCTCTCTAAGAAATTTTAGTAAAACACAACTTTCGGGTTAGAACATCTGGTAGGGGACGAATAGCAGAGAATAAATGGTTGGTGGGTTAGTTAGCAATAACAGAGAATATCTGGGACGGGACAAATAAAGCTCTGTTATTGCTGGGTTAGAAGCTTTCGGCATACTTGGGAGGGGATGAAAGTCGGTCTTGGGTGGAAAGTTGCTGTGATTTATGGGTGGAAAGCTATATACTTTTCTTTGCTGTTAGGTTTATTGAAACACTCTTCGTTGGACTAAAAAAAAGAAAAGAAAAGATTTCTTCTATTATATTATTCCTTATTCCTTCCCTCCTTTAAGATCGAAGGATTGTATTAGTGGGATTTTGGAAGTAATTTTGTCTTATAGGAAAAGAAAAAGTCAACAATTGTTTATTTGTCTGCATAAATTATTAAGGAAGAAATTATTTGGGTGACAATACTCTCAACATGAGTCTTTAATGTGGATTAATTTGAATTATTGTGTGCCGGGGGCTAAAGTTTAAGAGCTTTATTCTTGAAAAGATACGGTCAATGGTAAACAAGCTAAATGGCTATAAAGACAACAAATCACTTAGAGTGCAATTCAATCTACCATTAGAATGATTAAGAATAATTTAGGCATGCCCATTCTTTCTAATAATTGCCTTTTCTACTAATGGCAAACAAGCTATGGACATCGAAATGTGATAAAAAAAAGGTGGAGGTCGAGACGACAGCTGATTTCAATTCCTCCAACTAAACTATCCCATGTTCATCTCCATTTCGCATAGAAAAGCAATTTCAAGCAGAATATACGAATGCGAAATTTAAAGAGGTCCAAGGAGAGATGTGGGAGATGATTTTATGTAACTGCATACTTATCAGCAAGCAGGGTTGCATTTCCACCTTCGATATTTTGAATGAAATCACGACTGATGATGACCACGTCAAAAGCGTCAAGTACTCAGTTTACTTTAACGATGAGGAGTGTGATGTGAAATGTACATGTGCATTGTTTGAGATGAGGGGGATTCTCTGTAGACATGCATTGAACGTTTGTCAGATGAAGAAAATTGATGCGTTACTTGATAAGTACGTCTTGGATCGATGGAGGCAGGATTTAAAGAGGAGATACACAATGGTAAAAAGTAGCTACGATGACTTGCAACACAATGCGTACTCACGGAGGTATGAGCTTGTGGTGAAACAATGTCTAAAATTTGTGACTTGCGTATCCCCAAGTGATAATGACCATGTTAATACATTCATGCGCTATTTGGATGAGTTTGAGAATTAATTTAAAGAGAATGTGGTCACGGACAAGGGTAAGAAAATATTAAGCACACACATTTTCTGAGGGAAGGGGAGGCAGCCAACGAAAAGGAAGGTTCTGGTTGTGGAGAAGGCTGCGACTAAGAGAAAGAAGAAACAAGTAATAAATTCTTATGTGTATTAATTCTCTATTGTTTCTCACTGCATGCATATATATTACTTTCTAATGGATGTGTATTTTTTGGTTTAAAAATTATTTAGATTTGCAGAAAAATATTTGATAATAAATAATAACATGGTGAGGACATATAACAAATAAAGCATTCTTTCTAGGCACTTTTAAGTTTAGCTTAACAGTGATGCATCTTAAACGTGTTTGGGGCTTCACCAGAATATGAAATGTTGTGTTTACACGTTCTGAGGTTTCTCATCATAAAAATAAAGATATAAGAGTTGGACCCAATATGTTACATGTAAATGAAAAATAAGATTTTCAAACCTACCTAAAATAAGGTTGTCAAAATAAGCAATGGATTACATCATACTGTGATAACACCCAGTACATACATAGAAAACTACGTGCACATCTATTCTCTACAATTTACTTTCTGATTTTCTCCTCTTACTTATGAAGAGCATTCTCTCTCTCAATTAGTTTATCTTTATTTTTCTGAACTTCATACTCGCACAACAATAAATCGTCCTCCCTTTTTCAAACTGTATTATCTCTTGTCCAAATTTTCTCCTCTACCAACTGAAGTATATCTACCCATATGAAGAATTGAAATATTGCTACTCCCTGCCTACAATTTGAGAATTTCAAAGGTTAAAGATGACAAAAGTTTGGGAGGTCTTTAATGGGGCTCCTAAGCCACACAAATAGGTTGGTGATTCTATTTGAAACGCATCAACAATACATGATGATCGACTCGATGCCATAGGTGATCTAAATGAAACAACGAGTACATTTATTCTCAAAGTAAATAACCAACAGGGTCCTAACTACTCATAGGGTTTCCAGGATGAAGAATATATCAATAAATAAAAACAAATTAGTGAAATTGCTCAAAAGAAAGCAGGACAGTGATTGGTATATATAACTTTTCAATTTAAGAGAGGTAGGTCTCTAATTAAAAGCAGGTGGGGAGTATGGTGTAAAAGAGGCACTGCTTAAAAATCTTAGTTTCTTTCTTATCTGAGGATAAACACAGTTCCTACTTTATTTATGCTTTTTACTAATTACTCTTTTAATTATAACATCAATCAAAAGGGTGGTTGTCTTTGATCTATCTATTATGCTCAAATCTCGGACCTATACATGGAACTAGCCACTACTGATGCATATATTTCTATACCAGTAAAATCATAAGCCTACTGCACCAAACTTCCTTTGTCATGCAGAAGTGAGCTAGCAAATACGCAACGAACTAGAAAAATCTTACATTTATAAATCCAAATTCCAAACTGTTCATCTTCTACCAAATTAAAGATTCCAAAACCCTTAAAATGAGAGTTCCAATCTTAGTTGCTGTGCAAGTGTAGCCTAGCTTTTGTTTACAAAAGTCAGAATCCTAAGCTACAGTTCTAACAGCTAGGAAAAATGTGAAGATGAGAGGTGAGTCCAAATCTCATTCTATTATGTAATATCAACTGCTTAAAATCGATCACGTAGCATAAATAATCCCCCCATCAAGCATAAAAACACCCAGCTCAGAAATCATAAATCAATCATACCTATAGATCCCCAACTCAGAAATCACAAAAGTATGAGCAATAATAAAGATCTAGGGCTCGGTTGGTGAGGATACCTCTCAAATCTTAATGGATCAAACGAATGTCATGGAGGGAGAGGGATCTCGCAGATGGATGCATGGGAGGGTTTCTCAAAACTCCTAGTGTTTTTCTCCAGGGGTGTCAACGGGAGAGAGGGCTTTAGCAAAGAGATTTTCATGGGGGATTTTTGGGTCCTCTTTAGGCACGCTTCGAGGGGTGTCGACGAGGGAGAGAACCACGATATACTTTTGTGAGGGGGGAAGAGAGATTCACACAGGGAGGGGGAGAATAAGCTTTTGGCAAGGAGGGGGGAGAGCAAAGTAGGAGGGAATACATTTCTTGGGACCAGAAGGCGCAATTGAAGCTCTGGATTGTTTTGAAAATAAACCCGGCTCACCACATCATTAGTGTGTGATGTTGGAGAGTAGGCCGGCCTTAGAGTAGGATTTCTCTTTAAATATTAGAATGGTTATAAGTTGGTGTGTTAATATGTTGATCTGTAGTACTTAAAAGATCACTTATTTAGGAAAGAAAAAAGCAATTCATATATATATATATAGACATTACGTACGTACCCGGTTGCAGAAAAGAAAGCTAAAGGAATCGTCATCTCCCATCCATTTATTGTCATGCTGCCAAACAACACTAATTGATAACATGAGTCCACAAGAAAACAAACGATAGATGTTAATGATAATTAAACAGTGTTTGTGTGTGGACTATATATAGCTAGAGAGCTTGTGGCATATAATATAGTTCTCATCATCATGTCCTTGTGAAAATGAAATTCCAACTATTTCAAAACATGCTCACCACCCACGTAATAAAGTTATATAATTAATCAATCATGTGAAAGTACTTGATATTGTGCATTAAGAGATCTCTTATATATGCACAAATCTTATCTAAATAACCGATTTTTAAATTAAAATTGACAAAATATGATAATTAAATGTAATATAACTAAGAATTAATGAAAATGATGTGTGTGTATATAATATATATATATATATATATATATATGGAAAATGATAGGGTTACTACCCTCTTACTACTTATTTACTACTATTTTTATATTTGATTTTTTTTATATGTATATATATTGCATTAATGCAAATATAGTCTTTTGATGTGTAAGCCATGCACATTCCCTTTATAAAAGAACAGTGTATACTATTAAAATATTAATTTTTTTATGTGAGTCTCATATTTACTCTTTTTTTTTTAAAGGAAGTGTATGGAGCTTACACACCTTAAGACTATAAGTATCATTTCTCATTACATAATACATTATCAAATAATACTGTCTAACCATGCATACATAAACCACTCGCGGGTCAGTTAAGGAGGCTATATAAATTACCATATGGATAAAGCATCCACGGCAATCTCTGCATTTTCAAGGTTTCCAGTCATCAGTATCAGTATTCTGTAATACCAATTCTCTAAGCTGCAAATTTATATTGAATGAAACGATCTTAAGTTTTAAAATAACAACAAAAAATGTAAATAGCAGGAAAAAAAAATAGAGTTTTAAAGATGTAAAGGAGAAAGCAATTCATGGTTGCTTTCAAGGTGCAATTTGGGCATTGAAATCGAATTTAATTGGGCTTTCACAAAGGCATATATCATTATTTGAAAAAAAAAATAGAGTGAGAGAGAGATAGGAGGGACCAGAGCATGACGCCGAAAGCAGGAGTTTGACAAATTTCCAGAGCCAGAAAAGGCTTCAATGGAGAAACCAGTCCATGTAAGTTATAAACCCAGAAGCCCAAATACCAAAACGCACCAAGAAAAACTCATAGTAATGGCAGCACCAACAACTCCAAGCTGAATTCTATACAGAAACAGTCAACTCACAATCACATGTGCCACAAGGGTACGTAGCCAAACGGCCCAAACCTAGGCAATGACCCCAGTTTTGAGCTGGCTCTGTAAGAACCTCAACAAGGGGC
Organism: Juglans mandshurica; assembly: GCA_022457165.1. NCBI lineage: Eukaryota > Viridiplantae > Streptophyta > Magnoliopsida > Fagales > Juglandaceae > Juglans > Juglans mandshurica. Next base: position 47,015,882 of record CM039619.1, read on the forward strand.
ACTGAAATGCAAATCTGAAATGAAGTGGCATCATCAACAAAGACACGAGCCCAGATAGCCTACCACATCTGAGGGATGTCCCAACACATGAATAGAACGATCCAAACAGGAGGTTTTTTGGGACGAAAATTTTCATCCCAAAAAACTGTAATTTCCTCCCAAAAGGCATTTTGGGATGAAAACAAATCGTTCCAAAGTTGTCTCAATATCAGTCTCTCAAAAGGTTTTTTGAGATGAAAATTCCAATTTCATCCCAAAATATATTTTTTAGGATGAAATTGAGCAAAATTGTTCCATAGCGTTTGAATAGAAAAACATTTTTGGGACGATTTAGTTTCGTCAAAGATTTCTGATCGAAAGGTAAAGACATTACGTTCGACCGTGAATTATGTTCGAACTAAGACTTCATGAGTGGTTGACTGAAACAAAATTCGTTCAAACGGAAATGCATTCAAACGTTAACTTTGGTGGTCGAACAGACAACTATGTTTGAACGCATTCAATGTCATGTTCGATGTCATCAGTAAGCTCGAATGTTTGTTTGAATGGTTCACAACTGTTGTTCGAGCGTCTATTACGAATTACGATCGAATGGTTTGTATCACTATTCAAATGGTTTGACTGCTTCTATTCGAACGGTTTTTGGTCGTTTGAATAGTAACTAATTGATTTTACCCAATAATGAAATACCAAATATACATACATAACATCTTAAAAAAATATATTACAATTTGTTCAATACACATGAAAGTAGTCTCATAAGTGCGAACAAAATAAATAAAACAATACTAATGTTCATTTTATGGAAACATATATAAAATTTGTACATATAATGTAAATCAGTTACTTGGAGGCCTAAATTGTTGCATAAGCATCTGGATTTTAAGTTGCATCTCTCCCCTGAACTCCTCTTGTTATTGTTCCTGTTGTTTCATTCACATCTTCATGTCTGCTCGTTTAGCCAATTCAGCCTCTAATTCATTCTGCCTTGTCCTCAATTTTTCGATCTCAGACTTCGCTTCCTCTAACGCTATAGAGTTGTTGGAGGCATTGTTGGACGATGAGTAAGAGCTAGAAGGCTAGTCAATACTCCAAAATGATTAGTCAATGATAAACTTGGAGCCTTATTAGAACCTTATAAAGAGCAAGAACTTCTCATTCTCAAGCATGAGAATATAATATTCGTAGTAGAAACAAAGTAAATGATGGTTAGAAATGAAATAATATGTATGATTGACTTACCTTAATTGAAACAAAATTATTATTATATTTTTACCTTGTTATGGAGAGTAAATCTCTAGTATCTCTAGTGGTGAGTCAGACAGAGAACTAGGAGAATGTGGAAATAGGATACGAACTTCCTTCCTCTTCAGTGACATAATTTCAAAGTACTGATACATTCATTACATAAAAGATTTGTCATAAAGTGTCATGTGAATAAAAAAACCAGTCAATCATATGTATTAGTTTCAGTTGACCATTCGCCCTCATCATCTATAGATACTGCAAGTGACTCTCTATCTTAGGGTAATTTTTAGCACGTATTATTGAGTTTCTCGAACTCTCTTCTACACAAATCATAACCACGCGCTGCACCAAGTGGATGTACGTGTTGGGAAAATACAGAAAATCTATTTTGTTGTCTTGCTTGGTCAACACCAAAGTTTCTTTCCAGCTGATCAAACCTTGTGTGAACTCCATAGAAGTATTTGGAACAGAATATATGTCACTTATCGTCAATAGATGATTGTGTAATTGACCCTTCTGGGCGAGCCATGTTATCCACTGTGCGTTTCAACTTCCTAAGGAACCGTTCAATGTGATACATCCATCTACACTAGATTGGTGCTGTAAGTCGAGCCTCATGTGGCAAATGAACGGCTAAGTGAACCATGATGTCGAAGAATGACAGTAGGTAAATATTTTCCAGCTTAAAAAATATTATAGCAATTTCTCATTCCACATGATCCAAACCTTCTACATTCAACATTCTACACTCTAAAGAATATAATATTCGTAGTAGAAACAAAGTAAATGATGGTTAGAAATGAAATAATCTGTATGACTTACCTTAATTGAAACAAAATTATTATTATATTTTTACAAGAGTAAATCTCTATTGGTGAGTCAAACGGAGAACTAGGAGAAGGTGGAAATAGGATGCGAACTTCCTTCCTCTTTAGTGACATAATTTCAAAGCACTGATACATTCATTGCATAAAAGATTTGTCATAAAGTGTCATGTGAATTAAAAAACAGGTCAATCATATGTATTAGTTTCAGTAGTTGACCATTCGCCCTCATCATCTATAGATACTTCAGATGAGTCAACATTTTCCTCCACTGTCGCATCAACAATTTCAGCCTCAATATCCTCCCTATGTAATGGAATCATCTCATACTGGCTCAAATTTACAAACAAGTCAAGACGGGTTGACTCTCTTGATATGCTTCTTAAGTCCTCATCATCTATAGATACTTCAGATGAGTCAATATTTTCCTCCACTGTCGCATCAACAATTTCAGCCTCAATATCCTCCCTATGTAATGGAATCATCTCATACTGGCTCAAATTTACAAACAAGTCAAGACGGGTTGACTCTCTTGATATGCTTCTTAAGTAGAGAGATCATCTTCTTCTTTGTTTTGTCCCTTCTCCTCGAGGATAACATCACATATATTTCTTGAAGAAAAATTTTCGTACCACTTGCCATTGATTTCCTAACTCATCATCATCTAAGTAGAATACATGATATACTTGGAAACCAAAACAAAATGATCATCTTCATACCATTTTTGTGATGTATTAATACTCAAGAAATATTCATCATTGTGCACTCCTCTTCGAGAATTGCTTAAATTCCATCAATCGCACTTAAACAGATATACAATAAGCTCTCTCAAATATCTCATTCCAATTATATCGACAATAACCGCAAAGAAATCGATGTTTTCTTCGACTAAGATACCACTATTTTGTCTTTTTCTATAGCGATCTTAATCTATTGTGTGATACCTACTTCTCAAGAAATACATGCAGAATGTCGAACAACGCGACTCGAGGGGCGACACACCAATGCATACAGTTTGTTTGAGATATCATTTAGATTATTCGCATGCATTTGTACAACCTACATATATATTGAATAAAACAAAAACATACAAAATAAACAATCATAATATTAATGTGGTAATTCAAACTCGCATATGTAATGTTATTACCCATTGTTCAAGCCATTTCGAGAACTCCCATTTATGTTTTTGGTTTATATTATTTACTCTAAGTTTTTTGAGCACGTTATTATGATCACTGAAATTGAAGATTACCAAATAATTTATAATCTTATATTTTTTTAAGGAAATTGAAACATTAATTAACAAATAATGACAACTTAGAGCACTGGCAGTGGCTTTTTTATCTTTATCTTCATTGTTAAATTTGAAGAATATATATATAAAATCGTCCACATTGGTGTATCTATCTTTATTTTTATCCAAAACTATAAACAGTGCTTCTTCAAATTTGAAGAAGCACTGTTTTAGTCTTCAAACATTAAAAATAATGTTTTTTCTCTCTCTATCCGAACGGCTCACTCTCTCGCGCGAAAAGTCACCCCCATCCTCTCTCTCACTCTCCATCTTCTCTCTCGCTCTCTCGCTCTCTTCTCTTCGACAGACCCATTCCCCTCTTTCGATTGAGTTTTTTTCCTCCTCTCTTGCTCTTGCTGCTCTCTTCTCTTCGACAAGCCAGATTTACCAAAGAATAGTCTCCCTCTTGCTCTCTCTTGCTCTCTTCTCTTCGACAAAACCATTTCCGCTGCACTATCTTCCCCCTTCCCCTCACTTCTCTCTGCTCTGCTACACCATTGCACAAAGCTCAGCTCAAGTGCACGACGGGATTGTTCCTTCATCAACGACGACCTCTTATCTCGCCCAATACCCGATTTCGTTCGGCGATTTCACAAACCCTAGAAAAGGTAATTTCGTGCAATCCACTTGTTTTGATTTCACAAATTTTTTTGTGTGATTTCCCCTCATGGAATGTGTGATTTCCCCTGATTAGAATTTTTTTTAGGATTTTTTGTGTGATTTTTCCTTATATTCAACCGAGATTGGTATGATTTGCTTATGTTTGCAAGTGGTATGATTAGTATGTTTTGACGATGATATTTTGTAATTGTTTTGATTGTGGTGACATATTTTGGGTACTTTTTGTACTGTGGTTGCACCAAATTGCATCATTCTTTTGTGGAGCTGCTGTGGGAAGGAGCTGGGCTGCTGTGGAGCTGGGCTGCTGTGGAGCTACTGGTTGACATATGGAGCTGCCAAGTCCAACTTGAAGTAGTTCAAATTGTATTAAAATCAACTTTGTAGATTTTCTATTAAATTGATTTTGATACATGAGGTTTAAGGATAAATGTGTATGAAATTTCTTTTGGTTGGAAGTTGAATGTGTATGGAATTTATTTTGGGGCAGTTGAATTGAAGTATGTAATTTATTTGGACAATTGAATTTGTATGGAATTACATTATGTCCAAGTTCTGAATTTGTATGAAATTTATTGGACTTGGAGTTGGATTTATTTGAGCTGGATGGTATATTGAGTTTTTTTGCCTTCATGTAGTGTAATTTGACTTGAATTTATTAGACCATACCATCTAAATGCACAAACCAAATTTATAGGGAAAAAATTATAAAAAAAAAAATTATAACATAATGAATATTTTATTATTATTTAATTTTAAGATGCATAATCCAATGTGGGACAAGTTCTTCATATGCAAAATCATTCTTCAAAAAGGACAATTTTGCATATGAAGATGCATAAACCACTACCAATACTCTTACTGCAAGTGACTCTCTACCTTAGGGTAATTTTTAGCACGTACCATTGAGTTTCTCGAACTCTCTTCTACACAAATCATAACCATGCGCTGCACCAAGTGAATGTACGTGTTGGGAAAACACAGAAAATCTATTTTGTTGTCTTGCTTGGTCAACACCAAAGTTTCTTTCCGGCCGATCAAACCTCGTGTCAACTCTATGGAAGTATTTGGAACAGAATATATGTCACTTATCGTCAATAGATGATTGTGTAATTGACCCTTCTGGGCGAGCCATGTTATGCACTGTGCGTTTCAACTTCCTAAGGAACCGTTCAATGCGATACATCCATCTACACTAGATTGGTGTTGTAAGTCGAGCCTCATGTGGCAAATGAACGGTTAAGTGAACCATGATGTCGAAGAATGACAGTGGGTAAATATTTTTCAGCTTAAACAATATTATAGCAATTTCTCATTCTACATGATCCAAACCTTCTACATTCAATATTCTAGCACATAAGTTTTTAAAAAATACACCCAACTCAGTTAAAGTCACGTGCACATCTCTCTTCAAGTACCCACGAATACCTACAAGTAAGATACGTTGTAAAAATAAATTACAATCATGACTTTTTAATTCTGTAATTTTCAAATCATTTGTACGCACACACCTTGTCAGATTCGAGGCATACCAGTCCAATAATTTAATCTTCATTATCCACTCACAAAATCTAGCCCTGTCATTTCTTGAAAATGTATTCCACCAAATTGGCATGTAGATAGACGAACCACTTTGTTGCAAGTGCAATTTCGATATTATTCACAATTGTTTCAAATCATTCTGTGAGTTTAATGTATCATTCATTTTGCTTTCAATTGACATCAAAGTAGGGGTGGGCAGAGGGGCCCCGCCTCGCTTCCGCTCAGCCCCCGCATGGCGGGGCGGGCATCCCCGCTTCGCCCATGCAGGGGCGGGGCCCCCCGCCCCACATGTAGGGCTCCTAGCAGGGGCGGGTGACGGGGAGGGTCCAACCCTGCCCCGCCCCCGCCCCCATTTATATATATATATATATATTTTTTTTAAACATATATTTAAACATAAATATTTATATTTATATTTTACAAATTGTGTATATATAAATATATATTACAATTTGTTAGACTTGTTCACAAAATATGCATTGGAAAATTTAAAAATTACATAGTTTAAAATCTAATACACTACACTTTATACAAAATATGTACTAGCAAATTTAAAAATTACATAATTTTTAAATTATAGTCATATTTACAAAATTTAAATTTATAATTTGGACTTAAAAATGTATTTTTAATTACTTTTACACTTATAAATAATTTTTAAATAAAATAAATGTAGTATTTTTTTTTAAGTGAAAAGAGGCAGGGCGGATTGAGAATCCACCCCGCCCACCTGGGTGGGGTACCCCGGACAGGGGTGAAAACCCCAGCCCCAGCCCCATGCAGGGCGGGATGCGGGGAAGGGGTGCCCTCGCCCCATAGGGGGCGGGTAGCACCCCTACATCAAAGTTCCCAACACGGACTTACGTATATTTTTCTCAGTATGCATAATATCAAGACTATGCCATAATTTTAACGCCGATCAGTACAGGAGTTGGAAAAGTATATTCTTCTTTGTCTAATTCAACTCATTCGCAATTTGTTTTCTCTCCCATTAGATTTTACTAAATTCATTACTATCAACATCTAGCAATTGTGTAAGTACTCCTGGCCAAACAAATGTGGTGAAGGGTGTCCTCATTCAACAGTGCCACTAAACATTCTAGAATTTCCTGGCCATCCATGGTCACCGAGTAAAAATTGACGATGACTCATGAAACATAGTTTCCTCCGATGCGTAAGCCATTCAGATTGGGTGTGTTTGTTACAAGTCAGACATGTCATTTTTCCCTTAGTACTCCAACCTGACAAGTTTCTAAAAGTGAAAAAATTACTTATTTTTCATAACATGGTAGCATGCATCTTAAACGACTTACCTGCTGATGAATCAAACTAGTGGACCTCAATCTCCCACAAATCTTTCATTTCTGCAATCAATGGCTCTAAATGTACGTCTATATCATTTTCCAGTGATCTCGGATAAGGATTGAGCAAACTCATCATGAAATATGGATCCTTCATACACTTTCAAGGTGGTAAATTATACGACATAAGTACAACTAGCCAAATACTATGAATAGTACTCACGTTCCCAAATGGATTAAATCCATCTGTTGGCAACCCAAGTCGCACACTACGAGGTTCTTCATCAAACCATGGGTGCTCCAATCAAATTCCTTCCAAACTTGAAAATCAGAAAGATGTGATAAGACACCATCATACCTAACTCTGAATGATGAATGCCATGTCATGTCTACAGTCGTTGCACGTGACATAATTAACTGTTGTAATTTAGGTGTCAATGGAAAGTGGCTTACGACCTTTTGCGACACATTCTACTTCTCAGATGTTCATATTGATTCATGGCAAATGGGACACTCATTCAATTACTCATTCTCTCGCCAAAATAAGATATACTCATTCTTACATGCATGTATTATGTTGTAATCAAATTTGAGTACTCGCTTCAACTGTTCTGCTTCATAGAAGTTGCGAGGTAAAACATTATCTGATGGAAATGCCTCTTTAAACAGTTTGAGTTACATATTGACAGCCTTAATCCGCCCTCTCACTACTCCCCTCCCTCCAGCCCCTCACCTTCTTGAAAATTCTCAGGACTCTCAGTTCTCTCTCAGTCTCTCTCCGCTCATGTCTGTCACTCTCTGTGGTTGTTGCCATCGTCGTCGTTGTCGTTCTGTGTTTGTCATCATCATTGCCAAAGGTAAGCCCTAAATTCGTAACTCTTAATATCTATGATTTTATTTTATTTTATTTTTTGTTGAGTTATGGAGATTGGAGGAAGGTTGAGATTAAATGGAGATGGAGGATAGGATTTGTGGACTGTGTGCGGTGGAAAATCTCGATTTGCATGATATTTGTGAATGTGAACTATTGTGATTCGTGAATGATGAATCTGTGATTTTGTGCATGGGTTTCATATTAAAACCCTAAATTAGTTTAAGGTTCCAATCCGAAACCCTAAATTAATTTAGGGGCTTCAATCTTTGAATTCTTATACATTTTTTCACTGAAATCTTATACATTTTTCATAATTTTTCTTTCAATATTAGTTTCTTAATTATGTTAAGATTATATAATCTAAGTTATAATGCAAACTATATATATGAAATTATGAAATTTAAATTGACAAATCTTGAACTTATAATCAATATAAATAACTGTTTGTCACAAAAATAGATATTCAATATTAAAAATCATGACTTCATCTAAAAATTTTGACTAACAAATTTTGTATTTATATTAATTTCTTTATGAAGGTTATATACATTCATACAATATCTATATCCAGACTTTAGATTCGTAAGGATTTAAACACCCTCACATTAGCAACATGATTCCCTCTTGTAAATATATTATGTAAAAATAATAAATATGAAATTCAACGAGTTTTCACAATCGTATACACATTGAGTGAAGTTTATACGAGTTTGGATAATATTATAAACAAGTCTAATATTTGTTAAGTTTGGTCCATTTATTAAATGAACCAAACTCATAATTGAATTTATACGAGTAGAACTTGAGTTGTTCATTAACAGCTCTATTCATTTACAGTCAGATGTCTGCAGAGAACAAAGAGAATATTGTAAGGAACATCTCCTCAACAAAACAATGCAACTAAATAACTACAGCCCTGTTGGACAATTCAGGAACCATTTGTAGTGTATAAATAAAATCTATTTTTTTATTATGGTTATGCAAAGACAACCATTGATGGGTATGATTATAGACAAGTATGTATGTTTGTATCCATGAGTTAAATGATGCAAAAAAGTTAAGGAACTGCATTATCAGTAACAAAATCAAAACCACAACATGAGTAGATAGCATGCAGAAAAAAAATAAAACTTTTATTCTTTACTTAATTGCTGCATGGTTTTAATTGTTTGAACTTGGTGTGATGTTGCTTCATTTCAAATTTTTGTCAGTTTTGGGGAATGGAAAATCCATTAGGCTGTAGTGCTAGCTCTACTACCCCTACCCCTACCCTTACCCCTACCCCAACACTTATCCCTATGGACCCTTGCCCTGCGACTACCGAGCTTGCCCCCTTGTCCCCACAAAGCAAGAAACCTATTTCTATAGTATGGACCCACTTTACTAAATTAGAGGGTGGTGACTCCAATAACCCCCAAGCTAAGTGTAACTATTGTGGTAAAGTGTATAGATGTCACTATAGGAGACATGGTACATCCCAATTAAAGGTACACGTAAAAGAACAATGCAAGAAAAGTCCAATATTAAAATCTTTATAAAAAAAAATCAATCTAAACTAGAGATTGGACTTAAAAAATGGCGGATGGGAGTAGTGGGGTGCAACGTTGAATGGGTATACTAAGTATGATTACGAGGAGTAAATGAGACACCTAGCTCGTATGATCATCATGGACGAGCTACATTTTCAGTTTGTAGAGGAGAAATTGTTCCAATTATATTCTAAGTACTTGGAACCTAGGTTTAATCTTCCTTCTCACTACATAGTGGCAAAGGATATAAAGAAATAATATATGTCAAAGAAAGAGTTTTTGAATGGCCAATTGGTAGATCAAATGGTTTGCCTCATCACCGATACTTGGACGTCGATTCAAAATCTTAATTATATGTCTTTAACTACGCATTTTGTTGATTGTGATTAGACATTACATAAAATTTTTTAAAGTTTTGTCAAATTTCTGATCACAAGTGTGAGACGATTTGGAGGGCCTTAAAGGCCGCAATAAAGGAGTGGGAGTTGGCACGAGTGGTGACCATTGCAGTTGATAATATCTCGTCTAATGATGTCGCATTAGGACATCTTAAGACCTATCTTAGAAAGGCAAATAAGACAGTGATGGATGGTGAGTGTTTGAATGTCAGATGTGATGCACATATTCTGAATCTAATTGTGACTGATGGTTTGAAAGATCTTAATGACTTGATTTCCCGAGTCAGATCTGCTATGAGATTTGTGAGATATTCTCCTGCTAGATTGGATAAATTCAAGATTATTGTGAGGTCTGCTGACATAACATCGAAGAAGGGCCTCTGTACTAATGTTCCTACAAGATGGAACTCAACCTTCTTGATATTGGAGGCAGCCCAAGAATATCAGTCGGCCTTTACATTATTGAGTGATGAGTACATTCAATATGTCAAATATTTTGATGAGTACAGGAGATTGAGGAAGCCTATTAATGATGATTGGGAGGTGGTTGCTACTTTTGTATATTTTTTTAGGCTTTTCTATGAGGTCACAATGAAACTATCTGGTTCTTTGTACCCTACATCCCCTCATTTATGTCAATAAATATGTCGGGTAAGAGAAGAATTGGATTACATGTACATGAGTGACCATATTAAGATGCGAGAGATGACATTGATGATGAGGGTGAAATAAAATAAGAATTAGGGAGATTTCAATAGGTCTAATATTTTGTTATATGTGTCTGTTGCTCTTGACCACCAATTTAAGATTGATGGCATGGTATACGGATTGGGAATTGTGCATGGGAATACATGGGCGAAAGCACTTGTTAGATTGTTTGATGAGTTTACCATCTTCAGGGGTGGTCATATTCCGACACGTACACCCCCCCTCCTCCTGAAACAGAGGTTGAGAAAAAGTGTAGTTTGGACTAGGGTGAGAGGTTAGAGCACAACCTCATAGTCCGTCATCTCACAGAGGCTCAATCGGAGAAAGACAAATACTTGGCAACAGATCTTCAACCATTCCGAGTTCATTCATTTACGCGCAGAATTTGTTCAAGGGACCCCAATTCATACTCCAGATGTTCTTGACTTTCAGGAGGCTGACGAGAAGGATGGTGGTGATCAGCCTAGATCTGGACCATTTGGATCTAGTAATCGTGAATTTCATTTTATTATTTTAATTTATTTATATTCATTTAATCGATATTAATTTCAAATTTAATTGTTGTAGAGATACATGAGACGGCGTCTACGACTAGTTTTGCTGCAGTATGACTTCGTGTATATTGGACCCACCATTGCCATCCATCATTGGTTTGCACAATTTGTCCCTTAATTATTTTTTGTATTTGTATTTTAGATAATTTTTTGTATCTAATTATTTTGCTTATTTTTTTTTAGCTTTTATAATCTCAATGTCATATGCCGAATCTTAATCCTAGCTTCCTAAGGACCCAATGATTACTCTCATCTTGATCTCAATCTCATCTTGGTTAGTACTTTTAATGTTTGTAATTTTTACATTTCTAATATATGTTTTTATTTTTATTTTTTGATTCATGTTTATGAATCTAATTTGTTTTCCTTTTAAATTATTAATATTTCATGTTTTATGATCTTGATTCTCACAGTTTCACAGCAGTCAGCACAAATCAATTTTCTACCACCGTGGCCACCCCAAATTTCATTGAAGAATGAAATGTTATTCTTTTGTTAATTTAGTTAATTGTAATGTTGCTACAATAGTACAATTTGTAATATTTTTAGATGAATTTATAATTCTGTAGTAGTTTTCTCTTAATTATCATTGTAATATACTAATAGCTTAGTTATGATTATCATTTAATAGCTGCAACTTAGTAGTATATAATTAATAATTTTTATTATTGTAAATTTTTTTTTCTATTTTTATTATTAAATTTTGTATTTTTTTTTTAATTTTTTTACTTAAATTATGGGCCCAAGATTGCTCATAAACAGTTTCTGGGCCATTTTGGGCCCAAAATCCTTATTGGGCTTGTGGCCCATTCATACGGGTGGGGCGTGGACGGCTGGGGTGTCCGGCCCCGCACCTCAATACCCAAACGGGGTATCCCACCCCCACACACCGAGGGTAGGTGTCGGGGTGGAAAACCCCAGCCCCCTCACATGCAAGGGCAGGGAGGGGGCAACCCCACCCCGCAAGGGGCAAGTAGCACCCCTAATTTTATATGAACTCAAATTCTTACATTTTTGGCATGTGCATCTAATTCGCCTGTCATTATCAACTAGATAGCATGCGAACTCTAGGAATTTTTTAACACCTTCAATGTATACATTGTAATCCTCACCCAAGCGATCTCTAAGTCACATTCAACTCTTATCCATGCTTAATACCATACTACAAACAGTCACATGGGCATCAACAAGCAAGCTTGTATTTATCAATTCTGTAAATTCTTCCTATGACCGGGTAGTCGGTCCAATCTCATTTGGAATTGTAAGATCATAGTTGCTAACATATCAATTATTTTCTGTCTCGTCCAATAAGATTTCGACAGCATCTCCTTATAGTTCTCCAAATATGCTCTTTTGGTCGGGAGCATCGACAATTAACACGTTGATACACCATCACCTCAACTGCGTATCCGGTGAACAACATAGGATGACTCTACCAAAATCATGATGTCAGACGAGAACAGATGCAATTGGTAAGTTTGCGACAATGATCTTATAATTCCAAATGCCCACTTTGGACAATTCAAGCGTTATCAACCAACGTAAATTTGTAACTCTTGAAGTAGATTTATAACTCTTAAAAGGATCTAAGGTTTATTTTGATGCAACATACAACACATGAGAATAAATCAAACAACAAATATAAATAAAGGTGTATCATTATTGTATAATCTAATTGTGTTATATGATTTCCTTAAATCTAATTGGACTGATTCTAAATTTTAAATTTAATTATGGTTATAAATAATATAAAAGTGCATCATTTTTTTAAAGTGTATTTTTTAGTAATTAATGAATTAAGGTGTCAATTATTTTGGCATGTTTTTATAAGTCTTTAATTGCTTGTTTCTAAGGGTATTAAACAATGTATACCACCTAATTAACTATGATGTTAATTGTGTTATATGATCTATTTAAATCGAATTGGATTGTTTCTAACTTTTAGATTTAATTATGGTTATAAATAATATAAAAGTGCTTAATTTTTTTGAACTATATTTTCTTAGTAATTAATGAAGGTGTCAATTATTTTGGCATATTATTTATAATTTAATTGGGTGTTTCTAAGTGTATTAAAGATTTTTTTAAGTATATTTTTTTTAGTAATTAATTCAATTGTAAATTATTTTACATATTTTTTGTAATTTAATTTGGGGGTTTCTAAGTATAAAATTATACATTCTATATACCTAATGAATTATGATGTTAATTGTGTTATATGATTACCTTAATATTGTTATAAATAAAAAGTGCATCTGCCATTTTAAGTATAAATTTTTAATAATTATATATAACAGACGTTCTGCTATGTGTAATCTGTAATGATAATTGTATGTACTATATGTTAGAACAAAATACAACCATTCAAATGGTAACATATATCGTTCAAATAGTTTCAACCCAGTTTCCAAATGCAAACACAAAATATCATCAAGAAATATACAATCCAAAATACAATGAGTATCCACGAACACACCCACACAAATCATGCACAATACAGAGAAGCACACTAACTTGTAGAATTTATAATATTTACCTTCAATGCAACTCCAAACAACATCCCAATAAACCACAAAACACCTACACCACATTTAATAAATACAATAAAATTAGTAATAACAAAATTTGAAAATGAAGAACATAAGTTAAAACATAGAGATTTAGCACAGAACATACATTTTCTAAATTCGTGTGCAGCCCTCTCTCCAACTCTCATTTGATCTTACCCACTTTATCTCTATCTCTATCTCGCTCTTTGTCTCCCTCTAAACTCAAATGTGATTCTCTCTCTCTTTTGATTTTTGAAGAAAGGGGCTCAAAATCATTCTTTCTAGGCAGGAAATCGAAAAAGACCCTCGAAATGAAGAAGTCTCGTGCGATGGTGAGTGTTCTGGGGTACTTAAGCGTTCAAATTTTTTTATACTTATTATGGCAACTACAGTCGTTGTAATAAGTTCCCTGACACAAAACGATGTCGTTCCATTTTAAAATGTACTTTATATGGCGAAAAATTTAGTCATCTGCATGTCCTCTTAAATCATGAGTTACCATTCAAACGTTACTCATTCATGTTCGAAAGTGAAGATTTTTCAGCATGCAATTTTTCTCGTTGACAAAATTTTTAGAGCCCCATTCAAACACTGAAAATTACCTTTGAACATGACTCATTGCCAAGGATTGGCGGGAAAAATTCTCGTCACGATTTTTGAAGGTGCCAATCACTAAAAGGAAACGTCTAAACGAAACGTCTCATTGAAAAAAATGTTCAAACATGAATGTTACATTCAAATGTGATATCATCACCTTCAAACGGCTGTCATATGTATATATATATATATATACACACTATAAATAAATGATATCATATCGTATATGTGATATATATATATATATATAGTATACATGATTATATATAGTGGTATATTTCATATAGTGATATGATATCATATATACTATATATTATATATAATACTATACACTATATACAATATATAATATACTAACATACATATAATCAAATATATAAATAAGTTAGATACTAACAAATTATCACTTGCATATATTATCACTGAAATACATAAATTATAATCAAATACTATATCACTATATAATACTATTATACATATATATCCTAATAATACTATTACAAATCCACTATATATAAATAAGTTAATAACTATATAAATCACTATAACTATATTATAGTATTAGTAGATTAACTATCTACTAATACTATAATATAGGTATAGTGATTTATATAGTTATTAACTTATTTTTATATGGTATAGTATTATATTAGTATTAGTACAATATAGTATAGTTTAGTATAGTATAGTATTAGCATAGTATAGTATCATCTAGTATAGTATAGTATTAGTATAGTATTAGTATTGTATAGTATAGTATAGTATTTGCATAGTGTAGTATAGTATTAGTATTAATATTAATATTATGGCTCGTTTGAATGTTGGAAGCATCTGAGCTCTTCACTTTTAGATTTCGTTCAACATCCAAACACACGTTTTAACCAACACTGAGTGTAGTTCAATTTTGAACTTCATGGGACCCACATCTGACAAGCATAATTAAAGTAGCCTTGTTTCCATCTCTCTATGACACCAATTTTACAGCAATGTTCCAAAGGGTGCTACGCCGGCTTTGAAATCAATTGAAGAAGTTGGGATTTTTCTCTCTGTCTCCTTGTGGAACATAGAGTTCAGTCTCTTAGATCTTTTGTATGTAGAGCTTTAGTCTGATATCTGTTTGAGTTGTAGACAATGGAGGAAGAGCTAGCAAATCTGTGCGAGGGCCTCAAGTTAACTAAGGATTAACAGCAGGAGATTAGTCTTTTAGAGGAAGATGTACTGCTTTCCAAGGAAGCAAGCAAGTTTTGTCTTGCTGCCTTGGTGGTTGCTGAAAAAGAAACTAATAAGGGAGCTTTTAAAGAGACTAAGGTTTGGAAAACTGAAAGAAGCTTAACCTTCAAGGAAGTTGGTAGGAACAAATTTCTTATTGAGTTTCAAACAACAACTGAGAAGAATAGAGTGTTGTTGGGCCGCCCGTGGTCATTTGATAGAAACTTGGTGTGTTTACAGGAGTTTGAAGGCAGCTATAAAAGACTTAGACTTCTCTCGAGAACCTTTCTAGATCCAGTTCCATGATCTCCCATTTGTTGGCATGAACCAAAGCATGGGTAAAAGGCTGGGGAGGTCGGTAGGCAGCGTCATTTTCGTTGATGTGGATGACAAAGGAAGAACTTGGGGTGGCTTCCTTAGAGCAAACGTGTTGGTGGATATTACCAAGCCATTGGCAAAGGGCAGAGTTCTCAATAGGGAGGTTCCCGCCATTGGATTCCTTTCAAATACGAACGTCTCCCCAACTTTTGCTTCCACTATGGTGTAGTTCTGCATGCCAAGTTAAGTTGTTCCAGATTCGGCTCATATGGTAGAATACGCGAGGATCACCAGCTCCAATATGGTCCATGGCTCAGAGCTAGCCCTCCTTCAAAACTGGAGCAATTCCACGTTTAGTCCAGCAACAGAGACAAGGTGGTGGATTCCAATGTTCGGCAGTGGAGCTTCGATGACAAGAGGTTTGAAGTTGGCGGGAAAAGCAATTCTCCAAAAGGAGCTCAAGGCTTGGGATCAGCTCCCTTTCACTTAGCAGATGCAAACTATAATCAGGGTTTTGGCACGGGAGTTGGTGGCTTTATGCACTCTGTTTATCGAGGGGACTCCTTTATGCCTAATGAGGAAATCTCAACTTGTTTTGAGGTATTGCAAAAGGCAGTAGACAAGGATGATGGAGACATGCCTACCAACTTGCTTGCAGTCCCACAAAACCTCGACCATGATATGTCCCCTACAGATGACAGAAACTAGGTTAGTCCATCTCACTCTTTTACACCTCATAAGCCAGTTAGACAAAACAAAAAGCAACTTTTGTCTAACAGGAAAAGGAGAGCTAGGGGCAAGATGGTTGATACCCCTGAGGAGAACATGAGACCTCTCCTTTTGCCAGTTACCAGAAGCAGCAACAAGAAAAGAAGTAGTGGCCCTGATGGTAAATCTCCTAAGGTTACTAAGAGGGCTAAGATATTAACATTGGCAGAGTCTGTTCAACTGCTAGTCACCATGAAAACACTGTGTTGGAACTGCCGAGGGCTTGGGAACCCTCGAACAGTTTGTGAGCTCCACCTATTGGTGCAAGCGAAGGTCTCAAACCTAGTTTTTCTAATTGAAACAAAATGTTACATAAATAAAATGGAAGTCATTCGTAACAAGTTGGGTTTTGATAACAATTTCATAGTCAATTGTGTTGGTAGAAGAGGAGGCTTAGTAGCATTCTAGAAAAAGGACATCATTGCTGACTTAGTGTCCTATTCCTTAAGTCACATCTCCTTACAAATCATGTCTGAGGACCTAGAGAAAAAATGAATCCTCACTGGTTTCTATGGCCAACTTGCGGCTGCTAAAAGAAAGGAAAGTTGGAGTCTCCTTAGGCTCTTAAGACCTACTCATTATATACCTTGGATGTGCATGGGTGATTTCAGTGAATTCATATCCCATGGTGAAAAATATGGTACCTTTATTAGACTCCTAAAGCAGATGGATGAATTTAGGCATGCCCTTATGGATTGTGACTTAGGTGATCTTGGATTCGAGGGATGCAAATTTACATGGTATAACAATCGAGAGGGGACTCTAAGGAAAGACTTGGCAGGGCCCTTGTCAATTATGCATGGCAGCACCTCGATGCTATAAATTCAGTTGTAGTCTTACCTGTTCAATGCTTTGATCACAATCCTTTAATCATATCAAGTCATGGACACGAGCCTAATTTCTCCCAAAGGAAAGGATCTTCAGGTATGAGGCTGCCTGGTCTAAAAAGGAACATTGGGAAGAAGTGATCAAGAAAGCTTGGTATGGCTCTATGCAATCTGGCTCTATACCTGAAGTCACTAGGAGACGTCTTGAGAGATGTAGATTTCAATTAAGAGAGTGGCATAGACTCTCTAATAGGAACAAACAGAAACTTGTGGCACAGAAAAGGGAGGCTTTGAGATCTCTACAAGAGTCCAATACTGGCCAGTCCACTGACCAGATTAGACTTCTCCAAAAAGAGGTAGATGCTTACCTGGAAGAAGAGGACTTGATATGGCGTCAAAGAGCTAAACAAAAGTGGCTGCAAGTTGGGGACAGGAATACTCGATCCTTCAATAGGTGTGCTACCCAAAGGAAACAAAGGAATCTAATTTGTAAAGTCCAAACTGAGGAGGGTGAGGTCTTGTCAACTCGAGAAGAGATTGGGGAGGCATTCCAGACCTTTTATCTAAACCTTTTCTCATCCTCTAATTCTACAGGCACGACTGAATTACTGGAATAGCTTGAACCTACAGTCACTGCTGAGATGAATCTATGCTTAACCAAAGATTACTCTAGAAAGGAAGTGGAAAAAGGCTATCTTTGAAATGAACCCTCTTGGATCCCCTAGCTCTGATGGTTTCTTAGCATTATTCTATCAAAATCATTGGTCAATTGTGGGGGATGATGTGGTAGCTGCTGTTATTGAACTACTTAATTCAAGGACTGGATTCCATGCCATAAACAAGACATTCATAACCCTCATTCCCAAGAAAAGAACCCCTTTGTTAGTCACTGATTACAGACCAATCAGCTTTTGCAATGTACTCTATAAAATCATTGCAAAGGTTATAGCAAACAAGCTTAAATCCATCCTGCCTCGACTGATCTCACCCACTCCAAGTGCATTTGTCCTAGGAAGAACTATTTATGATAATATTATAGTGGCCTATGAATTACTTCATTCTATGCAAAATAGGCTAAGAAGACAAAAAGAAGGTCTCATGGCCCTTAAACTCGACATGAGTAAGGCATATGATAAGGTTGAATGGAGTTTGCTACAGGCTGTGATGCAAAAAATGGGCTTTGACAATGAATGAATTGACCTCATTGTGCATTGTATTGGCACGGTTTCTTATTCCCTACTGTTAAATGGCACACCTCAAGATACCTTTAAACCATCAAGGGGTATAAGACAAGGAGATTCCCTCTCTCCCTATCGCTTTATCCTTTGATCAGAAATGCTAAGCCACTCTTTAAACCAAGCTGAGCAACAAGGGATCATTTCTGGTTTTCCTATAGCTCGAGGCACTTTGACTGTTAATTATCTATTCTTTGCAGATGACAGTTTTGTTTTTTGCAAGGCACAATCCACTAAGTGGAGTAGGCTATATAGCATCCTAAGTACCTACGAATTAGCCTCTGGTCAGAGACTCAACCTAGAGAAGACTTCCATCTTCTTTAGCAAGAATACCAAGCAGGAAATTCAGCAGTCTATCCTAGCCACAACAGGTATTCGAGATTCAAGTCCCTTTGATAAGTACCTTGGTTTACCCTCCTTTGCTGGCAGGCACAGATTAAGGGCCTTTAACCCTATCCTGGACAGAATCAAATCTCAGATGGGGAGCTAGAAGACTAACTTGCTTTCACAGGCAGGCAAAGAGATCATTCTAAAGTCTGTCATACAAGCTCTTCCCACTTATAGTATGGGGATATTCAAGATTCCTAAGGGAATTCTCAGAAATTTCAACAAACTCATGCAATCCATTGGTGGGGGCAAAGAGAACAAAAATCTAAATTGCATTGGATGAGTTGGAAGGGCCTAGGCAGGTCAAAACAGGAAGGGGGCCTCGGATTTAGGGACTTTGAGGACTTCAATTGCAAGTAAGGGTGGAGACTTCTTCAAAGCCCTTCTACCTTGGCTGCTTGAGTCTTACAAGCCAAGTACTGCCCTTGTACTGATTTACCTAATGCAAAAGTCAAAAGCAGTGACTCATTTGTTTGGCAAAGTATAACAGCTGCTAGACCTCTTTTGCTCAAGGGGCTTCTCTAGAAAGTAGGGAATGGAGAGAGGGTCAGGATCTGGTATGATAAATGGATCCCCAGCCCCTCCTCATTCAGAGTGCAATCCCTCCCTAAAATACTTGCTCCTGATGCCACAGTCTCTTCTCTTATTGATTAGGATATTATCCAATGGAATACCAACCTGATCCATGCTATCTTCAGTGATTTTGAGGCTGCAGCAATTACCAAACTCCCCATCAGTCCTTGCAAAAGTCTTGACCAGTTGGCATAAAGATATACTACCAATGGTAAATTCTCAGTGAAGACTGCATACCATCTCCAAGGGACCCTTAATGCAAACAATTTGGGGCAAGCCTCAATGCCAAAGAGTTCTCCTGTACTGTGGGACAACATTTGGAAGTTAAAGCTCCCTCATTCAGTCAAGATGTTCCTATAGAGAGCAGCAAAAGACACCCTCCCCATTAAGGTCAATTTATACAAGAGAAAGGTGCTAAAATCCTCTGAGTGTCCAATCTGTCTTTTATACCCTGAGACAGTCTCTCATGCACTCTGGCTTGTAAGGCTGCCCAAGCAGTGTGGAGCTGTAGCTCGAGATGGATTCAAAAGTGTTCCATTGCTGAGGCCCCTTTCAATGAGATCCTCGATCACCTTTTCTCAACTTTGTCAGTGGATGACTTATCTAAAGCAGCTTATGCAGCAAAACATATATGGTTGAGAATGAATAAGTAGGTGTTTGAGTCTCAATTCATTCCTCCCCAGCAAGTCACCAATTTAGTTGCCTCGAATATCTCAAGCCTTCACCTTCCAAGGGGACCCAACAAAAGAAGACCCCTGCAGCTTCTATCCCGCCTCAATGGTGAAAACCTCCCCCTAACAGCTATAAAGTTAATTGGGATGCAACCATCGACAAAGTCCATTGCAGGATAGGTATCGGAGTGGTAATTAGAGATTAGAAGGGATGTGTCATGGCCACTTTGAGGGCCACCCGTGCCTTGTTCCCTAATCCATTGCTGGGTGAAGCAGCAGCAGCCTTGCTAGCTGTTACCTTCTGTCTTGAGCTAGGAATGTCCTCCAATATTATCTTAGAGGGAGACTCTATGCAAGTAGTTCAGGCTATCAGAAGCAATGAAAGACAGTTGGAGCTCAGTTGGCTTACTTATTCGTGACACTAAAAAGTTGTTAGCACAATTTCAATGCTAGTCTATTGCTCATGTTCCTAGGAAGGCTAAGGAACATGGCTAATGCAGTGGCTCACTGCTTGGCAACAAATGCATTTGATCTCTTTGACGAGAGTATTCTTGTTGAGGAATATCCTCATTATATTCATAATCTTCTATGATTGAGTTATGGAATATAAGTAATCATTTCAAAACAAAAAAAAAATGAAGAAATCAATTGAGGGGCTCCACTAACATTTTTTTTTTTTTAAGAGTGAAAGAGTTCAAAGTTAACTTATTCGAAGAGTTACCATTTGGACGAACCTTTCGATATATGTTGATTTATGGTGGTGCGAACCGGTTCGTGAATTGATTGCTCAAATACTTAATTGTCTTCTGTGAACATTCCTCGTACTCATCATGATCACCTACTTTGCAGACCTCTCGTTTCAAATTTCAAATGATAATATAGATCATGGAAAATATTACCGTACCTCTCGTGTGCATGATACCAACTTTAACTCAAGTACTAATCATTCGAGCAAAGAAATATTTTGGAGGCATAAATATTTTTTCTTTTTGTGTATTTATTATTTTTCTCTAACCAAATATATAAAGCAGTAACATATAGAACAGGATCTTTCCGTTAATTCTTCCGGCTGGAAATTATAGCCGGAAATTATTGTTGGGATTTTTTTATATTTTTTTATTTATTTTTACTTAATGATTAAGTAAGTATTTTTTAATAATATTATAATATTTTTATTTTTTTAAAAATATTTAAAAGTGTTAAAAAATACATTAAAAAAAAAAACTTGAAAACAACTAACTTCTAACAGGAGCGGCTGGAGGCTACTGACGGTGGGAGTAGCACCACCCTAAAGTAATATATGGTACGAATTCCATTAAAGTAGAATCATATAATAATTGTTTGCCAGATGTTGCTTTATTATATAGGCTACTTGAGTATTACTTTTGAGTATGATAATCGATTAACTGATCATTGTGCCAATTGCCTAATGTTATGATTTTTGGACAAGAACAGTGCTATAAAAAAAATATATGATTTTTAATTGTATGAACTTGAAATTATAATCATAAGCTGAAAGTTGGAAAATATATGATTTTATATGCCCATAGTTTTGATCAGATGTGAACCCTTTTGTGGATAAAGGGTCCCAATAAACAATCCACATGATAAGAAATAAGGCTTTCTTCAATATTTGGGTCTATTGAACAAACATGGGCTTCAATTTGAACATTCCTAATAGGATTGTAAATAAACAATGAGAAAATATATTTGTAATCGTGAATTGTGCAACCGCCGCGTAATCGCTTTGAAAAATGTGAATAAAACATGGGATCCACATTAAAAAAATTAATTTTTTAATAGTGGACCTCACTCTTTTTCAAAGCAATTACGCAGCGTTTACGCACTTCACGGTTGTATGTAGAATTACTCATAAACAATACTATTCAACAAGTTGTTTGTTAACACAAATCATAATCGATTATTAAATAATACAACTTGTATAAAACTCGGTTCGATTGATATAAGTTTGTATAAATTCAAACAACTTCGGACTTATTATTTTTACAATATTACCTATATATTTATAATGAGAATATTTAAAATATTTAAAGAGATTAGAAGAAATCACGTTCCTAATACTAAACATGTTACTTGAATTTTTATGAATCTAATAATTGATGTATGTATATAAATACTTTATAAAGATATTAAAACAAAGTCAAAGTTTTTTCAAAAATTGTAGATAAATTTATAAAATAAAATATAAATAATCTCTTTTATCTAAATGAAGCAACTTGTGAACAAGGTCAAACTCGCTTCAATATGATTTGTTCGTGAATTTAAAATCTAACTCGATGAAAAG
Organism: Juglans mandshurica; assembly: GCA_022457165.1. Taxonomy (NCBI): domain Eukaryota; kingdom Viridiplantae; phylum Streptophyta; class Magnoliopsida; order Fagales; family Juglandaceae; genus Juglans; species Juglans mandshurica. The sequence continues at coordinate 47,038,214 of CM039619.1, forward strand.
TTCAAATTCGACTCGTCTTTAAATAAAACTTAAATTAAGGAGATTTGACCAACTACTACTTATTGAACTTGGCTAGTTTACGCCCCTAATTTCTAGATTTGTAACGTTAAAATAAATAAACGGAGAGTGAAATTAAGAGCTTTATCAAAAAGAGAAATGCTTGGTCTACAAACAATAAATCTTCACAACCTCCTAACACTCCACACACCGCTTTATTTTTAATTTTTATTATTTTTTTCTTTTATCAAATATTTATTATATGAATAATAAATAGAAAATTTGAAATAATTTAAAAAGAATAAACTCAAAAAAATATTAAAAAAAATATTAAAAATTTTTAAAATTTAAAAAAATGTGGAGTGTGGAGTGTGGTGGAGGTTGTGTAGCAAAACTCGTCTACAAAATGATATGGTGCGTTAGAATATTGTAAAACTTATTTTATTATATGATATATCATATTAAACTACATTAATTTGTTAATTTATTTTTATATGATACATTTCCATATATACATAACACTTCTCTATCACGAATACCTTAATTTCTATTTAATTAATGTACATAGAAGAATGAAACCTTAGACTCGGACAAGCAAAAAATCTTCAGGGTCAAGAATCATGCATATTGCATTCGCTCCAATGAGTCTTATCGATTTCTTCCTACAAACAAACTGTATTAGACCCAACATAATATATGTACTTCTACTTAATTATCTTTTAATTAATCAAGTTCTTACATCTTAATTGCCCAAAATTATCATGGGGATCTTGTAAATAGACAAACTTGATTCAGACTTCTTCAGCTTATTAATGAGAAAAACTTCCGGATATTATTGATGGGAAATACATTTGGATATGAAACCTAGTATCGATGAGGATTTACTAATTAAAATTACTACTGGCTTTTTAATATAACCTGCGAACCGAGACAAAACTTGTGGGTTAGGGATGAAGGGTTCGACTCATTGTAAGCCAATTTGGATTGAGAGATCTCAACTCATCTCACTACTATTTACAAATCATCTCAACTCACCTTTGAATCTAAACGGAACAATGGATTAGAGGTATGATTAGAGGTATAGTCTTTTTTTAATACCAGAGACAACTTTCCAAAAGACATTATGGGAGCTATTCGAATGGATCAGGCAAGTTTACAAGTTATACGACAATGATAACAATAACATTTTTGTTGTATAGTTTTTTGTACAATTTATGCTTTATTTTATCTTATTTTGATTGCAGGTCTTGTTAGCACGCACTTTTGTATTCTGATTTGTTTGGTATCCCTATTGGATTAAGGTTAGCATTTTTCTTTTGCGTTCTTGCAGTTCATTTTGATATATGGGTTTATAATTTAGGATGATATGTAACCCTAGGTATCCAGTTGTAACCACGATTTTCCTCCGTCAAAAGTGAGGGTAATTAATAAAATTGGGATTTCGTCCAAAAAATAAATAAAATGGATTAGAATTGACTCGCTCAGGTATAAGTTGAACTCAATTTCACTATAAGAAAATTGTTTATTTGTTATCAGTTATTTCTTGTCAAAATTATTATTTCTTATCAAAATAAGTCTATTCTCTCATAAATAGTCATTTTCTTTGCAAATAACTCTTCATAAATGCTTCTTTTTTTTTTCTTTTTTTTTAGTGAATTTGATATGACCTGAATTCGATACACAATTAGCAGACATTTGATACGAAATTAACTTGTTATAGGCTCAGAGGATTTGATTTATTTAATTAAATTAATTTGATTAAAATGACTCATATGTGATGCAGACCCGATTGAACGGACTTTAGAGAGGCATTTTGGTGGTGTTGGGAATTAATGACTTATTATAATTTCTTGCTGCAATAAATATCATTTGAACTTCTGAACAAATATCTTTATTAGAGTTTGAGGTCTGAACTACCAATTTCAACACCTTCTACATTTATTTAAAAGATTAATGCAAGGAGAATCGAGCTGGCAACTGAGTGCCTTCTCTTTTCTCTCTAGAGAATAGGGGTGCTACCCACATGGTGTGGGGCGGGGGCACCCCCTCCCTGCCCCATGCTGGTGGAGGGGTTTCATACCCCGCCCCGCTACCGGAGGGTGGGGTAGAAACCGCACCCCGCCCCACCCCCAGCTCAACCCATTGTCTAAAAATTTTTTTAGACTCAAATTATAATATAATTTAGAGTTATATTTTGGATTGTTTTGGCCTCCTAGGCCAACCATTATATAGAAGGCCAAGGCAATACAATAGTGATAGTTAAGCAATGTGGGACTTACTATTGCTTAACTATCACTATTGTATTGCCTTGGCCTCCTATATAATGATTGGCCTAGGAGGCCAAGGTAATCCATTAACTTGAAGTTAAATTCTTAAAGTTAAATTCAAGTTTTTAACAAATTGTATATATTTATATACAATATATTTATATAAATTACTTATATAAATATTATAAATGATAAATTTTTACATTAAAAATGGGAGGAGTGCGGAGCAAGGGGCGGGGCGGGGCCCCGCAGGGGTCAATCCGACCCCCGCCCCTGCATGGGATATTCCATGAGGGGAGGGGCCCCGCTACCCACCCCTACTAGAGAATGAGTGAGGTCTGAGTATCCTTGCCTGTGTAAGGATTTTAGTCTCTTCTTGTGAGAGACCGGAGTGGTTTTCTGTGAGTGCGTAGTAATGGTGGAAGAGGAGTTAGCAAGGAGATGGGAGAACCTTACACTGTCAACGGAGGAAAATGCAGTTTTCCTGGTTCCTCCTGATGAAGTGAAGGAGGGAGTTTTACGTGGAAAATTTTGCATTGTTGGGGGGGTGATGGCTGAGAAGGGTTTGAATAGTGAAGCCTTTCGAGTGACCATGTCACAAATTTGGAGATTGGAGGGTTGGGTGAAATTCAAGGACTTGGGTGATAATCGATTCTTAATTGAATTTCAGTTCCTTGCAGAAAAGGACAGAGTCCTCGGTGGGCGTCCATGGTTCTTTGATAGAAATCTAGTCTCCTTTCAAGAGCTTGATGAATCTATCCCGCTGAACATGGTGAAATTCCAGTTTGAACCGTTTTGGATTCAACTGCATGGGTTACCTCTGGTTGTTATGAAAGAAGAATTTGGTAAGAAGTTTGCTGCATCTTTTGGCCATGTGATTCGCATTGATTTAGACTCGGATGGCATGGCATGGGGCAAGTTCATGAGGGTACGTGTGGTAGTGGATTTGAACAAACCTTTGTTACGTGAAAAATGGTTGCAGTTGGAGAACCAAAAGTTTTGGGTATCAATAAAGTATGAAAGATTGCAGTCCTTTTGTTTTCATTGTGGTATCTTATCTCACAAAGTAAAAGTGTGTCAATCCCAGAGAGTTGCTAATCAGGTTGAAGAATCCACACCAATGCAGTTTGGTCCATGGCTGAGGGCTCAACCGATGAACTCAAAGGTCTTCGAAGTTAGAAAGTACGGTGGTGCAACAGGGGATAAACACCACCCAAGGCGGCAGCAAGCTGAGGCCCATGGAGGGACCTGTCATGAGGAACCTAATTCTAGAAAGGAGCCTGATCAGGAGCAATTCTCGGACCCCCCAACTAAGGCAAATTCTGAGCTGCATAAGTCAAAAGAAATATCCGCTTGCTCTAAAGATGGTAGTTTCCTAAAGGGGGAGGATTTGACTGCCCCATTAGAGGGAGCTTTTTCAGCCTGTGATATGCAAACAAATCTTTCCTTTTTTGAATCTGAGGTGGCTCCAGAGCAGGGTTTTCAGTTCAAAGTGGGGCGTGAGCCACTTAAATCTGATTTGGTAAGTGCTTCCAATCATATCACCTCTCCCTTAAGGGTGTCACCCCAAATTTAGAATGGGCCTTCTTTCTCTGAGCGGGCATTAATAAAAACTGAAATGCCCAACACGAAGAGGGCCACATGGAAAAGAAGGGCTAGGGAGGTGAATCAAATTGGGTCAGTTAGTCTGGGGATGGCAACTCGAGACAGAAGGAAAAGAGAGGTCAATACTCAATTGGATGTAGTTGAACCCGATAGGAAAAAAAGAGTTGTTACAATTGTTGATGCAAATAGTTTTGATTCTGAGTTGGTGGATGCTGCCTTGCAGCTCCACCAACAACAATTATAGGCCTTAGCTGGAACTATAGGGTGCTTGGGAACCCTCGTACAGTTAGAGAACTTCACTTGTTAGTGAAGACTAAGTGGCCCAAGTTTGTTTTCTTAATGGAAACAAAATGTGGAAGGAAAAGGGTGGAAGAAGTAAGGAATAAATTGGGTTGATTCCAGTTTTGTAGTTGATAGTAAAGGTTTTAGTGGTGGTCTTGCGTTCTTGTGGAATAGTACTAATGATTTCACACTCGAGTCCTTTTCTCAACACCATATTTCTATGAGTTTGAAACATGAAAGCTCAACAAAATGGGTGTTGTTTTCTGGTTTTTATGGTTCTCCAATTACAACTAACAGACAAGATAGTTGGAACTTATTGAGGATGATGAGTCCTAAGACTGAGCAGGCATGGTTTTGTTTTGGAGATTTAATGAAATCTTACATCATCATGAGAAGTATGGGGCAGCCTGTCGACCTTACCAACAAATGGAACTTTTTAGAGCTACGGTGGATTTTTACGACTTAAGTGATTTAGGTTTTGTTGGGCCTAAGTTCACCTGGTGTAATAACAGAGAGGGTGCTCAATTTACCAAGGAGAGACTTGACCGTGTTTTTGGGAATCTCTTAGGGACTGAATTGTTTGTTCACTGTAGTATTTTTGGCCTTGCAGCCCAAACTTTAGACCATAGCCCTATTTTGATGTCTCTATAGAGTGGGGGAAGGGGTTTGCTTCATAAGGGAAGGGGTAGGGAAAAGCTTTTCAGATTTGAAGCCAGCTGGAATTTACAAGAGGAGTGTAGCAGCCTAATCCATTCAAGTTGGTCAGCCCAGTCTTCTCAGCAGGGCTATTTTTTGAGCTCAGTTCAGAGAAATCTCAGTAAGTGCAGAGACTCTCTAGTTGCGTGGAGTAAATATTCTCTTCATAAACAAAGGAAGTCCACACAGTCCAAGCTGAACCAGCTATCTTCTCTGCAAAACTCTAACAAGGGTTCTAATAATGTGGAAATCAAGAACCTTTAGAAGGATATTGACAGATTATTGGAAGAGGAAAATGCCAAATGGCAGCAAAGGGCCAAACAAAATTGGTTGAAAGATGGAGACAGGAACTCTAAGTTTTTCGATAGGTGTGCTAACCAAAGAAGGAAGACCAATGAGATTTCTAAATTGGTTCTTGATGATGGCAGAATAATCAATGATACGGAAGGTATTGCTGAGGCTTTTTGTCAGCATTATATGGCCCTTTTCACTTCTTTGAATCCTTGTGACCTTGAAGCATGCCTGAGTCAAATTTAGCCTAGTATAACTGAGAGCATGAACAACAATCTCTCGAGCCTTTTCACTCCTGAGGAAGTCAAGGAAGCATTGTTCTAGATGAACCCTCTGGGCTCTCCAGGCCCGGATGGTTTTTCAGCTATATTCTACCAATCTCATTGGAGCGTGGTAGGAGGTGATGTCACTAAGGCTTTATTAGAGGTCCTGAACCATGGAGGGGATTTAGGGCCCATCAATGACACTTTCATTGTTTTAATCCCCAAACTGAAAAGTCCCCAAATTGTGCTGGATTTTAGACCCATCTCTCTCTGCAATGTGCTCTATAAGATTGTATCAAAAGTGATGTCCAACAGACTTAAAAGCATTCTTTCCCATATCATTTCACCCACCCAGAGTGCTTTTGTTCCTGGCAGAATGATTCTAGACAATGTAATTGTTGCTTTTGAAGCTTTGCACTCAATGTCTACTAAATGGAAAGGGCAACTAGGCTATATGGCTGTAAAGTTGGACATGAGTAAGGCATATGATAGGGTGGAATGGGTTTTTTTGGAAAAGGTTATGATGAAGATGGGTTTCAATCCAAGGTGGATCTCTCTGATTATGAAGTGTATATCCTCAGTTTCTTACTCAATCCTTATAAATGGGGTTCCTCAAGCAAGCTTTGTTCCATCTAGAGGGATTCTACAGGGGGATCCTCTCTCCCCATATCTGTTTATGCTTGTCTCTGAGGTCCTAAGCATCTGATTGAATCATGCTGAAGCTGTCAAGGATATTCATGGCTTTTCTATTTGTAGAGGCAAACTAAGCATTAACCACATTTTCTTTGCAGATGACAGTTTGCTATTTTGTAGAGCTAATGCAATGGAGTGGGCTGCTACTAACAGGTTGTTGTGCCTCTATGAAAATGCATCAGGATAGCAACTCAATAAGTCCAAGACTTCAGTATTCTTTCGTGCCAATACAAGACAAGCACCCAAAGATTATATCCTAAGCATTGCAGGAACTCGATCCACATCTTGCTATGAAACATACCTTGGCTTACCTGCTCTCATAGGTAGATCGAGGCATGCTGCTTTTAAAGGAATCTTGGACAAGATGAGGAACAAGATTAGCAATTGGAAAACAAAGTTCCTTTCACATGCAGGGAAGGAGATCTTATTGAAAGCTGTCATTCAAGCCCTGCCTACTTATTGCATGGGGGTTTTCAAACTGCAAGTCCTTGCTTCACAAAATTAATAGAGTAATGCATCAGTTTTGGTGGGGCCATATGAATAATGAGAAGAAGGTGCATTGGGTTTCTTGGGGACAAATAGGGAAAGCAAAGGGGGCAGGTGGTTTGGGGTTTAGGGATTTTGAGAGTTTCAATATGGCTTTGCTAGCAAAGCAAGGTTGGAGACTTATCCAATTTCCTGATTCACTAGCTGCCAAGGTTCTTAAAGTGAAGTATTTTTCAACCTCTGATTTTCTTTAGGCCAAAGTGGGTGCTAAGCTGTCTTTTATTTGGAGAAGTCTTTGTGCTGCAAGAGAACTTATTAAGAAGAGTTCTATATGGAGGATAGGTAATGGTCAGTATACTAAGATCTGGAACTGTAGATGGCTGCCTCGACCCTCAAGCTATATGGTCCAAACTTCTATCCAGGTCTTGAAAGCAGAAGCTCGAGTTGCTGAACTTATCAATGAGGAGACTAAACAATGGAATCGAGGCTTGGTAGTATCTGTTCTTGGGAATGAGGTTGCTGAAGTTGTTCATAAGATTCCCATAAGTGTTACTGGGGCCAGGGACAGACTCATTTGGCTGGGGACAAAGGATGGGCAGTTTACTGTGAAGAGTGCATATCATAAGTAGAAGGAGATGTTGGAATTGCACAAGGGTCAGACCTCTCATCGAGCTGAAGCTTTTAAGGATTGGACCGGTTCTTGGAAGTTCCAAATTCCAAATGTTACTAAAGTTTTCATGTGGAGAGCTTGTCTTGAGTCACTTCCTACTCGACTAAACCTTTATAAGAAAAAAATTGTTGATTCCCCTCTGTGTCCCATTTGTTGTAGAGAAGATGAGCAAACCACTCATGCTTTATGGAGCTGCTCATCAGCCATGGATGTTTGGAGCCAAGGTCCTAAAGTTCTCCAGAAAGGTTCTAACTCTGCAGGTTGTTTTAAGGATTTGGTGGAACAGTTTTTTTCTTCTACTGATCAAACCTGATGGAGCTCTTTTCTATGACAGCTAGAAGTATTTGGTTGAGAAGGAATAAGATGGTTTTTGAGAATTCTTTTATGCATCCCACGCAGGTTGCAAAACAGGCTGCCATTCATTTGGCAGATTTTAAGGTTGCACAGTTTGTTTCAAAGCGAGAGATCCAGCAATCACAAGACCATCTTTCTGTATGGGTTCCTCCTCCAGTGAATTTCATCAAAATTAACTGGGATGCGGCACTTAGTGTTACTCATAACAGAATTGGGATTGGCTTGGTGGCCCGTGACCATGAGGGCTCCATTGTGGCTACCAAAAAATTGTCTAAATCTGGTGTATTGGATCCCCTATTAGCTGAAGCTCTTGGTGGCCTTTATGCAGCTGGAATGGCAAAGGAGATGGGGTTGCAAGCTGTTTTTCTAGAAGGTGATTCTCAGAGTATAATTCAAGGCCTTCAAAAAAATACTGATTGTTGGGATAGTGTGGGGTTGGTCTTACATGATACTAGAGTAATGTTGTCTAGTTTTACGAAATGGCAGGTGGATTTTGTAAGAAGAAGTGGCAATCGGGTTGATCACTGTCTAGCTAAGGATTCCCTTGAGCTAGCTGAGGATGTTATTGAACTAGTAGATTGTCCAGTTCTGTAATCTGATTTCCTCTTTTGTTTCTTGATATCAATGAAGTTTGACATTTTCCTCAAAAAAAAAAAAAAATTTAATGCAAGATATAATATTATGGTACAATGCAAGTTTTGCCTATTTTCTTTGAAAAAAAAAGTGAAGTCTACCTTTAAAAAGTTAGTTTTTTTTATTGTAAATTTTAAATTTATCTATTTTTTTTTCAAAAAGAATACGTGTAACTTGCACAAAAAGGGAATTGAAAACAGTAATTATAATATGCAAACAAGTAGGTCGTGAATTTATATTTCAAGACTACTCAAGTTTTGGATTAAACTATCGAATAAAAAAAATTGAAAGTTTGGAACTCCATCGGTGATACCCAATAATAATATTTAGGATTAATTTGAATCAAATACCTGACAAATCCAACTATGTAAATTGTAAAGTCGTTCAAGACAGATCAAACGACAATCGACATGGTAACTTCTCATTCACTTGATAAATCCACCAGCCACTTTTAATATATAGAAAGAGTAACGCTATATAGAGTCATGAAATGCGCAAGTGTCGTGCAATCGTTTTTAAAAAAAGTAAGATTTATTATTAAAAAATTAATTTTTTCATGTGCATCTCGTATTTACTTATTTTTTTCAAAGAGATTGTGCGGCGTTTGCGCACTCTACGACTATAAATATCATTTCTCATGTTAAATATAGGATTCCCCACGCTAAGTCGAAAGAATAATATTACGAGAAACTTTAAATGCATAAATATTGTGCATTTTGTAAAATTGTGGATTCCATTAAAAAAAATACATTTTTTTCATAATAAAATCTACATTTTTATAAAAAAAAAAAATACTTATACAAAGCTTATACATTTATATATATCATTATTCAAATCATAATGGGAGAATCCGATGAAAAGTAGTATTAAGGTATATGACAAAGTACATTATTATCATTGTCGAGAGTCCACCAAATCGATAGTGACATATGATGCGATGGCCCTCAGGGACCTAAAGAAAGTAATATATGTGCAACAACACAAAATCATAATTTACTCATTCCTATATTTCTTTGTATAAGTTATGAGGAAATGTTATACTTATTCCCTTTTATAATTTAACTTGAATATGAGGGAATCCCTCAAAATTTCACTAAATTCACTCTCTCTTTTGCATTTGACGACATAATGCTATTTAGAAGTTGTTCGGGATTCATCGTGTCTCAAAATTAATTCACGTTAATGATTTGGAAAAGAGTAGTATTATTCTTTATTTTAATTTTATTGTATATAATGACATTTTTTCATGTAATAATAATAGTATAGCCACTTAAAATATAATTCATGACAAGTATAAAAATAATGTTAGAAATAGTTTTAGGCTATGTCTTTGAAAAAATGAGGTATATTATTAACAAATAATTTCATATAAGTCTCAAATTTTCTCATTTTTTTCAAAATGAGTGCATTAAACTTGTAACTTAAAAATGGTAAATATCATAGAAAAAACCTTAGGCGCTTCCTTTCCCCCTCTCTCTCTCTCTCTCGTAAAAAACCAAGGATTCCAGATCTAATTTTTGCCAGAGGGGAAGGAGGCATCGGCTTCCTCCTCCTTCCCTTTTTATTTCATTCACCCACCTTGTCTATCAAGATTTCTTTTGTTTAGTTTTATTTTGTTTTCTTTAAGGCCAAAAACTACAGATTTACAGATTTCCGGCAACTTCCGAGAGACACATGCGGCACAAGCAGATTCACAAGTCAAAAATCATTCGGAAAAAAGTTGTGGTTTTACAAAAATCACTGTGCATGGTTCTCACGCACCGCCCACATCTATGTGTGGTCCTCACGCACCACTCTTTCTAGCAGCTCTTCTCGACAGATACGCCAGATCACCGGATTTGCCACTACCAAATCTTTTGTATTTAACCTTTGTGGTTGAAAATAGACAAGTGTGCTTTCTTCACGAGCCGTCACAGATTTCGAAATCTTCTGAAATTTGTCCAAATTGTAATCCGTCTTTTTTTGCATATATCTTATTGTTTTCCTTTTTAGTTTCTTATTATTAATTAAAAAAAAAAGTTTGTCTCTCGTATGTTTATCTGTAGAAGTTGAGTCCTTTCTTTTTATAAAAGGTGAGGTTGAATCTCTATTTAAACAGAGTGTTGTCTCTTTGACATCTGTAGAGAGTATCAGTAATAGTGAAGACGATATCAGCCACAAAAAGAAATATCGTACTGGTGGAGCTTCAAATGTATTATTTTGGTTTATCATAATGTCATGTTTGATATGGGACATCTTAGAATATACCGGTCATAGATGTGAGTTTCTCTTGATGAATGATGACGATTTTTCTTAAAAAAAAATTGTAAATATCATTTCTTAAAATATAAAATAATAATAAAATAAAAAAGAATAAAGCTATTCATCTTTAGAATATCCAAATGGTATCTTCCCAACAAGAAGCAGCGAAATGGGCAAACTTTGTAACAGATCAGAGACGAAAAGAATAACAAACAGTTTTATTCAACTATTAACTGATGTACACGGGACTCATCTACAAATGGATACACGTGTCAACACAGAAGAAATGAATCTCCAAATAATCATTCTCATCATCACCGTCCAAATGCATCCTCTGTCAAACCCAATTTTGAATGAAACAAACACAGAAAAAAAAAATATCAAAAAAGGAAAAAAAAAAAAAAACATAGAAGGAGAAATAAATAGATCCCAGCCGTCAATCGAAAAGAAAGATCTAGTTAAAACTGAAAAGCCTCCACGTGGACAGACCCGAACACGGTCTAAGCCAGAACAACGGCGAAGAAAGCTCCAACAAGAGCGGTCCCAGCAATAACGGCTTTGCTAGTAGAGAATGCAGCACTCGGTGGCTCAGCAGAAGCCGGTGGCTCGGGTGCGGGAGCTCCGGGGCCGGGAGCAAGAGCAGAGGGTGAAGGGGGTGAAGAGATGGTGGGAGCAGGAGACAAGGGCGAGGGAGATGCCGGCGAGGGAGTGGGAGCCTTGGTCGGGGCCGGGGTTGGTGCAGTTGTGGAAGGAGCTGGGGCGGGCGTGGTCGGAGTTGGGGCGGGCGTGGTCGGAGCTGGGGCTGGAGATGGAGATGTTTTAGGGGACGGCACTGGTGCTGGCGGGGATGGGACTGGTGTGGGAGGTGTGGCGGTGGGCGGGGTGGCAGTTGGCGGCGTTGCCCTTGGTGAAGACGCTGGACCCTGTGCTAAGCAGGAGGAGGCCAAGAGACCCAAGATGAGAAAGAGTTGGAGCCCAGAAACACCCATCTTCATCTTCACCTTCAAAACTGAGAAAAAACTTGTGAGATGGAGTATGTTCAGGAGAGAAACTAAGGCAGCTAGATGAGAGAGTTAAGAGGTTCTGGTTGAGGGGGCCTGAAAAGTATGGGGAAGAGTATAAAAAGAAGAGGAAAAAGTGGGGTGGGTTGAGAGCTGAGCAGAGACAGCGATTAACCTAATCAATAATAATGCGTAAAGATTCTTTTCTGGAATCGTTTTAAAATCATGTGTGCATGTACTTAATATTTATAATAACAACAACATGATGAGCTTTGTGGGTGGCGGTTCTCTCTCTCTATCTCTCTCTCTCTCATGTTCTGTTTCGTTGAACTTTCTTCGAGGATTATCAGGTACAGATGGTGCACGTAATCAAGTTTTCCCAAACGCGACAAGGTCAAGATGAGGGTTATATTAGCAACTTAATTTTTGTAAAAATAGTTTAATTACCAGGGTGCCATTGAAACTGGACGTGTCGGTGGCTGGGGGTGGGGGGTGAGTAGGACGTCTCTGTCCGACCACCTGCGTGCATAGTGTTTGGTTTCGAATATAAAATTGGGGCTTCCAACTTTTCACAATCTGGCTTCCGCGTTATAGCCATTTCAACAGAACACGAGGAGGCCAACATAAACTCGTGGCGTGCTCGGTCTGTATTACCGAAATGCCCCTCGAGAATACTTTTTCTCGATCAATCCCGCGTGTGAGTTGAATTGGTATGGACCTTTCGAAAACTACGTGGCACGTACTCATTTAGAGTCAGTTTGGATTGATAGATGATAATATTTATAAATTTTAACTCATAAATTTTATTATTATTTATAAATCATTTTAATTCATTTTATTTAATCTCTAAATTTAAACGGAGTCATTTTGTCTTAAATGGAGTCCAACCACGTGGCATCACGGGCCAAGTCAATGAAAGGTCCGGCCAGGTGTCGAGTATACTGTGGCTTTGATGAAGAACATTTTAGTTGTACATACGGCAATAGAAATAATAGCCGTTTGGTATGGGGATTAGTCCATTAGATTATTGATGAAATTAGCTGTGGCATAGCCGTTTGGTGCATAAGATAATTGGGGAGAGAGAAAGGAGCAGAAGAAGAATAATAATGTAAAATGTGACCGTTGGACGACAATAAAAAAATGCTCATTTTCACCCAAAAATACATGTTGCCCCCAAAACAATTGCTTTTGCTTGGAAGACGTGTTAGGGGAGGTTTTTTTGGTGTACAGGTGGCAGGTGTGGAGTGGTGGGGGTATAAATCTTCGGTAAGACTGGGTAAGAGAGTAGGATAATGGGGGCAAGAAGGAGTGGGATACTTTGGTAGTATGTGATGGTAGTCATGTTATTATATGTTTGTCTGAATTATAAGAATAGGAGTAGGAGCTGGCAACAGCTGGCATTGGGAAAAAATAGGCTATGGTGAAAGGTTGAGAACATGGGGGGGCATCATCATATATATATATATATATATATATATATATATATATATATATATAGTTGTTTAAAATTTGGGGCCTATGATTATTGCGCAGGAAATGACTCAGATGAGGTCTTTCTATACGATCCAAATAACATAGAAAATGATCCTCCAACAGCAGTATTAAATTCAACTCGATATGACATGCTGTCATTTGTCATCCAGTTGAGCTGAATTAAATTGAATTGATTTAAATTTTTTATGAATAATAATAATTTAAAATAATAAAGTGAGTTATATGAGGTTCACTTAAAATGAGTTTAAATGTTTTTAGATATTAAAATGAATCTAAATATATTTATGTGAGGCTCATGTGTAAAGATGTCTTGAATTGAGATGAATGTAATCATTCGAGAGTTAGGTATTTAGATATTAAAAGAGATTTAAATCTGAACCGAACTCAGCCGAACTAAATATAAGCACGGAACCAAACGAGACCTTACTATTCAGAATTAAATTCATCAAATAAAAATAAATAAATATACATATAAAATGAACTTACAACATTTAACTATATATATATATATATATGTAGGATTTATTTTATGTGTCTGTTTCTCTTCCTTAAATTTCAATTATCTTGTATTTTGATTCATTAAGTTTTAAAAGCTTTTTTTAATCATAATTTGCTGTTGTTTACTATAGATCCATCATAAATTCCAGCTGGGTTCCTATATGGTCTCTAGAATTCCGTGATACGGTGGTCAACAAGGAGCATGCACGAAGCCAAACCCACACATGGTACAAAAATACAAATGGACAAAGTAAAAGCGATCGCTCCTTCAGAACCGATCTGATTAATACTACGACGTTACATCTATTTTATATTAAAAAAAAATTACAATATAACATTTATATCAAATCATATTCATTTATAAATTTATAAGCCTTTTTTAAAGCTAATAATAGTTCTTAGAATCGGGTGACTTTTGGGAGACAGACAAGAAACAAAGCAAATTGCACGAGGTAAGTTGTCTTTCTTTCAAGAACTATGCTCTTACATTATTTTTTGGATATGGTGAAAATATAAAAAGAAGTAATCCTTGAAGGAAGTGAGATTGATTGTCTCGGCCAACGTTGGGTGGACGGAGTCTTGAAATATAAGGTTTTGTAGTCACGTGGGTAAAGCCATTTTTGTCAAAGTTATTTGTTTTTTGCATAGAATGCCTTTTCCGATTGATTAGGTAATGGTGAGCTGGTGAGAATGGCTGTTGATGACTACATTGGACAACATGTCATTAGTACTAATTGTTTTGCTGAATGTCTGAACATGTCATCAAAGTTTTTGTTTGAGCTACTGCTTTTGTCGCTAATTACACGAAAGTCAAAAGGAAAATTTGTGTTTCTATCTAACTAATTTGCTTGGAAAGCTACTACACTAATTGATGTAACGATTAATGTAATAAAATACCCTTCCTTTGTACTGGAATCCAAAGATAAAAGGACGATGAAATATATGTCTATGGTACAGTCTTTCCACCACCCAGGTTTTGCTGATTAGTAAAGCAACCCTAATTTAGGAACCTTTTCAAAAGAACTTTCTACTTTTTTAAGGGAAAAGAGTACAATACATTGTGAAATATTTAATATTTATTTTTAATTTTTCCACGGTTGAAATGAGAGAAGGATGAGGACAAAAATATTTAAAAGTGTTAAAAAATGACGTGAAAAAAATTTTAAAAATGTTTTTTTGTTTTCTTTTACATCATTTTTTTAACACTTTTAAATATTTTTAAAAAAGAAGAAAATTCACAATATTATTAAACAACATTTTCATAATCACTACATAAAAAAAACTAAAAAAAAAAAAAAAAATTGGAGCGGGATGCTCCAATGGGATCCCTATCATTTTCCAATATAAATATACGACACTTCTCACAATATTTTACACAATAATATTTTAAAAAGAATGATATTTTTATAAATTATCTTATAAAAGTAATATCATTTTATAAAAATATCTTTATTTTATAATAATATGATAAAATATATTGTAAAATATATTATGTGGATATCATTACCCATGTGTAACGTTTGCAATATTCCAATCCGGTTGGAACCAACAACTCACATTGTAAATGTTCTCCGTCCTTGAAAGAAGCCGAGAACATTTCTCGGTGTGAGTAATCTGTTAATCTGGGTCGGTCAAGCCTGAGAGCATTGGATTATGCAATGCTAATCCAATGAATAGAACCAATGCTAATTAATCATGCAGGCAGCAGTCAGAAACGAAGGCATGCAGGAAGTTGGATACATATTAGTTTAGAGTGTAATTTAAAGAGTCAGCCATCCAGACCCAGTCCATGAATCATACCCTTCTGCTCTACCAATACAGGCACCCAAATTTGGAAAATAACACAACGGGACTTTAACGCGCTATAGACTGACATGACTGGATTTATTCCTTGCTCATTTCAGATAGCTAACTGCAACTTCTGGTAACAGAGTAAAATAAAAAAACTGCTCTCATTGAGAAAATTATCTCAGTTCTAAAACTAGGGTTCAAATGCTATAATGGTTGCTTGAGATCACTCACACCCATCCCACCATTCATCTGCTAATCATGAAATGTCGTCCTCCTTATATGAAACTCTTTCATACAAAGATAGGGGTTGATTGCTCAAGAGAATCGAATTCTAAGAAAGGTGAACAGAGACGAGGCTAACCACTTTAAAGCAATAACATTGTTAATTCGCGCATGTTGGAAAATCAGTAAGCAAGCATGTACTGCAACATTTTGGGGGGGGGGGGGGGGGGGGGGGGGGGGGGGGGGGTGAGAGCTTCACAACTGCAGCTATTACCATGCAACCTGTTTCATTGCACCTGGACACACATGATGGCCACAGATCGACAATTTTTTATTCTCGAGTAGCAGAGCCTTTCTTTTGGAGTAAATTAGGTCCTCATCTTCTTACTAGCTTGGACCAGAAGTAGACTACACTGAAACAAACTAGTCCAAATATAATCACTTGCAAGATATGATTTGAGCGCTGCTGGGTAATCGTTCTATTCAACCTCCGCATGCCATTTCTCACCCCTGCCCCAGCTTGACTCATTGCCAATTGCTGTTGAAAATCAGAAGCAGCAATTTGTCATGATGCAATACGTTCATCCCTTCACCAAAAAGGTAGATAATTTAAGTAGAATGCCAGGACTTCAGATGGTTTTTGTGTGTGCGGGCGCATGCATGCAGGTGTGTGTCTGTGTGTTTCATTAACAACAATTAAGTATTAACGCAAAGAAGAAGGGTCATGCATCCACAAGGCAAATCAGAAAAGAAGCATCAAACAATGATCTCAATCACGGCACACTAAGACATTAGGTGTCCTCAGGACACTAGATTTTAAGAAAATATAAGGTTCAAGCTTTAAATTTACCAAATCAGAGAGGATGTCATTCTGAATTCTCGTTTCTGCTTCAATCTCTTGAGCCACCTGCATGAATTGGAATTTTGTAAAATAACGAAGGAAATTTGAAATTTTAGTAAAATCCCCAAACAAAAAGGTAGGAATATATATTTTTATATTCTATGAACACAAGGTTTGACCCTACTGGGTTGATAGGAGTGAGTCTCTTGAACTCCCCATAATAGGGAGGTGGCTTAATCAATCAGCAACAGGGCAATATGTGAGTCAGCGGATGGAGCACAAGCTAATTAAGAAACCAATTGCAGTTTCCCAAATAGCCATTCTAGAATGAAACCACTTGACCAGAAGTAACAAGAATATGAATTCTTCGGGACATACAATTACAGGATTTATGTAAGCCAAATGCAAGACAAAACAATACCTATCATTAAATTATCAGGGCAAAGTTCTAGTGCTAAAAGAAATAACCGCTAAAAGAAATAGCAACATTGATGAGCCATAATGCAACAGCCTTGACTAATGACACAGTTGTGATTTAACAGACGAGATTAAACAATGAGGAGAGATGGTAGTTGAATACCAACTTAATAGTAGAAAAAGATGCTTCTTGTTACTTATAAAAATAAAAAGAGTAGAAAAAGATGCTTTTTGTGATCAAAATATTTATGGACAATCCGTTCAAAAAATGGGTACAGGTGGGTGACATGCAGATAATAATCACAATTGATGTATAAGATTAATTAACTTCTTTATCTTTCATTTGATCAACCAATAATGCTGTTGTTAAAAGACCATTGTACCTAACCACTAGGGGTTGGCTCAAGTGATAAGATCCTTGGTCTTGGTGGTATGCTCCCTCCAAGTCTTAAGGTTTGAATGCTTGGATGCAAACAATTTCTAAGGATCATCGGACTAAAAGAATATCCTCTTGAATTACTCAAGATTAGGGTGGCAATATGTGACACGACCCGTTAACCCAACACGAACACGAATGATAATAACGGGTTTGAGTTTAGTCTTAACGGGTTCGGGTCAAAACAGGTTGACCTGTTAAGACACGATTGCTTAATGGGTTGATAACGGGTCAACCCATTATGACCCGTTAAGAAAGTTAAAGTTATAATTATACCCTTATACCTAAAAGTAAAATTGTTGGGATTTTAATTTCGATATTTTTATTGTTTGGATTGTAATTTTGTCTTGTAGTTAGTTTTATATTTTTTTTATAGATATGGTGATTTTAACATTTATATAAAATTATGCTAAACTTTAACCAAGTCAAACGGGTTGAAACGGGTCGAGTCGTATTAACCTATTTCATAATATTCACTAACGGGTCAAAACGGGTTGGCACGACACGACCCGTTATGTTAATGGGTCGTGTTAGGGTTTGAGATTTTGACACGATAAGCTTAACAGGTCGGATTAGGGTTGACCCATATAGTATAATATACATATCTTGACATGACACGAACACGACCCGTTAACACGATTTGACACCCCTACCTGAGATACACTTGTGAGAAACTCCTTGCTAAAGGCATATGCACCACTAGGATTAGACGAGACTTCGTTCCAATAAAAAAAAAGACCATTGTACCTAGCACCGAGATACCTAAAAAATTGAGGCTATGGTATTACTTTCCTTTAGGGTATCCTTGGGAGAAGATAAAAAAACATGAAATTTTGAGATGCAGTGAAATTTGTAAAATTCAAAGGTACTGTGGAATTGTAGGCCACTTGCATGGTTTAAAGCCTGTAAGTGGTAATGGTGTTTTGTGAAGTGTTCGAGTTTCAGAGTAAGCCAAACCAAAAAGAAGAACTATGGAAAATATTTATCATAATACGCTGCTAGGAATGCTTGGTTAGACCCTCTAAAACTGTACTTCGGGCATAGCCGCATTGTTTGGCATAACACTCTAACAAAAGTTCTGAAGGCAACTAGAAGAATGGTGAACTAGGATCTCCACCATCAAGAAACAGAAAATGTAGCTGAGAAGTAGAATCAAGCTATGGAAATTCAAGATTCAACAGAATGACAAATTTTGTACATTCAGCACTGGACTACCCATATCCAAGCACAGTATTTTAAGTTACCAATTCCACAAACATATATCTTGAAGGAAACAATTTACAAGCTTAACTAAGTCTAAGCAATAAAACAAGAACTTTTTAGTGCTAGTATCAACAGCTTCTACTAATCCGCATTAAAAAAATATTTCCTCCTTTTAACGGTAAACATGGAGGACCATACCAAAGCAACCTTTGAATTCGTTTCCACTGATTAAGTGACCATCAGCAACACTTAAGCTTGGATGACTATGCTACAGTGTAGTTATCAATATGAACTCAAATGCTTATAAATTAAACAAATGATCAAATACCCACATATTATTGTTATATTAAAAAAAACTAGCTAAAGATGCAGATGATTTATTTTCTAACTCAAATGAAAACACCTTCACAAACTAAGAACAAACTGCTCCTTCTGTTTTCAATTTCATACTTGCATTACTAAGTCCCAAACATGCCTTGAAAATTATAAGCTCTTCTACAAATTTCAGGTACAATTCGATGAATTATGCGACCAAACTAAAATGAATCCATTACTCAGATTGGAAAGTTCTCCTTTTGAAGTAAGATAATGAATTCCAAATCCAACAGTTAACATCCCAGTAGCGAAGGAAATTCGAAAACGTACGCTTTTAAGGCGTCTAACTTGGGAATGAAGACCCGAGATTTCCTCATCGAGGTCCCCATGGACAGGATCAATCCTCAGTTGGATCTCATCAGAATTAGAGCCCTGTCTCGCACTAAGACCATCGCTGCACAACACATTACCCCCAAATTCAAATACTATATGGCGTGTAGGAGAGACTGAAATACAGAATGATCGGTCTCCGAGAGGGAAGTTGTGGAGAATAGAATTAAGAGATAAATTGGGTACCTTGATCGGTAAGGATTTGCCATCGGAAGAGAGTGGGAACCGCTAACCCTAGAAGGGAAGCTTGGCTGATCCGGGACTTGTCTTCGCCGGAGAGGAGAATTCCGCTATGTTTTATAAAGTGCAAGTTATTTTTCGCTGTAATCATTTCAACCAACTAAAGAGAAGCGGCGGGGAGGCAATGCGTCGACGTGTGTCAAAAAAATGGAAAAATCTTCGATCCTAGTTGATCCGGGCCGGTATCGAACCAAAATTGGTTTTAAACTAATTTTCTACTCGTTTTCGTATTTTAAAAATCGATTTGAAACAAATTTAATTGGTATATATATTTAATTTTTAATATTATATAAAATATTTTATATTATAATATATATATTATATACTAAATTACTCATTAATATAATATAGAATTTTAATCTTAAATATGAATATTAATATTTAGTTATTAATATAAACTTTTGATAATTTAATCTCAGTAATAAATTAGACACTACTAATACTATATTAGTATAATTAGACACTAATAAGTTAGTAATTGTTAATAATAAATACTAAATTCTAACAATTAAATTTAGTGTTGAAAAATTTATAATATTAAACTTATGTAGTGCCACACGTGTAAACGGTAAATTGAAAAAACTAGACCGGGCTGAACCGAAACTGGGAAAAACAGAAAGCTCCAATTTTGGTGATGAACCTATCTATATCGGTTCTTCAATTTTTAAAACCGGTGTATACCTGTTTGGTTCCTAAATTTGTCCAAAATCGAACAGAATCGGATCAGTTACACTCCTAATCAGCATGACCTACTCAAGAGAATAAAAACTAGAGCCAATTTCTTTCAATTGAGGAGGAGCCTATTTTCAAGACATTCCAGAGTATGGTGTATTAACATTACTCAAACACCAATGGCTTAATTCACAAAATTAGAGCAGTTACCAAATGAGACCTTCCCTGTAATGAAAACTTTTCATCCAAACAGCAACGACAATATCACCTGCAAAAGACCAACCCAGGCACTCAAATGGAAACCCCAACACATGCAATGACTAGCACTTTCCTTTATGAACCGATTGTGTATATCTTAGTTCTAGCAATTACCATTTATAGGCTATTCTCTCTAACGACAATATACACCTGTTATTATTGTACTCCACTTTATAAATACTAATTAGAAGACTCTTAGTACTCTCACGGTCACTAAGAACTTTCACCAAACATCTTAGCTTCACTTTCTTTATAGCATTAGAGACTGTGTGAGTGAATGAGAGTCTTCCTCCCATGGCCACCATAGCTCTGAATGTTGGTAATTTTGTTATCGTGCGCCTCAATAACAATAATTACCCACTTTGATGTGAGCAAATGCTAGCCTTGGCTGAGAGCCAAGACCTTGTGGAACATCTCCTAAGTGAACCTTCAGCACCCTAGATCTTGAAACCACCATCGACGATGCCTCTGGTTCGGGGAAATCAGAACGCACCACAGCCTTCCTTCTGTGGCATAAATCAGACCGATTGCTATGGGGATGGATTGTTGGGACCCTTTCGGAAGAAACCCTTGGTCTCTTCGTCAGACTAGACTCAGCCCACCAAGTCTGGGTTGCACTCAAGGCAGTGTACACCCACAACTCTCAGGAGCGAGAGTTTCATCTCACCCAGTAGTTGACTTACCTAAGGAAGGAACCCACCATACCGATGGCCAATCACTTATGGGCGTTCAAGGGGCTGTGTGATAGCTTTGCTTCCATTGGACACCCTGTACAAGACAAGATGTAGGTGTTTTCATTACTAAACAGCCTTGATGCCAAATACAAACCATTCACCACGTTGATGTTCAAGCCACTCATGTCATCCTACGCCGAGCTCATTACTCTCCTCCAAGGGTTTGAAATTCGAACCTCTCTTCATGATTCCTCTTCCACTTCATCTTTTGCATTTTATGGACAGAGAAATCAAGCTCTAGCCTCCAAGGACCACCGCGACAACAACCACTCCCAGCCATAGTCCTTCTCATCAAGAGGACGTGGGTTCAACCTGCAAGCTGCTTGTTCACTACTAAACACCCAGGCCCTCTAATAATCGTGAACCCACTGGCCAACCTAATTCCACAGCTAAATCTCGTGACCCATCACGTGTTGATACCTATCAAATTTGTGGCGGCCACATGGCACTTAAGTATTGGAACATATTTAATCATGCGTATCAACCTAATGATATTCCTTAAGCACTCGCTGCTCTGATGCTTGAGAACATTTCTCATGATAGTGAATGAACTGCATACACTGGAGCGTATGCTCATATGACAAGTAATCCAGGTATGTTCGAAAATCTTATATTTTGGTATATGCTGTTATCATTATACTCGGCAATAGTTCTCATTCTATTACACATGTTGGTGACACATATATTGATAAGAGAAATTATACTTGCAGTCGTGAGTGTGCAAGCGTCGTGCAGTCGCTTTGAAAAAAGTGAATAAATATGGAACCCACATAAAAAGAAATTAATCTTTTAACAGTGGACCCCATTCTTTTTCAAAGCAACTGTACGGCGTTTGCACATTCCACGACTGTATGTAGCATTACTCGATTGATACTGACACTACTAGAATTAAATTGTGTGATGTGCTTTTAGTACCTGCTTTGAAAAAAAAAATTATCTATTGGGTAATTTACTAATGATTATTCCTATGACTATGAATTTTATAGTGAAACGCCCCAACTTTAGCCCAACTTGCCTCTGAATGGTCACTAAAGCAGCTGTAGCATCAAATGATTTCCTGGTAAGTGCTTCTGCCTCTACATTGGCCTTACCAGAGTGGTAGTTGATCATACAATCATAATCCTTAATTAATTCTAACCACCTCCGTCACCTTATATTTAATTCTTTTTGAGTAAAAATATACTTCAGGCTTTTGTGATCGGTGTAAATTTCGCACTTCTCACTATATAAATAGTACCTCCAAATTTTAAATGTAAATACTACAATAGCCAGCTCCAAGTCATGAGTATGATAATTTAGTTCATAGACCTTCAATTGGCTAGAAGCGTATGCAATCACTTTTTCTTGTTGCATCAACACACAACCTAATCCCTCACATGAGGCATCACTATAAATGACAAAATTACTAAAATCAGAGGGTATGGTTAACACTGGGACAACAGCTAACTTATGCTTAAGCTCTTAAAAACTACTCTCGCATTTATCAGTCCACTCGAACTTAACATCTTTCCTAGTTAGTTGCGTTAATGGCAGTGCTTTACAAGAAAAACCCTCTACAAACCGCCTATAATATCCCGTGAGACCTAAAAAACTGCAAAATTCACTCACATTAATTGGCCTAGTCCATGTAGTCACAACCTCAATCATACCAGGGTCTACCATAATTCCATCTTTGGATACCACATGTCCTAGGAAAGCAACTTGGCTAAGCCAAAACTAACATTTCTTTAATTTGGTATATAATTGTCTTTCCTTCAAAATTTGTAGTACCAATCTTGAATTCCCTTCATGTTCTTCCCGACTCCTAGAATTACAAGTTGATCTAGACACTCTCGAAAAACTCTATTCATTAAATCCATGAAGGCAGCTGGGGCATTGGTCAATCCAAATGGCATGTCTAAAACTTCGAAGTGCTCATATATAATCCTAAAGTCGTCTTTGGCACATCTTCTTTTTTTATCTTTTATCTTCAATTGATGATATCCAGAACAAAGTCAGTCTTAGAAAATACTTTGCTCCTTGTAGTTGATCAAATAAGGTCTAGTTTGGTTACACAGATGAGATGAGATAAAAATTGAAAGTTGAATAAAGTACTGTTAGAATATAATTTTTGTTTTGGGATTTAAAAAAGTTGAATTGTTTTTTGTATTTTTCTTGGGAGTTTGGAAAAGTTGTAATGATTAGATGAGATGAAATGGTTTGTAAAAACAATCCAGGCCTAAGTTATCAATGCGAGGAAGGGGGTATCTATTCCTGTAACCTTATTTAACTCATGGTAATCTATCCATAATCTTATACTCTCATCCTTTTTATTCACAAATAATACTAAAACTCCCCAATATGATATACTCGGACTACTGAACCCCTTTATCTAATAATTTTTACAATTGTTCCTTAAATTCCTTTAACTCCATTGGTGTCATTCTATAAAGTGTCCTAGAAATAGGGTTGGTACTAGGGGTAAGATCAATAGAAAAGTCTATCTCTCGATCCGAGGATAATCCAGGTAAGTTCTCAAGAAATAGTTCAGGAAAGTCTCTAACTATAAGTACATCCACAAGTTTCAACTCTTCCTTTTGGACGTTTACTATGCTAGTCAAGAACCCATAGCATCCATTCCTAAGTAACCGGTTGGCCTTTAAAACCGATATTATTCATAATGGAGACTTGATGGACAATCCTTTAAGCTGCGTTTGGTTGCAAGACTCAACTGAGCTCAGTCTAATTTTAAGTTAAGTCTAATATCCAAACACCCAACTCTCAAATTACTAAACTCATCTTAACTCAAAACCTCCTTACACGTGGAACTCACAACCTTTTTCAACTTAACACATCTTTATACGTGCGACCCACAACCTTTTTCAACTTTTCATAAAAGTACTAAACTCATCTTAACATCCAAACACACTTTAAACTCAGTTTAGATGGGCGCCACATAATTTCCTCTACTAAGCATCTCTCAATCTAAAATCTTCCTCTAATTCCATGGCCCTCCTAATTGATTCAGTATATGTGCTAACACCTGAAACTA
This sequence comes from Juglans mandshurica, assembly GCA_022457165.1. Lineage (NCBI taxonomy): Eukaryota > Viridiplantae > Streptophyta > Magnoliopsida > Fagales > Juglandaceae > Juglans > Juglans mandshurica. The sequence continues at coordinate 47,062,235 of CM039619.1, forward strand.
GTATGAGGTGACGTATTCTATCACTCAAACCCTTCTAAAATTTCTAAACTCTTTTCCCGTCATCTGGAATCAAGTGAGGGGCAAAACGGAAGAGTTCGGTAAACTTAACAGCATATTCCTCTAAAGTCATGGGCCCTTGAACTAAGTTTGCAAACTCACTTTCCTTTCGATCATTTACCACTTCAAGATAGTAGTTATTATTGAAAGTTTCTTTGAATTTATCCCAAGTAATGGCGGTGCCTTCGCCAAGGTCAAAGCAGCATATCGAACCTTTTGTGTGTCAGTGCAATTCAACACTCTTAACAGTTTCTCCATTCTCAAAAACCATTTTTCCGCTACCACAGGATCCAGCTCCCCAAAGAACATAGGGGATTGTTTCCTTTAAACTCTCCAAAAGAATAACCCTCTCTTAGATTTTCATGTCTCTTAGTACTCCAAGCAATTCTACAATATATTATATTAGCCACTTCATTAATTTCATCTATCTCAGCTGTAACAAACTTTTCTTCCTCTAAATTACGTTTCGGGGTCGAAATTGTTGAGTATGTGGAGTCTGGTTCACGCCGCTCGAGCGAAGCATCTAGCCGCTCGAGCGAATACAAGACAGAGAGCTTCGCTCGAAGGAAGCTCGACAGACCGCTCGAGCAATTGCGGGACAGAGAGGTTCGCTCGATGACCGCTCGACTCACGGCTCGAGCGGAGGGAAGTCAGAGAGCTTCGCTTGAGGAGCCGCTCGACTCACGGCTCGAGCAATTGCGGGAAACAAGTTCGCTCGACGCGGGCTCGACACGCTGCTCGAGCGAACATCGCTAATTCTTCAGAATTAGGGTTTCCACCGTACAACATATAAATAATATTTTTGTTTTGTCTTGCACTGTAGCTGAGTGAACAGTAGCCGTCCTACATCATTGTATTGTGATTCCTCAAGAAATAAAAATTCTCTGCAGCTCCCGTGGACGTAGGCAATTTGCCGAACCACGTAAATACTGTGTCGTGTGTGATTGCTTATTTTTCGTGCGCTTACTTTCACTTTATTGTCATCGTTTTCACAACAATTGGTATCAAGAGCCAAGGTTCGGGTCTGAGAAAAACGATGGCTGGAGAAGAAGTGAGAGTATCGGGGATCGAGAAATTTGATGGCACGGATTATGGGTATTGGAGAATGCAGATAGAGGATTACCTTTATGGGAAGAAACTCCATCTTCCATTGTTGGGGAAGAAGCCGGACAGCATGTCAGTTGCTGATTGGACTCTGTTTGATCGACAGGTCCTGGGGGTTATTCGTTTAACCCTGTCGAGATCCGTTGCACACAACGTCATCAAGGAGAAGACGACTGCAGATCTCATAGCGGCTTTATCAGGTATGTATGAAAAGCCGTCAGCAAATAATAAGGTACATCTGATGAAGAAGTTATTTAATTTAAAGATGTCGGATGGTACGTCTGTTGCACAACATTTGAATGATTTCAATACTATCACAAATCAATTGTCGTCTGTTGAAATTGAATTTGATGATGAGATGCGTGCATTGATACTATTGGCATCACTGCCAAATAGTTGGGAAGCCATGAGGATGGTTGTTAGCAATTCTGCTGGTAAGTCAAAATTGAAATATGATGACATCCGTGATTTGATTTTGACTGAGGAGGTACCCAGAAGAGATTCAGGTGAGACCTTAGGTTTGAGTTCAGCACTGAATGTTGACTCTCGGGGAAGAGCACAAGACAGGAACTCATACAGAGGCATATCAAAATCAAAGAACAGGAGCAAGAGCAAGATGAGACCTGGCCAGCAGGCAATTTGTTGGAATTGTGGCAAAGCTGGCCACATAAAGAAGAATTGCAGAAATCCCAAGAAGACAGAGAACGATAGTGCTAATGTGGTAACTGAAGAATTACAGGATGCACTATTGCTTGCAGTTCATAGTCCAGTTGATGACTAGATACTTGATTCAGGGGCATCTTTCCATACATCTTCCCACCAGGAGATAATGCAAAACTATGTTGCGGGTGACTTTGGAAATGTGTATTTGGCTGATGGAGAAGCCTTGAATGTAATTGGAATGGGAGACATCGACATCGTACTCCCTAACAAGAACAAATGGACCTTGCAAAAGGTCAGACACATCCCTGAGTTAAAGAAGAATCTTATTTCTGTTGGACAGCTTGATGATTGTGGCCACTCAGTGGTGTTCTCAGACAGCACCTGGAAGGTCACCAAAGGGGCACTAGTACTGGCTCGGGGTAAGAAAACTGGTACACTCTATATGACTACTAGTTTGAATAACACTATTGCCACCACCGTTGCAGAGAGCACAGCAGACTTGTGGCATTGCAGGCTTGGCCATATGAGTCAGAAGGGCATGAAGGGACTCCTATCTAGAGGCAAGCTACCAGAACTAAAGGCAGTTGATCTCAGTATGTGTGAGAGCTGTATTATGGGGAAACAGAAGAAGGTCAGTTTCTTGAAGAGTGGTAGAACACTGAAGTCAGAGAGACTAGATCTTGTGCACACTAATGTGTGGGGACCTTCCCCAGTGGCATCTCTTGGAGGTTCTCGCTACTATGTCACTTTTATTGATGATCACAGTAGGAAGGTATTGGTTTATTTTCTGAAACATAAATCTGATGTATTTAATGTGTTCAAAAATTGGAAAGCCATGGTTGAGAATGAAACAGACTTGAAGTTGAAATGCTTGAGGTCTGATATTGGTGGTGAGAATATTGATGGCGGGTTCAAGGAGTATTGTGCAACTCAGGGAATCAGAATGGAGAAGACCATTCCTGGGACACCACAGCAAAATGGAGTTGCTGAACGTATGAACAGAACGATAAATGAGCGTGCTAGAAGCATGAGGCTGCACGCTGGGCTACCACCTACTTTCTGAGCAGATGCAGTTAGCACTGCAGTATACTTGATAAACAGAGGACCATCAGTTCCTTTGGATTGTGGATTGCCTGAGGAGACTTGGAGCGGAAAAGAGGTCAAATTTTCTCATCTTAAAATATTTGGTTGTATTTCTTATGTTCTTATTGATTCTGATGCTCGTAATAAGCTTGAGGCTAAGTCAAGGAAATGTTACTTCATTGGCTATGGAGACGAGGCATTTGGCTATCGTTTCTGGGATGATCAGGGTCGGAAGATTATAAGAAGCAGAAATGTGATCTTCAATGAGAAGATTGTGTACAAAGACAAGTCCAATACAGTTGCTGAAGCAGCCCCTCAGGAGTCTGAGTTTGTGAGTTTGGATGATCTACCAGAGGTCACAGTGCAGTGCAGAGATGTGAGTGACGGGGAGAGTGGGTCCAGCACACTCATTCCCATTATTCCGCAATCAGATCCAAAGCCGTCCACTCCAATAGCTGCAGTTCGAAAGTCAGTTAGGACTATTCGTCCTCCACAGCGTTTCTCACCTTCCTTGAATTACATCTTGTTGACAGATGGTGGAGAACCACAAAGTTACCAAGAAACCTTGTAAGATGAAAATTCTAGCAAGTGGGAGTTGGTCATGAAGGATGAGATGGATTCCCTGTTAGGGAATCAGACATGGGAGTTGACAAAACTTCCATCAGGGAAGAAGGCATTACACAACAAGTGGGTGTACCGGGTGAAAACTGAGCATGATGGCAGTAAGAGGTACAAGGCCAGACTTGTTGTAAAAGGCTTCCAACAGAAACAGGGCATTGACTATTCTGAGATCTTTTCTCTTGTGGTAAAGATCACAACCATCAGTCTAGTTTTGGCTATGGTTGCTACTGAAGATCTATTTCTTGAGCAGCTAGATGTGAAGACAGCTTTTCTTCATGGAGATCTTGAAGAAGACATCTACATGCACCAACCTGAGGGGTTTGTGGTACAGGGAAAGGAAGGTTCAGTTTGCAGACTAAAGAAGAGCTTGTATGGCCTAAAACAAGCTCCCAGACAGTGGTACAAGAAATTTGATAGTTTCATGTGCAGTGCAGGGTACATCAGATGTCAGGCAGATCATTGTTGCTATGTTAGACAGTTTGACAATTCTTACATTATTTTGCTGCTATATGTGGATGACATGCTCATTGCAGGGGCTAGTATTGATGAGATCATTAGTCTGAAGAAGCAGATGTCAGAGCATTTTGCAATGAAGGATTGGGAGCTGCAAAACAAATCCTTGGCATGAGAATTGCTAGAGACAGAATCAGAGGCACGTTGAGACTTTCACAGGCTGAGTATGTGAAAAAGGTACTCAACCGGTTCAGTATGAACAAGGCCAAGTCAGTTGGCACACCCTTAGGAAGTCACTTCAGACTCAGCAAGGATCAGGCACCAAAGTCAGAGGAGGAACAAGACTATATGAGTAAGGTTCCTTATGCTTCAGCTATTGGGTCACTCATGTATGCTATGGTTTGCACTAGACCAGATATTGCCCATGCAGTGGGAGTTGTGAGTAGATACATGAGTAATCCTGGAAAACAACATTGGGAAGCAGTGAAGTGGATTTTGAGGTACTTAAAAGGCTCCTCAGAAACGTGCTTGTGTTTCTCAGAAGGGGCTTAGAGGTACAAGGCTATGTTGATGCTGACTTAGCTGGAGATATTGATAGCAGAAAAAGTACCACAGGGTTTGTTTACACTCTGGGTGGTACTGCAGTTTCATGGGGCTCTAATCTACAGAAGACAGTTTCTTTATCTACTACAGAAGCTGAGTATATTGCAGTTTCAGAAGCTGCAAAGGAGATGGTTTGGATACAGGGCTTCTTGGAGGAATTGGGTAAAAAGAATCAGAATGGCACCCTCTACAGTGACAGTCAGAGTGCCATATTCCTTGCCAAGAATCCAGCATTTCATTCCAGGACTAAACACATTCAGATCAGGTATCACTTTATACGATCATTGTTGGATGATGGACAGTTGCTACTTGAGAAAATTTGTGGAAGTAAGAACCCTGCTGATATGTTGACAAAGGGTGTTACACTTGAGAAACTGAAGTTGTGCTCAACTTCAGTTGGTTTTCTAGCATGAAGACAGGAGATGTGAGTTGCAGAGGTGGAGGATATCATGTTTGAGGCAGAGGACGACAATGTGGGTGTACCAGTCTCCAAGTGGGAGAATTGTTGAGTATGTGGAGTCTGGTTCACGCCGCTCGAGCGAAGCGTCTAGCCGCTCGAGCGAATACAAGACAGAGAGCTTCGCTCGAAGGAAGCTCGACAAACCGCTCGAGCAATTGCGGGACAGAGAGGTTCGCTCGATGACCGCTCGACTCATGGCTCGAGCGGAGGGAAGTCAGAGAGCTTCGCTTGAGGAGCCGCTCGACTCACGGCTCGAGCAATTGCGGGAAACAAGTTCGCTCGACGCGGGCTCGACACGCCGCTCGAGCGAACATCGCTAATTCTTCAGAATTAGGGTTTCCGCCGTACAACATATAAATAATGTTTTTGTTTTGTCTTGCACTGTAGCTGAGTGAACAGTAGCCGTCCTACATCATTGTATTGTGATTCCTCAAGAAATAAAAATCCTCTGCAGCTCCCGTGGACGTAGGCAATTTGCCGAATCACGTAAATACTAAGTCGTGTGTGATTGCTTATTTTTCGTGCGCTTACTTTCACTTTATTGTCATCGTTTTCACAACAGAAATTTCAACAACAGACTTCTTCTTTTACCTTGGCAGCATATTTAACCTATTTTATCACCAAAATGGGTTATATAAATAAGAGCACAATAATAGGTCCACCAAACAATACTATTCCAAAATTAATTTATCAAAAATCAATAAATCTCAAACCAACTTTAGACTATAATCAACAAAACTACCATTATCGATTCACATCCAAACCAAAACATAATGTTGATTAAGTCCTAATTCTACAATGTCTTTAACTTATGCTCCAATTTTAATCACTATCCTTTCCTAAGTATCTACAAAATCATAGACCTAAACTCTGATACCACCTTTGTAACAACTTAAACCCAAAACTATAAACGGACAAAGTTTCGCTTATATTTTTAAAACTTTCTCCATGTCTACAAATATCCATCAAATACACAACTTCTAAACTATTCACCACTATAATATAATGATTCTCAAAAATTCATTCACAAATTCAGCTAGAGCCATTAAATTCTAAATAATTATAATATAGATAATCTAACAAAAACTCTAGAAGTACCTACGATATGACCATAAGAAAACTCTCTGTACACCCAAAACCATCTTTAGGCAACAAAACCATCAAACCCGAAAACTTCCAAGCTCAATTAACTAAAATCAAGTCCACTCTGGAGTCTTAGGCTCAAAAGCTATCACCTAAAAAGAATGAACTTTCTACAACTCTGAAAAATATGTGAAATGAAATGGTGAGCTGGCACATGCTCAGTAAGTAGCAATTTAATGAAGGTGTGGGAGTTGACAATTTTCTTGACTATAAAAGAGTGAATAAGTTTCCAATAAAAATAATGTGAGCAATATAATTTTATCTCAAATAACATGTTCGGCCAAATATCATATTCAAAGCCACATGACAATAGGAAAATCACCAATATACCACAAAGATATCATGTCACGAAGACATTATGTTGTGAAGGACATCAATATACCATGAAGACATCACGCCACAAGGGGCGTCAAACATGTCACAAAGACATTTATATCATGGGCTAAAGAATAAATAGCATGCTCACATTTAACTTCCAAAATTTAATAAACACACAATATTTCTCAAACATTCCAACCATTGCAAAATTTGTCTAATTCCCACAAGCAGAGCTAAAATAGAATAAAAATGTGCACAAATTTAAAATTTACACAAGTTTGAAATATAATACCTAAGTACATCATTTCAAACAAAACCAACCAGTTCTTTTAGTAAAACCTCATTAAAGAGCCACTTACATCGATTGCTAGTCAAAATAATCACACGATATTCCTTCTTTAATGGTTACTCGAAACCTATTTCAAGACCATTACAATTCATTAACTTCTACACTAAAAATGATCTAACGTAACTCTAAAATTTCACCAAATTCTTAATAAGATGAATTTAGACTTGTCCTAAAAGATTATCCTCCAAAATTAATAAACTCTAAATTTCTAGATTGTAAACATAGTGTTGGATAACATGTATACCAGCCTCTATTCCCTTATTATTTCAATGTAAATAAGATCTACACTAAACCATATAAAGGTGACATAAAGACGGATTAGTTCTAGCTAATACCTACCACTAACACTTAAATATCAAATCCATCTCCAACACACCCTAACAGCATAATCAACTAAGTATATTCTCAACAATTCAAAACACCAAATTTTAACAAATGTCATATTCAAAATCCGTTAAATATACTGCTTATGATGGAGAAGAATTCACTGAATATTATCGTTGATGGTGATAAATAGCAAGGAGCAGTGGCTTTGGGTGGAGGTTATTACATTGCAAGGACAATAATTTAGAGGGAAATAGAGAATAGGGATAGAAATAAATTACCAAACATACACAAAGAGAGGGAGGGAGAGAGAGAGGGGGGAGATGGGTGGTGTGTATGTAACAACCTGACCCAAAGATTATTAGGGATTGAATATGAATGATTTTATTTTTTAATTCTTTTATATTACTAGAAAAATCTTATTATTTTTATTATTAGTATTATCAATTTTATCGGATTCTATGGCATTAATAAGTTTATATTTTAAATACGTGTTATTATTATAGCTATTATGTTAGTTATAATTGTTAATATTATCATCTTTATTAATAATATTCTCTCCTAATTATGCTTTAATATTTTGGGATCTTCCATTGTCCTTCACGCCTTCACCCTCTTGGACTTTCAACATTAATTTGAACGTTACGTAATGCAAGCGCCGAAATCCTCATTTTTATACCTCTCTTTCCTCCACATTATTTTCCTTTCACGTCGCTATCTTCTCTAGGGTATTTTCTTAGTCTGGAAGATATCGTATATTGTACCCGACTTATGCCCACGTCTCTCGTTTTTAATTGAGTTGAAACACTTTCAAGTTTGGTAGCCAACGGATTCACACGACTTCTTTATATACCCACGTAGCATATGTTGTATGTTTATTGCGATGCATATGCTGTAATCTTCCCCATAACATAGGGTTGCCGCACTACCTCTTCACACACAGCATCAACCTCCCATCACCTCAAAGCGGTTTCGATAACACGCGTACGAAACACCCATGGCAACCAAGATCACATGGAGCAACCCAACATGCAGAACCTAGCTCCTCCATGTCTCCTGTGTGCCCTCTTTTCTATTCTACCAGTTTTGCATCACACGAGCACCAATCGAAGGAAACAACACACCAAGCAAGCCTTCCACGTCCAAGTTCCACCACCACTAAACAGTAAGCCCTTACTAGTCCAACATCAAACCAAAGTTCATTACCTGCCACCTCTCTCAACCTCAACCAACCTTAAGCTCACGACAGTGTTCTCCCCACCATGCTTCAAAACCTAAGGTAATCACCACGCACCATGTTCCACAGAAAACCATTGTCGAGGGACGCCTGGAATCACTACAATCGCCATGGACAGCAAGAGACCAACTTGAATGTAACCCCATGTCACACTCCCTCCACATAGACAGTCAAGGGCAATACGGTGTCGCCCAGCCATCGAAAACAGCCAACAGTAGAGCCCTGTTATGTTGCACCCAAAACAGGGTATTTCAACATGTAAACCAGCCGCCATTACATCTCTGGAAACCACCGCACATAGCCAATTCCTTCCACGTTGACCCCTTTATGAAAGGCTAGATACGATATTATTTAAATCATTATATGATATTAGTAGTTGTTAATTTTAGTATATAAGTAAATATTTTATTAGATTGAATTCCCTAGTATGTATTTAATTAAGTAGAATCGACACATTTTTCCAGAAGCATTAATGACAACTCGTACTTCGTATAGGTGTTGAGCTATGAAGTGGAATCCAGGAAGCAACGCAACGAGGTAAGTAGCTTGGTTATAAATCAGAATCATCACATGTCAGTTGAGATAAGTTATAATTAAAGCTAGTTCTTTGATAGCCACTTTTATGTACCACACATGTCACAATATATGTAAACATGTCATCAAGCATAGCACACGATCATATCATTCAACATCATGTTCAAATTCAGTAATTATAATTATGTACGTATTATATCATGCATCTCACGTCGCATAAGACATGTAAGCTTTCTTAAATTCAAACGAAAAATAAGATCATATCAGTTTAATCAGATGGTCATTCAGATGCATGGTACCAATGTAGTTTTAGGATAGATGTGCAAGCTACTGACTCAAGCGTGGTCCATCGTAGTACGTCAGAATACTACTCAGCGGCTCCCCTTGCGGCTGTGGGATGTGGGGCTGGTGCACAACCTTGCACACATGGTTAAGTGTGTTGGCCAGTTAGATAAGTCAGATAAATCAGTTCAATCAGTTAAACAGTCATATTTTTAAGCTCTCAGCAAGAAAAATTTTATGAAAACCTTACGTTTATTATGTTTACGTTGTGATGAGTTTTTTTACTGAGTTTTCGACTCATTTTAGTTATATTTCATGTTTTTAACCACCTAGATAAGGATGATGATTAGTACAAGTAGGTGGCCCAAGCTTAGATAGAGCAACTCGATTTAGTTCCATGCTTTAATTATTTATTTAGTTTGATTTATTAATCATGAATTCTCTTGCCTAACTATTTTTACATAAGTACGTGACATCCCTAGCCTACGATAATCTGGTGTTACAGTGTATGTGTGTGAGACCTGAAGAGTGAGGTAGGGGTGTGAGAGAGTGAGTCTGGGCGAGGGGAAGGGTGTGCGAACCAGAGGGTGGTGAGTGGGGGGGGGGGGTTTGCGTGGGAGAGAGTCAGAGAAGGGGGTTTTGTGCAAGAGAGAGAGACATAGGGGGAAAGAAAAGGGAAAGGGGGTTGGGCCTTTGGGGTGGATTGTGCCTTTGCTTGGTTATTACATAGAAAGATTCTACTCATCATCCTTACACTACACATATTTTTTTTTCTTACCAAATATGTGATGTATGGATGATGAGTAGAAGAACTCAATTAGTTTAGGAATAATAAAACCAAAAAGAATAAAAATGTGTAGTGTGTGGAGATGATGAATAACAAAACTCTATTTCATATAATGTTGATTTTGTTGTTAAGGAATGGGAGATCAACTGCGTCCTGATGACCAGACGATGAAAGGGTAATTTTTACACCTTATACCCCGCTTACGAAGCTCACTTCTCCACTCATTTCAAGACTGTCTTTGAAGAAGTGTGGCACCAGCATTTGGGACATCTTCATTCCTATACTCTCAAGTCATAAAATCCAAAGGACTTATTCCAACTACTGGTTCTAATAAAACTCATTCTGTTTGTGAAAGTTGTCAGTTAGGCAAACTTAGCAAACTCCTTTTTTTACCCTCTTCTAGTTTAACTCATGCTGTCATTGATAAAGTTTATTATGACTTCTGGGGTCTTACGCTTGTTATTTCTATTTTTAAATTTCATTACTATGCATTTCTAATTGATGCTTTTTCTAAATGCATTTGGCTTATTCCACAATGAAAAAATCTGATTTTTTTCTCTACCTTTTTCTTTTTGGAAAATATGTTGAATGTTAATTCAATAAAAAAACTCAAATTGATGGGGGCAGCAAATTTGCTAACACTCAGTTTACTTCTCATTTACCACAACAAGGTATCGTTCACCTTTTTTCCTTTCCTCATACCCCTGAACAAAATGGCACTATCGAATGTCGTCATTGTACCATCCGTGAACTTAGTATGATGATGTTTTTCCATAGTGGTGTTTTGACACATTTTTGGGTTGAAGCATTTGCCACTGCTACTTTTTTAATTAATCGGCTTCCTACTACAACTCTTGATTTACAATCACCCTTCTCCATACTTTACGAGACTTATCCCGACTATCGTTCATTGTGTGTGTTTGGCTCCAAATGCTATGCCTACACTTGAGATGTCAAACAAAACGAATTTGACCCCAAAACCTTACCGTGTGTCGTTTTGAGCTATAACAATAAGCATCGCAGGTACAAGTGTTATCACACTCTCACTTGTCGCACTTACATTTCTCTTCATGTTGTCTTTTATGAACTTACCTTTCCTTATAAACAACTTGGGAACCTTCAACTACCCCCAACCCTCTGAGCAGACTCTTTCCATCGTTGACATATGGATTACCCTGTTATGCTCAATCTATACCCGTGATCCTAACCCTACTACATTACCCAACCCCAATATCACACAAACTCATTCCCCACCACCTGCTCTCCCCTCCCAGAGGGCCACAACTCCTTCTGAGCCCACTAAACACACCATGGTTACTCACTACAAAGCCAGCATCTACAAACCCAACCCAAAATATGCCAACCTTCATGATCTCACTACCATACCCAAAAAGCCCAAAATTGTCCGCTCTGCCCTTAATCATCTTGGTTGGTCCCAAGCCTTGTATGAGAACAATACATGGACCCTTGTTCCTGTGATCCTTCCATGTTTGTTATTGGTTGCAAATGGTTTTTAAAACCAAACTCAATGCTGATGGTAGCCTTGATAGTTTGATGGCTCGTTTAGTTGCTAAAAGCTTTCACCAAATTGATGGTATTGACTACCGTGAAACCTTTTCCCGGGGTATCAAACCGAGCACGATCCAGATGGTCACTACTCTTGCCTTGATCAACCGATGGGACATTTGCCAGTAGAACGTCAATAATGCATTCCTTCATGATGATCTCCACGAATCTGTGTACATGGAACAACCTCCAGGTTTTATCCTCTCAACTCACTCTTCTCGTATTCGCAAGTTAAATAAAGCTCTCTATGGTTTAAAACAAGTGCCACGTGCACGGTTTGACAAGTTCAATAGTTTCCTCCTTACTTATGGCTTTATTTATAACACTGCTAATTCATCTCTATTTATTTATCATTCATCTCACGGATGTCTTATGTTTCTATTGTATGTTGATGATATTTTACTCAATGGTTCCTCTTTTGATTATCTTCATGAGTTTATTTCAACTCTTCGAAGTCAATTTTCCATGAAAGATCTTGGCCCCTCTACTATTTTCTAGGTATTCAAATCTCCTCGACCCCTGATGGCCTTACCTTGTCTCAAACCAAATATGCCCTCAAAATTTTAGAACATGCTCAAATGAAAACTATAAGCCCATGGGTACTGCCATGATGACCAAGACCAAAGGCCCTACCACTACAACACATTTTCCTGACTAAGCCCATTATCATAATATAGTTGGTGCCCTCCAATATCTTACTCTTACCCTCCTTGACCTATCCTATGGTGTTAAATTTGTTTCCCAATCTATGCGCTCTCCTATAGAAATAGAAGCCCATTTTAAAATGGTCAAACGCATTCTTAGATATTTAAAAGGTACTATTGAACTTGGTCTTCAGTTTAACTCCAATTCTACACTTGATCTTTATGCCATTTCATATGCATGTTGGACAAGATGCTCTCTCACCTGGCATTCCACCACTGAGTATTGCATATTTCACAGTAGCAACTGCATTTCCTGGTCTGGCAAAAAGCAAATATTGTCTCATGCTCGAGCTATGACTCAAACTACCACTGAGCTCACTTGGATCTCTTTTCTTCTTCGTGACTTGGGCATCAAGCTACCGAACTCCCCACTGCTACTTTGCGATAATCTCAGTGCTGTTTACATGACAGTTAACTCTGTTTTTCATGCTCAAAGAAAATACATCGAGATTGATTACCACTACGTAGGTGAACATGTCGCTCTTAGTCTACTTCATTCTCATCATGTCCCAGCATCTCTGCAACTTGTTGATCTTTTTACCAAACCACTTGGTCGTCTGGCACTTTTTTTATCTTTGCGTCAAACTTGGTCTCGTCCCATGGGACAGTTTGTGGGAACGTATTAACAATACTCAAACACCAACAGCTAAATTCACAAAATTAGAGCACTTACCAAATGAAGCCTCCCCTGCCATGGAAACTTTTCACCTAACAACAAAAACAATATCACCAGCAGAAGACCAGCCCGAGCACTCAAATAATGGAAACCCCATCACATGCAATGGTTAGCACTTTCCTTTATGAATCAATTGTGTATATCTTAGTTCTAGCAATTACCATGTATAGATTATTCTCTCTAATGGCTCTAACGGCAATATACATCTTGTATTATTGTACCCCACTCTATAAATACTAATAAGAAGACTCTCAGTACTCTTATGGTCATGGAGCACTTTCATCAAACATCTTAACTTCACTTTCTTTAGCGGACCGTGGGGCTAGCTAGCTGTGCAAATATAGAGAGTGATTTTGTGGGAACAGCTTTAGCAACTTGGACTCTCCTAAGGACTTCTATTAATCACTAAAATTCTCTTAAAAAACATTAAAGAAGAGTTTAAAATTTAAATTCATTGACTATCCTTAATGAATATATGACAAGAATCTAAATATTATAAATAAACATGCAATTCATCTATTTGACCCCAAGCATCTTATTTCCTTGCTTAAGATATTCTCGTTTATGAAAAAGACTGATATAGTAATGTTGGTATTTTGTTCATAATCACAAATCTAATACAAAATATTCATTCCTCTCCCATTTTTCTCTAATCCATTAAAAAATAAAAATAAAAACTATATCCGTTATCTTTCAATTTTCCTACTCTACTTAGTAACACAATAATAAAAAAAATTAATATACGTTTGACTTTATGATATTTTCTTAAAAGAGAATGAAAATTAAGGTTGCATTCGAGTAGTGTAGTATTCTTAGGTATTTTGTAAAGAGTTATTCTACTCTTTTTTTTTTTTAATTCTTGTTAAGCGACAGGCATTTAGATATATTCAAAAATTCCCAAGATATTTTCAAATCCCCCCCCCCCCGCGTTCTTCCTCCCCCCCAGCGCGCGTTCTTCCTCCTCCCGCATTCTTCCTTTGCCAACGGCCTCTTCACGTCTGCCACCGTCTGGAACCGCCGAAGCCACGACCAAGCCACTGCATTCTGCTCGTGAATCTTTTCCTATAGGTTTTTTTTTCTCTGTTTTATAATCTTTGAGAGGCAAAATATTTAAGGAAGTTCACAGGTTTATTTTCTTTGCTCAGGTTATGGTTTTTCTTTACCTTTTAAGATAAGTTTTTCATATGAAGTAGATAAAATTTTCGGTGATTTTCGTTGCTTACGTTATGGTTTTTCATATGAGAATCTTGCAAAGCCTTTCTTAACTTTATTTGGGCTTGAAGAAGCAGAGAACACTATAGTTAGTTTTCCAATTAGCAACTAATTATTTTCTAGGGTTTTATTGTTAAATTTTCTTCTTTCTTCAAAAATCTTTAATGACGTTATGGATTTTCGATCGCTGGGTGGTTATTTCAGTTCAACGTGGAAAGTTTGGAATATGGCTTGAGTTTTTCTTATAAGTACCAAAAATCAAAGTAGATAAAGTTTGGTTTTTTCTTTACTTTTGTTTTGTTTTGTTTTTTGTTTTTTTTGTTTTTTTGTCTACTTCTAAACTGTGACTTGGCTATATAATTATCATGTAAAATGTAAGCATTGGAATTGGCTATCGCAAGTTCATTACATTAATTTTTTTACTCTTTTTTCTATATATTTGATAGGTTTCATTTCTCAATTTGTTTGGAAACTTGGGACTTGGGGTGTTAGTGCAGGGTAATTTTTTTTTTATGTGTTGCATAAGAGTGGGAACTATTTTTTTGATGCGTTGTATAAGAGTGTTTTTTTTATGCGTTGTATAAGAGTGGAAACTAATTTTTGTTTGTTTTGGATTCAAGTCCAAAATTGAATGATTAGAGCCGTATTTAGAATATTAGTTTGAGTTGAGTAACCATGTTTTTTTTTTTAGTTGGGTAACAATTTAATTTCAATATCTTTAGTTGAAATAGCAGGATGGACAAAGAGGAAAATGAAACATCACCTACGCCTCCTACATTGATTTCACGGACTCAGGTATGAAACATATTGGTCATTTGGAAATGTCGTTGTGTTTGTTATTGCCAGTTAGTTAAATCTATTTTTTATTTGTGTATTATAGGGATATTATGGTCCAAGAAACCCGTATTACCCACCATTTATCATGCCTTAAAATGCATATCCAGATCCATATACATGCGCTTGAGGTAGGCAGGTAGGTTCTTTTTAAACTTTTTTAGTTTTTTTTTCTTATGTACATTTGAGATGTTCTAATACCGTGCCTAACTACAGCTACCGTCGATGCCACCTTTTGCACCAATGATGTCCTACCCTCCGTCGAATAATCCGGAGGAGTCCACACAAGTTCAACATACCTACCAGGTATATTCCTTCTAAACTTTTTCAGTTTTTTTCCTTCTATGCATTGAATTTATTTGAACATTGTACCTCATTACAACCTCCATCGAGTAATCTGGATGAGTCAACAAGATCTAAAAAGATTTCCCAACTAGGAAGTGAATCATCAACTATGCCATTGCCATTGGGTGCTGAAACTGAAAAGAATTTTGGAGGTACATCATACACGACTGATCAGAGCTATCACCTGACTAACGGTATTAGACTTTTAACCCAATTAGTAAACATCCAGTGTTATAATATAAATTCTAATATGAAACATACATTTTCCTTTTTAGAAACTTCGTCGGACGTAAATAAAGTGGCAGAGGCCAAGGGAACTAATGAAGTATCGGATGATGATGAAAGAGTTGAGGAGCCAAAACCTGGTATGGAGTTTGCCACTGACAAAGAGCTTATGGCATATTATAAGCGATATGCCAAGCAACAAGGTTTTGATGTTATCACATAAAGAACAAAGAGAGATGCATCTGGAAAATCGAAATATGTGACAATTGGGTGTGCACGTGGTGGCAAGTACCATCTGAGTCATAGTAATATCTCGAAGCTGCGACCAACAATTAAAATGGACTGTAAGGTGAAGGTAAGCGCTCACTTGGACAAAAATGGTGTATGGGTTTTGACCACTGATGAGAATACTCACAATCATGGTTCTGTCAGCCCATAGAAATCTAGGTTTTTTAGAAGTCACGAGTGTTTAGATGAATACAGTTAAATAATGCTCGATCTGAATGACAGAGCAGGTATTCGAATGAATAAAAATTTTGGAGCACTTGTTGTTGATGCGAGGGGGGGTTCGAGAATCTTGAATTTCAAGAGAAAGATTGTCGAAATTTTATTGACAAAGCTAGACACTTGAGACTAGGTAAAGAAGGTGGCGAAGCACTTAGTGATTACTTTAAGAGGATGAGGAAGATGAATGATGGATTTATTTCTGTGATGGATGTGGATGACGAGTTGCGATTCATAAATGTGTTTTGGGCTGACGCACGTAGTCGAGCTGCGTACGAGTATTTCAAAGATGTGATCACCTTCGATACGACGTACCTAACAAATAGGTACGGTATATCTTTTGCTCATTTTGTTGAGGTAAGCCATACGGGCAGTCCATACTGTTAGGGGTTGTCTTGATTTCAAGCGAGGATACAAGTACTTTTGTGTGGTTGTTCCGAGCATGGTTGGACTGCATGAATGGTCAGGCTCCAAAACCAATTATAATAGATCAAGACCGGGCAATGAACAGCTTCATTGCGATGGTATTCTCATAAACTTGCCATAGATATTTTCTATGGCATATCATGCAGAAACTGCCCGAGAAATTGGGATCTCACTCCCAATTCAATGCAGGGTTGAAGACTGCCATTCAGAGTGCCCTATGTGATTTGCATACCTGTACAGAATTTGATGTCAAGTGGGGGGAACTAATTCAGAAATATGACCTTGGTGATAATGCGTGGCTGCAAGGGTTATATACCGAGAGATCATTTTGGGTATCAGCTTACTTGAAGGGTGTATTTTGGGCTGGTATGAGCACTACACAACGGTCTGAAAGCATGAATATTTTTTTTAACAAATATGTGCATTATGGTACAATGTTGAAGGAATTTGTCGATCAATTTGACAATGCTCTAAGGAAGAAGGTGGAAGTAGAGACGACAGCTGATTTCAATTCGTGCAACCAGACCATCCCATGTGTATCCCCATTCCACATTGAGAAGCGGTTTCAAGCGATGTATATAAATGCCAAGTTTAAAGAAGTCCAAAGGGAGGTGTGGGGGATGATTTGTTGTAATTGCATACTTGTTAGCAAATATGGTTGTATTTCCACCTTCGATGTCTTGGATGAAATTTCCATGGATGACTATGTCAAAACCGTCCAGTACGTAGTTTACTATAACGAGGAGGAATGTAATATCAAATGCACATGTGCACTATTTGAGATGAGGGGCATTATTTGTAGGCATGTATTTAAAGTTTGTCAAATGAAGAAGATTCATGTGTTGCCAGAGGGGTACGTCTTGGATCGGTGGAGGAAAGACTTAAAGAGGAGATACACACTTGTCAAAAGTAGCTATGATGACTTGTGGGATAATGCGGACGCATGAAGGTACGAGGTTGTTGTTAAAAGATGCCTCAAATTAGCGCTCGTGTATCCCCAAGTGATGACCATGTCAATGCATTCATGCGGGTTTTGAATGAGTTTGAGCATAATTTTAAAGGATTGCCACTTGAGTTAGGTTCAACCAAGGTATACGAGAGCGACGTTGTGGATAAGGGTAAGAAAATATTAAGCCCTCACGTTGTTTAAAGGAAAGGGAGACCCCCAACGAAGAGAAAGGTTTCGCCTGTGAAGAAGGCTGCAACCAAGAGAAAGAAGAAATAGGTACTCGGTTTTTTTCTAGTAATTGTATATAAAGTTTGGACTAGTGTTTGTTTCATTTATAATATATGTGCATTTTCTTCATTTTGAAAAAAAGACTTGCAGGAAAATATTTGATGACGAACAAGTTGGAGTCTCACCCCAAGTTGGTGCTAACGTTGAAGATGTTGTTGTTGGAACCCAATATAGTACTATCACACAACAAACACCATCGGCATATGACGAGAGTTTGTGAAGTATGGGTTATGGGTTTCTTGAAGTATTTTGTGAAAATCTGGATGTTTTTCTTTTTTTTTGGAGGTTGTGGTTGTAAAGAATGTATAGGTTTGTGGGTGTGCAACATGTATGAAAATCATTATTCTATTTTTTATGGGTTCCTTGAAGTATTTTGTGAAAATCTGGAGCCTTTTTGCACTAGGTTATGGTTGTAAAGAATGTACCAATTTGTTGGTGCTCTACTTGTATAAAAATTATTATTCTATAAATCATAGAAATCTTGAAGTATTTTGTGAAAATTTATTTCAGTTTTTGTTGGAGGTTGTGGTTGTATCATTAGCATTCCCATTGATACCAAAAAAAAAAAAAAAAGGTTGCTACATGTACAGATTGGAGTATCTTAAATGCATAGATTGATGCATGTATATATAGTATCTCATTGCAGCATTTTCAGGATTCTTCTTAATTAATTTGCTGTATATTCTTAATTAATACGCTTATTGGCATGTCAGTTTGAGCATTTTGCACTACCAAGAGAGAAAGAGAGAGAGAGTGAGAAGGCCCCCTGTCAAAACCTACCCAAGACGTGTCCTTAACATTCCAAAATATTGACAAAACCCAACTCATTACATTACATGTTCATTAAATTCACTAAACATGACTAATTATATCACGTGTTCATTACAATAAGTTGTTCAAGGCTAATAAAAATTACATGAGTCGAAGCACTGCCGAACATATAGAAATGTTTTTGGGATACATAAAAATTACAGCAAAAATCGCAATAAAAAATAACCACGATATCAACAACACTTTCAAGGTTCTCTTATACTTTCTAGAGATTCGCAGTTTCGATGGAATGCCATAGTAGCAAAGTGGCCTGTCCAAACTTGATTTGTCTTTCCCTCTTGAAGTCCACGTACTTGAATCGGTATTGATACTTAAACTTGTCATTTGCTGGAAAATAAGTAAACATTGTCATTGGTAAATAGATAAACATAGTCCACAATAAAGAAAACGAAGCAACTAGTTAGGCTATTGTGTCATTGGTAAATGGATACTTTGGGTGCACATTGCAAAATAGATGGGAATTTAAGAATGCAAAGTCTATTCCCCACTATAAAAGTAACAACATTATAAATTGTTCAAACTGTTATTTTGAATTTTCAATATCATTAACATGTCATGTTTTTTATACAAATAAGTTGTGCAGAATGTTTTTGGACCTTAATGCTTCTAGTACCTTTAAGAATGATCCAATCAAAGATAGTAGTCAAGCACATGCCTTTATGATCAGGCAGGAAATGGTCTGTTCGGTATTTGAAATGCACAATTCAAAATCATATCAATATATTGGTTAAATTATGTTTTGTGGCCAGAAACCAAAACCCAATAAGCCTCATTACCAAACAAAACCAACTAACACATCAAACTATCATTTTACAACTCACAACATAAAGCTAAAAACACCTAGTACACAGCAGCTAACAATAAATACATTATCATCAAAACAAACTATCATATGCTCTTACATGCATTTTCCAATGAATCTATTTGAAAACATAATTATCATATGCATTAAGTTGTTACAACATATGGAAAACAGATCTACTTTCTACTCTAGCACTTATTGATTTCATAAACTAATTTATAATGGTCACCATAACACCCAACATCCAGTATATGAGAGATGTTATAAACACTTTACCACAAATCTATGCCTTTGGGGAGAAATGGTTCACGAATATGTCTAAGAACAGCAAATAACTCCATGATAAAATAAGGAGACGAGGACACCTTGTCAAACAAAGTGGTCATACACACGGAAGTAGACCCCATGCAAAATTCATTAGGCAAACAACATTACCAAAAAATACCTTCTACATAAGATATTTCAAGGGTACCAAACTTAGGGGCACGGTGAGTATTGACGCTAAATGTTTTCTTTAAATTTTTTTTACAAACACTTACTATTCATTTCTCAAAGTGGCGTTATCAATCCATATCCCAACATTCCATAGTCCAGATTACATTCACCATAACAATGAGATTACATTACACGGCATTTAAAACAAAATCAAAAGATTGTTTTTTAATCGGCACCCCCTTTTGGTTATGCAGGGTACTAAGACTCCTATCACTACCAACCAGTAGACATTATCTGGCTGGGTCTTGCCGGTATCAACAATAAGAAAAAAAATACAGCATCCAAATGGAAACAGCTTTACATAGGTGTAGGAGTACAAACAATGGAAACAACATCAACTATGGCTCTTGGCCCAGACAATGTCCTAGGTGTAGGAGAAAAATTACCCAAATCGCCTTTGTGAAGAACACCGGCAGGAAGCTCTTCGAGATCCGTCTCTTTTCTGGAGGTCAAACTCAGTCTGTCACAGCTTTGGGGGTCGAGCTCCATCTTACACCTGGCTTGAGGGGTCGATTTGCCGTCGTGTTAGTGGTAGTCAAGAGTCTAAATTTCATTCTAAAGAGAGGCCTTCGTTTTATCAAGATTCAGGGAGGGAGAGGCTTGAGAGAGGGAGTGGTTGATTTCTGTGTTCAGGGAGGGAAGGCCTGAGAGAGAGTCAGTCATTTGATTACTAGTCGAGAGAGGGAAATCTGTTTTTGGGGAGGGAGAGTTGAGATGGATAGAAGGAAGAAAAGTGGACCCGATTTTCCATTTGATTTCGTGTGCCGTGATCATAGACCAGACTATGAGTAGATTTTTCCTTAGTAGTGAAAAAGTAATAAAAAAGTAACAATAGAACATTGAATAATAGTGAAAAATATGTGAAAAGTAATAATAAAATAATAAATAGTAATGAATACTTGAGTACCCAAACTAGGCCTAAAGCTCATTTCCTAAATATAGTTTCAAATCAGAATTGGTTCAAATGGATTTAAAATAGGCTAAACTGTATCAAAATTGTTTCCTTTTTTCATTGGTTCAAATTGAATTGACTTGAATAGAAAAAATGGGTTGTCGGAGAGAATGGGGCAGGGAATCGGATGAGGGAAGCTCAAATCTCAGCTCCTCCCTCCACCCAAATTCAATACAAGAACTAAAAAGGGGGCAATTGACACTATAGAGAGGTTAACGTCACATATGACCTACTTATGAAAGCATAATTTAATTTCTAATAAAAATTATAGATTTAAAATGTAAAAGCAAATTATCAATGATTTACGTGATGATATAGCATCTTAAGTATGTAATGCTAGAGCTGTTAAGAGTATCCTCTCGGCTACACGCTTTGGCGATTGGTGGAGGAGGAGTTTGTTAGTTCGTTATTCCTTTTCTGGTTTTCGGATCTTGTAGGGCAGTTGTGAATTCTCTGTTCTTGCGTCACGACGATTTCGAGGAGGTGGTATGGAGGAGTTGGAAGAGGTCTAGGAATGTCTTAAGCTGAACGAGAAGGAGAATGTGCCGATTTTGATAAACGTTGGGGAGGAATTCCTGTCAAAGGCAAAACGCAGCTTGGTGGGGAAAATTATAGCTGATAGAACGATCGGGAAGGAGGTAGTGCGGCGAACTATGGAAAAAATTTGGAGCGTCGGGAAACTTTCGGTGTTTCATGAATTCAGAGCAAATTGCTTCATCATTACTTTCGTGAATTATGGTGATAGAAATAGAGTTTCGTGAGATAAGCCATGGCTCTTCGATAATCACTTGTTTGTCTTGAAATTGTTCGATGGCATCACCCAACCAAATGAAATCAGTTTTAAGGAGGAGGAGTTTTGGAAATTGTGGATGTAGATGTGATGGAGGATTGTTTGGGATGGGGAAGATTTATGAGAGTTCGTGTTTTGTGTGATCTGAGAGAGGCCATGGCTAGGGGACGTACTATTAACTTACAGGGGAGGAATATGTGGGTGCCTCTCACTTATGAGAAGCTCCCAAGGATATGCTTCAAATGTGGAAGAATTCTTCACTCTGAGGAAGGGTGTTTGGCAGTTTCGGGTGAGGAAGGAGGTCAGTTTGGGCCTTGGTTGAGAACATGGTTGAGTAAAAATTTTAGATCTGTAGGGATGTGGAAGAAAGGGACTGAGATAGATGGGAGGGGTAACCAGGAGCACTCTGAGGCATCAGGGGGGAGGGATGAAGGGGTTGAAAATGAGTGTAGGGGGAAGTCTGAAGAAAAGGTTGTCCAAAGGGAGGAGGTTCAAGGTGGGAGGTCTTTAGTAGAGGTGAACTCAAAGTAGATTTCTATGGCTACTAAGGGGGAAGGGGGTGTGGAGGGAGTTCAAATTGTGAGCAATTTCTCAAATGAGGATGTGTTCTTGCATCCTGATGGAGAAGAGTTACTGGTCGGGGAAAGAGTAATAAAGGAAAAAATGGAACCTCATAAACGTGGTCTGTGGAAGAGGAGAGCTCGTGAAAAAATGGCCTTAAGTTTGATTGTGAATACAAGAGTGGGAAGGAAAAGAGCTTGTAAGGTGATGGAGGAGGAGAATGGGGTGGTGGAGAGGAATTGTAGGTTGAAATGTGAAGGGGAGGTGGGTAATTTTGATTGTGAAACTGAGTTGGCGGAGGCTGGATTCCAGCCCCGCCAAGTCCAATGAATCTCATTAGTTGGAACTGCCGAGGGCTTGGGAACCCTCGGACAGTTCGAGATCTCCATCTTTTGGTGGAGGAGAAGAAGCCCAATTTGAATTTTCTCATTGAAACCAAGCTTAGATCAAATGAGTTGGAGGTAATTAGAAGGAAATTATGCTTTGAATGATGCTTTGATGTGGATGCAGTGGTGAGAAAATGGAGGTTGGCTTTGCTATGGAAGCAAGAGTAGGTGGTGGATATTTTTAACTATTCTCAAAAACACATCAGTGCCTGGTTTTAGGGGGAAGGGATGGTTAGTAGGTGTTTTCTAACTAGTTTTTATGGGCACCATGAAACTGCCAAGAGGCAAGGATCTTGGAGATTGTTTAATCTGTTATCACCTTGTGAGCAGGCCCCTTGGTGTGTGTTTGGAGATTTTAATGAAATTATTTCACAAAATGAGAAGAGGGGGTGTAAACTGAGGGATGAAAGGCAGATGGAGTTGTTTAGAGAGGTGTTGATGGGAAACTCTTTGGATGATGTAGGTTGTAAGGGGGACTGGTTTACTTGGAGTAATAAGCACTCTGATGATACCTTCACCAAAGAGAGATTGGACAGGTTTGTAGTTAATCCCAAGTGGTTTTCGTGCTTCAAAGGGGCTGAGGTGGAAGTTCTAGCTGGGAGATGCTTTGATCACAGGCCTGTGCAACTGTGTTGGAAAGCACCTCTGATTCTAAATAGGAGGAAACAATTCCTGTTCAAGTTTGAGTCTAGTTGGGTAAAGGAAGAGGGGTGTGAGAGCTTGATTGCTGAAGAATGGGGAAAGGGTGGAGGGAGGTATTACAGAACCAATGGAAAATGTACAGAATTTATTGAAGGTTTGTAGTGGTTCTCTCTCGAATTGGGCCAAAGTCAGAAGGAAAAATAGGTTTAAGGAGATTAATGAATTGTCAATTGAGATAAAGAAGATGCAAGAAGTGGAGGGGCCTTATAATTCTGAAAGAATAAAGCTTTTACAGAAGGAGGTGGGGTCTTTGTTAGAGATGAAGGATCTGAAATGGAGGCAAATGGCTAAGTGTAACTAGTACAAATTGAGTGACAAAAACACCAAATTCTTCCATGCTTGTGCCTCACAGAGGTAGAAGAAAAATTGTATTAAATCTGTGGTAGATTCTGACCTGAAGGAATGGGTGGATCATGTTGGCATTGTGGGTGCTTTTCAGAAACATTTCAAACATGTGTTTAATTCAACCAATCCCTCTACGCTGAGGTGGAAGCTGTTTTACAAGCTGTGCAGCCAAGAGTCACAAAGGAAATGAATGGTAAACTTCTGAAAGAGTTTACCAAGAAAGAGGTAGAGGCTACTCTAAACCAGATTGGGGCTTTGAAGGCCCCAGGTCTTGATGGATTTGGGGCTTGTTTCTTTCATAACTATTGGGGCATCGTGGGGGAGGAGGTGTGTGCAGTAGTTTTAAAAGTATTGAGGGGTAGTAGCATGAGGGAGACTATTAACAGTACATTCTTAGCTCTCATACCTAAGAAAAAAAAAAAACCAAAGCTGTAACTGATTTTAGGCCTATTAGTATTTGCAATGTCTTGTACAAGATTATTGCAAAGACCCTGGCTAATAGGCTTGAACTAGTTTTGGATGACATTATCTCTGGAAGTCAGAGTGCCTTTATCCCTAGGAGGATCATCACTGACAATGTGATGGTGGCTTATGAGGTCCTGCACACAATGAAGGCAAGGGCAGAGAAAATTTGGGCAGATGGCTATCATGTCTAAAGCTTATGATAGGGTGGAGTGAGTTTTTTTGGAAGTCATGATGCTGAAGATGGGTTTTGAGAGAAGGTGGGTTGATTTGATTATGGGATGTGTTAAATCAGTTTCTTATGCAATCTTGGTGAATGGAGAACCTGGGAAAAAATTCAGTCCATCTCGAGGCCTAGGCAAGGGGATCCTCTATCCCCTTACCTGTTCTTATTATGTGTGGAAGGCTTTAGCTCTTTGCTGGATCATGCTGAAAGTAGAGGTGAGATTAGAGGGGTCAGAGTGGCTAGAGGAGGGATGAGAATTTCTTACCTACTCTTTACTGATGACTACTTTATTTTTTAGAAAGCCAACCTAGAAGAATGAAGAAGGCTCAATAACCTGCTGGGAATCTATGAAGCTGCTTCAGGCTAGTGTATTAATAGAGATAAAACTGTAATTTTCTTTAACTCAAATGTGAAGATGGAGGTGAGGCAGCAGCTATTGAAGGAAGTAGGAGCTTGTAGCAGTAGTAGTTATGAGAAGTACTTGGGATTGCTAGCAATGGTGGGAAGATCCAAATACAAAGCTTTTAGAGGAATTAAAGAAAAAGTGTGGCAAAAGCTAAATGGGTGGAAAAATCACTTTTTATCTTTCCATGGGAAAGAGGTACTCCTAAAAGCTGTTGTATAGGCCATTCCTACGTATCATATGAGTGTCTTCAAGCTACCTATGAAGCTGTGTAAGGAATTGGCTGGGATGATGGCTCGGTTTTGGTAGGGTCACATGCAGAATGACAAGAAAACTCACTAAAGAAGCTGGGACAAAATGGGGCTGCCAAAGGATAGAGGTGGGTTGGGTTTCAGAAATTTGAAGTGCTTTAATCAAGCTATGTTAGCAAAGCAGTGTTGGAGAATTCTATCTAACCCATCCTCACTGGCTGCAAAGGTCCTTAAAGAGAAATATTTAAGAGATTCTGACCTGCTTGAGACTAGACTTGGGCACAGGCCTTCTTTGATTTGGAGAAGTCTTAGGGGGCTTTGGATCTGTTGAAGAATGGGATGGTGTGGAGGGTGGGTAATGGTCAGAGTGTGAAAATTTGGGGGGATAGATGGGTTCCAAAACCTTCTTCTTTTTGCATTCAATCCCCTGTCAAAATTCTTAGTTCAAACTCTCGAGTGTGTGACATGTTGATTGAAGGGTGTCAAGGATGGAATGTAGAGTTGGTAATGGCCATTCTCAGTCATGAAGAAGCTGACTTAGTGTGTAGTATTCCTGTTAGTTTAACTAGCCTCTCCGATAGAAGAATGTGGTTTTACTAAAAAAATGAGGAGTGCTTACCACTTAGAAATGGAAAGGAGACAAAGGGAGAGGGGGCAGGTTTTAGAAATGGATAACTTGAAAGAAGTATGGAGGAAGGTATGGAGTTTGAATGTCTTGGGTGTGGTGAAGACTTTTTTATGAAAGGCTTTAAATGAATATCTTCCAACCAAGAAAAACTTATTCATTAAAAAGATTTGTGATTCCCAGCTTTGTCATGTCTGCATGAGGGAAGTGGAGACTGTAGAGCTTGTGTTGTGGGGTTGCTGTGCTGCTTCTTATGTATGGCTGGAGTTCCCTGCTTCCATTTAGAAGTGGCATGGGCTGGAGAAGGATTTCTTGGTGCTATGGGATTCTCTATGTAAGAGAGTATCTGCAGATGAGTTGGAATGGATGGTTGTCACTATGAGGGATTTATGGATGCGCAGGAACAGATTTGTCTTTGAACAAACATTCACAAATCCAAGTCAACTAATACAATGAGCAAAGAGAAGCTTGGAGATGTTTCAGGAGGCTCAAGAGGGGTCCAGAGCAGCAATTCATTCTCAAAGTGTGGTGAGAGAGCATATTAGATGGAAGGCACCAACTGATTTCAAAGTAAAGCTGAATTGGGATATTGCTGTGGACTTGAAGAATAGCAGAATGGGGGATGGTATCATCAACTGAGATTCCATGGGAGAAATTCAGGTTTCACGATGTATGAGTAAGATGAGAGTCTTTAAGCCAGTTGTGGCTGAGATTTTGGCTTTGTGGAGGGCAATGGAATTGTATGTGAAGTTGAATTTGACTGATGTCATTTTTTAGGGAAATGCACTGGCTATGGTGCAGTTGTTAATAGCAAAGAAGACATGTGTTCCTGGTATGGACACTTAATTGATGATATTAGAACTTTCTTTGTTAATAGAGAGAGTTGAGATATTATATATATTCATAGGGAATATTCATAGGGAAGGAAATAAGGTAGCTCACAAATTGGCTAGATTGGTCTTATCTTTTATAGAGGAATTACTCTGAATTGAGGAATACCAGAAAGTGCGTTGACAATCTTTGTAATGGTTAACTTTTGAAATAAAGTATAAGTTTTACAGTGAAAACAAAAAAAAAAAAAAAAAAAAAGGGTACGTAATGCTAGATGCGGTAACGCTACGGCCTGATTTCACACACCTGAAGTCAACTCTGCGAAGAACTGAAGAGGTAAAGATGAAGGATTCAAAGAATCGAGGGGGTTGGTGAAGGACACATGTTTATGTCATAGTCAAAAGAAAAAAAGGGGGTTGGTGAGGGAGAAAAAAACAAGAAATTCAAAGAATCCCCCCACTGAGAGACTTTCAGCTGTCAATAGAGACCAAGAGCCGCCCTCTGAAGTGTTAGGTTTGAGCACTTTTTTCCACTGTGATGACGAAACTCCCACAATTTTATATGCAAAGTGCGGTAGGACAACTGGACCCTACTCAACTGCTTGGACAAAAGCCACAGCCAGATCATTGATGTCATATTTATGGGCACAAAAGTGGATGTGATTGAACTAGATGGATCGGCATAAGGAGGCCTTAAAAGTTTATAGTCTATGTTAGGTGTGGATGAATGGTAAAGAAGGTCTTCGGTTGGTTCCTTATCTATAGCTTCTAATCTACTCGAGAGCTTGTCTCTGAGTATTTCTTGGAATTGAAGACACAAAATTCTCTAATCTCTGCCACTTGATGGAGAACCAAACCCAGAAAAAACCCAGAATTTTGTGCCTTCATGGGTTCAGAACAAGCGGTGAAATCCTCAAGAAATTGGTAGGAAGATTGCCTGAAACCGTGCTCGAAAAGCTGGACCTTGTTTTCCTCGACGCACCTTTTCCTGCTGGAGGAAAGTCCGATGTAGAAGGCATTTTTGACCCTCCTTACTACGAGTGGTGGCAATCCAACAAGGTTTTACATCTTTTTCCAAAAATATTAGTGTTTCATCTTTCTCCATTTTGGACATGTTCGTACATTTTATTGATTTGCAATGGTTGTTTTATCATAGGATTATACAGAGTATACGAATTTTGAAGAGTGTCTTGCATACGTTGAAGATTACATGATCAAGAATGGTCCCTTTGATGGAGTACTGGGCTTCTCCATGGTGCGGTTCTGAAAAGCACTAACTCTTAAGTTTTTAACTACGATATTGTTCCTGAAACAAGAAATATTGTTCCTGAAACAAGAAAAAATGTTTTTCACCACCTCTGTTCTTTAATTATTTCCAAATTGGTTAATGGATTTCAGGGGGCGATGTTAGCAGCTGCAATGCCTGGAATGCAAGCCGAGGTATAAGAAACTTGCATTGGTATCGTCAATTTAATTTCTCTCTGGCATCCTTCATGTAGCATTTCGTAGGTGCAAAGTGATACCATCCTGTGTTAATTTGCAGGGGGTGACTCTTACAAAGGTACCAAAGATAAAGTTCCTGATAATTATATCTGGGGCTAAGCTTGGAGGATCCAAGTTTGGGGCACCCAAGCTGGCTGCTAACGCTTTTTCATCCCCCATTAACTGCCCATCTCTCCACTTCATAGGTAAGTTGAAGATTGAATGTGTCCTATATATATTATATATATATATAATATATATATATATTATTCTTAGGTACAATTTTGCTGCAAGTCAACCAAGTTATTCACTCCTACTTTGGGTACTGCTGTTAATTAGAAAAGGATCCTCAATGCAGATTGTCTTCCTGCATTTCTACTAGTTGAAATCAGTAGTCACTCGCAGTATTGAATCCATGATTTGATCCCAATTTTATGTGGACTCAGATAATTCCACCAGCAGACATCACTTTTCTTTGCTTAATTACCATGTCTTGTGCTGTAGGTGAGACAGACTTCCTGAAGCCAGATGGGACTGCTCTGCTGGATTCATTCGTGGACCCTGTTGTCATCAATCACTCCAAAGGGCACACCGTTCCTAAACTTGGTTAGTACCAAGTTTTGGTTTTTGCCACATGCATATGTTCTATATTTTCTAGTCTATCCTAACAAAACCAAACCCGACTAGCCGAAAGGCTTTACACAAGACCACAGAGCGAAAGAAGAAGACCGTGAATTTGAAGAAAGTGTTTGACATACTGCAGATATATCCTGGATTGATTAGAGTGGTTTGGATTCAGAGATGAGTTGAGATGGTTTATGAATAGTAGAATAGAAGTTGAATTATTTATTATATTTTGTGTGGAAATTTGGAAAAATTATTTTGGGATTTGAAAAAGTTGAATTGTTTATTATATTTTGTATAGAAATTTGGGAAAGTTGTAATGATGAGATGAAATGAGTTGAGATGAGTTGAGGTGGGTTTTGAATGCAAACGACCCTAAGAACTTCAGTCTTTTCTGTAGATTTATACGTAGCTAGGACCTTCCTTAGGGCGTTGCATTTTCATTTTACCAAAATATGGAGTACTTGGGGATGGGTAAATGTAAGATCTATTAACTTTTCAATTCCCTCTCTTTCTGTGCAGATGGTAAACCGCTGGAAACAATGCTCAGCTTCATTGAGAAGATTCAGATGATCCCATGAGACGAAGAATAGATCTGGTTCAGTATTTGAAGGCTGCTTTATTGCCTCATATTCTCACTGAACCATACTCATTGTCTTTTTCTTATAATCATGTAATGAAAAGTGCCGTTAATGGACGGTCAATAATCTTTCAATAATCTTATATTTTATGATGATATTAACCACTTGTTAACTTTATTAATGTCTTAAAGATGATGTTGGAGGTTAAAGCTCAAGAGACAAAACTTCATAAGAATATTTACCTCTCAAGCATTGTATGCGATCGATTGTTCCATGTGTTGTGAAATGTTGTACAAAACACACACTAATAATGGAAAATAAAGTAAAAGTAATCACAATTAAACACACGACGCACAATATACGTGATTCGGCAAATTGTCTACGTCCACAGAGTTGTAGAAATCTTATTAATCAGAGGAGATTACAATCACTCAATCTCAACTCACAATCTCTAAGACTTTTTGCTCTCTCACACAATATGCACTCACTGGACAATTGTTTTCTCTCAAAATATATTGAAAGTCATCCAACACAAATCAAATATGACAAATATATAGCAAACGGCACTGGAAATCCTAATTGGCAAAATTCATTCTTCGCTCGAGCGGTGTGTCGAGCGCTCATCGAGCGAACAGCCAAATCAACATTGACTCGAGCGGAGCTCGAGCGAACACTAGGGTTTGTGTCTCGCTTGAGCTCATTGTCGAGCGGTACTCGCGAGCATACATCGAGCGAACTCACGGGTTAAGCTTCCTCGAGCGAACATTAAGCGTGCATCGAGCGCACATCCAACACACATTTTTTAACTCTAAAATCAGTTTCCACATGCACTCCAACACCACGAACTTGATACAACTATTTTACGAGGCCCACTAAAAAAGACTGTGTATGTATCATTATTATATGGCCTAATCAAAATGTTATAATGTCACAATGAAGTGGTCGTCCTGTCTAGTAAGTATTGACTGCCCCTCTCTTCAGTATACAGATACCAATTAAGATATTGCTCCACTTGAACAAGGACACTATGAAATTGAAGTATGGTTGTTGGGCAGGTAGGAAGATTACCAAAGTTCCCTCCATGACAAAAGTTGGCACCTAGACAAGATTCTTTTTCCTTTTAAGTTATATATTATATGATATAATTTTATCTCATTTTTATTATATTATGTTAATGTGATATTGTCTATTCAATTAATAATTATTTTTTAAAATAATAAATTTAATGAGTGGTAATTAATATTATATCAATACTGATTATTTTTTCTTTGGATTGTAGCTCGCTCTAGACTTGTTCCCCACGTGCAATGGTTTATAATAAGATAAATAATGTTTGCAATTAACGCATTTTTTTAAATAAATATGAAACTCATATAAAAAAAATTTAATTTTTTTAATAATAAATTTTACTCTTTTTCAGAAAGGTGCATAACCTTGCATAACTGATAATTATATATATATAATATATAAAAGCTGCTATCGACATATGAACATGAATGAATAGTATTTTTATTTGACACTTTTTGTTCCACTTTTGCCCTTGTATAACTGGCTATTATTACGATTATGCCCTTGAATGCTTTGAACAATATTTCTTTGTTCACTAATTTATTTCCACTTTTGCCCCTACTTTCATCACAAAATTACAATTTCTTTTGTCCTTTTCATCTGTTGCCGACTGTCTTTACTATTTATTTGCAGTACTTTTATTGAATTTATCGGTTTTGTAATTACTTCGCTTGCACCTTCCCCAGAAAAATTTCCCTCCCCACTTTCTCAAGAAACCTCACGGTGGCATTGGCATTCAGTTTTTTCCTTGTGAATCTCGACATCAATTGGGTAAAATTTTTCTTGGTTTCTCCTCTCAATTCAATATGTTTTTCATTTCCACAAGCTGACTAATATTTTGGCTTATATTTGATTGAAAAAAGGGATGAATACACATATGTATGAAATGAAACCAAACAAAAGCAAATCTGTAATATTTTCTTAAATCTGTAACATTCCACTATATAAAATATATGTTCGGATCTAAAAAAAAAATCCCATCCAGAGGATTGGAGAGACAGAAAGGGTAGATCTCAAAATATACACATACATTAAATTAAAGCAAACTAAAAAACAATCTTCAAAAAAATATATACAAATCTAAAAAAAAATCGTTCGTAGGAGTCAAAAAACAAAAAGGGTAGATATGAAATTGTTCAGATCTAAGGAAAAAAAATTCCTTTGGAGGACTTAAGAGACTGAGATATGTTCAAATCTAAAAAATAAAAATCGTTCAAAGGAGTCGAGAAACAGAGAGGACAGGTCTAAAATTGTTTAGATCTAAGGAAAAAAATTTCCTTCAGAGGACTTGGGAGACAGAGAGGGTAGATCTGAAATCATACCCATATAAATTAAATTAAAACAAACTGAAAAACAATCTACAAACAAGTAAATCTAGACCTCAAGATTGTCGTTTTCCTTGCTTGTCTTCAGACCGCGCACACACACACAGATGGAAGAGAGAGTATTAGGAGGGAGGGAGACAAGTAAGGAACAGTTTTAGGGGAGAGAGAGAGAGAGAGAGAGAGAGAGAGAGAGAGAGAGGTTTGTGAGAAATGGGTAAGGGTGTCAGTGCTGAAGAGGAAGAAGGGAAAAGAGAAAAAAATTGAGAAAATTTAGTGCTTAGTGGTTTTAAGGGGGGACGACACTGGGCTTTTGGTCTTCATGTAACTTTAGGAAGAAACTCGTGTAAAAAAATTCTCACAAGTCAGTTGAAATTCATACTAACTATCATAAAATTATTTTCAAAAAGAATAGTGTTACACCCACCGAGGGTGTAATCCGAGGATGGATTCCAAGAAAGCCAAATTCTTTTTTTTTCCATAGATTTTTTTTATATCCTTAAATATTTTAAAAAAATCATGACATCATTAAAAAATACCTCATTAATCACTAGGTAAAAAAAAACAAAAAAAGAAAAGTGTCGGAACCCATGTCAGGACCTAACTCTCGGTAACTCTATCATTTTCCTTTCAAAAAAATTAAGATCAATCTGTATTTTTTTCTATTAAAAAAAGTCATTGAAGCAAAACCATTTCTTTCACAACGATAGAAATCTACATATTTTTAAGAAAAATGTTGAATGCAACCAGCTTGGGGAACCGGTGCGTAACCATGTCCTACGTGGCAGCTTAATGAGTTTGGACTTATCAAATATCAAGGACTCGAAGTTGTGCTTTCTCTAACTAATGCAAAAGTTGAGTGCCCATCTTTCACGCTTGCCTCCACTAGGAATTTTCCGATGTATCCGGTGGCTCCGATTATCAAAATCTTGCTTTTTTGTGCTATTCAAAGTTTCAAATGAAATGGATGGACTTCTCAGAGACAAAGACGAATGGTAACAGAACAATAAGAAGAATGCACGAGAAAGAGACTACAGAAACCAGCAATTAAGCCCAAAACCTCTCTCTCTCTCTCTCTCTCTCTCTCTCTCTCTCTCTGCGCGAAGAAAAAAAGAAAAGGGAAAAAGCGAAAGAGAAAAGAGAGTAGAGAAAAATCCAAAAGCATGTTTGACGCGGGGTGCCGCCAAGGTCTCTCTCTTTATGTCCTGTGTATGAGTAAAGAAAAATGCCGAATGCAATTCCTCCGTACCAGACCCAGACGAAAACGCGAATGCAAACATAATTCTTCAATATGAAATCTGAATTTCCCTCCCTCCTTTCAGTTTTGTTTGTTCTGTGATGTTTTCTCTTTTGTTTTTATTATTATTATTATTATAAATATATTGGCTGACGTGCGATTCCCCAAAGGTTGCGGGCGACGGTTGCCTGTAGCACTGTTGTATTTTTAACCAATATGTTTTGGACCGTTTATTTCTCTTACTATTAATTTATTTTGCATCAAATTGATATTTCTATTTCATACATTCATTTTGTTGTTGTCTCGCTGTGTTTGGAAAATACATTCATCTCAATTCATTTTAAACCAATCATTAATGGAACATATTACTTTTTCAATTTTTCATAAAAAGTTAAACTCATCTCAACTTACTTCATACATTTCAACCTAAAAAGTTAAGTTCATCTCAATTTAAAAAAATTAAACCCATATCAGTGAGACCTATAAAATACTATTATTCACAATTCATCTGAACTTATCTCAACATTCAAAAGTAGCATAAGTAAATAAGTTGAATCTATTACTTATATTAACTTTTTATTAGGATCACTTTAACTTTCTATTTTAAATTTATTCGAAATTTTTTCTCACTTTCTCATTTATTATTTATTACTAATTTTATTTTATTTTTTTATATTTTTTCAACTGGACACATTGCAGGTTGTGCGCTTACTTGTAACACCCCGTATTTTAGTGTATTTTTACTAAAGGAATTATTTTTATGGATTCAAAAATTTATTCTCTTATTTTAAAATTATTGAATTTTAATTGGGTTATTTTTAGGATTTTTTAATTTGGTGAAAATTATTTTTATGTGCTTTCTTAATATTTATTTATTGTTATACATTTAAATTTCTTTTAATATTTAAATTAATTACTGTGGGATTTAATTATTTCAATTTGACTTTACCATTACGTTTAAATTATTTTATTTAACTTGTGGTTTTAAAATTGTTTCCGTTGGATCATTTTTGTGACCCAAGTTATGAGGATTGGACCTCATTTCTTTTCCCCTCTTTTTCTTTCCTCTCCTTTTCTTTTTCTCCTTTTTTCTTTTTCTCCTTATTTTCCTTCGGTTTCTTCTCTCCTGCGCGATCTCTCTCTCTCTCCTCTCCTCCGCCCCTTTCCTTCTCTACCTCCCAGCACCGCCGTCCGCCGGCGGTGGTCGACACCGCCCAGCCCCTCCGCTTCCCCTGCCGCCGACGAAACTACCCCTCCATTTTTAGCATCCCTTGTGCCGCCGTTAGCCACTACGAGACCCACGAAGCCGCGACACTCTTTTCGCCGTTGCGCCGCCGTCGCACCGCCATTGGCCACCATCTTCCTACCACATCATCCCCAACCTCTTGGCAACCCAATGGACCCAACCCCGGCTCTGATCTGTCACCGGTGAAGCCCCACCAAGTCTATCTCCGATTTCGACTATTTGGCCTTAAAACCACCCATTGCGCCGCCACCCACGGCAAACCACCACCACCATTGGCTTCACCGACCTCTCTAGGCCCTACCCTACCATTTTTGGGTCTTTGTTTGTCTTCGTTGAAAAGTGGGCATCTGTGACCCACGGCCAAAATGTATTTTACACTGTGGTGTTGCTCAGACGTCGTCATTTTCAGCTTCGTGATCCTCCGGAAATTATTATATTGCACTGTAAGTATTTCTCCAAAGAATTCTTGTGAATTTAATGTATTTTTACACTAACACATTTCACTATATTTAATCTGATGATTGGTTTTGCCGGACTGAGTCCGAGGAGTACGGGAGTCAGTTGTATTGGTGATTGGGTTGGTTTGGTTGGATTTGTTGGGATTGGTTATTGATGGTTGTGGATTTCTGTTGGTACATGTACATCTCATTATTTCATGCATGATCATGTTTGTAAAGAAAACTGGGTTTTCGTGTGGTGCATTCATGCTCATGTGTGATTTGGAAATTATGATTTTATGTGAGAATATTTTTTGGGTGCGTGTGTATCACGACCCCAAGCCGAGATGGGGTATTATCTCGGTGGAGCTCCTCTGGTTACTCGGGAGTGGAATAAACTGAGTAACATCCCCTGGATTGTCGCTGGGCGATGATGGGATCGGACGAGAGATTCGAGCCGACTCCGTGGTCCTTCTGCTGGCGGGGACCAGAGGATGTCTGGCCATGTACGCGCTGGGCGCGGAACTGTGCATCGCTTGTGCGTAGTGGGTGCTCGGCCATGTACGCGCTGGGCACGGAACTGAGCATCGCTACGAAGCCAGGACGTGCGGATGGTCCCTAGAGGAGGCCATGGTGCATAGGTTAATAAAGGATTAAATTGGCTATTTTCTGGAAAAATAGTGTGCGTGGATTTTGTGTAAACCATTTTCTGGGAAAATGTTTTACGGATATTTGGGCCAATGAGATTTTGGCGTGCGTTGGAAAATTGTCATTTTCGGGGAAAATGATGTTTGAGAAAAATGCATATTTCATCATATGCATGCATGTTGGTTGCATTTAATGCATTTCTTTCATGAGGATTATTTGGGTTTTACTTACCTGTGGTACCATTTTGTGGTAACGCAGATTTTGATGCAGATGAGGAGGAGGAGGGCGAGCCTGAGGAGACAGCTCCGCCCGATGAGTGATCTGGGATCACTGGTTTTATTATTTTATTTTGCTTATTGTATTTTCGGGACATGTGTTAACTTTATTTTGGATGACTGTCTAACTACTTTTAAACCTCTACTGATGTTTAGTTGTGTTTAAATTCTGGTACTTAGTTAACTATCCGCTGCGTTATTTTATTTGTACATCATTGCATGTACACACACTGGCACTTCGTTGGGATGTGTGACCGTGTTGTCACCATCCTGGTGTCTCGATCCTCGTGTATTTTTATAAGGGGGATTGGGGGCGCCACATTACTGGTGCGCGTGTTTATATATGAGAAATA
Source organism: Juglans mandshurica (assembly GCA_022457165.1). NCBI lineage: Eukaryota > Viridiplantae > Streptophyta > Magnoliopsida > Fagales > Juglandaceae > Juglans > Juglans mandshurica. The sequence goes on from CM039619.1 coordinate 47,097,916, forward strand.
ATACTTGTAGTCGTGAGTATGCAAACGCCGTGCAGTCGTTTTGAAAAAAGTGAATAAATATAGGACTCGCATGAAAAGAAATTAAATTTTTAACAGTGGATCCCACTCTTTTTCAAAGCAACTGCACGACACTTACGCATTCTATGACTGTATGTAGCATTACTCGTGTATATTAATATATATATATATATATATATAATAACTCTTCACTTTTCTGCCCAAAAATGTACAAAATATCATCGTGGCACACCTTCCCGTGAGAATATAGCTGAAAAAAAATCTGTATGAGACTGACCACGTCAGTTTTATTAATAAGGATTCAGAAAAAAGACAAGTATCAACCCAATTTGTTTAATCACTTCAGATGAGTTTAAGCTAATTATAATCTGTTCAAAATTTTCAAAATTTTCTTTTCAGGTTTTTTTTTAAACAGATCAAGTTTTAAAACGAGGAACTTCTTCCTTATCAATAATCACATCAGTAATATCTAGTGCATTTATTTCTAGAACATGAGCAACTATATTTGCATCCCCCTTCATATGTTTAACCCACTAATAATTATTTTTTTTGTGCACTTGTATGATGTCTGTGAGCAGCATCCCTGTGCTGTTCTAGCGTGCTTCAGAACCTTTGATAGCATTAATAACTTTGAGAGCGTCTCCCGCGTCTAGAATAATATTATTTAGAGCTTCAAAATTTTCTTTTTTAGATTGGATTTATGAGTTGAGAGTACTTTTTTTTTTATTATTGAATGAGAATTGGAGAGAATTAATCGTATGTACGTGCTTATGTTCATAATAAATAGAGAAATTTAAGGATACATCATCGAATTCTTTAGGTCTGGTTTGATTTTACAAACTTTTGAAATCATATAATCTCATCTCAACATCCTAACACCAATTTCAGATTTTCAATTTTTTCATCTAATAATTACAATTTTCCTAAACTTTCAATGACCGCACCGTTTATTATTATGCCGCTTCAATGATCGCACCGTTTATTATTAGAATAGTCACCCATTTCCTACAAGGGGAAGCCGCTTAAAACAATTTTGATATAGTCCGATAAACGGACTGTAATACTACAACTGAAAGTCATAGTGAAGAGATTTGTGCTGCATTTTGCTAGTCTGGACTAACTACAAGAGACTTCCACTACCTCTTTCTCACAATCCTTGGTTAGGAGAAACGAAAATATATATAGATAAATAGCAAAAAGGAGATGCGTTGAATCGCCGTAGGATGACGGTTAAGGACTGTGGCAACACGTGGAGGCCACGCGCCACTCTAGGAGAGTCGAGGTCAGTCGGATCTAAAGAATTCGAGGTCGTTATTCCCAAAAATGCCGCACATGGCGGCAACAGGAACTCCTCAGTGTGGCGGCGCATGGATCTTACTCGCGGTTTGATCCGCGCGTGTGATGCACGCGCTGCTCTATTTGACATTCTGCTTCGGTCTTTTGAAGGATTGGTAAGTGGAGAGTCTTGCAGTGGGGCACGTGGTAGTCACTAGGCTCTGGAAAGTAGTAGATCGACTATTCTTCTTATTATGGATAGAAAATAAAATAAAAACTGAAAAGAAATGGGCTTTAGGTGAGTTTTGGTTGAGAGCGAAACGCTTGGAGAGAAAAAGAAAAACCTTAACGGCACGCTTTTAGATTTCTTATTTTTTTAATTTGATCTCATAATTTTTAATTTGTCAACTTGTTTTCAGAAATGAGATGAGATGAGTAGAGATTAAAGTTAAAAAGTTAAATAAAATATTGTTAGAATATATTTTTTAATATTATTTTTGTTTTAGGATTTAAAAAAGTTGAATTGTTTATTTTATTTTGTGTGGAGATTTGAAAAATTTGTAATGATAAAATGAGATGAGATGAGATGTTTCTTGAAAACAAACGATGACTCTCATACTAATATATTTGTTACTATAATTTTTAAGCATGTTTGGAGCGTGCTCCAACGACTATAACTATAAAGGAAATCTCAAAAAATCTAGTGGATATAACTTGGATGCTTGTGTCGTTTGGTTATATAAATAAGATGAGATAAAAGTTGAAAATTAAATAAAATATTGTTAAAATATAATTTTTATTTTAAAATTAAAAAAATTAAATTATTTATTATATTTTATATAAAAATATAAAAATATTGTAATGATTATACGAGATTAAATTACATAATCTATCAAACCAAACCGGCATAAAAGATTTCCAAATACAGTAATGCTCTTTTATACAGGAGTGGTTGGCTTTTTACCTAAACTGAAATAATGATAATAATAGCGAGGCAAAAGGGCATTACCGTCCTCACACACAGCTGTTATTAGTCAAAATTTTCACAATCTCAAACCCGAACAAGGCATAAACTTGCATTATCGAAAAAGCCAGATTAGGACAGCCCCCAAAACCACGACACCTCGCCACGCGCCTCCCAGAGAATGGAGCAGCCCAAGTCGGAGACTGAGCAATCTTCGCAAACTCCGATACAGGACCCGAATCCAAAGCCTGATCCGAAAGAGACGTCTCACTCCCCGAATGGGGACGGCAAGTGGACGAGTTTCGTTATGGCATCGGAGTCTCAAAATGAGATTCAGACTCAGACCGAGCCATCGACGACCCCTACGGCTTCCAGGAAATCGGTGCATTGGAGCCCCGAATTGGTGACGGAATCGTCTGCTATGTCGTCCCCCCACGGATCCAACAACCCCTACGTTTCTCCTTCCCCTGCATCCTCGTCGTCATTTTCGTTCAAGGGTAAACTATTCTCTCTTCTTTGCGTATATTTACTGGATTTATCTACGTGAATCATTTGATATCTCTTAATTTTTTTTTGGGCAGATTCGATGGACTCTGTACGGAACGTGCTGGGAAGATGGGGAAAGAAGGTTGGGGAAGCCACTAAGAAAGCTGAGGATCTCGCTGGAAACACTTGGCAACACTGTAAGTTTTTAAGGGTTTTGTTAAATTCTATGTGGGATTTGAATAATTTCTATCTATTATGAAGATGTTCTCTTTGATTCTGTGTTGAATTAGCTGCATGGTTAAGTTGTTTGATTATTTAGTTTCGGTTGGATATCTGGTTCCGTCTTTTATTTTGTTTCATTCTATTTCTTTCCCTGCGTTAGATGTTGTGCCCTATGATTTTCGTTCATTGGAAATTTGAATCTGTGTATGAACTGAAGGGCCAGAAACTTTGAATTCTGTTCTATTCGTTGATGTGTCTGGGTTCCTTAAGTGAGTGAACTTTATTGGAATTGGTTTGCTTGTTTCATGATAATGAGATTTGGGGGCTTGTTCAAAGATTGTAATATGGTATAAAAAATGATTCAGAATATTGGGTATTTTATTTCCGTTGTGAAAGAAAAATACAGGAAAATAATGAAAATGCTAGTCATTGGAGTTATGTGGAAGACCACTCACAAAAGTGGCTGGCAAATGTTATCCACATAAATGAACAGGAAGTTGAAAGTGAAGAGGAAGCCTTTTCCTTTTGTTTTCGTCATTGAAGAAAGAAATAGTCTTGTGAAAAAAGAAACGAGTTTTTTGAAAGGGATAGAAGGTGTTGCACATGGTTATTGGTTATGCATATATGTTTATCTCTTCGGATGCATTAGAACTGTGGATCGTATCAATCACGAAATATATCTGCAATCATAAGAAATAATAATTTTTTATTTTTTTAGGTATACGCAGTTAGTTTTGATATGTTTCAAGATGCATGAAAAATATCTGCAATCAAAAGAAATAATAAATTCTTATATCTATTAGGTGTACACAGTGAGATGTAATATGTTTCCAGATGCATGTCTGGTGCTGTCTTAAAGTTTTTGGAGAACAGATTTCAGTGGAAGAGTTGATATTAAGAAATGAGGTCCAAGAATGAAGAAGGGTTAATCAACCTATGACTTTTTTGGGAAATGGTTGTCAAACTTTGGAGTTCTGAATAATGGTGGTCATCTGGGGAGTCCAATATGATTAATTACGGCCTTTACATTGCCAAATTCTCTCCTCTGTGGTTCCAAATATATAAACATCAATACTAAACTTTGTGTTTATATGCAGCAAGTCTAAAAGTAGCTTTTCAACTGTTCATTACTTGAATGCAAATAGTAATTCTTTGTCAATGAGATTATTTGAAGTGTTACTTACAGGTTGGTCCAATAGAACATCCCTTTCTACTGATAAAAAATATACCTCCTCTTTACAAAATTGTTGAAATTATTGACCCAAAATATAATACCTCCCTTCCCGTAGGTATAGGAATGCTACTAAAACATGAAAACTTGTGTCAAATAAGAGATCCAACATACTAAAAATTACCTCATTTATTTAAATTTTCAGGATCACTGAAATAAGCAATCAGACTAAGAAATCAACATGTTATATGCATGACTTATTAAACTTGTTCTTCCATTTACATAGTGGAAACATACTTTTCTTTGTGCACCGGTCCCATTGCCTATGACCAGAAGGGGAACTGCTTAACTTGTTCATTTTCGGTCCCACCCCATGTGATTACAAGGGGGACTGCTTTACTTGTTCATAACTTTCATCTTCGTTCCTATTTCTTGTGCGAACAAGGGAGATGGCTTCATTGCCCTTAACTTACTTTGGTGGATCTCATCATCATGAAAACGTCATTCAGTGCGGCTTGCACACCTATAACTTTGCATTTGTGTTATGCATGTCTTATGCCCATTCTTTAAAGCTTCATGCATTGTCCACATGAATCCTCTTTTATCTTATCTTATAAGTCTTCCACGATACATGTGAAGACAAATGCATTGTAATATACTTATAATTCGGGCTTGGTGTATTTTGGGTAGGTTTTCATGGGCTTTTGGGTCATTAGGGGCTCTCTTGTATGGGCTATGTGTTTTCTTGTATACATCCAGTGTACTTGGTTACTCCTATTTATATATATATAATATTATTACTTATAAAAAAATATATATATATACTTACAGTCTTATAAGTATATACAACAAGTTATGCCATAATTCGTATCTTTTTTATTGGCACCGGGTGCCCAAAACAAAGTCCCGATTAATCCCGGGGTGCACAGGCCCTCATCAAGGAGTTTCCCCCGCAGGTGCATCTTAGCCCTTGGGTAATTCAAGGAAAAATTTGCCCAATCTGATGGCCCTTAGAAATGTTTTGCACCCAAGGGTTTGTACCTTAGACCTGGAGGGAGCATACTACCACAATCAAGGCTCTTACCACTTGAGCCAACTCCTAGGGCTTTTATAATTCGTACCTTAAATGCATGGCATGGCATGACATCAATCATGATATGACATATATTTGTATGCATAACATTCATAAGTGACAACATGGCATAGTAGGCATAGCATCATAGCAAATACAATTCCTCATGTCATGGCATCCATAAATTACTTTCATCACAACATAGGTACATAAAAAGGGACTTCCAATGAAGGGCTTTACATAGCATAATAATTAAACAACACTTTTCAAGCAAGACATAATGTTTACCACACACATAAGGGTATGATCATGCTACTTACCTCTTTGCTCTAGCAACATTTTCTAATCAGTTGCATACTATCAATTTATTTATTTATTGATAAGCACAAACTATCAATTTAAAAAATACTGAAATTTCACTTTATGGGCTACCCATAACTTGAGCAATTTTTCCATTAAAATTGAGTACCTGCAACATCCAAAATACCCAAACAATTTATCCTCCCATTAGAGCCACCCGTGACGCTTAAAAGCAGATTTCCTTCTCACATCTTATAATCAAAAAGTAACACCCCTTATTTTAACATCAGCTCGTGACTCATATTACCAACATGCCTAGGGCTGTAAATGAACCAGTTTGTTCGATAGCCCACTCGGTACTCGCCCGGTTAAAACTCGAATCGAATTCGACTTATGAAAAAAAAAGTTCAACCGTGAAAGCAGATATCCGCTCGATTAGTAAATGACACATATCCGACTCGACTCGACTCAACTCGGGCTCGTTAGGGCCCGCTCGTTTATGCCCGAGTCGACCGTTAGCTCGACTCGATTAAAGCTCATTTATATATTGATAAATATATATATACACCTATGTATATATACATATATATGTATTAGCTAATAATATAAGCATATAACTTTTATAATTAAATATATAATATGTAACCTAATTATTTATGCCTATATGTTGAATATGCTTTATAGCTATATTTTATAATTTGTACAATATTTAGTCGATAAGATTTAATAATTTCATATATTAGTATGTGAGACCCATATATGAAATAGATATATGCTATCATATTATATGTATGTATTAATAATTTATGTAGGCATATAATATATTTTTATTATGGATAGATATCAACTAGCTACATATTAATTATTTATAAAATTTTAAAATCTTATAATTCAAGAGAGGTTCTACTTGTTAGTTGTACAAATTCAATACTAGATTTTTTATTTATCTAATTTATTAATTATTAAATCTCATTCAAAAAATAAAAAAAATAAACAACTCGAGTCGAGCTTAAATTGAGAGTTTAGCTTACCGAGTCGAACTTGAACAAATGTTAAATAGCTCGGGCTCGAGTATTTTTAGTCAAGCCGAGCTCGACAAGCCAAAGATCGCTCTGTTCGGCTCGATTACAGCCCTAAACATGCCAAAATGACTTCAATCAAGACTTAGACTATTTATAAGAGAGGTTTTAACGCATGTACACAAACAAAGAGACGTAGATAGAGTGAGTGAGTGTGTCATACCGAGGGAGAGAGGGTGTTGTCCTGAGAGATATATGGCAACAAGATGAAGATGCTGTAGCAATCGGTTCTTGTCAAAAAAAAAATGCTAGTGATTGGTTCTATATTGTGTTAAGGTGTGGGCTTCCGCTGGTGTCTGTCCAAAGTATGAAAAGAAGACTTTTTCGCCTTAAAGCAATGTCTATGTGCAATGGTGGTTGATGTGCAGTTGGATCACAATTGGGTGTCGGCGAGTGGTCGGGGAGATGAAAATAGTGAGTTACAAAGGGCGAAAGAGAGAGAGTGTGTGAGATAGTGAGAGAGGGAGAGATTTTGAGGAAGGAAGCTTACACGCTTTCGGTGTAGAGGCGGGCAAGAGATAGTGTGAGTTTGAAATGTGACTGGTCTTCAGTGGCGTATAGGTGTGAGCTTGAGAGTTGTTTTTAGTGCAGCAATATAGGTGTTAGCTTGAGAGCTATTTTTAGTGTAGCGATATAGGTGTGGGCTCGGGAGTTGTTTTTGGTACCGAGGGACAAAGCTGTTCTATCGGTTCACCTCTCTTGTGAGGAGAAAGCGGGAGGGAGAGAGATTCATGAGAGAAGAGCATGAGAGGGAGATAGTGAATGAAAACAGAGAAAGAGGGTGATGGTGTTTCAGGAAGAGAAGGAATTGGAGTGCGTGGGTGAGAAAATAAAGATGTGTTCTTGATTGGCTTTGTCTTTATCTGGAGTCCACGGGCAAGATAAAAGTCACCCCCAACGGGAGGCCTAAATATTTCATAGGCAAAGAAGACACTTTACAATCCAGAAGGCTCGTCAGGCTGTTGATACCGGGCACCACGCCCACCGCAACCCTCTTGGACTTACCAAGGTTCACCTTAGGCCTTGACAAGGCTTCAAAGCATAACAAAAGTGCTCGTAAAGTTTGAATCTGGCCATGATCCGCTTCAAAAAAAAGGAGAGTATCATCTGCAAATAAGAGATGTGAGATTATGATAGAGCCATTAGTACCATTACCCACCGAAAATCTGGACAGAAAACCTCCTCTAACAACAGCCTTCACCATCCGGCCAAGTGCCTCCATAACAATACAGTAGGGGTGCCATTAACTAGCACCGAGAAGCGAGCGGTATAAACACAATGTCGAATCCATGAAATCCACCTATCACCAAAGCCACACCTCCCGAGCAAGTATAAAAGAAATTTCCAATTCACATAATCATATGCCTTTTTCATGTCAAGCTTGTATAGAATACCAGGAACTCCCTCCCTCAACCTATGATCCAAGCACTCATTGGCAATGAGAACCGAATCAAGGATTTGTCTCCCCCGAACAAATACATTTTGAGACTTAGAAATAATTTGTTCCAATACTGAGCTTAGCCGATTAGCAAGAACCTTCGAAATGATTTTGTACACTCCACTCACAAGTCTTATGGAGCGGAAATCCTCAACTGCCGTAGCCCCATGTTTCTTCGGAATGAGAGCAATGAACGCCGCATTGAGGCATTTCCCAAACTTCTTAAAGGAGTGGAATTCAAGGAAAACCTGCATAACATCACATTTCACAATATCCCAACAAGTTTTTTTTTTTTTTTTTGTAAGTAATAATTTTATTCAAAGAAGTAGGCATAAGTCCAAGTACACAAGACTTGTACCAAGGAAACACCTACAACTTCTAAAAACGAAAAGAAACTGACACCAGAAAACTAAAACAAAGAAAACACCTACAACTTCCAAAAAGGAAAAGAAACTAACACCAGAAAACTAAAACAGCTACAGAAAATTATCCTCCATTACAAAAGCTTTAACCCAAGAACTCAAAGTACTCAAGAAAAAATCCTTAAGATCTCCCAATAAACGTTCTTTATCTTCGAAGCATCTCCCATTTCTTTCAAGCCAAATGCACCACATAAGACAAGGAGGAATCATCTTCCAAACTCTCGCCGCCTTCTTACAGCCCCGTCAAACCCTTCCACCCTACCAACAAATCCACCGCTTATCCCAACATGCTTGAAAGAATCCCATCGAAAAGCCATCCAGACCCAGCACTTTGTCCTTGGCCATACCATGAATGACCTAATAAATCTCTTCTTTGTCAAAAGGTCTTTCCAACCAACTCACACTCTGTGAATCAATAGACTCAATCAACAATTCATCAAGCTTCTGCCTCCAACAAGTTGGTTCCGTAAGAAGGTTCTCATAATAATGCACAATATTTTTCTATTTCAGAGGGGGAAGAGAGCACTTGAGTATTTGAGTGAAGTGTCTCAATAACATTGCTGCGCCTATGTGAATTAGCCACTTTATGGAAGAGTTTCGTGCATTTATCACCTTCTTTTAGCCGAAGGGCCATGGATTTTTGTTGCCATGAAGTCTCCTCCATCAACAGCACCCTCTCCAGTTTAGTCACAACCGAACTCTTTCTCAATAATACCTCCTCCGAGGTGTCTCCCATCAATTCCCTCCCCTCTAGCATTATAAATATTGAACTAAGCAGGATTTCTTTCTTGATGTTGTTAAAATAGGTAACACTAGGTTCAGATATGGAGGTATAACACTAAGAGGGAGGCTCTGTGGTGAATGGTGGTGGATGCTAAATTTGGTAGTATGTGGGGTTGATGGTCTTCAATGTGGTTGGTAGGCTTTTTGGTGTTGGGAGCATAGATGAAAAAGGGCTAACACATTGGAGGTCTTTGGTTTGAGACAAGGTGATGCTGATTAATGCTACCTTATTCAACTTGTCAGAAAAAAAAAAAAATACATTAGAAGGGTTAGGAGGATTTTTCTTCTTGTGTCAGTTTTGAGGTGGGATATGGGTTGGAGATTAAATTTTGTTATGATATTGTGTTACTCCATATAAGAGGATAAGGGTAGGTGGTGTATGGGATCCCACATTACTTGGGAAGGAGAAGATTTTGCTTTTTATAAGGTTCCAATGGGGCTCCAATTGTATCATTGACTAGTCCTTTTGGAGTATAGGCCATGTAGTTTGGGTCTTCCATTGGGGCGTTACAGATAATTGATGCAGAGACCAGATTTGGAAGGTATTATTCTCAGGTTGGTCTTGTATTTCTGCAGGAGCTCATGTAGCGGAAGTGCAGAACTTATATAGGTTTCTGACAACAGACCACAGTAGAATATTATTTTATCCTATTAGCAAATGATTAGGAGGTGAAAGATATCTGTTCATTATTTCATAGAGTATATTCCGTAACTGTGAGAGGTGGGGGGAGGATGAAATATATTGGATTCTTCCCAAAAAAGGATCTTCAGGTTAAATCTTTCTACCATGCTCTCACGGCTCAAGCTGAGTGCATTCCCTTGGAAAAGAGATCAACTGTTCATCTCCCATAGGCTATTTATAAGAATTAATGTCTTTTTTGATGGGGATGCTGTATTGCTGTTTAGTCATAAATCAAAAAGGTGGATTTCTGAGCTGGCTGTCTTGCACTTTTGTAAACTAACCGTGGAAATTCTTGCCTTCTATTTGTAACTTTTTTATGTTAATAAATTGTTAATAACTTCATGTAGATCAATGTTTTGGTCAATGTTCGATTTGGGCAGACATCTGTAGTTGGGATTTTAGACCATTATGCATCTTATAATCTTGGTCCATCTACTTCAACCATACTAGTAAGTGTAACATTGTTCCATGTACTGGTTCTGTTTGAATGTGACCCAGCCATCTATACACATTTTCTCTGCCAAATCAAAGTATCTTCTTTGTTGTTTCATTATAAGGATGGAATGTGGAATTGTTAACATGATCTTGTTACTGAAAGAAAGTGACAATTCTTGTCTCCCTCTTCTTTTTTTTTTTTTTCCTTTTTATATTGATTGTTTATGGTATTTCGTTATTACTTTCATCAAATTTTCAAAACCGTTTCCCATTTTTCATGCATGCAATTATTAGTGAAAGCTTATCTTTTATTTTTGTTTTGAGTATTAAAGTCACTTCCTTTTGCATTAAAATAGTGAAAACCAGCCCTAGTTTTGCTGATGCTGCTATGGGAAGAATTGCACAGGGAACAAAGGTCCTAGCAGAAGGTGGATATGAGAAAATTTTCCGACAAACGTTTGAGACAGTTCCTGAAGAGCAACTTCAAGATTCATATGCATGTTACCTATCTACATCAGCTGGTCCAGTCATGGGAGTTCTATATCTGTCTACAGCAAAGCTTGCTTTTTGTAGTGATAATCCTCTTTCGTATAAAGTTAATGGCCAAACCGAATGGAGCTATTATAAGGTACATTTGCGCAAATCCTATATGCCTGTATACAGTAGGGGAGGAATTGGGGAGGTTTCTTTTCTTTTTAGTCTTTAAATTTTTAATTGTATGTTTCATCTCAATTAATAGCTTGCTTATCAAAAAATGTTTTATCTTGATAATAGCCTATTATCTCATCTGTCACCGTATTTGAGTCTGGTTGGACTTCTATTTATTTTTCCCAGGCAACATTATATATGTGTGATTGAATAAGTAGCCAGGGGAGGGGTAGGTGAAGCAAGAGACGAGACAAGTTACTAGACTATTTAGTTGGACAGGGTTATATACAATTTACTAAAGGTGCCAGGGAGTAACGGGCCAGTCTGACTAGCATATGTCATGCAATATGAATACCCAAAATTTATGGGGCTTTTGTTGGGAGGGGGTCATTATTCCCCTGGACTACCACCAGGTTCTCTGACAGTAGCATGTACTTGAGCTTTTGAATCAGCATTCATATCCTTTCTTTTTATATGTAAGAAAGAGAGTTTTATTAATACGAATCAAATAGGGGAAGCCCATGTACACAAGGAGTATACAAAAGAAACACCTAAATAGATTCTAAGAACCAGAAAACGACAACAGAAAATCATGAGCACTAGCACCGTTAAGCACTGAAGCAGAAAACCAAAGCTGTAAGGTGTGAACAAAAAAAATTCGAAGTTCCTCCAAAGTGTGCTCCTTGTCATTAAAACACCTATCATTCCTTTCAATCCAGATACACCACATAAGGCACAAAGGGACCATCCTCCAAACCACAGCCACCTGAGAACAACTGTGAAGACCGTTCCAACTAGCTAGAAGGTATAGCGCCCTTAAAAGGCATCACCCAAGCCATACCAGTTCTACAAAAAAATTTCATCCCACAGTGCCCTTGCCACCTCACAATGCAAAAGTAAATGATCATGATTCCCCATGCTTCTTACACATGTAACACCAGTCCATAACCATGTGACTGCGCTTCCTCAAATTGTCCGTCATTAAGTTTTCCCAAGAGAGGCAGTCCATATGAAGAAAGCAACTTTGGAAGGCACATGAGACCTCCAAATACACTTTGAAGGAAAAGAAAAACAGTTCTGAGATGTCAAAAGCTTATAATACGATCAAACTGTAAACTTATTGCTCTCCTTGGGCCTCTGCAACATCCTATCCTCATCATTTCTACCAAGCCTTGAAGGGTATAAAAAACTGAAAAAATCTAAAACTTCATCAATTTCCCAATCATGTACAGTTCTAGTAAAATAAACATCCCACTGGAAAGAACCATTAGAAAGGACTAACATATCTGATACAGAGGCATGCCGATCAGAAACCAGACGATAAATGACCAGAAACAACCCTATTGAGAGCGTGTTTACCACACCAAATGTCAAGCCAAAATCAGATCCTAGAACCCTCTCCAACTGCATAACTAACATGGCTTGCAAAACTCTCCCAGCCTTTTCTAATGAATTTCCATAGACCCACACCATATGCCTCCCTTGCCTCATTTGAACACCAACACCTCCAAGCACCATATTTGCGATCAATAACCTCCCTCCAAAGCAACTCCCCTTCCAATTGATATTTCCATAACCATTTCCCCAACAAAACTTTATTAAATATCCTCAAATTACGAACCCCCAAGCCTCCATTAGAAGTGGGAGAGCAAACTTTATTGCAACTAACCAAATGGAACTTAACTTCCTCTCTCATTTCACCCCACAAGAAAGTACGAAATAACTTCTCAATCCGATTAGCCACCCTTGTAGGCAAAGGAAATAAAGATTGAATACAATCTCAATCTTAAGTTTTAAGTGGTGAAACAAATAATTTGGGTGTTTCGGAATTGATTTTGATCCCCAATAATAGTGTTGGGGAGGAGGGGGCTCTTACTCCTCTATGTACACTCCCTCCCAGTGATTATGGGAGTTGTTCGACGAATTGGATTTTTAAAAAGGTAGAGGAGTTACAGAAAATTTTTGGGGTCTCTTTTGGAGGTTATGAGGAACAATTTATGGCCCTTCTTGTGGCTATTGAAGCTAGTCGTTCGAAATCAGCTACAAAACAAGATAGGGAACTTAAACGCTTAACATGCTCTATCAATTATGATGTTAAGGATGGGAGTAGCGGAAGGGTTAGATCAAAAGGGAGGGGAAAGTTAAGTTTTAATTAAGCCTAAGATTGTTTCTTGGAATGTAAGGGGTCTCAATGATAGGGACAAACGTCTTCGTATCAAAGCTTTATTGAGATTGTGGAAGGGTGATGTGATATGTTTGCAAGAAACAAAGTTGGGTTTTATTGATAAAAGATTTGTGCGTAGTATTTACTTGTCAAAAAAAAGATTTGTGCGTAGTATTTGGGGATGTTCTTATATGGGTTGGTCCTATTTGGCCTCTCAGGGAGCATCAGGTGGAGTGTTATTAATGTGGGATAAAAGAGTGGTTGAGGCGATTGAGGAATGTGTTGGAGAGTTTTCGGTTTCGGTGTTATTCAAAAATGTGAGCGATGGGTGGATTTGGGCTTTTGCAGGGTCTTATGGTCCTAACATGGATAGAGATAGACGATGGTTGTGGGAGGAGTTGGCGGGAATACACTCTTTATGGGATGTGCCGTGGTGTATGGGGGGTGATTTTAACATTACTCGTTTTTCTAGTGAACGATCGGGGCATCATCGGTACACTCTGGCCATGGCGGAATTCTCTGAGTTCATCTTTGATATGGACCTTATGGACCTCCCTTTGGTGGGTGGTGAGTACACTTGGTCTAACGGCCGTGCTTGGTCAAAATTGGATAGATTCCTTGTCTCGCCGTTATGGGAAGCCCACTATCCAGAAGTAAGTTAGAAAAGGTTAGCTCGAGTAAGTTCAGACCATTTTCCCATTCTCTTAGATTGTGGGGGTATTCACGGGTCGCCGGTATTTCAAGTTTGAGAATATGTGGCTTAAGGTGAACGGGTTTGTAGAGATGGTGAGAACTTGGTGGACTTCGTACCAGTTTAGTGGCACTCCGAGTTTTATTTTTGCAGGAAAGCTGAAGGCTCTAAAGCAAGACCTGAAGAAGTGGAACTTGGAAGTTTTTGGTCACACTGACAATCAAAAGTCTATTTTGTTGGAGGAGTTGCAGGAGTTGGAGGGTAAGGAATTATTGGGAAGGGCCTCTGAGGAGGAGTTATTGAGGAAAGTAACGGTTGTGGCAGAGTTGGAAAGGGTTTTGTTGTCAGAGGAGACTTCATGGCGCCAAAAATCCAGAGCCCTTTGGTTGAAAGAGGGTGATAGGTGTACGAAGTTTCTTCACAAAATGGCTAATTCTCATCGACGTAATAATGCGATTGAGCTGTTACATTCAAGTACTCAGGTGCTATCTTCTTCCGCTGATCTAGAAAGTCATATTGCACATTATTATGAGACTATTCTTACCGAATCAGTAACTTGGAGGCCGAAGCTTGATGACTTACCGTTTGAGGCAATTGATCCGCAGCTTGTGAGTGTCTTGGAGAGACCTTTTGTGGAAGAAGAGATTTTCAAGGTCATATTTGGTATGGCTAAGGACAAAGCGCCTGGTCCGGATGGTTTCTCAATGGATTTCTTTCAAATTTGTTGGGATGTGGTGAAAGGTGATGTCTTGCGGGTGTTCAGTGAATTTCACGCTTATCAAAAGTTTGAAAAATCACTTAACGCGACCTTTATTGCTCTCATTTCTAAGAAATATGGAGCGTCGAATATTGAGGATTTTCGCCCAATAAGTTTGGTTAGCAGTGTCCATAAGATTATTTCAAAGGTTCTTGCTAATCGGGTTAGTCCAGTGCTGGAAAATATTATCTCCAAGCCTCAGAATGCTTTTATTCGTGGGTGATATATACTTGATTCGGTGCTCATTGCAAATGAGTGTTTGGATGCTAGATTGCGAGAGGGAAGTCTAGGTATTCTTTGCAAGTTAGACATGGAGAAGGCTTATGATCATGTGAACTGGGATTTCCTTTTGTATTTGTTGAAGAGGTGTGGTTTTGGAGATAGGTGGATTTCTTGGATGCGTTATTGTATTTCAACGGCCCGTTTTTCAGTACTAGTTAATGGCGCTCTTGCTGGCTTTTTTTATAGCTCAAGGGGTTTGCGACAGGGTGATCCGTTATCTCCTCTTCTTTTTGTCATAGTTATGGAGGCGTTGAGTAAGATGGTGCAGGCTACTGTTAGTGGGGGTTTTTTATCTGGTTTTCAGGTGGGAAATGGCTCTGGTAGCCCTTGTATCATTTCACATCTCCTTTTCGCAGACGACACTCTATTGTTTTGTGAAGCGGATAGGAGTCAGGTCCAAACTTTGCGTGCATTATTACTTTGTTTTGAAGCAGTATCAGGGCTTAAGGTGAACCTTAGCAAGTCTGAGTTGGTTCCAGTGGGTGTGGTCCCTAATATATGCAATCTAGCAAGACTTCTGGGTTGCAGGGTGTCCTCTTTCCAATGAAATATCTGGGTTTTCCGCTAAGTGCTACTTTCAAGAGTAGAGCTATATGGGATGGGGTGGTAGAGAAGATAGAGAAAAGGTTGGCTGGATGGAAAATGGTGTATCTATCGAAAGGGGGTCGTCTCACTCTTATCAAGAGCACCCTCACAAACCTTCCCACGTATTTTTTATCTCTTTTTCCTATGCCTGCAGGGGTCGTGAATAGAATTGAGAAACTCTTTAAGGCATTTCTATGGGGAGGCTTAGGGGAGGAGAAGAAAGTTCATTTGGTTAATTGGAAGACAATATGTTCTCTAGTTGTGTACGAGGGGTTGGGTGTGTGTAATTTGAGAACTTTTAATAAAGTGTTGTTGGGGAAATGGCTTTGGAGATATCATTTGGAAGGGGGTTCTTTGTGGAAGGAAACTATAGATGCTAAATATGGTGTTGCTTGGGGTGGTTGGTGTTCTAAAGAAGTGAGAGGGGGGCATGGAGTGAGGCTATGGAAGTTTATAAGGAAGGGGTGGAGTAGTTTTGTAAATCATATTCGTTTCGTCGCAGGTGAGGGCAACCAAATCAGTTTTTGGCGGGATGTGTGATGTGGAGATCATGCATTGGGAAGGGTGTTTCCAGCTTTATATCGTATTGCAGTTAATAAGGAGGTTTCTGTGGCGGATGTGCGATTATTTGCGCATGGTTCGCATCAGTGGAATATTCTGTTTAATAGATATATTCATGATTGGGAATTATCTATGGTTTTAGATTTTTTGAGCTTGCTACATTCTTTAGGGTCTACTATGGCGCAACATGATAGCTAGAAATGGAGGTTCCAGGATCACAAGAAATTCACAGTAAATGCGTATTACAAAATTTTGATTTCACAGGATCACACCTCATTCCCTTGGAGGAACATTTGGAGGTCTAGAGTGTCCTCTAGAGTTGCTTTCTTTGTTTGGAATGGAAGATCTTGACCACGGACAATTTGAGGAAGAGAGGATGTGTTGTGCTGGATTGGTGTTACATGTGTAGAAAGAATGGAGAATCGGTAGATCATCTTTTACTGCATTGTGACGTAGCAAGAGGGTTGTGGGATGAGATTTTTCGACGGGTCGGTGTGGCTTGGGTAATGCCTAGGAGAGTGGTGGAGTTGATGGGTTGTTGGAGAAAATTGCAGGGCAGTCATCAAGTGGCAGCAGTTTGGAGAATGATTCCGTTGTGTATCATGTGGTGTATTTGGACGGAAAGAAATATGCGTTGCTTTGAAGACAAGGAACGAACAATGGTGGAGCTGAAGAATTATTTTCTGCATACTTTATTGCTTTGGTTTTCAGCTCTTGTATTAAATGGGGATGATATTCATGAATTCTTATCTTTAGTTCACCGCTCTTAGAATGTATTTAGGTGTCCAATTGTATACTTCCTGTGTACTAGGTACATGCCTATTTCATTCACATCAATAAAGTTTATCTCTTACTTATCAAAAAAAAAAAAAAAGAAATAAAGATTGAAAGTGAGAAGATTGGAGAGAGTGCTCTTGATTAAGGTAATTCTACTCCCTTTCGATAAATCCATAGGTTTCCACCCAGCCAACCTTTTCTCAATTTTCTCAACAACCCCATCTTAAATAGGTTTAGCCTTAAAAGGCCCAACGGAAGGCCCAAATATTTCATAGGCAAGGAAGCAACTTTACAACCCAAAAAACTTGCCAAGCTATTAATGTTGTGCACCCACTAGTACCATCCCAGACTTTCCAAGATTCACCCTTGACGATCAAGTATACATTTTTTTTAAGTCAGAAGCATGATATAAAAATACAATAAAATAGACTTTATCATGTTGGCGGTATACATCAACTCTAATCAGCTGAAATACTTCATACACAAAACTTCTATTTCTGTATTGGAGCAACATTACCTACTGATAAATCCTTAAAACTTTAGGTCTTAAAAACTGATTCAATTCTGAAATAACTGGGGAATAAAAATGACTAGTAAAACTGTATACACTTATCATCAAAGGGGAAAAAGAAAAACTTGTATACACTGAAAGTGTTTGTTACATATATGCTGACATATTCTATTAGTATGAATAAAATCTTTTTACTCATCCAAAAAAACAAAAACATATACACTAACGTATTGACACCAAAGTATACATGCATGTTGTAACTAATTAACTATACCATTTAGTTTGTTATAGATAATAATATATTATATACTAATAGTAACTAATTAATTACAAATAAATGTTTTACTAACAACTTCATGCTCGTAACTTCGTGTCAGTAATATTTATGTTATTAAAGTAGTGGGTTTAGATTGAAGTAGCAAACTGCAGTGCACAACATCAATATATATACTTTTAATAGATTAATGTGTATATATAGTGGTATATACAAGTTGATTTGTACAAGCTTTTGCAAACATCAACCAAGTCGGACGAGTTTTATACGAGTTTGTATCATTTAGTAATCGAGTCTAGTTTTGTGTTCACGGACAGTCTAATTAATAATCGAATCAAGGCGAGCTCAAACTGCCTGGTGAGTAGCCCTTTCCGTTTACATGGCCCCTATAGGTAAATGATGACTTGCTGATTTTTAGCAATGCTGCCCTATACTTGTGTTATCAAACTACCTTTTTCTGAGGTTATTACTCTTTGAGAAATAATGGAGATGATTGATTCTTCTCGAGGGTAAAAGTGATGGAATCATAGAACCCTTTTTGGCATATAATATGAATTTTGATCAGACTTCTTTGTAGTGCTTAAAATAGTATGTAGTTTGTAATGATGCTTGAAGTTGCCTCCACATTTGACTTTTGAGTTTTCTTCGGGTTTATACTTATTTTCTTTGTGATGTTAATAGGTGGTTATCCCGTTACATCAACTCAAAGCTGTTAATCCTTCAACAAGCAGAAACAATCATGCTGAAAAGTACATTCAGGTCATCTCTGTTGATAACCATGAATTTTGGTTTATGGGCTTCTTGAACTACGATGGTGCTGTGAGATGCCTAAAGGAATCTTCGGAAGCCATGAGCAATTCACAATCTGCATGATACCTGTTGTTGTGGCTCATAGTCACACTTTATTGTACAATATGCTCCATTTATTTCAAGAGAAGTTAACAGATTAGACAGTTTTATCATGTGCTGGTCAAATTTGTTTGAGAACTCGTGATAATCTTTTGAATTGAAACGAAGTAATTGTAGAGTTGGATTTTGGTATATTTTGGGAGGAAAGCCACAAAGATATATTTATTGTTTTTGAGTCCAGATGTTTGTACTTGTAATATTGCACGTTGTAAAATTATTTTATCATCCCCCCTCCCACCCCCCCCCCCCCCCCCCCCCCCCCCCCACTTGTTTATTAAGCCCCACATACGTACCTTGTTGTGAGCCGGCAATTAAAATTTAAAAACAATCAGCTCCACCAAAGCTTAGGTCAAATGACTGTTTACCAAAATCTTTTTGATTGCGTGGTATCCATAAAAATCTTGTCCATTCCTAATCTCTGATTAATGTGTTTATTTTCTGTCTTTGTGCAAAACAATATAGTCTTTAGTACTGCACTTATAAAGGTTATCTTGAAATGTCTTTTACCCAATTTACTCCAAGAATCAATGCTTGAAATTTCAGAGAAAACACTTTAACCCGCAAAGAAATTTCATGGATGATTTTGTGTCCAAGTATTCTCTTTAATTTGTTGGGATGATCAGTTTCTGCTCAATTTGGAAATGATGGCAGTAGTCATATGATCAGTTTATTTTCAAGAAAACAAAAAAACCCAAAAACATTAGTCCACCCAAAAACATTAGTCCCTTCGGACTTAGGTCTTAAGGGTGTTGTCCCCCCTCTGCTTAGTCGGTGATTTTGGGGTTTGGTTTCTCCATACTCAGTCTAGTTGGGTTGAAGTTTTATATTTGGTTACTGTGAACTCTGTCGGGAATAGAGTTGTGCTATCTCTTAGATTTCGGTCTTTAGAGATGAGCCGTCTGGACTAGACCATGTCAGTCACAATAGTGTACTGAGATTCTATTAACGTTTGTAATTGACTTGTTGTTTAAAGTCAAAGTTATATGTCCTCTTTAAATGAATGGAATGAGATCGTCTTATCAAAAAAAAAAAGTACTGACCTTATAATGATCCAAGTCCAGATGATGAGTCGACCCACGTCGGGTTGACCCTCTTACTGCCACTAAAACTAATGGTTAAGACTGAGTGTTGATGTCTATTTCAGAAATGGATTTGACTCTTTCCATACCTTTTTCCTGTTTCCTTCGATCTTTTAAGCGGATTTTGCAGTCATTTGATTGGGAATTTAGTGCGAGAATTACTCTCTTACGCTGGTTTAAAGGACGTTTGAAAATGTGTCTTGCACCGACACTTGATCCTCACTTAAATGTAGGAAGAAAATTGCATCTAGGACGGTGCAAATTATAGCACAGCTTTATATCCCAATTAATGTGATATATTTATATATATAATATGCTTTGGAAATTGGGATGAAATGTTTGTGTCATGGCGCCCTATCATGTTCAAGCTGAGGTTGTGGACCATGCAAATATATATATATATAATCTCTTGGGTAATTAAGAGTAGTAGTAGAACTGCATGCTATGGTAGGCTTAGACAACAACATGGTTTTACTTTTCATACATTGGCATAATTGAAGCGGGCCATATAATTTGTTCCTTTCGGCATGCATGTGATTAAGATTTAGACTTGTAATTATCCTAGTCAGATTGTATTAGTCATTTGCCTATAATGTCTGAATCAAACATATCATCACACTAAACTGTTTCTAAAGCATGCTTAAATGACCCACCTCTCTTACATGTTCTATGTGCACGCGCAAATGTCATGTCTTTTAGATTACACTTTAATATCTAATCCCATCTTAATTACATTGAATTGATCAATTAAAGCTAGCATGCACCTCAATTATTCTCTCAAATCAATACATGAATTCAGAGATCGGCCCCTTCTGCACTCCATCCATCTCTAGTCGTCCAAGGCAAATTAACGAGGTGCAGGGAATCTCACACCAACAAATTAATTATAGAGGGGGGGCCGGGTTTCCTTGCTACGTACGTTAGAGATATGACCAATACATTTATATATAATTCTTTTTATATAATCATATTTTAAAATGAAATTATTTATTTTTATAAATTATTTTATAAAAATATTGTATCTCTGTCATTTTACTAGAGTGGTATATATATCATATATGGATTTGTGCCCTATGAAAATTATAATTATCTGAGAGAAAATCAGCTCTCTCTCTCTCTCTCTCTCTCTCTCTCTCTCTCTCTATATATATATATATATCCTGACAAGAAAGGTTGCTAGTTAAGCTTAGGTTCCTATAATTTCAAAATAGCCCTTTTTTTGGCTGGGTTGTAAAAGTTACCATCATTGTTAAGGGGAATTTTAGGGTGGAATGTTTACTTTTATTACCATCAGGAAGCACTAACTACATATTCGTCCTATGCGTCAAAAGACAAAGTCCAAGTTATCATCGAAACTACTACTCCTTTAAAACCCAAATATATATATATAATCACTATAAGACTTTGGTTGTATTTAGGTTATGAGGTGATCTCTATATTCTATAAATAATAGTAAAAAATAATAAAAAAAATATTGATAAAATAGTACTGAATAGTAATAAAAAAATAAATATAAATAAATAATAAATAATAATAAAATATTCTGCCATTTATATATTGGATATACTTGAGGTGAGCCCCGAAAATAATTAGAAACGTGAAGGCCGTAATTATAATGACGACTGACGTATTAAATGGCATGGTGTCGTGCGTTTATTCATGAAGTTTAATGCAGTAGTACTGCATGCTAAGCTGGTTAGATGGCTAAAGTTGAGTTAATTTCGAAATTAGTATCTTTTACTTGGATGTATCGTCCTCACCAATGATCAAATGCTCGTAGAAGCTAGCAGTCCATATATATATGAATCTTCCCCTCCATCCATCCAACAAAAACAGAAGTAAAAACCAGAAATCTCCAAGTGCGTATAATGGGAAACGAAGGAGAGAGTAGTTTTGATTAAAGGCAATTATCATCATGTTAACATTCCAACACAACAATATCTAAAGCCGAAGCCATAGGCTTTTACAGACATATATATTAACATTCATCGATCAAAGTATGCGATTCTACTGTTTCATTAAATCATTACCTTTGATCAAAACTCTTGTCGTACTCATGTCTTCAGAATCTAATGTATCTAGCTAGCTAGTTTACTTCTCCATGACTCTTAACAACTCACACCCACAGTCATATATGTCGGTGGCCTACAGTCGTTCCTCATATATATATAAATACATATATAGAGGGTAGCTAGGCTATCATGCTTCTCATATATATTAGCTTTAACGTCTTCCTTTGTGTTCTAAAGCATACTCATTTGATCTGGCCCCATCCCATATTTTCTAATCACACCACTTTTTCAGTACTCTTTGCCAATTTGAAAATCAACCCTCAATTGTCTAAGACATGCATGGAATTATTGGCTAGAATTTCAAAAACACTCTTTCCTCTTTAATTTTTATAATTATCTATAATTACAATATTTGATAAAATGAAGAATAAGAATAGATCGTGAGAAAGTTACTCGAAAATCTTAGGCAAGATATGGATCTGATGGTACTTCTTTATAATAATTAAGAGTCATCAGACTTTTAACTCCAGTCTTTTCAAGGATATAATAATAGATATGGGCAAGAATCTCATGTGTTTAGTTTATGGAATTTACTACGCATCAACTACTATTCTCTCTCACGCTTTATGTTTATAATTTTTTCATTAGGTATAAGTATATTTTTCATAACGAAGTATTTTTCATCAAGTGTGAAATTGTAAATAGTAGCGAGAAAGAATCTTTTTTAGTTTATCTACTAGACTCAGAACTCAAAACCCCAAATTCATCAAACCTTGTGGCCTTGAATTTTAGTTAATTACCTGCATTAAACTCCACTCCAGTTGGTATTAATTGTATCTAACCTATCTCAGTACATAACCATCATGTTTCTGTACAGTACTACTGGCTTTTGCTTTGCACTTTTATTTTATCCAAAAGATCTTCCTTGTTTTCATGATGCCAGATCTCCTCACATATTGGCTTTGGTGCTCTATAATCTATCCCATGTGTTAAAGAGGTGTAGCTCATATTTTGGAAGAAGCCCTTGTAAAAGAAATAATTTCATGATAACTTGTTGTAGAAAGCCATGACAATGAACACAAAAGCAAAATATCAGAGACTTGAATGACACGTTCCTGCAAATGTCATAAATTTTTTTTTACTCATTATCATGATTGATCAGTGAGGAATGGGTAGGGTTTTCATTGCACGCAAGAATTAGTGAATAGTCACTGAAAAAGAAAAACTTCCCATTTAGATACAAGCTGGGATGCTAGTGGAGGAAGCATGCAGTTGAGTTGACATTGTCAGCCAAATATGGTAGCTCTTTGATTCCTTTAGGCTTTCGCACTCCAAACAAAAAACAGGACCATGCTTTGATCCAAATCATTCCATTTAAGACATCAATCTTTTTTGCATCCACCATCAAAGTCGCATGCATCTGCAAACATTGCATGCATATTGACATGATCAATTGCCCTATCCTCTGAAAATGTCTTCAATGGAGATTTAAGTTACTGTCTGTCATTGTTGTTGCTTTATTACGAGTGTTAAAAACCAATTATCAGTATTAGAAAAGGCTGAGAGAGATAAAAGAGAGTCACCTTTACCCTTGACACAGCAAATGTCAACCAAACCAGTGGTTGTGGGGGGTGGAGATGTCAGGCACACACACTATCTCTCTGCCAGTGGATATGTACCATACAACTGTGTGAAAAACACCCATGTAATCTTTTATTATCCCATCCCAGTGGTCCTCATTATAACTGCCGGATATTTTCCTTCAGAACCATAATGATTCTGGGTTTAGCACAGTAGTTTTACATTTATCTAGCTCTTTCACTGCAGGCAGGTTACTTGAAATCCTAACTCAGTCCAAGAAGAGAAGAACAAGAAATCTCATTTCAGAGAAAAGAAAATTATAACATGAATGGAAGTATAAATTAATCAGTACTACTTTAAACAACGAGAATAGTACTGCTTTTCCTTTTTTATTTTGCTGCACTATGTAAAACCCGAAGCATGAATGAATGACAGAAGAGGAATTACGAACATGTAATACTGGGGGATATAACAAGCAAAAGAAAACAAAGGAGATGGGTTTTGTTCATCTGTTGGTGGATGATGGTGTTGCGAGAAGCATGCTGGGGGCCAGTACTGTTCTAGCTAGTACCTGTGCATATATGAGAGAGAGAGAGAGAGAGAGAGAGAGAGAGCAAAGAAAGGCTGCCAAGGAATATCGAAATGGAAATCACGGTCGTCCCACTCTTTTTCTCGTCCTGTCACCATCCACTTCCCTTTTCTCCGCAATTCTCTCTCTGTGTTAGATAGTAATACTGCACGGTGCAGCCTGAACGGAGACCTTTTAGTACTGATCATCTTTAGGTCGCCGTTCCGTTCTGGCACTAGATTTTTCAACCCCGTTCCGTTATGGAGAAGCACTTTTACAGTTTACTGTTGAACAAAAGTGGCATTCAGGTAGTGGTGAAGAGACGCGTGTGAGACAGGAGGAAGATATAACATATATATATATATATATATATATAGATTCTTTTTTATATTTATATAGATAGCAGAGGGGATGACATGCACAATGGAAGTGTCGTTTCTCGTTCTGTCTTCTTGTAACAGCGGTTTCCCGCCAACTGACAGCCAAGAAATTCAGCATCTCTCTCTCTCTCTGTGTGAATGCATGTCAGCATGTCCCGTCAGACGTCTCAGCTCTACCCGGATGGCTGTCTTCTGCAATCACATGTAACCCTTCATCACGCACGGAACTTGGGTTTAAAAATCTTTTTCTTTTCTTTTCAATTATCTAAACCATTCCAGCAAAATAAATTGTACACTTAACTCCATATTCATGTAATCTACACAGGCAGTACTCGTCATTTGTTGCAGAAAAAGGGCCAGGATAATTACAATCTTTACATCTTTTTATCGTCCACTTTTCTTCGAGCTTTCTTTTAATGGTTCTAGCTTGTAGTTTATTTTGCAACAAACTGTCAAACACTGTCGACCTTGACCACGATAACTCCTATTCTAACCTTATAATCTTTACCTTTCTATACTATTCTGCGTACAACTTTTTAGAATATTAGTTCATGTTCCTTCATTTACTTAATTTGTAAATGAAAAAAAAAAGAGTAATTTGGTTTACTAAAATAAAGAAATAAACTAACATAATTTTATTACGATGCATCATATTACAGATTATCTTTTAATATAAAATAAATATAATGTATCACGCGGTCTAATTATATCAAGAGGAAGAGTGTGCAAACACCGTACAGACGCTTTAAAAAAATAAAATTTATTATTAAAAAATTAATTTATTTTTATATGAATATCGTGTTTATTCATTTTTTTCAAAATGATTATGATGTATTTACACATTATGACTATCATTTCTCTTGTATCAATTTGTGAATTTTATTACGTGAGTTTTCTGCGAGTCTAGCTTCTAATAAATCGGATTTATAAAGAATATACAAACATAACAAAATATTGGCGAGGTGAAAGCGGAAAATTCCAAAGCAATGGGGGGAGAGAAATGGAACTCTTGAGAGCAGAGGAGCCAGATTAAGATCTTTAAAATGGATAAGCACAAAGCAACACAACTCATCAGCATGTCCAAGTCAATGTCTTCTATTCATGACAAGACGTAAGTATATATATATATGCTAATTAGTAATAAAAACACTACGATTAAGATGTTTAATGCATGTCTAAGTAGTACCGTTTGCCATTAGAACACATCCATTTTTTTGGAACTATATATATGAAAGACAATCGACACTTTATTGAAAGCACGATGCTCCCGTCAAGGCTGTAAACTTCTTGGCCTATTCCCCAAGATCATGAATCCAATTTCTTATTAATTTATGAGTTTGCAACTGATTTCATTAATTGATGATCATTTAATTAGGTAAGAAAAAGCTCAATCCATAACAAATTGTGTCTTGTCCTGTGGGAAGTTAACACGTGAGAGAACCCCAGAGGTTGTCAGGAGTGGGAGGATGGGTTTAAAGTCTACTGCAATTATTAGGGCATTTCTGATTTTGATTAGACTGCCACAAACAAACCTGTGTACATAGGGGAGTGAGTCTAGTGGAGTTTTGTCTAGTACCTTTGTTTACGAGGACGACTTAAATTGAACTTTTATAATGTTTGTATTGATTTATAAAGGAAAATGATTCTTCATTTTCCTTTATAGTACTTGTAGGAGGACAAGATGATGAAGAAATTACAGTAGTCCTAGTGCACATTTGATGGATTTCTATACTCTTGGTGGTCTTGCATGGCCGGAACCAATTATCTGGGGTATGTCTTGGGTCAAGGGCATAGACATGCTGATTCCTTGTCTTTTTTGGCATCCAATAAGAAGAATATTGTAAGCAAGTTACAGGAGTCAGGAAAGAAGATAGAAGGGATGTCTCATAGAGAGAATATGATCCTTTCTATTTCACTTAAAAATTAAGGGAAATTGCTTTTTGATCCGATGAATTGGACTGACCTTTTTTTTTTTTCTTAATGATTAAAGAAATATATATTATTGAGTTTACGCATTTTTTTAAAAAAATATTTAAAAATGTTAAAAAAATGTTTAATAAAAAAAACTGCAATTGCAGTGATCGGTTGGAAGCATTGGTTTGGAAATCTCGATTCCACTAGCTGTTGTGAAATACTATGCAAAGCACACACACCAACGATGACAAATAAAGTAAAAGCAACACAATCAAGAACACGATATAGTATTTACGTGGTTCGGCAAATTGCCTACGTCCACAAGAGCTGCAGAAATCTTATTAACCAGAGGAGATTACAATCACTCAATCTCAAGTACTCACACTCTCTAGGGCTTTTTGCTCTTTCACACTATATGCACTCACAAGACAAATGAACATTGGCTCGAGCCAACAGTTGAGCCAACTTCAACAAACACTTTTTCAGCTCCAAAACCAGTCTCCACATATATCCCAACAATCTCCCACTTGGAGACTAGGTCTCCATATGCCAGCCACTGTTTCCAGCCAAGCCCTACCATCTCTGTAGCTCACAGCTCCCGCCTTCAAGCTAGAAGACGCACTGAAGTCAAGCCCGACTTCAGTCTTCCACATACATCACCCTTAGTCAGCACATCCACAGGGCGATTCACAACTCCCACTGCATTAGGAGTATCCAGTCTTAAACCGATCTTGACAACCTTAGCCAACTTTCTCAGACTTTCATGAGGAACGACAAAGCTGACTCCCTTTGGCTTCCTCACATGTTTCGTGCGATCAAGCCTGCCTTTTTGTACTCTTGTATTTCCCTGCACATCATTGGACCCTGATGTCAAATACAAAGAATTAGATCTCTTACCATGCGCTAGGACCAGCGCACCCTTAGTGATCTTCTAAGCTCCTCCAGTGATCACTAAGGGTGCGCACCCTTACAGCGCACCCTTAGTGATCTACTGCAAAACCGCTGTCATCAAGCTGTCCCACAGAGATCAGGTTTTTCTTCAGATTTGAAACCTGTCTGACTTGCTGTAAAGTCCACACGCTCCTGTTTGGAAGTATGATGTGCACATCACCCACTCGCACTACATCCAATGCCTCTCCATTTGCCGTATACATCTTCCCAAAATCACCAACAACATAATTCTGCATGATTTCTCGATGTGAAGTGCTATGGAACGAAGACCCTGAATCTAACATCCAATCATCAATCGGACTGTGCACTGCAAGAAGTAAAGCATCATGAATTTCTTCTGCTACTACATTCACAGCATCATCATCAGAACTTTCTTGATTCCTACAGTTTCTCTTGCTGTGGTCCTCTTGCCACAACTCCAGCATGTGATCTGCTGCCCAGATCTCATCTTGCTATTTCCCCTGCTCTTGGAGCTTAATATGTCATGTCCTCTGTCCCTATTGTCAACAATCAGGGCCGATTCAGAACCCGAAAACTCATCTGAGTCTCTCCTACGTACCTCTTCAGCAAGTACCATATCACGTATGTCATCATAGTTCAGTTTTGACTAGCCGGCTGAACTACTCACAGCCATCCTCATGGTCTCCCAACTATTTGGCAACGATGTCAACAGAACCAACGCTCTGATCTCATCATCAAACTCAATCTCTACAGAAGATAGTTGATTTGTGATCGTATTGAATTCATTCAAGTGTTGGGTTACAGACATACGTTCAGACATCTTCAGATTGAACAATTTCTTCATCAAGTGCACCTTATTGTTCGCAGACAGCTTTTCATACATACATGACAAAGTCGTCATGAGATCCACCGTGGTTCTCTCCTTACTGACATTGTGTGCCATTGTTCTTGACAAAGTCAGCCGAACAAGACCTAGAACCTGTCGATCTAACAGGGTCCACTCAGTATCAGCCATGCTCTCCGGCTTCTTTCCCAACAGTGGAAGGTGGATCCTCTTCCCATAGAGATAATCCTCAATCTGCATCTTCCAGTACC
The DNA here is from genome assembly GCA_022457165.1 of Juglans mandshurica. NCBI lineage: Eukaryota > Viridiplantae > Streptophyta > Magnoliopsida > Fagales > Juglandaceae > Juglans > Juglans mandshurica. Next base: position 47,125,963 of record CM039619.1, read on the forward strand.
CAAAATCAGTGCCGTCAGACTTCTTGATCCCTGGTGCGTTTACTTTATCTCCAGCCATCATTCTTCTTCAGATCCGACCTTGGCTCTTGATACCAGTTGTTGTGAGATACTATGCAAAGCACACACACCAACTATGACAAATAAAGTAAAAGCAACACAATCAAGAACACGACACAGTATTTATGTGGTTCGGCAAATTGCTTACGTCCACAGGAGCTGCAGAAATCTTATTAACCAGAGGAGATTACAATCACTCAATCTCAACTCACACTCTCTAGGGCTTTTTGCTCCCTCATACTATATGCACTCACAAGACAATTGTTCTCTCTCAAAATATGCTTAAGGCCATACAACACAAATCTAATATGACATATTTATAGTGAGTGGCACTGGAAACCCTAATCTGGCAAAAACTGCGTATTTCGCTCGAGCGGACTATCGAGCGCGACTCGAGCGAACAACCAAATGAACATTGGCTCGAGTGGAGTATCAAACGAACACTAAGGTTTGTGTCTCGCTCGAGCGGAGTGTCGAGCGAGACTCGAGTGAACTCTCTCTGACTTGCCTTTGCTCGAACGGTCTGTCGAGTGAACATTGACTCGAGCCAACAGTCGAGCCAACTTCAGCAAACACTTTTTCAGCTTCAAAACCAGTCTCTACATATATCCCAACAGTAGCAGTATCCAAAAGTTAATACTTGAATGGATGGAGAGGATGATTGTTTAGAGATGAGGCTTTAAGAGTAGTACTATTTGTGGGAAAAACCCATGAGATAGAATGAGAGGCAACAAGTGATGTAACAAAACCACTTTGGAACGGTCTGTTTGTTACTTAGGTTTTAACAGCCTCCAATAAAAACCCACCTCGTTAGCAATTCTACACAAATATCATAAGACTCATCAAACCTGTGGTGTGCTCATATTGGAGATGAGATGGGAGGCCTCTCACTCGTTGGAGAGCTGTTATTTAAAAGAAAACAGATTGACCGGCCAGAAGTTTATCTTGAGATGTAATTGTGAGATGAATTAAGGTACCAAAAGTCATATGATAGCGCATGCAACTTGTAATATTTGCCCTTATGTTGTCTTTTATATATGTTTCAGAATAGTTGACAATTATGCTTATGACTGGAGGTTTTAAACAATGTGACAATCTTTATATAAATATTAATTATAATGTTTGATAGATTGAACTACATATGAAAATGCCACGTGGGGTTCCAACAAGATATCGTGCGTGCCCCTAGATCAGTAAGAACTTTGCTCATTAACATGAGCTCAAAGTACTTCCAAGTGGAATTAACCCATGACGATTATAATTAATTTCTTGAATATAAAGATAGAATTTGTTGTTGGTAATTGTTCGAACCGGCCAAGAAAATCATTAGTTTGAACTACATTACTAATCTCGAAAATGATTGACAACGTTGTTCTTTTCATGCATATATTTAAATCAATATTCAAATTTTAAAATGTTTAATTCTTGCAACACCTCACATGCATGCATCTATTGGATGGGGGTTATTATTAGGGGAGGAGATATTATAATTCATAATGATTCCAATTAAGAAAGCTATATATATTAATATAAAAGGGGTTGCAGGTTTTGATTATGATCTAAACGAAAAAAGCCAGCTCGAATTACTACAAGAAAATTACTCATTTGCGACCAGTTAATTCCAGTGAAATGATTATTTGTAATTAAAATTAGTTACGAAAAGTCTTTTAATCACAATAAATTAGTCATAAAAGCCCGTTTTTCTTGTAGGGACGCCTGCTCATGATAAATATATATAAATTTTATCATCATTTTTATTATTATTCTTTTAATATCTCAAATAATTGGCTCACAGGTAGAATACAATAAATAATCTCCAATCATTAAATACCACATCATATTTTTTAACTTTAGTATAAATTAATGATGATTTTCCTCTCAAAAAATAAAAATTCAGTTCCAATAATGATATTATATCCAAATCACTTCTAAAATTGAATTGTTTAATTGAAAGGAAAATAATTTATACAGTTTACGTTGCTTTTAAAAAAATGACAAATTTGAAAATCACGTGAAAAATTCTATTTTTTAATGGTCAACCATACTTTTTTTTTTTTTTAAAGTGCGTGAGACTTGGCCTTCTCGAAGCTGAGCCTATTAATTTGAACATCATCTTGTTTTTCAAATATGTACAAAGAAAAAAGCCTGATTTTAAGTTGATTTGTTCAATCAATTCATGCATGACTATCAATTAATGGCTGGCTAGGTCCATCAAGTACTTAATTCAGGCTTTTGGGTCTTACTTTAATTAATTATATACATGACTGCTCCTTTTTTTTCCTTGGAAGTATTAAAGATTAGCTGAATCTAATTAACATATATGCAAATCGATCGAGCAGAGTTGAATTGAAAAGAAAAGATCAGAAGATCATGTCGTGATTAAAGGTTAGGGAATGATCTACTCATAATTAACCTAATGCCTAACTTGTAGTAATTAATTGCTGAAAGAGATATTTATGAGCCTTGTAAACCCAACTCTACTCCCACTCAGACGTAAAGTTCGGTTTCCTTTTTCATTTTCTATGGAAAGATTGAATCCTAATCATTCCCTTTCATCACTGTTCATAACTAAAAATAAAAATACATTGTCATACTCTAGCTAATGTTTATTGTCTAATGTGCATATATATTAACCTATATATTGAGTTATCACCTGACAAATATGGAAAAATCTTCTTGTAAGTAATTTCCTATATCAAACCGTGTACCAATATTAAATGTATGGTATTTTTTTAATTTATTTTTATAATAAAAAAATTATGTGAATGTTGATACGTAATTTGGTGCAACAAACCACTTGTCCCTAACAAATCGTGACAAATATTTGTCAAGATTTTTTAAATCATATGACATAAGGCCTAGTCTTTAAACAGAAGAATCAAGTTCGAATCTCCCATTCCTGTTAAAAATTAAAAAAATAAAACCTCTGTCATATATTTAATGCATCATTAGATGCCTGTCGTGTAAGATTTTTTGCCGCCGAGAAATTTAGATAACTATATAAACGCAGTACGTCTTTTATCTAATATTTGAACTTAATTAAAACCTATGTAATGCGCCCACGTCACACAAATAAGATGAATGATCAACTTTTTCAAAATAGCTCCTAAACTAAAAATTATTTAAATCCCAAGTTAAAAAAAAAATTATTTGTGCTTAAAACCCAAATCTTAGAATAAGTAAATATACCAGGCTTTGTTTAAATGTTAAGTTGAGTTTAGATGATCAGTTGAGTTCTTTACGAATAATAACAAGTTGAAATGGTGAAATGAGTTTTATAAGACTCATTTAAGATGAGTTTATATGTCTTTGGATGTTAAGATTATAGAAAGTTTTGATGAGTTTATAGAAAGTTGAAAAAGGTTGTAGGTCCTGTGTATAAAGAGATGTTAAGTTGAAAAAGGTTGTGGATCCCGTGTGTAAAGAGATTTTGAACTGAAATGAATTTAATGATTTGAGAGTTGAGTGTTTGGATGTTAGATTTAATTTAAAATTAAATTGAACTGAGTTAATCTCAATTCAGTCCAACTTTCAAACGAGACCTAAAATCGTTTGTCACTTGGACTAATCTTAGAAGTTAGTCGTATTGTAAAGATCTATTAAACAAACATTTATAAGAGGGATTTCGAGTACTTTGAAGGATTTGAAGAAAGCCTATGGAAATTAAAGCATATTCTAATTATAAAAAAAAAAAAAACCACAATAAAAATATAACGTGTAAATTAAAAATTATAGAATTATAATGTTGAATACATTAATTTCGATCTCCCGCAAACAGAACAGCCGAACAGGGGAAAAAAGAAGGCAGTACGACGATGTTTTCCAAGCGCGTTACTTGCGCTCTTTATAAAGACAGAGTAATATTAAATGCATGTTGACGCCAAGAGCGCGTCAGCCATGTCTGAGACGAGCGCACGTATGCAGTCGCAGCCTTAAATGCCGACAATTTATTTTTTCCTAAGTAATTCCGTGTCCGTGTCCCATCGTCCACCTCTACGTCCATGTCCCCCACCGTACCCTGACCCCCACCATCCCCAAAACACACAACAAATATCTCCACGCGCAACCCCACGCGCAACCTCTTTCCCACCTTCTCCGCCGGTCCCACCATGATCAGTTCGTTCCGTCCAGTATAGAAATGCGCGGGAGCACACATATGACCCAGAGATGGTCTCAGCTAACCATATACATAAAAACGATTCATCTAAAAAGCAGAGAGCTGTGGGTTTTTGTTTAGTTTTACTGTCTGGTCCTCGTCCTGATCCTGGTCCATGGGCGCTGAGCAGCGCGTGGGGTTACAGAAAGAAAAAGAAGGAAGAGACGATATATATATTTCGGATTCTCTTTTGCCCTCCAGTCGAGTCCAGTCCCTTATGCTGCAGACTGTACCACAGACCACTCCCTCTTCTGAATTTTACAGTCTCAGCCACCTCCCCACACCCAATTATCTGATTCTTCACTTTTTTTTACCTTAGTTAAAAATTAAAGGAGAGAATGACAGATTTACTTCCATCACCAAGAAGGTGAAACTCACCGGTTTACCGGGAATAGCGGGTGGAAAAGAGAGGTGGGGTGGGAAAGAGACCCCAATTAGCTGGGTTTCAGAAACCGGAAAAGTATATGAGCGACTTTGAAGGGAGACAGCTCTTTCTGCAGAGTGGGAAATTCATGGCCACATTCTCTCGCCTCCTCTTATCTTCTCTCTTCAGCTTCGTCTTTCCTCTGGGGGTTTAAGAATATAGTCAAAACCCGGAAAGAAAAAAAAAGTTCTCGTCTTTGGTGGCGGTGGTGGTGATTCTGCTTTCTTCTTGTTTTTATCTGTTATATAAATAACACATAAATTATTTTGGAGAAAATTTTAGTGGGATGGAGTTCGAGGATCAAGAGGAGCACGAGGAAGAGATGGAGCTGGCCGGCGCGAGCTACGACTCGCTGGGAAACTCGGGTCGCGTAAAAATGCAGAGTTCGGGCGGTGGAGGAGTAGGCGGACCCGAATTAGCCGTTGCACAGCAGCAGAAGGGGAGGCCGAGGTACCGGGAGTGCCTGAAGAATCATGCAGTCGGCATCGGAGGGCACGCGCTCGACGGCTGCGGCGAATTTATGCCCGCCGGAGTGGAAGGAACGCTCGATGCCCTCAAATGCGCAGCCTGCAACTGCCACCGCAACTTCCACCGCAAGGAGACCGATGGACACCCCGGTGCCGCTATCGGTGTTGCTGACCCGTACCTGCAGGTCCCACACCACCCTCAATTCTCTCCATTCTATCGAACCCCGTCGGGGTACCTCCACGTAGCTCCGCAGCAGCACAGGCCGCTGGCGCTGCCGTCGACTTCAGGAGGTCATAGCAGGGAAGACCAGGAGGAGGACGTGTCAAATCCAAGTGGGGGATTAGGTGGGTCGTTGTCGAAGAAGAGGTTTAGGACCAAGTTCACACAGGAGCAAAAGGACAAGATGCTGGGGCTGGCGGAGAGTCTGGGGTGGAGGATTCAGAAGCACGACGAGGCCGTGGTGCAGCAGTTCTGTAACGAGACCGGGGTCAAGCGTCACGTTCTCAAGGTGTGGATGCACAATAACAAGCACACACTTGGTAAGAAGCCCTAGCAAGAACCGAAAAAAAAAATCAAAGGAAAAAAAAATCTCTTTTGTAGCTAAGCCTAGCATTGAAGGATTTTTACAAAAGAAGGGCCTCGTTTTGTTCTTCTGTCTATTATTAATCTCTTTCTCTCTCTCTCTCTCTAGCTGTGCACTGAAAGAAAGAATGGTGGTACGGGATGATTTGAAGGAAACGGAAGTGGGAAATTGTGTTGCTGACTTTGCTGAGAAATTCTGCTACTTTCTCGGGATTTTAGTTGGTTCTTAGGGTTTCGGTTCTCCTTGTCATGTTTCCTCTCTTTTCGTGGTTACTTTTGTGGGGGGTTTATCGATTAAGGTGGTGCTGGTGTTTGAATGGGTGTCGTCAACTTCGATTAGAGTAGATTATTATTGATGGCTAGCTAATTTCTTTTTCATTTCATGAGTGAATGAAAAACTGGTTTATCTACATGATCTGCTACACGCTGTAATGGCGCTAGTGGTATGAGCTACGGATGCTATAGTAAGATACATTTGGTTTCAATTCAAGTTTCTTTTATTTCCATGCATCTGTACATGAGACTGTAAGGTTTTGTTCATCTTGAGGAATGAGGATCGACTTGCATTGGAGTTAATGTCTGTTTCGTTTATCTTTGAAGTTGAGCTTTCATTTGTAAGTTTGTGTGATCTCAGACAGTTGGAAGCCAGCTCTCTCTCTGCCACAAACGTGTGCCAACCTGCATTTTCCGTTACACATTCCGTTCTACGTGTAGTACTCGAGTATGTGCGTAGCATTTACTAACTTAACTTTCGTTTCAGTTCTGGAAGAGGGAGAGAGGGAGAGAGGGAAAGAGAGAAATAAAGGGTATGGGGATGTTTGTTAGAAGCATTATTGATGGTATTGAATGAGTGTCTGGCCTTTTCCTTTTTCTTATGCTTTTCAACACAGCTTCGACTTCCATTCAATGTGGATGCATATGCTTTGGGCTTTTTACATCGATGCGTTTCCAGAACCTTTGCTTCCTTTCATTTCTTCTTCTCTTTCTTCTCCTTTTATGCATCTTTTCTTCTGAAGGTACTTTGGCCAACTTTAAATGATCATGGAAGAAGCAAAGGTTGATCACTGTCTCTCAGAGACCTCCCTACCTGGTCTGTAACTGTTGCCCAAGTCTCCACTCTTTCTTGCAAATAATGCATTAACTTTTGCAGTCGTCACTGCACACACTGATCATTAATTTTCCTGTTTTCCATTTAAGTCTTTAAACATATTACATGGAATCGTGTAGTTTTATAAATTTTTAATATTTTACATCTGCTTCATCATATGATCTGCCCCTCCTTGCATGTGGTGATGGTCGAACCCAGATGTTTGATCATTGATGGGGTCACCTTGGGAAGGAAGAGCTGATAGGTTTGTTTTATTTTATGTTATTTTATTTATTTTTTAATGGCTAATATTACTTGTTCTTTTTTCATCTTGGGAAAGAAAATCATGATATTAGCAACTTTTAATATTATATCATCTCTCTCAAGGAGACTCAACTCCAAGTTCATGATCGAGAAATTCGATAGATCCAATCATCCAAAGCTTCTCAAATTTACTCTTCTTTTTCTTTTTCAATATATAGTATGTTTCAAAGGGAACATGTGGGCACTTCAGCAGCAGGAAAAGTTCTTATAAAAAAATACCAGAGGGGCACACATGCAGACACAGCTTTTATGATCTGTAACTCTTCAAACACTACCATACTCGAAGGTTCAGCGTACGTTTGGTGTAGGATCCACTAAGATCCCAAGATTCTCTTGCTAATCTAGTTTATCTTCTTCCATAAGGCATGGGTTTATTTCATGCTCATCAGCACCCACTTAATTAATTTGATTTTGGTTCGGTTTCCCCAACTTTTTCCTTTACTCAGAACGAAAATTTTCTAATTAAGTTATTTATTCAACAATGGTAATGATTAAGGGGGGTAGCTAAGGTCACTCTCCTTGGGGGGGGGGGGGGGGGACCTGCAGCCTGCTTCCTTATTTGGGGTACAATAGAGAGAGATGTGTCTGGCTTGGGTTCACTTACTAGCTAGTTCTATCTATATGCATGGGTTCTGATATTTCATTCTCATAGCAAGATATACTTTTTTATTGATTGTTTGCTTCCGGAGCCCAAGCTCATCTGCAAGGAATGCTCTTCAGAAGATGCTTTGCTTCTTTGGGGCCCGGGAATCCCATGCGGTATCATGAGTTAAAGCTGCCAATAAGAGATAGATTTTTAATTCTTAGTCAAAGGCTTGCTGCATCAGACAGTTAATTTGTATAAACCCATCCTGTTTCTAGCAACTATATGCTTAATCTGATAGACTGACTTCCATACTTAATCTGGCCACTTGAAAAGAGTTCAGAGTAAGGTTTGAAGTTCAAAAGTAACCCAAAATGACCAATGATCAGTGAAAGGAGAGGATCAAATACCAGAGAGAGAGAATAAAGAGTTGAGGTAATTTGCTAACAGTTAGAATAATTCTAGGGTTTAATATTCGATGCTAAGCCCTCCATCATGATCCCGTGGCTATACACGGCCTATCGATCTATGTATATATATATGGGATAGATATTTTCTTCTTAATTTCCGATCTCTATTTATTGATCTTAATAACTAATTCCATTCTTCTCTGCTAAAAGCTCTGTAAAATTAATTCGTTTGGTTTCTGGGAAACCACTGCATATAATATGTCTAGGGACATTTGATTAACATTAATCAACTTGAATCAATATGTCTCTGATAGCCCCTCATCATAACAATAACAAAAACAGATCATCATGATTTATGAAATGCGTCATTTCAGTGACTGGACGCATTTTCCATTGTTGAGCATGAGTGATATTTGAGTGTCTCACTTTCGGTCTACTCATCATCATGTATATATGCATGGATTCCTGATTTGGACACTGAATGCATGCTGGCTGTACGCCAAATCCCAAACACTTGGAGCTAGCACTGTTTATTACTATTAATAATCTGATCTTCTATATATAATATGCTGAAACTGAAATGAAAACTTAGCTGGTCATGATGTTTCTAGCTCATGATAGACAAGAAAAACGACATGCTTGTACGACCAGTCACCATGGCTAGCTGCTTCACAAACCATGGCTAGATTTTAGTCGACTGAATTTCAATTAATCCTGCTCATCTGCAATCAATATTTTCCGCAAAATAGCAAATGCTTATTTCGGACATGAATTGATGAGCTTTTCTTTTTGCGGCTGATTAATCTTCTCTCCAAGTTGGTATCCTTCTTAATAACATGATATATACATAAGCATACGGCCTATAGATGTATCAAAATACAAAAGATTTCTCATTTCTCGATCATTAATTATATGCAAATTCTTAATATCTTGCTGTATAATTGTCTCATATACTCAAAAAGTCTCATAAACTGGCAATATTCCTAGATGAGTCAGGGAGCACACATGTATATGACAATATGTGGGAGAAGCCGAAAGAGGAAGGGTGGGGTGGGGTGGGGGGCCTGATGATGAGATTCGTTTGGATTATCCTCCTTTTTGAAAGCAAAAACTTGAGGATTGGAAGGAAAAGTTGGAAAAGGAGATGGCTTTGGGCACCATAGAGAGATTATACCCTTTTTGACAGTTGAAAGACTATGACTCTTCAATGGCACGCCAATATTTTGTGAATCCGGCCGGATGGAGCTGACTATAACATACATCGTTGTCGTCCCTACTCAATTTAAGGTCTAAAGGGGAGGGGGAGCGATGGAATTAGCTAGTGAGCTTTTTGTGTGATTCCAATATATTTGCAATGCATGGCAGGCTGTGTGCATGATGCCACGCACAGGCCCACGTACACATGGCGCCTTCATGCTGCCTCTACTCATCAACATCAATTCTTGTCTAACAATTCGACATGTTTTAATTTGTTTGGTGACCCAACTGATCCCCCATATGTTTTGAATTCCCCCCTTGGTCGTTCTAAATTCCAGCATACCCTAAACGTAGATATCTCGGAAAGTACTACTGCGCGCCTGGTGTGTTTTGTGGCAAAAGTTGGTGGATATCTATATAAAACATTTATATAAGACCACGTACTACTGCTTCTGCCTTGAGTTTAATTTTTGCATTAATGGACATGATTAATCTTCTAAAATTAATCATTAAATTAAAATATTTTGCGTAGTACTCTTAAAGTTAAACCCCACAATTCTCTTCATGTAGGCCGGGTGATCACTGATATATAATCAGTTGTAGAATACGTTGAACATGCAAAACCTTATAAACCTGATCAGCATCATGAAAACCTCCATTTTTCCATATGAATTTGTCAGTGGTCGAAGCGGCCGGGACGTTTAATTCCCACCATCATAAGTATATATGGACCAAGACCGTATATATAAGGCACGAGATCCTCAAGCTCTTTGGCAGACAAGGTTAGATCCAAAGCAACACTACCCAGGCGTAGGTCCACTAGTTTCAAATGTTTCCCCGATCGAGCGCCCAGGCCATGGTGAGCCAGCAATGGCCGGCCAATAATAGCTTCTCCAGCTCATCTTTTTGTCTCCCAAACTTTGTATTCACCCCCTCACATTATTAGATCATGTTGGTCAGACTCCAACAACTGCAATCTCTCATTCTTGTCTGTTTTTTTGGCTTCCCCTCATGCAGCCTTTTGTTTTCTTCAAACTTCTAGAAATTCCTTCACGCCAACTTGCAGGTTATAATCAATTAGTGTTGGGAAAACAATACAAAGTTGGGTTATTTATAAATTTCATGGGAGTTGTGTAACACCCGAATGGAAGGCCCAAATCACATGACTTATACTTCAAAATGACTAGTCAATGATACAATTGGGACCCCATTGGAATCTTATAAAGAGCAAGAACTTCTCCTTCTCAAGCAATGTGGGATCTCATACACTACCTACCCTTACTCATATCATATGGGTATCTCGGGTTTCCATGCTTCATGATTGTAATTCTCAGACCCCATGAATTTTCAATGTTCTTTTAATATTTTCTCCCATCTTCAGCCATTACTTTTAAATCTTAAGGAGCTAGAGCTCTTCTGCCTAATGTGCTAAGATCACAATATATATATATATATATATATATATATATATATATATGGCCCCACTTCTTAACAATGTATCATGATAAATAAAACTCAGCTGGAACGCCCAAAAGAACATTTTTTCTTAATCACCAATATGCTTATTACAATTAATACCAGAATAACAACATCATGCCTTCAAATCACACGTAACAATATTTGATATTTGTATTTTGTTATTATAATTTTCAAATCAGAAAAGCAAAAAATATATCAATTTTTCCATCCCAATTCAAGTACTTTGTTATCGACACTCGCACGGACCTTGGACTGCCCCAAGGCAGAAGTAGTGCAAATTCTCCTGCCATTTTTAAGGTCAAAATTCATGAGATCGCAACGGTTGTTGCTTGGTGTTTTAGGCTGATGTAAGCTGCCATGTTTTGATGATCTATCAATGGCAACCGGACCTGCATTGAATCGAAGACTCCTCACCCAATCGAGCTTCTTCCCATTGGAAACCGGCAGAAATGGTTGCATGTTTTCTGATCTAGAAGTCCGAGGCCGACCCTTCTCCTGATGATGATCATGAGCTTCTTTCTTGGTCTCTTTTATTTCAATTTTGGTCCCTCCTTCCATTCTTATGCTTATGTTCACTTCAAGAAGTGTTTGATTATTCTTTCTTTGTTGACCAGCTTGAAAGGTTTCAAATCCAGGCCCTTCTTTTGCAATTATTTCCTTTTGCTGCTGATACAGTCGGTGCAATCTGAGAGCATGACGGTATATTCCATCTTTGATTTCTTCTTCCAAATCTCTTTCTATCTCCATCTCTAGTTCACTGCGAATCTTTAGCTCCTCTTCTGACATGGTAGCCCTCAGGCCTTTCAGGACATTAGTCGTCCTTGAATGGCTAGTTCCTTTAACATCAATCTGTATACCACAGTGATCAACACTAGGAATGTTAAAGTTATCATATATCAATAATCAGTAATTTAAGACAAAAAAAACTAATCTTTAATTTACCAATGGTTCATCATGCCATGCATTGCTATGAGAATTCAAGTCTGACTCCTCCCCTAATGGCAGAACAGACAAATCTGCAAAACCCATAAAGGATATTAATGTTGCCAGTAAAAATCTTGAACAGAGCTGAAACTAAAATTAATTAAGAATTTAGAAGGAAAATAAACTGATATATAGCCATGAAAATAAACTTATAAAACCAAGTATATCTGCTTTGTTGTACTCGGCCATGTTCTAGCATATGCTTTCAGCTGTGAAGGAAATTCAACTCCCTTAAATCCTAGTAGAATGATTTGGACTGCTGGGAATGGGACCTGTGGCAGGGTTGGAACGAAGGGGACATAAGAGGATGTTTTAGGGAAACAATGACCGTTAGAGACGTTATTTCAGTTGGCTTATTCAAATTTAGGCGCTAAATGTCTCTGCCCGACATAGGAGTTAATTAATTTTGATATTATTATTTAAAAATAAATAAATAAATGAATAAATAGTGCTTTACGTGGAAGGAAACAAGGGTTTGGGTTGCCCTTAAAGCACAATCAAAATAGGGTACCATACCCACATGTTTGATGTGTGTGTTTGGATAGTTACACTTCCATTAATGGGCTATTGACAAGGTTTGTTGAAGAGCACTACATGTTTCTATTCTTTTGGGCTTTTCTTGGCCCATGCTCAGCTAATGTTTAGAAGTTTAGAACATCAAATTTGTTTTGAGAATGTCATATGCTTTAAATAGAATGTCATGTTTAGATATAGTTTTAAAATGTTTTAACCTTGAGACCCATCATTTAAATGTGGAATTTTTCATGCTGGTCTTAGATATGCCTACTTTCTTTTTCAAATAGACCGTGCGGAGCTTGCACACATTAAGACTATACAAATCATTTTTCAAAAAAGTCTAACATATAAAATTTAATTTACATGGTTTATATCTATTGGCTTATTGGGTAGTTCAGTAAGCTTCAATTAAATCAATGAATAAACTGGTTCAACTGATATGATTTTCCCAGCTAGTCCGAAAATTTAATATATATATATATATATATAAACTTAATATTATTCAGGCCTATTGTTTAAAGTTGGGTTTATAAAGTCAACATAGTTTTTTAAGTTAGAGATAGTGAGTAGTTCAAAACTATATACTCACAATAATAAATGTTGATAACATAATGGACTTTAAAACAGGTGATATATATTATAAGCTGGTTCACTTTGGCGATGTCCAGGGTCGGCTCTTCCAGACTTCCTCTAGGTAAGTTAGGCAATTGCCTAAGACCCATAATGGAAGAAGAAAAAAAATATATATATATAAAGTAGAATTGTTTTTTAAAAAATATATACCTAATAAAAATTTTAATTAACTCAATGAGAATGAGAATATAAATAAGATTAAATAGATATTATATCATTATTATTTTTTAAAGGTATCACATATAATAATTATTTTACCTATTCTCCTTCTAAGAATATACTTCTCTTTTGTCATTATTAGTTTAATATATAATTAATGTAAAAATTATAAATAGCAAAATTTAATTTTCCAGTGTTCATAAAATGTTTTTGTATAATCCTTTGAAGAGGCAAGGGCTCATTTTTTTTCAAATGTGTAAGTTGCTTATAGAACTTTATTGACAATAATGATTATAATTGTGTCTAAGAGTCTAAAGTTATTGTAAAACTAGATTTGATAAAATTCTCTCTAAATCAAAAATTTCCTAATAAAGATTAAAGTCAGTTATTAATTGAAAATGTGGTATAAAATCTTAATCAATAATTTTACTTTACAAAATGATAGCAATTATTTTTAAATAAAAATATAATATAAAAATAAAAATAAAAATATTTAATTTTTTTTTTTTAAATAAAAAAAGACCTCACTCAAAATTTTAGCCTTAAACCCCGAAACGTATTGAGCCGGCCCTGGCGATGTCAATGATAATATTGTTAGATAATATTGTTAGAGTATTGTTATTTTCATTGGCCTAAAATTATTAGTTTTTTTTATTTTACCTATCTCCCAATTCTTGTTTCCTGCTTGTTCATTTCTTTTAGTTTCTTGGTTGATAGCTTGGAGGCTATCATCTTTAAGGTGATTTGTTCACCATTGATGGTATTTTCTTCCCATGCGTCTTCTCTTAGTCCCACAGATGATTCATTGAGTCCATATCATCTCAACAATACGGATAATCCTGGAATTTTGTTGGTTATGCAACCAATAACTTGAGATAATTACCACGCTTGGTGTCGATCAATGCGAATTTCTTTAAGATCCAAGAATAAACTCTGTTTCATCGATGGAAGTTTGGCTTTACCATCTGATTTGTCTGATTCTGCATATAATGCTTGGTTACGGTGCCTGTTTCACTCGTTGTGGTTGTGCAACAAATTGTACTTGTGAAGTCTTGAAAGCTGCTCTTGAACACCGACAACAAGAGTATGTGATGCATTTTTTTATGGAACTTAATGACACATTTACAAATGTTCGAGCTCAGATTCTGTTGATAGATCCATTTCCTTATATAAATAAGGTATTTTCTTTAATCTTGCAAGAAAAAAGATAGCGTGGTATTCATCTTAATGGAAAAATTACGAATGTTGAATCTGCTGCTTTGATTTCTACTACTCAATAACAAAGTTCTCAGAAAATTATTCCAAGAAATAAGTTTTCCTCGAAACCAAAGCCAATGTGTAGTCACTGTGGTATGACGAGGCATACCAAGGAGAGATGCTATAAGCTTCATGAGTATCCTCCGGGTTACGTGCCTACAAGATCTAGACTTAATTTTGTCAATGAAACTTGTGAAGGACCCTCATTACCATTTACTCAAGAACAGTATCAACAACTTCTTTCAATGCTTGAATTCCACAAATCTTCAAATAAACCTGTTATGGTTCACCAAGTAGGTACCCAGCAAAATCCTCAATCAAATTCCCAATCATTTCTTAACCAATCAGGTATATTCCACTCTTCTCAGCATAGCATTTTTACTGCTATCATTTTTCGTCATTAATCAGTAAAGTTGATACAAAGCTTTTCGATGCACCTTGGATCATTGATACTGGTGCAACTGATCATATGGTCAATCCTGTTTCTTTCTTAAACTCTTTTTCAATTGTTCATTCTACCTTTGTGACACTCCCTAATAGTCACTAAGTAAGCGTTATACACATAGGCATAGTTAAAATTTTTGATTCCTTAATTTTGACTAATATTCTATGTGTTCCGTCTTTTCCATTCAATCTATTATCAGTTAGTAAACTTGTTCATTCTACTAACTATATTATCATTTTTCTAAATAAATCTTGCTTCATTCAGGACCTATGTGTATGGAGAACAATTGGTCTGGGTGAAGATTGAGATGGACTTTATTACTTGTTGTCATACAAGACATCAACATCAGATGTAATTGATCTACTGTTTCTAGTGTTTCTTCTACTTCCAAAAGTGTATTTTCTGCTTCCAATATTCTTAATACAGTTGTTTCAGCTCCTACAATCTTAGACATATGGTATTATCGCCTAGGACATCCATAACTTGCTAGACAATGTTTGTTGAATAAACAAGACTCTGTTATTAATTCTCATTGTCTAAACGTTTGTGATATATGTCATTATGCAAAGCAAACTTGTTTATCTTTTCCTCTAAGTAATTCTGCTACTATTGAAGTATGTCATTTCTTGTCTTACTTGTTTATGTTGATGATGTAATAGTAACAAACAATGACCTTCAAGCAATAAAAGACATCAAGAATGTTCTTCACACTGAGTTCAAGATTAAAGATCTTGGAGAATTGAAATACTTCATTGGATTGGAAGTAGCTCGAACATCTAAAGGCATTTCTATTTGTCAAAGGCACAATACTCTTGAAGTACTAACAGATTCTGGTGTACTAGATGATCCAATTGCTCATCGAAGATTAGTAGGAAGGTTACTTTACCTAACTATTACAAGACTAGATTTGGCATTCTCTGTTCATGTTCTAACTCAATTTATGGATAAACCTGCTCAAGCTCATTTGGATGCTGCACATCAGGTATTAAGATATATAAAGGCACTCTAGGACAGGGTAAATTTCTTCCTACTTCTTACTCTTTATGGTGGAAAGCATTCACAGATTCTGATTGGGCAGCATGTCCTGAAACAAGGAAATCGGTTACTGTCTTTTATGTCTTCTTGGATGAATCTCTTATTTTCTGGAAGTCCAAGAAACAAAACATTGTGTCGAGATCATCAACTGAAACTGAGTATAGAGCTCTTGGTTCTACAACTTGTGAATCAACTTGGTTGATTGCATTGCTTAAGGATTTTGGTATTAATCACACTTCACCAGCCTTGATTTTCTGTGATAGCAAAGCTACTCTACACACAGCAGCTAACCCAGTGTTTCGTGAGAGAACGAAACACATTGAAATTGATTGTCATTTAGTTAGGGAGAGAATTCAATCTGGCATCCTGCGTACTCTCCATGTTAACTCAAAACATTAGTTAGTAGATTTCTTTACAAAGGCTTTGTCTTCACCACAGTTTACATATCTCCTTTCCAAGATGGGTGTGATCAATATACACACTCTATCTTGAGGGGGAGTGTTGACATTTGTACATATGAGTCAGCAAGTTAGCTAGCAAGATTAGTTATTATTACAACACGTGTATATTAGCAATATTCTTTGTATATAAAGGACAGGTATTAGTCTGTACATTTTAATTCAATCTATTGAGAAATACAAACTTTCTCCCAATTCTTGTTTCCTGCTTCTTGATTTCTTTTAGTTTCTTGTTGATAGCTTGGAGGCTATCATTTTTAAGGTGATTTGTCACCTGTTCTTCATCTTTTCCACACACTCCCTTCACCTATATATGAAAATTTTATCAAAGTGAAATCATGCACTCCCTCAAGATAAACTCAATTTCGTGAAAGATATATTGATTCTAGAGCATTGACATTAGTTTCATCAAAGTTATCTCTAAAATTTGATGAAAAGCACATATTTTCTATAAATCCAAAATCTCCCTAACCATCACCCCACATTGAATTAGCCATTGAATTCATCAAAATAATAATATAATATTATTATTTTAATAAAAAAAATAGATTTTTTCATATTTTACAATTATACTAATCATATGTTAATTAATAATTTAATTTGATTATTACATTATTATTACAAGACGGTTAGAGATTAAACGTGAATAAAAAAAACCTTTGGAGATTAAAAGTGAATAAAAAATAGATTTGATGGATGAACAGTAGCCCTTCAAATTTGAAGAAACTTATATATTTACTGTAGCTCAAAACTATTTACTGTAGCTCAAAACTTTCCACTTATATTTTTGGCTAATTCAATGCAGTTCTATTTTAATGAAATTCATCATATTTTATATTTAACTGAGCTTTTGATGAAACTAATGCCAATACTCCAAGCCGTTGATAGGTTAATAGATATATTGAATAACGATCTTAAGTAGTTTGGCATGTACTAAATCTTTGATTCGAATTTGAAGATGGATTCACTTAATAGTAGAACCGAGGTCTAAGTTATGACTCACACAAGGCTGACCCAAAGTTGAAATAATTACTTTGTTTTCACACCTGATCCGCTTAGAATACATAGTGGGTTGTGCGGTAGTGATAGGATTATTATTTTATTATTACTTATCTACCATTTAAGTGTATTTTAAATTTTTTTTTTTATTTTTTAGTTTTTAAAATATTTTTTTAACATCTTTAACCATTAAGAAAAAATTAAAAAAATATATAATTTTATTAATATACATTTCTTTAATCATTAAGTAAGATTAAAAATTTAAAAAATAAATCAAATATAAAAAAATAAATAAATAGATAATAATAAAATAGTAACCTTAACATCATTCGCCCCTATATACGCAGAAATGATAAGCAGGCGAGGCGATGATTTCAACTTTTGTCGACCCTTTACAAATGTCAAAGGATTAAAATAAATAATTCTCACTTTTGCTGATTCAAAGCGTGCACCCACGAGCATCGCTTTTATCCCACGTTCATGTCTTGTCTAGTGTGTGCCTGCAGCCAATGCCACTTCATTCATTTCTTTTATTTTAATATAGTTACCCAATTATTGTTTGACTTTCAATTACTATTTTAATCCTCTCTCGTGACATCACTTTTGTCCCTTCCTTTTAAACTTATCTCTTCAATTATATAATTACTTGATTTCTTTTTTAAAATGAAGGGTAATTGAAATTATTTTTTTTAAGAGAATTGTTACATATATAAAAAAATTATATAAAAATAAATTTATAAATTGAAGTAATTTCATTAGATCTATTTTATAAATGTAATACTACATACAGTTGTGAAGTGTGCAAGCACTGTGCACTGTGCAATCGCTTTAAAAAAGAATAGGGTCTATTATTAAAAAATTAATTTTTTTCATGTAGGTTCCGTATTTATTCATTTTTTTAAAGTGATTGCGCAGCGCTTGCATACTCACGATTGCAAGTATCATTTCTCATTTTATAATAAAGAGTAACTTTACAATTCGAAGTATCACCTAAATGTCATAATTACATTGATTGGTTTAAAATGAGTTATAACTATATCATTATCCTTTATAATTTTTTTTTATAAGATCCTTTATAAATTAAGTTGGATGTTTTATATGATTTTAATTTCATAAAATTTAAGATAATGCGGCAACTTAATTATTAGGACTGTTCATCAGGGATGAATTTTTTCCTAACCCAATCCAGAACCCGGGAAATCGGATTTCAATTTCGGGTTTCGGCACGGAACAAATCTGGGCCGAAACCTTGGTTACAAAACTAGGATACACCTGGTACCTTTTTTTTTTCAATTTGAAGGTTTTGATCTGAAAATTAATAAATTAAGGCAATTTAGTGGTTCCCCATAAAATCCTGGGGGTTTAAATTCTGAGAAACTCTTATTGCAGTCGGGAAGGGGAGCCGCTGCGTAGTCGGTGCCCACGTAGACAAAAATGAAACGAATCGTTTCATTCAAAATGGACAAAACACAGTGTCCCGTTTCTAGCAGCCCAGACTTATGTTCCCCCGGTTTTCCCCATCTCTTTCTCCCCTTTGTGAACCCACTGCCCTTCCTTTAGAAATTAAAACTTTTACGCCTGCAATAGAGGAAAATCATTAATTAAAATTTCTGGAAAAAGAATACAGCAAAGGTGATTTGAGATAGGGATGCAGGAATTGTTATTGCATAAGGGCTAACTGCTGTTTTTGAGGGTCCAACTAGCCTTTTAGCAGCATATGAACGATTTTTTTTTTATTATTATCATGCAAATAAAGAAAAAAGATTCAACATTTCCAGGATTCTAGAAAATAATTTTTTACATGATTATCCCCATTCCTCTTCACATTTCCAGATTTATCTTTATTTATCTTTTGTATTTTAAATTCCTGACTTGTGAAAGATAAAAATATTGCTATCTGACTCAGACAAAGGAATGGATTAATGAATGAAAATTATATTCATCTCTATATTTAGGTTTTATCTGCAAAATTATCTATTTTCTTAAAAACATTTCTCCATTCATTGTTCGCTTAACTGGCATTTCTCTGGGTCGACTGTTTGGAATTGCTGCATATATAGTTCATAACTTCTTACCTGGAAGGTGATAACTTTGCTTCAAGCTCATATTTCTATTATGCATACTATACATATTGGAATGAATGCCTTATGGTTTGAGCTATCCACGCTTATATTACTGGTTACCCCCGTTTGTTTCTAGTATATGCATCACTGTTTGCAATATCCAATCTAAAAGGAGATTTTTCATCATCTTTTTTCGCCCGATGAAAATTAGTAGTCGGACTGAGAGAATATAAAATCAATACGGACCCATAGATATCATATATGGATTTTGGTTCAATAGAGTTGAAGGTAATATTGGCTACTGATCTCAAATGCTTCAATTTCTTCCGAAAGCTATCTGTCTACGCCGTCGTCTCCGTGATGAATCGAAGAAAAAGCAAGAGCAAAAATATCGCAGAAGCCCTGCTCCTACCAGAAGGTTGAATCTTTTTATTTTTTTCATTTCCTTTATTTTACTTATTTTTATATGTTTTTTTTTTTATAAAAGTGATGTGACAGTCGGCTACATCAGTCGACTACACAGCGATTACATAGGCCGACTGCCTGTAGAAGAACTGTTAAATTCTAGAGTCTTTTCCTTATAGAAACACTCCAGCTCCTTCGTGAATGCAAGTTGCTCCTGAGGCATCCCCCACTCATCAGTCTCGGACATCTACGCATTAGACATGAATTTTCTTAAGGAAAAATTTAGTTGTAAGCGATTATGCGCACTAATACGCGTATCCATTCAATATGATTGGTCAGCAAGTAGACTTTATTGAAAATAGTACTAATTTAAATTTAAAATATGAAGACAAGAATATTAGTACGCAGATTAGTACACAAATTTATTTGTACATAGCAAAACTCATTTCTCAATGATAGAACATTTTTACTTCTTTCCCAATTCGTTAAAACAACAAAAATTTAAAATAAAATATTGTGGCTGGTTTTCACTGGAAGTACCTCAACATTACTCAACCATACATTCTTATTTTGAGCTATGGAGTCGAGAACAAAGGAAATAAAAAATACAGCATTTCAAATCAAAAAGCATTTAAACATCAAAACATTCAAATTGAAAAAAAAAAAAAAAAGTTCCAAGTTATAAACCCAAGTTTCAAATTTTTCTTCCAAATTTCGGTTCGGGTCTGATTTGGACTACCAGACCCGGATTCCGACCTAAATTTAAAACTCGAATTTTCACACCGGAACTCAGACCAACAGTCCGATTAATTATAGGCAATAAACACGTTTTGAGGGAAGCCTAATTTTTTGTGCAGGAGCCTGCAGTTGGCGCTGAATAAATACACATTGAAACAGAGTGGGGACTCGCTTGACAGTTGTGGACTGTGGAAATTGGACCACACAACCAGACATGTTTTTGTCGCCAGTGCTAATAGTTTCGGCCAAGTGTGTGTGTGAGAGAGAGAGAGACTTTTGGAGTGAAACTACTTTCTTTCTCCAAAGGAGAAAAGACTTTGGATTGTAAATGCGAATCCGGTGGTTGTGAATCTGTGTTTCTGTAGTAGGTAAAGGCGTCAATCTTTCCTTCCAAGTTCCAACCCTTGCTAGTCAGCTGCTCCTGTTGGTGCTTGTGTTTGAAAAACAGAAATGCTTGGGTCCTGAGACTGGTCTCGAGACTCTCTCTCTTTTTTTTTTTTTTTAGTAATTAATAAGTTATTTAATGATGTTGTGACATTTTTTAAAAAATATTTAAGGATGTAAAAAAAGCATGAAAAAAAAAATATTTAACATTTTCAAAAGAATTTGTCAGGCTACCCTCTCGATTTTTGAAAAATGATTAATCAGAATCTCTGGGCAATAACTTTTTTTTTTTTGGTTATTTTCTGCATGGAAGGTTCCTAACTTCCATATTTATGTATAAATCCTTAGCTACATAATTGAATAAAAAATAATAATAAATAGAAATTTAGAACGTGAAAGCCGTTTTAAAAAAAATTAATTTTTAAAATAGATCTTAATTTGATTTTTAAGTTTTTTTAATTGAAGTTATACTATAAAAAGAATTGTTATAATCACATAAATTTTACAAAAATAAATTCATAAATTGACGTAACTTTAAGTGATATATTAGATATATTTTAAAATAAAAATAATTTAATTAATCATATTAAGACATATCAATTTATAATTTTACTTTTATAATATTCCTTTATTTCAAAGCATTTCTCCGCTATAAATTAGATGTTACACTCGCTCCAAATAGGCCGATTGAGATAGGAATATATAATAAATTAGATGTTAAATTCGTATTATCTTCTCAAACCAATTTCAAATATATAATAAAAGAATTTAAATAATAATAACATTAATAAATTCTCATATCAAAAATAGAAGTATTGTAGTTATAAATTAAATTTATAAATTGATATAATTTTATATGTTATATTAAATTTATTCTATAATAAAAATAATTTTATAAATTATGAATTAATTTTTATAGAATATTTGTTAGGAAACTATTTCTCTAAATGAATAATGTCACAAATATCTTCTAAAATTTATTTTAAATTGGAAAAAAGCACGGCACTTTTGGTCACAAAAAGTTTTAAAAAAAGCAAGTCCCTCGCCATTGCCGTTCACCCATCTCTCACTCCGTTCCCTCACAGCTCACGCAGACGCGAACTCTTCCTCTCTCTCTCTCTCTCTCTCTCTCTCTCTCTCTCGTCCTCCGCCCTCCCTCAAATAGTCAAATTCTATCCCCGAAGCTTTTTCTCACATTCTCTACTGTTCGATCGGCTACTCTGCGAGCCGAAGATACACGTTCTTCGAGGGGCTGATCGTCCGGTCGCCTCGTAATCTCCGAGATTCTGTTTCATGGGCACTATCTCGCATGCGATCACCACCTCCAAAGTCACTCTCCCGCGCAGCGATTCTCACCGCTCTTATGGACTTCAGCACTTGAATTCTCGTTTCTGCCGACTGAAGTCGAGCAGGGTGGCCAAGAAGCTGTGCGCGTCTGCAGAGACCAGGAAGCGGAGCCCCGCCGTCGATTTCAATGATCCTGATTGGAAGTCCAAGTTCCAGAAGGACTTCGAGAGGCGCTTCAACATCCCTCACCTTACTGAGATTTTCGACGATGCCGTTCCTATTCCCTCTACTTTTTGCCTCAAAATGAGGTCCGCCTCCGTCTCTCTCCGTGCATTTTCGGAAGAAAGTTGTGAATTGCATATTTAATTTTGTTTTTATTTTTTCTCCCTTTTCGTACTTTACGATTGTTTTTACTTCATACATTGAAGAATTTTGTGTGATCTCGCTTATCAAAGCAATTGCTCAAGACTATTTTTTCCCGCGAATTTTTGGCGCATTGCGTTATTAACTCAACTAGAAATACCACATACTCCATATGCATTTTGTATTTTTTAATCTGCTTGAATCTTGTTATTTAATTTTTATTTGTCTTTTATGGGTGCAGGACACCAGTATCAGAAGAATTTGCGGCAGGTTACCCATCCGACGAGGAGTGGCATGGTTACATAAATAATAACGACAGGGTGCTTCTTAAGGTACATTACCTTTCGATGAAATAGTTATGTTGTTTTAGAACTTCTGGTGATTTAAATTTGATTAGCTTTCTCGTAAAACATATACAAACCTGCCAACCACATTAGAAGTGCTACTTTTCATTTTCTTTTTTGTCTTTTGGCTCATTTGGGTGTGTTTCTTTTCATTTCGCCTGTATAAGTTTGTCTCTGTTTAAGTACGTATGACGCCGAAGTTGTAATTGTGTACGATGGTCAACGACTAGAAAGTCTTTGTTTTTGTTTTTTTGGCTTTTTGTTTTTCCCATTAGCTCCACGATACCCATAAAAGCTTGAATTGTTTCAAGTAATCATCCGTGAGACATTGTTGGTAGAAAGATGCTATGATGTCGTGTGACTTCGTATATTATGTTTTTATTTTTATTTTTATTTAACTTGGCTGTCCCAAGATTGTCTTATTTCTATTAAAAAATCAGATGACTTGACTCATTCGATATAAGGTTTTAACTTCAAAGAGGCATAGGAACAATGTCGTGAAAGTGAAGATGAGACTAATAGCTGCCATACAAGAAGAAAAGTTCTTAATTTTTCACAATCAAAATGGGTAATTTTTCCTAACTAAAAATTAACTAGCTATCAGCCAACGAAGATTGTGTTCTGGTATAAAAGTTTCAGAATATCGTTATATCTGTTCCTAAATTAATTTATCTCGTGTTCTTATGGAAGAAAGAAGCTTCTTTCAGATGGTTGATTTTATTTTTTATTCTATTTCTCCAGGGAGTGGTAAGAACTTGAATGATTTGTGATAGCCTATAGCTTGCAGCCTGTGGAATCCACAAAATAATTCATTTTTTTGTTTGTTTGTTTGCTGATTAGCTAGTTAATTTTTAGTTAGGAACACCTACCCATTTTGATTGTGAAAAATTAAGAACTTTTCTTCTGAATATAAACTCATAAACTGGCTTTTTTGGATGAAATTTATAGAAATGGCTTGTTATCTATTCGGATTTGCTTCATGTGAGATGAGAAAATTGTGTGTGTGTGTGTTTTATACTGGCTTTGTTGTTGAGATACATGAGGTCTATCTTTTCCTTAGGCATGAGTATTTTAATTGCCAAGAACATGATTTGTATGAAATCCAGTTTGAATGCCTTGTAATATATTTTTTTCAGGCTATTAACTGTCATTTGCATTACAATCTTCATTTTTATTCAATATTCCAGGTCATAAACTACTCGTCACCTACATCTGCTGGTGCTGAGTGCGTTGATCCTGATTGTACATGGGTAGAACAATGGTAAATATTGATCTTTTACTCTCTTATAAGCAGTGGTGAAATCCTAGAGTATGCAACTGTCTGAGAGGAGTAAAAAACTTTTAAGCATGTATCACTAAACTAGCGTGCATAGGCGATGCTCTTATACATGTCCCGTATACTTGGGCTCTTGCCTATTCTTATGATCAATAAAATTTTGTTTACTGATAAAAAAATTAAAGCACAATTAATGTTGCATTCAGAAAAAGTGGGGGATATTTTTGTTATAATGGTAGAGCCTAAAGTGGATGGAGATCCATAGAGGTTAGAGATAAATGAGATATTTTGGTGTGGAAATATGGAAGTAGTGATGGTGGTTGATGCTGGTGGGTTTATGCCTCTACGGTTTAGGTGTTTGCAAAATGCAAAGCCATGATGAGAGTGATCTTGCAATAGGGAGGTTTTGAGGGGTATCGGGTTTAGGGTAGAATTTCAAGAGGGTTACTTATTATTTTCCTTGACTCATGCAGTAGTTACATGTCATTGCCCTCAAGAGGCAATTGTGAAGGACTAACATGGGCCGGAAAGGTGTGCAAAAAGTACAAATTTTCTGAGAATATTCTAGGATTTGGGATGTAGAGTTCCATGAGGATTTTCAAGAAAAGAAAAAAGAGAAGTTTCTTAACTAGTTGATTTTGTTTTACCAACTGGCTCTGGTTATTTGCTCAAGGAATTTTACTCTGACACGTGGAGATATGTAGAATCCATGAAGTATCTCCTGATGAATGGTTATTACCTTTATAATTTTAGAGTTGGTCTTTGACGGAGCTTCAACATATTGACTTGCCGTAAATATTTTTATGCTACTAGGCTGGAAATCCTCAATTTCAACTGTCCCTTTTTTTGTAATAATACCAAAGAGGTTTGCTTTGAGGCTTCTCACAAATTTTCCTTTAGTGTGGAAATCCTGAAACACCTTCTAACATCTCTAGCAACTTCCCAACAAACCTGGAAAAGAGCCAGGGAGAACCGTTAGTCCCCGGGGCCTCGTCACCATTCAATGCTTTCACCACCTCATAAACCTCGCTTTCACCAAAGTCTCTCCAACCAAGATTCCTCGACCTACTGGACTCAAAAGAAAGACCATCCACGGTAGGCCTCCAACTAAATTCCTCAGTACACATATTCTTGAAACAATTGGTTCTGCGATTCAGCTCTATCATGGTTGAAAAGAAGTGCAACTTCACATTTTTCCATATCTTAACGGTAAATTTTTTTCCCATTAATTATATATGTATCTATGTCTAGAACAGAGTTTTTCTCCAAACAGGGAAGGAGGAAACCCAGTCTATAAATTTACCACATGTTCCTTGAGCATGTGAGAAGCACATGTTTTTTTTACAATCACTAACAACACGTTCCTTGATCATTAAAAGAACTCGTACTTCTCATATGCTCAAGGGACATGTGGCAATTTTTAAATTATACTTAAAAAAAGTGCTTTTCACATGCTCATTGGACACTTGTGAACTTTATAGAGTAGGTTGGAGGCACTTTCTTTAACTCAATTTGGAGGAGAACTGCCCCTATGGATGAATTTTTCCGTGGTTTTTGTAATAATAGATGTCAATTTGACTGTTAGCTCATAATATGGTGGTGTGTAATTGGGACTTTCAGGGTTCATCGTGCTGGGCCACGGGAGAAAATATACTTCAGACCAGAAGAAGTGAAAGCAGCAATTGTAACTTGTGGAGGGCTCTGCCCTGGTCTCAATGACGTTATCAGACAGGTCATTGTCATGACTCAATATGTTGAACAACACAGAACCCAACCTGTGATAATTATGTTAGTAAATAATATTTCTTACATAATTACACTACTACACATTAAGCACAAAATTCCCTTGGTCATAACATTCTACTGAAAGTAAACTCAAGTTGAGATAAGTTCATAATTCTGCATTCTTAGAATCTTCTTAAATATACCTATCTTTTTACCACACATTGTTTGAAGTCTATGTATTTTGTGACCTTCAAGTAATATGTGTGTGACATTTCACTATGAAGTCACAGGACAAGAAAAAATCTCAATTTAAAATTTGATTTGAGTATAGAAATTTTAAAATGTACTTTGTTTAAAGCCCCATATCTAGCAACAATGCCTCTTTTATCATTATAATTATTTCATCCACCTTCTGCAGATTGTCATCACGCTTGAGATATATGGTGTGAAAAAGATTGTGGGTATTCCCTTTGGTTATCGTGGATTTTCTGACGTAGAATTAAGTGAAATGCCGGTACATTCCTATGCCTTTACAATTATTTTAAAATTAATTGATTCATCAAACAATGTTGAATTGTACTCAGTATAAATGCATGTTTCTATCTTTTGTATGGTAAGAGTTGTAGATTAACTTTGTTTAGGTTTCGACTTTGATTTCAGCTGTCTAGAAAAGTGGTTCAGAATGTCCACCTTTCTGGTGGAAGCTTGTTAGGAGTTTCACGTGGGGGACCTGACGTTAGTGAAATTGTGGACAGTATGGAGGTGCCCAGTTCATCTTTCTTGTTGACTGATTAGTCAACTATTCCAAAAATGCAACCTGATTCCAGGCAATAAGAGTTATCTGATTTATTTATTTATTCATTGCGTGTTGATGTCAGGAAAGAGGAATCAACATGCTCTTTGTGTTGGGTGGGAATGGCACACATGCTGGGGCTGAGGCAATACACAATGAGGTTTAAACAGAGATATATTTTAAATAATGAAATTTGTTTCCGAAGTTGTTTATCTGATTGCATTTATAATTTATGCAATGAAAGTAAACTAAATGAATGAATGAATAAACAAACATATAAATAATGGCAGACATGCATTTGAATGCCCAATGCTATAAAGACTAGCGTCATCCTCATTTTCAAGGTAATGAAACTGAGATAATGATAATAACTTCAAGAATCTTACAGCGTCTACACTTCTTGTTGCTCTATTCTAACTTTGTTTTTGCATATTGCTAATGCATGCTCTATTTCTTTCATGGGTCTGCCTTTTTCCTTCCTGAGGTCTAGTTTCATAAATTTTCTGCTTTCAGTGCCGTAAAAGACAGATAAGGGTGGCTGTAGTTGGCGTGCCAAAAACTATAGACAACGATATTTTGCTGATGGACAAAACTTTTGGTTTTGATACCGCTGTTGAAGAAGCACAAAGAGCAATAAACTCTGCATACATAGAGGTACATTATGTGCATTTTAGTTTCCCAAGCATTGGTTTTATATTTCTAACATAAGGTCTCTGAAGAATTATTTCATGCTGTTTGTTCCTTCATGATGTGCTGACTTTTTATATATTTATTTATTTATTTTTGCCTCAATCTTGTTATAGGCGCACAGTGCTTATCATGGTGTTGGCATTGTGAAATTGATGGGTCGTAGCAGTGGATTTATAGCTATGCATGCATCCCTAGCTAGTGGTCAAATTGACATATGCTTGATCCCTGAGGTACATATTTACAGAAATGAATTAGATAGTTATTTTTGTGAAACCTTACTGATACTCCTGATATACACATCTAAGGTACGTTTTAATTTGCATGGGCCTCATGGCATTCTACAACATCTGAAATACCTGATTGAGACAAAGGGCTCAGCTGTTGTATGTGTTGCAGAGGGAGCTGGGCAGGTCAGTTACACAAGGAATTTACAGTTTATACTTCCGCTTGAAGTTTGAATACTATTAACTGACTAGGTGATTAACATAGTGCACTCCTTTTTTGGCTTCATCGGATACATGACTGTTTCTTTTCATTACACTACATTATATAGATCTTATAATTTCTCTCTGGTGTTTTTTCCACCAAGAGACTGAAATGATGTGTGCTGTTGTTCTCTGATGCAGGATTTTCTTCAGAAAACTAATGCTAAAGATGCATCTGGAAACACTGTACTTGGAGATATCGGTGTACACATTCAACAAGAGGTTGGTGGTTGAGTTTTGAGTAATTTCACATGGTCTTGATCTCCATGACACTTGAGACAACCTACATCGGTTTAAGAAATGACGACTTGATTGAAAGATGGACATTTTTTTATTGGTTGATATGTTGCATAGATAAAAATGACTGAGTGACAAAAAATTAAGCCGTCAAGATCTAACCCCAGTTGGTGGTTCTTCTGCTAAGACTAGATTTTGTCAGTTGCTGCTGTGATGTAATGTGCAGTGAATACTTATAAAAAAAAAAAATGTAATGTGCAGTGAACAAAACCAAGTGGTTCTGCTCTTGAACTGGAAATCATGGGCTATGCTTTCTTCTTTTTTCTTTTCTGGTAGGGAGTCAGAATTGGAATTGATTTTAGTACTTATCATTTTTCTTTAAAAATTTGGCATGTCTTGAATGTGTAAAGCTTACTGCATCATTATTTCCCATTTTTCTCATATATTTACTTCAGGGTTTTTATTACTCGGTGCATCATCAAACATTGGGAAAAATTTCAACAATAACCGAGCTATGATGTATTATGTGTATATTTCCAATAATCTTAATGGCATATTCGTTCATTTTATATTGAACTTCATGTTAACCAGTTCTGTTTTTTTTATGTCATATTTAACAAAATTTCAACAAGGACAGGTGCTCTTGAATCTTAACGTAATATTTTATTTTGATATTGTGTATTATCTTGATACTAAAATAAGGCTAGCATTCTATTTAAAGTAACTTATAAGTTACTGATTTTTTATTTTCTATTTTTGGTGAATCCTTCCCTGCCTAATCTTAATTTTTTTATTTGTGCCTTCTTGCCGAGGGCCTGTGCACCCCTGGGATTAATTGAGACTTTTTTCTCGGACACCCGGTGTCAATAAAAAAAATGTTTTCATTTGTGAATCTCCTGTTTACTTATCCCATATGGTACCGAAATCTAATAACCATTGCTTTTCAGACAAAAAAACATTTTAAGGAGATTGGTGTTCCAGTTGATGTGAAGTATATTGATCCCACGTACATGATCCGTGCTTGCCGTGCAAATGCATCAGATGGAATTCTATGCGCTGTACTAGGACAAAACGCTGTGAGATTCTCTCCTCTCTCTCTCGCCCCCACCCTAAAAAAAAAAAAAACACAACCCCATGTAGAGCAATAGAGTCTATCTGCTACCTCAGTATGCTGCATTTCATAGGTAGGGATTTCAAAATGATTGCTAATGAGCAAAAAGCAGTATGAATTTTTTCTGACATAATATATCAAACTTGTATGCCATTAAACCAGATTTCATTTCTCAACATCCTTACTATCAACCGACCCATTGGCTTGGACTGCCATGGCATTGAAACAGGGACAGTAGATCAGCTAAGCAAAAATAAACATCTATGCTCAGGTTATTTACCATGTGATGAGCCAAGGTCAGAGGCTTTGATCACTAAATGGAATAATTTATCAAAAAACAGGATGGGAATGGTTTTGTTGGGTTTGGTTTAATGATAGTTGGCAGCACTAGAAGAGTGATATTTAATATGCTTGCTAAAGCAAGTTATGGCACATGTTTTTCCTTCTAACTTTGATATGGATTATCATGTGTTTAGTGACTATATAGTATGTCGAAGAGTGATATGGTCAGAAATGTAATATTATGCTTATATAATTCTCCATATCTAAAAGGCTGGTTTCACAAGATTTGTATCAAAGCCTACAGATGGTCCCTTTAGAAACAATTGAGACTTCCCAGTTTCCTGTTAGGACATTTTGTCCCTTAATGATGCTTACTGACCTAGCTGGATCCACTTGCAAACCTTGACCTGTCCCTGAAATTGCAGTTGGTTTTGGTTCAGCAAATCAGTTGATTCCAGTGTGGATAAAAAAATTGCCTTCAATAGGGTTAGGCTCGTAAATAGATTTGGTTAGGCTGATCGACTGACTGAGTTATTTAAGATTGCCTGTGAACCAGCTTGATCATAGGTCTATTTGAGTTGATGTCAAACTTGCCTCATTTTTCAGTAGGCGAGCTGGCAAGCTCAGGCGTGACAATTTCAATGATTGGTCAAACTTGGATCATTTCGAGCTTGGCCTAGGTCCAACCAAACCTTGTTCAAACTGCTTAGGGTTTGCAAGTTATGGTACTGGCATATATTAGGTTGTTCTCCAAGTACCCCTCACTGAAGCAGGTTTCAACTTGTTTGCAATTGTCCTTTTTCTTTTCTCTTAGTATTTTTTCCCTTAACAGTTCAGTCGTTCTAATATCTGTTCAATATGGATGTGTGGCTTTGGCAGGTTCATGGTGCATTTGCTGGATATAGCGGCATTACAGTAGGCATATGCAACACTCACTATGTCTACCTTCCAATTCCTGAAGTCATTTCTCATCCCAGACTGGTGGACCCCAACAGTAGAATGTGGCATCGTTGCTTGACTTCTACAGGCCAGCCTGACTTTATCTGATAAAATTAAGCTCTTATTAAATAATGCTTATAGGCTAGAAAAATATAAGCTCCCAAAGAGTAGAATAATCAAGGACAGTAGCTGCCTTCAACCACTTGGTTTCAAAGCAATAATACCAAAGGATGGGGTTCCCGGCAACGTTGAATATTTGTTGAGCATAGGGCATTACTCTTCTCTGATTGCTTTCATAATAAAGTTTCAAAAAGAACCGCCAAGCATTATGTGCTTAGTTTTGATGTTGTGTATAACATTTATTGTAACTGTGAAATATGTCGACCATAATTAACGATGATACAAACTAGACCAATTCTACTATAACCATAATGGTCTAGCAATAAAATTTACTTGCAATTTTTGGATATGCAATTGTATTTACATGAGTTTACATGATTGTTCATAATACTGATCGTGCAGAGTTCTGAATTTTAAGAACTTCTAAATTGTAAGAATACTTCCTGTAGAAAATCTGGGATTCATATTAGGCCACAGCTAATCAGAAGTCCAGAAACACATGTACAATGAGGATTCAAAATTCAACAACAGGATCATTTAATCCACTGAGGTATGTCTTGGTCTCTGCCAGCTTTCTATCGTTCTGTAGCGTACAACTTATATTATTTGTTGATCGACCCCATCAAACATCGATCATATTTTGTACAAGCATTGACGCCCACATGCTGTTAATTATAGCTCTATGTCTGATTATGCTCGTGCCTCCCTTTTCTTTAACGTTTTTCTTTCTTTTTTCTCCCTGGGTGGGGTTTTGTGTAAAAATTAGCAGTAGGCAATCACTATGTTTGTGACAATAAGATAGCAGTAATCTTGAGCATGACAATGAATACTTTGTTCTGTTCCTTTCTTTACTAGATATGCTCTATGTGTTCGTACAAAGCGATGACTGCGTTCTTCTCAATAAAATAGCTGTGTTTTCTCATGTCTTGAAGCAGGCTAATGCACATGTCAAACATGAGTAACTCGTTAAACTAGGTTCAATGAATAATAACAACTCCAACTGGTCAAAGAATTAATAAGTGCGAATTCCTTACAGCCACTACTGTCTTATATGGATGTGATGTGATGTGATGCGATGCGATGTGATGCCAGTACACCTGTATACTCCTTTTTCAATCATTTGAGGTGAGGGTTCTATTCATATACACATTAGATCATACGCTTCAGATTCATGAGCATTACTTCTAAACCGGTTCTAGAAAGAGTGTTGACGACAAAAAGGGGAGGTGGGATGATCTGAAGTTGATAATGATAATCATGCTTGAACACAAAGTATCTAGACATCTAGGACAGGTCTCTCCTTGTAGAAGGATTCATTCACCCATGTGGGGTTCGAATCATTCGGATTTATTCATCCATTGTGGCGAAAGGTATTTCAAGGCTTAATTTGAAAATATTTGGTTTACATCAATTAAACAAGTCACTGAATCATGCAAATAAACGGGTTAAATCAATTGAGGTGAATGAATGGGTAGGTTTTCTTTCTTTCTTAACATGTTATATCCGATAATTCTTTTCATTAGATTAGACCTAAAAATGAGTATTCCTAATATTGCTCTTTAGCCAGTGAGAAGATCAGACCCATACACAAACAAGACACGTACATCTCTTTCCTAGTATTTCTCTCCCACTGAGCCCCATGATATATACTAAAATTGGCAACAGGAAATGAGCGACCAAGGCTGTCATGGCTCCAGAAAAACTTGTACTTTTCTTTTTGGCTTCCCCATGAGTCAATTTGTTTTGGTGACTGAATCATTTTCCTACCATTAGCATCCCACTGTGGTTGCTATTCAGTAGTTTTCTATTATCCAAAGGTATAGACAAATGAAAGGGATCTGATTCTGCTAAAGATTCTGACTAACCACCCCTTTTGCCCATCTTCCATTTCTTTCAATGGTGCTCTCTCTTTCACCACCACGCACACTTCTCTTTCAGGATTTCCGATACCCCAACACGCACACTTAGAAAAAAAGCACCCTCTTGGGTCTCGTGCTGGCCTGTTGTAATTTAATTTCTAGTCCGTTTGTTTTTGCGACAGAGCATATATATTTTGGATTCCTAGTCCTTGTCAACATTCAATTTCTTTGCAACAGGCCCTCCCATTTTTCTCTCTGTACTATTTAGTAGTTTGGAAGTGAATTATCTTGTATTAAGAATACAGAAAATATAAAAAACACCATACTGTGCATAACATCCTTAACACACCATGTGTTGGATGAAAAAAAATATATATATATTTTGCTGGGGATGGTACGGCTTCCGACTGCTTCCAAGCAGAACTCTTAAGAATATATGATGCTCTCATTCTTATCCTTAAAATCAACTCTTATGTTAGCAATTATAATGCCATTACATTATCTGATATAATTGGAATAGGAAGTCATTATTACTGTGAGAGTACTTAATAATTTTTCGGAGTTGAAATGGATGGATTCTTATAGACTAGAAGAAACAACTTATGCCATAGCAATTTCGTTTGGAAGTTGAGATCATCTTAACTCATCATTATAACTTTTTCAAATTTCAATATAAAATATAATAAATAATTCAACTTTTTCAAATCACAAAATAATAATAATAATAAATAATAATATTCTAATAATATTTTATTATCTCAACTCAACTCACTTCAACATCCAAACCCACCTAAAACTTCATAATTAGAGACTTCTGATTTTGAGTTACTACAAGTTACAACAATAATCTATACATAAATAAATTAAATTGCTATGATCTTTAGCACGATCCATGTAATAGAATAGCTTCAAAATTTAATTGAATAGGTGTACATAGGATGAATTCGAGAAGTCATGTATTTAGAAAGAGATCTTACAAAAATAAATTTATAAACTGATGTGACTCGATATGAGACTTTAAATTTAAATTTTGAAAAACTGTAAGGATTTTACAATATGATGTTTGTAGACCAAGTATTTCTCTTTGGTCTATTTCGTTCTATCTAAATTCTCAGTCCGAGACAGTTGTACCATTTTAAATTTAAATTTTGAAAAACTGAAAGGATTAATTTTCTTCCTAGAAACATGTTTTTTATATTCTAATTTTACTTTTGAGGTGTGATGAAATGTTAAGACCTTTTTATGTCAAGTTTGTTTTGCTAATTTGAATTCTTTTCATTTTTGTTCATTAACTTTGTAAATATGATATACATATATATAATTATATGGTAACAAGATCTAGGAACCAGATTTAAATAACTTTATTCCTGCCTCCTGGGTTTCTCTACATAAATACACATGGAAAGAGAGACAGAGACTGAATAATAGGCTGACAAAAATGCAAATATAAAATGGGGCACACAAACGAGGCTGATCTGGTGATTTTGGTTTTAATATATGGAGTAGCTTTCTTTTACAGTTTCAAGGCAATTGCCTAGTGTGACTTGCTCTGTTGGTTCCTCTCATATGCCTGCCATGCATGTATGTGAATATGCCATTGGGATCCTTAATAGTACTTAAAATCTGTTCTAATTGACTTGTTTTTAGAAACTTAATTGCTCATGCTTTACTCTAATTAATCAACTAAGTTTTTTTACTGCTGATTTCAAGTGCATGCTTGGGCATTACTTGCTCATAGCTGCAACCATGGTAAAAGACTATATGCAGTGGATTGATGCTTAGATCTATGAAAAATAGTGTTTTGTGTGTGTGTGAGAGAGAGAGAGAGAACCGAGTGTGCATTTATCGTGCAAGTTTTAGGAGGGGAAAGTTCATTTCTTGTACAAACATTCATCATTCATGATTCATTTTGTTTAAATGAGCAAACGAGCAAGAAAATAATTTAAGATAAAAATATAGGAAAATCTTCTTGATAGGTTAAAGTCACGAGAAACCGATCCTATTAGCAAGTACATATTTAATTTTTAATACATGTTATATGTAAGATAAGAATAGTATATCATCTCTATTCGAAAGTAGTTGATTTTCCAATAAATTGAGTCCTCTATCCATTCTCCATTTAAGTCATTTGTTAAAATTGTTGAAATAACACCTAGCTGTCAAGACTAATTAAACAAGACACGTAAAAAATATATAATAAGTAATTTTTGTATATTTTTTTGTGCATTCCATTAATATGTAAAAAAATAAAGTAATTATTGAAATGCATAAAAAAATACATAAAAATGATTATGTATAGAATTTTTATTTAGTAAAACCTCGTAAATTCATTTTAAAAATAAATAAATAAATGAAAAGAGAGGAAAGTTGTCCTCAGGTATCATTCCAAAACCCAAATGGCGTTTCTGTGCAACAATCAATCTGGAAGCACAGCACATTCTCAGAACGTCTTTTCACCATTATTTCGGGTTGCAGAGCAGAGCCCAGATGTTGACCGGTCGTAGGGTCGAGAGTCGAGACAAATGGATTGTGGGCCTGGAGCATCCAACATGGCCCGGCCCTTTCCAAAACCACCCCTTTTAATAAACAAAAGAAAACACTTGACAGCACTTAAGTTACAATAAGCAAACACGACATCGTTTCATTAAGCCAATCACATCATACGAGTCTTCCACCTTCCACCATGGTAAAGGGACAAAACTAGTTCTGTGTTTTCAAAATTGATTAGTGGACATTGTCAAAATCTCTTTGGAAGAAAGGAATCGACAATATCTATAGAAATATAATGACATTTCTACCCTCTCTCTCTCTCTCTCTGTATTTTTTCCTCACTTCCTTTTCTCTCATTTGAAATGGAAGCTACAACAACAACCAAAAAAAAAAAAAAGCTGTGTTTTCTCAAGCAGCAACAGACTAATCCACCTTGACAGCCACCATTTTTAATATATATTTTTATGTGGATAGCTTGAGAATTCCTGATTTTATAAACAGGCTACCCAAATGTTTCCTCTTTCTTTCTCTCATGCTGCAAGCATGACACCAAAACACCAAAGCTTGAGAATTGCTTTCCATCTTAATTTATTTTATTCAAAACTATTTCTATCTTCCTTTGTAACTGAGGGGCCCCTCCAAAACCACACACCAAAACTCCCATTCAACCAAACTGATTGGGACTTGGGGTGTGATTGTGAAGGAGAAAAATTCACATCTCATGACTTGAACTCTACTTCGGATGGTTTTGCCTGGTTACTTCCCCTTGCATCTGGACTATTGTGTGAAGAGTTTGCACATGAACCAACTGTTAATTCATCACTTTTATAGCTCAAGCATGCAGCATCTAAAACCCCAATGGGGCTTTGGGGCACAGATGGAGCTGAGGCATTTGCCACATTAGCTGACCCATGAATCAATGACAGATCTTTGATCAGTTCAAGACACTTCAACACTCTTCCCTGCAAATCCCAGTCGTAACAAAAAAATAAAAAAACTCATCAAATTGGCAACACGGTGAAAAGGCATATCTTTTTTGAAGAGCAAAAGTAGATTTCTCCTGCCCATGGTTTATTTCTGTGGGCACCACCATTTTTTTTTTTTTTACCTTTTCAACATATATGAAACAAGTCATGGCCCTATCAATGTCCACTGCTTGCATTTGCCTTGAAACAGAAATGGCCACTGCTGCAGCAACTTCAGAAGGCCTGAATTCCAAGAAGTCAATGCCTGCATTCAATTCCCACCAAGCTCTGCATCAACCCCATTAATCCTCAAGAACATCCGAGTACGAAATATAATGCAAACACAGTTAGGGACAGACCTTTGACCGTACTTAATATTATTTGTACAGATCTAGAGAGGGACAATCTTAATTGATGCCGAACAATGTTGGTCTTGCTGAGGAAGTAGTCAATGAAAGAGAAAGGGGTAAAAGCTTGCATTCTCCAACCCAGTGTGCTCAGCACCAGAAGCTCCATTCTTTGTATTGTATTAGCTTCAAACACAACCTTTGGTTCTCCCACCTTCCCACAAACAAACATCACAAAGACAACGGCATCGAATCAATACCAAAGTCAGAATATATCGGAATTTTAAATCATTGTGCATTGATTTCATACCTGTAAATCTACCGACTGAGGCACTCTAGTCTCCTCCATTTTGGCTGCTAGTGACAAACAAGCTACAGCTAACAATTGCACAGCCCAACTTTTACCTCTCTTAACACCCAAGAAAATTGACAAACAAATATGGATGATACAGACAATTAATAAGCAAAGAAAATTAATATAGAAAAAGGAAGTATACTTGGTTTCAAAATCTGAACTTACTGGCAATTCATAAATTGATAGGAAGCGATCCAAGTAGTTCATTGATAGACAAACACTTAGTGGTCCAAAACTGTAGTGGGCATGAGCCTGTTGATCACAATGCACCAAACTCTGTCACCTTGAGAAGTGACCCTCTCGATAATCAAGAAAGAGATCAGAGAGAGACTACATTTGTTCATCAAACTATTAATCAGAAACGAAGGAAACAGAGCAATATCTCATTGAAACGAATAAGAAGATCAAAGGGGCAAATATGGAAGGAAAACTCAAGTCCAAGATACGAATCCGATCGAGTTGCCAGAAGATGTTGTTAATGAATAAACATTAATACCAGTTATCCACCAACATTTTGGAAGAAATGATGGAACCAAGTAAAGCACAGGATATCGATTCCATAAACTAAATGAAACCCGATTAAAAGATCAACACCAATCAGAACTTTTACACATTATTTACCCAAAAAAATAAAAAAAAAGAAGCAGCTTTTGTGCAAGCCACAAAAATGGCGTTGAAGTCAAAAACCAGTTTAGAACACATTATAAACCCAAGAAAAAGAAAAATCCACAAGCGTCAGAGCCATTATGAGTTAACTTATGATCAAGGGATCAAACAAACAGAACACAACGCCATGTGAGAGAGAGAACCGATTAGACCAACCTTACAAATCCAATCAAGGGCCTCTCTCCTAATACTCAAGTCTAAATCCCCACTGCGCAATCTCTTGAGGTAATCATCCCTAGGCAGATGCTCTCTCTCCCTCTCAACCATTTCTCTGACCCTCTCTTCGCTTTGCAGTGGAAAACCCACCAAGGATTCGGATCTAATTATATCAAAAATCGGGTCTTGATTGTGTGTGTGATTGTTTTGCTTGTTCCGAGAGGGGGAAATCCCAACCCCATTAGTGGCATTGCAATCAAAGCCATCAAAACAAGTATTACTGTTCTCTGAACATAGAAGGTTTGAGGTGACACAGTCAAAACTTTCCGCCATTGAAAGGACCTCAAAAACCCTTCGAAAAGCCGAGAAAAGCTCATGAAATAAGAGTATGGAACAAGGGATAGTCAAACATAATAGCTTGCAAGGATGAACATTTTTTTCTTAAATTTTTACAATAAACCCAAAAGGAGAAGTAGCATATATAGTCTACTCGGTGAATATAAGAGGGAGAGTAGGAGGAATGCTGTTCAGAAGAGTGGTGTGGCAAAGAGAGGAGCTTTATGTAGGAATGAGACTATTTGCTTTTAGGGCTAACCAAGGTACTGGAGGAGAGGAGGCTGTAAACACATAGGCCAGAACATTAAAAAGGAAAGGAAACTAAAATTCCAAATAAGAAATTTAAAGAATATATATATGTTTAGAAAATAATTTTGCATAAAATACATGCTATACAGTAAAGAAAAAATAGAGAAAATTTATCTACTAAATAATTGTGTCTCTAACTTGAAGAACTTAAAAGGAAGAAAATGATTTTAAAATAATGGATAGTGCAAAAATAATATTTTTAAAGATGTATTGGAGACATTTAAAACATAAATAAAAGTGTTTTTTTAATAATGTGTTTGGAGGCAGAGAAAATGGGCGGGGGGTTGTTTCTCTCAGAACATAAACATAGAAGTACAGAAGAAATAGGAGCGTGAATAGCAATATTCAAAGTTTTCTAATTGTCCTTGCGGGTAGACAATGAGTTCTCTCACTCAAGTATGCCATGTACAAAAATTTGAAATTAATTTCTTTGACAAATCACGACAAATAAGCATATCCCATCAATCACTCACAAAAAAGTAGTATGAGAACTGGAAAATTCAATTATATACAATATTTGTATTTAATAGATTTAATGTGATCTCAATTGCTCTAAATAATACCATCCCATCCTCTCATTTGGCAAGAATTATATTTCTTTTGAAAGTAAAACTCATTTCAATTTATTATTATAATTTTTTAAAATTTTAATATAAAATATAATAAATAATTTAATTTTTTTAAATCTCAAAATAATAATAATAATAAATAATATTTTAACAATATTTTATCAACTTAACATAAATTTTATATTCCAATTTTTTGCTTAGAAATTATGTGATAAGAAAAATTGGGAGTCCTCTTTTCCTTTTTTCTTTTTTTTCTTTTTTTTTAATGATTGTGCCTTCTTATCATTCCAATCCATGCAGATTAAGAATGGTGAGGTTTTGATAGTGAGTTGAGATGAAAGTTAAAAATTAAATAAAATATTTTTAGAATATTATTTTTTAATATTATTATTGTTTTGCAATTTAAAAAAAAATGAATTATTTATTGTATTTTGTATGGAAATTTAAGAAAGTTGTAATGATTAGATGAGATTAATCGAAACTATTTTGTATCCAAACTTAGTGTTCTTGCCTTTTCTCATCCAAACAAGATTCCATCTGTATCTCCCTCTACATTGCATAACTCAACCCAAGGATATCATCTTTTAAGTACAATGGTTAATGAGCCGAAAACTTTGCAATATCACTTCAAAAGTTAAACATGTTGAAAGAATAAGTAATTGAAGTCTAATAAAGAAACTTTTTTCTTTTGTCCATAGAGATTTAAAACCAAAAGGGAAAATGGGGATGTGGGAGGATAAGCATCCATTAATATATTGCACTTAAGATTGGGAGTACCAAGCTCTTAAATCCGGATCTAAAAGATTCAGATCTTTAAATTTGTTCGAATGTGGACTAATGTGATGATGAGGAGATTGTGAGATTGAAACTAGGTAATGGTTTGATGGTAAGAAGAATTAATGTGTATAAATTCCAACAATTAATCGGATGTTCCAAATGACAAAAGTTGTGAATTAACTCTCATACGTATACATATATGTATGTATGAGAAAACGCATAATCGTTTTGAAAAAAGTGAATAAAATATGAGACTCACATGAAAAAAAAAATTAATTTTTTAATAGTGAACCCCACTCTTTTTCAAAATAATTACGCTGTATTTACACACTTCACAGTTATATGTATAATTACTCTCTATATATATCCATCGCCTCTCAATTGCAGAGGCAGATGGTCGTGATCATCCTCATGGGAATCTCCTTCATGCCTGCACAAAGAAATGCCCACAGGAGGAGCCCCAGTTAGCTATGTCTAAAGCTACATCCTGTAGTTTGGACAATATTTTTTTTTTCAAGTTCTGCTATTTATAATTAGTCAGTGCATTAATACATCACTTTATGATATACTCCTTATTATAAGTATACAAAAAAAAAAAATCAAAATAACAGTACTTTAATATGTCAGCTGATGTGTTGAGTGTGTAAATAATCAGGCTTGTAAATAGATTTTTTTCCAGAGTACAAAACCCATGGCCACATCATTCAAAACGCATGCACTGCTACAAACCCAGCTACCTACATCAGAGGCATTTTCCTTCACCACCACCACCCAATGTTGTAACTCATCTTTCTTCATTTGTGAGTTGTATTTGTTCTGAGGAAAAAAAAAAACTGTCATTTTCCTCTCAAGTGAGAAAGTATGCATGTTACTGCCCTGCTATCTCATTATACGACCAAAACTAAAACCGTTTCCTTTCAGAAATTCTCATCATTATGGCTATTGACTTTTTCTCACTCTCAGAGTCTCATTGCATGCATAGAATTATATATCATAGATCTGTCCAATATACCATTCAATTCTGAAATTACTTCTTTTTAGTATTGTGGTCCATTGGTTTCACAGAGCAGAAAGCAATTGGACGACCAAAGAAATATATATATATATATATATATCTGTTATGCATTCTGGGTTCAAACAAGTAAAATCAAGTAGGCCAATCCCAGCTTCTGATGGAGTAAAGTGACAAGAATTGAGAAGAAGTGTGTAGCCAAAAGAACTAAACTCCAGTACTTGGTAATTCATAAAAGAACTGATCTACATATTGAGATCTAAAAGACGCATGCTTTTACTCTTTATTAAGACTTTAACAACACAAATTTCAAACCCTTTTTTGTTGTCCTAGAGATGCTCTGTCTTTCTCATTGTAGAGACTGTTGACCTTTTCCAGCAGCACATCTGTAATGGGGGGTGGGGGTTTCGTCCCAAAAATTCTGGTTAGACAAAATATGATATGCTTTTTTTTTTTAATGCACGTCCCAAATCACGTGTAATTAGAAATTCTAATGGCAGCCTTACTTACTTTTTACCTTAACAGTGTTAAGAGCTAATTCTTACCAATTGGCAAAGTCTCCCAGCTTGGACCTGCATGCAGGCATGGTGGTCCAAAGACCTTTCTTTTTAATCTTTTTCGTGTTTGAGATTCGAGCTCTCGAGAATGGTTCCTCTCTCTCCCTCTCTCTCTCATGGTTTATCAAAAGCATCCAGCACATCGGCCATTCCTTGCGCGACTACACGATAACCACTGCGCACATACAAACATGCATGCATAAAATATGTTAGTGTGTGTTTATTTTCTTGGTCCCGTGTTAATGGTTAGGAACGAGTTGCCACACCTTCCTTCAGGGGACACATTTTAAGTTTTATTAAATTAAAATGAAGAACAAGTAGTGAGGATCGGATGAGTAGCCCCAACAAATACACCAAACAAACTAGTTAATATAGTGCCAAAAAACAAACAAATGAGAAATAACAACAATAACCCAATCTCATATTTCTTGAGGTAAAGCCAAAAGATCTCTCACCACTGGGTGATTTTAATATAATCCAGTGATGGATTGCTACTAGTTTGCTGTCTATAATTCTGATTTGAGGCAAATGCTGTCCAACGTTTGGACTCAGTTCAGTCTAATTTTTAATTGAGTTTAACGTTTAAATACACAACTCTTAAATTAATAAACTCATCTCAACTCAAAACCTCTTTATACGTGTGACTCACAACCTTTTTCAAAAATTTCAACTCAACACCTCTTTACACACAGGACCCACAATTTTTTTCAACTTTCCATAAATATATATAAACTCATTTTAATATCTAAACACATATAAACTCATCTTAAGTGGATCTCACAAAACTTACTTCACTATCTCTACTTAATTCATCTTAACTCAATTCATTCGAACTCAATTCAACATCCAGTCGGGTTAGATATTATAAAATTAAGAAGATAAGTAGCATTAACATGCCGAAATTGTGGACTGAGCCGGGTACATGTCAACTCAGCCCATGCCCTTTTTATCTAGTTTCCACCGGGGTAAGGTGCTACGATTGAAGGGTTGCATGTTCATCTCAACTTTCGTCTATAGAAATTAGAAGTGCGTTCACAAATGAAGGGGGATCCGGGCCGATACCCTGCTATGATACTCTTGATGGACTCCCAACCTTTGTGATTGGGGACCCCATGAATGAGGTTCAAGGGGTAAAATAAATTTAATAAAATCACAAACTGGTCATTGCAAGGAATTGTCAACTATTCAATGTTCGCCCAATATTCAAACTAGAGAATCAAAGCGAACTTATAAAATAAAATAATAAATCTATTTTACAATAAAATTTTACATTTTGACCTACAATATTAAATTATATTAATTTATAAATTTATTTCGTAATATCTTTATGTAGACCAAGCATTTCTCTTCTAGAAGATTTGTGATTGTTGGGAATAAAATAAATTAGGCCCAACTTACTTTGTGACCATCATCAAAAGTAAAAGGGAGAGAAGGAAGAGACAAAAGTTGAAAGAGGTGAAAGGTAAGGGAAGTTAAGTTAAACACGCAAAGGAAAAATGTGATAGGGACATAAGATTGACAAGAGATGAACCATTCCTAGGAGACCTTGATAAAAGGGGATTTCCCTACAAGACACCACAAACTTCTCGAGACCTCTTCTATCTTAATCTTGAGGCTCCAAATACATCATCTTCTTCCTCTAGGCAAGAGGTCCCCAACCTCTATTGTACTGAGAGATACATGAAGTTATAAGAGGCTGTACAAATCATTAAGCATAGTGAATTTGCTCTCCAAACACCCTGTGAACATAGGCTTTATCCAAACTACAAATTGTATGTCGCTCTCATTTATATTTTATTTATTATTTACTTTCATGGATGAATGTAAGGACACTGTACCGTCGCCCAAGCCACTCACGTGGGTTTAACAATCTCAAAGATGTCTCCTTCTTCCTTTCCGGCTTGTATTGAAATGGACATTAAGAGCCATTTCCCTATGGTGTATCATAATCAAGATTAGAGAGTTTGGATGAGTTTAAGGCTACGCTTGTGGGAATGGAGTTAGTCTAGTCTGCACCAACTCTTGCTGGGTGCCTACGTTAGCGAGTGATGTCTCTTATACAGCCTGTTCTTTTGTTTCTTGTCAGATGATCCTTCAATATGCATCATCCTGATCCCAATCTCACTCATGCAGATAACTCCCTACATATAGATCGACCTTGCACCAGCCCCGTCAACACTTCTCCCGAGCCTTCTTGGTTGGTTTTGCTCCTACGGAGTTTTTAGCATGCATGATATACCTAAAACTTTTTTACAACTAGTTTTACAATCAAACCAATGACATCATGTCATTTCATTGAAGATTTTATTTTAATTTTACAAAACTAAGTTCGATTCACATAAAGTTGTGAAATAGTTTTTTATTGCAGGGGCTGTTAGTGTCTATACCTCCATGACATACTGCGGGTTGTAAATAATGGTCTGGGCATTCACAGGGAAAATGAATGTAGCAGTTGAGTTTTCGGAAGACTATAGATGACACTTGGTCGGAATCTTTTTATATATAACATCAATAATCGAGTGGATTTCAGTAGACCACATATATATAATATACACATTCTTTATAATTGAAATGCTTCAAGTTCCTAGTGAAAATAATGAACGGTCAGCCTCGCTGTTTGCCTTTCAAAGCGACCCCACTGCCTCGAAAAGGAAGATTTTCCTCACAGAAAGCAGTTGTAACAATGGGAATAATGCAATTATGAGAATAAGAGTTCTAAAGTGTATATCACACATACAACTTGTCAAATGAA
This sequence comes from Juglans mandshurica, assembly GCA_022457165.1. NCBI lineage: Eukaryota > Viridiplantae > Streptophyta > Magnoliopsida > Fagales > Juglandaceae > Juglans > Juglans mandshurica. The sequence goes on from CM039619.1 coordinate 47,169,608, forward strand.
GAGAGCAAATGCCACCAACACTTCAGCCCATCTGGCCGGGCAGCAATAACTCAAGGGTGCACCCTAGTGCAGAACCAGTCTTTTTAAGATCTAGCAATTTGGAAGGGGGTGTGACAAAATAAAAACAAAAAGGGAACAAAGATACTGAATGGGTTAGGTAAACTAGATTAAAAATTCAAATTAAACCATTTAATCCAAGCATAAATCTTAGCACTAGTCAAAGAGACTCGCTCCTTTGGATTTTAAAGACCTCTTTGTAAGTTACAATTTGCATAAAACGGGTAATAATGAATGTCAAGTTCGAGAGCATTGTGGGTTAATGCTGGATGCATTGCTGACACTTTTGGTAGCTTTTGTTAGCACTCTTCCCATATGCACCTATTCTGTAGGGAAATATAACGGCAATGTTTTGCTGGGAAATTTGAATCATATTTGCCAAATACTACGTAATCAAATTTCACAGCAAAACATGTCCCTGTCATAGCAAAACATGTAGGAACAGTGCTAACAAAAGTGTCAGCAATGCCTCTAGCAATAATCCAAAATGATCTAAAAAAATACAGTAAGATCCAGAAAGCATCTTCAAAAGAATGAAGTTAAACTAGGCCTCTTGCATTTTGACTTCTAAACTTGTGTCAGGTACCTCAATACCTCAATACTACAATACGGCACAGAGACTTCAGGATGATTACCTGAATTTGCAATACTCAGTATGAGGTCTTGATCCTAGAAATAAACTTTAACCCAGTGACGCCCAGCCCAATAAAACCTCTTAAGCTGTTTTCAGGTAGGATACACCAGCTTTACAGGAAACAAGTATCACCATTTGAGTAAAAAAACATATTTTAGAAGTACTCTCTTACAGACAATTTTAGTATGGGAAATGGAAATACTTTAACTGGGTATCAGAAGTTAACTTCCATAAAGTCAATCACACACCTCAAGTTGATACAACTAGAGACATTTGCTATCATTAAGAAAATGAAAGTGGAACAAGAGTAAAATAACTATCATGAGTCAGTTTAAGCCATAAAATTACAAAAAAAAAAAAAAAAACAATTAAACAGGATAGACAACAACTTATCATTAGTACATTGTGTGCATTTGAAGACGCATTTGATCAGCATTACACAGATTACAGATAATTTATGACATTCAAGCCCACCTCCCTTGAGGAGCACAATATTCCACTGCTTATGCTTCATCGATCTGCTCCTGCATGAACCCCAAAAGTGTAGCAGTTTAGCAAAATTCATATCTTGGAGTCCACCATGAGGAAGATTATTTAACTTCATGAGCTTGGATGTTAAAATGAAGTAAATGCTGTTTTGCACTATATTGGTTTAGACACAGTAACCATCCTAACTTGAAAGAACAATCAAGGATCAGAGGGATTCACCAGTCAGACCAATTAAAAGCTTTGGATTCAAAAGCAAGGTAATCCCCCGGCCTTGGCTGAAGACACCATGAAGCCAATAGCGAAACATGGCCAGGACAGTATGAATGATAATATATTAGCTAGACAGGATGAAATTGGGTCACGAGGTAAAGGAGATATATGAAAAATGTAGAACAGGAGTTGAGAAAGAAGGGGAAAAGAGCATGGGCCTATATGAGTACAACCAAGCGAGAAGGTGCACGTCTGACAGCTAAAGCCTGAAGCTGCATAACAGCAAGAAGGCCATACGAATACAAAAGATCTATACTCGGTGAATTTACTCCTTGACTTCTCCAGTTGGCCTGGCTGCTTAACTTCTTTTTTGATTCAGCACTTCCAGTTTCAGAATTGGCTCACTCAATTTATTTTACTATCAATTGTTTTTTTTTTCCAGCATGTTTAATTCACACATATTTACAATCAAAGCAATGTCATTGAAATTTTCTAGCAGTAGTTTCCATAACAAGGATCTGAATATGGGCAGGTGGAATCCAACGGAGAAGTTTCTTTTCCTCTTCTCCAAACTGCCTGATTGATTATCCTTCACACGCACTAAGGAACCTGGATTAACCCAATTGAATTTGAGCCACCATTTGCTCTGGCACATCAATGCTCTGACTGACTAGCAATTTTGGGCAAACAGCACCACACCAAATTTGAAATTACTGTTACTGCAAACTCAAAAGGATATCCCAAGGACACTGGAGATTGAAGCCATTCAGTTTTGCAGTACAAAGGACCTTTAGTAAGACTATCACGTTTTTCCATTGCATTTAAACAATATTTTGCAAACATGATCAGGATTTTTTTTCTAAATTTCCAGAGGCATATTCTGGTGATGCTCCATAATTATTTATTCTGTATCTCTTCACAGGCTTGATTTGTGCTTCTAAATGCTATAAAAAAATGTTCAAGGGTTTTGTCAGAATGACCAAAGTCTCGTCTAACTTCAAGTTGTGCTCACCTGCATATCTGAAGTCCAAAGCGTAAGGTTGTCCCTCAGCAATTGCATGATGAGAGTGCTATCCTTGTAGGACTCCTCGCCTAATGTGTCCAGCTCAGCAATAGCTTCCTCAAAGGCCTATGGACAAAGAAGAGGTTCAAAAATCCAATCAGTACAAAAAGGTCAACTAAAACAGATAATCACTACATCAGCCTGTAGTATAACTTTCAACTTAGTAACATACGGAAGTACCTAAGAATGACGATGCATCCATATCTTCCGTAGACCAACATAATGCAGCTATTTTTTTTTTAACTCTTTTTGGTTCTTTTTCCTTTTTTTTTTTTTTTTTTTTTTGGGGGGGGGGGGGGGGGGGGGTGTTGAATAATCAGATCATAAATTTACTTGCACCTTCACTTGGTTGCTGTTTCCAGAGCAACTGAGGGACTCATTCTGGAAACTGAGGGACTCATTATAGACTTCAGCTTCCCTTCTAGGGAGTTCTAGATAAAAGTAGGCAAGTTCAAAAACTTATACTAAATGTGCCAGAACCTGACAACACAGAATCAATACATTTACTGTTATGGGTTTTTCCTTTACTGATTTTAATCATCCATGTTAAATAGAACGCAGAGACACCCCAATACAATAATAAATGACATTTTAGAAAATTGACTTACATTCCATAACTTGAACTAGACCACTAAAGGGGCCAGTCAACAAGTGATCTTTCATAAGTTCTATATCAAACCGGAATGATATATTTTTTATCCTTATGTTACCGAAATTATATCTTCAATTAATTTCTTACCGCCAGAAATACCTCAAACAGATAAAACCAGTGATATCATGCGATCTGCCACAAGATGTTAAGTCTCCCAAAATCCTTGTTGATATAACCCACATCCCTAATTAAAAAAGAATGATAGCCCACAACCCTTCATTACCAGCATAACCCTCATTCCAATTCCTTACTGACCAACCAACCTTAGCACATACATCCACCAGCAAACGAGTGTACCTTGTTCCAGTAATTCGTGACCCACCTCTGCTTGAGATTGAAACTCCACTAGTGTTTCCCTATGCCTTTTAATGTAGCAATTCTAAGCTGATATCCCATTTGATCTGGTTCAATGTCTCCTACTCATGGAACATCTCATGTGCTTGAAGTTATTCCAAGGCTCAATTTGAATAAAACCCAATCCTAATTTGAACCCAAATTCAAGAAAATGGAACTGACAAAAACAAAAGATCCTATGGTGGCCATGATGATCCCATTTCCTGAATTCATCTCGATCACACTTTGGAATTGTGGACAGATACCTAAAACTGATCCACAAGTGGGCCATATCGTTAGGACTGAATGAAACATGGATACAGATTTACTTAGGAAAGGTGGTCCAGACCTGAAGTCACATTAATCCCATCAATCCTAAATCTCAATGATTTTTTTTTTTTTTTTGTTAATAATTTTATCAATAAATCTCATTCAAATAGTCCTCTCTCTCCGAATATTAATTTCGCACTTCTAGTCACACTTAGGTTGCGTTTGGGTAGTGAGATAATCTCAGATATTCTGTGAATAGTAGTGAAAAAGTAACGATAGAATATTGAATAGTAGTAAAAAGTAGGTGAAAAGTAATAATAAAATAATGAATAGCAAAATTTCACTACCCAAACTAGCCCTTAATTAAACTTTTTGTGTAATACCATACTCCATTGGCCGTTTGTAATAAATTTTAATGGATTAAATATCCATGATTTTCTTGTATCAATGGATGCTCATGCTTAGATGTCACTCTTGTATATGTCCTGTGTACTTGGACTATATCTATCTATATCATGAATAAAAATCTTGTTTACTAACTAAGAAAACCAATGCACATAGCACCATCAGCAAATTACTAAAGTGGAAATGAAGTTTGCTAAGGCAGCCAAGCACATGGATGAATTTATTAAGTTGAATAGGAAACAAAAGAGACAACTAGTAAAATGGCTCAAAGGCATAATCATGATTGTGAAGCAGAGCATAAGAAACTCACAAGCTCGAGCTTTCCAATCCTAATCATGTCTACAAAATTCTTATATACATTCTGGTCCATCTAAAGCTTATAATTTTCTTCCACTTTTCAAAACATATATAATTTTTTGTTCTTGTCCACTATACATGTAGTACAGAAGAGAGAAGCAAACCTGCTTTGCCATGCCACAAGCTTTCTCTGATGAGTTTAGGATCTCATAGTAAAAGACAGAGAAGTTAAGTGCCAGCCCCAGCCTTATAGGGTGTGTCGGAGCAAGATCTGCAAGTGCTATATCCTTCAAACCAATAAATAACCATATAAGCACATAAATGAGAGAAGTCTTCAATGAAATATTTTCAATCAAAAGATGAAGTACAAAGATAAATCTTTTTTTTTCCAAATATAAAGTAGACTTTCCCTTGTGAGCAAAACTAACTAGCATAGGCAGCACCCTGCAGAACAACCAACCAGAGAGAAATTGAGGAACACTCAACAAAGTGAAAGTAAGGAACTGGCTTATCAATGGAGATACGCAGAGGCTTTGATCTATGCGGAATATCAACTGAATGAATACCTAGATCCGTCAAGTAATTGATGCAGGAAGTCAATTGATTAATTTACAACACTAAGCTTGAAATGCTGGTTATTACTTGATGGAAAGTGGACTAACACTTACACTTCTAGAAGATAATGCCATGGACATGATAAGCTGCTGTTTCATAAAACTGGACTACGACCGTGACTTTCAGATATCTAAGTACAGAAGTAGGATGAGTTGTCTTATTTCACCTTCAATAAACAAAATCCCTTATATGTTTAGCTGAAAGATTTTACAATTATAAGGGTTCTGGGTTCAATATTTATTTGGCATTTGTAAAATCTAAAAATTTGGGACTCATTTAGAATTATATAGAAATTTAATAACGGGATCTTCATTATTAATTTTGCAAATGGAGAAACAAATCTACAAATCTTCTCACATGTCATTAATTGGAACGAAAAAGGGCCCCATAACCATTTCAAGGACTTGAGACCCCGACGTAAAAAAACAGCAAAGCTCATACTGAAATCTCAATGCACAACTACCCGGACATCTTCAGAACAGAACCGGACTTACCTCGACATTTATTTAAAAAAATGGATACTGTTTTGAAAATTTGTTGAGGAAAAACTCAAAAAACATATGAAATTCTATATGCTAAATAATAAGTCCATCTAATCAACCACTACTATGGCTCTATGCGACACAAAGATAAACAATTTAAGCTCAATAAGATACATAAATTAATTAATTAAAACCTGAGCCGCTTTGTAAGCCAGCATAGTCTCCTCAGCCGCGGTTTTCCTCTCATCCCCGACCTTGAACTCAGCCATATAGCGATGATAATCGCCCTTCATCTTCAGATAAAACACCTTGGACTCCCCTGTGGAAGCCGACGGCACCAGATGCGAGTCGAGCAACCTCAGAATCCCAGCGCAGACGGTCGAGAGCTCCGACTCGACCTTGGACCGATACTCCTTGACGAGGACAACGTGCTCCTCGTTCTTGCGGCCCTCTTCCTTCTGCTCGATCGAGGACACGATGCGCCAAGCTGCCCGGAGTGAACCGATCACGTTCTTGTAGGCGACGGAGAGGAGGTTGCGCTCCTCCACAGTGAGCTCGGAGACCTGGTTGGAGCCAGTCACAAGGTTTTCCATGAACTGGACCATTTCCTCGTAGCGCTCGGCTTGTTCCGCCAGCTTGGCCATGTACACGTACTGATCCCTAGTCAGTAAAGAAGCCATAGGAGTAAAGAGAGAGAGGGAGAGAGAGTGGAGAAAGTAGAGAGAGATTCAGTTTGAACAGCTTTGGACGGAAGGTTATAGAGGTGGCTGTATGGGTTGTCTTTCGGAATTTTGTGAGACTATGAGGAGCATTAGCACAATCGTGGGTGAGATTAACAAGACCTTACTCGCTTTTGTATAGAAACGCGTGGAAAAGGGGTAGGATATATTGTCCTTTCAGGTGTGTGGTACGCTGTCGTTTTCTCTCATCACATTGGGTATTACGGAGATCAATTGGACTGTGGCGGAATGCCGGCGTGGGATTTTGATATAGGCGAGTGTGGTGGTGTCAGTGCACCAGCGCGCGTGGAGTAATCATTCAGGCCGTCTTATTGGTCGATAATTATGAGAACGGGATAGAAGCTGAGATGGATGAGCGTCAGATTCCACTTGGACGGTCCAAAGTCAAATTTTTTTAATACTCCGAATGACCTTTCGGAGGATTTTTATAAAGGCCCAAAATCTCAATATTGATTGGGCTGCTCAGTTTCCACGCCCTATGTTTTGCACTAGTATAAGATTGTCAATTCATGACGTTTTGACGTTTTATTGGGTCTGATCATGTTAAGTTAGTTTGTGTGATATAGAAGTCAAACCTAATCCAACTCAATTGGGCAAATTTCTCAATCCAAACTTATTAATTTCATGTTGATTTGTAACCAGATCACAAATATAGTAAAAATTATCAATTCTAAATGTTCTTGTACAAAGTTCTAGTCCTCTCAAAAATCTTAACTTAACTCCTGTAAATAAGTTTTATAATAGGTAAATGTCAAGTTTGGAGTTCGTGTGAGAAATTGTCATTCTACTCCTTAAGTTTGTTTCCTTTATATATAGCAAAATAAAGTTTTATTGCAAAAAATAGCTTACAACTGATTATCAGCCCGGATGACCTACGCAATAATACCAGGGAAATATCCCCACCAAACGCTAATGTTAGTTACATTCCAAGCAAATTTTGCAAACCTATGGCAGCTTCATTTCTCATTCTTCCAACATGTTGAATAGTACAGCTACTGAATCTCTGCATCAATTCTCTAACATCTTTAATAAATTATAATGTTGCCCAACAGAGACATAGAATCTATTGGGAGTTGAAGCTCTTTCACTAACATTAGAGAATTACTCTTTACTATCATATCTTTTATTTCTGAGTGAACACTTAGTTGTAAGTATCGAAGTATTGCTAGTAGTTCAACTTCAATAGGATCATTAATCTCATTCTCCATTTTGCTAGTTGTCATTATTAATGATCATCTATCATATCTGATAATAATCCCTACACAAGCATTGTGTTGCTTAGCAAACATAGCCTCATCCACATTAAGCTCCATAATCCCTTCAGGTGGAGGCTCCCATTTGCAGTAGTTTTTGTTCATCTTAATAGGCCTTCCTCTTAGATCTTTATAATTCTTTTGTAAAGCAAGAGCAAGGCTAATGACATGATCAAGTGTCAAGGTCTTCTACTCATAAACCAGATGGTTTCTTCTATACCAGCAACTCCATGGTATAAGAAAGAATAGCTCCACATCCTTTCTTTGGCATTTCTCCTTGGCCTAGCTGGCAATCTCCACGAAATCATAGTTAGACTTAGATATTTGTAGTACAAAAAGGTGTTGTTTCCAACTGTTTTTAAATGTAGGATAGTACCAAAGTGCATGTGCCGTATCTTCCAATGCATTTTTACATAACTGGCAGTTGGCATCATTGATCACCTTCCTCTTCTGTAAGTTATGTCTTGTTGGTAGCCCCTCTTTACATGCTCTCCAAGCAAATACTTTGACTTTATTTGGAAGCTGCAATTTCCAAAGTTCTTTCTAAATTGTCTTCTATCTCCCAACATTAGAGCTCTCTCCTTGTATACTATCTTGCTTCCTGTCTCTAAAAAGTCTATAAGCACTCATTACACTAAACATGTCATTATACTCAGGTGCCATGTAAGAGTGTCTTCATTTTCACCTGAATTGAGTAGGATCTTCAGAACCTCATTTGCAGCAGCTGGAGGTAGCAGAGTTCTCACCTTTTCCACATCCCACCATTTAGGTTAGGGGTTAGTTTAGATTCAGAGATGATGTGAGATAGTTTTAGATGAAAGATTAAAATGTTGAAAAAATATTGTTAAAATATTATTTTTTAATATTATTATTGTTTTGGGATTTGAAAAAGTTAAATTGTTTATTATATTTTGTGTGAAAATTTAGAAAAATTATAATGATGAGATGAGATAAAACACTTTCCGAATCCAAACGGAACTTAGGTTTGGATTGAGAAATACTCTCAATCCATCTCATCTCATCTCATCATTACAACTTTTACAAATCTTCACATAAAATACAATAAACAATTCAATTTTTTCAAATCTCAAAACAATAATAATATTAAAAAATAATATTCTAACAATATTTTATTCAACTTTTAATTTTCATCTCAACTCATATCATCTCAACTCACTATCCAAACCTAGCCTTAGTATGCCCATCAATAAGACTATCCACAGTGTCATTTAAGTCCCTGACATCCCCCTCCTACAGACAAAACTAGGAATCGAATTATCAGTTCATATCTTGATAGTTTGCCCATTGCCTACTCTTCATCTACAACCAAGGATCATATCTTTTTCGTCCCCCCAAATGCCCCTCCAGACATAAGAAGGATTGTGGTCGAATACTTGAATCTATGAAATTCCCATCAGGAAAGTATTTAGCTCTAAAAATGTTGTGAAGTAATGTATTTCTTACATTCATGATTCTTCATCCATGTTTAGCCAAAAGAGCATCATTAAAAGATTTGAGATCTTTGAAACCTATACCACCAACATGTTTTGGCTTGCACGTTTGCTTCCAACTGACCTAATGAATTTTGTGTTCTTGTTTTTTTGTCTCCACTAGAATTTAGCCATCATTTACTCTAACTCATTACAAAGAATACTAGACAACTTAAAATAACTCATATAATAAGTGGGTATAAAGAGAGCCACCGCCTTTATTAACACCTCTCTTCCTCCTTGTGATAACAACTTCTCTTTCCAACTCTGAAGTTTCTGCCACACTCTATGTTTAATATCTAAGAAGGTCTTATATTTAGCTCGACCAACCAGTAGGGGCAGTCTTAGATACCATATTGTTGAAAATTGTGGATACCCCAAAAGGATAAGAGTTCCTATTGATCCTCCCTGCCAACATTCCTACTAAACATCATAATTGTCTTTAATTTGTTAATTATTTGTCATGAGACCCTCTCATAAATCTCAAGAAGTTTATGCATTCTCACATTCTTATGTTTGTTAGCTTTACAAAATAAGACATTGTCCTATGCAAAGAGAAGATGAGTAACTTTAGGAGCTCCTCTGCAAATCTTTATTCCAGATAGCTATTTTCTGGTTTCAGCTTGTTGTAGGAAGGAAATCAATCCTTCAGTACACAACAAAAACATATATGGGGACAAGGGGTCCCCCTGTCTAATTCCTCTAGTAGGAGTAAATAGGCCCTTAGGTTCACCATTAATCAATACATAAAATGATACACTTTTAACACAAAGCATAATAATCTGAATCCACTTTGCCTCAAAACCCATTCTGACCATGACTTCTTCTAAATAATCTCATTATCTTTCCCTTTCTTTTTTGTCCTAAAATACAAATCTTCTCATAATCTACTAAGATGTTATCCGTAATTAGCCTACCTAGGACAAAAGCACTTTGAAAATTAGAAATAATAGATTGAAGTACCAGTTTAAGTCTATTAGCCAACACTTTAGAAATCAGCTTGTAAATCACATTACAAAGACTTATAGGCCTAAAATCTATTATTCTATCAGGTTTCTTCTTTTTAGGAATCAAAGTAATGAAAGTATGGTTGAGAGATGTAGGAAAAGTACACTATTAAGGGTTTGCAAGATGACAGAACTACATGATTCCCCAACAATGTGCCAATACGTTTGGAAGAAAATTAGTGTCATGCCATCAAAATCTGGAGCTTTTGTAGGATTCATTTGTTTCAAAATTGTAGTCACCTCATCCTTGGTGAATGTCTTAGTGAGCTCTCTATTCATTTCTTCAGAAATTCTACCTTTTAAACCATCAAGGAATTTAAAATCTCTGCTCTGTGTGGATGTATCAAACAAGGATTGGAAATAATCCAAGATAACCTTATCTCTTCTTACCCCAACCTGCCACAACCCTTCATCATCTTTTAGTCCAGTAATAAAATTATTTTTCCTTTTTTGAGATGTCTTCTTGTGAAAGTACTTGGTGTTTTGGTCCATAAATTGGAGCCACAATGCCTTTGATCCTTATCTCCATAGTATCTCCTTCATCTCCAACCAGCACTGTAAAGTATTTCTAGTATTTTGATGCTCCTCTATTCTCAAGCACAGAGGGTCAGACATTTGGATTTTGTTGAAAATGATCTCTCGATTGTTTGATCTTTTTATGGACTAATCCAAACATTCTTTTGTTCCGTACTTTTAATTGTTGGGACCGAATCGGCATACACCGGTTTTGCATTTTCAAGAACCAATATTGTACCGGTTACCCTCATAAACAGGTGCTTCTGGTTTTACAGGTTCCGATCTGGTTCGGTCTAGTTTTTTGGTTATTAATATATATTAAATCTCTAATTTCTTATACTTATATATATTAATATATATATATATATTAGTAATACACTAATATTATTAGTATATAGTAATACTAATATATATTAGTATATTAGTATTACTAATATATTTATCAAAAGAAATATGTTGAGAATTTATTAAGCCATAGAATATAATTAATATATATATTATCTCCGATCCGTAGACGACATCCTTTATGAAACTAAAGGAATGTTTGGACGGGAATCGTGCTAGCATTGTTACGGGATTCGAGAAGGCTAAGGCCTAAGGTAGGTTAGACCTACCTGTTTCCTTGCATCTCCCAGTTACTGTGTTGAGAGGACGAGACGGCAATGGTTGCCCAAAGAAGCCGAAAAGTATTCACGAGAGCCAGTGAGGCTTGGGGTAAGTTAGGCCTACTTGTTTACAACTGCTGACATTGGGCATGAAGGGAAGTCGGACGAGGAGTGGTGACCTCTATACACGCCGACGGCGCCTTTCACAGCTACACTTGTATCGACGCTGGCTCCATACCCGAAGGTCCTTACGGATCGGGATGGGAGATGCTTCTTCAATCAGTGTGTTTTAAGATTGGCTTTCAGTAATTTTGAAGGAATACCGTGCATACAAGAGGATTCAACTCATTAATAAGAGAAATCCAAGGTGTGGTGATGCCCGTCGATTCTTCCTCCCATAAGGAAAGTCCGCTCATACGGAAAGTGATAGAGATTCTACAGAGGCCGAGGGTATCCCCCGAACCCCCTAGCAACCCCCCTACAGTTGCTGCGCTAACTTCTGGGGTCGCTTCAAAGGCTCCCTTAATGTCCGCCTTTTACGCTCTCCGCTTCAAGGTCGGTCTATCACAGGTAGCCACCCTTTACGCGGGCTACGAAAGGCCTTTCTCCACTATACCTCTTGTGACCCCTATAAGCTTAAGCCCCCTTCACAGCTACGCCTATACTCGACGATGGCTCTATACGGTATCAAAAGCCCGAGGGCCTTCGTTTCACTCAGGACTGAAATTACGGTCTTCTTGTTGGTTGTTAGGTCTTCGACTACATGGAACAAACTAGAACACCTTCAATTGCTTCCTGCATCCGCTAGTTCTTCATTCTCAGATTAGCAGAGAAAGGAACGTTTCCCCCTCTTCCGTCTCCCCTCGGGGGAGAGACTCATACTGCAACAACTGGAACAACTTTCAGTATTTAAAACATATGATAAAATAAATTTTCATGTTTAAGATTAAAATTTTATGTTATAAATTATAATATAACATTATTTCATATATAATTATAATTTATAAAAATTATATATAATATTAAAAATTAATTAAAAATATATAAATATGCAAATCGGTCTGGTCTGGTCCGGTCCTAGAAAACATAAAAGTGAGACCAGACCGATTATGACTGATTTTTAAAATGGAGGAACCGGTCCCAGACCGAACTAACCGGTTCGGGCTAGTTCGAGCTGATTTTCTAGTTCTCCGGTTTATTTTTATAGCCCTAGCTGAAATTTTGTCTATCACTCTCTCCATATCTACACTAACAGGACCTCTATGCCAAGATTCTGCAATTATTCTTTAACAATCTTCATGGTCTACCCATATACCTTTAAACCTAAATAACTTTTTGACTCTACTATAGTATTGGTCACCATGTATGTGTAAAATGATGGTACATGATCCGAATGAGGTTATGAGTGATGATTCTGTAAGGTCCTGAAAACTACCCTTAAATGTCCCAAGTGATCACTTAGGCCCCGTTTGGATTCTAAACTCACCTCAATTCATCATTATAACTTTCTCAAATTTCTACACAAAATATAATAAACAATTCAACTTTTTCAAATCTCAAAACAATAATAATATTAAAAATAATATTCTAACAATATTTTATTCAACTCATTTAAAACTATTTCAACTCATTTCTGAATCTAGACGGGACCTTAATGTTTAGCTATACACAAGAATATCATCAAATAACATGATAACAGATTTTCTAATAGGAGGTCTAAAAATCTCATTTATCAGCCCTTGAAAAGTTGATGGTGCATTGGTAAGCCCATAAGACATTACTAAAAACTCAAGGTGACCCTCGTATTTATAAAAGGAAGTTTTGAGTACATCTTTAAGTCTCATCCTGATTTGATGGTAACCCGAGCATAGGTCAAGATTAGAGAATATTTTAGCACCATATAATTCATCTAATTGCTAATCTATATTAGAAATGAGGTACTTATCTTTAATAGTATCCCTATTGAGAACCTAGTAGTCCACACACATGCATTAGCTGCCATCATCCTTTCTTACCAAGAGGGCAGATGAGAAATAAGAGATTTGACTGGGTTGGATGATTCCTGCTTGCAACATTTCTTGAACTAGTTTTTCAGTCTCCTCTTTCTAGTAATAAGGGTCCGATAAGGTCTCATGAATCTCGATGTGGTGATCATGGCTCCTTAGTAGAAGTAACCCAGTGGCTTTAGTAAACACTGCCTGGAAGTTATCTTGGGACTGATTGCTTCCATGAGTTGAAGACAAACATTTTTTCCTTCTGTCATGGTTGCCTATTGATTTCCTAGTCCTCATCAAGGTTGCTCACTGGTGACTTTAATCCTTACAGCAGTAATGCATGTCCACTAAGAGAGAACTTCATGATGAGATATGCAAAATTCTACTGAATGGTATCCAAACTCCTCAACCAATCTACTATCAACACAATGGCACAACCTCCTAATGTTAATAGATAAAGGTTAGCCAAGAAAGCATAGTTATCTAATTTGAGTAAAATTGTCTTATAGTAACCTTGGCAAGGGAGGGTTTCCCCTTTGACAACTTTGACTACTATGTGGCTCTTTTCCATTGGTAATCATGCGCTTCTAGCTACATTCAAATCAATGAAGCTGTGTGTACTTCCTATATCAATAAGTATAATTATAGTTTGCTGGTTCAACTTCTCCTCAAATCTCATGGTTTTGGGAGATGAAGCACCTGCAATTGCATGCATTGTGATGTTCAATAATTCAATTTGTTGAGTTATTGGTCCAAAACCCGCTTCTGGTAGTAGGTTGTCTCTTTCCTCCTCTTCCTTTTCCTCAACTTTTAGTTTCATACCTTCCAGCAGGTAAAACTTTGGGTTGTTACATTTATGCCCAAGTTGGTATTTCTCATCACCATAAGAGCACAATCCATTCTCCCTCATTTCTTGCATTTGATTGGTTGTAATTCTTTTGATGGGATAAGTTGGGTTCCAAGGTTGGTATGACCGATTTATGGGTTGAAGTGATACTGATGCTGGTAACCTTATAATAGGGTTATGGCCAGGAAGGCGGGGTATGTGAGGTTTAGTGGGTGCTATGTAAGGTATAAGATGGGGGGTAGGGGTTTTATGACTTTGATTCCTTCTCCAAACTTCTTCCTCTTGTAGCCTAGCAAGCCCAAAATCAGCGATAAGGTTGACTTGAACATAGTCACCACTATTCGCAGCAAAGTTTTGAAAATCGTTCCGTTCGTGTTAGAATAGTTGAAATTTTTTGTTCATTTTCAGTAACCGAAACTGTGCAACTATATATTCCATATCGGGTTAAATTCCAGTGGTTTCGACTCGTTTCGATACATTTCAGTCGAATTTCGTAATTCCGGCTGGAATGAGGGTTTCAGTCCGAAATTGTAAATAAGGTTTTTTTTTTTTTTTTTTTTTGTAAATATGTTGAATCTCATGGTATATTTGTAATTTAGCTACTTTTTCTCATTTTTCCCTATTTCCTTTCTGATTATCCCCCTTCCCCTTATGAATTCATCCAAGTCTCAACAAGAAAAAAAAATTGAAAACTCTTCATCGATTGCCACTGTCCACACTCCGAAGACGCCACCTCCACAACGTCGCAACTCCATCATGTCGTAGCTCCATCAAGTCGCAGCTCATGTTTCTCTATCCTCTACGCGACGTTTCCATTCCAAATCTAAAACCCGTATAGGTATATGCTTTATAGTTCTACAATCCCATCAAATACTTTAACGCAATCATATCCAACTAACAATCCCTAATGGATCAAAGTCAAACAATTACTAAAATATATGGAAAGTGGTCCCCAAATGTGATGTAGTGGGTGGGCACGAATGATTGAGTATTGGGTTGGGGAAATATGTTTGGGAAAATAAAGATCTTGGAAATATGTTGGTTTTGGGATTTGGGAAAGCACTTGCTGGTTTTCATGGTGGTCCTCACAATTGATTGCTCTGAAGTTCTGAACTCCACTAGGAGCTGTCTAAATGCTTTTTAATGCACCCTTGATCGATTTAGAATTTTAAAAGCTTGAAATGCTGCCTTGTAGTTAAAATTAATTGGTGTTAAGAAAAATATACTCATATTTTTTATGGTATTTGATTATGACTTGCCTGAATACTCATAATCTAGGAAAATCAATAATATCAAAAGTCAATTTTGAAAACTTAGCTTACTTAAAGTTTTAAACACAGAAAAGATAAAAGATATACTCATTGTTGGTTCTTGACTTGATCCCTTTTTTTTTATCATTATGCAGGAGTATATAAATGTCTAGTTGTCAATCAAATAGTGCTACATCTATAGCACTTGTTGCTGCTAGATTAGAGGATCCAGCATGGGCCCATGCACGCGTAGTGCCAAGGGCAAGAATAGTACTCAATGTGTCTATTGTAGCAAAACAATTAGAGGTAGTGGAGTCACAAGGTTGAAGTATCATCTAGGTGGGATTTCAGGTGATGTAGAAGCATGTAAAAAGGTTACTGATGATATAAAATGGCAAATGAAAGAGCTGGTCAATGAAATGAAAAAAAAAACAAACAAAAGAAAAGAAAAGAAAAATAAACTTAGATATTGGAAGCCCTGTAGATTTACCATATGATGATGTTGATGTTAATGTTAATGTTGATGATGATGATGATGAGGTTCACATTCATGGTTCAAAAGGGAAGGGGAAAGAGAAAGTATATGGAAAGTCAAGGACAACATTTAATAGATTTTCGCTCCAAGAATAACTCCTAGTCTCAACATTCTATTAAGAGTACTATGTGTTCAAATGAAATGATTGACAAAGCAAAGATGACTATAGCAAATTGGTGGTATGATGCTAATTTACCTTTCAATGCATCTCAATCCAAATTTTATTAACCAGCTATAGATGTCATAGCTGCCATTGGACTAGGATTCAAGAGCCATTCTTTAAGTTGAGAGGAAATATGTTGAAGAATTCTGTGATTTAGGTTCAAAATTATCTCTTAGATATTAAAACATGTTGGAGGGAGAGTGGTTGTTCACTAATGGCAGATGGTTGAACAAACCAGAGGCAACAACCAATAATTAACTTTTTAGTTTATTGCCCAAAATGTACAATATTTTTAAAGTCTATTGATACATCGAGCCTTAAAAAAGATTCTAAGACATTATTTAACATTTTCTATGAAGTTGTTCAAGAAGTTGGGGTTGAGAATGTTGTGTAGTTCATAACGGATAATGATGCAAGTTATAAGGCTGCAGGAAGATAGTTATAACAGAAGTATGACTCTTTCTTTTGATCCACTTGTGCAGCTCATTGTTTAGATTTGATGTTAGAGAATTTTTGTAATCCTAGGCATTTTCCTATTATTGATGAAACTATAAAGAAGGCAAATAAGATACTGAAATTCATTTATAACCATATTTGGGTTTTGGTTTTGATGAGAAAATACTTCACCAAAGGTCATGATTTATGTCGTCCTGCAGTCACAAGGTTTTCTACAAATTTTTTAAGTATCCAATGCTTACTTTTGTTTAAGAAAGAGTTTAGACAAATGTTTACTTGTGATAAGTGGGTTGTATCAAGTTATTCTAAAAGCAACATAGGGAAGGAGATGACCAGGATTGTTTTAAAAGATAGAGAGTTTGGGCTCAATGTCAGTTTATTGTAAAAATCAACGAACCTTTGGTTCGAGTACTACGACTTGTCGATGGGGAAGAGAAGCCTGCAATGGGATACTTGTATGATGCAATGGACAGAGCCAAAGAGAATATAAAAGCAAGATTGAAGAACAAAATTACTGCATATATGTCATTCATCAGGATCATTGATGCTAGGTGGGATAAGCAGCTTCATAGTCCATTACATGCTGCAGGTTGTTTTCTTAACCCTTGCTTTAAAAATAAAAATGATGTTTCAAGAAGGTTTATGAATTGCATTATAAAGTTGGAACTTGATTCTGATAAGCAAGATGAGATCATTCAAGAACTTGAATTGTATAAGAATGCAAACGGTAATTTTGGACAATCTTTAACAATTCGTCAATGTGAAAAAATTAGTCCAAGTAACCTCAATATCCTTTGTTAAATAGTGTGAATATATATTTTAATTCTTTTATTTAGTTTAAGTAATAATTTATAATTGCACTTTTGTTATAGTTGCATGGTGGACTAATTTTGGAAATGAGGTTCCAACTCTTCAAAAATTTGTTGTTCGCATACTAAGTCAATGTTGTAGTGCAACTGACTGTGAAAGAAATTGGAGCAGATTTGAGTTTATTCATTTGAAGAAGAGGAACAAATTAGAGCATAAACGTTTGAATGATCTAGTATTTGTTCATTAAAACTTGAAGTTACAGGAGAAGTAAAATTTTTCAAAAATAATGTTTTTTATTGTTGAAAAATATGTAACATTTTCGCTTACATGTGACTTTTAGTTAGAAACATAAAAAGGGAAAAAGATGCTCTGGATCCAACCAACCTTGAGAATATTGACTTGATGGAGGAATGGGTAGGTGAAGAATCGAGCTTATTGATGGAGAAGACTTGGATTGTGGAAGTATTGAGGAGCCATTAGCCTCACTAAATTCAGAAGACGGTGATAATGTTGGTCTTAATGTTGATGATGATGGTGGTGACATTGAAGAAAATATTTTGAGTAGCATTTCGAATGTTGATCCTTATTGTCTTATTGATGAAGATGAATGATTATTTCTTTTAACAGCTGGATTGAGAACTTATGATATTTTATTGAGTTTTATAAATATGTGTGTATAAGACTTTAAGACTTGTATTGACTATTGAGAAGTATTATTAAGTTTATCAGGTATGTATGCTTTTAAGATTTGTATTGATTTTATTTTGGAATATAGTTATTATATGTATAATTTATTCATATAACGTCTATTCCGAAACTGTACACCGAAACGTACCGGTATCAAAATATTTCGTTTCAGTACCTTAACCGGAACGGTCACTGGAACGGAATTCAAAACTTTGATTCGCAGATCATCAAATAGCCCACTCAAAAAATTACTAATGCGGAATTCCTTAATAAGACTTGTAATCTTGTTAGACAATATCTCAAAGTTGGTATGATAATCCTCCATACTACTGGTTTGTACTGGTTTGCTGTAATTTGGTGAAAGCCCCCACAGAGTCTTCATAAGATGAAGGCCTAAAATGAACCCTCGGTGCAATCACAAACTCCTCCCAACTAGCTACTGGGCTTGATTTCATTAACCAACTATACCAAGACAGCACCTTTCCCTCTATATGAAAAGATGCAATTTGCAACTTTCTAGTGTTTGACAATATGAAAAGAATTGTAGCACCTTCAGAATCCAGTCAGTAGGGTTGATTCCAACAAAATGGGGAAAGCCCAAGTGAAGAGTACAAGCTTGGATCTCACCTTCGCTCTCAACCAATGGATTGACACTCAACTTCAGATTGTCCTTTACTGATAAGCCTTCTCCCGAGAGAGTTTTGAAAGAGAGTTGTGACAAATTCTCATAACTAGAAGCTAAATTGCTAATTTGCTGAAGAGCCGTCTACATCAAGGCCCTCTACTTCCTCTGCTCCTCTTTCAATGAATATGTCTCCCCTCTTAAAGTGGTTATTGCTTCCACCAACTAAGCATTGCAGGTACCCTCAGGCTTTAGCCATGTCGCAGGAACGCAGCTTTGAGACTACCTCATTATGGACTTAATAGTAAAAAGATAGAAAATGTACTAGCAATTCGAGGAGTCAAAATCCCCCCAACACAATTCAAGTTTCTGGGCAAAATGTTATAAATTCATTCCATGCATCAATACATTAAATAGAGACATAAAATTACTTCTAAGCTAAACAAACAGAAAACATGAACTAAATAGACTAACAACTGCCCCTTAACTAGACCCACGTGCCTCAGTGGCCCAAGACATGTTCAACTGATAACTACAACCCAAAATGATAACGGCTAAATATATAAACTAAAATAAACGATATTACATGAACAAACTCATAAATTCCAACAAATACATAGCCCATGTAAATAACACTCAAGACTATGCCCTAGGCTTATTGCACAAACCACGAGATTTCCAAATCCAACAACCACCATACAAACCCCAAACTTAACACCTCACAAAATCAATCCACCAAATCACTTAAAACCAAAATCAATCCAAAAATGGTTCAAATGGGGCATTGATGCATCTATTATAGAGCATACTAAAATTAGCTTAAGAAAATTCTTACATTCGATCAATGATCATCGAGTCTTGCAGTTACGGAGAGGCTCAAGAGAATGGTGAAGAGAGAGAGACTGAGAGAGAGAGAACAAGACACAGCTACAGAGAGGGAGAGAGATACTAGAAGCTTGAAAATTTTTATTGTGAACTGAGAAATCGACGAGAATTGAAAGTGAAAGTACGTAATGGGATAAGTATGGTGTAAATAAAAACGATGCAGTTTAACATATGGTTCGGATAATTTGGGTAACTAATAAGGTATCAGGTAATAACTCGATCGAAATCGATACATTTCAGAATAAAATCGTTAAGTTTCGTTTTCGACTCATTTCATATCGGATCGATTATTTCAAGTTCGGTCGGTCACGTGATTTTATTGTGCACTCCTATCGTTCATATAAGGTGTAGATAGGGATCTACATGCTATTAGTAAGTTGCTTAATCATGAACATTTGATCGTTTTTAGTATGGCATTACAGATAATAAAACTATTTTTTTAAATTTTGAATCAATTAGTTGATAGCATCTAAGGGACAATGAAACGATTAGAATTAAAAGGCTTATAAGAATACTCTCAAGTTAGGCCATCTATATGTAGAGATGACTGGCATGCATCCCCTACCCTTAATAGTGTACCAATAAATATTTAAATCCATAATCTTTCATTTACAAAAGATAACGTTGCAATCTTAATTTAAATATATTCACTCAACGAATTAGATTAGTTTTATTTAAGTAATGTTAAATACAATCCTAAAATATATAAATTTAGCTCACTTCCTTTAAAAATAATATCATCCATTATTAAAAAAATAAAATTTTTAAACATTTTTGTTTTTTAAAAACGGTACTCTAATCTCTAACTACCATCAATTTTTTTTGTTCTCCTTCTTATTTTTGGATGAGTTTGGTTAGGTACAAACAGTTTAGCGCACCAACCAGCAAATCAACGTTGACATGCTTTTTTATTAAAAAGAAAAATAAAAGAAAAAAATTTTTTGAAAGAAAAATAAAATCATCTATCTTATAAAAATTAATTTTTTCTTTAATTTATATCGCTTCATTAAATTGATGTATTACGTATTAATATTGATGTGCGAACTGGAGAAGACTTTTTCTTTTCGGCCCACCCACCCACGTCTGAATCGTGTTGTCTGGCCCAATACAACGGAATGATCAACGTAAAGAAAAAAATAATAAAATAAATAAATAAAAGATAAGAAACCCTAGCGTGGTGGACTCTTTAAAAGGGGAGCCGTGCATCTCCAGCAGGAGCACAGTCCAGCCTCCGCTCCCCAGATATGGAGCTCCGTACCGTAGAGTCGTAGACTCTCCGCTCCAAACCCTGCCTACATCCTCCGCTCCAAACCCTCTATCCCTCTGAGACCGACCATTCTCCATCGCACTGACCGTGGCCTCTACTACCATACGTTCTCCATCCTTTACATTTCGGATTTCCGAAGAAACCCTACGTTTTCATTTTTGTTCCGTTTCCTTTATTTATGGAGTGCGTTTTTGTTTGTTTTATTAACTAGCTTCACTGTGCGTTCCTACTTCGTTTCATTGTCTACTAATTTATTCTCGATTATTTATTTTTACCTTTTTGTTTGGCGCCCTTGTATTCTGTTTAAGTCTATACATTGTGGCGTAGACTATACTATTAAAGCTTTCAATCTATATTGAAGTATTAACGTAGCTTTATCAACTGGCATTATATATTCACCATGCAAAGCTTGCTTTAGATTTTTTTTTTTCTTTTTGAGAAGTAAAACTCAAATTTTGTTGAATCATAGAAGGAGTTATAGCCCCACTACACAGGCATTATAATATGTTTGCTTGTATACATTCGAATCACTCATGATTTCATTTGCTTTCGAAGACTCAAGAGTTTCTTTTGCTGAGCTTTTAACCTAAAAGATAGATACCATTGTACAAGTTTTGAATTGGGGGAAAGAAACTGTAGAACGTACTTGAGACACGTTTTGGCGCGTCCTGGAAAGAATCAAGACTATAACTTTTGAGGTTTTATGGTATTTGAATACAGAGTGTTTGATTGTATGAACATTTTATGAAGGTTGGTAACGTAGTTGACCTTGTGTGTTTATGTTTCATTCTAATATGTAAAGTGATGCCCACGAGGCTGATGGCATTGCTATTGTTGTAACTCTCTTGGATGCCCAATAGAAACAATTTTTTAACCAAATGTCTATTATTTAGGGCATGTTTTTCACTAATCCAATGCGAAGAGCAACGATTCTGAAGCATCATCAAGTGGAGCAAATCAGTATGTTGATGAAGAGCGTGATGGTGTTATAACCCTGGAAGATGTTCCGCCAACATAGAATAATACATTCATTGAAAATATGGCAGCAGAAGTGCATATAGACGTCTCTTCTGGAGATGAGCAAACGCATTGGTTTGAGTTTTTTGATAATTTTCATAATAAGGTACCTTCAAATCCCAGAATTCCAGCTTTATTAGAGTTTGCTGTCAAACTGCAGATAGATTGTGATAAAACATTCTCTTTCTCGATATCTAATATTCATTATAAATTAGTAAATACATTTAATTCCTACTTGTGGTTTAACAGCTCAATTGCTTGCACATCACAAGCTTTTCTGCGTCCTGTATTTTATATGGTTCAAGATATTTCATTATATTATTCAAGGACATGCTGCATGGATGCCCGATTCTGTGGTACAATTATTTTTTTGGGGCCTGATCAGTTTGTCTTCAAGTATAATGTTTTTAAGTTGGGAGAGTGGGTTGTTATTGAGTCAACACAACTGCTCTCAAAATGGATCAACTTGACTAGGCCGCAGAATCGGTCTCAATATTAGTTTCATTGTGCATCATTCTTTAAATGAACTATTTTAGTAGACATTGGTGGTCTCATCTAAAAGAAGGGAATGCTTGGTTTCTAAATTAAAAAAATAATTGATTGTGTGCTTAAATGGATATTAATAATAATTCAGCATTTTCTAGTCTTTTCCAGGAAAGTATCTCTCTCTCTCTCTCTCTCTCTTATGTAACCAAATAAATATTTGAAGTTAAGTTAACGAGAAACAACCAATCAACCCTGTTAATGTTTCTGTGATGTTAACAACCCCTAGGGGTTGGCTCAAGTGGTAAAGGCATTGGTCTTGGTAGTATGCTCCCTCCAAGGTCCAAGGTTCGAATCTCACTGGGTGCAAATAATCTTTAGGGGCCATTGGACTGGGGGATTTTCCCCTTGAATTATCCAAGATACACTTATGGGAAACTCCTTGCTGAGAGCCTGTGCACCCCCGGAATTAGTCTGAACACTGTTCCCAAACCGCCGGTGCCAATAAAAAAAATGTTTCTATGATGTTAAAATTTACAATTAAACTCAGAACTTAATAAAGTGTTGTGGTGAGTCGGTGACTCCTTCACTTTGGTCTATGTTACATCTTTTTGTATTAAATGGTTGTAGGCTATGCGGGGTAGATTATCTTTTGACAATCTTTAATTAACAAGTATTTTTTATGTACTAATAATGTTCTTTTATATATATTTATTTATGTGGACATATTTACGTGACTTAGCAACTTTAAAATATATGTTATGTAAATGTATGTATATATTTCTTGAGGTACTTGATGGTATGATAGAGAGAGAGAGAGAGAGATGAAGCCAAAGTGGTTGGTGATTGTTCAGGTGTACATGATCTAGTAGCTATTCTCTTTTGTTGGATGATTTTATCATTTTTATGAACAATAATGATTATTATGTTCCTACACATTTACGTATATGTTAATTTTGCATTGGTAACACTATTCCTTTTCTTATATTTTATTATTCTTAACAAATACAATCATGAAACTTTATCTTTCATCAATCTTTTTACATGAGTTTTAGAGAAAGTGGGTGCTATGATGATGCTTTCAGTGGTTGACAGTGTTCATGGAATACTGTATGAAATGTCGACAACAATGTCGATCCTGAGCGGTTACCTGAGCACCTCATCTATTAGGAGTTTAAAAATAAATTGTTACCTCTCAGTTTTTGCTCTTTTCCTTCTCCCTTGTTCCGTATATTTCATCGTCCCATCATTTTGTTCCTTGTCCACCTGGCTTTATACTTTTTAATGGTTTTTTATTTACTTATATGTCAAAGTTGAGTATGTGTGGACCTCCGACAAATGCTTACACCTTGCCAATGGTACAATAATGAGTCAACTGGGACTACAATTTGATTATTTACTTCTCTGTCCTGATTTTAGACATATTTAGTCGGACCAACTTTTGATATTTCTTTAAATATTTTTTTTTTACTTCACAGCTTATGATTAGAACAGGAATTAGTTGCTATGATGATGGACAAAACATTACGAAGCTTTCTATTAGTTGGTTGATGAAAGTCAATCCTGAGCGGTTACCTGAGCAACATGTGATTCTTTAAAAAAAAAAAAAAAAAAAAGCTTCCCCTCCGTTAATTTATCCCTTTTTCCCCTTTTATATTTGGACTTCTATGACCTTTTGTTGGCGCTCAAACTTATCTTAATGTTCAATCCCTCTGCATGCTACAAATGTGCATGTGTTTTTTTATCATGCATCTTATTCATTATGTATTTATTTAAAAAGTTTTGTAGATCTCCCCAAGATCATGGTCTGCTCATAATGACAGTGACTTATTTTCATACTGCTTTCAATCTCATTTTATGTTTAGACTTTTTCAATCATTATGTGATTCTAATTTAAACTTTATATTTAAAATTTCTTCCTCCCACCCCCTCCGTTTTCCCTGTGGGTGTAGGGGGTTTGAGTCTTTCCTGACATACCGTATGGCTATGTATCTGCTTCTAGTAACTTTTGTTTTTATTTTGTTTCTCTCTCTCTCTCTCTCTCTCTCTCTCTGGTCTGGAAATCTTGCAGGGTAATGTTGTGCCATTTTGATTATGTATGCCTAACCCTCCACTATTCATATCATTAAGGGAGTGTTTGTTTGATTAGGTGAGCACTTGGTCCACAACATGCAATTATAGACTCCCTTCTGTGGGTAAAATGTAAATTTAAGAAATTAAGTTTCTTAGTTTGTGACAGAGATTATCAGCTCCCACCACACACAAAAAAAGAAACTAAACAACATTGCTAATCTTTTGTGGCTGGTTGCTCTGGTATTTTCCTACTTTGAAGTACATTCATATGTAGTATACATAAAAATGACCAGAGTTTTTTTGCTTAGATTGCACATATAATGTGCCAAATGTTTCTTCACAAAAAAATAAAGTCATGTAATGGGTCAATGTTAATACTAGCACACAAATTACAGCTCTGCTTAGCTGAGTGGTTCTCTAATTTAATTACCATATATGATAGTCATTTGGTCTTTGTTATATTGATGCATTGGTTAGTAACATGCAGTTTGACTCGGACAATGCATATACTATTCTTTTATATGGTGGCAGTGCCTTGTTGCCCCATGGTTAGCATCGACTGCTGTCAGCTCCATTGATTCAATTCCACTGGTGTATTTTGTATGTTATTTGTGTTAGATCTGTTGTTCCTTGGAATTATAAACAAGGTATTCCTTGTAATCTGATCTGATAAATTGATAGTGTCAAATGTAATGAAATCAGTTTCCCAAGTTGATGGAAGTTGTGGGTCTCGGCTGCACATTCTGGTTCAGATATCGCTATCTGATCTGTGAGGTATCTACTGATTGTGTTGGATTTAGAATTAATCGCGCCTGCGCTTATGAAGCGGCATGCTAATAAATTCAAAATTTTGCTAAAATTGAAGAGCTTGAGTGAGAGATTCCTGGTTCAAATGGTGATTGACATGGAGTCACCGATTGCTTTGTTTAGGTATAAGTAGGGAGTAATAGATAATTATTAGTTAAGGCGATATGTTTGTTACTTTTTTTCTTTTTCCACTGAAGATATATAGATAACGAGTATAAATTTGTTTAGTTTTATTTTTACCTGCATTTAGTTAGTTGTGTTCACTTGGTTGAACGGGGAGGGACAAATGTTTGGGTCATTTTACCCGTATGGTACGATTTCTTGTGTGATCATGGTAAAGGGTTCTAAGGGTAAGCATTCATTTGGCATACTGAGAGACGCAGTTGTGTGGCATTGCTGGAGATATCCGGATGTCTTTATTGTTATGCAATCTTTGAACTCGAACCCAGAATAATCTGGACAAGGATTTAAGTGAAGTGGACATATAATTTAATTAGCGTAACCAATGGTTGTTTTGGTCATTTTGTCAGTTATTAAGGAGAGTAAATTTGGTTTCCACCCAACTATTATATTCATCTTTCCAACTACATACCTGTAAATTCAATTAAGTTAATGTCGCCCCACATTTTTCCTTTCCTTGCTAAATACCCGACCCATCACCTGACTTAGGAGACTAGAATTATTATGAGAACTCATTTAACATACTAATGGTGTTGACTATAAAGTTGAATGAGATCTGTTAGAAAATTATTACCTATCTTCTAGTTCAACGATATCCTGAGTATATACCTTCAAATGGAAGAACTGTACCTGTAGAATGAAAACGTGCTAGTGTTCATAGGAATTAGTCTGTTCTCGGAAGTCTTTGTGATTTGATGTATCTGAGGAACAAAACTAATTAAATCACCACGACCTAAAGTCTCTTCAAGGAAAGTAAAAGGTGGGCAAAACAAATTATTTCAGACTGGACATTCCAGAACAAGATAATGCATGTACCAATAGACTTGTGTCATTAGAGAAGAACATGTTCAGCAACTTTCGTGGAAAGTTCCAATCTAGGTTCACCCATATTCACTGAATGCATATATTCATTGGGTCCCACCCACATGAGTTGTCCACGTGGATGGTGGAAATTCAGTCTCAGAACCTCGAAATCAAAGGAGAGCCTATCACGGAGCAAGCAATCTGCTCCATCATCTACTGCGGTGGCTGGCTCAAGCTCTCAACCATAGGACAATACAAGATAGGAATTATGCTTTTGCTTCAGAAGAATAATGCTCTGCTTGCAACATGGATGAGCTTTTGTGGGGTCCCCCAAACAGTCTCCAAATTTATAGCATCCGTGAACGATGTGTCTCGTAGCATTTTGGCAAGTGACATTTACATGTTGCATTCCACCAAAAAGATGATGCAAAATATATATATAAATACAACTTTGATGGCCCCCACGCCCAACGCAATGTCCCCCCAAACGTGCTGGATTTGTGCTTGTCCATATGCCAAGAAATGTAAATTTTCATGCTAACGTTGGCTACTTCTCATTATAAATGCCCAGTTTTCTATTAATTTCTCAAATACATGCAATCCTCTTGTCCCACAAATAATTCATGAATTATGTATGGTAGATACTAAGGTGGCACGGATTGAATTTGCAAATAGAGTTTCAAAGGGCGCAATCTTATTCTACAAGTTAATTATTAATACTCGATTTTCAAGAAAATAGTTGTATCTATATCAGTTTATATCAATTTAAATGATTGACAATAATTCACGAAACTATCTCACCTTACCTTATTTTATCATTATAATTTTATCAAATTTTCAGATAAAATATAATAAACAATTCAATTTTTTCAAATCTTAAAACAATAATAATATTAAAAAATAATATTTTAATAATATTTTATTTAATTTATCTAAAACCATCTCATCTCACTATCCAAATGAGTCCTAAATCTTCTCGAGTTTAATGATATATTTTGAAATTTTGTTATAGACACACTATAACAAGCGTCGAGGTAGCTAAATAGAGATCTAAAGCATAGACAACCCTTCATTTCTTTCAATAATGTATGGTCCCACATTTTCAACAGAGTGGTGGACATAACTATGTATAAGTTATAAAGCAACTTTGGACCATATCGACTGTCTCCACTAGAAATATTAATTGAGGTGGTTAGTGGTTACCATCTGTCCCTCAATTCCGTTCAATCATAATCCATAAGGCGCTTTCGACATCGCTTTTTTTTGCTCAGGCCACATTACACAACCTTACAGTGGATTCAGATTTTCTAATTTTCCTAAGATACTTTAGAGATGGGATTTGTCTTAATACCGATCATTAGTTTTGAACCCCTTGTACATATCACATTACTTCTTTTTTTTGTTTATTTTCATATTTTGGTTTTACTTTAAAATATTATTTTTTAATATTAATATTTTTTTAAATTTTAAAAAAATTAAATTATTTATTATATTTTATATGAAAATTTAAAAAAATTGTAATAATGCCTCCAAACTTACCAAATTTACAAATTAATTCAAATCATTTCAACATCCAAACACAGCCTAAATAATCAGATGAGTACAAAATCTAAGATCGAACAATTTCCATCAATTAATCTCCCCGGCATGGAGAATCGTCTAGGATGCAAGTTTCTCGGTATTTTCCCTTTCAAAATTGATATCACAAATGAAGCCATCACTTAATTTGTAATCAAATTGAACTTGTCATCACCTTAAGCAAGCAGTTCAACATCTACTCCGAAGAGAAACATTCCGTGAAGGAAAATAAAATTGCTTATTAAATTATATAAAAATACCAATTCGTCGATACATAGCTGTTTTTGGGTACTCTCAAGGAACAGAAAATTAAAAATCAAGTTTATTCTAAAAATCTTCGTCGTCATCATAAGATATCATATTCATGGCATCATCAGAAATCCTTGAGCAGTTTGCGAACCTGCTCGAGCGTCACGAACAGCACGACAGTGAAAGGTCCCTGTCTCGAAATGGTCGGCACGAACCCCTTGTACAGAGCCATTGGGCCCTCGGCTCGCACCGTCTTCAACGCGCAATCCAGAGGACCCGAGTACGGAGGCTCCGCTCCTGGCTCCACCTTCATGTTCATCACCCTCGTCTTGATCACGTCCACCGGATTCGACGCCACCGCCGCCACGAACCCCGCTGCGAAGCTGGCCGTCACGTGGGTTCCTAGCCCGTCCTTCATCACTCTCTTCTCCAGTATCATCTCCTTGATCTGGTCGTACGATGCCAGCTGCGAGGCGGTCACCAGCATCGCGCGGTTTATCGTCAGGGACGAGCCGCGCCACAGGCTGGGGATCCCTTCCTGGCGGGCCATGCGGGTTATGGCGTCGACCACGCTCGTGTAGTTGCGGCGCTGAGCCTGGGGGAGCCGCCCGTCGGCTTGCATGCGGACCATGGCCACGTCGGCCGGGTTGCCCACCGCAGCACCAACCGCGCCGGCTATCAGCCCCGCCCCTATCTTGCTCCCGAGCGGCAGGTTTCCGGATTTGGGGTCGGCCCACTTCTTTTTCAGGATGTCGTAGAGGCCCATTCGAGTCGTCGAGTAGAGACTCTGTCGGAGGACGGTCGCTGAGACGCCCGAGAACAACGCGCCGACACCTTCCTGTTGGACGATGCGGACACCAACGGATATTAGGCCCGAACGCGCCGCCGGGGGAGGCGGGAGAGGCACGTTGATCGATCTCGGAGCAGAGAGCGAGGTGGTTTGGAAGGCGAGAGCCGGGCGGAGATTTTGCACCGCAGCATTCGCGGTCGGTTTTGGGGCGTTGGCTTCACCTTGGAGCTGCATTCGGACCTTGAGTAGGTCCAGAGGGTGGGTGCTACAGCCTGCAACAATTGAAGCTATGCCTCCTTCAACAAAACCTTTCACACCCATGATCTTCAAACTAAAAAATATTCTATTTTTTCCCCCGAGAAACAAATACAAAGAATAGAGTAAAAGGGAAATTAATTTCAGAGTGGGAAAAACTTGAGAAATGGGAATAAAAAAATTTCAACTAATGAAAATTGCAACACCAGTTGGAGTTGGGGTTCATATCACTGGACACAAGGAGGTGGGAATGGAGGCCGAAGGCTATGGTGGAAGAGTGAGGAACGCTGGGCCTCTGAGACATATGCTATCAGACTGGGTTTGTTTGGTTGCGAAAACGAAAAGGGTTTGGGGAAGACGTGGTGAGCAATGACAATTTATAGGAAGGAATTAAAGTGCTGGTTGGTTCGGGGAAAGGTGGTGGAAATGAGGTTCTTACGCGAACTCCTTCCCTGTGGGAACAAGTCTCCTGTTATAATTACGCGGTCGTGGGGTCCTTCCTACGACTTTTCTTTTGACCTTTTTTTTTTTATATTTTTTTTATTAGTTACTTTTTTACTCTCTGTGTTCAACGAGCAGTGCTAATGTTTACATTACATATTATTGATATAATTTATTTTATAAAATTTTAAAATTTATTTTAAAATTAAATTTTGTAGCGTAAATGATATCTAATAAGGTTTTCAAATATAATTATTCTTATTTAGCATACGGAAAGATTTATCTGAAGAGCAATACTAGGTACAGTTCTCAAATAGAGACGGCAATGTAAGCATAAGTTATTTTAATTTTAAAATTACAAAATTATCCTTCTTAAAATGATTTTTTTTCTCATTTAATAAAAGGTTTACACATGCAGTCTCCACTTGAGGACTGTAAATAGAATTTCTCTTTGTTAAAATATTTAATAATTTTTATAAATTATACCAAAGCAGCGTATTCTTTTTTTAAAAAAAATATAATTCAGTTTAAATATCATTTATCTATATTTCTAATTCTAGAGCATTTTAGGCTTGACTTTGAAGTCGGCAAAGTTGGCCTGGGCTTGCCACGAGCCAATCTAACCTATGTTTTGCCCGGTCCAACTAATTTGGAGGTATTTCATTGTCTCTATATATACTTCTCATCACCATGTGAAAACAAGGAAAATAGTTCCCTTGGCTCAGTCTTTACGCAATTGGCATCACTTACATGTGTACAATAAACTATTAAGATCAACTCTTCTTCTGATTGACTGTTCCATTTTTTATTATTAAATTTATTTTTTATTTCCTATTAATTGGTGATGCCAACTTTGTAACAAAATAATAATTATATTAATTTTTAGAAATAATGAAATTATAATCTACAATTACTTCTAGCAATTGGATGGTCCGGGATCAAATTGATTTTAATACATGTAATTTAGGTATTTCACAACTCTTTTTTTAATTGAAAATATTAATTTTGTTTTTTTTTATTATCATTTTTTTAAATCACATGACTGACATATAAGTAAAAAAATAATTATTATTTTTCAATCATTTGATGTTTTATAAAATATATATATATATAATGGTGATATTTACAAACATGATGAGTTATATTTTGTTTTAATATTGGTTATGACATTTCTTATTTATATTTGTTATTATTGATAATGATAGGTTTACTACCCTCCTACTACTGTATTTGAATTTTTATTTATTTGAATTATTTTTTTAACATTCTTAATTATTAAAAAAATTAAAGAAATATATAATTTCACTAATAGTCATTTTCTTAACTATTAAATAAAAAATAAATAAATAAAATGAATAATAAATAAATGGTAGGAAGAAGTAACCTATCATTATTTTTCATCAAAGTTAACAAAACAAAGAAATGATGGCAATTGGGGAGTCATTTCAGTGTTTCACGTAGCTTTATTATATATAGATAGATATTGTGGATTGGTCTTTTCAAAAAGGTGATAAACTTGTTTGTGGATGAATACGTAAGAAGCAACTCAAAACAGCTACTAATATATTTCACGTGAGGGCCGAATATATATATATATATATATATATATATATATATATATATATATATATGTGTTCCTCATCAAGTTCGATCTTGAGATCGATATTTATGTCACGTACAAAACGTTGGCAAACAAATTTGCTGATAAGGAATATGAATGGAACATAACCAAATTATGGCACTACACTCAGACCACTTCATGATCACTAACTAAAATTAAGAAATTTGCAAACTGTGTAGTACACAAGAAAAGATCATTATATTTTAGTCTGAGAGAGGTTTGCAGTATGGACTAGACCATATCAGTCATAATTGTGTACTGGGAAGTCATTAATGTTACAGTTGACTTGTAATAAATGACGTTTCAGGTCAAAGTTGTAATGTTCATTATTAACGAATGCAATTTGTTTTTAAAAAAAAATTTGTTGAATCTAGATAATTTGGCAAGACTATGTGATTGCAATGACGTGAATCGTGATTGATAGCTCAACTCAATAGGGCTAATCTCGTGAGAGACTCGAGCTGACAACATAAGTCTTACATATCACTTCGTCGGAAGGATATCGCCGTCGGCGACTTCAATGTCGTGCTCAAGGAGAGCAATTCCTCCATGATGTGCACCTCAAACCCTATAAATATACTTACATGTATGCATTGCAGCTATTTAGATTCATTCAGAAACTCTTACTTTTTTTTTTTTTATATTGACTTAACCATGAGTGATATTCTTACCACTGGATCACCTGAAGTTGTTTCTTTGTTTCACATGAAGCTATCATGGACATTGCAAGCGCATGTGAGAATTGTCTCAACATGACAGATCTTAGTTGATACAATAAACTATTTAAAATATTACAGATCAACGTGTGTGACCGAAGATGACAATATTTAGGATTAAGAGTATAATTGCTAAAGAAATAAATACTATATATATATATATAAAATAGTGTATCTAGAGGTTTTATACGGACACTATTAAATACGATAAAATTTAGGTACTATATTCATCCATGTTTAAGATGATTAATTCAAGAAAAGTAATAGATTTAAAAAAGATAATTACAAAGAGATCATCATACAATCTCACGGGAATTGATATTCTACGTCATATCTATTTTAAAATGATAAAAATAAGTCTGCAAATCTAATATACGGAATAAAATCACAAAACTATATACATCGAGCCATGCTACTTATTTTTCTTCATGAGGCATTTCACTTCATTTAATTTCAAGAAAGAATTAAGGAAATGATAATTAATACTAAGAAAAATTATACTTATCATCCCTACCTTATATATCAATATAAGATTTGTTTTTTTTTATTTTTTTATTTTATTTAAACACATAAATATGTATTTTTAAATAAAATGATAAAAATAATAAATCACATATTAGTATATGATGTAGAAATAAAAAGTATTATTTCTCTTAATGCTAATTAATATCATGACATAATGGCCAAAGCGTTGAATAATTCAAAATGTTGTGGTAGAGTTCATAAAAAAGTCAAATACAAAATTAGTACTCGTATTTTCTAGTTTTTACAATCGAGATCATCGTTTTTAATTTTTACAGTATTGATATATTTTAAAAAAAAAAACAGGATACTTTATTACCCATAGTAATGCTTACAGCATCTCTTGATTGCAATATTCGGAATACAGGAATTTCTTCTAAAGAGAAATTATATTTATAGTCGCGAGTGTATAAGTACCGTGCAATCGTTTTGAAAAAAGTGAATAAATATGGAATTTACATGAAAAAAAAATTAATTAATTTTTTAATAGTAGACTTCACTCTTTTTTAAAGCAATTGTACGGATCTTACGCACTTCATGACTGTACGTAGTATTTCTATTCTTTTAAATCATATAAATTTTCAGCAAGATTAAGAGTATCTCTGGCTAGTACATGAGCAGCCATGTTAGCATCCCTTAGTGTGGACTATATTCCAAACAGCAAGAGTTCAAAACTTGTCTAGCATGTTCAATCGGTAAACCACCATAGACTCCAGTCTACACTTGATTTTTTTCATTTTGTTAACCACCTGCAAAGCATCTCCCTCGAGTATAAACTTGTTAACTCTAAAGCATAGGCTTCAGCAATAAAGGAGTTAACTTTTAGGTTTCATTTGGATTTAAACCTATCTCAACTCATCAATATAACTTTTTCAAATTTTTAAATAATAATAATATTAAAAGATAATATTCCAACAATATTTTATCATCTCAATTCAACTCAATTCAACATCTAAACGCAGCTTTAAAGTTGTTCGAGCTCTTGAGGTCCCAAACACCATATCCTTCCAGCCCCTTAAGATGGTCCCAACATTCGGGTTTGGATTCACAACCCTTTTCAACTCATCTCACTACTATTCATCAAATTTAACTCACAAATCTCACTACTATTCACAACTCATCTCAATTTATTTCACTACTATTCACAACTCATCTCAATTCATTTTCAAATCCAAATGGCTAACAGCCACTTGTGTCATTAATGGTCGCGTTCCAGTTTACAATATTGATATTTAAAATTATAAAATTTCGTAATTCTTTAAATATTAGTCTCATGTTATTTACATTAGTCAATTCTTTATTAAAAAATTATCAACAAAATTGTGGTTTGAGTTTTGTTATACATAAGTAACTATTCACCTCACACCCTATATTTGATAAATTTTATTTTTTTTTATAGAGTGTGGGGGCGTGAATAATGAATAGTAAAGGTTGGAAAGATTAATTCAAAAATAAAAACATTAAAATCCAAATATTGTCTTTAAAAATTATTAGTGGGAAAGATGACATCAATTTAAGAAGAAGTTTGAATTATATGAAGAGTAATTAAATTGGGGAAAGCGTCTAATCGTGGGTACTAAACGCCATTATTTGACTTGGGACACCAACTTGTGGGAAATCTTTGGATTTTTTTTTTCACATTTTTTTTTAATATTTTTAAAAAAATCAAAAAATTCACAATATTATTAAATAATATTTTTTTAATTACTAAATAAAAAAAATTAGAAAAAAAAAATAAAAAAAATCAATCGGACAAATCAAACTGGAGCCCCGCTCCCTAGCATTTTTCTAATTCAAAATGTGGTGGCAGGGTTCATAAAAAAGTCAAATACAAAATTAGTACTCGTGTTTTCTAGTTTTTACGATGAGATCATCTTTTTAAATTTTTACAATATTGATATTTAAAATCATAAAATTTCCTAATTAAGTAATTCTATTAGGGGTCGTTTGCATTCAAAACCCACCTCAACCCACCTCATCTCATCATTACAACTTTCCCAAATTTCTATACAAAATATAATAAACAATTCAACTTTTTCAAATCCCAAAATAACTTTCCCAAATTCCCACACAAAATATAATAAATAATTCAATTTCTATTATATTATTCATAAACCATCTCAACTCATCTCTGAATCCAAACCACTCCTTAAGGAGTCGTTTGCATTCAAAACCCATCTCATCTCAACTCATTTCATCTCAACTCATTTCATCTCATCATTACAACTTTCTCAAATTTCTATACAAAATATAATAAACAATTTAACTTTTTCAAATCCCAAAATAATTTTCTCAAATTCTCACATAAAATATAATAAATAATTTAACTTTTATTCTACTATTCATAAACTATCTCAACTCATTTCTGAATCCAAACCACTCATTAATGTGCACAATCGTTTATAGTTAAATTTTTACTAAAATTTATTAGTGGGAAAGATGACATCAATTAAAGAAGAAGTTTGAATTATATGAAGAGTAATTAAATTGGGGAAAGCGTCCAATCGTGGGTACCAAACGCCATTATTTGACTGGGATACCAACTTGTGGGAAATATTTGAAATTTGGGATTTTGGACGGATGCCCTATTAATGCTGTCCACCTGTCCTAAAGCTGATTTTTTTGGAATTCCAAAAGGGTCAGGTCAGTGGCTGACCGTGACCGAATTAAAGGTCAGACAGCAAAAGTGGAGGTTGGATTTGGGGAAGGCAATGCAGGCTCTGATACGGGTCCCACTCCCCCTAGCCTTTAATTTCAATTAATTAAATCAAATAATAATAATAAAAAACAACAATCGTCGCCTGAGAGATTCGAACTCTCGCGGGGAAACCCCATGTACTTAGCAGGCACACGCCTTAACCACTCGGCCAAAGCGACGATTCTTGTATCTCTCGGCAGCATTTTATTTATTATTTGTCAAACCAATTCTATTCTTCCAAAATTTTGTTATCAACTTCTTGGGTAAATGAGAATTGTTAAGGTTTCAAAGAAATCTCACAAAATTAAATTAACATATTATATAGTTTTACATTATATATTAGATTTATTTTATATTAAAATTTATTTTACCAC
This sequence comes from Juglans mandshurica, assembly GCA_022457165.1. NCBI lineage: Eukaryota > Viridiplantae > Streptophyta > Magnoliopsida > Fagales > Juglandaceae > Juglans > Juglans mandshurica. Next base: position 47,204,850 of record CM039619.1, read on the forward strand.
ATCAAATCATGTTAATTTATGATTTTTTTTTTTGTGAAATTTCTTTATGGTTAAATAATTTTTCTTTTAAAATTCTCAAGATTTCTCATTACTTCATTTTTAAACACAAAACACTTCACAATTTTGAACATTTCAAAATTTTTATCTGATTATTCCCTAGACATTATTCAAACACAAAAATTAATACAACTTTTACTAATTTTAAAACAAAAGTTATATTAAAAAATTGTATTATAATTTTTTAATATTATATAGTTAAAAATTATTTTTATTTGAATATAATTTTTGTTTTAAAATTTGTAAAAGCTATATTGATTTTTATGTTTGAATAATAATTAGATGAAAATATTGTAAATTTGAAATTGAAAAGTGTTTTCTATTTTAATAATGTTTGAGAATGAAATAATAAGAAGTTTTGAGAATTTTGAAAATTCTCATATTTACCAAACATCCCTGTAAAGTGATATTTGAAATTCAAGAGATAGTTGTTAATTTTTTAGATTACTTAAAATTGGGTCTCAACAATGGCTTCTATCTATATTTATTCTATTTATTCTTTTACATTAATTGTGTATTTAGAGAGTTATAAGGTCTCGTTTGGATTTAGAAAGTGATTCATCTCATCTCATCTTATTATTATAATTTTTTTAAATTTTCTCACAAAATATAATAAACAATTCAACTTTTTTAAATTTCAATTAAATTGTTTCAAATTTCAAAATAATAATAATATTTTTTTTAACTTTCATATTTAATTTATCTAAAATCATCTCATCTCATTTCTGAATCTAAATTAACCCTAAGTGAATTCCTAAATATATTTTTTCTTTTAAGTACATCACATTATTTACTTTAATTGAAAATAACAAAATTCAAAATGAAATTAATATTGCTCTTGCCGGCTGCCGCATTCAGTATGACATTTGTGCATGCGGCGTACGCCATTATATTATACTATTTTCTGATGAGAAAATATATTTACAATTATGAATTGTATAACTGTTATATAATCGTTTTGAAAAAAATAAATAAAATATAAGATTTACATGAAAAAAATTAATTTTTTAATAATAGATTCCACTCTTTTTCAAAACGATTACGCGACGTTTACGCACTTCACAGTTATATGTAAAATTACTCTTTTCTTATAGCTTCCTCTCTTTTTATTCTTTCTTTTTTCCCCCACGAGAACTTGTTGTGTACGACCCAAAGTTATATTATTCCTTTCTTGGATCCTCCTTTTGTTGGCACAAAGAAAATAACAAGGACAATTCCACCATCTTCATTTTCTTGCTTACGTTATAAAGAAGAAACTACTTAGTGGTCAAAGCCAAACTACGTCTCATTATAAAACACGAGTTGATCTCAATTTGAAAACACAAAATAATTGCATCTTTTGTCCGTCTTTTGTTGTCTTATCTACGTTTAGTTATACAGATGAAATGAAATAAAAGTTAAAAGTTGAATAAAATATTATTATAATATAATTTTTATCTTATAATTTAAAAAAATTGAATTATTTATTATATTTTGTATTAAAATTTTAAAAAATTATAATAATTATATGAGATAATATTTTATTCAACTTTTTAACTTATTTCGTAGCATTCAATGTTGAACTCTACAAATTATTCTCTGTCGTTGCTCTCTTTATGGCAAGACTTTGCCCCTTTGGTTTAGACCATTGGCAAATTATACCCTTAACATTGTTTCTTGATTAAAGTTTATATTATTCTTAATTTTAAATTTGTCAATTCTTTTTTTTTTTTTAAAGGAAAAGCAATTTTATCGATCATTCTTTTAAAACAATGAAGAAATACATGAAGGAAATTCCTACATATCAATAATCACATCTGAAACACTTTACGAATTCTTAGCCAATACTTCTTTTATTAAAGGCTTAGATGCAACAATACTTCTCCAAATAAATGAAGGTTTACTTCCTAATTTCGCTTGAAAAAAAGAGACCTCCTTAAAATACTTGGCCTTTAAGACTTGAGAGGCTAAAGAGGAACATTTGTGAATTAATCTTCAACCTTGTTTAGCGAGCATATCAAAGTTGAATCTCTCGAAGTCTATTAACCCCATACCTGGTGCTTACTTGGCTTTTTCCATTGTTTTCTATGCAACCTAGTGTATCTTCTTTTCATTATTTTGTTGTCCTCACCAAAAGTTATGCATAATTCTGTTGATACTTATAAGAAGACTACTTGAGAGCTTGAATACATTCATACTGTAAGTAGGGAGAGCTTGCACAACAGCTTTGAGATATATTTCTTTTCCAACTTGGGAGAGAGTTTTTACTTTTTTATAGCTAAGACTTAGCTTGACTCTATCTAGTATACTCATGAAAGATTTTGCTTGAGATATTCCAACCAAAGGAGGCAAACCAATATATGTTTCATAAGGCAATGTTGATCTGATTCCAACTATGCTCAATATATTTTCTTGCACTTCTCGAGGAGTATTCTTACTGAATTGAATTGAAGTCTTCTCCATATTCAATCTTTGCCTAGAAGCCTTTGCATAGATGCTAAATATACTTATCAATTTGCTCAATTGAATTGAATTAGCTTTAAAAACAACATGCTATCATCAGCAAAGAATATGTGATTAATGAGAATCTTCCCTATAGCAATTTAGGCACTCCAGTAGTGAGTCCATCTTTTTCTATCTTCCTGAGTAATGAGCTCAAAGATTCTGCACATATGATAAAGATGATGATCACCTTACCTAATACCCCTAGATGGCTTGAAAGGACATTGTGGAATACCATTTATCAAGATAGCATAAGAGACAGATTATACACACTTCATAACTAAATCAATCTATTTTTGCTTAAAGCCCAGCTTCCACATCATAGCTCTTAGAAAACTCCATTCAACTCGATTATATATCTTGCTCATGTATAGTTTTAGGGCCATATAACCAACTATTCCCGAAATTTATAGTTCATAGTATGCATAGCTTCAAAGGCTACAATGATATTATCTAATATAAGTTTGCTTGGTACAAAAGCTGACTGAGTTCGGAAAATAATAATGGGCAACACTTTCTTCAATCTATTTGCTAAAATCTTTAGAATCAGCTTATACTTACATTACAAAGAAAAATTGGTCTAAATTCAAAGACTTTGACAGGAGACATCTTCTTTGGAACAAGAGGTATCATAACTAAGTAAAATTGGGTTGTTGACGGGAGACTTCTTTGTCATTTCAAACGTTGGTTTGTTGATATAGTAAAATTTTTAAATATTCTTATAGAAAATTTACTTAAATAAATAGTTACTTCGAATATAACATATCAATTAAAAATTAAAAATTAAAAATAACCAAAGAATAAATTAAAATATAGTTCGTGTGCCAACCATGTATACTCATCTTGAAAAAGTGAAACCCGTCATTACAAATTTTTTTATTAATATAAATATTAAGTTTATATTAAATGAATGTATAATAAACGAAAATTATAGTATAAAAGTAGTGAAATACTATTGAATGAGAGGACAAAATTAAAGACCGAAGACGTGTGTACCTCCGTGTGTTTTTCAGACCCCCCCAAAAAAAAAAAAAAAAAAAAAAAAAAACTGAAAAGGGAAAAAGGAAAAAGTAAATTGCACGACAAAACAGAATTACATTCCCTCTCTTTTCTATACGACTCCGAGTGTCTTGTCCGAAATCTCCCAAAACCATTCCAGAGATGCTTATCGTCACGACCACCACCGTCACCTGAATTTTTGTTTCTGCCCCTCCACGCACCACCCTACGCTACACCGCCCGGCGCATCCGAATCACCGACGCCACCGCCACCACCGCCACATCTATGTATAGCAAAATTACGATCCTAGGGTTTCTCTGTTCTGGACTGATCCTCGGCGCCGGTTAAGCCAATGCTGTTTCCCGGAATCCTAGGGTTTCTGACCTTCCTCTTGCCTTCGATTTTTTTTGTTTCTCTTCTGATTCGCCTCAAGTGGAGGGATGCGGCGGCGAAGAAGGAGGAGATCATGAGGCTGGTCGCCATGGCCTCCGAGGAGGCTGCCTTGGCCGAGGTCGAAGCTACAGTTGAGTACACTTCGATGCCGGTAGTGCGGCGCTACCAGTGTGCCGTCTGTTATAGCCCTACCACTATGCGCTGCTCTCAGTGCAAGACAGTCAGATACTGGTCTGTCCTTCCAAAACCTCTCTCGTTCAAGTTGATTTTCTGATATCTTAAACTGTAGTATTTGTGCATGTGCGTGTATTGGCTTGCAATTGTGTGTTGGTAATTGCAATGGTTTCTTGGGGCCTTAGAATCCATACGTTGAATTAATTAACTTTTACGGGTTGCTTGTAGGCGAGAAATCTCTATGCTTCCAAATTGTTGGCTTGAGATTGTGATGTTTGTATGTCATATTTGGTTGTCAAAGCGATTAGTTTGACCGTAGGATTTTGTTTTTGGGTCCAATAAACAAAAGGATAAAGCAAATGGAAGCTTAGAATTGGGAAACTTATTAGTAACGTCAGAATCTGACTTGATGTATTATTTGACCTAGTGTTTCTTTATTTGGGATCGTAGAAGATATTATCAGATTGAGTTGGCAGGAGTTGCTCATACTTATTTTTCATCCATTCATCTCTTGCTCTTACTTAGCACAATGTTGACTTTGACTTTCAGATGGTCGTTATTAGTTTCTGCCTGATCAACATATTTCCGTGGAGCACCTGTGAAATACGAACAATTTGTAATAGGAAAAAACTAAATATTCATAGAAATGTCTAGAGGTCAGCCGTTACTAGAATAACACGGTTTAAAAATTAATAAAAGGACTATTAAAAGAAATAAAGTGTATTATATGATTTTGAAAAATAGAAATATATGAACTAAAGCTGAGCTAAATAAGAAAAATACTTGGTAATGATTCACAAATCATCTGAAGGGGTCCATGGAGGCGTAAGTTAGCTCGGTTGATGCTTTTCCTTGTTTCCAACACAATTTTCTTTTGTAGCCGCCTTGCCTCATAGTTGCTCACATTCATATTATATTAGATGGAAGCATGTGTGGCGATATGAGGGGCTCATGGGACTTGAGGAATTTTAGATTTTAGAAAAGAAAGGAATCCATATGATGCGTGTAAGTTTGTTCTTGATTGTATTGTTAAGATAGAAGTTGCACATTGTTTGTGATACCCCATATTGAGGGATAGTGATAAGTGGTGTATGAGATCCCATATTGCTTGGGAGGGAGAAGTTTTTGCTCTTTATAATCGTCCCAATGAGGCTCCAATTTTATTATTGAATACTTTTTTTGGAGTATAACCCATATGTGACTTTGGCATCATTTGGGGCGTTACAAATAGTATTAGAGCCTATCCCAACCAGAAGTGTGGGACTTGACCCATGCCACTTATGATGGAATTGCTCGACGATGACGTCGGGAATTTAAATAGGGGGAGATTGTGATACTCCATACTGAGTGATGAGGATATGTGGTGTATGAGATCCCACATTGCTTAAGAGGGAGAAGTTCTTGTCTTTATAATGATTCCAATGGAGCTTCAATTGTACCCTTGACTCGTCCTTTTGGAGTATGGCTCAGATGTGGCTTGGGCCTTCTTTGGGGTGTTGCATTGTTTTTTTTGATAAGTTAAAATTTTTATTAAACACAATGTAATAGGTGAAGCCCAAGTACACATGAAGTATACAAAAAAAAAACACCTAGTTACATTCTAATACTAGAAAAGCGAAGACAAGAACTCGTTTATAGCCCCTCCCTTGAGTACATTGTTGTTTGGTAAGAAACCTCTCTCTCTTCTATCGGACTTGAATTTTGTGTGTTGAAACTTATTTTTAAATGCTTCAAGTACTTCTAATGACAGAGCAACATTGATATACGGGTAAATCAGCTAAATAAAAAGTCTTTACGGGGCTAATTTACTAAAAGTGTAACACCTGTCTTCAATTCTCCAGTGTGACATCTTAAGTGGTGGCATTGACAAGAATTAGGAATGAGTATGACCGAGGAGATTATTCTGTTTTTAGGATATAGCATTGACTTGAAATGAGATTTAGTGAACTCTGCAAGGCCTATCTCATTAAGGAGTGTGAGACTCAAAACCTATGTCAATTTAGGTGGTTTCCTTGCATGAAAGTATATAGGTTTCATTATCAATAAAAAAAAGTTCTCGTGTACAACTTGTGTACTTGGGCTCTGCCTATTGTTATTATCAATAAAGCTTACAGTTACTTATCAAAAAAGAAAGATTCTATTCATCATCCCCACACACCACACACCACAATTTATTTTATTTTATTTTACTTTTACAGAAAGTAGCTAGGTCAAAGAAGCCACTAGGGCTAGTATGGCGTACACTCTTTTGACTATTTGAAGATGCTCAGATTAAAAGTTTATTTGAATGCTATTCTCACTACTTGTACTGTTGGCACCTTTGGCAGTATTGTTAATTTGTGCCTAGGTACATTTTCTCTCCGTACAGTTCTACCATGGGTGATTCTTTCTGGTGATCCACACCGGAGTCATCATTCTGTTAGCTTTTCCTGGGTCTGTAATCTTTCTGGTGTAGGCTTCTTAAAACATGTATTAATAGAAACCAAGGTTTTTGTATTATCGTTAGAGCGGGGAAGCCACTTCGTATCACTGAAAGAAGCAGGAAGGTCACAAAGGAGATGGTACTCAGCCATTCCAGCACTCGTTGGCTGGCAAACACGGTGGAAGACTGCTACCTGTCGGAGGGAAGAAAGGAGTTTTTCAAGACTTATTGTGTTGGGTCTGTGGCAATAGTTGTTCATCGGCGTTCCAATGCCTTTGGACTACTTGGAAATGGGCGTCGAGGCCTGCTTGTGGTCCCGGAAGGGACGGAAGGAAGGGGGTGGAAAAGTCTGTCCATGGAGATGAAGCAAGCTCTATCACACCTCTCCAAGGTTCCAACGGTGGTCCAAGGTGATGGGAAGGGGAAAGAGGTGGGTAGGCAAGCTAGGACGTATGCTGAGACTGCGATGGGTGGTAGAGTAGGTAGTAGGGTGGTGGTGCATGGTGGTATGGGCCAGGCTTTGGCATCACAAAATGGAGAAAAAGACAAGGACATGGGTAGCAGGGGAGTGTTTTTTGGCAGGGAGGGCTGGTCGAAACTCTGTACCTGATATAGTTGGAGGTGATCTGTCCGATGCCTGTACAGGGGAAAGTGAGGGGCAGAAGGTACTTTCTGGGCTGAAGCTGGAGCTTGTTGGCATGAAGGAGGAGCTCTTGTTGTTTGAAGAAGGCTGGAGCTCATTCACCTGTGATACATGCCTTTATTTAAGAATACGTTACCTAAATTTTCCTGTGTACATAGGCTATGCCTATTTCATTCGTATCAATGAAATTTACCTATTATTCATAAAAAAAAAAAAATTTCTCATCAAAAAAATAGTTACCAAAATTACTTATTTTTAAATATAGCCATATTAATGAATCCTTATTTAATATCTGCACATATATGATTTTGGATCAACTGGTAGTCATTTCCTTTCTTTTATGGTTCTTTTTTTGTTTTTTGATTTTTTTGGGGTTGGCCCGTTGGGGGGGGGGGGGGGGGAAGCGATAATGTTTATTGATTTTGAAAGTTGTATCTTTTGTTTGTAGTTCTGGAAAGTGCCAGATTATGCACTGGAGACGAGGTCATAGAGATGAATGTTGTCGTCAGCTTGGTGCCATGGAATTTCAAGATAAAAGTGACTTTGGTGGGAAAGCAGTATTGGAGAAACAATCTGAAATTTTTGGTAATAATAAGCATAGGAGGGAATTTGCACTTTTTTCTAAACTTTCACTGATGATGGATGATGCTAATATTGTCTGGCGTTGTGCAGATACGAAAGGACTACATACTGCTTTTGCATCTTCTGGTTCCTCACCGTCTGCTTGTTTCTCTCTGTCTCATGCTGGAAGTAAATCCTCTGTTGATATTTGTTCCAATCAGGGAATCAGGTTTGGCACAATCGACAGACCGGAGAAACCTCTATCTGATGATGATGCCCCTGATATGCTCTGTAGAACTGCTAGCTTTAATGAGATGGAAGTAACTACATCTCTCCCCACTCAGTCTCCTAATTCAGTAAGTTTTATAGATGGTATTTCTTGCGCAAGCAAGTCAACTAAGATGAAATCTGGTCATATTGATGAAGGGGTGGACAAGTCACATTTTTCTAAACCCAAGCCACTTATAACCAATGATGTGAAGCTAAAAAGTCCTCGCAATTGTAAGCCCACCAGAGGATCTGCTTTACCAGGAAAGTCAGTTGCAGATGCCTCTAATTTTAGGTGTTTGCCATCCCTGAACTGTTCAGTGTCAGATTCTGTAGCTGATGATGGGGAAGATGATTCTGAATTATTTAAGTGTAAAGAAGTTAGGTCTTTGTCTTTTAAAGCTTCTAGTGATCATCCATCTTCAGCCACCGCGGGACATGCCTTCTCCCATTCCAAGCCTGCTAAGACTGATGGTTGTCATACCTTACCTGCAAAAGTTGGTAGCAGCCAAAGCTTGCCACAAGATATTCGTAATGGCTTGAAAACATCAGTGCGGAAAGTTGTACAGCAGTTTAGGGCCTCAAAAGAGTCAAAACACAAATTGTCAGGTCTTGGAAATGATATTGCTGGAAAGCACAATTGCAAGGTTTTTGACAAAATATTATAGTTTATTTTTGGTAACCTCTTTGTTTTCGTTGCGATAATCTTTTTATTGATTTTTGCCCCAAAATTTGCTTCTGTTTTGACAGATAGTCTTTCCATACGAACTTTTTGTGCAACTTTACTGTTATGATAAGGTGGAACTGTGCCCATTTGGCCTTACAAATTGTGGGAACAGGTGATGCCGATTTCTATCAGCTTCTAATTTATTGGCATATAAACTGACATTTAATGAGTTCTATGAATTGTAAGCAGCCATGCTGTTATTTACTGGAACTAGAGTGAAAAAGGGTGTGAGGCAGAGGAGAACAATTGTCTTTTTATGAGGTTGGGCATAGGGTTTAAGCCTAATGTATAAGTATTGTAATTTTGCTCAAAGCTGTAGGTTGCAAGTATATTCTGTTTACATTTAAATGACGGAAAAATCAAGGTAAAATTATTTCTTCTTGCTAAAACAAAAGCTATTGCGAAGAAGAGTTGCCATTTAATTTCCATACACGGTTTCTTTCGCTTCTGTTGCTGTTGGTCGGTGTGTTATATCTGATTGCTGGAATTTGATGCTCTCATTTTCTACTTCACCTATTGTGTAGTAAGAACTAGCAACATCCTCTCTCTCTCTCTCTCTCTCGTTCCTCTCTCCCTCTCCCTCTCACAATATCTTTGCTGGTCTAATAGCATGTTTTTCCTTGTCAAAATTAATTCTATATTTTTTTTTCGATAAGAAAAACAGAAAGAATAGTTCTATATTTCTGCTAACGTAATGAACTTCTCCTTGGAATTTCTGCAGCTGTTATGCTAATGCTGTTCTCCAGTGCTTGGCATTTACTCGACCTCTTACTTCGTATCTTCTTCATGGGCTTCATTCTAAATCATGCAAGTTTCTCTTTGTGATTCCCCTGTGGGATTATGACTTGCTCAATTATTTGGCCTTTGTGCTTGATTTCTTTCTCACATTTTACAATGTTCATCGTTTGTCCCAGGCCGAAGGAAGGGATGGTGTTTTATCTGTGAGTTTGAATGCCTAATTCAGAAGGCAAAGGAAGGCTATTCCCCTTTGTCTCCCATTGGGATTTTATCTAAAATACATAAAATTGGAAGTAATCTTGGTCATGGGAAGGAAGAAGATGCGCATGAATTTTTGAGGTGAGCTATCTGAAAACTTTCCCAGTTGGATCTGTAAATTTTCATATTTCTATCTACTTTCCTCTTTTGCTGTCTTAAATGTGCATCACATGATCAGTTAGTAAGATGGCAGGTATGCTGTTGATACAATGCAATCTGTTTGCCTGAAGGAAGCTGGGAGTATGGGTCCAGTGGCTGAAGAAACAACTCTAGTAGGCCTGACTTTCGGGGGTTACCTTCGATCTAAGGTTGTTCCTTATTTGATGATACTTTAATAATTGTTTTCTCCTTAATAAAGTACATCTGGTGGTGGCAATAATTTTGTGCATATGTACTGCCATAACCGGGATTCTCAGATAAAGTGCATGAAGTGTCTTGGCAAATCTGAGCGGTGTGAGCAAATGATGGATCTCACTGTTGAGATAGATGGGGACATTGGAACTCTTGAAGAGGCTCTTGCGCAATTCACAGCTACTGAAATTTTGGACAGAGATAACAAGTACTATTGCAGCAGGTTGGCTTCATTTGCTCATTTGTATCATATATAACAAGTACACCCTTTTTTCTATCGGATGAAGCTTGGGTGAAACTAAGTGGAGGTCCGAAAATGAAAAATTTGGTATTGCCTTCCGCTCAATATAGCTTGTTTACTGATCATGCTCAAGCACATACTCAGCACTCATTTTTTTGGTCAATGAAATCCTGTATTGCCTTCTTTGCCTTGTTGGAAATCTTATCTACATGCCCAAACCAAGATTGGATTTGTGGTTTTGTACCCTTCCCTACCCCACTTTTTTCCCCCTTCTGTTGCTTCTTTGGGTGGGGCTTGAAGGTGTAGGTGCGAGGAAGTTACTTTTGTGCAAAATAGACACATTACTGTGTGGATGTGTTCACTACTTTTGTTTTGAGTTTTTGTGAAGGCCTAGTAACTCGGATGAGGCACTGTGTATGTTACTTAGATGTAGATAATGGAGATTTTACCAGAATTGTTTGTGAGGGAGTGATTAATTTTTAATTCTTTTGTTTTTGTTTTTGTAACATAGAAGTTCTTTTAATATATTTTCTATGCATTGTGAGTACATCTTACAAAGGTTTGAACTTGAGACCAATAATCGCTTATAAAAATAACTTGAGACCAATAACAACTCAATCAAACGAGCCTAACTCACTGGTTATTGTTTCTGTATTCTTCTGCCAAACTTTTAGCTTTGGATAATGAGTTGTGTGCAATGAAGCGTAGAGTTGTCATTTTATTTGAACCATCTTTATTTAATTTTTTTGAAATTTGTTTAGCTTTCATCTATTTTCTGGTTGAAACGCTCTTATCATGTGGGTTATTTTCTCAACAATTTTCATTCTGCACCTCTTCTTACTTGTTTTATCTAGGTGTAAATCTTATGAGAAGGCAAGAAAGAAGTTGACAATATTGGAGGTGCCAAATATTTTGACAATAGTTTTGAAGCGATTTCGGGTAAGTTCGTAACTATTAACTTGATTTTATGCAATATTTTTACTTTTTTCACTTATAAATCTAATGCCATTTGTTTCAATCCCTTGCAGTCCGGTAACTTTGAGAAGTTAAACAAATCAATTCAATTTCCTGAGGTCCTCGACATGGCCCCGTATATGAATGGAGTGTGTGACAAGTCTTCTTTGTACAATCTTTATGCAGTGGTGGTTCACTTGGATATCATGAATGCTGCATTTTCTGGTCACTACGTGTGTTATGTGAAGAATTTCAATGGGGAGTGGTTCAGGATTGATGATAGCACAGTAAGTTTGTTTTCTTTTTAGTCTATAAATGCACTGCTGAGTTAGGCCATGTTGGTTTGAAATTATGAGGTGCCAAATCTTCCTCTCGTTTTTGACTTGCAAAACAGGACTTTCCAAGTTCTATTGAAACTTTAACAAGTTATCAGACCTTTGCATATGACTACCAACGCTTCTTGCATCTTAGATGTAAAAGGAAAACTTATACTATGCTGTTAACTAAATCCATTGTTTCTGGTGTTTATTCGATAATATACAAATATACTTTGTTTGCCATCTTGCATATCATTCTTTGTAATGTGTTTGTAGATGAGTAGTTGAGACAGATGTATTGCCAAATTAGAAATTAGAATATACTATAATACCTGAAATAATAGAAGTTTGCTTTTACTTGTATATCAAGAATATTAGGCTTGAGTTGTATTATCTGATTTTAGAGCTGATTGGTGTCGTTTTTTGTGTGTAGGTAGAACCTGTGGAATTGGAGAGGGTCTTGTTGGAAGGGGCGTACATGCTCCTTTATGCTAGGTATATTACCTTGTAACTCAACCTGGATATTGCGAATTTTAACCTTTCTTTAGGAATATGCTTTTCTTAATGTTACCACCTTTTATTACTAGGCACTCTCCAAGAGCCCCAGCTTTTATAAGGAACAATGTGGTGTCTCATGGGGGACGGTTAAAGAAAAGGAACTTGGAAGCTGTTCCTTCCAGCCTGACTACATCCAAAACAGAGTCTAATTCTATGGCAGCACAGCATAAGCTTGGAAAGCACTATAATCAATTGTTCCATCCGGAGGATTGGAGATTCCATTCAATGCAAAGAATTCCATCAGTGGATTCATCCAGTGAGAGTTCTTCCCTTTTCAGCAGCTCAGATGCAAGTTCTTGCAGCACCGCGAGCATCAAGGACTCGTCGAGCACAGGAGACTTGTCTGATTACATATTTGGAGAAGTAGGACCCAGTTGGTACAGCCATTACGGGCTTTCATCGGACCCGGTTTCATCTTCCTCCTATGGAAACTTAGATGGAGATTCAGAAATGGACAATGACAATTGGAGGGTAGGATCCGGAGGCAATGGCTGGAGGGAGCATTTGGATGGGAATGGAAACTCAGGGATTTTGTATACTGAGACTAGTAGACAATGTAGAAAGTCTAGTAGCAGTGGTTGTAGGGACACTGAATTGGAGCAATATGGCTTAGCTAACCCTTTTGTTGTAAATTCTGGTGTAACATTAAGAAGAGTAAGTGGTGATAGATCAGCTCAAACGTTTTCTTGAGGTTTGAGTTGAAAGAAAGCATTGTTATTTATGCTATAAGATAAAAGAAAAAAAAAAAAAATCAATCATAGATTCTTTTCTCCTGTGTTGTGTGTTCTGGGTCTTAATCTTTAAAAAAATTTTACTCATCATTTTTGCACAATTTTTTAATTTTTAATTTTTTTTTCTAAATAATTCAATTAGTTTATGAAGAATAAAATTAAATTTTTTTTAAAAAAATAAAAAATAAATATAGTGTGTGGTGTGTGAGGATGATGAGTAGTAAAATTTATTTATTTATTTCTTAATATTATAAATAAATATTATAAAAGCTGTTTTAAAACGACAGCGTCCGGGGGGTTTGCCTGCGTGATAACTTTCCAAGAAAACCTGTGAAAGTGGTGGGATTATGAGCGTGGCGTTTACGGAGCAAATGCCAACAGCAATAACGCCGGCGGCTCCAAGTTATCTCCGCTACCAGAAGCTACACCACCGCATCTCCGCCTCACTCTTCGTTCTCGCCGCCGGAGCCAAGAGAGCCATGTTTACTGGAAACAGCAGCAGCGGCAGCAGCAGTGGCAACGCGGGTGCGTACACGACTGTCAAAGAGAGAGTGACATTCGAGAGAGAAATCAAGAAGAGCAAATTCATCGCCATTGCTGGCCCCATCTCCGACGAGCGATCCGCTCTCTCCTTCCTCTCCCAGGTTCTTCTGTCATTCTGTATTGTCTCTTCCTCTTTAACCTGTATGCAGAATTTCGGATAATTCTCTGGAGCTAAAAATAACGTTGTGAATTCGGCAATAATGTCTTTCTTTCATTGAACCTTCGAAATTTCCTGAATTCATACTTTGCTTCCGTTCCATTAGTTCTGGTGATGCTCTGTCATCTTTTTGCATGTTTCCCCTTTTAGGTCGTATATGTGCATTTGATTTTCCACTTTCATGTTACATTCAGTCAGGTCAGGACAGTGGTTTATTCTTTTTTGGAAAAACAAAGCTTCTGTGACTTAGCCTGGTTTGGTTAGGGAATGAAATCTATCTGGTTACAACTTTTTTAAATTTTTATATAAAATATAATAAATAATTTAACATTTTTAAATCTTAAAATAAAATTAATATTAAAAAATTATATTAGAATAACAAACTTTCAACTTTCATCTCATTGTATAACCAAACCAGGCCTAATTTCTTTGTTGATTTTTAGGTCCGAGATCCCCGTGCTACTCACAACTGCTGGGCTTATAAGGTACACTAATTTATAATTTCCTATATCAATGACCCTAATTGTTTTAGCTTCTGAAAAAGAAATTCAGTTTACTTTGTCCCCTTAAAGTGATTTTGGAGGAAGACAATTCATTAGGCGGTCCTTTTATGCTTCGCATCCCTGTGGTTTGGAAACATTTTTTTTTATATTTTTATCACTAATTCAAACTGTATGACTACTTGTGGGACCTGAATGAGGGCTTCAGCTCTGAATGAGTCAACCTTAGAGCTAGCCTTAACGGCCTCAGAATGACTACAAGAGCAGTTCGAAGTTAAAGATTGAGGAATAAGTTTATACTTTGTGTACTAGATGGGACCTGATTGGCTCAAGTGGTGAAGGCCTTGGGCTTGGGGGTATGCTCCTTCTAGGTCTAAGGTTCAAGTCTCCTTGGGTGCAAACAATCTCTAGGGCATCGGACTGTGGGACTTTTCCCTGAGGTTCACTGGTGGGAAACTCATTTCTGAGGGCCTGTGCACTCCCAAGATTAGTCAAGATGTTGCTCCTGGACACCCAGTGCCAATAAAAAAAAAAAAAGATTGAGGAATAAGTTTAAACTTTGTTTGATATTTGAATGGCCACTTTACACGGGGGTTGAATCTAACATTTCTCTGTTCAGACCCATATACATCATTCTGCCTCTGATTTTTCTGGATACAAGCCTTCACGGCCATGTAAAAGAGGACTGGACTCCATTAGGGGCTAAATCATGAGAAGCATATATAAGGGGTCCTGTTTGTGGTGACAGTTTCCTCAATTAAGTCCAATGTGGTCATCTTCTGCTTCTCAGGTTGGAGACCAGTATCGGTCTAATGATGATGGTGAACCCTCGGGTACAGCTGGCAAGCCAATACATTCTGCTATTGTTTCTTCAGGAATAGATAGAGTTATGGTAGTAGTGATCAGGTAAAATTTTTTCACAGCCCTCCTATGAGTGACAGATTTTTTCTTTGCTAAGAAAATGAAATTTTATTAAATCAAGGAGTTAGACGTAGCCCAAGTACACAAGAAGTATACAAGAGAGTACACCACAAGCTAGGAACTAGATAAAGCAACAAGGAAATCATGAAAACTAGCCCCATCTAGAACAATGGCAGAAGCCCAAATGAAGTATGAAAGAAAAAGCCTCTAGTCCCTCCCATTGAGCATTCTCTATCTTCAAAGCAACGACCGTTCCTTTCAATTTCATGCCAAATATACCACGTGAGACAGAGGGATTATCCTCCATACAGCAGTGATATGAGTGATGGATATCAATGGTGTCATATGCTTTTGCTTCCATTGGAATTACTAGAAGAAAAGATAGGAGAAAAAAACCCATTATTTTTACTTTTGTCTGACAGTACATCTTGTTTCATTGAGTTCATGTCTTGGACTCTGCTTTCAATTAGCTGTTATCCGATGAGCTTTAGTTGGTTAGTATATTGTTGCAGTTCTCCTACTGTTCACATCACTTAAATTCCAGGTATTTTGGAGGAATTAAACTTGGAACTGGTGGACTGGTCAGGGCTTATGGAGGAGTTGCATCAGAATGCTTGAGAAATGCCCCAACTTGTCTTGTGAAATCTAAGGTATTAGGTTTCTTCCTGTTGTTGTTATGTGCATTACTTATGATTGCCTCTGCATGCTAATCCACTTTTATTAAGAATGTTTGTTAGTTATATTTCACTTTTATTTTAATCTGGTAAAATAACTCTTTTGGCATCTTTGATTGGGTTGATTATGATTGCAGGTCCCAATGGGTGTGGAGGTTCCATTTGATCTTTTGGGTATTCTGTACCATCAGGTGATCTGAAGTCGCATTAATTAGTTTTTGTGCATCTTTTGTGGTTGCTATTGGTCCCTGTCAATGCATTGTTATACAGTCAGTAACTGTTAGCAGAACATTCCGATAAATTTCTGTTACTCTTTAACTAAATAAAAAATGAATAAATTTCTATTACTTCGAGTTCTTATGATTGTTTTCTTTTGTCTGTCTCCTCTCATTTTACTTAATCTCTTAGAATGGGTGTTTTGCTAGATTACCTTCTCTAATATGCCCCAACACTATGATCAAACTTTTCTTTCAAGTTTGTTTTGCAGAGAGTAAGTAATTGTGTTGGATATCTTTCTACGCTCTAGTCAGTTCTTTGTACTTTAAATTCTGACTTCAGCCTTTTTCTGGTATGTTAAAATTGAGTAGTTTATTCCATTAAAATCTCTCTGATCCTCAGATAAGCTGTTCATAAGAACAATGCATCTTAAATCTGCTAAATGTATATTTCTTTTTCAGGTTAAGTATGTGATGTCTTTGTATGGACATGTATGGAATAAGTGGGAGACATCCTATCTTTGACAAGTTAAACTTAATGTTTGTGTACTGATCTCTTGCTTGGTGTTTACAGTTACAACCTTTTCAAGTTGAAGACATCAAGCAAGATTATGATACTGGTAAAGATGGAATCAGTATGGTAACTTTCAAGGTTGATTTTGACCAGGCTGAGAAATTGGAGGAGGCTGTCAAAGCCAACTGTAGCCGAGAACTGGAGTTTTTTAAACATTGAGACAGACTTGGCCATATTTCAGTCATGTGAAGACATTTTGAATGCTATTGAATGATCATGAAAGTGGCGCTTTCAGGACCGGGATTGTACAATGCTTTTTCTCCTGTTTTGCCCCACAATGTGCTAAGTAAGTCATAAGATCTGCAGATTAAACCCTTAATTGGTTTATATACTGTTTGTAAAATTACAGGTAGCCCGTATAAGATTATTAAAGGATTATGCCTGAAAGGTGCTTGTGATCCGATGTTGAGAGTTGTACATACAATCTTCAGATAATAAAGATGTCCTTATAACCCATTTCATATTTCATGGGTTCTCTTGTAGATTTATTTACTCTACAGCTGTTACACGTTGGCATCTCCCTTACTAGTATTGATAGGCCATTAGCATTTCTCCCCCTCTCATAGACTGGAGGTTGGTTCAATATGTAAGTGTGTGGGGCTTATGTAGTAAGGTTAGCAAAGAAGAAAAGAGGGTTGAGAAAGATCACTAAAAATGTAAACCATAGAGCCATGCTTTTCTCAGCTTGTTTAATAAAAAAACACCGAGTACATTTTTCGACAAACTTTGTGTTATTGATCTTTATAAATTCCTAGTCTAAACTTCGTTGTATATGAGAAGTTCTTGGTTTTTTTAAAGTCAGAGTGCCTTTATTTGCTGATATGACTGGAGAAATATATAATATGTAAAATAATTTGTGCATGCCTAGGACTAGCAAGTTTCATACAACCCCTTTGAAAAAAATTGGGACTCACCTGAAAAAGTCTAGTTGTTCATTTCGATGGGTGGGTGTGGGAGATACTAGATTTGTGGTCGCTATGTAATGGTCTCATGGTGCCAAATTCTCTGTTTAAGAGGATGGAACAATTGCGGCATCTATATCTACCTTGGTTTTGCTAAGTGGGAAGTTGCAATCGGCTAATCTTTGTAATTTCCAGACACTGCTCAATGTCCATGTTTTCATATGTGATGTTAAAAATCCAGCAGTTGGATTCAACAAGTTGGGAAAAAGTCTCATGCCTACAAATTTTGATTCGGGTCTTCGTGTTCTTGTAATGAGTTGTCCTTGTACATATAAGTAGGGCTGCAACCCGATGCCATCCAACCGGATCGACCCGATCCGACCCGACCCGACCCGTGCTGTGAGAGTCAGATCTTTTTTTTTTTTTTTTTTAGTTCATGTGGATAGTATAATTCAAAATGAGTAAACAATCCAAATATGTCTACGGTTATTGACATAAACCATATGAACAGAAACAAATAAACCTAAAGATCCTTTAAAGATCCTTTAAATCTGGACTAAATACAGGAAAAAGATCCTTTAAAGATCTAACATTGTTTTCAACACAATAGTATTTTTCAGGATTAGCCTCCAAATCGTCCAAAATCATTTGCTCAGCAACATGTATCTGTCCTACACAACAAAAGAGTTCATACTCCACAATAGATTTTTTCTTTACTCGACGTTTTTCCTTCGTTTTCTCATGAGCCAAAAAATTAAAACCACAACAGGAACCATTTCATTTTCTTTACTCAACGTCAACATTCATTTTTTCCTTCATTTCCTCATGAGCCACACAACTAAAATCACAACAGATTCTATTCAAATACGGAGAAAAAAACCCACAAAATTCAGAAACTTGAAGACTAATTGAACCAAAAATACCAATAGAACTCCAAATCTTTTCTGTTCTACTTGAGTGACTGAAAAAAAAGAGAGAACCGAAATAGAGAGAGAGCCGAGAGACAGATAGATAACCTTGAAACGAGGCAGTGGAATGGGGGCCTGGAAGCTCGAAGTCGGAGGAAGGCGACGGCAACATAGAACGGTAATGATGACGGTGACTAGGGTTTCCGTAGTGGGGAGAAGACTTTTCGCCTTTCGCCTTTCGGTTTCGATGGGTTTCAGAAGAGATGACTGAGGACTTTTCGATTTCGATGGGTTTCAGAAGAGAAGACTGAGGAGAAGGGAGAAGAGAAGACTGAGGAGAAGAGAGGACTTTCGGTTTCGACGGGTTCGACGTGTTGATAGTTTAAAACCCGTTATTAAACTTTGACCCGATGAACCCGTTTTTATTCGGGTGGACCAAGTCGGTTTTGACGAACGAATCGGGCCCAAGGCCATTTCTGCACAGCCCTACATATAAGCTATGACTCTTTGGGATAATAGAGAAATTGTCGGAACACGACAAAACTTCTCTGCATCTTGCCTAGTTAAACAGCTGCGTTTGGATGTTGAGCTGAGTTGAACTCTTTATGAATAGTAGTGAGTTGAGATGGTAGAGTGAGTTTTGTGGGATCCACTTAAAATGAATTTAAATGTGTTTAGATGCTAAGATGAGTTTATATGTATTTATGAGAAATTGAAAAGGGTTGTGGGTCCTATGTGTAAAGAAGTGTTGAATTGAAAAAAGTTGTGAGTTCCACGTGTAAAGAGGTTTTGAGTTGAGATGAGTTTAATAATTTGAGAGTTGAATGTTTAGATATTAGACTTAACTTAAAATTAGACTGAACAGATTTGAACTCAGATGAGTTTAACAACCAAACGGGGCCTTAATTGCTACTCGTCTTGAGGAAGACCCAATGCCGACTTCGGAGAAATTCCCAACTTAAAGATCCTACGCCTTTATGGGATTGTCTACCAGGGGAAAAAGATGATGTGCTCAACAAGAGGATTTCCTCAACTTCAATCCCCCATCCTTTGGAGATTAGATGACTTATAGGACTAGGAGGTGGAGGAAGGATCCATGCCCAACCTCTGCCATTTGGGGATTGGCATATTGCAGGATGCAACAAATTGAGGATGGTTCCAGATGGACTGAAGTTCGTCACTTGTAAAAATCGGTGATCATAGACATGTTTTGGTTATTCAAAGATAGGATTGGCGAAGGGGACAGGATTTCTACAAAGTCCAACACATGCCTTCCCTTCAAATTTTATAAAATTCTCTAAGCTTGGTGATCCGTCGGCATGTTTTCTTTTGGGAAGAACACGATCACATGCAGGGTGGAGCTCACTTTATGCGTTTGAACATTAGAGAATAAATCCTTAGGCTGGGAACCATGTCATTCATAAGGGAACTCTTACAAGACCAAGATGGGCATAGAATCCTTTACTAGTATTTTAGGATACTAATTTGACATTTTTGAAGAACTTGAAGGAGACCCAGACCATATGAATTAGAGAAAAGATATTTGTAATTGTGAATTGTGTAATCGCTGTATAATTATTTTGAAAAAAGTAAATAAAATATGGGATCCACATGAAAAAAATTAATTTTTTAATAGTGGACCTTACTCTTTTTCAAAACGATTACGCAACGGTTATGCATTTCACGATTGTACGTAGAATTACTCGATTTGAGTAATGCTATATAACACACCACTATCATACTTTCATCGCATTATGTAAGATGTGTCATATTGATCACTATTAGATAATAAAGAATTATATAATAAAAAATTATCTAATAATAATAAATATGTCATATCTTATATAGTGAGATAAAAATAAAACGATGGTATGGTCCGTAGAATTTTCTTTCAAGATTTTATCGTTTCAGCTCTTACTGGACCGACAAGGAACATGAAACGTGTAGATGTGGGACACGATGTAGGATATGATTAAAAGCAGTTGCGGAATGCACACATTGGCTACATTCAAGCTATCGATTTTGTAATTTATTCAAGTTTCGGTATCATTTGTAATTTAATAAATGATATTTTTGTAAATACTAATATTAATTTAAATTTTAAACTAGCAAAACTCTATAAACCCGGTTCGACTTGATTTAATCTTGTGAACAAAATTCGTATCTATAAACTTGTTTGAACTCGTTTTGAAATTCATAATGTGTTATATTTATTACATGTTAGTTGTATTTGATTTCATAAATTATATATTATTAATCTATTATAATTTACCTTATTTAATATGTTTATTATGTTCTTAAAGTGTATATAGAATAATTTGTATAATAATATATCATACAATTAGGACTTTTGATTTATTATATTATGTATATTAAATATTTTAGTTTATTATATTTAGCTTATGTATTATTTTTTTATAATTATAAGTTACTTTTTTTTTTAAAAGTTATACTAAGTTATACTATAAGAACTTTTTAATCAAAATTATTTGGTTGAATAGTTAAATGGTAAGAGGTTTTTTTTTTTTTTTTTAAATTTAAAAATATTTTTATTAATTATAAGATAAGAATCAAAATTTGAAAAAAAAAGAGTTAGCTTGAGGAGAATTATATTCGAAATTTCGAATTGGAGTCGAATTTTAATAATAGCTCGAGTATCCTAATCCTACTTAGCACTATTCATCTGGGTCGGGTTTTTTCCCAGCCCAGAACCCGGGTTGCAAAACCCGGGCCAGGTTCCAGGTTTAAACCAGGTACCCGGGTTTTTTTTAATTTTTAATTTTTTTATTTTTTAAATCAAACCCAGCATAAAAACGACGCCGTTTTGATGAACCAAATTGGCGTCATTTTGACACAAGGTTAATTCCCGTATCAATGTATCATCCCCCCTCTTCAGCCTTCTCTCTCTCTCTCTCTCTCTCTCTCTCTCTCTCTCTCTCTCTCTCTCTCTCTCTCTCTCTCTCTCTCTCTCTCTCTCTCTCTCTCTCTCTCTCTCTCTCTCTCTCGTTAAGGAACCCTAGCACCCTCCTCAGTCTCGAACTACCGAATCTGCCGATCGAAGAAATACCATAATCCTCGTGACCCCACCATCATCGTCGCCGTCATCCTCTTGACTCCAAGGTTTGTTCTCTTCTTTTTATTCCGATTTGGGTCTATTTTTAACTTTTTATGCTGAAATTTCATGACTGAGTTTGCAAATGCTTGAGGCATTTTCTCGTGACCCCATCATCTCTCTCGTTCTAATGTGGGTCTGTGTTTGGTTAGTTTTGTGTGAGGTACGTGATTCTCCATGCATTTCTTTCTTTGTGGACATAATTTTCAATACTAAAGTTATTTTCGATTGAGATGTGGCTAAATCAGTGAAAAATCATCTATGCATAAGCAGTAGTACTCTTCAACTCATGTACACTTTCCTTCTCAAACTTCTCAACCCACTTGCTTTTAATGCCTAATATTCCCAAATCAGTACTTTCGTATGAAGTTTTCAAAAAAAAAAAAAAAAGCTAAGTCATGAAATTATTGATTGTGTGAAGGAAAATTATGCTTTTTATATGGGAAACTGTATCATCTTTAGTTATTTTTTTTTCACTTCTTGCTCATGCATGCCCTGTGTAGTGTTCTTGTTTAGAGGGTTTTGTTTCATTATGGGTAGTGTTCTTCAAATTTGCTTTCTGCTTGATGCTTGTAGACTTGTAGTTGTGGTCTGGGGTGGGATCCATGTTGGGTTGGATTGGGTTGGGAAGCAGAGACTAATCTATACTATTATATGTGTGTGGGTTTTGTAGATTGTGAGCATTATTAGCATAATGAGAGCATTGTTTGACAGTCTGGATGCTGAATTTGTATGGTGGTTTGGTGTTATGGTCAGAAAGGCGTTTGATGATTTGTAGGTTCTGTTATATTTTGTTATATTTGATTATTAATGTTTGATTATTTATTATATTGTGTTTGATGATTTTTATTACTCAATAACAGATGGAAGAAGATTCTGTGAGTTGTAATATCGGTACAACCCAAGGGGTTGGTGGTAACTCCTCGTCTATTCCAGTGGATGTAGAGGAGCATGGGAGTCTTCCAACCCTTTCATCCACATATACACAACAGCCTACCCATTCCATCCCACTTTTATCCAAGCAATAAAAAAGCATCTAGTGACCAATCAGTGGTTTGAGAACAATTTACTAAAGTGCAACCTATTGACCATGATAACCCAAAAGCTCAGTGCAATTATTGACTAAGTTATACAGTTGCCACTACAAGAATGACACTTCATCTATGATACACCTGAATGCATGTAAAACTTCCCCTCTTAGATTTAAAGGAGTTGAAAAAAGTCAATCATCTAGTGTTAAGAGGAATGCAGAGGGAAGAGTATGTAGCCCACAAAGTCTAGTGAAGTATGATGCAGAAAAACTTAGGGTGTCAACCGCTAAGTTTTTTATTAGGCGTAAATTGCCTTTTAGGCTTGTGGAGAACGAAGGGTTTGTTGAGTTCGTGGCTGATTTAGAGTCTTAATTTACTTTGCAATCCCGAATTATTTTAAAAAGGAATTGTATTAAGCTGTATAACGAATAGAAGATATAACTAAAAAAATTGTTAGATGGTCAAAGAATCTATCTAACCATCGATACCTGGACATCAGTGCAAAATATGAACTACATGTGCATTACTGCACATTTTATTGATTGCAACTGGAAATTGCACAAAAAAAATTAAAGTTTTGCCAAATTCCCAACCATAGGGGTGAAACTATTGGGAGGGTGTTAGACTTGGGGTTGCATGATTGGGAGATTAATAAGATCTTGACCATCACAGTTGATAACGCATTCTCTAATGATGTTGCTGTTGATTACATGAGGAGGAGAATAAATGATAGTGATTGAACCATATTGGGTGGTGGGTTTCTTCACATGCGGTGTGCTACCTATATATTGAACTTGATTGTTATGGACGGTTTGAGAGATGTTTATAAGTTTTTAACAAGGATTAGAGATGCCGTCAGATATGTGAAGTCTTCACCGTCAAGGTTTGCCAAGTTCAAGGCTTGTGCGGTAAATGAAAATATTAGTGTGAGGATAATTTGCTTGGATGCTCCTACTAGATGAAACTCCACATATTTGATGTTGAGTACCGCTGAAAAACATTAACAAGCCTTTGAACACTATTATATGTGTGTGAATAGTGAATTCGTGAACCCCACTGTTGATGATTGGAAAAAAACACATATTTTTGTAGAGTTATTGAAAATATTTTATGATGTTACATTGAACATTTCTGGTTCTTTGTATTTGACGACTAATGTATACTTCCAAGAATTCTGCACAATTGAAGATAAATTAAATGATATGTGCAATAGTCATGATATTATCACTAGGACCATGGGCATAAATTTGAAAAGTAAGTATGAAAAGTATTGGGGTAGCACAGATATGTTCAACTTGATGATATATATTGCTTTTGTGCTTGATCCACGATATAAAAGGATAACAATGAAGTTTTGGTTGAAACAATGCAAAGGGGATGAGTTGGCGGATAAGATAGAGGCCTAGGTTAAACTCTTGTTAAGCCGCTTGATTGAGCAGTATAACAAATTTTGTGTGGGTAGTGGGGGGAGTTCTAATGTGGCTCAAGGGAGGCCAAGTACTACTTCTACTTCTATTACTACCTCGATTAAATTTGATATTAGATTACAGAAATACCTTTAGGAGCAAGGGTTTATGGAGTTTAGATCAGAACTAGATCAGTATTTGTCGGAGGGGTGTGCACAAAAATCACATAGTTTTGATATTTTGGATTGGTGGAGAGTTAATGCTACCAATTATTATGTCCTTGCTGAGGTAGCACGTGATATGTTAGCCGCCCTGATTTCCACTATTGTCTCAGAGTCTGCATTTAGTACTGGAGGACGCATCTTGGATCCTTTTAGGAGTTCATTGTCTCGAGAGACTGGAGAAGCCCTCATTTGCACTCAAAATTGGTTAAGGACCAAACCTGTCGACATCCGGGAGTTAGAAGAATACGTACAGTCGATCGCAATGTTTTGAATACCGTATCGGAAGCTGTACCGGTCAAGGCACTATAACAAAATATTTCGGTACCGGTACCGTTTCAAGATAGTCGATATATGAATAAATTATATATAAATACACATATATATAAATTATAAATAGCCTAATCTGAATTGGAGGTAAAAAAATAAGATTGTAGTTTGAAAAAATGAATAAAAAAAAAAAATTGAAGGCCAAAATATAGGCCGGTATCGGCCGAAATTGAGGTTGGTACAACCGGTACTGGCCGGTACGAAACATAGATGGTACCTGTATCGGCCCAACGATTGGTACGGAAAATTTCGGCCGTACCGGCCGGTACGGTACGAAATTGAAAACAGTGATCGATGGACCTTGAAGGTAAGTTTGAAACTTGAAATATTTTTTTAATATCTATGTATCTCGATTTATTATCTATCTAACTCATTTTTAATATTTTTTTAGATGATCATTTGTCTTCATCTTCAACAGAGGTTGCTGTGAGTCTTTCTTCCCATTCATACTGAAAAAAATCTAGAGTATGTACTTTTATATTTGTTATGCTGAATTGTTGACTTTAAATTTCACAATGATTCATGTAGATGAACTCAAGAATGTGACATTTCTTGAGAATGGTGAAAAGTCTTGTTTTCATATGAATACATTGAAAAGCACACTTTTGTTTTGGGTCTTTTTGGGGTTGATCACTTTTGACATTGGAAACATTGACTGGAATCTATGCTTAGTATTGTCAAAATTTTCTTTTACAAGTATCTATCTTGCAGAGAAAGAGATATAAGATAATCAATTAGGATGAAGCAATTTGTGTTAGGCAAGTTTGGAAAAGTTCTTGATGAATTGTCAGCAAAGGCTTCTTTGGAGAGCTTATTTGGTGTGAGATTAAATAACTGATGGGAAGACTGTACTGCTGATTTTGTAACTAATTTCTTGTAATTTTGTGTTTGGCAATGTAATTTATAAATACAAATAGTGTAATATGTAGTGGATTGTATTGTGATGCATGCATAGATGAATATTTGATTTGTTTTTTTGTTTTACATGCATTTAATATTTTTAGAACATAAATATTATGTGTTTAATGAACATGATTTCTTAGAATAAAAATTTAATAAAATAAATGCTTTTACTTAAAAAAAAAGAGAAAGAAATCCGGGTACAACTCAGAACCCGGATTTCCGAGTTTAAAAAATCAGGATCCACTCGGGTCTCGGCCCGGGTCTGACCCGGACCACCCCGGTCCCAATTCTGGCCTGGGTTTGAAATCCGAGTCCCGGTCTGGGTATATCCGTGTTCCCGGGTTGAAATCCGGATGAACACCCTGATTCCTACTTCAAATTCGATTCGATTCGATTCGATTCGATGCAAACTAAACAAAAGCAACTCTCTTACGGAACACCGAGTATGTTACGAAAATTCAACGAATTTAGTGATGACACCAATCCATGGGCCATCTCCATTAATTTCCAATGCAACTAACTCCGGCCCTCTCCATTATTTTCTCCCAATTGAGTGCTCACGATTTCCTCCAATCTAGTCTCCGTACTAAATACAGCTCGGTACACGTTGCGGGATATGTGTGGCACCAGAGAGGTGTGGGTGGACAGGACAGATTAGAATGCATGCAGATATGCATCCGCGATGCTTTTGACAAACTAAAAAACCCGTATGGCAAATAGTCTTCAGTATAATCCATATCTTGCTCATTTCAAAGCCATTTCTGCAGAGCTTTCTGGAGTCTATTACTTTGTGTAGTACTCATCCAAATTTAGGTGCCGGCATATAAAGTATCTTCTTAAAACTCAGTTACTATAAAGACACAAATTAAGCCTGGATAAACCACTCAATTAACTAGAGGACTCATATAATGATTACTGTGATTCGGAAATTATTACAGTTTATGATAAAGAAAGAAAACATTCCATATGGGAAAGAAACACAACAAATTTAAGTGGTGGGATCGGAGTAAGATCAATTGGGCTTTATTGCTAAACTCACATAGCCCTCAGTTTCGGTCGGTCGTTGCATGCTAATCTCATTAATCTGCTGTGCCAGCCGGGAAAGTGCAATATAGGACGAACCACCCTTAGACAGAGCTTTCTCTGCACTGTACTTCAGCTCCTTCGCCCTCGCCCTTCTCGCATTCTTCCCTTCTTTGTCCTCCATGATCTGTCTCACCGTCTCCTCTATCTCTTCCCTTCCCACCACTTTCTTCGACGGCAACACCTTCGGACGCACGGCTACCCCGAGCTCCTCCGCCAGCAGCGTGGCGTTCATCCTCTGCTCCGCATAGAGTGGCCACACGATCATCGGCACTCCGTTGGCGACGCTCTCGAGCGTCGAGTTCCAACCACAGTGCGAGAAGAACCCACCGACAGATGGGTGGCTCAAGACTTCCACTTGCGGGGCCCAAATGGGGACCAAAAGCCCCTTGTTCTTCGTTCGTGTCAGGAATCCGGCCGGTAAGTAGGTTGATGGGTCGTCGCCACTCGACACGTTCCCGGCCGTGAAAAAAGCATCATCTGCAGCTGTTCTCGTTGGAGGACGCACCACCCAAATAAATCTATGCTGGCTCATCTCCAATCCCCAAGCCAGCTCAGTCATTTGCTCGTATGAAAGCGTCCCCCCGCTTCCAAACGACACGAAAATCACCGACTCGCTCGGTTGCTTGTCGAGCCAGTCGAACAACTCGCTCCTCGAACCGGAAAACGGTCTGGTTAATGGACCGATGGGGTAAACGGGAGTCTTACTGAACCGACCCAAGAGAGTCTCATCTCTAAACGCTGCAAGTGTTAGGGGCTGCAGCTCCTCCCATGTATTCAACAAAACCCCATCACTCGTAGGGATCTCTTTCCCCATCCGCACGTATTCAATATACTGCTGGTTGGTCCGGTCCAGCATTGGGTCAACCACGTCTTCAGGCCGGACAGCCCTGCAACCCGGGATTCTCAGCGGCTCTGTTTGGTCAACATACTCTCCTTCCACCTCTCTGTCTAGGAATGGCACACGTACAGTCAAAGCAAGGAACCATGCATGCGAAGGGACGAAAACATATTTGAGCAGACCAAGTTCCTCAGCTATGGGAAGTGACTCAGTTCCAAAAAGGTCGACGATCAGCGCCTTCGGGCGGGGATTCATGGAAGATATCGCGGAACGGAGGGCTGGACGGGCTTCCCGCATCATAACGGCGATCTGTGTAACAACCGCGGCGTTGGCATCAAATAGATGAGAGATGTCAACCGGTGGGAGTTGGACAATGTCGAAGAGCTTAGGGCTCATGGAAGACTGGATAACTTGGGACTCTGCCTGCGACATGTGGCAGCTGACGACGAAGACTGTGACGGTGAAATCGTGGTGGGTCACGAGGTGTTTCCCGAGCTCCAGGAGGGGGATGAGGTGGCCCATGCCGGGACTAGAGAGCAGTGCTGCCTGTGGCTTTGAGATCTCCATGTATAGGGGATCGAAGAGACGAGAGAGAGAAAGGAATCAAAGAGACGAGAGAGAGAGAAATAATCAAAACAAGAAGAAGTGTAATGTTTTTTTCTGAGCTTTCCTACGCAATCTGCACCACAATCCACGCTTATTTAATTTTTTTAAATTTTTTTTAAGTTTATTTTTTTTAAATTATTTCAAAATTTTTTTATTCATTATTCATATAATAAATATTTTATGAATAATAAATATTTAATAAAAGAAAAAAAATTAAAAATAATGTAAAGTGTAGAATATTAAGAGGTTGTGAAGATTTTTTTGATGATTGTTTAGTTATTTTAGTTAAAATTAGTTGAGATTAAAATTAAAATGTTGAATAAACTATTATTAAAATATAATTTTTTAATATAACTTTTATTTTAAAATTTAAAAAAGAAAGAAGAAGAAGTGTAATACTTTTTTAGCTACTAGGAGCACTCACATTCCATATCCTATAACACTGTTTTCTGTAAATTATAGGGAAGAATTTAGGAAAAAACTCAAAGACTCTCTCCCATCCCATTTCCTATTTTAGGATTTTGATTTAGGGAATGAATACTGGTTCCCCAAATATAGGGAATTACTATTTATCCCCGAAATCATATTTTATTAATATTTTATTCTAATAAATAAAACAATTTTTTTTCCAATCATCTACACTTTCTCTCATATTCATATTTATTATTATTTTAAATAATATTTTTAAAAATAATTTAAATAATTACTAAAATATAAAAAAATTAATTTTAAAAATATTATTATACCCGTAAAAAAATAATTTAAATTTTTGTTTAAAATATTTGCTAGAGTAATAGTTCAAAACATAAGAAAAAATATTGAATAGTTAAGTTTGTAAATAGAAGTGAGAGAAAAAAGTAATAAAGAAAGAATAGAAGAATATCATTTTAATAGAATAGAGAAAAGATAGGAAATGAGATGTAGAAGATTTTTTAAAAATGAGTAAAATTTAGGATAAAATTATAGGGAGTGTCATTTTTAGCTAAAATTTAGAGAAAAATTTAAGAAATCGGATGTAAATGCTCTAAGAAATGAGACGAGATGAGAGGAATTGAGATTAAAGTTAAAAAGTTGAATAAAATATTATTAGAATATATTTTTTTAATATTATTTTTGTTTTAGAATTTAGAAAAGTTAAATTATTTATTTTATTTTATATAAAAATTTTAAAAAAATTATAATGAACAGATGATATGAGATTATGAGATGAGATGATATGAGATGAGATAAAAAATTTCCACAAAAATTTTCAAAGGAGGCTATTTGAGCTACTCTCCGGACACGGCTGACATTACTGCTACATAGTTTGAGTGATATAGTAATTTTTGTTATAAACTCACGGCTTTTAATCAGACTTTTAAGGGTGAGTTTGGATGTTAAAGTGAGTTGAGTTGAGTTGAGTTGAGTTGAGAAAATAAAATATTGTTAGAATATTATTTTTTAATATTATTATTATTTTGAGATTTGAAAAAGTTGAATTGTTTATTATATTTTGTGTTGGAATTTAAAAAAGTTGTAATGATGAGTTGAGAGGATTTGATGATCCAAACGAAACCTAACTATCATGTTTTAAGATATTTTTACGAGACGCTGGGTTAAATCGTGGCAATGGTTTTATATAATATTGAATTTTATTATTAAAATATTAATTTTTATATGAATTTTATTTTTATTTATTATTTTAAAAATGATTGCATGCTATTTATCTATTTTATGATTGTAAATATCATTTCTCTTTTTATAAATGAATTTATTAAAATATATCATTTTATCAAAATACTCTGATTTTAAAATAAAGTCTCAAAAATAATTATGTAAAGCCGGTTCGTTTTTATTATTGCTCTATTTTGTTAAATATAAATGATATTTACAGTCATAAAATGTATACATTCATTATGAAAAAAGTGAATAAATATAAAATCTATATAAAAAAATTAATTTTTTAATAGTAGATCTCACTCGTTTTTAAATAAAGTGCATAGCGCTTGCACAATCTATGACTGTATCTAGCATTACTCGATTATCATTTTTCTAAAACTAAGATTCTTATATAATTATGTAAGACAATTAGTAGAAAATAAATGTTTAGTTCCTAAAGAGATCTAACAAAATAAAATTTACAAAGTAATATAGCTTGTTGTGGTATATCACTGATCTTTTTACTATAAAGTAAATCTAACCTATCGCATTTAGCCATTTCAATTTATAAACTTTTCTTTTTATAAAATCTTTGCATGTAGTGAGGACTTGTGACCAACGAGATGAGGCCAGAGAGAGACAGGGTGTACCCAACTGCCTTCCCTAAACAAATTTGAACAGCTTAATTTTGAGTGTATTAGTTTAAAGGGATATGAGTCGATATGGTAAGCTTTCTGAACGAACAATTTGTCCAAATGATCTTGTCATATGGGGCTAGCTGCACCTACTTCCATATTATTTTGGAAATAGTTGTCCGAATTCCAAAGTTTATTTGTATGACTTGTGTTAATGTCGTGTTTCGTGGGGTCTGGGCAACTTCACGCTGGCAGCACTTGGACTTTTCCCTGCAAGGAGGAGAATGTGGTAGCTTGAGGACCGTGGTACCTCCAACACTCAAGTTTTAGTTTAAGGTTGAATATGAAGAGAGCTAGAATGAATAAACAGAGAAGTGTTCAGGAATATAAGTGTGAGTAACTCTCCTTCTCGGTAGAGGGGGGTATTTATACCTGGTCGGGGTGGGTCCCGAGGTGATGGTACCGGTGTGCTGTTCCGTATTGGGATCCCATGTCCTTGCCAGCCTTCTGCAGCCAATCCTGCCAGGCCTGGCCAAGGTCGTTGCTGACAACTAGGAGGGCATGCCCGTAGTGTGCTGACCCCAGGGGCGTATTGAATGCGGTGTGGCCTTTCCATGCGCACTTGGTCCTGCGTCATTAATGCGGCGTGACTCTGGACGGGCTCCCTGCTCTCTTACGTCATCCGGATAACAGTGTTAGGGACGGGGATGCCCCTGACAGTCGGCCAGTTTGGGGTGTCAGGTTGTCCAGTTGTGTCAGGGTCGGAGGTACCTCTGTCAGTGGTGCCAGGGTACATGTTCTCCCGTCCTCTTGTCAGGACTCTTGCCTTGTGTCTTCCTTTCTGGGCCTTCTCGGCCCATCCCGGTTCTCATACACGTGCCTTGGGGATTTTTTCCCTCACAGTATCCTGCGAATTCCTAGCACACATGTGTGGTGGGAATTTCCAGAAGATCTCCTCCTCCTTGCGCTTAGTGCGATGGCCACGTTTATTGCCCATCTAATGCTTGACCTTCGGTTTTGGATGGTGTCTACCTCGGCTCCTCTCCGTCGCTCGCCTGTTTCGAGTCACTTGTTGACGTCAAGTGCTGCCTTGATTTTCTTGCCACTTTGTCTCCCGACGGTTGGAAAGGCTAGTGCTTGTTGGTCCGCGCTGGGCTCATCATTAGTGCTGACGTCGCCTGCTCAGTGTCCCTTCATATTGAGTTATTCCCTACCATTTGGGTTTCCCGAGGCCATCTGTCCCAGTCATTAACTCTTGGGTTCCCTGTCATCTGGAGTTCCCAATGCTCTCTCGTCTTCGACGGTTATGCAGTGCAGGTCACGTTTGCCTACGCCCGAGCCCTTATTGGTTAGTGCACTCCACGCGACTGTCACCAGATTCCCACATTCCTGCAACCCTGCGCCTTTTGGCCTTCCCGAGGTCACCAACCCATAACATCAAGCGGCTCCTTGGTTTGTGCGCAAGCCTATATAAGGCCTTCTCCTTCCTCACCCTTCGTCATTTGCTTCCTCCTGCATTGTTGCCTTCGCTAGTTTTCTTTTTCCTTGTTTTATTTGTATCCGTTTAGTTCCTTCACCGTCTTCAGCCGCATCCTTAGTACTTGTTCCCGCTGCTTCGATGGCTCCACGTAGTTCTTCCTCCTTGAAACCGCTGTATTTCGCTAGAAATAATTGGGTTTCGTCAATCACTGAAGACGACCTTCGAGCGTTCAGGGTGAAATACAATATCCCCTCTTCAGTGGTTTTGGAAGTTCCTAACCGTTGTGAGTTCGCCTTTGATGTTCATTGGATGGCGGGCCGTGTGGCCCTCTACCCCCTCATGTTTGCAAATGGGCTTCGACTTCCCTTCTATCGCCCTATTCGCGACGTCCTCCACTTGTTGGGGTTAGCCCCTGCCAACTTCATTCGAATGCCTGGTGTCTATTGGCAGCTAGCTGCATTATCTATCGGCGAGTGCTTTGCGTTAGTGGGGAGGAGTACCTCGACCTGATAGATCATGCAGAAAAAAAATCCACCTTTTAGGTCAATCCACTCATGCAGAAAACAATTACCTTTTCTGCTGCTTTACTTCAGATAAGCTTCTGTTTGATGATATATATAGTACTCCACCGTCATCATCATCATAACTCATGATGATTATTATGGTATCATAATGCTAGTTATTCTCAAAAGAAGATTTTGATTAGTAGGTTCCATATGTGGTAGTCGGTGCCAATGATAAAAGATAGAATTGGAACTTACAACTTGAGCAGTAAAATATATAGTGCTGTACCTAACAAATTAAACCCAATGTTTATCTGTATTAACGATCCATCGACTATTAATCAATTAATTAAAGCTAAACAAACGCTGAATTATATATATATATATAATATATATATATAGGCCGCCATGGCAGCAGCTTGGATGTAGAGAAGCCATAGGCAAGGCCCACGAGAATTAGTTTGATTATTGAATAAATATAGATAGAAGCCACTATTGGTAACATCCATTTTGAACACATGATGTGGCATCATGTAGACCACACATCTCCCCAAGTGAGTGTTGGGAACAATCAACTAGAAGCTGCCACGCAGTGAGTGTAAAGTGTGCATTGCTATAGAGACTTCTCTCTAACATTACTCTTGATTATTTCAGCATGTCAACGCACGTTTGCATGAAGTGGGGCTCAATTGAAAGCAACCAATTGACAAGTACCCCACAAAATGAGTGAAGGAATCAACTTAAAAGTCCACCAAATAGTAAAAGATGGCTGCTTGAAAGACCAAGTTATCCTGGAAAGAACGGTACAATTAGGGGTGTAAACCGGCCGGTCCGGACTGGAGAAACTGACCGGATCGACTGGTTCGGTCCGGACCGGACCTGACCGACCAAATGCATGGTCGGTTTCGGTCCAGTAAATATGGAAATTTTGGTCTTCGGTCCGGTCTCGGGGTGGAGATTTCTCGGACCGGACCGACCGAATAAAAAAAAAAAAAAATATATTATATATATAATAATTGTACAATTAATCATATAAAATTTTAAATATGTTATTAATACTTGTTAATATTTTATAAATTAACAATATTTTATATATATCTTCATCTAACCTATCACTATTAACAATATAAAATTTTAAATATGTTATTAACACTTGTAAATATTCTATGAATTAACTAATATATAATATCAGTTAGTTAATTATATAGTAATTATATAAATTAATAATGTAATTTTCATTTAATTTATTATTATTAACCATATAAAATATTTTTTTTTGAGTTTGTTACATAATTCACATTAATAAGTCATTTAATTTAGTATTTTAAATAAATTTTTTATTATTAATTGATTTAAAAAAAAAGGCCGGACCGAATGGACCGACCAGACCAGACCGGACCGATAACTATCGGTTTGGTCCGGTTCCTATGGGGTGTTCGGTCCGGACCGGACCGGACCGATCGATTTACACCCCTAGGTACAATTAATAGGAAAGAAAGCATGCAAACTCGATCTAGTCCGTTTCTTTTTACTTTCCTACTATCTTCTAAACTGACAGATCATGACAGATAAAAAGGCTCTCTCTCGTACGTTGAGATGGCCTAGGGTACATCCAAATTTATTTAGATTTTGCTACACAACCTCCACCACACTCTACACTCTTTTAAATTTTGAATATTGTTTTTTGAGTTTATTCTTTTTAAATTATTTCAAATTTTTTATTCATTATTCATATAATAAATATTTAATAAAAGAAAAAAATAATAAAAATTAAAAATAATGTGGAATGTGGAGTGTTAGGAGGTTGTGAAGATGTTTTGAATTTATAAAGCTTGGTATACATGAATGCCCTCAATATATAATTATTTGAATTATTGAATTAAATATACCTTTTTTAAGCTTCATTATCATCAGTAATATTTGCAATTTTGATTGATTGATCAGTCTCTAACTCTTTTTTAATTGATAGGTATGGGAATTATAGCTCAATCCCATTAAACATAAATTATAGTAATCCCTAGAGAAGTACTAAAACATTAGTGTGGTGTTAGAAGGGAGATTGTATTGAGAACTGATCTTAATAAAATATGTAAGAGGCCCAAACATTCCTTCGCTTCCCTCAAGGCGAATCATGCCTATGCTTTCGGGGAGGCTCGACGCCTCCAGGATGCGCTGATGGAGTTGGAGAAGAGGGAAGATGATCTCCAAAATGGGGTTTGCACACTCTAGGGGAAGAGGAGTCAAGTGGACCGGGAGTTGGCTGCGGCCGTCAGGCGACGCTCCCAACTAATGTTCAGACACTTTTCCTTGGTCTAGGAGGTCCAACGCTAGAGGGTTGAAGTGCAGCGGAGGGAGGTTCAGATCCACAACCTCGGGGTCAAGCTGCAGCATGCCAGCAATACGATATCTAACCTTCGAAGTAGCGTCGAGCATATCAAGGAAGTCAGGGCTTAGATTTGGCGTGCTCGGGCTGTTCATGATGCTGCATGGGCTTATGGCAACAAGGAGGGCCTCAAGCGGTTTCGAAACCTCATGCGTCTGAATCCCGACGTGGATCTTGATACCTTCGATCTGATGTCCTTGGAGCTGGACCCTCTAGCTTCGTGTTTGTTAAGGAGCTCAGGAAACCGGGAAAACCCCTGTTCTTGTCGGGAGATCTGCCTTCGTCTTCTTAGGCTTTCCTTTTCCTTTTGCCCGGCCCTTAGGCCTTTGTAATCTGAACTTTTGTAACTTGGTTTTGCTTATATAAGCAAAGCCGATTTTCTTTTTAACTTCGCGTTTGCGCTTGTATCTCCCTTGCATTTCCTTTCTTTGCCGTTTTGCTCGGAACCCTCGTTTTAGTGTGGCGGGCCTGACCTCGCGTCCCCATCAATGGTCTGCTGTCGGTTTGGTGGTGCGCGAAGGTCGGCGAGCCAAGGGACTCGTGCTCAATTGGTTGTGAAGGGGAAAGCTCGGCAGGCTTTGGCCATTAGCCAATGCATCGTGACCATGCATTGTACAAAGATAGGCGAGCCAAGGAACTCGTGCCCGACTAGCTGTGAAGGTGCATGGCTCGGTAGGCTTTGGTCTTTAGCCAATTTATCACGGCTAGTAGTGGGACTAGGTTGTGGTGCATAAAAGTGGGCAAGTCAGGGGGAAAGCTCAGGAGGCTTTGACCCTTAGCCAATGCATTGTGACCATGCATGGCGCGAAAGTCAGCGAGCCATGGGGCTCGTGTCCGACTGGCTGTGAAGGGGCAGGGCCCGGGGCGCCCTGGCCTTTAGTCAATGCATCACAGCTAGTCAAGGGATTCGGCTTATGGTGCACAAAGGTCGGCAAGTCAGGGGACCTGTGCCTGACTGGCTGTGAAGGGGAAAGCTCTGGAGACTTTGACCCTTAGCCAATGCATCGTGACCATGCATTGCGTGAAGGTCGGGAAGCCAAGGGACTCGTGACCAACTGGCTGTGAAGGGGCAGTGCTCGGTGTGCCCTGAGCCAATGCATCACGGCCAGTCAAGGGACTGGGCTTGTGGTGTGGGTACTTTCAAGCAAAAGAAATTATTGGGAATATTTTAAAAGAGTTAGTCTATATATAATTTCTAAATGAAAATTGTTTAAAAAATTTTAAAATTATAATAATATTTTTTTTAAAATAATTTTTCTATTTTTATTTTTATTTATCAATAAGACTACACCCAATATCTTACTTAAACATATAAATAGAATATATATATATATAATCATATATATTAATATAATGTGATTTGTCATTAATAAGAGGACGTGCTACTTCCACCGCTCCCAGCTCTCACTGGGAGCTACCGTTAGGTAAATTTTTTTTTTTGTTTTTTTACATGTATTTTTTAACACTTTTAAATATTTTTTAAAAAAATAAAAAAATTACAATATTATTAAAAAATACTTCCTTAATTACTAAAAAAAAAAATAAAAAATTACAGTAATATAATATAGCAGTAGAAATGAACAATAATAGTAGAATTTTTCTTAACAAGGAAGCATGTCAGTATTGTTTGTTCCAGCTGTTCACCGATGCCAATGAAGATCGAAATTCACAACAGATGTCAGTGATACAAGGGATAGATCAATCTCTGCAGATGGAGTGATTATCTATTTAAGAGAAATGATATTTACAGTCGTGAGTGTGTAAACACCGTGCAGTCGCTTTGAAAAAAGTGAATAAATATGAGATCCACATGAAAAGAAATTAATTTTTTAATAGTAGATCCTACTATTTTTCAAAATGACTACACGGCGTTTGTGCATTCTACGATTGTATGTAGTATTACTATCTATTTAATTAATTAGCTAGCTAGGCTTCTACAATCATGTCAATGTCAATTGCCAGGTCGTTTTCAGAATGTTATATGTGTTTGATTTTGATGATGATGATCCTTCAAAGAATTGGTGATTAATAAATGTTGTAAGATCTATTTGTTTTTGGAGTTGGAGCCTGGAGGAGTCTATGCCACTTCTACAGGCTAGAAGCGAGAGAGATAAAATGTAGCACAGTGGCCTCCTAAAAAATATGGAAAGTTGATCTGTCTGTATATATTAGTTTAAAGGGAAATACCAATATGGGTATCACTTAAAAAAATCTAAAGGGAAAGGCTTGTATATATGAATCTGCATGCATTGACTTAAGGGCGGGGATTGTGTTACGATACAAAATAATTTGAAACCTTGTCATTTAGCTCTAATCGATCGATCCCATGCAATGTGTCATGGCATAACTTCAGAGAATTCTTTGCCTTTTGTTTTTAATAAATCATGTGTCAGCCATAATGCCCAAGGAATGGACCCACGAATTGAATAATGTGGAATCTAATTAGCAAAAAATTAATTGGATTTTGTTGATATGCTATCACTTTCGAATGTTGATATTATTCTATAGAGAAGTGCTATACGGCATCCACTGTAGTGGTGCACACAATGCACACACTACGTAGATGCCTCTCATCTAATTGTTTTTTTTTTCTTCCTTTGGCTTCTCTCTCATCTCTCTCTCACTAGCGTCTCTCTCCCGTCTCTCTCTCATCATCTCTGCTCTCTCTCTCGTCTCTCTCTCTCTCTCATCTCTGCTCTCTCTCATCTTTGCTCTCGCTCTCTCTCTCATCTCTGCTCTCTCTCTCATCTCTTGCTCGTTCTCTCTCTCATCTCTGCTCTCGCTCTCTCTCTCTCTCGTTCTCTCTCTCATCTCTGCTCTCTCTCTCTGCTCTCTACTCTCTCTCTCTCTCGTTTTTCCTCTCAAACATGTAGTGTATATTTTGACACCTAATGTGTGCAAAATTGACTTCAATAAATAGTAGCTTCTATATATAATATTTCTATTCTATATATAAATGACGAAAAGACTAGATAATTCCTTCAAAAATAGGACACCATTATTCATTTCGATCGAGTTCGTTTTGTCTTTTACAATCCTTTTAGATCCAAATTAATTAAAGAAAAGGTCACTGAATTTGGGTACCTTGTCTTGACTGTTATGCATTGTTTAAATTGAAAGGAGAGGGTGCTTTGGCTCAATCAAAGAGTGTCAGGATCGATCAAACGGCTCTGTAAGAATATTGCTCTGAATTGTATAACGTCTGTCTATGAAAAGGACGGGCTAAGATTAGACCAAATATTTGTATTTATGATTGTCCACTTCACTTGTATTATAAGATTAGACCAAAGATGTGTTATGAAAAATTCAATTTACAAGTTGAAAGATACAACATTGACTCAAGTGGATGCATGTGGTCACGAAACCTTTAAGTCTGATTATATATGTACGAAGGAGAAGGAGAGTCATTAATGGATGCTTAAGTCAAGTATGACCCCCACAAAGGGGCGAGAATTTAGTAATCTGCATTATAATTTGCATGCAATTAATTACTGTCAAACTCGTGACTCGTGCTCGTTATCAGAGTAGCATGTGATTGGTTTAAATTCACCATCACTATCGATTTGTAGGATAATTAATTTTTTGTTAAATAAATACTCAAGATATTGTAAGAAATTGAGAAAAATATTGTAAACATTTGACTTTAATTTAAGAGGAAAAACGAGTGCATCTAGTAAATTGATCAACAAATAATAGATAATATTTAAAACCATTCCTAGAAGCATAAGGGGCTAGGTCCCATAGGTGTACGTAGTAAGTCTAGATGCTCAGTGGCCTGGGCTGATTAGAATGAAATGATAGTTGGTGGCTTTTGGCCAAGGGACATTTAGGGCACTTGAAAAGTTTGTCTGTGGGGAGAATCGGCAAACAACTTCTATGCAATATTCAAGAGACTAGAGTGAGAGATGGGTGACCTAAACGGCGGTGCCACTGAGCCACATAAGTCCTCTCGCCAACATGAGTAGAGCGTGATGAAGAGGAAGTCGACACATAGGGGGAAACGTAGAGTCCATTACAGGCAGGGCATGTGTGGAGTAGCTTCCCCGTCAAAGTGTCCTTCATAGAGAAATGAGATTCATGAAATTTAAAATAACAACCATTGTTAGTACAAAATTTACAAATGGAAATGACACTTTTGGTGATTAAAGGCATATGGAGTAAATTGCAAAGAGCAAAGGAAGAAGAAGAAGAAGAGGAAAGAGATGAGTCACCGATGTTTTGTATAGGTAGAGCCGAACCATCACCAACTTAGATTTGTTCACCACCATTATAGGGTTCTGAGGAGAGATTTAGCTTATGCAAATCATTTGTGATGTGGTGAGTTGCCATTGAATTGGGATACCAAGTAACATTAGGGAAGGTGTTTGGTGTTGTGAAATTTGCAAAGAAGGAAGGTGGGGCTTCATATTGATAGGAATGGTCAAAACGGTGACAGCATTGCAGTGCTACATGCCGGGATTTGTGACAAACTTGGCAAGTGGGTCTAGAACTTGAGAACTGCTGCTGGGTATTTGGTGAGGATGAAGAGAAATTTCGACCTCCTCACAAAAATGATTTGATCTGCCTCTGCCATTACAACCATGTTTGCACCTCTCATGAAGTCTCGACCACGTTGTTCACGGCCTCCAGTGGTAGTGAAGTGAGCTGAGGGCTCAACAGGGGAGGTAAGACTCCGATCATTGTGGGAATGCGACTCTCATGCACAAGCAATACTTGAAACAATTCATGTGAAGACATGGACTCAACTCTTGTGGTGACAGAAGTGATGAAAGATTCATAAGCAGAGCCAAGACCAGTGAGTAAATAGGTAACAAATTCTTGATCGAGTAAGGGATTACCAGTTGCTGCTAAAGTGTTAGCTAGAGAGCGAACTTTGCCAAA
This sequence comes from Juglans mandshurica, assembly GCA_022457165.1. NCBI lineage: Eukaryota > Viridiplantae > Streptophyta > Magnoliopsida > Fagales > Juglandaceae > Juglans > Juglans mandshurica. The sequence goes on from CM039619.1 coordinate 47,244,169, forward strand.
GTATGATGTAATGGATTGATCTCCTCGAGTAAGATTCACAAGTTGGAAGCGCACTTGGAATTGTTTTGCTTGTGAATGTGAAGTGAACATAGAGGCTAGGGAATCCCATAGGTCCCAAGAGGTGGTAGCAGAAAGCACATGCCCTATAACAAATTCAGAGAGAGAGGAGAATAAAATGCTGAGAACGAGTTGATCAGTTCTTTTCCAAGAAGAAAAATCTGGGTTGGTTGTTGGGATGGTGGCTGTATGGGTAGGCAAAAACTTTGGTGGACAAGATAGAGACCCATCGACATATTGGTAGAGATCTTGGCCTCTAAGACATGCACTGATTTGAACTTTCCATAAAAGATAGTTGTTTGCGGTTAAATTTGTAGTGACAATATGGGAGAAGGAGGATGCAATGGAAGGATTGGGAGGAGGAAGGGATGGAGAAGAAGAGAGAGCCATGGATTAGAGTGACTAGCGGTCGAAATGCTTTGATACCATATCAAAGTAGCATATTTGTTGAAATTATTCAGTATTTTGTATTATATTTCCAAGTGTTTTTTTTTTTCACAGTTTTACAAGAGAATATAGAATAAAAAAGGAATCAAGGTGGTTATAAGTATTGGAGAGAATAACAGAAAAGTCTCATATGATTATTCTAGAATGTGCTTAGTGGTATCATCTATGCTAATACTCGTACCCGGAGAAGTGGGCTACAATTCCTTTTTCTATAACATCATGGCTAATTCCTCTAGGACTTGCGCAAGACTTAGGGTGAAAAAAAAAACCAGTGAATCGGACTATCCAATTTAAAACTGGTTTGGTCGGATATCAGTTCCATTTTTTTAAAATTGGCCAAAATCAGTTTGGTTTCGATTTTTCTTTTTCTAACATCAGACCGAATCGGACTGGACCGGACAAGACCGATTCATATACATATATTTTAATTTTTTATATTATATAAAATATTTTTTTATATATAATATATATTTATATATAAAATAATTTTATATTTTATGTTAAATTGCTAATTAATATAACATTTGATATAACATAAAATTAATCTTAATATAACATTTGATCATGTGTTATTAATATAAACTATATACATATATATATTAAGGATAAATACGATTTATAGCATAATAAATTATGATATATATTCTTTTTGATAAATACATTTCTATACATTTGATTATATACAATCATATAAAAAATGTATGTAACTATCATATTATCACTAATATATATGTAACCAAGCATATTATCACTAACATATATGATAATATGCTAGTGATAGTATGTTAGTGTCTAACATATTTATATATTTGATTATATATATATACACTAATACTAATACTAATAGTAATCCACTATATATAAATAACTATATAAATGGCTATACTATATCACTATATTATACTATAATATTAGTAATTATACCATGTTATCACTAACATATAATATTAGAAGATAACTGTATACATATTATTATATCATTATATCACTATATAGTATATATAATGAGTCTTACCATGCAAGAGTTTAAATGGAGAAATATTTCCAAGAAGTGGAGCAGGCAACCGGTTAATGATGTATGTCGCAGTACTAAATGCGTCAATCCAATAAGAAGTGGGAACACGTGAATGGAATAAGAGAGCCAGACCCATCTCAATTACGTGACGGTGTTTACGTTTAGCACGACCATTTTGGGACAGTGTATAAGGACATGACATTTGATGATGAATTCCGGTAGAGCGAAGATGAGACTGAAAACGTAGACTATGAAATTTAGCACCACCGTCACTCTGAAAAATTTTAATTTTGCAAGAGAGTTCATTTTCCACAAAATTTTGAAATTGAAGAAAAATTCATAGAAATCAGACTTCAATTTCTTAGGATAAAACCAAGTAAAACGAGAATGGTCATCAATAAAAATAACATAATATGAAAAACCCATTATCGATTTTACAGGAGCGGGGCCCCAAATATCACAGTAAACAAGGCCCAAAATATCATTAGATCGAGTATCATTTGTAAGAAATGGGAGCCTGTGGCTCTTGGCAAGTTGACACGTAGAACAACGAGAAGGGTTAGGCAATATAGATGTAAGAGAAAGCTGTCATTTTTTATTTAATAAAGAAATAACAGAAGGATTAATATGCCCAAGACGTGCATGCCATAAGTCATATGAAGCTTTAAGTGCATATTTATTGAGGACAGAAACAAAAGCAGCATTGCCGCGCTCCAGTACGTAGAGACCGCCATCACGTTTTTCGGTTGCCACTACCTTTCTTGTGTTGCGATTCTGAACAACAAAGGAAGAATTAGTAAAGGTAACTTGTAAAGGAAAATTAGAAGTTAACTTACTAATAGATAAGAGATTTTTAGTAAGGCGGGGAACAACTAGAACATCAAGCAAATGCAAGTCGGGAAGAGATGAAGAAGTACCAACGCGGGTGATGGGTAAAGACGCCCCATTGCCCACAACAACACTATCCTTACCAACATTTTGCTCAGAGGAGTCCAGGGATGCCGAATCTGGTATCATGTGAGCGGAGGTGCCAGTGTCAAGGTACCAATCAGAGGAGGGACCATCAGACAAAGAACAAGAACTTTGAAAAGCTTCAGCTAGTTGTGCTGAAGGATCCGAGCGATCATAGCGGTTCCTGCACTTATCAGCAGTATGCCCCTCAGTTTTACAGATTTGGCATCTAGGATTATGCGGTCGTCGGTTGCGACCAGAGCCATTGGAGTGGCTACTGGCATTGCTAGAGGAAAAATGGCCTGAGTTCCCATGGGAACCATCGCGGGAGCGACGATTGTGGGACTGAGTGGCCTGGTTTCCACGTCCAGATGAGGAGCGGGTGGCTATAAAAGCTGAAAAAGAGAGGGAATTAGATTCTAAAGATTTTTGAAAAAGATCGTAACTTTCGGCCAAAGGAACCAGATCATGGAAGGGAGGCAGCGATGAGAGCGCCAGCTGCGTGGAGGAGAAACCAGCAAAGTCAGTGCCAAGGCCACGAAGAAACCAGTGAGATTTATCAACCTCATCCACGGGACGTCCAATGGCTAGCAACTGATCACAAAGAGATTTGAAATCTCGAGAAAAGTCAGCAACAAACTTGGAGCCTTTCTTCATCAACTGCAATTCATCTTTGAGACGAATCTCACGAGTTTTGGATCGGTGACTAAAGGCATGCTCAAGAGCAAGCCAAACATCACGGGAGGTGGGGAGACCAACTGCAACGGCCATGGCTTCTTCAGTGAGGGAAAAGAGAATAAGACTCAGGATGCATTGGTCTTTGGCCTTCCATTCCAGAAATTGTGGGTTTGCGTTTGAAGAACCTTCAATGGTGGCAGCAGGTTTCGGCAGGGACCCATCAACAAAGCCAAGATAATTTTGACAATCAAGAAGAGGGATAAGTTGACTTTTCCAAAGCAAATAATTTGTGGCTGAGAGTTTAATAGTAACCATGTGAACATGGTGTTGAAAGAGAGAGACTCGGCAGCCATGGAGGAAGAGAAAAGTAACAGACCAGGAAAAAAAAATGGCGTTTAATCCAGAGAACCGTCTGATACCATGAGAATGTTTTGTAAAACCACCACACATCGAGAGGTGGAGAAATATATTTATAGAACATTCCACGTATGGCTATACATGGAAACAAATTACAAATGAAAATAAATTATACAAGGAAGAATACGGTGCTACAATCGTGGAGTGGATTGCTGAATATCAATGGAGGATTCTGGAAGATCCTCAACACATGGCAAGGAGAAAATGTTAATAAAGATTACCATACTTTTTAGTTTTTACTCATTAGATATGGATTCCATGCTTCTATATAGCTCGAATCTTTCTCTGTCGTATATTGTCATAGTATTGCTACATGTGCGTATTGTAATGGTTATGCTTCTTTCTATTTTTCAGTTCTTGATCATGGGTACCATTCCAGGTTTAGCCAATGAAGCTTGATAAATCAATAATTCAGTATTGATTTAGTTGATCTATTGGATTTGGAAAATCAATTATTTTCCTTAAAACTTTAGATTCTTCTTTTTATAGTTTGTTTAAAATAAATGAATTTTGACTGACTATTACTTGTTGCACATTGCAAGAAAAGTTATTGCGAAATTTAGTAAAATGTTAAGAAACAATGATTTTTCGTATCTTCTTTTAAACACTACGAGCTTACATGAGGAGTGAGATGAAATGATAATTTGGTGAATAATAATAAAATAATTTTTGAATAATCGTGAAATAGTTTGAATTGAATAAATTTTAAATTTTAAAAAAGGGAAGAGAAAAAATTAAATAAAAATTATTATAAAATTAAAATATTATAGTAATATAATTTTATAATATTATTTTTTATTTGGAGAGATGTCACATCTCTCTACCTCTCTCCTATTTTATATCTCTAGCCAGCGCCTAGCCTGCCCAGCCGTGTGCCAACGAGAACCATCACGCACTCTACCTTCAGTTCACATAAGCTCACTTCATGTAGGCCCTAAGTTGGAGGTCACAGGTGTCACGGGCAACTTGTATAGATGGGTGCAGGCTCGGGTCATACAATAGGTGTTAAGGGCTGGTATGATTGTGTTCTGGGTTTATGCAGTTTTAAATGGGTTATGCACTTGGATTAGAGATTTGCTACGCATCTGCTCACATCCCAGCACACATTTTACATATTTTTTTTTTTTTTTTAAACACTCAATGCATTGAGTGTGTGGGGGCTGAGGGCAGATGCAAATATTTAACCCTTGGATTATAGATGTTATGGGTTGAGTGGTGTATAAGAGAATTAGTAATGGACTAGCCAAATGTTAATGTAAGTCTAAACTTTAGCTACATGTGAGAAAAAGCTTTCACATTGGACTAGCCAAAAGTCTAAAACTTAAGACTTGGGCTACAATAAATCTTAAGTCCTCTCCAAACATAACTAGCTACTATTCACAATGGAAAGCAATATTTTATTATTTCATCACTTCCCTCTCTTTTTGAATGGTAAAACATGCATGGCATGCACATTATTTATTCTACTGATTGCGAATATTGATAGGGTAGATACATTAATTTTACAAAGTATGAAGATCTAGGAAATATATAAATTGTATTTGTAAAAAAAAAGTTAAAAAAAAAATTATATTATATTATTATTTTAACTTTAAGATAGCTAGTCTAATGTAGACTCATTTAGTAAAAAATTAATACTATAGTCAAAAGTTAAGATTCTAGCTAAATTTTAGACTTGGCAATGCCAATGCTCTTTAAGGAGTTATGTGAGTTCGGGCCTATGGGTTAGATTATTGTGAGAGTACTTGTAGGAAACAGAAGTTGGATTCATGAACACGATGTTTATGGTTTTAACGTTGATATTTTAGAGTTAATGTGATTTTAGGGTAATGATGGTTTTAGACATTTCGAAAAATATATCATTAGTATTTCAGGTTTTAATTGTAAAAATGTGCATAAGCAGGAATTTTTGTATGATTGAAAATTGACACAAGTTTTGTGCCTATTTTTAGGTGATGATATTTGCTTGGCAGAGATGTGAAGAAATTCAAAAAAGTTAAAAAGTTCATGTTAGCAGGACTCTTTTGCTAAACTTTGTATAAAAAGAAATGAACGGAGATTGATTTTATGAGAAACATGCATATTTTGTTATATAAAGAAACTTGAAACAACCTCGGTTATTTGATATGCAAAAACTCATGAAATTTGTTTAAAAAGATAAAAAGTATTTTCTGTCATGGCTGGTGTAGATATGATCTATTTTCGGTATTTTGTTCTCAATTGTATAAGAAAAACGAATATGAAATCTGAAAGTTTTGCATGATTATGAAAAGATGATTTTGAATTTGTTCAATACTTTGATATGACATTTGAAAACTTTTGGCATGATATTATGTTTATGTTCTGCTCTGACCTTTCCATAGGTGTAAACCTATTGCCTCTGTTTGGGTTAGTACCAACTTTTTTATTTTTGGTACACTCACTTTGGAAATAAAGTGATTTTTTACTTAATCTTTTTTGTGTACACACTTGGGGCTTTGGCTCCGAGAATAATAAGAAAAAAATTTCACATCTATTTCTGCTCAGTTGGCCGTTAGGGTCTACATAACCCTATCATGGAGTTTAAACATAGAATTCTATTCGTAAATGGTAATGTTTAAGTTATGTTATACTAAAAGTTTTGAGAATAAATATTTTTGACCTGTTAATCTAATATTTTTGATAGGATGTTTGTTCTGCATTCTATTATGGGTTCATGTTTACACACTGATGTATGTTCACTATTTATTAAGTTGTTGATAACTTGTCCCTTATCTCTATAATATTTTAAATGTTTTGGATGTTTCTACTGATGATTAAGAATAGAAAGTAGGGCGAGACTAATTGAGTGTGGTGGATCTAGTGCCAAAGGATACTACAATTATTGGATTGTGTTATTTAGTAAATTTATTTTGTTCTGCTGACTTGGTATTTTGGAAGGTTGATATTTATTTTGTAATTTTATAGAGTCATAGGTTAATTCTATTGGAATAGTTGATTTGAACCAATGAGTTTTAGGTGACATTGAGACTTAGGAGCCTATCATTGTATTATTGAGACGTGATTTCAAGTAACATATAGTAACTCTCCAACTCTTTGAGTACGCGATGTTACAATTTTTGACAAACCCGTATGGAGAATAGTCTTCAAGAACGAGGGTGTTGCTAGAGAATGGCCAGGGTTCAGTAGCCCTGTGGCGCGCCATTGATTTGACGATCCTGATGTCTAAAGTTTCTAATTCTCTAAATTTTAAAAAATAATTAATTCTTTTTTTTTTAAAACTCCTCTTCATCCTGTTTCCTATTTTAGAAAAAGATTCTGGAATGTAAACAGTAACTCTCTAAATAGGTAACGTTATTATTGATCGCTAAATCATTTTTTATAAATATTTTATTCTAACAAATAAAACAAATTCTTCTTCTAATCTTCTAACTTTTTCTCATGCTCGTATTTATTATAGTTTTAAGTAATAATTTTAAAAATAATTTAAATCTTTGTTTAAAATATTTGCTAGAGAGTAATAGTTTAAAACATAAAAAAAAAAAAATTAAATAGTAAGTAGTTAAGTTTGTAAATAGAAGTGAGAAAATAAAGTAATAAAGAAATAATAGAAAAAAATTATTTTAATGAAATAGAGAAATGATAGAGAATGAGATGTAAGAAATTTTTGAAATATGAATAAGATTTAAGAAAAAATTTTAAAAAGTGTATTTTTTAATCAAATTTTAGAAAAATTTATAGAATTATCTAAAGAGAAATTTTATTTACAGTCTCCAAGTGGCGACTGCATATGCAGACCCTTTATTAAATAAGAAAAACATCATTTTAGGAGGGATAATTTTATAATTTTAAAAAAATTAAAAATTAAAATAACTTAGACTTGTATTACAATCTCCAAATGAAGACTCTACCTAACATTGCTATTGTCTAAAAATGCCAATTACACATGTTAATGACATAACAAAATCTTATTCCATTATCCAAGTTCAACTGTACCATAAAAAGTCAGAGAATTGCCTCGTTGCACCAAAACAAAATCTTTTGTTTTTTCTTCCGGAAGGCCTTGAGTTTATCTCAATAAGGACGTCTTCTTTTTCTTCAAAGTTGACATTTTTAAAGCTGCACCCTCTGGCCTAATGCACCGGACAGTTCTCCAGAGTTATTCATTACAGTAAAATACTGATAAAGAAAGAACAAATAAAAAAAAACTGGCGAAGAAACACAACAAATTTAAGTGGTAGAGTACGATCAGTTGGACTTTATTGCTAAACTCACATAGCCCTTACTTTCTGTCGTTGCATGCTAATCTGTTATCTGCTGTGCCAGCCGAGAGAATGCATTATCGGACGAACCACCCTTAGACAGAGCTTTCTCTGCACTGTACTTTAGCTCCTTCATCCTAGCCCTTATCGCATTCTTCCCTTCTTTGTCCTCAATGATCTGTCTCACCATCTTCTCTATCTCTTCCCTTCCAACCACTTTCTTCGACGGCAACACCTTCGGACGCACGGCTACCCCAAGCTCCTCTGCCAGCAGCGTGGCGTTCATCCTCTGCTCCGAATAGAGTGGCCACACGATCATCGGCACTCCGTTGGCGACGCTCTCGAGCGTCGAGTTCCAACCACAGTGCGATAAGAACCCACCAACAGATGGGTGGCTCAAGACTTCCACTTGCGGGGCCCAAATGGAGACCAAAAGCCCCTTGTTCTTCGTTCTTGACAGGAATCCGTCCGGCAAGTAGGTTGATGGGTCGTCGTCACTCCTCGCGGTCCCGGCCGTGAAAAAGTAGTCATCTGCAGCTGTTATCGTGGGAGGACGCACCACCCAAATAAATCTATGCTGGCTCAGCTCCAACCCCCAAGCCAGCTCAGTCATTTGCTCGTATGAAAGCGTCCCCCCGCTTCCAAACGACACGAAAATCACCGACTCGCTCGGTTGCTTGTCGAGCCAGTCGAACAACTCGCTCCTCGAACCGGACAACGGTCTGGTTAATGGACCGATGGGATAAACCGGAGTCTTACTAAACCGACCCAAGAGAGTCTCATCTCTAAACGCTGCAAGTGTTAGGGGCTGCAGCTCCTCCCATATATTCAACAAAACCCCATCACTCGTTGGTATCTCTTTCCCCATCCGCAAGTATTCAATATACTGCTGGCTGGTCCGGTCCAGCATTGGGTCAACCACATCTTCAGGCCGGACAGCCCTGCAACCCGGGATTCTCAGCGGCTCTGTTTGGTCAACATACTCTCCTTCCACCTCTCTGTCTAGGAATGGCACATGTACAGTCAAAGCGAGGAACCATGCATTCGAAGCGACGTAAACATATTTGAGCAGACCAAGTTCCTCAGCTATGGGAAGTGACTCAGTTCCAAAAAGGTCGACGATCAGCGCTGTCGGGCGGGGATTCATGGAAGATATCTCGGAACGGAGGGCTGGACGGGCTTCCCGCATCATAACGGCGATCTGTGTAACAACCGTGGCGTTGGCATCAACTAGATGGGAGATCTCAACCGGTGGGAGTTGGACGATGTCGAAGAGCTTCGGGCTCATGGAAGACTGGATAACTTGGGACTCTACCTGCAACATGTGGCAACTGACGACGAAGACTGTGACGGTGAAATCATGGCGGGTCACGAGGCGCTTTCCGAGCTCCAGGACGGGGATGAGGTGGCCTATGCCGGGACTAGAGAGCAGTGCTGCATGGGGCTTTGAGATCTCCATGAATGGTGTAGCAGGGGATCCAAGGGAAGAGACGAGAGAGAGATCTTTGTGATAATATTATAACATGTGATAATTATGGTATGCTTGGATCGAATGAGATGATAATTTTGAAAAGAGTAATTAACCGTGAGGAGCGTAAACGTCGCGTAACTGCTTTGAAAAAGAGTGGGGTTTACTATTAAAAAATTAATTTTTTTTCATGTGGGTCTCATATTTTATTCACTTTTTTCAAAGCGATTACGCGGCGGTTGCACAATTCACGATTGTAAATATATTTTCTCTTTTAAAAATGATTGTGAGATATTTTATTAATATTTTATGGAGTTTTGAAAAAGGAGAAAAAAAATGAATAAAATATATTATAAAATTAAAAAATTGATAGAATATTATTTTTTAATATAATTTTTATTTGGTGATTTAAAAAAATTGAATTATTTTTTATTTTTAGATTAAAAATTTGAGAAAAATGATTAGTTTTAAAAAATTGTAATATTTAATTTAAAAATATTTATATTTGATTGATATTTAGAAAGGAAATAAGATAATATGATATATGAATAAATTTTTTTTTCAAATAAGTCAAATATCGTGACCTACGAGATGAGCTCAGAGCTCAGAGAGAGAGAGAGAGAGAGAGAGAGAGAGAGGGGCTGTACCCAACTGCCTTCCTTAAACAGATTTGGACAGTTCAATTTTGAGTGTAGTAGTTTAGAAAAGTATTATATATACAAACAGATTATATATAATAGTAAACGTTGTTTCATATAATTTATTAGATTTATTTTATATTAATATTAATTTTACAATTTGATATATCACGTTAAATTATATTAATTTGTAAATTTATTTTTAAGTAAACGCTTATGACTAAAGTAATTTAATATAACAGATTTTAATTTTAATAAACGTGCATGTCATACACTAAAAGCAATGATCATAGTCGAAACGCAAGTAGATAGATAGTTTTAATGTTGCGGCTTGTATAAGAATAAATAATTATTAAATTTTGTGGATTGTTTGCGATTTTTTTTTATGTGTGTAGTACCGACCAATTATATGATAGTCTCTATTTATCCTGAGTTAACTAATTAAGGCAACTTCCGGCCTAAATAAAAGGAGAACTCACCGATTTATATCTCGAGAATTTATGTTTGTCTTCCATCGTCGAAGGGTTTGGTGGTCAGTTTATAAGTGTGAGAAAAAACCTCACCTCTTGAGCTTTTGAGGTTGTAAGGGTCCAAGACCACCCAACACTAGTATCAGAACGCATGTTTACCAACAGTCTCAAGCCCAACATAGATTGTCGCTACTCCGACTCAAGGCCTGATGTGTGAGAAGGAGATTATTAGAGTTGTCTTCCATCGTAGAAGGAAATGCTGGTCAGTTTATAAGTGAAGAAAAACCTCACCTCATGATGGGGATCAGACAACTTTACATGGAAAGACTTTCCAACCATCATGATGTGAGGAGGTAAAACACTAGGCCACGAAGACCAGGCCCATCCCATTTGATTAGGAGCTAGAGGATAAGAGGGGACTAGAAGGGTCAGGAGGCATGAGGCTGTCAGGGGATCAGGGGGCTTAGTAGATCATGTGGGTGGAGGAGGGCTGTTAGGGGGGGATGGTCACGCACGCAAGACAATTTGGCCTTATCACTGCATGGGCACATGCAGGAAAAGTAATCGGATAATTTGGGGGGAGCAGTCCGGATGACGCCAGGGGGATCATCTTCTTCTTCTTCAGTTTTCCTCCTTCAACCTGGGAATAGAGAGCCCATCGAAGGCTTTCTCTCCAGTAAATCTATATTCATGATCACCATTGTATAGAAAGATATGAGAGGTTATGAGAGATTGTAAACAAGAATATTATAGTGGGTTTCTCCTCCCCAAACGCCTGTGAACGTAAGTATTATGTCAAACTGCGTAAACCCATATATTCATATCTTTATTTTCTCGACACTTATGTTTTCCATTCACTGCCATAGACCTACGCATCGCCACTGTACAGCCGTACCAGAATACTATTGCGGGCTCAAAACAACACCGTTAGAGGCCAAGTCACCCTAATGGACAGGGAATGACTATTTCTCTTCTTCCGACCTGCTATATGATTTTTACCGTATTAACAATTCATATTGGAACTACCCGAAGTTGTTTCTATGCTCGAATGCGACCTGAACGTTTGAACAGGATTGAGGGACGAAATAATTTCATCCTGTAATGTAATACCTATTCAGATGGTTCAAATGGACAAATTTCTTCACAAAAAATATTTTTTAAGACAAATAAAGTATGTTTTGGAACTAACAAATAACAATATATTTTTTGGAATGAAAATTTTCTTTCTAAAAAAGTTTTGTTGTAGTGCATGTAGAAAAAATAATAAGGAAAAAGCTAACCACCAGGGGCTCCGCTGGTAATTTAGTTTTTTTAATTTTTCTTTTATTATTAAGTAAGTATTTTTTTATAATATCGTAATTTTTTTTATTTTTTAAAAATATTTAAAGATGATATAAAAACCATATAAAAAAAAGAAAAAAAAATGCATCAGCGGGTGACTCAACGGGAGCTGTCCGCTGTAGCGTAGACCCATCCAAATGATAATACTGTACAGTTACTTTCGGCGCATGAATTTGCACAGGAAGCTAAGATGGCGTCTTCCTCGGGCTACAGCCTACTTCTTTACCTGTACATAATGTGATTTTGAATTTTTGATACTAGTTTGCGCCCCCACCTTCTACACTCATAAGGGTACGTTTACTTACTACACTCACTTTAATTCATCTCAATTCATCATTATAATTTTTTTAAATCTTAATATAAAATATAATAAATAATTTAATTTTTTTAAATCTTAAAATAATAATAATATTAAAAAATAATATTTTAACAATATTTTATTATCTCAACTTAATTCAACTCAACTCAGTTTAACATCTAAATGTAGTAGGAGCTAGTATTAAACCTCATTTCGCAGATTATTTTAAGCCTAATTTAATTATTAAAATTAGATATTTTTTAAAAAATTGAATAAAATATTATTAGAATATATATTTTAATATTATTTTTATTTAAAAATTTAAAAAATTTGAATTGTTTTTAAAAAGCTTAAATTATTTATTATATTTTATATAAAAATTAAAAAAAATTATAATAATGAGATAAGATGAGATAAAATGAGATGACTTTGTATATGAATCCGGACCAGCTTTGGTTGTCCTCTAGCATTAAAGAAACAGTACCGCTCGTGGTCTTCTTTCTTCTTCGTGATTTTCTTCATCGCCACCACAGGACAAGGATCAGGACGTCTTCCTTATAGAATATATATATATATATATATATATATATATATATATGTTAACAAAATCCAATTATTTTTTTGTTTAGATTCAACATTATTCAATTCGTTGGTCCATTGGAATAGATATATCATGACACGTTTATTAAAAAAAACAAAAAAGGCATGCAAATAATTCTCTGAAGTGATTCCGTGGCAGAAAATAATCACACAAATTACAATATTGCTTAATATCAAAGGCGTATGATCAGAGAGAAATGACAAGATTTCAAATTAGTTTTTGATTCATGATATGATAACATAATATATATTCCCCTTAAGTCAATGCGTGCAGTCTTGCATATATATATATATATATATATATATATATATATATATAAGCTTCCTAAAGATTTTGTTTAAAAGATACCCATATCGGTAATTCCATTAAATTAATACAGACAGATCAAGTACTTTCCAATTTTTAGGAAGCCACTGTGCTACCATTATATCTCTCTGGCCTTGTCTCTTTAGCCGTGAGTGATCACTACCTGATTCTGTAGTTCTTTTATTGATTAGCCTTAAGGGTTTGGAAACGGAAAGGGAAGAAATGAGCGCCAAACTTATTTCTGATTTTAGAAACCAGAAATCATTTTACGCTGAAACCATTCTGCGCGATAGCCGTTCTTCGTTGTGGTCCGATTGCACTGAAAAGAACAGCACCAGAAACAAGTTTGCGCTGAAAAGTAAGCACCATAAAACATTTTGCGCTGAAGAAGAAAAGCAACAGAAACCATTTTGCATAGAAACTATTCTGCGGGTTCCAAGTTCTGAAACCATTTTGCTGCGAAAAGAAAAGCGGGTTCGTCATTCTTCAAGTGAGTGCAATCGTACCCATGCTCGGTTTGTTGAATATCTTTTTTCTATTTTTCTTGATTTTTCTTCATCGTGTTCCTGCTGTCTTTCATGGCCAGCTGAGTATTTATTTATTTTTTATTTTTTTATGTTTTATGCATCTAAGTTTTTTGTTGTGGGTATGAGCATTCTTTGCTTTGTTTTAGTGATTTGTTTTTCTATTTTTGTATATTTTTCGCCACCCAGTGTGACAAAGCCGCGATAGCCTTTCTTCTACTTGTATATTCCTCAAGAAACGACATCGTCAGATATTTATTCAACTGTGTATTTATTCTAAAACTGATGCACGAAAATTTATTCAACCTGTGTATTCATAAACAGAACTGGTTTATCCTAGAATCAAAAAAGTCTAGCACTTTCTGTAGAATGCACTTTACTTGTTATAGTAGGTTGGCTTAAGAGACCCTCTTCGCCGTGGTGCTGATGATCATGAGCTCAAGGAAATAATTGGGGCAAATTATTATCCTATAGTTTATGATCATGAGCTCCAGCAGATCACTCTTATAGATGGGACACCAGAGCTACAAAGCTTAATCGTGTCTTCTTACTTGACAAAAACAAAACCTGTTTACTTGGTGAGGAAGTGCAGTAGGTTCCCACACTTCAAAATTTACCCAAGTCCACATACACAGCCACCCATTCATTTACATTTACATATATATTTACATATATATATATATATATAAGTAGATTCCCCTTCCCCAGTTTCCAAGAGATCATCAGATAAAGTTATTTGAAGTGTGTGAAAGAGTTCCTCCACATGAACGATGAATTGAATAGTCAAGGGTAAAATCATTAAACACAAGTAGGTAAAGAGGTTAAGATGACCATGATGAGGTCAGAGAAGTTCATAATTCCAACATAGGGTTGTCTGCATTAATCAACATACATGGTAGGAAGGAAGATTTGTAATGTCCAAAGAGAAGACATGACGCATTGTTTAATACGTTTCCTTTAGAATATTTACAATATAATTGTTCAGAAACAACACCATAAATCAGGTCACAAAAAGGAATCAGTTTGAAGGATTCTTTTAGCATGATTTTCTTTCATAAATCCTAGCAAGCCTATGATCTATCAACTTAGTTCTTAATAATAATAATACAACATTATTATCTTAAACAGTGATGTAGTTGTTGTAAAAAAAGGGATAATTGGAACTTTGGATACTCTTTCATGCCAAAGTTCAAAAACCAAAATGACCAAGACACCCCCATCAAGTTTCAAGATAACTTACTTTACCATACCATAAAAGACTTTTTGTGTAAGCATGTTGCATTGTTGTTGAGATCATTGATTACAAACAGAGATCAGTCCCCTCTCCTCATTTCTTAATATACAATTTTAAAAACCATCAAAGGTGCTCTGACAGTTTTATACAGGTATATTTTATGTTTTAAAATAAACCTTCCAATTGGGGTGCAAGTTGATGTTGGGCTTGTGCTCTTGGTAAAGTTTTTGCAATGTTTGAGCCAATGATGTCGGGCTTCCTCCCATTCAAACCCCAACCCAATACCTTCATAGACCAGACAAGCCCCAACCCGATACCTTCATACAACTGTCAACAAGATTAGGAGGGTTGTAGTTGGTGTGGAATATATGAACTATATATCTATTCAGAGAGAAGCATTAATAAGCTTTAGGACATGAAGAGAAAGGATAAGTTTAAATAACTAAAAAAAAAAATTAGGTCATCGTGCCAATTTTCAGATGTGTAAATTTACAATCAGATGTGTAAAGTTACAATGATGGTTGTGGGTGCGTCTCAATGGTTGGCTGATTCCATAGTGATTTTCCCTCTCATATAAGTTACAAAACCAACACCTTTTTTTCTTTATTGCTTTATTGATCTGTTTTTTTCTTTTTTATTTTTTTGAGGAAAAAATAATTTGTGGAATTATGCAGTTCATCTCCTCTCGGCATGGGAAAAGGGGAAGAACACTTATCTCTCCAAACACCATCTAGTTCAAATCCCTCAACCGCGGTATGTTATATTTTTATGAATTTGCTTTATTTCTGTGTTGAGTTGATATTTATTTGCAAAATACATAAATAACTTGTGTAATAACATGTTAGGATATACCATCAAGTAACCGGTACTTTGTAGATTACACCAGTGCTGGTTACTACGGACCACTTCCTGCCTGGCCAATGCCTTTTCCGCCATATCCAGATGGTGGCCAACATCCAACAAACATTCAAGTGGTGATACAATTGTGTTATTGTATTTTTGTTTGTATAAGTTGGCCTTTTTTTTTAGTTTAATTTCATTGATTTTTATTTTTATTTTTGTAGAATGCTGGTTACCCGACTCCTCTCATGACTACAAGCTCCGCTATGAGTGGAAGAGTTGATACAGAGGAACCACCTCTATATAGAGAAACTGATATTCCATGTACCTCTGGAATAGTTGAAGAAAGCAAAGAAGATAGACCAAATTTACAAGAAACTGAGGAAGGGTTAATGAACATAAATGTAACTCAATCAAGTCTATTAATTGCTGCAATTGCGAAGTTGTTAAACTTGGTGGAAGAACTGTATCTGTTCTTGGCCACATATCTTGATGTACGAAGAATTCTACTCGAATCTTTAATGCCTTCATAGTTCTTATTTATTCCTATTTTCAAGTTGCCTTATATTTTTTGTACTTTTGTTTTCATCTGATAGTTTTGTGTGGTGAAATTTAAAAATGAGTTATGTTAGCTACAAAAGAAGACTCGATGCTACTTTATCACATAAGGGGTTGGGAATCACAATGTATGTTCTTACTAAAAGGAGTGAGAATTGTATCACAGTTTGACAGTTCTGATTGTCCATGTTTAGCAATTAATTCTATTTTTTTCTTACTTCACATGCAGGAAACTTATGAGTTGAACATGAAGGTGAAACTGTAAAAAGAGTGAACGTCCAGCATTTTCAAACCGCTCACTAGATTGGCATTGATCAGTTATTTTGGTTTTTTTTTTTTGGGAAGAAACAAGTGGGATATGATTGTAAGTCAATCATGTTGTGATCTGTGTGAGAATTATTAAAGTCATGATTTTGTTCTTGTAAACTGTAGCAGAATTATTTTTGTAAACTGTAAAGTGTTTCACCGATCATGATTTTGAGATGTGCTTCACAAGATTTCTGTCGGGATGCATTTGTGATTGAAGTCTGGATAGTTTTTACATCCTTTGGTTCAATCTCCACGCCAATATTGTTACTAAATTCCATTGAGGTTGTGCATGGTGTACTAATCTGCCCATTTACTAGGATTGAAGAAAAGACTAGGAGAGTTGCTGATATTGCAGCAAGTTTGGAAAATTTGACAGCAGCCATGAGTCCTTATTGGAAAGGAATCGACTGCAAGTGAATGGTTTTTCAGAGTGATTAGTGTGTGTGGAGCAAGGGATATAAGAAGTACTGGGTTCGGTTTTGTTCATCCTGATGAACAAAATTAATACACAAGGTTGAGAAAATTTGGAGGGACAGAAGAGGTGGATTTGAAACGGGTTTTTGGGGTTGAACTACTTTTAACTAACATCTAATATCATTGAAGGAACCTTTCTGATTAGGTATGTTTTGGCATGTTAGTTATAGCTTCTTCTTTTTTAATTCTTTTTGCTCAAAAGAAAGAGAGTCCCTGTCAGTCAAGTAATAACATCATGGTGCCTATTGGCACTTGTCTTGTAACTTCATATCATTTTTAGCAATCTAATGCAAAATAAGGCACATATAGATGGCCCTTCCTATCCAATTTCTGCCAAAAGTTGAGCAACTTGCTTAAAACAAAAAGGAAATACATTTTGAATCTACTATAATTATCCACCATTTTTTTTTATTAATTTTGCTGCATCTTAAATGGCTAGAATTATCGATCAGAAGACTAAACTATCAAGTTTGACAATTTACACCATTGTTCAAGATTTGATTGTTAAGATTGACAACATACGACAAATTAAATGGGACAGTTGTAAATCATCAAAATATATTATTTTGGGGTTTTAATATACGGTTTTGGTCATTTAAGATGCAAATTAGAAAAACAATAATAATTTGGAGGAACATGCAAGTACTTTTCCTCTAAAAATTAGCACTGGACATAGATACTTCCTGAATTAATAATGCCTTACACAGATACAAGTAACTACTTCCACAAGTCATTAACATAAAATAGAATTAGACTATATAATCAGACTAAGTTCTAACATCACCAACCAACATATAAACAAAGAATATATACATAGCAACTAACTTCCATCACTAATCCTAAGTCACTTATTTGCAAGACAAGTAACATGCTACAACAAATGCGGCAGCCCAATACACCCGGAGTAATTTGCATGAACGTCTTATTTGAGCTTCGCGAACAACAAGTGCCAACTCTTTGTTCACAACCTCCTCATTTCTATTGGATAACACCATCTGTCTCATCTCGATCTCATCCGCTCTCTTACAGAGGTCAATCTTGCTCTTTTCGATCTCGTCGAGTATCTTCTCCAGCTCTTTCTTAGTTCTTAACAATTGATGATGAGTTTCTCCAAGATCGTAGTTTCTGTATTCATCCGCCTCTACCCACTTGAAATACTTACAATATGGTAATCCCTAATCATTTTAAACATATTTTCAAAACTTCTTAGATGCACATATTATTAAACAATTTTATTGAACATGAATGTAGTTACCTTCGTATTGTACTTAGGACACCCTAAGAAGGGCCGTACTGGATTTTTTGCAATAGATGAGTATCTCAGTTGGGCTTCAACTTCACAGAAGCATAATGGTAGACACAGAGTTCATTTACCAAAAGATGAAGAAGAGTCCGTGGTGGATGATGAGATATTCTTAAATTTAATCTAATAGAGACAAACAAACAGTAAATCAATTAACACAAACAATCAATACAATGATTTTGGTCACGAAGTGGAAACTCATTTGAAGAACTTCTTCAAATTCTAAAACCATTTTGCTATCTTAGACTGTCATATAATATTTACTGCATGACCCCATGGATGCAATATTTGGAGAAATATAGCTAACTTGAGATCGATAAAATATACGTATGTTTATACCTACTGCATTATAGTTAAATTCAAGGCCAAGCATTATTAATATGATGAGAGTACTCAATTAGGTCAGTATTAATGTACGTTTGTTTACACCTACTGCATTATAGTACTGTCTTTCATTATAGCAATGATGAAATTATCAACAACAACATGAACCAGAGCTATATCTGTACGTGCATATATGCAAATTTCTCTTTAAGACTATATTAATGCCAGAAGTTGGAGCAATATTAATGCCTACAGATGGTGTCGAGTAAATGAGTACATAAATCATTCTACTGCAACTCAAATTGAAAGGAGAAGAAGAAACAAAAGGAAAACTAACAATAAAGAACCAAATAAAACAGAGAGAGATGTTATGGGCTGAAGAAACACTACCAAATCAAATAAACCGGGTGCAATTTCCTTATAAATGTAATTGATATTGTCTAAATCAAATAAATTAGTTGTAATTTTGAATCTAAAACAAATGTTATTTCGAATATGTGAGAGTTTCCAAATAAATCATTTACGGTTAGGGTTAGGGTTTCCAAAGATTCGAAAAATCAAATAAATCATGTGCACATTCAATATTTCTAAATCAAATGCTATTTCGAATCAATAAGAGTTTCGAAATCTCCCATTTATGGTTAGGGTTAGGGTTTCCAGAAATTCAAAATTAAACCCATACTGATTCGGTGATTTTGAGAACACCCATATCGTTTTAGGGCATGCGAAGTGTGAAAATGAGATCAAGGATTCAAGAGAATGAGAACAACTTGTGACTCCCTTCGTGTTTCGTCTGGCAGCACATTGGTGGGCAAGGTTGTTTGAGGAGAAGTTTGTGCCCACCCATCGTAACTTTGTGGGGGAAATGGTCTTCGTAGCAAGCTTGGGAAGCTTGGAGGTGTTCATAGTGCAAGATGAAGATTGAGGTTCTTCATCGGCTTCCATGGGTGTTTAGGGTTCGTCTTCAGACCTAAGCAGAATCGTTCTGCGGCTTCTTACTTGATTTTACACATTTTGACGATGAAACAGACCTAAGATCAAAACGGACCGTTTGACTTAAGGTACAAACGCACCGTTTCAATAATGCTGAGTTGGAACCTGGGTATGCAGCGTGTCCCCGTCCCGGGTGTAACTAGCATTTTTGTTTATTAACTCGAAAGATAGATATTTACGTAGAAGTTTATTTTTTCAAAACTATGTGCTCAATACATTTTGCGGACACTTTACGGACGAACTCATCCTAGCATGCCAGCTCAAAAATGAAATGGAACGTATCGATGGAACAACGCGTCTAGACGGAAGAGAAAAAGAAAACGTGGGTAGGGTGAAAATTAATAAAATGAAACGGTGCGTTTATGGAAGAGCACTTTTGAAGAATCTTCCATTGACTAAAAAACACACAAGGAATTATTGCGGTGAACAGTGGCAAATGGAATAATGGTCATCGGCGGTGGTACTGGTGGTGTCTTTGTGAAAGGTTTGTTGGGAGAGCATGCTTGTTCCGGTAACCCAACTCCCATCATGTCCCTCTCACATGCTTCGAGAGTTGGGTGATGACTGTCTATCCCATAGGTGGTGTTAACGTCGTGTTTCGCACACCTTTGGACCGAGTTCCAACTACTCAAGTTTCCAGCAATTGACCCTGCACAGGGAAGTAAATAATGCGGCAGTGAGGGGGGTGGCCTCAGGGTCGGGGAGCCTCCGATACTAAAGTTAGTAAATGTTCTTGGAGTTTAGCAAATAAGTGATGCATTCTAGGAATCAGAGAGAGTTTCCTCGTATCTGAGATCATCTATTTATACTGTGAGCTTGAAAGGGTAGATCATGCTCGTTTCCTTGAAGGTCGTATTCCTTGTACTGTAAATTTTGTCAGAAACTTTAAATGCGACGACGAGCTCATTAATGTGGCATGGCTTTATGACAGCCCCATTAATGGGGTGTGTCGTTTGGGTGGCAGAGCCATAGATGTGGTGTGGTTCTCTAACTTTCTCCCCTCGCTTTACCTTTCCCCTTGACCATTAATGCCCCTTTCGTTAGTAGATCGACGGCTCTCCGCATATCTCGCTTGTCGTGCAAGCAGGCACTTGATGGCTGGACACTATCCCAGGGACCTTAAACCGATGAGTCCCATCGCCTGCTGTGCAATTCCTCCTACAGGCCAGGCCATGCACAAGGGAGTCTCCTAATGGGCTGAATCGGTGGCTTTTGCCCTAGGCTGGGATTAGTTGGGCCTCCTGGGCTTTCAGGGGAAAAAATCCCCTTACAGGTGGCATTGGTAGTGAAGCTTTCATCTTTGTTACTCCACTTGGCGGTGACACGCTGACACGCTCCTCCCCGATGGCCCATCTCTTGTAGTTAGACTGCTTGGTTTCTTTGGTTGTTTGATGTTATGTGCCTCAAAGGAACCCTAGATAATTGGCTTCTTGTCTATGGGTTACGTGGGCTTATCCTTTCCGTGGGCCATTTAAGTAAATTGCATTGCTACTGTTGTTTAGTGATTTCGTTGGGTTAAGACGTGAGCTCGGTGGGTCACAACGTGGGCTCAGTTATTAAGTCCTTAGTTGCAATTATTTACGTAGTGGGTCAATAAAGTAGTGGGGCAGTTATTTGTATCTGTTGCTATTATTATTTGACTAAGTCTAATCTATTTCTTTATAAGTATTGTAATTCAGTATTAGTGAGAATTATTCATCAGTTTCAACCATAATCTGAGTATTGGAGGAGAGGCGCCTCACCTTAATACAGTTACTAGCATAAAATAATAGTTACATGTCATACCCTAACAGTGGTCTCAGAGCCGCGTTCTTGCGACATGGCTGAGGGAATCCATCATACTCAGCTGGTTGAGGCAGTAACGACGTTGAAGGGCG
This sequence comes from Juglans mandshurica, assembly GCA_022457165.1. Lineage (NCBI taxonomy): Eukaryota > Viridiplantae > Streptophyta > Magnoliopsida > Fagales > Juglandaceae > Juglans > Juglans mandshurica. The sequence continues at coordinate 47,265,533 of CM039619.1, forward strand.
AGTCAGTGCATTTGAGAGAAGAGCAAGAGAGACAGAAGCAAATGCTAGAGACAATATTGCAGCAACTCAATAATTTGGCAGCAAGTTATGATCAACTAGCAGTAGCACCTGGAAACCAAAACATGGGAGAAAGCTCAGTAGGTAATGCTTTTAAGTTTAGTGGGAACCCATTGTTTGAAAATCAAGGAGGGATTCATGCTAGATCCCTTAGAATGGACTTCTCCAAACTTGATGGGTCTGATCCTAATGGGTGGGTCCTTAAGGTCCAACAATGGTTCTCATATTTTCACATACCAGTTGACCAGAAATTACAAATAGCCTTCTTCCACATGGAAGGCAAAGTCCTTTCTTGGTACTGCTGGTTAATGGAATCTGGGCCTATAAATAATTGGGAGGAGTTTGTGGCTGCACTTAAGGTGCGTTTTGGGCCCTCTACGTATGAGGACTCAATTAGGCATTCACTAAGCTTAGACAAACATCCACTGTCGAGTAGTATCAGACTCAATTCAAAGTCTTATCTAATAAAATCAGTGGGCTAACATAGGAGTTCTGTATAAGTACATTCATCGGTGGGTTAAGGGATGACCTACGACTTATAGTAATTATGTTTAAACCCACCACCCTTTTAACTGCCTTCAAGTTGGTGAAATTACATGAGGAACAAGTATGTAGAAGAGGCCAGGGAGTAGTAACCAGAACCCAAATATACACCCCACATGCACCGCTGCCAATCCGTAAACTTACTACACCAACCCCAATGTTGAGGTTACCCCCACCACCAAACAAATCAAACTTTAAACCTAACCCCTCAAATTACAACTCCACAAACCCACCAAGAAAATCCACCATACTCATTAGAGAATTTCACAGCACAAATGCAAGTGAGGTGTGAAAGAGGCCTTTATTATTATTGTGATGATAGGTTTCAGCCAAGACACAAGTGCAACAAGCCAAGAATATTTTTGTTGGAAGGGAAGGAGAAACAAAAGAAATGGAAGCACCCGAGGGAGTATTAGCCATTATACAACCCACATAACCTGAGGAAGAGGAAGGAGAAGCAGGTGAATTGCTTGGCATTTCTTTACTTGCCATGTTAGAATCCATTTCACCAAAGACAAGGAGAGTGGAAGGTATGATTAACAGTCAAAAGGTGTTGATTCTTATTGACACATGTAGCACTCACAGTTTTATTGTAACGCCTCAATAGAAGGCCCAAACTACATAGCATATGTTCTAAAAGGACTAGTCAATGATACAATTGAGTCACAATATTGGAACCTTACAAAGAGCAATAACTTCTCATTCCAAAAAAATGTGGGATCCCATATATTACCTACCTTTATCCTTATCATATGGGGTATCACAATCTACCCTCTTAAATTCCCGACGTTATTTTAAGTTCTCATATGACGATTTGTTTGGTTATCGTTTCGCTGTTGAAACCCTTTTAGGATACTGTTAGTTGGTTTGTGATATTTGCATGTTTGGGTGTTCACCTGGGTTTAAACTTGAGGAGGTGACCCATAATTACAAACTGACTGTTAAGGGGTTTCTCATACGTACTAAGATTGAGGATTTAACTGAATTTGAAAAGGATTTAAATAGGGAAATGATGGGGTTGTGCGCATAGCATAAAAAATGACGTGTTTGGCCAAACAAAGCTGAAATTAATCCACCTTACCTGTGCAGGCAGTAGGTTGCACGAATTTTTCTTGTTCTTGCCTTCGCTGCACTTGGTTATGCACCCATCCAAACAAGTAAATAATTGTTAGAGTTTTTATGTTTCGTGTATTATTTGGGTGTGCTTTTGTGTTAGATTGTTTACTTGTAAATATAGAAGGTTGTTTCATTTGTTAGATTGTTTTTATGTTGTTGTTTCGAAGTTCTGAAATGCAATTCCTATGTAACGTGTTTCTAATGATCCGGTTCTGTCGGGTCAGCTTGTTGTGCGAATTACTTTTTCTTACTGCTTGTGATTATTCTCTCCAGTTTCACTATTTTTGGGTTTCCCAACAACTTCCTGGTACGTTCTACTTTTCTTTTGTGAGTGTATTATGTTTTGTTCGTTTCTCCATGGTGTTGTTAGCTGTGATGATCGTGTTTTTTCTCTATGTAGTGCTGTTTTATTTATTGGGAAAAAATTAGAAAAGGTTTTAGTATTGCGTACAAAGTTTTGAATACTGTTTCGATGACCATTTTGGTTAAGGCATTAAAATGAAATATTTTGGTATCAATACTGTTTCGGGTATAAATTATATTTCAAAATAATATCAATGCAAATCTTAAAAAGTTTAAACATATATTTATAAAACTCAATAATATTTTTAAGTTCTCAATCCAACTATTTAAAAAAGTAATTACTCATTATCTTCATCACGAAAAGGGAAGTAGGGATTTGACTTTCAGTCATCAAGAAAAAAAGATTAAAAACAGTTAAGAAAATAGTCTTCAAACATGATAATTGGAGTAAAAATTATAAAAAACTCATAATTTTTACATTAATTAAAAAAATAATTTTAGCCGGTATGCCAAAACCAGTCGGTATTGACCGAAATGCACCGGTACGGCCGGTATTTGACCTAATACGAAACACATACCTCTCATGTACTGGTCACTACCCCGGTATGGTACGAAATTTAAAACTTTGGCTGTGTATATAATGTTATGTTTCAAGTATTGAAAGAATCACACAATGCAAGGATAGCATAAATTGAACCTATGATAATTTGTCAATTTAAAATCAACAAGAAATACTTTGTATATTCCTTTCTACATGAATCCATCATTTCATGTCTGATATGCACATAATTATTGAAATTGTCAGAAATTTTTATACCGATAAAATGGGATTCCATCTATGCATCACACATTCAAACTATGGATTTCTGTCTGATATTTGCAACCCATCATTTTAGACATTTCTGACGCCCTTTTAATTATCGAAGATGAAGATAAAATATGTTTTAGTTTCTCCTTTCTGAACAAATATTATTTATTCTTTTCTGTATATTTAATCATATATGATAGAAATGGACTACATAAAAATCCACCAGTCATAGTTCCTGGTACAAAAAAAAAAAAAAAAATCTGTGTTGATTCAATAATTTTCTCCTTTATCTCATCAATCCAACATTGGAATGATTTATAAGTTCCAACTCTTTAATCTACAAATCCCACATTTAGCTATTCTATTGTTTTTTTTTTTCCTGATCTTAATCAAAATTCTTGTGGTTTGAATAGTTCCAACTCATATTAACATTTTTTCTATACTGGAACAATAATTTATTTTGAAGCAATTCCTAAACACATGATCTGTCCAATCATGTGGAGATTTCCTTTTATAAACCTTACATCATTCTCTAAACTGGTTTATATTTGTGTAATTCGTTGTCCCTACTTTCCGAATGTATTTTTCCTTCAGAAAAATAAAAGCATTACCAACATGAGAATCATTTATATTGACATAGCAAAACACCTTGGCTAGCTATTTCATTTAATTATTTCATTCAAAGTTAATTATTTACCATTTTTTTTTTTCTGTTTATACCTTTCGCTCACACTATTGAATTTTCTTGGCCTAAAGCACAACAACAATAACCATATTGACGCACTAAATTCATTTCCTGTAGGACCATCTACTATATGAATATATGATCCCCAAAATATTACAGAACAAGCTTCAAAAAAGGAGTGGATCATCCACCTTGGCGTAGAAGTAGATCAACTTCGACAGCAACGCCATAAGAGATTTACACTTCGTTTGGTTTATAAACCTATCTCAACTCATCATTACAACTTTTTCAAATTCCAACACAAAATATAATAAACAATTCAACTTTTTCAAATCCCAAAATAATAATAATATTAAAAAATAATATTATAATAATATTTATTATCTCAATTCAACTCAACTAAACTCAATTTAACATTCAAACACAGCCTTAATCCTGTCCATCACCCCGTGAACAAAGCAACAACATAAAGTGTTCTATTTTAATGACTGAATGAAATATTGGTATGGTATCTACTGTTGGCTGCGAAGACTGTAATTTAAATTGTCATGGTTGCTTATTCTCTAAACTTGCATCAATTTTCGATCTGTTTTAACTTTGTATTCTTCCACTTCATACTTAATGAACAAGTTTGAACTACTTTGTATATTTACTTTGCATCCTACATAATCTGTCCAGTTTAAACATCCACATATTCCTTACCCGCTTGGTGAATTTGAATAAATCCGTTCCAAAATTAAGATTGATGTTTCTGTCTATTATACAGTCAATCATATACTAATATTACCTATTGCTTGTGATATTCATATTTCTTAGTCTATTTTTAGGAATAATTTGCCTTATACAAAGAATATTTAATTTTAGGAAGAACTTTCCTATTCTTCTAATTCACGTTGAACTCTTACTAGTGTGTATATATATATATATATATATATATATATGTATATGTATGTATATATATGTATATAGCTAGCTATCACTGTGGAATGTTGATAGTATATCAGACTTATGGGGAAAGATCGACTATATAATACGTTAAAAATAGGAGAACATTAATATTCATTTCGAGTTGATCTTTTGTCTTTTACAATCCGCCATCAATTGTGGGCTGTTGTACTAATTAGATATCCTCTTTAGATCCGAGAAGGAAATAAATATATAAGTTTTTTACAGGCTTTTAAAAAAAAAAAAAAAGTGAATTTCATCATAAAAAATAAAATGTAAAAAGATCACTTTCTTATTGAGGTGTTCACTTTCTTAAGCAACGCGGGATCTAGTATTAAGAAACGCGGGACCATTTTCTGTCACGGCATCATGATCACTTCAGAGAATTCTTTGTTTTTGTTTTTGTTTTTTTGTTTTTTTATTTTTTTTAGTTTTATTTTTTTGTTTCTTCTTCTTCTTCTTTATAAATACATGTCAGCCACGATATTGAAGGAAGAGTTTTGCTATATACAAGCAAGTTTGCATACCAATCTGCGTACTAATGTTGTTGCCTTCATATTTTAAATTCAAATTAACACTGTTTTCAATAAAAGCTACTTTTTGACCAATCATATTGAATGGATGTATGTATTAATATGCAGAATCACTTACAATTAGATTTTTCCTTGAAAGAAATGGACCCACGAATTGGATAATCATGTGGAATTTTTTTTTTTTTTTTTTTGAAAATGATAACTTTCATTTTAAAACACAACAGAAACAAGACTTATCAAAAGCAATACTAGGAAGGACCACATATGGTCCCTCCTCCATCCAAATTGACTCATTAATTTAGAGCACTCTCATTGGATTAGTTAAAGTTAAAAGACATTTTTGATGAATGTAAGAGAAATTTAACTTTTAGCTATTCCATTCACATAAATCTCTATATTGGAATAGTTATTTTTTCATTATATAATAATAAAATAATATAAGATGAATTTGATTTTTATTATTCACATCAAATCTCCACATTAGATTATACATTTATTTATTATATAGTAATGAATAACTATAAGTTCAAAAATATTTAATTTTTTTAATTATTAATTTAATTAATTTTATCATATTTTACTATTCTACCTATTATATATTAATTAATAATCATATTCTTATTAAATTAATATATTACTAACTCAAATTAATATATCAATTTCAAAAATATTTTAATTTTTTTAATTATGAAATTATTTTATTTTATTATATTTTACTATTCATAATATTATATATTAATTAGTAATCATATTCTAATTAAATTATGGATTAAAAATAGAAACTAGAAAGACATTGATGGAGACCTCGGGAGAGAGAAACAAATGATATAAAATGGTTTTGATGAATAAACAATGTCTTTCAAATTTGGAAACAACTTTAGAAGTTACTGTAGCTATATTCCAAATATTTGGAATATAGCTATTCCAATGTGATACATTTTATGGTTCAATAGCTAAATTCTCATTGGATTTAGTTTTTAGCTAATCCAATGAGAGTGCTCTAACTAGAGACAAAACAAATTTTGTAACAACATGAGCAACTTTGTTTCCTTCCCTTCGGATGAATGAAAGTTTCCAAGTTGGATGCCAAGCCATAATATGCCTTTTGTCTTCAATTATCTGTCCTGACCATGAAAAATCTGAGTTTTCTGTATTGACTGCTTCTACAACCATCTTTGCATCACTTTCATATTCAACAGATTCAAAACTTAGTTCATGACACAAAGTTACAACCCTTAATAATGCATAGCACATAGCTAGGTATGCAGAGGGAACACAGGATCTAGGAGCAGCAAGCACCACTTGTACATCACCTAAGAAATCTCTAATGACTATACCAAGGCCAATAAGCTGCTGTATCTTGTCAAAACCTGCATCTAGATTAACTTTCTTCCACCCTGGGGCAGGAGCCTTCCATACTCTTCCAACGCCACTTGTATTGCTTGCAGTAGAAGTAGAAACATAACTACCAACACCTATCATTGATTCACTGTGGAATGTTGATTAATCTTAGTAGTGACGTGGCAGATTTATGGGAAAAGAATAGGTAAAATACGTTAAAAATAGGACTCCGATCCATTATTCATTTCGACCAAACCGCCGTCAAGTGTTGGCTGTACTACTAATTAAGATTATCTCCTAAAAGAAAAAGTCCACTGAATTTGGGTAACTTGTTTTGATTATTATGCATTGATTTGGATATCCTGCAAATATTTAAATTGAAAGGAGAGGGTGCTTTGGCTATCATGAAACATGTATAAACAGTCAATCAAAGAGTGTTGGGATCAAAGGGGCTCTATAAAAAAATATTGCTCTGAATTCTTATAATTACCCGGGAAGGGAATGTTATGGTCAAGATTGACATGGCGAAAGCATATAATTGAGTACACTGAGATTTTTTATTCCAAGTGCTCGAGGGTCTGGGTTTTTCTCAAAACTTTTGTCAGTTGGTTCGTTCATGTGTTATCTCCCCTTGGTATTCAGTGATGATAAATGGCTCCTCTAAAGGATTTTTTAAGTCAAACAGAGGGCTTTGGCAGGGTGATCCTCTATCGCCTTATCTATTTATTTTGATGCAGGAGGTTCTATCTCGTCTTCTTCGACAGAAATTTGAGAGTGGATGTATCGAGAAATTCTACCATCCAAGGGGGACTCCGATGATTTCACACTTGCTGTACACGGACCTGCCTACATTGCGAGGCGCTCATTGTCGCAATCTTAGATGCTGAGAGTGGTTTGAGTAAAATGCAAAAAAATAGAGGTGAAAAAAAGTAAAAGGTAAAGAGCTTTGGAAACCAAGTCCAAGAGTTAAGCCAACAAATAAACACCATAAGTGCAAAGGCATGTAGATTGTCTGAATTTTATCTTGGCAACAAGGATAAGACCACAAAAAGTTGTGATGATGTAAAGATGACCTCAAAATTTAAAGCAAAGTGGATGGTAAAAAAAGATGATGTGTCACATTAATTGATAGGACCACTTGCATGTTATTTCATTCTTTGCATATCATTAGTTTAGGACATGCATTTCACATTCTTTTATTTGTTTGCATATAGAAAAAATTGGTGTTTCTTCATTACAAATAAAGATAAACACCCTACATGGATTTTTTCCTTAAGTCCTTATAGAAAAAATCATTAGTCCATTCATTGTGGAAAAAGATGAACAATAAAATGGACATACCAAGGGGTGAGAACCTTATGTTTGGAGGAGATACGCTATCAAAGTATCTAGGCCTAACATAAAGTTTGACTTTTAAGGCGAGAGATAAACATTTTGGGAGTATCTATGGGGAAAAAAAAGGAACAAAATATACATACATGAATGTGGATTTTTTCTGTTGAAGTAGCCTCACTTACACACTCACATGGACTTTGATAATGATGAACTTATGAGGTTTGTACAACCATTATGGTTTGTTACAGATGAGAGAGTGCATTTTATTGTTTTTGGTTGTGTGAATGACAATATGCTTGGACATGTGGTGCACTTGGCATGAGCCTTGATTCAATTGATTTTAAAATTTTTGAAATTTGTTTTGGGGAATCACTTTTAATTCTACCGCAGATCAAATTCCTACCAAACTCATTCCGTCAGCAGAGTCATACTGCTGATCAAATTCCTATTAGATTGTTTATTTAAGGGATCTTGCTGGTTAGGATCTGTAGAGATTCAGTACTGGATAGTTTTTAGAGCATTTTTCAGTGCATATTTTGGTGAGAAAGTTCCTTGGAGATTTTTCATATTGTTTCTCTTAAAAAGTGTGATCCTGCTCCATGTTGGAGATTGAGTGATCATGATTCAGCCACTAGAGTTCTAGTGAGGGAAGTCAATAGTTTGAAGATTGCCTAAGGTTTTGGTTGCTACTATGGTAGAAGAAAAACGGATCGTATGTCTGGTCAAGTAAGAAGTCAAGTTACAAAGGTTTTGTAATTAAGAATTACTTGTCATTGATTTTCAAATAATAAGATTGATTTTCCTAGGTTTGGCTGCCCCGTAGGGTTTTACCTTTTAGGAGTTCTTCAAAAGGTTTCCCTTCGTAACCAAAATTGGTGTTATGTAGTTTATTTATTCTAGGTTATTGTTTAATTATTAAATTAATTGCATGTTTGACGACTAACCAATTTATTGAGTGAATTGATACATATTTCCATTGCGATACAGGGTACTTGGATAATTTTAGTGTATTTGTTAATTCAAGACTCCTACATCTTCTCGAACACCAACAAAGATCTTATCGGTCTGATCATCTGTATTTATTAATCTTACTACTTTCCTTAAAAACAAAATTTGACATATTCCCTTACCTATATATGCAATCTCTCTCTTGGCACAGTTGCGGGCCACTACAAGAAATCAAAACATGGCAATAACATTCTATAATTAATTACATGGACCCATAATCCATAACATGTCCTAAAAAATCGTGAAGTAGTTAGCTTTGGTTAGTTCACTGTTCACCTTTCAAGCGAAGACTCATGTTCGACTCAAGCTAGGAAGCCTATAGGAAAGAAGCATACATATCTACTTATAAATGGACTATGATTCATCACACTTAATTTTTTGGGGTCTGGCTATTGTCATCAAATGTGTACATGAACCAAAATGGGACCCAAAATTAGTCTTAGAGGGGGTGACTCTCTCATGTTATAGATGTGGCAAGTGTTAGTGTATTTGATATTGGTCAAGCTTTGACCAAGTCTTTAGGCTGTTACGATTTTGTACAACACATTATTTTTGAATTCAAATACTTTTCTATTGTAAAATTCTCTGCATGTGCGTGTTGCACTCTTGTATGAAACTCACCTGAATTGTAAATTCATATTAAATCAATGTGAATTATATGCGGTTCGGTATCCAAGCCGAACACTTTCAATCATTCATTTTATTATCTTACATGGTATCAGCTGGAATTTAAGCTCACGCTTTTTTTTCCTGGTTTACGTTTCCGCAAATGGCCTCACCCAACACAAACTCCTCTTCCCTTCACCCTGAAAGCAACGACACATCTGGATCATTGAACCCGCATTATCCCTCCCCTGTTTCCTTCAAGCTTGAATGACCCAACTACTTAGGATGTCAATCATTATTTATGCCATTTTTATGAAGCAATTCTCTGATGGGTTTCATGGATGGCTTAGAAACCGCACCCAACTAGAATTTGCCTGACAATACACCAAATCCAACTTATGGTATTTGGTTAAGGAAAGACCAAGCTCTTCTTGGCTATATTCTTTCCTCTATCAACGAGACATTGGTCTCTAGTGTGTATGGCTTGGATAGCTCGTACAAAGTCTTGAACGCTTTGTTGGCTCGCTTCTCCAGCCTATCACGCTCAAGTATTGCTCATATCAAGTGCCAGCTATAGACAATTTCACAAGGTAGTCGCACCATTACAGACTATCTTCAATCCGCCAAGGCTCTTGCAGATCAATTGGCTACAGCAGGTAAACCAAACCAAGATTTAATTTAATTTATTTTTGGTAGTCTGCAACATGAGTTTAATCCCTTTATTACTTCTTATAACTTTGCTTCCTGAGACAAAGAGTTGACTATTGAGGACTTTCATGCTGAGCTCTTGAGTTATGAAGCATTAATTGATTCCCAACGTGCAAATTTGGCCTCCAATACCATGCACTTTGCACTTGTTGCCAGTAAGCAGAAAAATAACCTCCTGCAGAAAAAGAAGCCTCTAATGCAAAGAAATTGGCCCACACCAAACACTCGGACTCAGATCCCTCTAATGTACAGCAGTACACACATGCGACAAGGCCAAATCAGGGTCAAACTGCCTCAGGAAATCGGCCCTTTTGTCAAATATGTGAGAAAGCAGGTCATACGACTCTTGATTGCGACCATAGATTTGATTTTTCTTACCAAGGCCGACATCCTCCTGCTGAGCTTGCACTAGTGGTGGTTGAATCTAACGCTGCTTATGAACACCAAGTTTGGTATGCCGACAGTGGGGCCAACGCCCATATCACGTCAGAAGCTGAGAACCTCACTCATCAGCAGCCCTTCACTAACCAAGATACTGTGACTGTAGGTAATGGTTCTGGTTTGTTAATTAAAAGCACTGGATCAACATCTTTACAAATTGGACAAACCAAATTCAACCTCAAAAACATTCTTCATTGTCCTCATGCTTCTACGAATTTGTTATCCATAAATAGATTTTGTTTAGTCAACAACTGCTATTTTATACTAATTGGATCTGATTTCACTGTGAAGGAAAATCAGACAGGGAAAACACTACTCCACGGGCAGGTTGAAAATGAGTTATATCCTATTGCTGGCAGCAAGAGTCTTCAAAATAAACTACTGTGTTTAATGGCTACCATAGGAGTTACTACCACTGCGAATAATTGGCACTCTAGGCTTGGCCACCCATCTAAATTTATTTTAAAATCTTTAGCTCGCACAAAGTCTTTGTCTTTGTCCAATTTAGTCAATAAATTAGATTTTTGTTCTGCTTGTCAATGAGGAAAGGCAAAACAATTACCTTTTTATAAGGCAACTCGTCAATCTGCAATACCTTTGCCTTTAGTTCATTAAGATGTTTGGACTTCACCAGTATCGTCTGTAAGTGGGTGTCGTTATTATGTTCTTTTTGTTGACGATTTTTCCAGATTCAGTTGGATGTATCCCCTCTATCATAAGTCTGATGTATTTGCTACATTTCTGAAATTCAAAACTCTTGCTGATAATTATTTTTCTTGTTCCATTAAGCAATTGCAAACAGACAATGGTGGAGAATTTTTATCAAATCAATTTAAAGAATTTCTATCTAAACATGGGATCTTCCATAGACTAACATGTCCTCATACCTCTCAACAGAATGGAATCGCTGAGCGGAAACATCGTCACATACAAGAAACTGGAATAACTTTACTTGCTCAATCAGGACTTGAAAAAGGGTACTGGGTAGACGCTTTTCTAACAGCTGTTCATCTCATAAATATGTTACCAACAAAAGTCTTAGGACAAAGGTCTCCTTATAGTGTGTTACATAACAAAGAACCCAATTATTCAGAGTTACTTGTCTTTGGTTGTTCTTCATGTCCACTTTTAAGACCTTACCAACCACATAAATTGACTTTTAGAAGCAAAATATGTGTTTATAGGATATTCAATAAACCAAAAAGGATATCGTTGCTTAGATTTAGACACTGGTAGAGTATATATTTCTAGGCATGTTAGTTTTTATGAAGACCAATTTTGAGCTAAGGATATGGCCGAAAGATCAATTTCCCCAAAGAGTGCGGTGCCAAACAATTCTTCACAAGTAAGCTCATTTCCAGTTTTATCAAATATATTGTTGACTAATAATCCTATACCACACTTGCCAAGTCAAAGTCAACCTCTCACATTAGAATTGGATGACTCCAACGTTCAGAACATGGAGAATGAGTCCACTTTGAATGACAATTCCCAACAAGCTCTTGACACTTTTCCAGCACATTCCCCATTAGATTCGGCTACTCAAAATTCAAATATTGAATTGCCGATTACTTCTACTCCATTCCATATAGAAAATTCTTCACAAAACCCATAGATTGACAATATTCAAATCTCGTCTAAATTACCAACTCAGACAAATCCTGACCATCAAAAGCACATGAGCCAACCCTTTGCCACAACCATTATGACTCGGTCCAAGACAGGTAATAATAAACCCAAAAAGTTTCCCTACTATAAGATTTATTATTCCACTAGACATCCCCTGTAGGTATTTTCCAATGTTTTAAATGAACATGAACCTACTTGCTTTACACAAGCAGTGTCTAATCCAGAGTGGCGTGCGGCTATGGGCCATGAATTCGACGCTCTGATGGAAAATGGTACATGGTCTTTATGTCCCAGACCTCATAATAAGCATGTAGTTCGAAATAAATAGGTCTACAAAGTTAAAAGAAAACAAGATGGCAGTGTGGAGAGATTCAAAGCAAGACTTGTGACTAAAGGGTTTGACCAAAGGAGTGGAGTTGACTATCATGACACATTCTCACCAGTTATAAAACCAACTATCATACGATTGGTTTTATCACTAGTAGTAAACTCTAATTGGCTAATCCGCCATTTGGATGTGTCAAATGCTTTCCTCAAATCTACAGTTTGTTTGCAGATTGCACAAGTCTTTATATGGCCTTAAACAAGCACGACGGGCGTGGTTTATGCATCTTTCACAACAACTCATTGAACTTGGCTTTTCTGAGTCTAGAGTTGATTATTCCCTGTTTACATTGATTACTGCTGAGCATAAAATCTTTGTTATAATTTATGTTGATGACATAATAGTGACATGCTCAAATACATTGGCTATCAACAATTTTATTCAGCAGTTGAAGTCCGAATTTCATGTAAAAGATCACGGCCTTATCAACTATTTTTTAGGGATACAAGCATCACGAGACCATACATGACTTCATTTGTGCCAGTCCACTTATATTTCAGACTTACTCAACTGGACTAAAATGCTTGGGGCAAAACCTCTCTCCTCACCAACCACTTTAGGATCCAAACTCTCGGCAACAAAAGGAGAGCTCTTACAGTCAGGTACCGAGTACAGACAAATTGTGGGCACACTTTAGTACTGTACCATCTCACGTCTTCACATAAGTTATGTTGTTAATCAATTATGTGAATTTATGCAGAGCCCTCGTGAGCCACATTGGTGTGCAGTCAAGCGGGTACTTCGGTATCTCAAAGGAAGTATTGATTATGGGTTATTGTATACTCCTTCATCCATATCTTTAAATTCTTTTAGTGATTCAGATTGGGCAGGGTCCCCAGATGATAGAAAATCTACAAGTGGATATGGTGTATTTCTTGGCCAAAATCTCATATCTTGGATTGCCAAGAAACAAGGAGTGGTTTACAGATCTAGTACAGAAGCTGAGTACAGATCTATGGCATTGGCTACTGTAGAATTATATTGGATCCGGATGCTAATACAAGATTACATGTTTCTTTATTTTCTTCGCCAATCCTTTGGTGTGATAACATAGGAGCCCTTGCTTTGGCTTCCAATCATGTATTTCATGCTAGGACTAAGCATGTTGAAGTGGATTATCATTTTATCAGAGAAAAAGTAGTGAACAAAGACATACAAGTTCGATATATTTCTACACAAGATCAAGTGGCAGATGTTTTTACCAAGGGCCAGACAGCCATGTGTTTCAACTATCTACATTCCAAATTGATGGTGACTCTTCCACATCGATTTGCGGGGGGTGTTAGCGTATATGATATTGATCAAGCTCTGACCAAGTCTTTAGGCTGTTACAATTCTATACAACACATTACTTTTGTAATCAAATACTTTTTTGTTGTAAACTTCTCTGCATGTGCGTGTTGCACTCCCATACGAAATTCACCTGAATTGTAAATTCATATTATAAATCAATGTGAATTATATGCGGTTCGGCATCCAAGCTGAACACTTTTAGTCCTTCCTTTTATTATCTTACAGGAAGTACTCGATCAGATGGCCATTTTAATACGGTTTTTCTCGGCTTTCTATCTGAGAAATAGAAAAAGTTCATCACTCAAGTCTTGGATCGACATTTAATTTAGCATAGCTCATACTTATTTAGTTCCACTGTTATTATTATACAAATTTTTCCTTGGTTTTTGTGATCTATCTGTTGTGTGGGTTCCCTCCTATATGGAGGATTCCATTAAGCCCACATGGAGAGAGGGTTTAGGCCCAGTTTAATTGTTTATTAAAATTTGAGTATTGTTGCTTCTATTAGCAGAAAATAGAGTAAAAAAAGGGAAAAAAACATGTGAGAGATTGGGGAGAGGAAGAGACAGCCAGAAACAGGGAAGTTCGTCCAGTTTCAATAAGACGATTTGATCGGAGTCGTCTGTGGTCCGATTGAGCTGAAATTTTGCAGGCACGTTCACAACTCAAGGCTCTATAATCAGAACCGTGGAGATTGAATTTGGAGCAGTATTTATGGTGTTCGAGATCGTGAACAGTAACACATCTCTTTAGTGAAATCTCTTATATCGCACTATTTGGTTGCCAAGAAAGTGTTTTCTTGAGATTATTGTTGATTGTATGCCTCTAGTGTTATCTAGAGAGAAAATTTATGTACACATCATTATTGATAGTGGAAAGTTTAACTGGACTAGGTCCCGTAATTTTTTCCCTTTGCACTGAAGGGTTTTCCACATAAAAAATTCTTGGCTCTTTGTGTGTGTGGGATTTTGTTTTAGATTATTCTCTATTAAATTACTTCCTAATAGATTCACACAAAGTGAGAGAGAATTATTTTCGCTGTTTGGTAATTGATTTGGTTATTCCAAGTCACTGTTAAGATTTCTCCCAACAAAGTGGTATTAGAGCGGGGTTATAGCCGTTCAATATTTTGTGTTGAATAATGGAAGCTAATTTGAGTAGAATGGTTACTTTGAATGGTTCTAGTTATCACACTTGGAAAGGAAAAATGGAAGACCTTTTATTTGTTAAGCAATTTCATCTACTGGTGTTTGCTTCTGAGATGCCTGAAAATAAATCTGAGGAATAATGGATTTTGCAACATCGACAAGTTTGTGGGTACATCAGGCAGTAGGTAGATGATAATATTTTAAACCGTATTAGTGGGGAGACACATGCACATACACTCTGGAATAAACTTGAATAGTAATATGCTCGAAAGACTGGAAACAATAAAATTTATCTGATCAAGCATTTGATGTCTTTGAGATACCAAGATGGAACTCCGTTGACAAATCACTTGAACACATTCCAAGGAATAATTAATCAGTTGGCTGGAATGGGTATCAAGTTCGACGATGAGGTACAGGATTTGTGTTTGCTTGGTACATCGCCGGACTCTTGGGAGACATTCATAATGTCATTATCTAACTCAGCCCTAGATGGCATAATCAATATGGATCTAGCTAAAAGCAGTGTTTTGAATGAAGAGATTAGAAGAAAATCACAAGGTGCTTCTTCGTAGTCAAGGGTCTTGGTTACAGAAAAGATGGGGAGGAGTAAAAGCAGAGGTTTGAAGAACAGAGATAAAGACAAAAGTAAGTCAAACAAGTTTGCTAATATTGGGTGCTATCAATGTGGCATGAAAGGGCATATCAAGAAATATTGCAGAAAATTGAAGAGAGAATATAAGGAGGAAGGGAATGAGAAGAAGAACGATGATGAAAAGAATGATGTTTAAGTTGCTGCCACTACTACTGGAGACTTCTTCATTGTTTATGATGATAATGATGTTGTAACATTGTTTCTCATGAAACTAGCTGGGTGATTAATAGTAGTGCCTCAATTCATGCTACATCCAGAAATGATTTCCTTACAAACTATGTACCCAGTGATTTTGGCACAGTAAAGATAGACAATGGTGGTTTAGCTAAGATTATTAGTATTGGAGATGTGTGCTTGGAAACTAATAACGGCAAAATGCTTGTTTTTAGAAATGTGAAGCACATTCCTGATATCTATTTGAACTTGATTTCTACAAGTAAACTTGATGAGCAACACCTTTTGTAATGGGCAATAGAAACTTACAAGGGGTGCTATGGTTATAGCTCGAGGTAAGAATGTTTTAAATTTGTACATGCTACAAGCAAGGCTGTCCAGTAACATTATTAATGTTATGGAGAATGAGTTCACAGTACAATTGTGGCATAAGTGACATGCCCACATGAGTGATAAAGACTTAGCAATATTAGCTAAAAAGAATTTTCTATCTGGAATGAAGAGTGCGTCTTTGAAAAAGTGTACTCATTGTTTGGCAGGGAGGCAAAATAGAATTTCCTTCTTCAAGACAGTTAGGTATATTTGATCTAGTTCATTAAGATGTTTGTGGTCCTATGAAGATAAGAACACTTGGTGGTTCTTTGTATTTTGTGACCTTCATAGATGATCATTCAAGGAAGTCTTGGGTTTATACCTTGAAAGGAAAGGATCAAGTATTGGAAATGTTTAAACAGTTTCATGCCTTAGTTGAACCCTTGGTCAGTCCCCAGAACCAGAGATGCTACCAGATGTTCTACTTAGGAGGTATATTAGTGACCGACATCATTCTACTTGGCATTCTATAGTCGAGTATGTGTTAATGATTGACGGGGGAGAGCCCGAGTGTTATGGAGAAGCCATGGAAGATGAACATAAGGCAGAGTGGGTTGATGCCATGCAAGATGAGATGCAGTCATTGCATGACAATCACACTTTTGAACTGGTTGAGTTGCCCAAAGGCAAAAGAGCTTTTAAGAATAAGTGGATTTATAGATTGAAGCAAGATGAACACACTTCCCGACCACGATACAAATCTAGACTTGTTGTTAAGGGATTTATTCAACGAAAAAGTATCAACTTTGATGAGATCTTCTCTCCAGTTGTGAAAATGTCCTCCATCTGTGTGGTTCTTAGTTTAGCACCTAGCCAGACTTAGAAATTGAACAGATGGATGTGAAAAATGGAGCAACCAGAGGGTTTCAGGGTGAAAGACAAAGAAGATTGTGTGTGTCGACTAAAGAAAAGTTTATATGATCTAAAGCAGGTGTCCAGACAATGGTATAAAAAATTTGAGTCAGTTATGGAAGAACAAGGCTACAAGAAGACCACCTTTGACTATTGTGTATTTGTATAGAAATTTTGTGATGATGACTTCATAATATTACTACTTTATGTTGATGACATGTTGATTGTTGGCAGGAATTCTTCAAGAATTGAAAATTTAAAGAAGCAGTTAAATTGGTCCTTCGCCATGAAGGACTTGGGGCCAGCAAGGGAAATTCTTGGTATTCGAATTTACCAAGATAGAAAATAGAAGAAGTTGTGTATGTCACATGAGCGATATATTGAAAAAGTACTCGACAAATTCAATATGAATAAAGCTAAGACAGTTAGCTCTCCTCTTGCTACTCATTTTAAGTTGAGCATGAAGCAAAGTCCTTCCACAAATAGAGAGAAGGAAGATATGGAAAAAGTCCCATATGCCTTAACAG
Organism: Juglans mandshurica; assembly: GCA_022457165.1. NCBI lineage: Eukaryota > Viridiplantae > Streptophyta > Magnoliopsida > Fagales > Juglandaceae > Juglans > Juglans mandshurica. Next base: position 47,282,997 of record CM039619.1, read on the forward strand.
TGGGTAGTTTAATGTATGCAATGGTATGCACAAGGCCAGATATAGCTCATGCAGTTGGTGTAGTTAGTCGTTTTCTCTCAAATCCAGGAAAAGAGCATTGGAATGCAGTTAAGTGTATTTTAAGATATCTCAGAGGTACTTCCAAGACATGTTTGCGCTTTGGAAATGGTAAACCTATACTTGAAGGGTTTACAGATGCAGATGTGGCTGGTGACATTGATTCCAGAAGGTCCACTTCAGGGTATTTGATTACTTATTTAGGGGTAGCTGTGTCATGGCAATCCAAACTATAGAAATGTATTGCTTTGTCTACCACAGAAACTGAGTATATTGCCATAACTGAAGCAAGAAAAGAGTTGATATGATGAAGAAGTTCTTAGAAGAACTGGGTCATAAACAAGAGAAGTATACTCTCTATTGTGACAATCAAAGAGTCATCCATCTCAGTAAGAACACAATCTTTCATTCAAGATCCAAGCATATTGATGTGAGGTATCACTGGATTCGTAATGCATTGGATATGAAGTAATTACAGATTGAACAAATCCATACTGATGAGAATGAGTCAGATATGATGAAAAAATCATTACCTATGCAAAAACTCGAAGTATGCAAAGCAAAAACAGGTATGGTGAGTCCCCCCACATAGTTGGGAAGGGGGAGATTTGTTGTGTGGGTTCCCTCCTATATAGAGGATGGCCTATGTGGGTCCATTAAGCCCACATGGAGAGAGGGTTTAGGCCCAGTTTAATTAGGTTTATTAAAACCTAAGTGCTACCGCTTCTATTAGCAAAAAAGAGAGTGAAAAAAAAGGAAAAAACATGTGAGAGATTGGGGAGAGGAAGAGATAGCCAAAAAAGGGAAGTTCGTCCAGTTTCAATAAGATGCTTTGATCAGAGTCGTCTGTGGTCCGATTGAGTTGAACTTTTGCAGGCATGTTCAAAACTCAAGGCTATATAATCTGAATTGTGGAGATTGGATTTGGAGCAGTATTTATGGTGTTTGAGATCATGAACATTAATGCATCTCTTTGGTGAAATCTCTTCTATCACACTGTTTGGTTGCCAAGAAAGTGTTTTTTTGAAATTATTGTTGATTGTATGCCTCTAGTGTTATTTAGAGAGAACATTTGTGTACACATCATTGTTGATAGTAGAAGGTTTAACTGGACTAGGTCCCGTGGTTTTTTCCCTTTGCATTGAAGGGTTTTCCGCGTAAAAAATTCTTGACTCTTTGTGTGTGTATGATTTTGTTTTAGATTATTCTCTATTGAATTACTTCCTAACAGATTCACACAAAGTAGAAGATAATTATTTTTGCTGTTTGGTAATTGATTTGGTTATTATAAGTCGCTGTTAAGATTTCTACCAACACTATCTGCACTGAGTGAATGATTATTTTTCCCAAGCCCACTTACCCCTGAAAGGTAATTAAGGGACTCAGATTGTTGTAGGAAGGAGAGGAGTGCATAAATTCAATGGGAAGCTAGTGAGAGTGCTTGTGAGTAACAAACAATGAAAATATATCATATATTCTATAATCATAAGGACGATTACAGCATTATAACACTCACAAGTGTCGCTGACATAACCAAATAATGACTCGGAAACATCAAAATCTCTTATACAGACAAATGCAAATATAAGAAAAGAAACAGGTTCTACCACAATGGACAACAACACCTAGCGCAAAGAAATTCAAAGAAGAAGAATGAAGAAATGAATGGGGTATCTCAAGGACTAGTGTTTAATTTCAAGGTGGTTGGAAGAGGAAAGGGATTTTCGTTGTAATGGAGGGTATTGTCCTTGGAATGGTGGGCAATGGGATAGGTGGCAACGGAGGTTGTGCATGCAGACTTGGGGAGTACTGTTGGCATTGTTAGCAATGGGTTTGAAGGCAATGGTGGCAATGTGGCTTTGGTAGAGTACTAGGTTGAATTGGCAAAGTAGGCAATGGCATGCATGCTTGGCAATGGTGCTTGGCAATGGTGGCAATGTGGCTTTAGGCAGCATTGGCACAGATGGCAGGGGAGGCAGGGTGGCCTAGAGCAGGGATGGGATTGTAGGCAATGTCAATGCTGGAGGCGGAGCAACTGGTGTATCCAAGAGGTGACGAGTAGCTAGACCCATCTTTCTGCTTGAGAGTAAAAATGCCATGATCATAGATACAAGGAAAAATACTTGGAAAAAGCCATGGTTTAAATTAATACTCGAAGAAGAAAGTTTTTGGAGTTGTTTCGTCTCATCTCATATAATCTCCGTTTGGATATAAGTGAAAGTGTTTAATCACGTACATTTGATCATCTCATTTGATCATTATAACTTTTCAAAATTCTCACACAAAATATAATAAACAATTCAACTATTTCAAATTTCAAAACAATAATAATATTAAAAAAAATAAAATTCTAACAATATTTTATTTAACTTTCAATTTTCATCTAAAATCATCTCACCTCATCTAACTATCTAAACCGCACTAGTCCGCTTACACTTTTCTATTGTGGGGTCTTTTTGCAAAGATGTTTCAAGCATTCCGATCAATGAATTTCTTTAAAAACTATTTTCGTGACAGTTAATTATAAGTCTGGACCAATTATTTGATTCCATTTCTCGATTAGGTTTTAATTTCTGTGTTGTATCTAATACAAGTAGGTGTTTTTTGGGATCCTCAACCCACTTTTTGTATATTCCTTTTTATTTAGTGATGAAATTATCTTGAGCCAAAAAAATAATTATCCATAGATATCTTTGCTTTAAAATAAAATAATTAGAATTAAGGTCGCAGTTAACTGAAATGTTCATTTTCCTTTTTCATTTTTTACCTCAGAATGTAATTTTTCATTGGATTTTCCAACTTTTTGCATAATCATATATATGTTATTTGTTTTCAGGTGAGTTAAAATACAATGATGGATAAGATTAGTAGATGATAGGAACTCACAAACAACATTTCTCTTCATGTACATGATCAACAAATAATAGCAACAAGAAAAAAGAAAAACTTTCCATCCTTCAATTAACATGCGTTTTACAATTTGCATCGATCCCAAACACCAAAACTATAACACAATGTACGTTACACTAAACAAATAATAATGTACACCCTCCTTTAAGATCCGACAGCCAAGAGTACACAACATCACTTTTTCTTACCTATTTTTCATCCATCTCGATGAGTCGATGTTCAAAATAAATAATGATGTTTTTTTCTCACTTTCTTATAATTGGAGGGTGTTCGTAGTATATTACTTTTGATTCATTTTGAGTGTAAAGTGTAAAATAATTATTAGTTGAGAAGTGGAGAGTATTTTCTGAAAAAATTTTCAATAAAGATTAGCATACATTTTTAGTTTTTACTCGCTAGATATGGATTCCATGCTTCTATATAGCTCGACTCTGTCTCTGTGTCTTTTGCATATTGTCATAGTAGTGCTGTTACCTCAAATCAACATCTCATGGATTAATGGCAATGAAGATCGAGGATAGAATCTAGGTTTTGCACCCACATCGACTTTGGCTTTTGTGATCCGTCTGCACTCTGCAGTGAGTCCCTTTTTTCCCAAATTGTTATAGAAAAGATAGTACATGAAGTAGTACAAAAATCCCAAGCCCACTGAACTCTTAAGGCAATTCATAGACACCATTATAGAGAAAGTATAGAAGTGCATAAATTCGATGGGAAGGTAGCGAGAGTTGAGACTAATAAAACACAAGATATTTAATATTTTCATTAGTCATATGGACGATTACAATACAATAACACTCACAAATGTTGCTGACATGACCAAAGAGTACTGAGATGAAAATTATAGAAATAAAACATCAAAATCTATTGTATAGATAAATGTAAATGAATCCCTCAAGACTGTGAAAGCTCTTAATATAAGAAGAGAATCAGGTTCTTGTTAGACTTAAATACAATTCTCTAATGCGGAATAACACTTTAGAAATGAGAATTGAAAGGTTTAACGCCAAGAAAAATTACCTCCAGCCATTGATGCAATTCACTGTATAAGCTGCATTTCTCACTGTGTTTGGCTCTTCTAAACTCTTCTCCACTTTATTTAGATGGTGTAATCCGAAGGGAATTGAGTGAGTGAGTTTGGGAACCAAACACATGTATTTATAGCCAAAATCTCCATCAAATTTCGGTGTTTACGTGTCCCATGTGATCCTATTTTCATGGGATCAGTTTAAACTTAATGGGAGAGTGTTGGACCACTTAAAGGACTCTTAAGTGATAGACTCCTACTCACGAACGTCTTCATGAATAAGAATCGGTCAATATAATCTATGCATGGGAATCGGTCAATATTCTCCCACTTGGTCCACACTCCTAATTTAAGATTTCATTTTAAACCCATCAATAATCTTCATTTAAGTAATAAATACATGAATCATGGCGATAGGTTCTCTAATGAAGAGTATTACCTTCCATGTATTACTACGTATTCATTTATAATTTATGTGGGAACAATTTCTTAATGAATAAACCCTATGTTTATTTTTGGTCCAATACAGATGAATTTTCTCAAAAATAAATTAAGGTGCACATTAATATGAGAAAAGAACATCAAAATGATTAAGAATTTCATTAAAAATAACATTGTTCATACAATGAAAAACTACATAATGGAACCAAGTCCCATATTCACTACATGATCCTTGAATTTCAACGGTGGCATGCCCTTAGTCAAAAGATCAGCGATCATTAATTCAGTGCTTACGTGCTCAATGACCACTTTATTTTCTTTAACACGTTCCCTTATGGCTAAATATTTAATGTCGATGTGTTTACTCCGACTCCCACTTTTGTTGTTCTTAGCCATAAAAATAGCAGCTGAATTGTCGCAATACATTCTCAATGGCCTAGAGATTGAATCCATAATTCTAAGCCCAGAAATGAAACTCTTAAGCCATACACCATGTGAAGTAGCCTCAAAACAAGAGACGAACTCGGCTTCCATAATAGAAGTGGCAGTCAAAGTCTGCTTGGCACTCCTCCATGATATAGCTCCACCGGCCATCAAAAATATGTATCCTGATGTTGATTTGCGTGAATCAATACAGCCAGCAAAGTCAGAATCTGAGTAGCCAATTACTTCCAGATTGTCCGTTCGTCTATACATAAGCATGTATTCTTTGGTCCCTTGAAGGTACCTCATTACTTTCTTTACAACTTTCCAGTGGTCTAAACCTGGATCACTCTGATATCGTCCCAACATTTCCACAGCAAATGCAATGTCAGGTCTTGTACAGACTTGAGCATACATTAGGCTTCCGACAGCAGAAGCATATGAAATGTTCTTCATTTGTTCCCTTTCAAGGTCGTTCTTTGGGCATTGATTCAAATTGAACCTATCACCCTTCACAATGGGAGCTACACTTGGTGAACAATCCTTCATCCGATATCTCTCCAAAAATTTATTAATATAGATTTCCTGAGACAGACCCAAGATACCTTGAAATCTGTCTCTATTGATCTTAATGCCAATGACATAAGATGTCTCACCCATATCCTTTATATCAAAATTTTTAGAGTGGAATTGTTTCACCTCATGCAGCAAACCCTTATCATTGGTTGCTAGCAAAATGTCATCCACATATAAAACAAGAAAACAGATTTTACTCCTACTAACCTTCTGGTATATACGTTGATCCATAACGTTTTCTACAAAACCGAATGAAGAAATTACATTATGAAATTTCAAATACCATTGGCGGGATGCTTGTTTTAAACCGTATATAGATTTCTTGAGCTTGCAAACCAATTGTTCACCATCACTAGAGGGGAATCCTTCAGGCTGTTTCATGTAAACCTCATCCTCTAGATCTCCATTGAGAAATGCTGTTTTCACATCCATTTGCTGCAATTCTAAGTCAAAATGGGCTACTAATGCCAAAATAACACGCAAGGAATCTTTCTTAGATACAGGAGAAAAAGTCTCCGTGTAATCGATTCCTTCCTTTTGAGTGAATCCCTTAACAACGAGTCTTGCCTTGTATCTCTCAATGTTGCCCAATGAGTCTCTTTTAGTTTTAAAGACCCATTTACATCCAATGGCTTTTACACCATTAGGCAACTCAACAAGATCCCAGACTTCGTTACTCTTCATAGAATTCATCTCATCCTTCATGGCAATGTACCATAATTCTGATTCTTTGCAACTCATAGCTTGTGAAAATAACTCGGGATCATTTTCGGCTCCAATGTTATAGTCAGATTTTTGCAGATACACAACATAATCACTAGGAATTGTTGATATCCTTGCTCTAACAGATCTTCTTAATATTGCACCATCATCTTCCTGAGAAGTAGTATGTGGTTCAACTTGTTGTTCAAAAGTTGTTGGCAACTCTTGAACTACCTGATCTACTAGAGTGTCGTCAGCAACCTGTGGAACATCAATGATTGGTTTGTTCAACACCAGTTGGTACTTGAGGGGTGTTGTAAATAATAATCAATCTATCACTTGAGGTGGAAGGTTGAGATTCTGAATGATCATTCTCAGAAACTATGTTCCTGGTTTGATCGCTCCCACTGATCAAGTCATTTTCAAGAAATTTTGCATTTCTTGATTCCACAATCCTAGTACTGTGAGATGGACAATAAAATCTATAACCTTTAGACCTTTCAGCATATCCAATGAAATACCCACTAATGGTCCTTGGGTCTAGTTTCTTCTCTTGTGGATTATAAATTCTCACCTCAGATGGACATCCCCAAACGTACATATGTCGCAAACTCGGTTTCCAACCTTTCCATAATTCAAATGGCGTTTTAGAAATAGCCTTGGTTGGAACTCGGTTTAATATATACACTGTCGTCTTAAGTGTTTCAGCCCACAATGATTTAGGAAGATTGGAGCTGTTAAGCATACTCCGCACCATGTCCAATAATGTTCGGTTTCTTCTTTCTGCTACACCATTTTGGTCTGGTGAACCAGGCATGGTGTATTGGGCAACAATCCCATGCTCTTGAAGAAACTTTGCAAATGGCCCAGGTGCTTGTCCATTCTCTGTGTATCTACTATAATATTCTCCACCTCTATCTGATCTCAAGATCTTAATTTGTTTACCGCATTGTTTCTCTACTTCAGCCTTAAATATTGTAAAGGCATCTAATGCTTCGTTCTTGTTATGAAGCATGTAGAGATATATATATCGTGAGTAATCATCTATAAAAGAGATGAAGTATTTCTGACCATGTGAGTCCATGTCTGGACTACATATATCAGTATGTATGATCTCTAATATGTCTGAACTCTTATTGGCACCTTTCTTTGACTTGTTGGTCTGCTTTCCCTTTATGCAGTCTACACAAGTCTCAAAATTAGTAAAATCCAGAGTATTAAGTACTCCTTCATTTACTAATCTTTTAATTCTATCTATGGAGATATGACCTAATCTCCGGTGCCATAATTTAGAGGAATCCTCATTAATAACATATCTTTTAGTGCCAGTATGAACATGCATTGAATCATAAGTGGTATTGTTTTATAAATTAATGCAGTAAAGACCATCAGACAAAGTACCATTCCCAACACAATCAGATTTATAAAATAAATTGAATGATGAATTTGAAAATTTAAAGGAATATTCAAAAGGTACAAGTCTTGAAACTGAAATCAAGTTTCTAAAAAAACTTGGAACATAAAAGGTCTTTTCCAACTTTAAAACAAAACCACTAGATAAAATTAAATAGCAAGTTCCAATAGCTTCCACATGCGAGCCCATCTTGTTTCCTGATAAGATGCTTCGCTCACTTCCCACTGGCTTCCTTAGATTTTGCAAACCCTGCAACGAATTTGAAATGTGGATTGTTGATCCAGAATCAATCCACCATGTGTTAATATTGACATTAACCATATTAGATTCATAACAAACAAGTGAGGTTGGATTACCTTTGTCTGCAAGCCACTTCTGGAATTCGGCACATTCCTTCTTCATATGTCCCTTCTTTTTGCAGAAGAAACACTTGGAATCTTTCTTAATACCACCTTGGGGAGGTATTTTGCCTTTTTCTTTCAGTTTTGCTTGAGATTTGCCCTTTCCATGCATTGACAGCATTGCACTTTCACCCTGTTCCATCATCAGTCTACCTTCCTCTTAAACACACATGGTCATAAGTTCATTAATTGACCATTTATCCTTATGTGTGTTGTAAGAGATTTTAAAGGGTCCATATTGATACGGGAGGGTGTTCAGAATGTAGTGCACCAGAAAAGACTCCGACATTTCAATCTCAAGTTTCTTCAATTGAGCCACATTGTCCTTCATTTGCATGATGTGCTCACGCACACCTTTCACACTAGTGAGCATTAGGGATGAAAATTTCATAATTAGGGTGCTTGCTAGTGCCTTGTCTGAAATGACAAATTGTTCATCAATGGCCTTTAGCAAGTCTCGGACTTTTTCATGCTGATCGACAGAACCACGAATACCAGCTGATATTCTAGTCTTAATGAACATCATGCTGAGGCGATTAGATCGCTCCCATTGCTCATAAAGTGCAATAGCTGCTGCATTGCTGGTATTAGTTATAGCTGGTGGTTCGTCTTTCCTAATAGCATAATATATGTCCATCCACCCTAAATGAAGAAGAATTCTCTCCTTCCAGACCTTATAGTTATCTCCCTTAAGTTCAGGGATATCATAACGAATATCAGAGAAATTTACAAGTTGTGTAACTGCATATAGATTACATGTTTGTGTTAAAATTGAGGCTTAAAATAAATATTCATGTTTTACCAATGTAAATCATGCTTTTAAAAATTGAATCTAATGACATAAAAGTGCCTGTGGGCTAAATTTTTAATTCAAGTAGATCCAATTAATCTATATAATAGAATTTTATCAATTTAATTACTTAATTCATAATTCTAAAGGGTATATTATGATTTGATGTGTATTCTATTTTAAACTTTTATGATAAAACTATCAAATTATTTACTTCATTCATAATTCCTGTGGGTAATTTATGAATAACTTGATATTTTATCCTAATTAATAATATAAATATAATAAAAATTCTTGTGGGATAAAATTTATTATATTTATGTATAATTAATTACAATTAATGTCTAATATTCCTTATGTGATCCTAATCAATCATAATAATTTTACTTAATTAAAGATGCTGTGGTTATTCTCTAATTAACATAAAACTATATGGATCACTAGACATTTAAATTGCATAAGACTAGCTTAATATTATGAATTACATAATTTTAACTAATACTCACATGTTATAACTATGCACAAAAGATTCATAATATAAGCATAAATATTGCACAATCAAGACTATAATATTATGCATAACATTTAATTTCATGCTCTAAACTATATACTCATAAAAAATTGCATGTAAAAAGTAAAATTAATCAATTCATGCAAACTAAATATGAGCATAATAAACAAATTTACAATACAATTTTCCACATTTCATATAATTAAAATAAATAAAAAATTATAAGCACAAAGGGCATAGGCCCAAAAACCCACTTTCCAAACCATTTAAAATGGGAAAAAAAATTTCCTTTTTTTTTTTTTTTAAAACTGTCCCATATAAACGACATATCGTTTTTCTAGAAATAAAAAACGACGTGTTGTTTTCCTCATCGTTTAAAAATACAAAGCCCTGTAAACGACATGTCGTTTTTATTAAAACTAAAAATGACATGTCGTTTATCTTCATACTGGATAAACGACTTCCAAATAAAACGACATGTCGTTTTCATCAAATAGAAAAACGACGTGTCGTTTTGTCATTACACTGGATAAAGGCTCCGAAACAAAACGACACGTCGTTTTCATTAAATTGAAAACGACGTGTTGTTTATCACTATACGGGATACTTTATGTAAACGACATGTCGTTTTCATCAAATTGAAAACGACTTGTCGTTTAGCATTACCGTATGAAACAATCTCCTGCTTAAACGACATGTCATTTTCAATAAGGCTGAAAACGACATGTCGTTCGCGTCATCTTCAACCTCCAGACAACACGCGATTTTCGCATTTCACAGCCATTTTCAAGTCAAAAATCATGTTTTTAATCACAGAAAGTTTAGAAAAAATATTTCTTTATGATTTCTAAATTTCTTTCAAATAAAAAACGTCCAAAAAACAAAACCCAAAAAATTTTTCAAAGTTCGGCCAAAAAACAGAGGAACTGTGTTTTTTATTTTAAACACCAAGGCAGAGGTTTTTATGGCTCTGATATCAACTGTTAGACTTAAATACAATTCTCTAATGCGGAATAACACTTTAGAAATGAGAATTGAAAGGTTTAACGCCAAGAAAAATTACCTCCAGCCATTGATGCAATTCACTGTATAAGCTGCATTTCTCACTGTGTTTGGCTCTTCCAAAATCTTCTCCACTCTATTTAGATGGTGTAATCCGAAGGGAATTGAGTGAGTGAGTTTGGGGACCAAACACATGTATTTATAGCCGAAATCTCCATCAAATTTTGGTGTTTACATGTCCCACGTGATCCTATTTTCATGGGATCAGTTTAAACTTAATGTGGGAGTGTTAGACCACTTAAAGGACTCTTAAGTGATAGACTCCCACTCACGAACGTCTTCATGAATAAGAATCGGTCAATATAGTCTATGCATGGAAATCGGTCAATAGTTCTAACATAATCCAGAACAACATAAGTACTAGTACAAACAAAGTAGAAGAATGAAGAGTGGAAATGTGGCATCTCAAGAACTAGTGTTTAATTTGAAGGTGGTGGGGAGAGGAAAGGAATTGTCGGGATAGGAGTTGGAATGGAGGGGATTGAAGGTATTGTGCTTGGAATGGTGGGCATTGGAATAGCTGGTAATGGTGGTAGTGCCACCTTGGGGACGGTGGGCATTGTTGGCAGTGTTGGGAATTGGGTGCTTGGCAGCGGCGGCAACATGGACTTTGGAAGAGTTGGCTGTGTTGGCAATGGGTTTGTGGGCAATCGTGGAAATGTGGGCTTTGGAAGAGTAGTTTGAGTCGGCAAAGTAGGCAATGGCGTACTAGGCAGTGGTGGCAATGTGGCTTTAGGTAGTGTTGGCACAGTGGGCAGTGGAGGCAAGGTCGCCTTTGGCTGAGATGGTATTGTAGGCAGTGTCAATGTTGGGGGCGGAGCAATTGGTGTATCCAAGAGGTGACGAGTGGTGAGACTCATCTCGGTGCTTGAGAATAACAATGCCATGATCATAGACAGAAGGAAGCAACACTTGGAAAAATCCATGGTTTAAATGCTAGAAAAAGAACGTTTTTGGAGCTGGTTCACTTCCGGTATTGGCTTATGGTGTTGATTGAAGACAACGTATACCGGGTGGTATTTATAAAGGCCTGATTTTGAGGGATATTGAGGAATAGAAGGAACTAATTTGAGTTTGATGAGATATGGTTGTAGGAAGTGGAAGGAAACATTAGTTCGCTCACCTTCCAAACTGTGATAGATTGGAGGTAAGAATAAAGTGGCTAACTAAACCAGAAAGATGACTCTTGACATCCCACCAAGAAGCCTCAAGGAAATCAGACCTATAAGGGTTATGACTCATTAAAATATGTCCATGAGTTATTGAACCAATTTGGGAGCAAAAGACACGTATTAGGGTGGAGAGGTAGTTCACTTGTCCAACCTATGATTTGACAATTACTTGTTGTAGTGTAGTCAAATGTTTTATGTGGTTTACAGAATGTAGTTGGCTAATCTCCCAAAAAACAGACTTTTTTTTTTTTGAAGTCAAATTCTCATCTTCATTTCATTAAGCATAGGAAGAAATACATGATGGAATCTCCTCCAATGTTACAATTGGGTCAGAAAATGAGAAAGAGTTTTTTGCTAACAAGTGAGCTATAGAGTTGCCATTTCTCCTAACATAAGAAATCTCCCACTTAGCAAACTTTTGAAGTAACATTTTAGTTTCATTCATGATCATACTGGCAGTGCTCCAGCCTTCTTTGTCACTCTTTATGGCCATTACAACTTGGAGAGAGTCCCCTTCGAGTATGACCTGTGTAAATCCAAGCTCCAATCCAAACTTCACTGCTTGTAGCACTCCACAAGCCTCAGCTAGTAGAGGGTCAGGGAAGGCGGGTTTGCTAGTTCTCAGTGTAGAGATAATATTGCCTGCACTGTCCCTGGCCACCACTCCTACACCAATGAGACCTTGTACCTTATCTGTTGCTCCATCCCAGTTCAGCTTGATCCAGTTCAAAGGGGGAGCCTGCCATGAGTTCGTAGATGTGTATACTTGAAATCTCTTTGTGGAGCTTCATCATTAAGTAGCTCGAGAGTATGTCTAGTATCCCTGATTATGGTTGAGGGATGTATAAATGTTTCCTTAAAAATGAAAGAATTCCTCCTCCACCAAATCTGCCTAGCCACAACTACAAATTCTTGAATCACCTGTGGCGACATGCTTTTGGTAATAACTTCTAAAAGTTGTAGCATTGATTCCTGAGGTAGGTAGCACTTCTGTAGCCTTTTTGAACAAGCACTCCAAACATCCTTAGCAGATTCACATCTCCATACTGCATGCATTGTGTCTTCCACTTCCAACTTGCATATAGGACATAATGGGTGTTGCACAATCTTTCTCTTGAAAAGGTTTAATTGTGTAGGGAGGGATTCTAGACATGCTCTCCATAAAAAGACCTTATCTCCAGGTGAGACTTTAAGCTTCCATAGCATCCTCCAGACTTTCGTGAATGAATTGCTGCTCGATGCTTGGGACTTTTCTGATAAGGTCCTCTCATTTTCCAAGTTGTAAGCACTTCTAACAGAAAAAGACCCATCCTTAGAGCCTTGCCAAATGATTCTGTCACTAGTATTCAGGCTACTAATAGGAGTTCTTAAAATGATGTCAGCTTCTCTTGGAACAAAGATTTCCTTTACCATCTCTGCATTCCATTGCTTTGACTCAGGATTAATCAAATTGGAAACAGTGGCTTTGCTATGCAGCACTTTGACAGGGCTAATGCTCTTGCTAGGTGTATCGTGTGCAATCCATTTATCCCCCCATATTTGTGTTTCCTTGCCAGTCCCAATCCTCCAGTATGCCCCTGCTTCAATAAGAGGTCTAGCAGAAATGAAGCTCCTCCAAATAAATGATGGTTTGGGACCTAGTTTTGCTTGCTGAAAACTAGTGTTTGGGTAGTATTTGGCTTTCACCACTTTGGCTACCAGAGTCTCGGGTTGCTGGATTAACCTCCAACACTGTTTAGCAAGCAAGGCTTTATTAAAAACTTCCAAGTCCCTAAATCCCATCCCCCCCTTCTAACTTGGATTGTCCCATTCTCTTCCAAGAAACCCAATGAGTCATTTTTTCTTTAGCTTGCTGTCCCCACCAGAAGTTATGGATTACACCATTTATTTCCTTTAGAAGTGAGACAGGTAGCTTGAATACACTCATAGTGTAGGTGGGAAGGGCTTGTAAGACAGCTTTGATGTAGATTTCTTTCCTTGCCTGGGAGAGAGTCTTGACTCTATGAGAACTGGTTCTTTGTCTAACACTGTCTAAGGTGCTCTTGAAAGAGTTATAACGACCCTTTCCTACCACAGAAGGCAGTCCAAGATATTTTTTCATAAGAAGTTGTAGACCTCATACCCGCCATTGAAATGATATACCTTTGAGCTGCCTGATTAGTGTTCTTACTAAATATGATTGAGGTTTTCTCAAGATTAAGCCTTTGTCCCGAGGCTAACTCATACATTTTTAGTAGACTGAGCACCCTACTCCATTCAAAAGCATTGGCCTTGCAAAATAGTAGGCTATCATCAGCAAAAAATAAGTGAGAAACACTGATTTTCCCATTAGCTATTGGAACACCATGAATCAGACCCTTTGCTTCTGCTTGATTAATCAAGTTGCTAAGTGCCTCAGCACACAAGATGAAGAGGCAAGGTGAGATGGGGTCACCTTGCCTTATGCCTCTTGTTGGGTGGATGGGTTCTTGGGGAATGCCATTAACCAAGAGTTCATAGGAAACTGTTTCGATACACTGCATGACAAGATCCACCCATTTGTTGCAAAAACCCAGCTTGAGCAGGACAGCTCTAAGAAAGCTCCATTCAATTCTGTCGTAGGCCTTACTCATATCAAGTTTCAAAGCCATGTAACCCTCCTTCCCTGTCATTTTACACTTCATTGTATGGAGGGCCTCAAAAGCCACTATAATATTGTCAAAAATAAGCCTGTTAGGCACAAAAGCAGACTGGGAATTTGAAATAATGAGTGGCAACAGTTTTTTAAGCCTATTGGCAATCACCTTTGAAACCAGTTTATAGAGAACATTACACAACGAGGTTGGCCTAAATTCAGTCACCTTGGTAGGGGCCCTTTTTTTTGGAATTAGAGTAATGAAGGTCTTGTTTATCTAAGCAATATTACCCTTGGAATTTAGCACCAATAAGATTGCCTCACATACCTGAGTTCCAATGATTGACCAGTGTTTTTGGTAGAAAACTGCTGGGAAACCATCTGGTCTTGGTGAGCTGAGTCCCTCCATCTGGAAAAGAGCATCCTCCACTTCTTGTTGAGTATAAGGCCTTGTGAGTGATTCATTTTGCTCAGCTGTGACTCGAGGGATCAGGGATGCTAAGCAATCTGTTATGTTCTCTGGATTTGATGTAGAGAAAAGGTCCTTGTAGTAGCTTTGGAAAAGAGCACTAATTCCTTCTTTAGAGATAATTTCCTGGCCAGAGTCATCCACCAATTTGTTAATGGCATTAGTTTTCCTTCTTTGGGAAGCACATTGATGAAAGAACTTGGTGTTCCTATCCCCCTCCTTTAGCCATTTTTGTTTTGCCCTTTGCTTCCACCTGAGATGATCTTCCTCAAGTAGTCTGTTGATTCCTCTTTGTACTTCCTTAATAGCACCAGTGAGATGTCCTCTATTCTGATTTTGTAGATCACTTAATAGATCTAACTGAACCTTCAACTCTCCCTGCTGCTGTCCTGCCTCCACCTTCCTCCAATTCAGCAGTTTCTGTTTGCATTCAGTGAGTCCTTCATTTGCCTTCTCCACTGGATTTGCCATCTGTCTAACGTGATTCCATGTTTCCTCTACCACCTTATAACAATCTTCTCTAAGTACCCAACTAGCCTCAAAACGAAAAGGCTTTTTGGATCTTGATATGAAAGCCTGACTCCCATCTAGGCAGATAAGAAGTGGACAATGATCTGAACTTAATGCTGGTAAAGTAAACACCTTGGAGTTAGGATAGCATTCATTCCATGTGGAATTACAGAAAGCTCTATCCAACCTCTCTTTAATGAAGGCCCCTCCAAATCTTCCATTAGACCAAGTGAATTTATTACCAATGAAGCCCATGTCACATAATCCACATGCATCAATAGTTTGCCTAAAGGACTCAATCTGGTTTCGAGGTCTGAGAGGGCCTCCACATTTTTCTCCAAAACTGAGCACCTCATTAAAATCCCCAATGCATAACCACCCTTCATTACTCAATGGTGTTAGGTGGCGTAGTAACTGCCAGCTATCCTTCCTTAGTGCAGTATTGGGTGAACCATAGAATCCTGTAAGTATCCAATCCCTACCCCCTCTCCCATCTCCCTTGACTACTAGGGAAATATGGTTTTGAGAGTATGAATGGACAGTAGCCTCGAATTCCTCCTTCCATAAAAAGGCAATCCCTCCACTTAAGCCTCTGCAATCTACTACAAAACTGTTCTCAAATTTCAAGGTCTTTTTTATACTTTCAACTTTGAGCCTTTTACACTTTGTTTCCATCAAGAAAACAAAGGATGGGATCTTTTTGTGCACCATCTGATGCGGAGCTTGAACTGTCTGGGGGTTCCCAAGCCCCCAACAGTTCCAACTTATACCATTCATTTTGATTGGTGGGGCTGTTTAACAGCCTCCACCATATCAACATTGTGCAAATTATGGCTACTTCTATTCTCATATTTAAACCTTTTGACCTTATCATGTTCATCACAGGCTGGGAAAGGGCTGGAGTTTCGCTTTGAAATGCTTGGAAAGCCTGAGGAAAGACTTTCAAAACATAAATTCATTGCACGTCTCTTCCATGAAGCTCTAGCTTTGGACTGGTTCAGGGCTTTGACTTGATCAGTAAGAAAGTTATCCAGGGAGTTTATCTGTGAAACCAGATCATTTGTCACCATATGTCCCTTTTTAGAGTTGGTAAGCTTGCAAGAGTCGAGGTGTGTCTGCTTATCCATTGGATCTGTCTTTCTAAAGGTAGTAGGTTCCACTCCTAGCATAGCACTGGGCCCCTTTGGAGGGTATAGAAAGACCACTGCTTTCTTACATTGCTTTTCACCACATTCTGTTTCAAGTAACTGACTTGGCTCTGAAAAGTCCTCTGATACCTACCCATTGTTCTGAGCAATGCCTTTCCCTTTTTCATTAAAAAGGTCCCTGGTAGGAGCCTGACATTCCTCTTTGACTTATGTTTTTCCACTTTGCACTTCTTCCCTGACCTCCCTTCCTTCCACCCATGGATGAGACTGAGTATGACCCTCCAGGTACGCTCCTTCACCATATTTTTTGTATTGCAGGTCAGCCTCCTTAGTGACTGGAGCTCTGAGCCATGCCCCATATTGTTGCTTACCATCACTTGGTGCACTAGTGCAGACTTGCTGAGAATGCTTGATGACACCACACTTGAAACAGACTGAGGGCAGCCTCTCATATTTGAAATGAATCCATGACTTCTTCCCCCCCACAGTAAGAAATGTGCCTCTTGGTAGTGCTTTAGTGATGTTGACTTCCACTCTTATTCTCAGGAACCTGCCCCAACTTATTCCTCTTTCATCTGCATGGACCTTTATGACCCTCCCCACACTGCTACCTAGTTGGAAACCAGTTTCTTGGTTCATGTAATCGAGTGGTAGATTATAGGCCTGGAGCCAAAACTCCTCTCTAGTAAAGTCAATCTCATTGATGGACATGGATCCCTCATAGGGGTGAATGCATAATAACCAGCGATCAAAGGACCATGGTCTGCCCTTTATTACTCTAACCTTATCCTGCTCAATATTGAATTCAATGAGATATTTGTTCAAACCAATTTCAGTGAACTGAATCCAGCTCTCACACTTCCAAACTTTGGCCATAGTACTCTTAAAAGCTTCCTTGTTGACAGGTTTCCCTGCCACTATCATTAGCAAAATACAGAAAGGACTTTGGGTCCCCGTTTTCGACTTCAAGTTAGATGGTAGCAGCACTCCCTCCTTCTCCTTCTCAGTGAGACTCAGCCTTTCCCATTGTCTAGATAGTTCTTCATCCATAGCCATCTCTTCAGCCTTGTGAGAACCCGTGGACGAGACAAACTCTATTCTAGAGAGAAACCTCACTAGAGTGTGGCCAAGATCGGAAAGAAAGCACATACTCTGCAAAACAGCAGCGGTGAGATGTAACACAAAGCAAAGTGTAATTTAAGGAACTACTGCAAAGGTAAACATATTATACAAAAATAAATATACAAATATAACTTAAAATAGGTTGAGATCATGTGTTTGAATGTATAAAATAGGTTGAGATGAATTTTTTTTTTTTTGCAAAAATTTGAAAAAGTAGTAGATTCTATCAATAATTAATTTGAGATGGATTAAAGTGAATTTATGTTTCAAACATAGTCTAAGACCCCGTTTGGTTGATAGACTCAACTGAGATCAACTTAGTACAGTCTAATTTTAAGCTAAATCTAACATTCAAATACCTAACTCTCAAATTACTAAATTCATCTTAACTCAAAACCTCTTTACATGTGGGACCGACAATTTTTTTCAATTCAACACTTCTTTACATGCGAGACTTACAAACTTTTTCAACTTCCCATAAATATATTTAAACTCATCTTAATATCCAAACATATTTAAACTCATCTTAGGTGGACCCCATAAAACTCATTCTACCATCTAAACTTACTACTATTCATAAAGAACTCAACTCAGCTCAACTGATCAGCTCAAAATCCAAACGCAGCCTATGTTGCTTGTGGGGTTGTCCACCTAGGCATGACTTTTTCCCAGGTAGCGCCTAGGTTGCTAAGTAACAACTAAGAGCACTCACATTGGAATAGGTAAAGGCAAATTAGTCATTATTTGGCTAATATCACATGCTTTGCCTTTTTATTTATCTCATTCTAAACCAAATCCTACATTGGATTAGCCAAACACTCTCTCTATATTCATAAAATTTTATTTTATTTTTTATCAAATAACAATGCATGCATGAAGACTTCATTTTTATATAGTTGGCTTGTTTTGTTATATGTTTCTTATCAAACTTTTTAAATCTTAGGTGAAAAGGCTTCTTTATGATGAAACATTGTTCTTGAATGAGCATTATAAAAGAAAGTTGCAGGATGAATTTGGTAAGGACAAGTAGCATTTGATTTTTTTCTCTTCCTCTGTTCAAGTGGTTTCCCTTTTTCCCTTCATATGGTCATTAGTACATATCTCAGACAACTCAAAACCACTACCACCAAATGCTAATGTAATGTATAGTTTTGCCTCTTTGTTTAACCTAAAGTGATGCTTATGCTTTCAGCTTTCACTTGGATCATGCTGCATCCCTACCATATTTTCTGGAAAAGGTATCCCGTTTACTTTGTGAATTAACATAAGTTGTGTGCTGTCATTTATTTCCCTGCTGACAACTAATTTATTGGAACTTTGTTCAGCTTGTGTTTTGTGCATTCTACTAGCCTTTGTGACTGCATGCACTACAAACTTCATTTGTTATGTGGTTCTATTTTAGTGCAGTGATATTTTGGTGTAGTGGTATTTAATATTTTGTTTGTCTTCTTCAATTTTTTTAATCTTTATTTGCAGCATTTAATATAATTATAGGGAAAAAAACAAGCTTGGTGGTTGAACATTGCCTTCTCATACTCATGAACATTGCCTTCTCATACTCATACTCAATGTTTTAGGAATATATAGTTATCAATATGTTTTCTATATAATATTCAAGTATAAAACTGTGCTAATTAATGTATGAAGAGTTATATATAATTTGAAAAATGGAAAAAGTTTTATCATATGGTTATAAGTAGTTACTTATAAAAAAAAAGACATATCCTAATCTTACACTTTTCTTGCTTGCAGGTAGAACCTGCTTTTGCTAATAGGTAGAGCTCTACATGTGTTTAACATGTAGGTGATTTTAGTGCAGTGATAGGTAGAGTATGTAAATGTGGTTCATGTCATTTGTTATGTGCTTCTATTTTAGTGCAGTCATGTTTTTTAGTGCAGTGGCATTTTAGTGTAGAAGACAATTGCGGTTCCTTTTTTGTGCAGTGGCATTTTAGATCAATAGGTTTTTTTTAGGCTTCATGCCAATTTTGGTCATATTACTAGCTCATACTTTAGATCTTTTTTGAGTATGTAAAAAGAATATTAGGGCAATCTATAGTGTAATATATTTTTTGTGAAGCCTGCAAAACTTGAAAGTGTATAATATTTTCTCTTTACTGTTTTGTGCATTTTTTTTTTTTCTGAAAGTTCTTTTCCGGCGAGTTTTTATCGCCGAAAATAGTTTTTTTGACAGAAATATATTTACGGCGACATGAAATCGCCAGAAATATTTTTTGCGGCGAAACTTACCCGCTGCAAATACTTCATAACGGCGATAATCTTAAATCGCTGAGAAAAATAATAAGTTATTTGCGACGATTTATTAAGTTTTTTTGACGACATATATCACCAGAAATAGTAGTTCTCAGCGATTTTAAAGGTCAACCGAAAGGTCATTTCTGTCGATTTTTTTAACATTTCCGGCAGACTAAAATCGCCGGAAATAGTAGTTTTTTGAGACGATTTTTTCCAATCGCCGAAATTGATCAAAAATGGCTTTAGGATTGCGGCGAACCTGCAGCGATTTATAAATCATCGAAAATGATCAAATGCAGCGATTTTGTAGTGTATTTGCGACGATTTTGAGAGCTGGAAAATGCCAGATTTCTTGTAGTATCAATACAAGAAACCCTGGCCGAATTTTTTTGATTATTTTTTTATTTTTCATTGGTTTTTAATTTTAGTTATATAAATGTTAAATTTTCAAGTTTCAATTTATTTTTTATTTGTATTTTAAAATTATTTTAGGGTTTTATATTATTTTATTTGTAGCTCGTCATATTTTTTTTTTTCCAATATGTAGCTCTTCATATTTTTGTTATTGTTCTTTAACATGTAACATGCCAAGTCAAATTCTGCGATATTATTTAACTAAAATATGGCAGATGGTCTTATTAAACAAAATTAAAAATCCAATAAGTGAAATAATAAGATTATAAATTCTAGGAGAAAAAAATTAATGTGCGAAACTCATTAAGTACTGCAAGCTTTTGCACCTAACCTAAAAGAATAATGCTACATACAATCGTGGAATGCGCAAACGCCGTGCAGTCGCTTTGAAAAAGAGTGGGGTCCACTATTAAAAAATTAATTTATTTTCATGTGGGTCCCATATTTATTCATTTTTTTCAAAGCGACTGTGCGGCACTTGCACACTCACGACTGCAAGTATCATTTCTCAACCCAAAATTATTCGTAGTAACATGAGAAATTTCTCCCTTGAAATTTTTCCCTTGTTAAGATCATCATCCTTATTTTTTCCCTCAATATATATGTAATCTTTCATTAGGTTTTCCAACCTTTTGCATAATCATATATATATTTCATTTATTTAGTAGTGAAATAATTTGTGTATAGTAAAAAAATAGTATGAGAATAACATTAAATAGTAATGAAATAGTCTGAGAATATTTAAAAAAAAGTTATGTTCCCAAACGTAACCTAATAAATGATAGAAACTCATAAACAACATTTCTTTTTGTTCATATACAAGATCAAATCAATATTTTCATTTTACATCTCAAACAATCAAAGCTAAAGCAAACCGCCATCAAACCAACAAAAAATTAATAATGGTACCGGACCCTTCATTAAGAATATCCAACCGTCAAGAATTTGCGATATCACTTTTTTTTTATCTACGTTTCATTCATTTTAACGGTCAAAATAGATAATAATGTTTTTGTAAGCTTTTTATAATATCAAAGTACAATGTATAATTAGTTTTGGTAGTTTGGAGTTCAATGTGTAAAATACCTATTAGTATATATGGAGAGTATTTATATTCTGAAATAACTTTTACCCAAGCTTGTTAGTAGCTATGGATTCCATGCATGCTTATAGCTATGGATTCCAAGCTTGGTTTATAGCTAGTCACAGTAGTGTTATCCTCAAATCATTATTACAGAGGATTTTGCCCCCTCATCCACATTAGTTTTTGTGATCCATCAGCAATGAGTGCATTGTTTTTTTTTTTTTCAAATGATTATAGAAAAGACAGCGCATGATAAGGTCTAATAGAAGTCCAAAGCACATGCACTTAACTCTTAATGAAGGTAATATAGGGACTCGATATCAAAGGAAGGAGAGTTGAGAGTAAATGCTATTTAATAACACGCATGCACAAACGTCGCTGACATAACCAATTAAGAATGGCTCGAAAACTATAGAAATTAAGCATCATATTCTCTTATACAGACAAATGCAAATGAACCCCTCAAGAGTGTGAAAACTCTCAACATAAGAAGAGAAACAGGTTCTAACATAATCCAGATCAATAGCACGAGTACTGCGCAAAGAAACATCCAAACTGAAGTGGGAGAACGTATGAAGAACGAACATGAGGCATCTCAAGAGGCGCCGGTGTTTAATTTGATGGTGGTGGGGAGAGGAAAGGAATTGTTGGGATTGTAGTTGGAATGGAGGGGATTGTGGTTGGAATGGTGGGCAACGGAAAAGCTGGCATCGGAGGTAGTGCCACCTTGGGGATCGTGGGCATTGTTGGCAAGGGGTTTGTAGGCAGTGGTGGCAATGTAGGCTTAGGAAGAGTTGGTTGAGTCGGTAAAGTAGGTAATGGCGTGCTAGGCAGTGGTGGCAATGTGGCTTTAGGCATTGTTGGCATAGAGGGCAGTGGAGGCAAGGTTGCCTTGGGCAGGGACGGGATTGTAGGCAGTGTCAATGCTGGAGGCGGAGCTGCTGGTGTATCCAAGAGGTGACGAGCTGCTAAACTCATCTCAGTGCTTGAGAATAACAATGCCATGATCATAGACAGAAGGAAACAGTACTTGGAAAAAGCCATGGTTTAAACACTTGGAGAAGAGTGTTTTGGGAGCTGTTTCACTTCGGGTATTGGCTAGTTGTGTGGATTGAAGATAACATGTATCCGGTGGTATTTATAGAGCCCTAGTTTTGCTTGAGGAATAGAAGGAACTAATATGAGTTTGATGAGATATTGTTAGAGGAAGTGTGAAGAAACGTAATTTGTTCGCTCACCTTCCAAACTAGACAAATAGGATTTTCCAATGAGTTATTTTTTTAATGAATTTGGAAACAAAAGACACGTAGTGGGGTTGAAAAGGTAGCTCACTTGTCCAACCTACGATTTGACTTATACTTCTTGGGACAGTAGTATTAATAATGTCGTAATTTAGTTGGAGTTGAAGAAATTTGTCTCTGGTTTCTAATGGGTTTAAAGAACATAATTTAGTTGGTTAATTAATTCCCAACAAATCACATATGATCGCCCGATCAATTGGGTGCAGGCCAAGACCAGAGAGAATACATCATCTGCTCTGTGCATGACAGCAGCGCGCGCGCGCGTTGAGAAGTAATAACACAAAGCCATGCGTTTAATTTTAATTAATGCAGTCTTGATATGGAGACCAACTCTAGATATGTAGGAAAATGGGACCTTTTTATGCCTTTGTATGGCAGTCTTTTGAGAAAATTCTTTAGCTCTTCAAACCATCACTATAATAAGCCATATCACATTATTAAAACTCTAATTCTACTAATTAACTTGAAATATTAGTTGAAATGTTAAGATCTCATGACATCTTGTTAAAATTATTTAAAAAAATAAATGAAATTATAGAATGTTAATATATATAAGTTGAAATTCAAAGAAATGACCATGTTGCCACTTTAGTAATTTGTAAATTTGTGATGGTATTACAAACGAGAAGCAATATTTATTTGAGGGAAGAAAGTGCAATTCTTTCTTTCTTTTTCCATAGATTCCAATATATAGTAGTACATACCTTTATTTCGTCAAAAATCAAAGATCGAGTAAGACTCCTTTTCCTTTGACAATCCTTAAAAAACTTAACAGTATTATCATATCTAGCTACTAGGGTGTGAGTATAAAACATAAACTGTAACGCTCCGTCCCCGAGGGTCCGGAGAGTTAACTCATATCACCTAAAAATTGTTTCCAAATAATACTTTTAAAATAAACCAGAGTCTCCATAACATATTAACCTATTTGTTCAACACAAATATACATATTCCTACATAAGGGGACATCGGTGGTGTCTCATTGATTTACATAAACTTTTTCACAAAAACTAGAAATATTCATTACTCAACATACCAAAGCCACACAAAATATCAACGCTACCAAAAGACTCTCCAAAAGTCATTATACCCTAAGGCACTTTACCCTAAGGCACTTAGTCTTCTATGATCCACAAAATTTGCAAGTACTCCCTATTCCTGATTCCCAGCTGTTGCATCAAAATTATCTGAAACATATTATGGAGATAGGGGTGAGTTGTCAACAACTCAGTATGCAGAGAACATATAATAATATGCAAACATGAGCATTTACAGATTTCAAAATACAAAACAAAACACTTTTTATTTTCAGAATGCAGAGTCAGAACATGTTAACAAAAATATCAGAGCGAAAGTTCACACTATTCTTATTCAAAATTTATTTGGCACAGCATAACTGAAAAATCATATCAGAACAGAATTTCATGTTGAACCCTCGTGGTAGGGTTGTGCAAACCCCGGTGACCAATCAAGCAGAAACAGAATGTGAATCTTCCCCTTATCATTCTCGGAGCCCCGAGTGTGCACATAGGAAAGACCACACAGAAAACCACTTTGTTTCCAAAGTGGGTGCATCAGAAACAGAAAAGTTGGTACCAACCCAAACAGAGGCCACAGTTTTACACTCGTGATAAGGTCAGAGCAGAAACAGAATGTCATGCCAGAGGTTTCAAAAATCACATCTCATCGTATCAGAGTACATAACAATTTTAGAACATAACATAATCATATCACAAAAATATAATATATGCACAAAATTTCATATTCGCTCTCTTTTGCACAGTTCGGAAGCAAAATGTCAAAATAAGCTCATGTCTACAATAGTCATGACAGAAAATATTTCCTTCTTATACATAATTTCATGAGTAATGCTGAACAAATAACTGAGGTCGTTTCCAAAATTTCCTTTCATAACAAAACATGCACATTTTCAAAATTGACCTCAGTCTATTTTATTTTTATGCAAAATCTAGTATAGGAACCCCGCTTACCTGGAACTCTTTAGTCTTTCAAAAAAAAATTCATCAACAAAGCCGAACAAATATTAATCTTCACCTATAACATAATCATGTAATTTTCATAAATTTCCAATCGAACACGTATCTCAATATTTAAGCCTAAGATGCTAAAATAACTTATTTTAATTCCTCGAAAATCTAAATTCACGAATTTCTAAAAATGTTAACACTTCTCAAAATCTAACTAAATCTCTGATTAAAGTATTAACTCTAACTTATTTATTAATGAAGAATCAAACTATCGGATTTAATACTACATAACATAATTATGCCAAAAATTTCTTTTTAAGTTATACATAAAATTATTTGACAAGCTATATCATAATAAAATTACAACTTTATCACTTGCTTTTGAAAGAGGCTTTACTCAAAATAAATTAAACTTACCAAGATCATTTCGGTAAACATGGAAAATTTAGAGTTTACAAAATACATATCAAAGTTTAAATCACAATAATGTAACTTGAAATTCAAAGTTAACAACGAAATTTTTATTTATTAGACCGACTATGCGATAGTTTCTGTAATACTTTGTTTGAAAACATGATCAAAGGGGTATAACGGTAATAACATCTATCCTATTAGGTTATAGACTTCTGCACACACACACACACACACACACACACACACACACACACATATATATATATTACCCTTTTAAGTCAGCAACACGAAAAGAACAAGAGGAAGTGGAGTGCGGACTTACGATTAAAATCGAGCTGTACGTGGAGGGGCAAGGCTCGACAGCTGGGCTGGAGGAACTATGGTGGTGCTGCTGGGCGCCTAGGAGGGCATACAGTGGCGAGGCCACCTATGCTGGACAGCGAAAGAGAGAGAGATAGAGAGAGCACGGAGAGTGCGAGATGAGGGAGAGAGAGCAACCAAGAGGGAACGAATACTGAGAAGGGTCTGGGCTCACTGATCTGCGCAGGGTGACGGGGATCACAACTGGCAGTTTCTATTGATTTTATGGTGCTTTTCGGTGCAAAAGGTGATGGTTTTGCAATGGCTTACGGTGGAGATCAGTAAATGCTCTGTTTTTGGTGCAGGAAGCAGAGGCTCTTCCGTGAGATGGGGGGTTGCTCTCGGTTTCGTGAGGCTGAGCAGCAGCTAAGCAGAGGTGTTACGGCGCAACGTTGGGTGGCAGCTTCGTGTGGCTGAGGTTCCGCATGGACTGGGCCCTGGGAGTAGCGACTCGTTGGCTTGGCTGGTGCTCTGTTTTTCGGTGGTGCAACAGAGGTGGTGTTTACACTGAGAGGGTGGTGGTGCACGGCTTGAGTGGTGGACTTTGTGTGGCTGGGGTTCCGTGTGCGTGGATTGAGTTTGGCGGAGAACGACGCGTTGGCCTGGCTGTGGGGGGGGGGGGGGTGGCTGGGTTGCTGAACGCAACCGAGGCTTTCAGTTTGGTGCTTTACGGATGGGTAGGGACTGGCTGCAATGGCCACGGTTTCTTGTGTGCTGAGGGCGTGAAATGAGGACAACGGCAATGAGTCTAGGGTTGAGAAAAACTTAAACTTATATATAAGCTATATGTAGAAAGTAGAACAAACCTAAATAAAAGGAAGGGATGGACGTGCATGAAATAGAAATGGCTTGACACCGTGCGATGAAGTCTGGACCCGATCTCACGGCTGGGCTCTTAACGAGATTATTGCATGGCTTTTATCTAAAGTTTTGGGTCTCTAATCAACCTAAAATAAATATAGTTATCCCATAAATTTTCTGATGAACATCCACTTGATCCATTAAAGACTTTAAAACCTAAATATCAAACCTATAAAAAAAAATTATATACTGCCAAAAATATCTTATGCTCCCTCTTCTAAAAATTTTACTCGTAATCCAAACGATTTTTTATAACTATAACTCAAAATTTTTTTTTTTTTAAGTGGCTTGGCTAGCCCAAGTGTTACATAAACTCCTTGAAGCTTGTATTGGGTCCCCAAAGTATTAAAAGTGATACCAAAAGGCTCAACGTTAGCTTAACTGCTTAAGATACTATCAATTGAATATTGCTTGTAAAACTAAAACAAAGAACTGCAAGTCCGTTTGGAAATACAACTGTTGTAAGGTGTTTTCAGATATTTCCTTTCTAACATAAAACACTTTTCAATTTCAAACTTCCAAACAAAATACAAAATCCTATAAAGCTTTCTCAAACTTCCAAACAAAAGTTAAATTTATATTCAAACAATTTTTTTAACTTAATAATATTTTTATTCAACTTTTTCTCTTTTATTTACTATTATTCATAAATTATTTCACTTCTATTTATAAAAACTCTGAGATATTCTTAGTATCCAAATGAGCCCCTACGTTTGAATGTTGAGACGATCTCAAATGATCTGTGAATAGTAGTGAATCTATTTCACTTACCAAACACAGCCTAACTCTTTATGTTTTTTAATATAACCAAATTGGTAGAAGAAACGCAGGAATGCGAATGAATATCAAACTATGAGGCCTCATTTGATTATACATATGAGATGAAAATTTTTTTAATAGTAGTGAAATAATTTGTGAATAATAGTGAAATAGTTTGAATTAAGATGTTTTATGGAGATTTGAGAAATGAGAGAGAGAAAATTGAATAAAAATATTATAAAGTTAGAATATTATTTTGTAATATTATTTTTATTTTGAGATTTGAAAAGTTAGAATTGTTTTTTTTTTCGGAAGTTTGGAAAAAATTGTAATGATTAGGTAATGATTAGATGAAAATTTTAAAAATTTGAAATTGAAAAGTGTTTGTATTTGAATGATATTTGGATGTTGAGATGAAATAAAATGAGATAAAATAAGTTAAGTTGAGATGAAAACAAGCGGGGACTTGGTCTATCAAGTTATTACTTCAATTTGTTGAAATTGTTGATGTAGAATATGCATTAATGGTGCATTCGTGTGACAAAACCTAATTTTATTTGAGCTGTACTTTTCTAATTTAAGTCACAAGACTAATTAAATTAGAAAATTACTTGAATAAAATATGAAGAAAAATCACAGCAAGGACTGTTCTCAATAACCGCTTGAGTGACTATCATACAGAGTTAGGCTTGGCTTCAGCTTGTTAATGGCTGTTTTAGTGATAGCGAGCAAAATCTAAGTAGTCAAAACACTCGATGTGTGAGCGACAATGGCTTGAATAAAAAATTAGCGGTTTCAATAAGTTAGGTCTGATTTGGACTCTTTAAGTGCCCTAAATTAGCACTACCTATTTATACAATATTATACATGAATTTTAGGGTTAACTGAGAGGCCAAAGCAGCCGATTTTTTATGGTATTCTAGAGAAAAATTGTAAGGAGGAGATCCTCTAAGTATTCAAGCCACAATCTCTTCTGATAAATAAACCTCCATCACTTCAAGTTTGTTGAGTCTATTGGTGTGTTCATTGGCCTAAAGGATTTTAATTTGGAGCTGCCATGGTTGCAGAGATCAAGTTAATGTTCATGGAGAAACTATAGAAGGGCCAGAGGTTCGGTGATTTAGAGCTGCCAAACTGCATAAATTGAGTGGCTTACTCGTAGTGTTGCAAGCCAATTACTATAAAAATCTTGCAAGTGTTTCTAAATAGATTATAGTGATTTTTCATTTTCAAATAGTTATAAAAAGGAGAGTACATAAGGCCAAATAAAAATCCCAAGCCCACTCAACTTCTAAGGTAATTTAGGGAATCGATTATTAGAGGAAGGAGAGGAGTGCATAAATTTCACGAGAAGCTAGTGAGATATACTAACAAAACAAAAAAGATATCATATATTCAATTGTCACAAGGACGATTACAATATAATAGCACTCACAAGTGTTGCTGAGATAACCAAAGAATAACTTGAAAGTTATAGAAATCAAACATCATATTATCTTATACACACAAATACAACTGAACCCCTCAAGATTGTGAAAAGTACTCTCAATACAAGAACAAGGGGTAGGTTCTAACATTATCGAGAATAGCATAACAACTGGCCGAGCAAAGAAAGATTCGAACGAAGAATGACAGTGTGGCTTCTCAAGGTCCAGAGTCTAGTTTGATGGTGGTGGGGAGAGGAAAGGAATTGTTGGGATAGTCGTTGGAATGTTGGAAGGGAATGTGGTTGGAATGGTGGGCAGTGGAATAGTTGGCAACGGAGGTAGTGCAACCTTGGGGACGGTAGGCATTGTTGGCAGTGTTGGGAGTTGGGTGCTTGGGAGCGGCGGTAATGTGGACTTTGGAAGAGTTGGTTGGGTTGGCAATGGGTTTGTGGGCAATGGTGGCAATGTGGGCTTTGGAAGAAGAGGTTGAGTCGGCAAAGTAGGCAATGGCATGCTAGGTAGTGGTGGCAACGTGGCTTTAGGCAGCGATGGCACAGAGGGTAGTGGAGGCAAGGTCGCCTTTGGCAGAGATGGGATTGTAGGCAGTGTGAACGCTGGGGGTGGAGCAGCTGGTGTATCCAAAAGGTGACGAGCTGCAAGACTCATTTCTGCCCTTGAGAATAGCAATGCCATGATCATAGACAGAATGAAACAATACTTAGAAAAAGCCATGGTTTAAACGCTAGGAGAAGAATGTTTTTGGTGCTGGTTTTTTTTCACTTCTGGTATTGTCCGGCTAGTTGTGTTGATTGAAGAGAACATGTAGCCGGTAGTATTTATAGGGTCCAAATTGTGAAGGATCTTGAGGAATAGAAAGGAACTAAAATAATGTGAGTTTGATGAGATGTGGTTGTAGGAAATGGCCGGAAAGAAACATTAGTTCGCTCACCTTCCAAACCGAGACAAATTGTAGGTTTAAAAAAACTGCTAACTAAACCAGAAAGATAAAGTCTTGACACCCACTTAGAAGCCTCAAGAAAAACAGACCGACATGGTTACGACTCATTGAAACATTGCAATTTTGGGAGCAAAGGACGCGTATTGGGGTCGAGAAGATAGCTCACTTGTGCAACCTATGATTTGACAATTACTTGTTGGCTTGGGACAGAGTCTCATTAATTTACGTTGTACTGTAGATGAAGTCGCCTATAACGTAAAGCAGCCTATCCAATATTTTTATGTGGTTGAATAGAATATGGTGGCCTGAATTGGGTGGCCAAGACTGCATGCATAAGAGCAGCGTCGAGAAGTAACGTCACAAACCAATTTGCTTTATTTTGATGTAGTCTTACTTGATTAAAACGTTAAGTTACATAACAAATTAATTAATTACATCGTGTTAGGAATTAGGTACAAGCCCAAATGCATATTAGTCAAACTTTTAGATAGAGCTACATGATATTATTGCCCGTTTAACTTATTTTGTTTAGATATTAGAAGAGTACTTAAGGTTGATCCAAATGTCCTAATTACATATACCTCCCGGAGTTTATAATTATATATTTTCAATAAGAACTTTATCTTATTTTTGTTAAATAAATTAATGAAAATCTAACATCCACGTGGCATTCCACATATCAAATCTATAAGATTTGAAATGGTTGATAAATAGCCAAGTTCATTGTGCGGCCACCCGGCCAAAATGGAACCAGCCATACTTGCGATGCCCATACCGATTCTTGGATTGTTCACTTTGAGCATTATCATTTACTTCATCAAAATAATATTTAAAATTTGATGAAAAGTACATGTTTTCTTTAATCCAAAACCTATTTAGCCATAACCCTACATTGGATTAATCAAAATAATAATATATATTATTTTTTTAATAATAATATTTTTAATCTTTTTTATATTATACAATTGCACTACATATATGGTAATTAATAATAATATTTCTTCATTCTCATATTTCAAAACTGAACACAAAATGAAAGCCAAAGGGCGTTTGAGGGAAATGAAAACTGTGGGAAATTAAAATTGAAAAACAAAGCAATTGGGATAATTTTTACAATAAAATATTACTTTTGAGGATGAACAATATAAAAAATTTGAACACTTTGGTGTTTTGTATTGAAAAACTGTCACGTATGTATTACAAAAGAAATTCTTATTTATACACATCTAATTATATTAATAAAAGGAAAGAGCAATTAAGTTGCTCTGTTGTACATATTAATGCAAATTGATACATGAGCTAGAATTTTGGAGAATAAACAGAGTTGACTGCGCAAGGTTTGCTCAACGGAGATCAAGGAAGACTGATTTTCTAGGATAATCTATTACGCCCCCGCAAGATGGTGCTCCCTTCAGCGACAGCAATCTTGGAACGTAGAAGCTGAAATCGCGGACGGGATAAGGCCTTAGTCATTAAGTCGACAAGTTGGTCCTAAGTAGATACATGTGCAACTTGAAGTATACCTTTGTTGACATAGTCCCACACAAAATGTAAATCGATGGCAATATGTTTCATCCGAGAATCAAGCACTGGATTGAGACTTAATTGTGTAGCACCGATGTTGTCACATCGAATTTTGGGTGTAGACGGAATGATCACACCGAGCTCATGGAAAAGGGATTGAAGCCATGCAATTTCAGATGTGGCACTCGCAAATGCCCTGTACTCCGCTTCGGTGGAAGAGCGAGCAACAGCTCACTATTTTCTAGTGCACTAAGAGATGGGATTTACACCAAGGAAAATTATGTATGCTAAGGTAGATGTGCGATCATCAAGGTTTCCTCCCTAGTCAGCATCAGAGTAGGCGAGTAGTTGAGGAGTAGATGAACGACGAATGTGGATGCCATGGTAGAGAGTATTTTTGAGATACTGGAGTAACCTCTTGACTGCAGCCAGTGAATTTTAGAGAGTGAGTGCATGAACTGAGCAAGCTTGTTTATTGAGAAGGAAACGCCAGGTCGAGTTAGGGACAGGTACTGAAGAGCACCTATAACACTTCTATATGTGGTGCTAATTGCTCCACTGGAACCATTAGCCAGCTAGAGACGACTTAAAGTGGCCAGAGAAGTGGTGACATCTTTGGTACCATCCATTCCTATTTTGAGGAGAACCTCGCGCACGTATTTGTGTTGTGTGAGAAATAAACCATCAGATGTAGGGATGACTTCAATGCCCAGAAAAAAAATGGAGGGACCCAAGATCTTTCAAGGAAAATTGAATGTCAAGTTGGTGGATGACTTTATAGATGAACTCAGGGTCATTTCCAGCGAGAACCAGGTCATCGACATAAACGAGAAAATACGCCACAATTTTTGTATGATTGTAGATGAACAAGGATGGCAGAGGAAGACTTCACAAAGCCAATGCTGCAAAGACAATCACGAAGAGCACAGTACCAGGCTCGTGGCACTTGTTTCAGTCCATAGATGGACTTATGAAGATGGCAAACATGTTGAGGATAGGAGGCATCAATAAAACCTGCATGTTGCGCCATGAACACATCCTTAATGAGGGTACCATGAAGAAAGACGTTATTTACGTCGAGTTGGCAAATGGACCAGCCATTCATCACAGCAAGTGAGAGTATGATGCGTATGGTGGTAGGCTTCACAATTGGGGAGAATGTTTCGGTCTAATCAATTCTCGATCTTTGATGAAACCCCTTGACGACGAGACGCGCTTTGTAGCGGTCAATGGAGCCATCAGATTTTCGTTTGATGCGAAACACACATTTTGAGCCAAATAAGTTCTTTCGAGGATGAACAGGAACCAACTTCCTGGTGCCATGTCGAACAAGGGTTGTGAACTCATCGCTCATAGCCAGTGGAGGAACCAGGAACTTTTATAAGGGGGGCCCAACTTTTTTATTGTGCTACACATTTATATAAAATAAAATAAAAACTAAAAAATCATAAAAATATAACTATATATAAAATTAGATCTCAATAATTTGTTACATAGACATAGAAATAAAATTATAAAAAACACAACTTAACATATGTTTCAAATTTCTGACGGTAATGTTTAATGGAATAATATTAATCTATTATTATTTTTATAATGAAATATTTAGAATTTATTTTCTACATAAAACTATCAAGTGGTATTTTAAAAGGTCATCTTTCATTCTAGTATGTAAGCTAGTTTATCAAGTTTCATACGAAATCTAAATATTTTCGTGTCACATTAAACATATAATGCTATAATTGAGACCTTAAATATTCTTTTTTTACTCAATGAAGTCTAGATAAGGATTAAACCTCTCAACTATTTTTCATGTAAATCATCAATCTTAAATGATTTTTCTTGTATTTTAACTTTAGATTCCATATTAAGAAGTCTAATATTGTATAACAAAAAAACTTGGAGATCCATATTAAAATGTTAATTATTTTTCCTAAACTTAATTTTAACCTAATTTTGGTGAGGCCACATCCTTGAAAATAAATAATATATAAAAATTATACAAAATTTTGCAACTATAAGAAAAAAATTGAAGAAATACATTTTAAGGTATATTGAAATTTTCAAAAATTTTAAAGAACATATGGGGATTGTAAATCTTTTTTTTTTGGGGGGGGGGGGGGGTGGCATTTGCTATATTTATAGAATTATAAATAAAATATAAGGTATATTTTGAATTTTTTGAAAACTTTGGGGGGGCCATGGCCCCCCTTAGACATAAGGTAGGTCTGCCATTGTTCATAGCTTGACGCCAGTGATGATCTTTGAGAACTTGCTGAATACCAGTGGGCTCCAAAGTTGGAGGTAGTGGATCTTTTGTAGCCATGAAGAGCTGCTTGGGTTTATGGTTGTTATTCATAGAGCATGTGACCATGCGAGAAGGCTGAGGAGGTCGTGGGTCATCATCCTGATCAAATAAAGGTAGCGCAGGAGAGACATTAATACAAGGTGGTGAAGGGGTCTGGTGACCAGCAGCTTCCAACAAGGGTCCTGAGGCAGCTTGACTACTGGATGGTTTCTTGGATAGAGTTAGCATAAGAGCATCAAGGCTCAGAAGCTTAGATGAGGAGGACTCATTCTGAGAGGGAGGAGTAGTTGGAGATTTGTTAGTGTAAGGAAAAATAGTTTCATCAATCGAACATGATCAGATAAAAAGATCCGATTAGTGTCGGGATCGAGGCACTTGTACGCACTCTGTGAGGTGGAGTAGCCAACAAAAATACATGGTTGAGACTTTGGATCCAGTTTATGTGGAGAATATGGTTTGAGCCAAGGAAAGCATTGACCGTCGAAAATTTGAAGCTTACGGTAATTTGGACTGGATTTAAACAAGACCTCGAAGGGAGATTTATAGTTGCCATTGTCACATTGACCTTGCATTAGTGTCGCCCCCGACGTCGGATCCTTCACAAAAAAATGATAAGGGTGAAATTCAGGAGCAAGGTTATTGGTCTTTGTGAATTGATGAACATAAATCAGGTTTTTATGAATGGCAGGTACACAAAGAGTGTTGGTGAGAGTAACATTTCTAGTTGGTAACCGAAAGTTCACAGTGCCAACATGAGAAATTTTCAAACTTGATCCGTCGCCTATGATGACCTTGTCGGTTCCATCATATTCAAAGTGGATATAGAGCTTTAACATATCAAAGGTGATATGATGTGAGGCTCCTAAGTCAACTACCCAAGATTTATCCATGGAAGAGCCAGTGGCTGCACAATTGGCATTTGGCGAAGATGGAGTCCAAAATTTCTTGCATTGGCGAGCCGTGTGACCAGGGATAGCACATAACCGAAAAACCATGGAACCGACAAACCACAGAGTGTTTGTTGGAGAAGTGAGGAGGATTTTGTGGCTGAGAGGACAGTTGGTTAGGTTGTGAGTGACTACTGGTGCGATTGGACTTGCCTCTATGCGAAGGAGAAGAAGAAGGCTTCTTCTGGTGATAGTTTGCAATGGCAATAGTTGTTTGTTGCAGCGTCTCAAGACGTTTGAGATAGGTCTCATGACTAACAAGCAAGTCAGGAAGTTCTTCAAACGTGAGAGGAGTTTCGCGGGTGCAAATGGGACCCACAATATCACAAAAGTCAGATTCAAGGCCATTGAGAATGTAGAGCATGAGATCATCATTTGTGAGAGGAGAATCAACCAATGCAAGTTCATCAGTAGTTGTTTTGACTTGCTGGAGATAGTCAGTGACACTTTTGGAGCCACAAGTCCGGGAAGTGAGAGTATCCTTGGCATAGAGACGAGTCAATTTGAGCCAAGCTTCTCTGGAAGTGCCTTAGGCAACGATCAAAGGCATAATGCTTTCAGACACAGAAGCAAAAATACCATTAAGTAGAAGTTTGTCTTGACGGATCTAGCAACTGCGAGCAGCAAGAGCTTCAGCAGTTGGGTTAATCCCAAGTATAGGACATGGGTTAGATCCATTGAGAAAACCCTAAAGATTATACACAATGACAAGGCTGTCAAGTTGGGCACGCCGTGCAGGAAAATTAGAAGAATTTAGCTTATAGGGGATGGGTCGGGCTGGGTTGGCATGCAAATAGTGTCGGGCCAAGTCGGACTGGGTCCAGACTTGGTTAAATGGTATCAGGCCTAGCCTAAAGGTTGCTTGTGGGGTTGTCCACCTAGGCATTACTTTTTCCCTTGCAGCGCCTAGTTTGCTTAAGCAACATTTAGAGCACTATCAGTGGATTAGTTAAAGCCAAACCTCACTTTTAGCTAATAGAAGATGAATTTGACTTTAGCTATTCCAATCACATCAAATTTTCACATTGGATTATTCATTTTTTTCATTATATAACAATAAAATAATATGATATGAATTTGACTTAGGCTATTCCATTCACATCAAATCCTCACATTAAATTATTTATTTATTTATTTATTATATAGTAATAAAATAATATTAATTAAAAAAATATTTAATTTTTTTAATTATTAATTTATTTAATTTTATCATATTTTACCATTCTACCTATTATATATTAATTAGTAGTCATATTCTAATTTATTTAATTGGTTAATGGACAAGTACTGCATAGTTAATCAAAATATACGCACTTGATGCAGGATAACGTGCTCTGTATAAATCGAGAAAATTTTGGCCGGAATGCAAATTCAACTAGCAAATTTACAATAAGTGCATATAAAGAGCAGATAACATTACATAAATACTCACCATATTAGATATAAGAAAAACTACTCAAAACACAAAAGTAAAAAGGAATCAAAGCATGCACAAAAGCAACGGCAAATGGAGGTATCCAGAAGAGGAAGAGTTATAAAAGAAATAATAAAATAAAAATTTGGTGGTGCTACAGTATACATCAAATTGGATTTTAGTTTTAAAATTACTGTAGCTACAATTTGCCTATTCCAATGTGGATAGTTTTGTTGTCGTCATGGCTAAAATGTAAATTTATTTTACATTTAGCTAATCTATTGAGAATGCTCGAACACTCTCATTAGAATAGGTAGCATCCTCAATAGATTAGCTAAAGGCAAAGTATTATTTGGCAAATATCATATATTTTGCCTTTTGTCTATTTCATTCAAAACTAATTCTCATATTGAATTAGTTAAACACTCTCTATATAATAATAAAATATTAATAATTTTTTGTTATTATTTTTTTATCTAATACAAGCAACCCTGGTCACTTTTTTTTTCTTTTTAAAATTTTTTGATTATTTTTCTATTTTTCATTGGTTTTTAATTTTAGTTATATAAATGTTAGATTGTCAGGTTTCAATTTATTTTTTATTTGTATTTTTAAATGATTTTAGGTTTTATATTATTTTATTAATTTGTAGATCTTCATATTTTTGTTATTGATCTTTGCCATGTAACATGCCAAGTCAAGTTGTGTTATATTATTTAACTAAAATATGGCAGATGGTCTTATTAAACAAAATTAAAAATCCAATAAGTGAAATAATAAGATTATAAATTCTAGGAGAAAAAAATTACTGGGCGAAACTCGATTAGTACAGCTAGCTTTTGCACCTAACCCAAAATTATTCGTAGTAACATGAGAAATTTCTCCCTTGAAAATTTTCCCTTGTTAAGATCATCATCCTTATTTTTTCCCTCAATATATATGTAATCTTTCATTAGGTTTTCCAACTTTTTGCATAGCCATATATATATATATATATGCTTCATTTTTTTAGGTGAATTAAACTACACTGATTAAGACTATTCATCCGGGTTCCGGACCGGATTTCCGGGTATATTCGGCCCGGAACCCGGCTTCAAACCCGGGCCGGGTTTCGGCCCGAATACACCCGGGTTATGAACCGGGCCGGAACCCGGATGAACCAGGGTTTCTACAACCCGGAAATCCGGGTTCCAGCTTCAA
Organism: Juglans mandshurica; assembly: GCA_022457165.1. Taxonomy (NCBI): domain Eukaryota; kingdom Viridiplantae; phylum Streptophyta; class Magnoliopsida; order Fagales; family Juglandaceae; genus Juglans; species Juglans mandshurica. Next base: position 47,319,561 of record CM039619.1, read on the forward strand.
CCCGGTTTTTTTTTTTTTTTTAATAAAGGACATATTATTTTAAATACAGTATATTCCAGCTTCAACCGGTTTTTTTTTTCTACAGTATCTTTTTTTTTCAAAAAAAAAAAATAAAGCTCAAAAAGTTTTTTTCTAACCTCTACTACTTCTAACCTTCCATGACCATGCATTATCATGTAAAATGCATGCAATAATGTAATTCACTACATATTAAATTAAATTACATTACAAAACATAAAATTATAATATATGAAAATTACAAAATGCTTCAATTGAAAGTTTGAAACTGGCATCTATTCAGCTGCTTTTGTGTCCTTCAAGTGTTTACTAATTACATCAGCACGTCATGAGAAACTAGAGAACCTGAAAAAATAAAACAAGTAAGAACACCATATCATCTTAAAACAGGTAGACATGACCAGCCTGAGCCCCTCATCATTAGCTTCGAATCAATAATCTCTAGCATTTATTATTTTTATCACCATCATCATCATTGTAAGTCATGTTATTATTTCTGTTACAAGAACCTAAGATCCTATTTCAGAACATATATACTTAACCATCATGTTATACATATATATGCAGTCACGTACTGATTTTTGGATATCTTAATTTCTTAATCTTTTCTTCAGATCATATGGTATGGAGCATGGCAGAAGAGATCTTGTGAAAACAAAGAGTTATTATGTAATACCCTTGTAAGTAATTTTAGTTATTGTTATTGTAGGTAATAAACACTAATGCAGGGAATATGTACACCTACACACACACACATGTATATAGAAATGTATGTACCTCTCCTGTAAAAAACAAAACCTCCCCTTGGACCCCGGAGACTTTTGTGAGTTGTTGAGGTAACAATGTCACAGCACTCAAATGGACTTGCACATTCCTGTGGTTGACAATGGACAAACTTGAGCAAGAAATTTGGATTCATTTTGATAGATATACTGATTGGAAGAAGAATATGCACTAACTCCATGATAGATTCCAAAGAAGATCAATTAAACTCACCATTACACACACACACACACATATCTATAGCAGTGGCCCATCAATTTTGATGGAACTTCATCCATCACATGTATTGGTACAACTTCATAATGACCAGCACGTAACAATTTTTTAAGGAGAGCTTTTTCTGGTTCCTGTTAGAGCTGCGCTACATGCCAAGCTAAAGTAAAGGACCCAACTAAGTTTCAGCTATCCAGCAAGAACAAAGGAATTCAATTAATAAATTACACCTCAAGTTTCAAATCACCTATAACAGCCAACGGGAGGAGATTGGCTAGGGGACTAAAATGCACCTCAAACTCGTTAATATTCAAAATACAAGAGATACTTCTTGCCTCCCATCAGTGGCTCACAAGGATTGCCTAGTAGACACATGCGCATTATGGGCACTTAAAACATTAAGAAATATAAGTTCTTTGAGCATGATTTTCAGCGCATCTCCTTGTATCAAAGGATTGTATGGCTCACCACTCACACCAGTGACTTGTTTTCTCTACCAAGTTTAACAGCCTTAAAAAACTTCCTGAAAAGTTTCTATTGCCCTCGAATGAAATTGATAAGCTTCACTGCCAAAATTAATACTTAGAAACCAAAACACCATGTTATTAGGTAGACCTATCCTCAATAGTAAACTTCTATACAAGACAGTAAAATTACATGTGATGATCCAATGAACCCAGCCTACATAGATTTGATCGAGCATGTAAAATTACACCATTCTATCACTTAAATATTACGAGGCTTTATGATCATGAACATTTAATCATTCTAGGTAATTAAATGCAGGATTTTTGTCGTTCATGATTTCAAGAAACATTATCTTCATATTAAAATAAATAAGAAAGTTGTATCACTATTTCAAACTACTTTGAGTTTATGAAAAGAGAAAGTACTTACTCTAAATTTTTTTCAGCATCAATGGGAAGAGAGACTCACAGCATCCTCTGTTGAAAATGAAGCTAGATAATCATCTAAAAAAATATTAAAAAATAAGTTAGATAGATAATAAACCAAGATAGATAGATATTGAAAAAATATTTCAAGTTTCAAACTTACCTTCAAGGTCCATCGACTGTACGTATTCTTCCAACTCCCGAATGTCAACAGGTTTGGTCCTTAACCAATTTTGGGTGCAAATGAGGGCTTCGACAGTTTCCGGAGACAATGAACTCCTAAAAGGATCCAATATTCGTCCTCCAGTACTGAATGCAGACTCTGAGGCAACAGTGGAAATGGGGGTGGCTAACACATCACGTGCTACCTCAGCAAGGACAGGATAATTGGCGGCATTAACTCTCCACCAATCTAAGAGAACAAAACCGAGCGAGTTATTTACACACGCCTCAGACAAATACTTATCTAGCTCGGATCTAAACGCCATAACACCCTGCTCCTCAAGGAATTTGGTGAACATCATCTGAAATTTAGTCGGAGACAATGTTGGCTCATTAGAACTCCCCCCACTAGTAGTGTTTGGCCTCCCTTAAGCCACATTAGAACTCCCTCCACTAGCCACACGAAATGTGTTATACTGCTCGCGGCCTAAAAGGAGTTTAACCTTGTCCTCTATCTTATCCGCCAACTCATACCCTTTGCACTTTTGCAACCAAAACTTCATTGCCATCATTTTGTATCGTGGATCAAGCACAAAAGCGACATATATCATTAAGTTGAACCTATTTGTGTTACCCCAATACTTGTCAAACTTACTTCTCATATTTATGCCCATAGTACAAGTGATAATATCACTACTCAAGCACATATCATTTAATACATCTTCAATTGTGCAAAGTTGTTCAAAATATACATTAGCAGTCACATACAAATAACCAGAAATGTTCAATGTAACATCATAAAAAGTTTTCAGCAACTCTACAAAAATCCATGCATTTTTCCAATCATCACTAGTGGGGTTCACAAAATGTTCATCCACAAAAACAAATTGATCAAATGCTTGTTTATGTTTTTCAGTGGTACTCAACATCAAATATGTGGAGTTCCATCTAGTAGGAACATCCAAGCAAATCATTCTCCCAATGATCTTTTCCTTTGCCGCACAAACCATGAACTTCGCAAATCTTGACGGCGAAGATTTCACATACCTGACGGCATCCCTAATCTTTGTTACAAATTCATAAACATCCTTCAAGCCGTCCATAACAATCAGATTCAATATATGGGCAGCACACCGCATGTGAAGAAATTCACCACCCAATATAGTACAATCATTGTCTTTTATTCTCCTCCTCATGTAATCAACAGCAACATCATTTGAGGAGGCATTGTCAACTGTGATGGTCAAAATTTTATCAACACCCCATTCATGCAATCCCAAGTCTAACACCCTCCCAATAGTTTCGCCCCTATGGTCAGGAATTTGGCAAAATTTAAGTATTTTTTTATGCAATCTCCAATTGCAATCAATAAAATGTGCGGTAATGCACATGTAGTTCATATTTTGCACCGACGTCCAGGTATCGGTGGTAAGACAAATTCTTTGACCATCAAACAATTTCTTTAATTGTATCTTCTCTTCGTTATACAATTTAATACAATCATTTTTTAAAGTAATTCGGGATGGCAAAGTAAATCGAGACTCTAAATCAGTCACGAACTCAACAAACCCTTCATGCTCCACTAGCCTAAAAGGCAATTCACACCTAATAAAATACTTAGCGGTTGACACCCTAAGTTTTTCTGCATCATACTTCACTATACCTTGTGGGCTACACACTCTTCCCTCCGCATCCCTCTTAACACTAGATTGAATTTTTCCAACTCCTTTAAGTCTAAGAGGGGAAGTTTCACACGCATTCTGGAGGTGATGCAGCATAGATGAAGTGCCATTCTTGTAGTGGCAACTGTACAGCTTAGTGCAATAATTGCACTGAGCTTTTGGGTTATCGTGGTCAATAGGTTGCACTTTAGTAAAGTGTTCCCAAACCACCGATTGGTTACTAGGTGTTTTTTTTATTTCTTGGATAAAGGTGGGATGGAATGGGTAGTCTGTTGTGTATATGTGGATGAATGAGTTGGAAGACTCCCATGCTCCTCCACATCCACTGGAATAGACGAGGAGTCACCACCAACCCCTTGGGTCGTACCAATATTACAACTCACATAATCTTCTTACATCTGCTATTGAATAATAAAAAACACCAAACACAATATAATAAATAATCAAACACTAATATAATCAAACACTAATCCCAATATAATAAATAATCAAACACTAATCACAATATAATAAATAATCAAACACTAATCCCAATGTTGTGAATCATTTGTTGATTGCTTTCTCAACATTGGAGAACTTGAGTAAACCAATAGTGCATGTTACATCCCGTAGGAAGAAAATGTCTCTATTATATTGACAAAGTAGTGAAACTGAAAGTTCAAATGCTAAGAGTCATCCATAGTTATATTTGGTCAAAGAAACATGTTATTTTCCTATCAAAAGACAAAAGCAACCTCTGTTGATGCAGGTGGCAGAGCTCATGGCAGTCATGGCCAAAAACAGGAGCCTTTCATATTGTAAAGTAGTGGAGGTAATTGCAGAGACAACTGCGCCAATTACTTCCTTGGAGGAACTTCTTAAAAGGATCCCATCTCAACGTGTTGACATCTACTCACCAGAGGTAGTTTTGTTATTTTCTTGCCTAAGTAGGTGAAGAACACTTTGACTTGTATTCCATGGACATCGAACTTGCATGGAGAACTTGAGGCTTAAATTACTGAAGCAAAAATTCAAACCACTTGGCAGTGCTTTATATTTGACTGCTATGGTTTATCTAAGCAGAACGTTCTTCATCTTTTAACTCTATCTACAGAAGTTTACCTCTTTACTAATGAGAAGTGCTTTACCCCCAAAGGCTAAAACCTGATTCTTTTGTTCCTTACTGATTCATCTGTTGTCATTAGTGTCATGTGAGCTTTCACCTTTCTCATATCATAATTCATCTCAGGTATATCTAGAGTTTTGATAATCCTTCTTTTTCAAGCATTGCTTTTAAATAGTTTGTCGTGTGAAAATAAGAGAGTATTGAACATCCTGAAGTAGAAATGGCATCTCTCTAGTTACCTCTTGCCTATATCCGGTCAGGAGATAATTGATTGCAAGTGGCTAGGTAGTGGGTATTGTGGTTCCTTAATGTATCAGGTCCATTTGCCCTCTATAAACAACTATGTAGAGTCCCAAATCCAGAATAAACAACAAGATATTTGCACAGCCCTTTTAGTTTATACAATTTGATAAAAGAAATGCACATCACCCACTAATTATTAATTAAGATGGGAAATGTTCAGGAAGAAATTAAGAATATTTAAAACCAAGCTGGAGCACTACGTACGATTTGATCTTCGATATATATATATATATATATATATATATATATATATATATATATATATATATACAGCGGAATGACGAGATAGAAAGAAAGAAAGGAGAATTTGATAAGGATGCACAATTAAAGGCAGGCGGTAGAACCGACCATATGCATGTATGATATGAAAAATAAATTCAACAAATAAATAAACATAAACATCTTTATAGATATTTAAAAAATTACAGGATTATGGCACAAGGTAGAGCGTTATTTGCTCTTGATAGGGTTGAGAGAAGGTAGGCAGAACTTACAAGGGAATTGTTCTCTAAAAGATCTCTGCCTAAGAATGAAATGAGAGACTCCTTTTATAGATGAAGGAGTCCCTGTTTACAATGCATCCGTGAATGACAGTTGTCATTACTGTTTAATCACGGGTAAAGCAAAAAGCAAAAGTAAGTCCGTGAGTGAACAGTGTTAGTACTGTTTAACCATGGGTGTCATGATTGTGTCTGGCGGCGGTTGCTGCTTTCGGCACAAAACGACAATTTTGATAAAGGAGACCGGTCAGTGGGTCTTCTTTGAACTCAAGTAGTGGTCTGACAAAGGGACTTGTCATTAGTCTCTTTTGTCAAATAGCAATTATTCTTCTTCTGAGTAGAACCCAGAGTTGCCGAAGAGATTGCTGTAGGAAGCCTCTGATGCTGTGTCCGAATCTTCATCTTCAGACTTGCTTTGAGACTTTGATAGTGATTCTTTTAATATGTTGATTAAATCCTTCTTATTAAGTCCGTCAAAGATGTCATTTTTCTTTTTAGACTTAGAGGATTTGGAGGATGAACTGTCCTTTACCCCCCCGGATTTTGTTGGAGATGCAGGGGCCTGAATTAAGGGATATTCAGGAGCATTGGATGGTCCAGCCATGATCTTGGGAAATTCTCTTTTGTCCTGCAGATTAGGTGCAGCTTGTGGAAAATCCTTGATCAGTAAATCAACAATTTTATCAGTGTTTGCAAATTTATCCCACCATTTGGTGAAATAAACTCGTGTCATTACATCACCATTTCTTTCATAGTTCCATTTAAAGATCCACGGGAGGTGGTATCTTTTACAGAAGTGTAAGGAATGATGAAATTTTTTGGAGTGTTGATCCAAGGTTGAATCAACAATTTTTGAATAATGCTGGTAAGCTGCAAAGAGCTGACCAGGAAGATTTTCTGGAATTAATCCATATTGGTTCCACCATTGAATGAACCAAAGTGGAAGAGTTCCTTTGAATTTGATATCAAATTTGATGAACCAAGAGTGGCTCATGTCAGGAGTCTGGAAGAACATGAACCTCTTCCAGGCATCAATATAATCAAAATAAGAAACAGGAGTGTCTATTTGGGCAAGTCGTTTGGAAGATGATGGGTTTCCCCATTCTGCCTGAGTAATGACTTGATGAATATAGGCACTGTGAAAGATGAGTTTTTTGGTATCAACCTTGTCATAAATAGGTTTGATAACCAAGGAATTTGTTTGAATTAAAATACTGGAATAAAACTGGAGATTTTTTTAGGAATCTTCAGGAATCCAGTGGAAAAAAGTAGGGAAATAGGAGGAAGCAATTTTAAAAACATCTGTATATATTGTGCTGTTAGGCGCAATATGGAACAGATATGAAGAAAAATTCTTTTTCAAGTATTCAGATTTTCCTTTTGGGAGGAAAAACTGAGGAACAATAGCAGTTTGGGTTTTTGACTCAATTGCTTTCGCATATGGGTCAAAGGTAGTAGTGACCGCAGACGAAAATGTCTGTGGTTGTACAGGTTTGCCGAGTGGCTTGAACCTGTTGGCAAGTTCCAGTGCTGAAGACACAGCACCAGTAGTAGAAGATCCAGCCTCATTCTTGATGAGGTTTATACTGGGCATTGGTGGTGGTGGATTCACCTTTTTGTCTCTCTCTCTTGTTTTCTTCTTGCTGGCCATGGTGGGGTTTCTGCAAGAATTCACGGGTGAGAAAGTCAGGGATAGAATTTTGTGTGCCTTTGATATATTCAATGTCAAAATCAAAAACACTTAAAATAGCTTGCCAACGTGCAAAAATATGTTTTGATGCTATGTTTTTAACATCTTTTTCTAAAACAAATTTAGCACTCATGCAGTCAATTCTGACCAAAAATTTTTGGTTTAAAAGGTCAGATTGAAATTTAGATATACATAGTACTATAGCCAAAATTTCCTTTTTAATAGTACTATATTTTTCTTGTGCAGAATTCCAGGTTCCAGAATGGAAGCGAACAATTTGTTCAGATGAACCTGGTGAAACACATTGTTTCAGAATGCCACCATAACCAATGTCTGAGGCATCTGTTTGGACAATTTTAAAAGAATCAGAAGTAGGGATACCAAGGCACGGAAGAGTTTTGACATGTGCTTTGATTTTCCTTACTAAATTTGTATGGATTTCTGTCCAAGAAAGAGGATTAGAAAGAAGTCGTTTAAACAAGGGACGACATTGTTTCCTCATATCCTTGTAGAAATCAGCAACATAATTGAGAGATCCTAAGAACCTCTGCAATTGTTTTTTATCAAGAATGACATCAGGGAATTTGTCAGCAAATTCGATAGCTCTTTGGATGGGCCTGATTTTGCCTTCAGAGATGTCATAACCAAGGAATCTAATCTTGGTTTGAAACAATTTTATTTTTGTTGCCGAGACAACAAGACCGTTGAGTCTAATGATGTCAAGAAACGAATTCAAATGTTTCCAATGTTCATCAATAGATTTAGAGAAAATGAGAACATCGTCGATATAGACAATGGTAAAAGCAGAGAACGAATTGAAGATATCGTTCATGATATTCTGGAATTCACTGGGAGCGTTCTTAAGGCCAAAAGGCATGACGTTCCACTCGAAATGACCAAAAGGGGTAACAAAGGCAGTCTTATACCTATCTGACTCGGCTATTTGGATTTGCCAAAAACCAGACTTAAGGTCAAATTTGGAAAAGACCACTGCATCACTCAACCTATGAATTAAGTCATTCTTATTGGGAATAGGATACCTAATCCACTCTAAGACTTTGTTCAAAGGTTTGTAGTTGATAACTAGACGAGGGGTACCACGTTCTAGTTCTGCATTTTTCTGAACATAAAAGGCGGGACAAGACCAAGGTGACTTGCTTTTCCTAATAATGCCTTTATCTTGAAGATCTCGTATCTCCTTTCTGCAGTATTCCAAAGTTTTTCTATTCATCTGAACCGAAGTGGCTTTGGTTGGTATTTTGGATTCATCAAAACCTTTAATATATGGGAGAGAAACTATGTGTTTCTTCCTATACCAGAAGGCATTGGGTAAATCCGAACAAACATCTGTTATTAAACGTTTGTTGAAATCTTCAATTTTTGAAATTAAAAGAGAAGAGGATAATTGTTCAGAAATCTTTTTATACTTGATTTCCTGTTGGAGGAAATTCAAATGTTTTTGTTTTGCTAAAAACAAAGATTTCTTGCTCTTATCCGTATCAATTTCAAAACGGGAAGCAAAAAGAAACTTTACCTTTTGGCCAAAAGGGTCGGTAGTGATACCGTCTTTTTCAGTCATAAAGGGATATAAAGAAGATATAAAAGGGATTCCCAAAATCACTTTGTCAGACATGTTTTTGACTAAAACAGAGGGAATCCGAAAACAAATATTATCCTGGCAAACATGAGCATTATTGAGCTCATAATTAATGGTCATCTTTGAGCCATTTGCCGAGAATAATTTTTCGGTTGATTTTTCAAAATATTTACTAGGAATGAGTCCTTCTTGAATGCAATTCAAGTCTGATCCGGAATCAATCATAGCAACAACAGAGAATTGAAAATCATGAGCAACAATAATATTAACACGTGAAAACCATTTAGGAGGAATGGTATGACGAATTAAACAAATCTGGTTGTCGGCAGGAATATCCTGTTGACTAGAACCAGCCTCAGTTTGCTCATTGTCAGAAGGAATATCTTGATCAAGTTGTTTGTCAATCTTGATTAATAAAAATTCTTGTCTTAAAACTTCGTTCTCAGATTTGAGGTTGTTTATTTCAGATCTGAGTTCTATGATTTCTTTTTTGACAGAATTTATTTCATGTTGTAAATCAGAAACAGAAATATCCTTGGATTTTTTCTTTGAAAATCTTTCCAAGGTTTCTTGAAAATTAATCCTTTGGTTAGAGGGTTCTGGATCCTTTCGGACCATCACCTTCTTCAGCTTTAGAAGATATTCTTCCTTAAGCTCAGGATTAGTAATTTGAGAAATAAGGGTTAGCAAAAGGTTTTCTTGTTCTTCAGACTTAGTTAAGACATTGATTGTCTTTCCTGGTGTCTTACAACAAGTAGTATTACAATTGCAACCCAGCTTTAGATCAGATGGTTCATGAATATCAGTTTCAGAGTGATATTCGGAATCACTAGAACTGATTTCAAGAGTATCCGATGATGAAGACGATTCTATTTCTAGGAGTCGAAATAGTTCTTCTTTATCATGGTTACCAATATCCAACTGATTAAGCTTTTTCTTTATTTTTTGGGCTTTCTTGGGACATTTATCTGCAAAATGTCCAGTCTTGCCACAAATAAAACATTTTCCTGAAGAAACATCTTTAGAATCTTTTTTCTTGGGAAATGATTTAAAAAAGGGTTTTTTGTGTGGTTTTTTATAAAATTCATCACGGGGTTTTCTCCTGAAACCACCATGAGGTTTATAAGTTTTGTGCTTCTTTCTGGATGGGGCAATATTAGGAAGACCGAATTGTTCACAGAAAGTGCCCATTTCGTATTTGGCCTTCTTATTATTTCTCATCTGCTCTCGAAGCATTCTTTGATCATGACACATACTAATACCAAGTTTCTTAACAATACTGAAGATATCACCATAAGTATAATCTTCATAGTTAAGTAACCCAGAAGCATCAGTGAGTTCTTCTTTGACTTTATAAGCAAATAAACGAGGTAATGCATCAATGAATTTCTCCTTCCAGTAAGGCTTCTGACTATCGTCACTGTGCATTACTCGAGAAATGAAAACATCTTGGTACCATCTGTAATCAGACATCTGACGACATCTTAGATTATTCAACTGGTCGCTGACGCGGCTAGTTATGTTGGATGGTGTCCCAATAAAATGTTTTAAAATAGTATAGATCAAAGTGTTGATTCCATCAGGATGAGCCATCCCAACAGTTTCATCAAAAATCGGTAAACCTTCCTCATTGCGTTTCACCGCATTTTGGATGGTTTCTCTAGTATCATTGGTGAGGTACTTATCCCACCAATTTCTTAAAACACCGGTAAAACCTTGAGTTAAAATCCTGACTATATCTGGTTGCCTAATGTTATTGTTGATATAAGCATTTGCAACCATAGACATTTTACTCATGGTATTGATGATTTCTTGTTCAGAGAATCCATCAATATTCCATTCGTAAACTTTGTCGGCAGAATAAGAAGATTGGTTTTGGAAAACCTTCTCCTCAAACTGTAAATCAGGAGGTGTAGGTCTGGAGTACCAGTTTTTCGTCAGACTCATGGGCATGGGTCCTTTTGAAGAAAATCTGGCAATTTCCAGGTTTTGAAAATTCTTTTCAATCAAATCAATATCCTTGTCTTCAGAAGATTCATCGTTAGAAGATTCTTCCGAAGTTTCTTCCAGAACAACTCCATCACCATTACTGTTAAGGGTACTGGTGGAGGGTTGATCTTTCTTTAGATCAGCAATCATTTGGTCAATTCTTTCCAAAATTTTGGCCTGAGGGTTTTGAAAATCTACTTTAGGCCTTTCTTCGGGTAAACTGATCAAAAGTTTTTCAATCTTTTTCTTAGGCTGATCTTTGAAGATATTCAAAGAATGGTCTGTTTTAAAAACAGGGTTTGAAGTAAAAATAGGCTTTTCAACCTTTTCTTCAATCCGATCTAACTGTTCTCCGATCGTATGAAGAGCAAGATTCGCAAAATTGTTTTGAGAAATAATCTTTTTTGCTTCTTTCAGAATCTTGTCCTTTTCTGGATCTTTTGAAACAGTATCAAAAAGTTTAAAGGGTGAAGCAATTACTTCATTTCCCTTAATAGGAATAACAATAGACCGCAAAGGAGGATGACTGGCTTGGATGACAGTCCTTCCTTCTTCTTGGACAAATTCATTTTTAACAACATTTAAAGTATTTTTAGAAACATAAGTGTTCTCCGCAAAATCCAGAAGAGAAATATGCTGTTGAAGCTTATTCATTTCTTCCTTCCATTTACGTTTAACACGTTGTTTTTCTGAATCAGAAAATTTTGCAAGATAGGCTTTACGCCTTTGCTTATTTTCTGGTGCAGCAAAATCTTTTAAAAGAGCAGGTAAATCTATTTCAAAAGATTTGTTTAAAACATTTAAACTATGATGAACAGGTGCAACAGGGGCTTGCATATCTGAAGCTGTTGGTGACATAGAAGACGTGTCTTCTTTGTCTACTTCATCATTTACGCCCTGGTTAGAAGAACCAGCTGCTCCTTGTGCAGTATAAAAAGCATATCTTCAATTCGTTCTCTGCTTTTACCATTGTCTATATCGACGATGTTCTCATTTTCTCTAAATCTATTGATGAACATTGGAAACATTTGAATTCGTTTCTTGACATCATTAGACTCAACGGTCTTGTTGTCTCGGCAACAAAAATAAAATTGTTTCAAACCAAGATTAGATTCCTTGGTTATGACATCTCTGAAGGCAAAATCAGGCCCATCCAAAGAGCTATCGAATTTGCTGACAAATTCCCTGATGTCATTCTTGATAACAATTTGAATCAGTTCTAGTGATTCCGAATATCACTCTGATCCGGAATCAATCATAGCAACAACAGAGAATTGAAAATCATGAGCAACAATAATATTAACACGTGAAAACCATTTAGGAGGAATGGTATGATGAATTAAACAAATCTGGTTGTCAGCAGGAATATCCTGTTGACTAGAACCAGCCTCAGTTTGCTCATTGTCAGAAGGAATATCAGCAAATAACGCTCTACCTTGTGCCATAATCCTGTAATTTTTTAAATATCTATAAAGATGTTTATGTTTATTTATTTGTTGAATTTATTTTCATATCATACATGCATATGGTCGGTTCTACCGCCTGCCTTTAATTGTGCATCCTTATCAAATTCTCCTTTCTTTCTTTCTATCTCGTCATTCCGTTGTATTGGTATCAGAGCCAATCTGGTATCTAATTGCTGAGTTCTATTTTCCTTTGCATTTTCTTCTGTTTGTTCTTTTTCTACTCGGTGCGAGTTTGTTTCTTGTACCATGTGTTCAGGATCGGGTCAGAGTAGCTTAGCTGAATCCAGGTAAGTCCCTTGAGAAGCCTAGGTTGGCGTGTTGGGCAGATAGTGGTTCAGTTGGGGTAGCCTCTCAAACGGTAAGTTCCCAGGTGAGAGAGATAATATCCACCTTGTAGATGGCGGACAAGCATAGGCGAATGTGGGGGAGGTCCAACTCCTCAGTTAGTTCCAGGTCGACTATGCCTACTGATATAGTCAATGAAGAAGATTGCTCTTATGGAGAAGAGCTATCTCCTGCTCTGGGATCGTGGAAGATTCCAGAGATTGATCCAGATTCTATTTATCGAACCACTTGGTTAAAAAAGACTTTTTCAAAAACCATGAATGTTCGAACAGTTGAACAAACTTATAGTATATCAAAATCCCAAGAAAAATGTTTTCTTTTCAAAGAAAAACAAATTTTAGATTATATTTCAGAGGGATACAAGTATATACATATAGGTTCTGTTCAAGTTGCTGCTAAACCTTTAACAAGGTTAGGCATCAACGCCTCTGTTCTTTTTTGTTTACGAGACGGCAGATTCCTCAAATTTGAGGACAGCATTCTCGGCATGATTCAATCCTCCCTTTCGGAAGGACCTGTTCATTTTGACTGTTTTCCAAATTTAACTTTGTCTTTAAAAGACAAACATATTTTACAATGTTTGATTTTAAACATACTTACTTCAGGTTATCAAATGCTTGAAGGAAGTCAACCTCTTGCTTTAATTTTCAGGATTTATTATCGTCTTTTAAAAACGAACTTAGATCCAAAAGCCATTGCAAAACCATCTGGAAAACATACTCTACTGATCCAGAGTAGTTCTTCAGATGTTGATATAAAGGTTCCAAAAAGAATTTATTGGGAAGATATAACCCTTCCCACTGAATGGACTTTGGAACAAGAAATACCCATGCCTCCTCCTAGAAATATTGTTTCGGATGCTAATGTTGATATCATCCAACAATATTTGAATGGAACTGTTAAAATTTCTTTTAATCGATCCGAAGCCCCTAGTAGAAGAAGAAATTCTTTTGCTGGCTCCAGATCCAGTCTTATTGATACTGATCGGAAGAATCCAAGGGATAATGCTAATCTCAATCAATTCCTTGAAGATTCAGTACGAACAGTTCAACCTGTTAAAACTGCTTTAAAATTGAAAGGACTTTCTACGTCCTCTCAAGTTACTTCTGCTTTTTATACTGCACAAGGAGCAGCTGGTTCTTCTAACCAGGGCGTAAATGATGAAGTAGACAAAGAAGACACGTCTTCTATGTCACCAACAGCTTCAGATATGCAAGCCCCTGTTGCACCTGTTCATCATAGTTTACATGTTTTAAACAAATCTTTTGAAATAGATTTACCTGCTCTTTTAAAAGATTTTGCTGCACCAGAAAATAAGCAAAGGCGTAAAGCCTATCTTGCAAAATTTTCTGATTCAGAAAAACAACGTGTTAAACGTAAATGGAAGGAAGAAATGAATAAGCTTCAACAGCATATTTCTCTTCTGGATTTTGCGGAGAACACTTATGTTTCTAAAAATACTTTAAATGTTGTTAAAAATGAATTTGTCCAAGAAGAAGGAAGGACTGTCATCCAAGCCAGTCATCCTCCTTTGCGGTCTATTGTTATTCCTATTAAGGGAAATGAAGTAATTGCTTCACCCTTTAAACTTTTTGATACTGTTTCAAAAGATCCAGAAAAGGACAAGATTCTGAAAGAAGCAAAAAAGATTATTTCTCAAAACAATTTTGCGAATCTTGCTCTTCATACGATCGGAGAACAGTTAGATCGGATTGAAGAAAAGGTTGAAAAGCCTATTTTTACTTCAAACCCTGTTTTTAAAACAGATCATTCTTTGAATATCTTCAAAGATCAGCCTAAGAAAAAGATTGAAAAACTTTTGATCAGTTTACCCGAAGAAAGGCCTAAAGTAGATTTTCAAAACCCTCAGGCCAAAACTTTGGAAAGAATTGACCAAATGATTGCTGATCTAAAGAAAGATCAACCCTCCACCAGTACCCTTAACAGTAATGGTGATGGAGTTGTTCTGGAAGAAACTTCGGAAGAATCTTCTAACGATGAATCTTCTGAAGACAAGGATATTGATTTGATTGAAAAGAATTTTCAAAACTTGGAAATTGCCAGATTTTCTTCAAAAGGACCCATGCCCATGAGTCTGACGAAAAACTGGTACTCCAGACCTACACCTCCTGATTTACAGTTTGAGGAGAAGGTTTTCCAAAACCAATCTTCTTATTCTGCCGACAAAGTTTACGAATGGAATATTGATGGATTCTCTGAACAAGAAATCATCAATACCATGAGTAAAATGTCTATGGTTGCAAATGCTTATATCAACAATAACATTAGGCAACCAGATATAGTCAGGATTTTAACTCAAGGTTTTACCGGTGTTTTAAGAAATTGGTGGGATAAGTACCTCACCAATGATACTAGAGAAACCATCCAAAATGCGGTGAAACGCAATGAGGAAGGTTTACCGATTTTTGATGAAACTGTTGGGATGGCTCATCCTGATGGAATCAACACTTTGATCTATACTATTTTAAAACATTTTATTGGGACACCATCCAACATAACTAGCCGCGTCAGCGACCAGTTGAATAATCTAAGATGTCGTCAGATGTCTGATTACAGATGGTACCAAGATGTTTTCATTTATCGAGTAATGCACCGTGACGATAGTCAGAAGCCTTACTGGAAGGAGAAATTCATTGATGGATTACCTCGTTTATTTGCTTATAAAGTCAAAAAAGAACTCACTGATGCTTCTGGGTTACTTAACTATGAAGATTATACTTATGGTGATATCTTCAGTATTGTTAAGAAACTTGGTATTAGTATGTGTCATGATCAAAGAATGCTTCGAGAATAGATGAGAAATAATAAGAAGGCCAAATACGAAATGGGCACTTTCTGTGAACAATTCGGTCTTCCTAATATTGCCCCATCCAGAAAGAAGCACAAAACTTATAAACCTCATGGTGGTTTCAGGAGAAAACCCCGTGATGAATTTTATAAAAAACCACACAAAAAACCCTTGTTTAAATCATTTCCCAAGAAAAAAGATTCTAAAGATATTTCTTCAGGAAAATGTTTTATTTGTGGCAAGACTGGACATTTTGCAGATAAATGTCCCAAGAAAGCCCAAAAAATAAAGAAAAAGCTTAATCAGTTGGATATTGGTAACCATGATAAAGAAGAACTATTTCGACTCCTAGAAATAGAATCGTCTTCATCATCGGATACTCTTGAAATCAGTTCTAGTGATTCCGAATATCACTCTGAAACTGATATTCATGAACCATCTGATCTAAAGCTGGGTTGCAATTGTAATACTACTTGTTGTAAGACACCAGGAAAGACTATCAATGTCTTAACTAAGTCTGAAGAACAAGAAAACCTTTTGCTAACCCTTATTTCTCAAATTACTAATCCTGAGCTTAAGGAAGAATATCTTCTAAAGCTGAAGAAGGTGATGGTCCGAAAGGATCCAGACCCCTCTAACCAAAGGATTAATTTTCAAGAAACCTTGGAAAGATTTTCAAAGAAAAAATCCAAGGATATTTCTGTTTCTGATTTACAACATGAAATAAATTCTGTCAAAAAAGAAATCATAGAACTCAGATCTGAAATAAACAACCTCAAATCTGAGAACGAAGTTTTAAGACAAGAATTTTTATTAATCAAGATTGACAAACAACTTGATCAAGATATTCCTTCTGACAATGAGCAAACTGAGGCTGGTTCTAGTCAACAGGATATTCCTGCCGACAACCAGATTTGTTTAATTCGTCATACCATTCCTCCTAAATGGTTTTCACGTGTTAATATTATTGTTGCTCATGATTTTCAATTCTCTGTTGTTGCTATGATTGATTCCGGATCAGACTTGAATTGCATTCAAGAAGGACTCATTCCTAGTAAATATTTTGAAAAATCAACCGAAAAATTATTCTCGGCAAATGGCTCAAAGATGACCATTAATTATGAGCTCAATAATGCTCATGTTTGCCAGGATAATATTTGTTTTCGGATTCCCTTTGTTTTAGTCAAAAACATGTCTGACAAAGTGATTTTGGGAATCCCTTTTATATCTTCTTTATATCCCTTTATGACTGAAAAAGACGGTATCACTACCGACCCTTTTGGCCAAAAGGTAAAGTTTCTTTTTGCTTCCCGTTTTGAAATTGATACGGATAAGAGCAAGAAATCTTTGTTTTTAGCAAAACAAAAACATTTGAATTTCCTCCAACAGGAAATCAAGTATAAAAAGATTTCTGAACAATTATCCTCTTCTCTTTTAATTTCAAAAATTGAAGATTTCAACAAACGTTTAATAACAGATGTTTGTTCGGATTTACCCAATGTCTTCTGGTATAGGAAGAAACACATAGTTTCTCTCCCATATATTAAAGGTTTTGATGAATCCAAAATACCAACCAAAGCCACTTCAGTTCAGATGAATAGAAAAACTTTGGAATACTGCAGAAAGGAGATACGAGATCTTCAAGATAAAGGCATTATCAGGAAAAGCAAGTCACCTTGGTCTTGTCCCGCCTTTTATGTTCAGAAAAATGCAGAACTAGAACGTGGTACCCCTCGTCTAGTTATCAACTACAAACCTTTGAACAAAGTCTTAGAGTGGATTAGGTATCCTATTCCCAATAAGAATGACTTAATTCATAGGTTGAGTGATGCAGTGGTCTTTTCCAAATTTGACCTTAAGTCTGGTTTTTGGCAAATCCAAATAGCCGAGTCAGATAGGTATAAGACTGCCTTTGTTACCCCTTTTGGTCATTTCGAGTGGAACGTCATGCCTTTTGGCCTTAAGAACGCTCCCAGTGAATTCCAGAATATCATGAACGATATCTTCAATTCGTTCTCTGCTTTTACCATTGTCTATATCGACGATGTTCTCATTTTCTCTAAATCTATTGATGAACATTGGAAACATTTGAATTCGTTTCTTGACATCATTAGACTCAACGGTCTTGTTGTCTCGGCAACAAAAATAAAATTGTTTCAAACCAAGATTAGATTCCTTGGTTATGACATCTCTGAAGGCAAAATCAGGCCCATCCAAAGAGCTATCGAATTTGCTGACAAATTCCCTGATGTCATTCTTGATAAAAAACAATTGCAGAGGTTCTTAGGATCTCTCAATTATGTTGCTGATTTCTACAAGGATATGAGGAAACAATGTCGTCCCTTGTTTAAACGACTTCTTTCTAATCCTCCTTCTTGGACAGAAATCCATACAATTTTAGTAAGGAAAATCAAAGCACATGTCAAAACTCTTCCGTGCCTTGGTATCCCTACTTCTGATTCTTTTAAAATTGTCCAAACAGATGCCTCAGACATTGGTTATGGTGGCATTCTGAAACAATGTGTTTCACCAGGTTCATCTGAACAAATTGTTCGCTTCCATTCTGGAACCTGGAATTCTGCACAAGAAAAATATAGTACTATTAAAAAGGAAATTTTGGCTATAGTACTATGTATATCTAAATTTCAATCTGACCTTTTAAACCAAAAATTTTTTGTCAGAATTGACTGCATGAGTGCTAAATTTGTTTTAGAAAAAGATGTTAAAAACATAGTATCAAAACATATTTTTGCACGTTGGCAAGCTATTTTAAGTGTTTTTGATTTTGACATTGAATATATCAAAGGCACACAAAATTCTATCCCTGACTTTCTCGCCCGTGAATTCTTGCAGAAACCCCACCATGGCCAGCAAGAAGAAAACAAGAGAGAGATCTTTTAGAGAACAATTCCCTTGTAAGTTCTGCCTACCTTCTCTCAACCCTATCAAGAGCAAATAACGCTCTACCTTGTACCATAATCCTGTAATTTTTTAAATATCTATAAAGATGTTTATGTTTATTTATTTGTTGAATTTATTTTTCATATCATACATGCATATGGTCGGTTCTACCGCCTGCCTTTAATTGTGCATCCTCCTCCTTTGCGGTCTATTGTTATTCCTATTAAGGGAAATGAAGTAATTGCTTCACCCTTTAAACTTTCTGATACTGTTTCAAAAGATCCAGAAAAGGACAAGATTCTGAAAGAAGCAAAAAAGATTATTTCTCAAAACAATTTTGCGAATCTTGCTCTTCATACGATCGGAGAACAGTTAGATCGGATTGAAGAAAAGGTTGAAAAGCCTATTTTTACTTCAAACCCTGTTTTTAAAACAGATCATTCTTTGAATATCTTCAAAGATCAGCCTAAGAAAAAGTTTTATATATATAGATGTTAAAATACAGCTCACGAGTCAAGCAAACCCCAACTAGTTACATTAATTAATATCATCATTAATCAAGAATAAAAAGGAAAAGAAAAAGGTACGTAGGTCATGATAATGGTACTAGATCATATTGGAGACACACACATATATATATATAGGTTTAGATGGAAAGAGAGTTTAAAATTAAATTAAATTATATATAAATGAAATTATGTTATGCTAACAGTCAAGTGATGGAGAGTGTGATTTTCACGTTAACTAGCAAACACATGATGGTTTTCGTAGATAAATGATAAATTGTTGACAATTAGATCAGAAGACTAAGAATAATGTGGATTGTGGGTCCTAAGCCCATCCCTTTTTTTCTTAGATATTAGTCGAAATGAGAAAGTAATCTAAGAATTTTTATCTGCCCGAAATAGACGTTAGTCTTCTCCAACGAGTCTTGATCTTGAAGGGGGCAACCAATTGACAAGTAAATATCTCTTAGTTCGGATGATAGAAAGGGGGCAACACGTTTGTGTGCTCGTATGTAACAGAATAATCAAACCACAGCAAATAGCAAACATAACAAAGGAAGTTTATCATGCTTCCAACTATAAAACAGCAAAGCCATTCCCCTAACAATTAAAACCAAACCCAGTACTCTACTCAACCAAGTGATTACTCCATCCATTCCTCACGCACAGAATCATAGTTATAGAGAGAGATAGCGAGAGAGAGAAAGAGAGTACCCAAACGACGGTGACCGAGATGCAGCGACCAGGTGCGGCGAGGATGAGCGGCGGACAGTTATGGGGTCACGGCTCACGGGGTCACGGGCTCAAGGGGCTTAGGGTTTCTGAGTAAGGAGAGAGCGAGCGAGCGAGAGAGATGCGGGGGGGGGGGGATGAATATAACCGGTATCAAAACGGCGTCGTTTTGATATCGATTTTTATAAAAAAAAAAATAAAGATCCGGGTACCGGGTTTCAAACCCGTATCCGGACCGGGTTGGTCCGGGTTTTCAAACCCGGGTTTCGGCCCGGGTTTGATCAGGGCCGAAACCCAGAGTCGGAATCCGGATTTCCGGACCGGGCCGGGAAAAAACCCGACCCGGATGAACAGTCCTAACACTGATGGATAAGGGATACTAAAAATATATTAGAATATTTATGAATGGTAATTAAATAATTTGATAATAGTAAAAAAATAGTATAAGAATTGTTGGAAATATTTTCAAAATAATTAATTATATATTATATTTATTAATAATATTTTTGGGTTAATTTTGGAAGTTGTGAATTATTTTGGAAAGAGAGAAGATATGGAAAGTTTATGACGGTTATACCATTTTGTGTATATTTCTATAACTTAAGCTTTTAATTGGCTTAGTGGTTTTGAGGCTTCCCATTTAATCCATGGGACTGGGTTCGAATCACACCCCTTCCAAAGGAAGGATTTTTGTTGATTTAATGAAGAGGCCTCTCCAAGAGGCATGTGGCCAGCACCAAGTCGTGCGTGCGTGAATCACTGCAATGCTTGGGGATCAAGGGGCGCGCGCGCAAGGCACATGCAGCGACGCGCTGCAATGCTTTGAAAAATGGAAAATAAAACTCCGAAAGTGTGCACCTCATGACTCGAACTAGCCATCCAGTTGAAAGGGAAGCAAGGCAACCATTGGACTAAGTCCAACTGTTGTGCTATTTGGCAACAGGTACAATATATGTACTTGTTCTTAACAGTTTTCAGAAATACGAAGAATTATAACTTTTCGTTCACAACCTTTGGTTATCTATAAATAGAACCATTGGCCTGCCATTTGTAATAGACAGAATAGAATTTCGAATTCTCTCTCTCCCAAGTTCTTCACTTCTTCATATTATTAGAACTTGTTAGAATCTATTTGTTCTCGAGAAAACAGATTTCTAATTTCTTGGTTGAATAGCAAAATCTGAGAGTATTCGGGGTCTAATTTCATGTGTGCATAACGCAGCTAGACAAACAGACTTGTTCTGGACTTCATTGTATCTTGGAGGCAAATTCGCTTGTAACCCGTGTGCATACCGTTATTGGTGGGGGCGAATATTGTCTTAAGGAAAGCGACATTGTAACGCGCCTTGAAGCAAACTTTCTCTGACTATTGTGTTGTTTGTAACCCCTTTGCACCAACAAGAATAATAGTGAATAGTAATGAAATAGTATGAGAATATTTGAAAACAGTTGTGTTCCAAACATAGCCTAAGAGATGATAGAAACTCATAAATAACATTTCTTTTTGTTATGAATACAAGATCAAATCATTTGCATTTTACATCTCAAACAATCAAAACTAAAGCAAATCAAATTAACCACAAAAAAATTAATAATGGTACCCTTCATTAAGAATATCCAACCGTCAAGAATGTGCGATATCACTTTTTCTAATCTACGTTTCATTCAACAAATAGATAATGATGTTTTTTTAAGCTTTTTATAATATCAGAATACAATGTATAATTAGTTTTGGTAGTTTGGAGTTCAACGTGTAAAATACCTATTAGTATGGAGAGTATTTATATAAATATAACTTGACTCTATATATGCCACTTTGGTTTATAGCTAGTCACAGTAGTGTTATCCTCAAATCATTACAAGAGGATTTTGCCCCCTCATCGACATTAGTTTTTGTGATCCATGATAATACCTATAATCTTCCTCATCATCCAGGTTTGCCTATAAAATCTCTAGCGTTGGACAAAGCGAATTTCAAGGTCGAAGAATTGACTACAATGCAGTATGAGTTAGAGGCTCAATTGATGAAACAAACAGACATGGAGATACGCATGAAACAACAAGAACAACAACAATAAGAGTTTAGGAGAGATGTGCAACTCCAAATGCATATGCTTATGCAACAGTTCAGGCCTCCAAGCAATTGATTTACATTATATGTACAGATTTTGGGATCTATTTTGTACGGAAAACGCTAGTACTACTACTGTTTTATTTATTTAGTTTGCATTTATTAGACTAGTTTTATAGGTATTAAACAAATTGTAATATATTTTTTAAAATATTATGTATGTCTATTTGGTTTTTAATTATTTGGTAAAATAAAATAGTTACAGTTCAAATGAGAAAAAATCGTTCGAACAAGATGAGTAAAACCATTCTAACATTGATACAGAACATTCGAATGTAATCAGAATTAAATGTTTGAACAATACGTGAAACCATTTGAACAAATCATTGAACATGAACTAAACGTTCGAACATCTGATGATATGAAATCATTCAATCCTATCATGGTCTGTTTGAAAGTCTTACTGTTCAACTATCAAATTGTTTATTTGAACGTTTCCTCATGCTTATTTGGTCGAACGAAATGTATCGATCGACCACTCATGAAGAACACGTTCGAACATACAATATGTTCGAACATCAATTTTGTAACGTTCGAACGTGATTCTGGGACGAAATGCAAGCGTCCCGAAAAAAATATTTTGTTCGAATGTGATCGAACAATTCTACTCAATTTCATCTTGAAATATATTTTTTGGGACGAAATTGGTATTTTCATCCCAAAATACCTTTTGGGACATTGTTATTGGAACAACCTTTGGATGTTTTTTTTTCGTTCCAAAAAGTATTTTGGGACAAAATCCCAATTTTTTAGGACAAAAATTATAGTACCAAAAAACCTTATATGTTGTAGTGCCATAAGCAATGAGTGCATTTTTTCCCAAATGATTATAGAAAAGACAGCGCATGATATATAAGGTCTAATAGAAGTCCCAAACGCATGCACTTAACTCTTAATGAAGGTAATATAGAGACTCGATATCAAAGGAAGGAGAGTTGAGAATAAAAAACGAAAAAGATATCGTATATTCAATACTCATAAGATCGGTTACAATATAATAACACGCATGCACAAGCGTCGCTGACATAAACAATTAAGAATGGCTCGAAAACTATAGAAATTAAGCATCATATTCTCTTATACAGACAAATGCAAATGAACCTCTCAAGACTGTGAAAACTCTCAATATAATATAAGAAGAGAAACAGGTTCTAACATAATCCAAAATAGCACAAGTACTAGCAAAGAAACATCCAAACTGAAGTGGGAGAACGTGTGAAGCACGAATATGAGGCATCTCAAGAGCCGGTTTTTAATTTGATGGTGGTGGGGAGAGGAAAGGAATTGTAGGGATTGTAGTTGGAATGGAGGGGATTGAAGGGATTGTGGTTGGAATGGTGGGCAACGGAAATGCTGGCATCGGAGGGAGTGCCGCCTTGGGGATCGTGGGCATTGTTGGCAGTGTTGGGAGTTGGGTGCTTGGCAGCGGCGGCAAGGTGGACTTTGGAAGAGTTGGTTGAGTTGGCAGTGTTGGCAAGGGGTTTGTAGGCAATGGTGGCAATGTCGGCTTAGGAAGAGTTGGTTGAGTCGGTAAAGTAGGTAATGGCGTGCTAGGCAGTGGTGGCAATGTGGCTTTAGGCAGCGTTGGCACAGAGGGCAGTGGAGGCAAGGTTGCCTTGGGCAGGGACGGGATTGTAGGCAGTGTCAATGCTGGGGGCGGAGCTGCTGGTGTATCCAAGAGGTAACGAGCTGCTAAACTCGTCTCAGTGCTTGAGAATAACAATGCCATGATCATCGACAGAAGGAAACAGTACTTGGAAAAGGCCATGATTTAAACACTGGGAGAAGAATGTTTTGGGAGCTGTTTCACTTCGGGTATTGGCTAGTTGTGTTGATTGAAGATAACATGTATCCGGTGGTATTTATAGAGCCCTAATTTTGCTTGAGGAATAGAAGGAACTAATATGAGTTTGATGAGATGTTGTTAGAGGATATGTGAAGAAACGTAATTTGTTCGCTCACCTTCCAAACTAGCTAGACAAATAGGATGTTCCAAAAAAACTGCTAACTAAATGGTCACGACTCATTGAGATACGTCAATGACATAATTTTTAATGAATTTGGAAGCAGAAGACACGTAGTGGGGTTGAAAATTAAGGTAGCTCACTTGTCCAACCTATGATTTGACTTCTACATCTTGGGACAGTTTTATTAATGTTGTAATTTAGTTGGAGTCTAAGAAATTTGTGTGTGGTTTCTAATGGGTTTAAAAAACATAATTTAGTTAGTTAATTAATTCCCAACAAATCACATATGATCGCCCGATCAATTGGGTGCAGGCCAAGGCCAGAGAGAATAATACATCATCTGCTCTGTGCATGACAGCAGCGCGCGCGCGGTGAGAAGTAATAACACAAAGTAATGCGTTTATTAATTTTAATGCAATCTTGATACGGAGACCAACTCTAGATATGTAGGAAAAAGGGGCCCTTTATGCCTTTGTATGGCAGTCTTTTGATAAAATTCTTTAGCTAGCTCTTCAAACCATCATGTTAAAGTATTAGTTGAAATTTATAATAAGCCATATCACATTATTGAAACTCTCTATTCTACTAACTTGAAATATTAGTTGAAATTTATGATCCCTTGATGACATCGTGTTAAAATTAATTAAAAAAGTAAATGAAATTATAGAATGTTAATATATAGTTGAAATTTAAGGAAATGACCATGTTGCCATGCACTTCAGTAATTTGTAAATTTGTGATGGTATTACAAACGAGAAGTAATATTTATTTGAGGGAAGAAAGTGCAATTCTTTTTTTCTTTTTCCGTAGATTCCATTAATAGTACGTACCTTTCTTTCGTAAACAATCAAATATCGAGTAAAACTCATTTTCCTTTGACAATCCTAAAAAAACTCAAACAGTATTATCATATCTACTAGGGTGTGAGTGTTAAACATCAACTCCTTAATTGAAGCTTGTATCAAGTCCCCCAAAGTATTAAAACTGATACGGCCAGAAGGCTCAACGTTAGCTTAAGATACTATCATTGCTTGTAAAACTATAAAAAACAAAGAAGTGTACAGATCTGTTTGGAAATGCAACTGTTCTTAGGTATTTTCAGATGTTTATTTTCTTTTTCTTTTAAAAAAAAAAAGTAGGACGACACATCTATACTTTATTGAATAAAACTCTCGCTTATGGCGGAAGAAAACCCATAACAAGTAAAACAAAATGCCAACATAACAATCAACCCCAAATAAGTACAATTAAACTTAAACACGTAAACTAGGCAAACTAAGATAATCCAATCTAAGAAACCTCTAACGCGAAGGGGTAAATCTTTGGAACGCACATATTTACAGCTCAAACCCTCCTCCCCCTGCCTTGCTAGGAAATCTGCCACTTTATTACCTTCCCGAAACAAATGAGAAATCGTGTAATCAAATCCATGAAGAGCTTGAAGAAGCTCCTCCCAAAATCCTATAAATACCAACTGTACAAGCTTTATTCCTAAACCAATATTGTACAACCAAAGCTGAATCACATTCTATCTCAACCTTTGAAATCCCCATCTCCTGACAAAGTAACAAGCCAGAAATAAACGCTCTAAGCTCCGCTTCATTATTAGTACCAAAACCAAATTTAGAAGAGAAAGTAGCCAGCATATGCCCTTCATCATTTCGCAAAATTCCACCCCCTCCACAACTCCCTGGGTTACCTCTAGAAGAGCCCTCAACATTGAGCTTAACCCACCCTTGTCTTGGTCAATTCCATTTTACAATTTGTGGTCGCCGCACTACTATGTTCCACATGGGGATATTCAACTCAGCTAGAATTAATCTGTCTAAACGTGTAGCGTCTTTGCTGCTTTTCACCGAAGGAAATAAGTGCCTTAGACACTAAACAATCGAGCACCACACGACCTCAACCGATTCCAGTTTTCCTTCCATTCTAGCACCACATCGGCGCTACCATAACTTCCAAGAAATCACACACGGAAGTAATCCAATCAGCACCCCCTTAATATCTTGTTTTTTGGCACAGCAGAACCAACAACATACACGAGCCCACCAGCTATCAACATGCATGCAACGGACACCAAAAATCTGAGATGCCTTCCTCCACACTGCTTGAGCAAAATCTCTTGCACACAAGACATGATCACGCGTTTCAATCTTGCCCCGTATACAACAATCACAACGAGAAGCCAATGGAATACCAACCGACTGCAACCTTCCATCCACTAATAAACAATTAAACCGAGCCTTCCACATGCAAATAGACATTTTTTTGAGCTTATTATGCCATATCTGAGATTGTTCATCCGAGCAGGATAAAAATCCAGCCCTGTCCAGAACCCGAATAACCGGGTTCCGGTTACAAGTTCAAGCCCGGATACAATCCGAGCCGGAACCCGCATCACTCCTAACCGGCCCAACCCGGGCCGGTTACAAAACCCAAGTACCCAGTTATAATAAAAAAAAAAACTAAGCCCCCCCCCCAAAACCCGTTGTCTGAATTGTATCTCACTTCTCTGCTCTCTATCTCTCCCCCTCAAGCCATGAAATTTTGAAACCCTAACCTTCTCCTTCAAGTTTTGCCGCCATCTCTCTCTCTCGCCGTCATAGCTAGCCAGACTTCCGATCAGCAAGTATCTCTTCTCTCTCTCACTTCGGTAACTCTCTCTCTCTCTCTCTATGTCTCTCGATCTATGAGCAATGCCTTTGGACAAATCTTATGTGGGTATAGAGTATATGCCGTAATTTTTCTAGATCTGCTCTCTTTTGTTAAACATGGGTTTTTTTTTTTTAAGTTTTTGAGGGTTTACATTTTTGTTCTCTGTTTATTGATTTTGAGTTTGTTTTGATGAGAATGTTTGAATGTTTGAGGAGTATTTTTATGGGTTAGATCCTCATGCCGTCGTCTTCATCCGTGGGTATGTTTTCTTCTCTCTGTATGTTTTGTTCTCTGTTTGTTGATTTTGAGTTTTTTTTGTTGATTTTGACGAAGGTCTTGTGAGATTCAATGCTTTCTCTTTAGCCTTTTTTTTAGAAGATTTGTTGTTGTCGGTGAAAATTTTGAAGTTGAATTTAATAGATAAGAAGTAGCTACTCCATATATATTATAAACATGATTATTCAGTTGTGAAGGGTTTTAGACTTTGGGATGAAAGTGATGGGTTAATGTTTTCTTAGATCTCCTCTTTTTTCTTTCATATGGGTCATTTTTCACTATTGATTTGCCCATATCTTAAGTTTCTTTAGTCAAAAATCTAGGAAGAAGCAGAGGAGCTCTCTCTCTCTTGTGTGGGTGTGTGTCTTGGTATGGGTTGTTTTCTTGAGAATAGTATTGAGAGAAAAAATGTAGACTTTTCTTGTTTGAAAAGTCTTTATAAGGGTTACAACTTCCCATTATTGATTTAAAAATGGAACTCAGTGATCAACATCTTTTGTTTTAGTCCATCACTAAATAAATCTTCAAAGATACTGTATCTCAGTTCAATTTTCTACTAGAATCTATGCTTAGCATTGTCACAATTTTCTTTTTTATGTATCTATCTTGCAGAGAAAAAGATAGAAGATAACCCAGCTAGGATGAAGCAATTTGTGTTAGGCAAGCTTGGAAAGTTCTTGATGAAATGTCAGCAAAGGCTTCTTTGGAGACTTTTTTTGGTGTGAGATTGATTCACTGATGGGAAGACTGTGCTGCTGATTTTGTAACTCATTTCTTGTAATTTTGTGTTTGGTAATATAATTTATAAATACAAATACTGTAATATTTAGTGGATTGCATTGTGATGCATGCATAGATGAATATTAAATTTGTTTTTTTGTTTTACATGCATGTAGTATTTTTAGAACACAAATAAAATAAAGGCTTTTAGAAATAAAATAAAGGCTTTCATGAACTTGACTTCTTAGAAAAAAGATTTAATAAAATAAAGGCTTTTACTTGTAAAAAAAATTAAAAAAAAATCGGGTTTCAAAAACCCGGATCCATCTGGGTTCCGGCTTGGGTCTAACCCGGATCAATCCGGCCCGGGTTTGAAATCCGGGTCCTGGTCTAGGTATACCCGAGTTTCCGAGTTGGAACCCAGATGAACACCCCTAGCCATATCCACTCCATCCTTTCTAGATTTTGAGCTTTCACTTTCGTAGCCTGCCAAGCTGACGCCTTAGTGAAACAACCATCACTGTTTGGCCGCCAAATCATTACATCATGCCCTCTCTGAGAGCTGGCAATTCAGAAATAATCTCCCTCATCTTAGTCGCACCAACCAGCCCCTCAAGAAACCCCCTATCCCATGAACTATCCACCCAACAATCCTTCACTTGCAATTGTGGAAAGTAAATATCAGACATATCAATTGCAAGTGGACCCCGTGATAGCCATTTATCAAACCCAAATGATGCATTTCCCTCCCTCACCCAAACGTGCATATTCTCTAAAACCTCTGGCATTACACGTACCATGGATTTCCAAAATCTCGAATACAAAGCTTTTGCGTAAACCTCCATAACATGCCTTTTACGAAAGTATTTTGCCTTAAAAAATCTTGTCCATAAATTATCCATCGGCAATAATCTCCAAGCAAACTTCATATGCTTTGCCTTTTGAACCTCAGAAAAATCCCTTACACCAATACCTCCTTCCATAGTGGGCTTACATAATTTTGACAAAGCCAACCATTTTCTCTTGGCTTTACCATGACCTTCACCCCAAAAAAATCTAGAAAGAATAGAATTCTACTTCGATACCACCAATTTCGGAATATCAAGAACAACCAATAAATGGGTTGCCATGCTAGAAAGAACATGCTATAAAAAAAATTAATTTACCCCTTGCGACAACATGAGTATAAGCTTCCACTCAGCCACTTTCCTTTGAAATCTCACCACCAATGGTTTCAAAACTCGAGAAGTAAAACGCTTCACAAGAATAGGAGCTCCCAAATACCCAGTGGGCAACCGCCCCTCCATAAAACCAGTTATACTCAGCAAGATAGACTTCCTCATAGAACTGATTTTATTAGAGAAAAATAGAGCAGATTTCTCTTTATTAATAAGCTGGCCAGACCAACTAGCATATAAATCCAATGTCTTCATAAGTGACTTCATCAACTCACTATCGCCATTGGTAAAAATGAGAATATCATCCGCATATAACAAATATGAAACTAAAGGCACAAAATGCCCAATCCTCCCCTCCTCAAAATTAGTCTTCAACAATCTAGATAACACCTCCTCTATGATAATAAATAAATATGGCGACATAGAATCACCTTGTCACAAACTTTTCGAAGGTTGAAAAAATCCCTTATACGTCTCATGCATCATAATAGAAAACCAAGGCGACTTAATACACCTCTCAATCAATCCACAAAATTTTTTTGAAAAACCAAATGCATCCAAAACTCTTAGATGAAAATCCCAATCCACCCTATCATATGCTTTGGCCATATCTATCTTCATCATTACATTTCCCCCACTCACTTTTTTATTAATGGACTGCACCATTTCTTGAGCCAAAGAAATATTCTCAAAGATACTTCTACCACAAATAAACACTCCCTGCTCGGGAGAGACCATCCAAGAGAGAAACGAAGACATGCATAGGCTTCACAACGATGTTCGAAAAAATCTTATAAGCAATCAAACAAAAATTGATGTCCAAGTTTTGTTGGAGTAATGTCATGAACAAGTGTTTTATGTTAGAGTAATGCTTGAGAGTAACAATGTCATGATCATAGATGTGAGTTGTACTTTTCTAATTTAAGTCACAAGAAAAATTAGACAATTACATGAATAAAATACGAAGAAAAATCACAAAAAGGACTGTTCTCAACAACCGCTTGAGTGAGTATCATACATAGTTGGCTAGCTTGGCTTCAGCTCGTTAATGGCTCGAATGGAACTCTACCAGAGAGTTTACTCAACATCTTGCTCAATATGAGCTTGAGCGAACTTCATTTAGAGAGTTTACTCTGTTGTTTTAGTAATAGCGCAAAATCAAAGTAGTCAAAGCACTTGATGTGTGAACGACAATGGCTTGAATAAAAAATTAGTGGGTTCAACAAATTAAGTCTGATTTGGACTCTTTTAAGTGCCCTAATTAATTAACACTACCAACATATACATTATATACACTATTTATACATGAATTTTAGGATTAAGTGAGAGGCCAAAGCTGCTGATTTATCATGGTATTCTTGAGAAAAACTATAAGGAGGAGATCCTCTGAGGCTTGGTTCGGTTGCACAAAATTATCACATCTCATCTCATTTAATATAATCATTACAACTTTTCCAAACTCACGCACAAAATATAATAAACAATTCAATTTTTTCAAATCTCAAAATAAAAATTATATTATAATAATATTTATTCAACTTTCAACAAAACATCTCATCTCATCTCATCTTATCTTAATTATGTAACCAAATGGGGCTAAGTATTCAAGCCAATATCTCTTCTGATAAATAAACCTCCATCACTTCAAGTTTGTTGAGTCTATTGGTGTGTTCATTGGCCAAAAGGATTTTATTCATTGGCCAAAAGGATTTTAATTTGGAGCTGCCATGGTTGCAGAGATCAACTTAATGTTCATGGAGAAACTATATATAGAAGGGCCAGAGGTTTGGTGATTTAGAGCTGCCAAAGTGCATAAATTGAGTGGCTTACTCATAGTGCTGCAAGCCAGTTACTAAAAATCTTCTAAGTGTTTCTAAATTGATTATAACGATTTTTCATTTTCATATAGTTATAAAAAAGAGAGTACATAAGGCTAAATAAAAATCCCAAGCCCACTTCTAAGGTAAGTTAGGGAATCGATTATTAGATGAAGGAGAGGAGAGCATAAATTTCACGAGATGCTAGTGAGATCTGAGACTAACAAAACAAAAAAAGATATCGTGTATTCAATAGTCATAAGGACGATTACAATATAATAGCACTCACATGTGCTGCTGAGATAACCAAAGAATAACTTGAAGGCTATAGAAATCAAACATCATATTCTATTATACACACAAATACAACTGAACCCCTCAAGATTGTGAAAAGTACTCTCAACACAAGAACAAGGGGTAGGTTCTAACATTATCGAGAATAGCATAACAACTGGCCGAGCAAAGAAACATACGAACGAAGAATGACAGTGTGGCATCTCAAGGTCCAGGGTCTAGTTTGATGGTGGTGGGGAGAGGAAAGGAATTGTTGGGATAGTCGTTGGAATGTTGGAAGGGATTGTGGTTGGAATGGTGGACAGTGGAATGGTTGGCAACGGAGGTAGTGCAACCTTGGGGACGGTAGGCATTGTTGGCAGTGTTGGGAGTTGGGTGCTTGGGAGCGGCGGCAATGTGGACTTTGGAAGAGTTGGTTGGGTTGGCAATGGGTTTGTGGGCAATGGTGGCAGTGTGGGCTTTGGAAGAGTAGGTTGAGTCGGCAAAGTGGGCAATGGCATGCTAGGTAGTGGTGGCAACGTGGCTTTAGGCAGCGATGGCACAGAGGGCAATGGAGGCAAGGTCGCCTTTGGCAGAGATGGGATTGGAGGCAGTGTCAACGCTGGGGGTGGAGCAGCTGGTGTATCCAAAAGGTGACGAGCTGCAAGACTCATTTTGGCGCTTGAGAATAGCAATGCCATGATCATAGACAGAATGAAACAAGACTTAGAAAAAGCCATGGTTTAAAAGCTAGGAAAAGAATGTTTTTGGAGCTAGTTTTTTTTTTTTCACTTCTGGTATTGGCGTGCTAGTTGTGTTGATTGAAGAGAACATGCACCCGGTAGTATTTATAGAGTCCAAAATGTGAGGGGTCTTGAGGAATAGAAAAGAAATAAAATAATGTGAGCTTGATGGGATGTGGTTGTAGGAAGTGGCCGGAAAGAAACATTAGTTCGCTCACCTTCCAAACCGAGACCAAATATTGTAGGTTATATAAAAAAACTGCTAACTAGAAAGCTGATAAGTCTTGACACCCACTTAGAAGCCTCAAGAAAAAAAGACCGACATGGTTACGACTCATTGAAACATTGCAATTTTGGGAGCAAAGGTCGCGAAGATAGCTCACTTGTGCAACCTATGATTTGACAATTACTTGTTGGCTTGGGACAGAGTCTTATAAATGTAGGTTGTAATGTAGTGGAAGTCGCCTATAACATAAAGCAGCCTATCCAATTTTTTTGTGGTTGAATAGAATAAAGTTGGTTCATGATTACCAACAAAACACATATATGGTGGCTGGCCTGAATTGGGTGGCCAAGACTGCATAACAGCAGCGTCGAGAAGTAACGTCACAAACCAATTTTATTTATTTTGATGCAATCTTACTTGATTAAAACGTTAAGTTACATAACAAATTAATTAATTACATCATGTTAGCTGGAATTAGGTACAAGCCCAAATGCATATTAGTCAAACTTTTAGATAGAACTACATGATATTATTGCCCGTTTAACTTATTTTATTTAGATATTAGAAGTGTACTTAAGGTTGATCCAAACGTCCTAATTACATGATATACCTCCTGGAGTTTAGAATTATATATTGTCAATAAGAACATTTCTCTTTTTCTTTTTTTTTTAACCTCAAGTGGTGAAGGCCTTGGTCTTGGGATATCACTTCCTTCAATGTCCAAAGTTCAATATTTCATGGGTGCAAACAATCCTCCTTTGGGGCTATATCCCCTCGGGAAAAGCCAGCGATTTAACTAATTTCGTGTAGAAAAATTTCTGATTGTGCGATGCACGGGACCACATTACAAGAAAATTACTTATTTACGACCAGTTAATTCCAGCGAAATGATTATTTACAATTAAAATTAGTTGCAAATAGTCTTTTAGTTGCAATAAATTGGTCGCAAAAGTTCATTTTTCTTGTAGTGCCAAGATTTTGGATTCGAATGGCCTTGCTTTGGAGAGGTTCTGACATATTATTTTTTTTAAAAAAAAAAGGGGGAACATTTATCATATTTTTGTTAAATAATTTAATGAAAATCTAACATCCAGTGGCATTCCACATATCAAATCTATCAGATTTAAAATGGTTGATAAATAGTTAAGTTGATTGTGCGGCCACCCAAAATGGAACCAGCCATACTTGCATTGCCCATACCGATGCTTCACTACAAGAAAAATGAGTTTTTGTGGCCATTTAATTGCAGCGAAAAGACTATTTGTGACCAAAACAGACTCATTTTAGCTATAAATAGTCATTTCGCTGGAATTAACTGGTCACAAATAAACAGTTTTCTTGTAATGCTTGGATTGTTCATCTAACTTGCCCAAGTAGAGTCTGGCTGTTAAATGACTACTAATGGTGCATTTGAATATTAAGAGTAATTCAGATGAACCGTAAATAATAGTGAAATAGTAATGAGTATTATTAGTAAAGTGGTCTGAAAATATATGAGAATAATTGTGTTTTCAAACCTGGCCACTTTTTTCTTTAGATTTTTTTATTTTAAAACTCCAAGAACTTTGCTTTTTTTTTCTTAATTTGTAAATATAATTTTTAAAAATTGAATTTGTAGGTTTGAATTATTTTTTATTTTTTTTAATGATTTTATTTCTTTATATGATTTGTATTTTTAAAAAGATTTTCATATTATTTTATTCTTCTTTCCCACGTGGCACGCCATGTCAGGTTTAATTATTAATTTAATAAAAATATTACAATTTACAAAGGTGCTTACATACCATTCAAAAACATTACGCAATTGACTACATAATATTTAGTTATAAAATGTGTGATACTTATATTATTTTTAACTAATATATATATATATATATATATATAGACACACATGCATTCACACACATTTATTGATGTATAAACAAGCTTTAATCTAGTTGAGCTAACAAGTCGAGTCGGATACAAATGAGTGCATACATGGGCCTTAACGAGCTTTAGCTAAGTCAAGTTTAATCGGACATGTGTCACTTATTAATCGGACAGGTTTCTGCTTTTACAAATGAGCTTTTTTTTTTCACTCACGAGTTGAGTTCAATTCGAATTTAATCAAGTGAGTATCAAGCGAATGATTCATCTACAGCCCTGAAAACCCACCAGTCCTTTGATAAAATGATTCCTTTTTTTATATATCCACCGGTGTATGTCTATATACAATTACAAATATACATGCATGCATAATTAATAGGTAGGGTACTCAAGCGGAAGTGCAGCGATTAGGTGAGGATATTATTATCATAATTAATTTGCTTACTTTCTAGAAAAGTTACTACTACATCTCTCTTTGACATCAGTTAATTGTTTGGACCTAAGAAAAAATCAAAACGAGAGGGGATATGGAAATGATACACAGCATTCGCTTCGCCATTAATCATGAGTTAATTTTCCAAGCGATGAAGCCCAGTGAAGTCTTCATGACCTGATCATCTTAAAGTTATTTTCATTTTCCAAAAAGTAGCTAGTTTTAGCAATATCGCAGTGGTATCTTTAATTTGTCACGTTGTTACCTTCAGAATCTGAACTGCTAACATTATCTTTGCTTCATCATGATCGGTTTCATATGGATGGACTGTTAATATGGCCTTACACCGATTAGATTATACATTTTTTTATTTTTTGTGGTTTATATGCGGTCCTTAACCTATCTTTCATTTGCTATAGGAAAAGCGTGTTAGTGGTTAGTATAAAACACACAGCCTCATCGATCGTTAAATAAGAAAATAAGAAATCTTATTCGTAAGGACAAATACATCAATGACAATAACAATCTGACTCTAAAATGACTAAATAATAATGTCTCTCGTATGACACGTACAACAACGCAATATTCAAACACGTAAAACAGCAGTATATCTATAGAGAGAGAGCCAAGGCAGGCTCCAACACACTGATCCAGAAACGCTTCAAATAGTGGGGCAGACACAGAAATCTCCAAAAACTGGATCAGTAGGAGAAAGAGAATGCTCCCATGGCGTTTCAAAGACTACGGGCACTTCATTTTGATGGTGGTGGGGAGAAGAAAGGAATTGTTGGAATCGTTATTGGAATGGTAGGAATCGATGGGATTGTAGTTGGGATGGTGGGCAATGGAGTACTGGAAGGAAGAGGAGGTAGAGTCATCTTGGGAATTGTTGGCATAGTTGGATTTGGTAGAGTTGGCATTGGCTGAGATGGCAGCGGTGGCAGAGTAGGCTTTGGCAAAGAGGGTTGGGTTGGAAGTGTTGGCAAAGGGGAAGATGGCAGCGGTGGCAACGTGGTTTTAGGCAGTGTTGGCACAGAGGGCAGAGGCGGCAGTGTAGCCTTGGGAAGAGATGGGATTGTAGGCAGCGCTGGGGGTGGAGCTGCCGGCGGTGTGTCCAAAAGATGACGAGCTGCCAAGCTCATATCAATGCTTGACAACGACAAAGTGACAATCAAAGACAACATGAAAACATGTCTGGAACCAGCCATTTCTAGAGATGAGAGAGAGTTCTTCCTCAATGTATTGGGAACTTGTGTCTGTGTGTTTGAGTTGAAAGGGATGCAAATCTCAATTGGTATTTATAGAGTGGGTGTGTTGAAGGGTTCCAAATGTTTGATGAGATGTAGTTGGGGACGTGTGGCAGAAATTCTGGTTAGTTCACCTTCTCAACTAGACTTAGAACCCTGCAAAATTCCAACCTACCTACCCAACTCGAGGATATCTTGACAGAACCAATCTGTCGTGGAAATCAATCTGTTATGAAACAAGTTTTGAGATTTGTAATGACTGCTGAGGGCATTTTGATGAGTCGTTGCCTCTCACAGTTTGACCAAAATCAATTTAATAATGTTTCTATGTAACATATAATGCCTCCAATTACTAGTACATAGTAAATGAAATCTATATGCCATCAGGGATTGTTATAAGCAACTCAGGCCTGCACGTTTCGTTCAATTCTAACTATTAAGGCGGATAAAAATAAACGATGTGGCACAATATATTAATTTCCCTTTATAGAAGTAAACTAGCATGAAGCCAATCTACACTGTCCAGTTTCCATCCTCGAACTACTTTTCTCAAGAATCGTCGCTAAAAGCCCAATCCTTCCCACCTTGCAATCCCTGAACAATCATCTATTACGGTATTACGTGTACGGTACGGCCTTTTTGGGTTCAAAAACTCTATATACATTCATTTTTACGTACTCTTTACACACTCCAATAATATAATTGGTTGCGCACGTTATTTTTTTTTAATATAAAATAATTGCTTTAGTTAATCACATCAATGAAATGTACAAAAAGTATGCAAAAATAATTGTATGTCGCAGAACTCTTCTCGGTTTAAATTTCCATCAATTCCAAGTGACGGACCATCTTTGTTGTCTCTTTGGTTAGCCAAGTCTTCAAATTCATGCATAAATTGAAGGTAATTAATATTGTTCATGCTACAAAAAGAAAGTGTATGGTGTATACGATAAACCAAGAAATATTTCCATGCCCCTAAACCTATATTCTTAACCATCATTATTTTCTCAATTCTATAATTTGTACAATAGATTCCACATAATTACAATGATATCCCGTCTCATAAAGACCACAAATTTATTACCATCGTCGAGTCTGCCATCGCATCTTCATGATCCCTGGCAAAATTGGCTTGTCTATCACCTCCTTCAAAGCTCTCCTTACCATTACCATCCCTTCATTTCCACCTTCCAGCCCTTGCACCCACAGCACAACCTTGGTCCTTCCTCCCACTGTCACCATCTTAGACCTCACCACCCTCCCTTTCACTGCCCTCAGTTGCCTCGCCACTGCTGACATTAATCCCGTCCTATCCTCGCAGCTGAACGTGACCTTTACCACCCCCTTGTCATCCTCGCAGCGTTCTAAACTCAGCTTGTCAACCCCACTTGGAAACACGCAATCCTTGTTGCTACCATGACATACTGCTTCCAAATCCGAGACTGTCTTCCTCAGCTCCCTCACCTGCCTGACCGTCTCGGCAAGCACCGTTGCCTTGTCCATCTATTTGTGGGAATCATTGTTAATTAAGATAAGAGATATCGATTTCATTACATGTTTTTCAACGAAGAAAACAAGTTCATGAACACACACAGATGGTACTATTTCTATTGATCTGCATTACTTACTTTGATCACGTTTGGGAGGACATTACGAAGAGTGCGATATTGATCATTGATTCGTTTCCTACGTCTTCTCTCTGCCTCGCTGTGTTTCTTGGCATTAACTTGTTTGGTCTCAGCTTTTGATTTGGGTTTGTATAATGAGCCAAGGTTGATGGTATCAGTGGAGATTCCTCCTAGAGAGAAGCAGCTATTTTGTATTGTATATGTCCCCGACATGTAATTACTTCGAAATTGTTGCATGTCATGTTCTAACTACACGAGCAACATCAAGAAATGAAGCAAACAAATATAAGATCATTAGCTGACAGAACAGAGAATCCAAAATGACATGATGCACACATAAACAGACAAGGAGTGAAAGCTACCTGTCGCAGTAGAGCCATGGTGTGAGAACAAATTTGCCTACACAAAATTTCGCTCTTTTGCGATGATCAGAAGGAGGTCTTGACTTTGATTAAAATGTAGTGTAGAGGAAGAGAGATTGAGGGGAGGATAATATGCTAATAGAAATATATGCGGTCGCATTCAAAGCAAATTAAATAAGGGATACCGCGTGGTATATATTTGCAATTAAGCAGGGGAGATTTGATTTAACACGCAGGTTGATTGTATGCTTTAACTTGTGATCCCATTTTTCATGAAAGTGGTCAAGTGAAAACCAAAACCAAAACATCCCCTTTATATTCTATTTTCTCGAGATTTGGAGTGCCAAGAGAATCTAATGACTGATATTAATGCTCTGCAAAAGCAGAATACGTTTCTTTCAAAAGATGTACAGTGAAATTCCACAGATAGAGATAGTGTCATGGAATGAAATCATCCCCTTCGACAGGCTTCTAAAGTTCATCATATTTGACAAGCTCAACATGTTAGGAACGATAGTAAAAATAAATAAATAAAAACGAAATCAATCATACACGACATGAAGTTTTACATTATTCAGCAATGTGCCTACATCTATGGAGATACAAAAGATTTTATTCGAGATGACAGTCGAATACACAGTACGGCAATACGGCACAAAATAATATCATATATATAATAAATCCTAATTAGGAGGTAAAGCCTAATTAACGGGTTGGGTCGGATCAATTCAAGAGCTAAAACTATCAGAATCACATTTTACTACTGTAATCCAACGCACATTGTATTGTATTTCAATGGATATTTATACATGTCTAGTACAAGAATCTGGAAGAATAAAAACAGTTACAACTTGAGAGAATATCCAACAGAAAAGCCTACGGTTTCCCTAAGGTTTCTTCTGCAGTGACCTTTGATGAGGTGGCAATATTTTCTATGTTAATACGCCCCCTCGAGTCCAAGGGAGTGTCAACAACATTGAGACTCGTTCTTAGCTGAGAAAATATGTCAGCTACAAGTGGCTTTGTAAATATGTCTGCAATCTGATCCTTTGAACTGATGAAGGAAATATTTAATGTCTTTGCTACAACTCTATCTCTAACAAAGTGGAAGTCAATATCCATATGCTTTGTTCTAGAGTGAAAAACTGGATTGGCAGCCAAGTAAGTGGCTCTAATATTGTCACACCAAATTGTGGGGGCTTGGTTCAAAGGTAGTCCAAGTTCAGAAAAAAGTGTCTGAAGCCAGATTAACTCTGCTGCCGAGGAAGCTACAGCTTTGTATTCTGCTTCCATGCTTGATCTTGCAACAGTATGTTGTTTCTTGGAGCTCCAAGAAATTAGATGCTTGCCCAAATAGACACAAAGGCCACCTGTTGATCTCCTATCATCTGGGCACCCGGCCCAATCCGCATCCGAATATGCTTGAAGTTTGAATGAGGATTGGGAGGAGAAAAAAAGACCATGATTTATAGTGCCTTTCAAGTAATGCAATATTCTTTTTACTGCAGTCCAATGGGGTAATTTAGGTGCATGAATGAATTGACACACCTTGTTTACCGCAAAGGAGATATCAGGCCTAGTAAGTGATAAATACTGCAATCCTCCAACCAAACTTTGAAATAATGTAGAATCATCAAAATCAGGTGAATCAAATTTAGACAGTTTCAAAGATGCTGCCATGGGAGATGTGATAGGCTTGGCTTGCAGCATGTTAGCTCGAGTTAAAAGATCCTTAATATATTTTCGTTGAGAGAGCAGTAGAACATCACTCAGCTTAATAATTTCAAGACCAAGAAAGTAGGACATACTACCCAAATCTTTAACAGGGAATGCTTCACTTAAGTCATGAATGAATTTATCAATGGCAGAGGCACGGGAAGCAGTAATTATAAAATCATCAACATAAACTAGGAAATACATGTGCATATCACCATGACTGAGAATAAAAAGTGAGGCATCTGCTTGAGAAGCCTTAAAACCGTAGGACAACAACCAAGTGCTCAATTGGGCAAACCATGCCCTAGGGGCCTGCTTGAGGCCGTAAATTGCCTTCTGCAATTTACAAACATAGTGAGGGTGTAAAGGATTAATAAAACCTTGGGGTTGTTGCATGAATACCTGATCATGGAGTGTTCCATGAAGGAAGGTGT
Source organism: Juglans mandshurica (assembly GCA_022457165.1). Taxonomy (NCBI): domain Eukaryota; kingdom Viridiplantae; phylum Streptophyta; class Magnoliopsida; order Fagales; family Juglandaceae; genus Juglans; species Juglans mandshurica. The sequence continues at coordinate 47,358,930 of CM039619.1, forward strand.
TCTGAATGTCAATCTGTCTGAGAGGCCATCCACGGGCAACCGCAATAGATAAAACAAGTCTAATTGTGGGAGCCTTAACCACAGGACTGAAAGTCTCGTGGAAGTCGATGCCATGCTGTTGGTGGTAGCCTTTGGCTACAAGTCTCGCCTTTCTCCTCTCAATGGAACCATCAGCCCGTAATTTTGTGCGATACACCCATCTGCAACCAAGTATATTAGCAGAGGGATTAGGAGGAACCAAACTCCAGGTATGATTTTGAAGAAGGGCACGGAACTCATGTTGCATGGAATCTTGCCATTCTGAATGTTTGGAAGCTGCAGCATAACTGGTTGGATTTTCGGGAGTATGTACAGTGGTGGTGAGACAAGTTCGGGAAGGGTATGGCACGGTGTCATCCATACGAACACGGGGACAAGAAGATTGAGTATGAGACCGAGTGATAATGGGGGAACGTGGTGGAATGAGAGTGGGATGAGATTGAGGATTGGGATTTTGATGCAAGGTAGGAGATGGATTGATGTTGGAGTTCGTAGTGGGGAACGGAGAGATGCGAGCAGGGGAATTAGGGATTTCGGAAGGACTGGAGATGATAGGCGATGAGTTTGAGGGAGATATATGTTGCGGGCCTGGATGTGAGGGTGTGCTTGGGGCTGGGCCTGGACCTGGGCCGAGAATTGATGAGGAGAGAAGTGGTAAAAAGGCCTGGGTGGAGTTGCTGGTGGACTTATTTGAAAAAGGAAGAGAAGGGGTTTTGATGGACCGTGAGTAGGGAAAATCATCTTCATGAAATAAAACATCTCGAGATATATACAAACGCTGAGTAGTGAGGTCCAAGCAGTGATAACCTTTATGTGTAGAACTGTATCCAATAAAAAGACATGGAGCAGACTGAAAGTTGATTTTATGCTTGTTATAGGGGCGTAAATTGGGAAAACATTTGCAACCAAACACTTTTAAAAAATGATAATCAGGATGACGATGATAAACTTGAAAAAATGGAGATTTATTTTGAAGTGTAGGAGGTTAATGAGATAGACAGCTGTCTCAAAGGCTTCAGCCCAAAAGGGAGGAGGAAGAGAGGCATGGGCCATAAGGGCAAGCCCAGTTTCAACAATATGCCGATGTTTCCTTTCCACAAGCCCATTTTGTTTATGGGTATGTGGACAGGAAAATTGATGATGAATGCCCAATTTTTGACATTCGGGTGTGAGAGCTTTAAATTCCCCACCCCCATCAGTTTGAAGAGTAACAAGCTTAGTATTGAAGAAACGTTCAACAAAAGATAGAAAAATAGAGAAAGTGTGAAGAACATCAGACTTAAGTTTTAATGGATAAAATCAGGTGAACCTGGTGAATTGATCAACAAACGATACATAGTATTTGTATCCTAATCTAGAAACAAACGGGGCCGGGCCCCAAAACATCAGCAAAGACAAGCTCTAAAGGCCTAGTGGAAGAGGCCCAGTGAGACACAAATGGTAGCTGATGGCTTTTAGCAAGTGGACAGTCGAGACAATTGTATTTAGAGCTATTGGAGGAAATCTTCAAACAGTTGGTGCGCAGGATGGTGGAGACAATAGAGTGATGAGGATGACCCAACCGAAAATGCCATTGAGCCGCAGTAGTACGTTCACCAATTTGCGCTAATGGAGAAAGAGTGGAAGATGATGAAGTCGTGGAAGAAGAGGGAAACACATAAAGGTCATCACGGATTGGACCTGTGAGGAGGGACTTCCCCGTCGCTATGTCCTTCACAGAGAAGAAGTTTGCGTGAAACTCAAAATAACAACGATTATCTTGACAAAATTTGGAAACAGAGATTAAATTTTTGGTTATGCTTGGAGCATGAAGAAGATTTCGCAATAAGAAGGAGGAAGAATGAGAAGATAGGGAGGAGTCACCAGTGTTTTGAATGGAGAGACCCGAGCCATCTCCAACCCGAATTTGATCATTACCACTGTACGGCTCTGAGGAGAGATTGAGGTTATTGAAATCATGAGTGATGTGGTGCGTTGCTGCAGAATCAGGATACCATGTATTGTCTGAGAAAACTTGAGATTGAGGGGTTGTGTAATTGGCTGAGAAGGAAGGTGGAGCAGCATATTGATAGCTATGATCGAAGCGATGCCTACACTGCAAGGCAACATGACCCGTTTTGTTGCAGACCTGACATGTGGGTCGCTGATTGTAAGACGTATGTGATGAAGCAGGTGACTGATTGTAAGAGAAATGACCATCACGATTTGAGTTGGCATTGCGACCACCTCTACCATTTCTACCATTTCGACCTCCTCTGAAAGAGTTACGTCCACGGTTGCCAGTATTGGTGAAGTTTACTGAGGGCTCCATGAAACTTGGAATCTTTGCTGTATGAGATAATCTGCTTTCATGAACAAGCAACAACTGATAAAGTTCATTAGAAGAGATGGGCTCAGCCCGTGTAGTTATGGAAGTGACAAACGATTCATAGGTTGAACCAAGCTCGTGAGGAGGTAGGTAACAAACTATTGATCTGGTAGTGGAGTTCCCATGGAGGCAAGTATGTCAGCAAGGGAACGCACCTTACCGAAAAATTCTGTAATAGTTTGGTCACCTCGAGTGAGGTTAGCCAGTTGAAAACGTGCTTGAAATTTTTTGGCCTGAGAGTGTGATGCAAACATGGAAGCAAGAGAGGTCCATAGTGCACAAGAAGTGTTTGATGAAAGCACATGACCAATAACAGAATCTGAAAGAGAGGTGAAGAGAATACTTAGTACTTGTTGATCAGTGCGTTTCCAGGAGGAAAATTTGGGATTGAGTTTTGGAGTAGAAGAGGATGCCTCAAATAAATATTCTGCAGGATAGACCAAGCTACCATCAACATATTGGTAGAGATCCTGACCTTTCAAGTATGCAGTAATTTGCACTTTCCACAGAAGATAATTTTCGGTATTGAGTTTTGTGGTAACAATATGAGAGAAAGAAGACATAGCAGAAGGGTTGGAGGATGACGCCATGGATCAGTGACTGTGAGTCATTTGCTCTGATACCATATCATAATCACATTTTACTACTGTAATCCAACGCACATTGTATTGTATTTCAATGGATATTTATACATGTCTAGTACAAGAATCTGGAAGAATAAAAACAGTTACAACTTGAGAGAATATCCAACAGAAAAGCCTACGATTTCCCTAAGGTTTCTTCTGCAGTGACCTTTGATGAGGTGGCAATATTTTCTATGTTAATAAAAACGGGTCAAGATCTTTTCCCGTGGGGGCCAAGCGTGCATTTCATGGTCCAATCTTCATTAGAAATCCACCAAGAACCACAACGAGTTCTGTCGGATCTGGTTATTAAACATGGCCACGTACAAACAAAACCAAGCTCCACAAAAAGAATCCCAACACAACAACCAGCAACGGAAAAGAGTGGAAGCAAGTGCCTTCGGGAATAGGAACATGAGAGAAACGTTATAATATATTCCCAGGTTGGCCGTGTCTATGCTGTTTTTCTTGGAAAGGTGTGGGAGACATTTCTGTGACGAAATCAGAGTCTCAACTTTTCCCATGTGCAGAGATCAGTCCTTGGACGCGTTCGTTCTTGCATCAGATTATATAGTTTCCCCTTCAACTAAATTTATAGAAGTAAATCTCTTGGAATTTAACTGCAATGTTCACGAGGAGAGTCAGACTGATATCTATTTTGTTTTTGCAGAACAACTTGAGTAGATTCTTCGACAACATTCACCACAAAGGTTGCTCAACAATTCACAAAAGCAACCTTTGTAAAACCACATGAATTCGCTTCAGTACTCAACAGTCACAACATTCCCAACAATTATATTCGTATACATGGCTGAAACTATCCACAAAGCAACCTATTATTACATTCACTCATCCCTGCTGCAAACGGGCATGTAAAGGCATGTAGTTGATCAAGGCCAACAAGCTCGCAAAAGAAAGAAAAACAAACAAACAAGAAAAACAAACAAACAAATAATAAAGGTAAACATACAAAGAAGTTGATCACTGAGAACTACTACAGTCTTCAGACATTTTAGTCCAAAAAGAAATTCCTCCAACTTTTTCATTTTTAAGACTATACCAAAGTTTAGAAGGATAAGAACAAAGCAAACTTTGTCAAAAAAAGCACCTGTACAGTAATTTGACCTTCATTTTTCGACTAAAGAGGCAACCCCAAACACAAAATCCCCTGTTCTGCACTATTGGCAGAGCCATGCAATATTAGATACACAAAAAGGAACTTCCTTTACCAACCCTATTAAGCCCCTCAGACTTTCCGATTCCCTTCATCAATCATCACGGAGTACCCACTATACTAACAAAGACATCATCATTCCCTTCAAAGAACTCCAATCCACCCTCACCAGTTCCACCCTCACTTGCCTCTCCACTCTCCGAATTCCAATCCATTCCTCCCATTCCATTCCTCCTACACCTCATCCCACTCCCCATAATCTTCTTGGTGTTCCTCGCCACAGTCTTGGTGTTCATCTTCATCCGAATCCGCCCCGCCTTAGTCTTCACCTTCCTCGTTACTCTTCCGTCACCAATTCCCGCCCTCCCCTGACCCACATTCTTCACTTCCACCCCAGTGGTACTGCTCTCTGCTCCTTTGTTATACCCCAGAGGAAAACAGGCCCAGCAAAAGTAGTATCCTTCTTTCCTCGTCCCTTCCTCCACTAACTCACTCTTTGGTGGCGCATTTACTGCCACCCCATGAAACGCCCTCCTACAGTTCTGGCACCTAAGGCAACATTCCTCGAAAACCTTGCCGTACTCGTACAGGTAGTAACAATACGGACAGACGGTCCAGAATGTGTCCGTACTCTGGCTCTGGCTCTCGTTCCCGTTCTTCTCCTTGTTCTCGACGCTATTTTCCAGCTCACCGATTTCGTTCTCGTACAGGGTTCTCTTTTCCGGGTCGGAGAGCACGGCCCACGCTTCGCGGACGAGGCCGAACGCCACGTCGGAGAAGGGTAACTTGTTTACCCCCGGATTAAGGACGGCCGCGAGCTTCTCGAACTGGCTCCAAATGCGGTTGAGGTCAGCGGAGTCTGAACGGCGGGTTTGGAGGATAGAAAAGTAGTCGAGATGGCGGTTGTGGAGCCGGCTGTCTGCGGCATGTAGAACCTCAGCAACGGCTAGAATCTGATCAGCGAAGGGGGTTAATCTCGGGTCGGATTTCCGGGCTCGTAGGGCGTAGAGTCGGGAGATGGCTAGGTCTCGGAGGCTCAGGGAGTGTGCCGATAGGCCGAGAAGATACTCGGACTCGGGTCTGGTACGTGCTCGCTCCATTTTCTCTGTTCGGGATTTTTGCGCTCCGGAGAATGGAGAACAAAGCAGGGGGTAATGGGAACCGTCGGAAAAACTGAAAAATTAGAGGGAAGGAATGGACTTTTATACAGATTACTAGATGGACGAAATGGGCATAAGGTTTTCAGGAAATGACGGATTTGTACAATGAGCTATATCTCATATCTGGGCCTTACGATGCAGCCCGGCTCAATACGTGGCAGTTGTGATCGGTAGTGAGAGTACCATCGTGGATACAGGTTGGGGTCAAGTCAGGAGGGGTTTTACGTCTTTTCGTCGCGTGGAATTGATAAGCTCGCATATTTGAAAACTTTGTTGAATTTTGAATTCTGAAATGTTTCCATATTTTATTTAAAAAAAAAAAACAAAAGTTGCCATATTTGTTTTATTTTTTTTTTTTTTTGATAGGCCATATGGATTTTAGGTGTAGATTTTGGAATTGAATCGTTGATTCACCTTAATCTCTTATGATCTCTGATTTATGCTACTTGAAAGTTTGGTGTGTCAATGTACCATTTGTTGTAAAATAAAATCTCTTTTAATTATAAAAAAGTCAAAATTCTATTCATTAATTTTATACAGATGTTTTGTATCTTAAGCATTATTATTGTTTGAAAGCGATGGTTTGCCATTTGAAAAATATTATAAATGGATAAAGAAGACATAAAAAGATGAGAAATGATGTGAGTGTGTAAGCGTCGTGCAGTCGCTTTGAAAAAAGTAAATAAATATAGGACCCACATGAAAAGAAATTAATTTTTTAATAGAGGACCTCACTTTTTTTCAAAGCGATTGCACGACATTTACGCATTCCACAACTGTATGTAGCATTACTCTAAAAAGATATATATAGTAATATTGAAGAGATTATTGAATATAACGATGTTACTTTCACATTCAACACAATAGGGACACCAATGAAATGTTTGAGATTTTCATTTCCCATTTTTATTATCGCAATCGTATTTTGAAAATAGATAAAACTATATATGAAAGAGTACTGCAATATCCATAAATGAATTATATAAAAACAATCTCACAAACTGACGTGCTTTCATTTAATCCGTTATATCTACTTTACAATTAAAGTAACTTTATAATCAAACGAACCACATCAAGTCACGTCACTTTGTGGAATTGTTTTTGTATAATCTTTTTGTAGCTAAATTATTTCCCTATATGAAAATTTCAATGTGTATATATATACCCTCTTTGGGATTTCCTTGTGCATTTCTATTCTCTCTTGCTCATATCCACTCTCGTGCTCTTCTCTATTATTTATAATAATCAAACCTTTTTTATAAAATCTTAGACTTTGAAAAAAAGATGATTTTTGGGAAAAATTTTATATTATCATTAAAAATGATAAATTTTGAAAATATGACAGTTTTGAAGAGATAAATAATTATTATTTTTAAATAATTAGAGATTAATAGAAGTGATGCTTTGTTATAGAAGCAAAAGAGTCTTATTAACAACAAATTAAATTCTAATACTAATAGAAGTGACGCTTCGTTATAATTATGGTACTAATATTATGGTGCAGTACATGCCGGATCATAAGGTTAGTTCCGAAATGTGACTGGGCCAGGCTCTTGCATCCATTTTAAGAACGGTAAAACGAGCCAGGCCTTATTTGACATATGGGCCGGATTTGAATCCATGACTTATGAAATAGCTCCCAAGGTTTTGGTCTCTACTCCAAATCGTAAATAAGGAGGGTACGTAAGCTTGTTTCATAATTACTATAGCTTACTTGGATAAATTAATATCTATTTCATTTTTATTTTTTTTTTCAATTTGGAGAGAAATAGGTATTGTCCATAAACTCCATTCAGCCCACCCTCTCCACTACAAGGGGAGGGATCAGGAGCCTCTCAATCCAAACAACCTCTAATCTCTCCAAGAGCTAACGCGTATTTCGACCACTAGCCAGCACACGTGGCATAGGTGGAACTCCCACCTCTGAATATTTCTGTCACAGTCCAAGAAATCTTAAATGTATTTTTATCAATATTAATATAAATGCTACTTATAGTGTAGGTAAATAAATATTGTATAGTTGTTTTAAAAAATAATAAGATTTATTATTAAAAAATTATTATTTTTTATATAAATTATATATTTATTCAATTTTTTTAAAATGATTACGAGACCAAAACTCACGTAATTATCCTTTTCCGTTTATCAAATGAGTAATGCTATATATAATCGTGGAATTTACCAACGCCGTACAGTCGCTTTGAAAAAGAATAGAATTTACTATTAAAAAATTAATTTATTTTCATGTGGGTTTCATATTTATTTATTTTTTTTAAAACGACTGTACGGTACTTGTATACTCACGATTACAAGTATTATTTTTCTTGTAAAATACTTGAATAATGTTACAATTTCAGATCTGGGTCATAATCGAGCCCCATTCCCGCCGTCACGTGGACGTACGGTGAGCTGTATGTAGATAATTTGGGTGGTCGGATTTAGGGCTGAGCACCGATTGATTCGGAGTCGGAGGGCCCAACCTCCGACTCCGACTCCGACTTTGTCGGAAGTCGAATCCGACCTCCGACTCCGACTCCGCAATGTACATAATCCGCTCCGACTCCGACTCCGACTTGTCGGAGCGGAGTCGGATTATTTTATTTTATTTTTTTATCTTTTTTAACTTCATATTTGACCCACTTTTTAAAAAAATAAATAAAATTTGTGGGCTTTCAAATTTCAACTTTCTCAATATTACAATCTAAACTAAATAGAAAACCTGGACATGCATGCAATATCAATCTAATGTTATCATTATACTAAAAGAACATGCAAACAAAAACCTGCATATCACACCTATGTCAAAGGGCCAAACTTACTGATATCCACATCATCCATATCCTCATATCCACATCCAACTAAATACTAATCACTTCAATAAACATCCACATATCACACCTATCATCCATCATCCATCACATATCTAACAAAAAAGAAATCCAAAATGTTCTAACTTCTAAGAGCCAACCAAAATAAATGTTCCAACAACATTTAAATATTTAATTACAAACTTTCAAATGCACCAAAATAAAATAAATTACAAGCTTCCAAATTACAATATTCTAAATGCCCAACAAATGAACCAAAATATATTAAATGTTACAAATTTCCAAATGTTCCAACTTCCAACTTTCAAGTTGTGCCTGAAAAAAAAAATGAAAATATTAGTAAGAAAAACAACCCAACTTTAATATCATATGAAAAATAAACAAAGTAGAAGTAAGGTCTCGGAAACTTAAATATATATGGATCAATGGTATAAATAAAGTAGAAATAGATAGCATAGTTGTCTTTGAAAAGTAAACAGAATTTAGCATGAAGCATTTAGTATTTTGGATAGTAGCTCAAACCTCAAAGGCTCAATATGTCAAATTGTCAATCATCTTCACGAAGTAAGTTGGCCATACCAGTGATTAATTCTACATTAAGATGTTAAAGTATAAGAGGTTAGTATCAGAAAATGTCAAAATCAACATATATAACAACTTAAAAAAATCTCTAAATACATTACCTGAGTCTAACTTATAACTCTCCGCATCATCAATGGCATCCGTATAATTTTGACTCAAGCATATAGGAGTTGATTTCAACCAGTTTTGCGTGCACACAAGAGCTTCGACAGTTCTAGGAGCCAAAGAACTCCTAAATGGATCCAGGACACGGCCTCCTGTGCTAAATGCAGACTCAGATGCAACGGTGGTGATCGGAATGGCCAAGATATCTCTTACCATTAGGGCAAGAACCGGATATTTGCTTGAGTTGACTTTCCACCATACCAAAATTTCAAAATTCCCCGTAGGAATCTCAACATCCTCCAACAAATACCGCTCTAGTTCAGACTTACAATCCATCAAAGATGCTGATTTTTTATCTTTATGGAATTCGAACAAAAAGTCCATGGGATCATCAACATTACCGGTACCACTATTACTCCCCATTGATGCACTAGCCTCACCACTCCGACTCCGATTTGACTTAGACCCAGTTACGCGGCCACCACAAAACCCTACATATTGTTCATATAAATATTCCATATCTCTCTTGAGGAGTACAACAAACTCCTCACCCCTCTCATCCCCCAATGTTTTGTTGAACCAATATGCTTGAGCAACTAATTTGTACCGTGGATCAAGAATGGCAGCAACAAACAACAATCGATTTATTTTTTCAAGATCACCCCAATATTTATTATATTTTGTCTTCATTCTCAAAGCCATTGAACTCAAGCGTCGATTACTATTGGTACAAAAAACATTCAAATTTTTATGAATATTAATGAGCTCTTGGACATACAAATTTGATGTAACATATAGTGTACCAGAAATACGCATGGTGACATTATAAAATACATGAAGAAACTTCGAAAAGTTTCTTATGGTCTCCCAATCATCAGCCTCAGGAGCTCCTAGATCCTTTTTCCCATGCCCATCCTCAGATAAATAAACTCTTGCGTAGGGATCCTCATCAAGCAAAAGTTGGAAGGCTTTTTTATACTTCTCAGCCACGTCCAACATAAGAAAAGTCGAGTTCCATCTAGTAGGTACGTCGAGACACAAGAAACTAGAACATGGCACTTTTGACCTATCAACACAAGACTTGAAAGTGGCAAGTCTTTGGGGAGAAGACTTCACATACTTAATCAGATTTCTGACTCTTATGATCGAGTCATCAACATCTTTCAAACCTTCACTAACAACAAGGTTTAAGATGTGTGCCGTACACCTCATGTGAATAAACTCGTGAGCTGCAACACAATCCTCACTTCCTATTTCTCTTGTTCTCAACCAATCAATAGCAGAGTCGTTAGAGGTAGCATTGTCCACCGTAATTGTGAGGATTTTGTCAATGCCCCAATCAAGCATACACTCCTCCAACTCCCTCCCAATCGTTGCCCCCTTGTGGTCACTAATCCGAACGAATGAAATGATCCGCTTCTGCAACTTCCAATCACCATCAATAAAGTGAGCGGTCACACACATGTAATTCATATTTTGGATAGAAGTCCAAGTGTCAGTGGTCAGGCACACTCTTTGTTTGGTGGTCAAAAACATTTTCTTCAAGCTATCTTTCTCTTTCAAAAATAGCCTCATACAGTCACGCATTACGGTAAATCGAGAAGGAATTGGAAACCTAGGATCAAGGGATTTAGTGTATTCCCGAAACCCTTGGCCCTCAACAACCCTAAAGGGTAACTCATCCACTATCACCATCCTAGCAAGGGCTGCCCGGATTTTTTTCTCATTGTACTTGGTCATCCCTAAGGTCTTCTCCCCTTGGCCTTCAATTCTTGCTTCCGGGACCAAGAATGTTTGAGTGTTGTCCAACTTACTCTTACGATTTTTGGGACAAAGTTGGATGTGTGTTTTCATGGCCGAAGTGCCTTGCCTTTTGGAATGGCATTTCCATTGCCTCCCACAATGGTTACAAGTAGCTATAGGCTCTTCAGGATCACAATCGGGCACTCTTGTAAAGTGGACCCATACTAAAGACCTATTCTTAGGAACTCTACTACCAGGTGGAGGGCGAGGGTTAGAACAGAAGGCACTAGGAGTCCGAGTGCCTACCGAAGACTCTATTGGTCCGGTGGACTCTTCAACCATGGGACAAGGAGCATCAATAGGCTGTTCAGGGATGCCAGGATAAGATGCAGCTGTGGATGTAGACGTGTTTCTGCCTTCTATATTTATGATTTAAGAACTAACACACAACAAACAAACAAAATAATACGGTTAAGACAATCACTAAAACAGCCAAACACAGCCCCAAAAGCATAATACAAACTCATTAACTCAACTTGTGGACGTTTTACAATCACTAAAACAGCCAAATATATTTGAGAAAACAACATAAAAAATTACATATAATCGGTTACATATAATCACTAAAACAGCCAAATATATCACATATAATCGGTTACAATCACTAAAACAGCCAAATATATCACATATAATCGGTTACAATCACTAAAATAGCCAAATATATCACTAAACACCACTGGCAGCAAGATGTTGTTTGCCTAATACAAATAAAACTATCATTTATAGAGTGAAATTAAACACATCAAAATCAGAATCACTGCAACCTCTTTAGCTTTCCATGTTCAAATCCTTCTACATCAGACTATTCGTACAGCTAGGAATTAATTATAGAACCAACAAAAATCAACATTATCAACCTCAAAGATTCGAAAAAATCAACATTATCAACCTCAAAGATTCGAAAAAATCAACATTATCAACCTCAAAAATTTGATTAAAGAACAGAGATGGATTTGGGTAATCGGTTACCAAGAGGAGCTGCGGCCTGCGTGACTCCGTGAGAGGAGGGTTGCGCGAGACGGCGAGAGAGGGGCTCTGCGATTCGGGCCGTGCGAGGGAGAAGCTGCGCTAGAGAGGGGCTCTGCGATTCGGGCCGTGCGAGGGAGAAGCTGCGCGGCAGCGCGAGAGAGGGGTTGCGCCTGTGATAGAGATGGGTTGCGCGAGAGAGGGGTTCTACGAGAGGGCTGCGCGAGGGACCGGCTGCGGCGCTGCGCGAGAGAGAGGGCGACTGGCGAGAGAGCCGAGAGGGCTGCGGGCCTGCGGCGCTGCGCGCGCGAGAGAGAGGGTCACTTCTCGGTCCGTAGGCTGCACTGCAGACCTAATTCTAAATTCAATACCCTCCCATGTATCCAACGGCACCGTTTTTGCTGTAATGAATAGGTTTTTTTTTTTTTTTTTAATGAATAGTTACTATAGTAATATTAATATACTAATATACATTATATACTAATTAATATGAATCTATTTTATATTATATATATATATATATATATATATATATATGAAGATTCATAAAAAAAATATATGATATATATTATTATATATGAATATTAGTTATACTAATAGTTATATTAGTATTAGACTATTAGTTATTATTAATACTATATATTATACTAATAGTGATATTAATACTATATAATATATATCGTTATAGTTATAGTCATTTAGTATAACTATATTAGTATAAGAATTTAGAATTAGTTGTAGTGATTAGAATAACTATATATTAGTATTTGCTATAATGATTTTAATTTAGTATAACTATATAATAGTATTAGTATTAATATTAGTTATACTAGTAGTGATATTAGTTATACTAATAGTTATACTAATAGTTATATTAGTATTAGACTATTAGTTATTATTAATACTATATATTATACTAATAGTGATATTAATACTATATAATATATATAGTTATAGTTATAACTTATAGTCATTTAGTATAACTATATTAGTATAAGTTATAGTGATTTAGTATAATTATGATACTACAAGTTATAACTATAGTCTGTATTAGTATTAGAATTAGTTGTAGTGATTAGAATAATTATATATTAGTACTTGCTATAATGATTTTAATTTAATATAACTATATAATAGTATTAGTATATTAGTATTAGTATTAATATTAGTTATACTAGTAGTGATATTATTAATTTAGTATAACTATATAATAGTATTAGTATATTAGAATTATGCTGACTATATCACTGATTGTATTAGTATACTTAATGTCTAATACTAGTATATCACTATAGTTAATAACTTAATAGTATCATATAGTAATATAGTATTAGTAATTGTCAAATTGATACTACATTATTTTATATAGTCATTTATATATAGGCTTAAAGTGGTTTACTAATTTATATATAGTAATTAATACTATTAGACTATTAGTAATTTATATGAATAATACTTTAGTTATTATACATTAGTATTATATGTTATTATAAATTTATAGATTAGTGTTTATACATTAGTATTACAATATTACATGTCGATGTCATTATTCATCTTAGTGTTTATAGTATATTATATATACATTAATTATTAGTATTATATGCTATTATATTTATACATTAGTAATTTAGTGTTACATCATTACATGGTAGTAATATTGTAAATTTGTAATAGTATGATATTTACATATAGTCATATACTAAACTATTATTAGTCAATTTAGTCTATATATTATAGTATAAATATATTATTTAACTAGTATATTATTGAGTTTAACTAACTATATAAGATATAGTTGTATAAAATTTAAATAATTAATATATAGAAAAACACATATTTTATAAAATATGTATAAACTCGGAGGCGGAGGCGGAGGCGGAGTCGGATGGCGACGTCGGAGGCGGAGGCGGAGGCGGAGGATCGGAGTCGGATCTGAGCGGAGTCGGAGTCGGATCCATTGAAGATCCGACTCCGACTCCGACTCCGACTCCGACTTCCAAGAAGAAAAAACCTCCGACTCCGACTCCGACTCTGACAAGTCGGAGCCGGAGCGGAATCGGAGCGGAGCCGGATTCGGAGTCGGATTGTCCGATTTTTGCTCAGCCCTAGTCGGATTCTAGATACCTTTTCCTAAACAGTGTACTGTAATGTCTCATCCTCCTCATGTGCAAAACCACAAGTACTGCATCCGACGGATTTATTGGTTGATTACGAAACTACAACTTTAACAGTCGCTTCCTTGACTTGGTTAAGGATCATGAGACATGAGCTGGAGTCCCTTTTAATGAGTCATTAACCGTTTATTTTTATTTATTCTGATTGTACATGTCACAATTTCTATAGTTAAGTTTTTGTTTGGTTATTTTTAGTGATTATTTATTATATTTTATTTATAAATTTATTATTTAATATCAAATCATGAATAGATTTTTTTTTATTTTTAATGCAAACTTGATTAAAAAAAAAAAAACACTTGTATTCTACGGTCGACAAGTGGAAGTGGCCCCCCATATGCTCGAATGGTTCGACTTGGTGTGTGTAGGCTCTGCAGGGTCTGTCATTTTCAACACGTTATGATCAAAAGCCGTGATAAAACAGGAGCATTCTATTTGCAGAAATAGGGATTAAAGTAGGGATGCCGCATGCATAGTTGCATGCTACGTACCCAAGGTAATTGATAGCTATCCTCTCGTTAGCTGGGGGCCCCTGAAACTAATAAACCAACTGACTAGAGTTTAGAGACATTCACCTCACCCACGTCATTGGTGTTAAGTCTTGTTTATTTGTAAATACAACTGTTTTCAAATATTTTTATTATTTTATTACTATTAATAAATTATTTACTATTATTTATAGATTATTTCACTCTATTTAATATCCCATAGGCAAAATGATTTACTTCTGATGAAATAAGTGATGAATAAACATCACCATAATGTAAACTCAAACTAGGGTTAGTTAGGCCATGCGAACTGCTGATCATCTCTTTTACAACAAATGTGTGATATTGGGCAACTAGTAATTTGTGAAACCTTATGTTGGTAAGAATTCTGACCTTTTGTTAGAGCTACTCGATCATGATTTGGCTGAACGTATATAGGAAAGAACGAGAATTTTCTCTATTGTAAAAGCCTCTATTGTATGAACAGGCTTCGTTTGGTTCCGCAGTTCAGTTGAGATGAGATGAAATGAAATGTTTTGTTAAAAATTAAATAAAATATTGTTAAAATATTATTTTTAATGTTTTTTTTTTAGATTTAAAAAAGTTGATCAAATTGTTTATTATATTTTATATGAGAGTTTAAAAAAATTGTAATGATGAGATGAAATTAGATGATATGTTTTATATATCCAAACCGAGGATAGAGCCATTTTAGTACATATTTGGATGAACCAAATAGATTGGGAGGGAGGCCAGCCAGCCAGCCAGCCCCCGCAAGTTTGCAGAGCGAGGGGCCTCAAAGCCATAACAGAGAAGGGCGCTCTATATTGCAGCTAGAGAAGCCAATAAAGCCCCTATATTGCTGCACATGATCTTTTCCAAGACAACTCGATCCCCTCTATAGGCCCGCAGTGTCTTCCCCTAGACATGCCCCCAACCACCACTTTGCTTTTCAATCAAAGTGTATGATAACTGTATTCAAAATAGCTTTATCTCCCTATTCGAACTTGCCAAAATAGTTCATGATAGTCTTGTTATATCAATAATTGCGAATCCATACAAACCTTCAACTTCGGTGTTGACTCTTGTGCTGGGGCCTGGGAACTAGGCAAATTGACACCAAAGCCTACATGTGGAAAATTGACAGGGTCTAATTTAACTGTTTGCAAAGCTGCAAGGGGCAACCCTATTGCAGATGCAGCATATCCAAGCTAAATCATGCACGGGGAGCATGCTAAAGTGGATGACAAAGCTGTATACACCCCCATGACTCGTATCCTTGTTTTGTCCTGAAACCTTCATAGCAAGTTTTGAACTTTGCGCTCATTCCAAGCACCCTGTTTTTTTCCTTTTTTTGCCTTCCCTTCTTGTACTTCTGGGGGCCCGTAAATTACCTAATGTCTGCTAGAGTTTTCTGCTAGACACGTGGTTTATGTATTGCTACGATATATAAATGGGTCTTCATTAAATGGGCAAATGTTCTCCTGTCAATCAAATATACATCGAGAATTGAACCGAGTTTGACTGCAAAGATGTTTATGTTCGAATTTATATATGATCCGTTCCAAGAAACTCCACAACAATATGATCTGTAATGTTGCTGTGGATGAGTATCCACACCCTGTAATTGTCAGCTCACAGCTCATTTATCCATTTGCTCTATCTTGTTGCATGATTGGTGCCTGTTGGTTATAAGACCATGCACCAAACACCAAATTGAATGGATACGCATGCATGTTCTCAGTTTCAGGCACAAGGAAAACTGGTTTCATCTGTAGTTTCTATCGAATGGTACGAGCTAGCTAGCTAGGGTGGATCTTTCCTTTGAGAAAAGGGAAACAAGCGAATGGTGAGCTTTCACCATTCATTCTCTGTCCGTTCATCCTGAAAGCTGGCGAAATCCCTCCATCCAAATGACTTGTGTTAAAGGAATAGATGCCCCCTTTTTTAGGTCCTGTAGTGTCCTGAAAAGCTGAAACATGGAGAACCGCATATTAGTTCATCAAAATCAATTATATATACATATTATGTATGGTATATATGCTTAATTGTAGATGAAGTTTCTAAAGTTCTTACCTAAATTTTGGTGGAAATGTTTTATTAATCTATAGTTTAATGGAATTGATTAGGAGGAGATATAGTTTAGTACTTCAATTTGACCTTATAATATAAAACACAGGCATATTAAAGTTAATAAGAAGGATACAAGGAGCTTAGAACAAAAAAAAATTAGAAGGGTGGGAATAACAGAAAGTTTGTGAAAAGAGTTTATTATTCTAATTTCCATTTACAGCTATTATAGGAACACTGATAGTGATAGTGACTAATACCCACAGTCTGTCTCAATCAAAACTACAGGCCAGCACCTGATGTTACATTAATCTTTTGTTTAATATGGATTGTTTATAAGCTACAAAAAAACCATGGGAAGAGACATGCCAAGTCCTAGAAACATGCCCACAGATTCAATTACACACTTGATTTTGCTGGCTCCTATGTATTTGATTTCATGCAACAAAGCCACAATGACATGTCAAATTCATTAACAAGTTTGTAATCACTCCCCTAAACTATCCATTTGGAGAATCACCCCCATGAACTACCCAAAAATTGCATCAATGCACCTCCTTAGAAAATTGACTCAAAATCTTTAGTGATAATTTGGCTTTTTAAGAAGGAAATGGGGTACTTTGCAATTAATATTTTGTAGCTGTGGGAGGCAATTGTCAAAATTGATAGTTTGAGGGGGATTGATTATGCGTATTTTTTGCTGAAAATTTATCCAACCCAACACATAATATGTAAAAACTTGTACTTATGGATAAGAGTAAAGCACTGAACTGCAATGAATACCCTAAGATTTAGAGAATACACTCCCTTCACAAAAAAGCATTGGCTGTTGGCACCCACCACTAAACATTCAGGCTAAACATGCCTAGCTAGCTCGCCATTTTCTCTATTCCAAGTCAAACACTAGAATAAAATAAATAAATAAATGGGCTATCTTTTAATTAATAGATAAATAAACTGGCTCTCTTATTTGATACGAGTACATGAGATAATGAATCGATTTTGGTTCAACCGGTATTGATTCTCCTTATAAAGAAAGTGGAAGGTGAGATCATTGATTCTAATATCTACCTATTAATTGTAAATTATGTCATCACATGGCTATAATTTCATTAATCAAATTACTTACAAGAAATTAAGAAAAAACAAATAAGAGAGAGCATATAATTTTAAGAAAATATTTTAGACACAAAATCATTACATAAAAGTAAATTCATAAACTGATATAATTTAATGTAATACATCAAATTATAAAATTATTTTTATTATAAAATAAATCTAACAAATCTTATAAAATTATACCAATTTATAAATTTATTTTATATAATCAAAAAGTACTGTCCCTTGAGAGAACATTCATAGGCCAGTGAAAGCAAAAGGGTGTTTTTGGGTTCTGATGATATAAATAAATAAAAGAATGCAAACCCCACTGCAAATTGTCATTTATTGAGGAAGTAATCATGACTGCCTCAAAAAGATAACGCGAAAAAGGACATACAAAAAATAAAGAAATAAAAGAGGAAGAAAGAAGAAAGAAAGTAGAAAGAAAGAAGAAAGAAAAAGGGTCAAGGAAAATGAACAGCATATCACCCAGCTATTAATTAAGAATCTGATCTATGATCAATATATGGAAGCGTTAAAAGCGACTTTTTCCCACGAGAGATTTCAGGGATAGTGAAAGTAAAGTACACTTAGAAAATGATTCTCTTATAATTCTTTGATGATTGGTGCTAATATCCCACTCCATCAATTACTTTCTTGCCGGACAAACAATTCTATTATTTCTTTCTAACCAGTGGGACATCCCCTCAATCATGCCTTTCAACTAATTTTGGGTGTTCCAGCACATCAGATCATCACAATAATGTCTCTATGCCTAATGTTTTTTTAAGTGGTACATATGATTTCTACATTTTAAGATGTTTAATTATCATATTACTTTTAAAAGAATACTTTATAATAAAATAACTTTACAATCTAACCAATTACATCAAACTACGTCAACTTATGAGATGACTTTTGTATGATAACGTTTTAATTCGAAATAACGCCATTTTAATTGAGGATTCATGTTATAATGTTTTGCTATTGGTAATTCGAAAATGTTTTATGATAGTTTGAAGATTTGAAGTGTAATTTCATGGAACAACAAGAACATTAAGGAAACCAAATTATAACATTAATTTAACCAGGAACAAGCAGAAACAGTTTCTTTATCATGATTTCTCGGCTAGAAATTATAAACGCACCAAGAAAAAGAAAAACAGAGCCTAGAAATTAACTCTGTACATGATATTTTTAGAAGGGGTAAGTAAAACTGTAAAAACAGTTTTTTTTTTTATGATTTAAAATTTGAGCTGCTAATTGCTAACGGGTACTTGGATCTGGTTGTGGAGAACGATGGGAAGAGACTCTTCGCGATGAGACTTCCAGTGCTTCGCAATGAAGGCATCTATGGTGCGTTGGAACTCCTCGTTGCTCAACTCATCCTCTGGGTATTGACTCTCCGGTGGCTTCTCATCGGAGCTCGTGCCTTTCCTGCACTTCTCCGTGTCCGATCTCCGTAGCTCTCCGTGTGACTTCTCCTGACTCTCTCGCTTTATCTTCTCTGACTGAGTCCTCCGGTACGCTTTCGGATGCACATGCACTATGTCCGTATCCAAGTCCGTGTCCGTTTTATCTACGTTTTCACGAGCGGTCCGGTTCACCTCGCAGATGATCTGCTTGTCATGGTACACGATTACGTCCTGATCGTTATCCGGAGTTCTGGTTTCGGGCTGCGGCTCCGTGGAGCCACCGCTGACGTTTTTTATGAATTCATCGAAGAGTTCGGTCTCGTCTCTGTGGCCGGTCGGGTTTTGGCCTGAGAACCTGCCGGACTTGGCGATGAGAGTGACGATGATGACATTGCAGAGCATGAAAATGAAGACATGGCTGGCGACAAAGCCGGAGAGCTTCCAGAAGTATTCGGTGGAGGTTTTCACGGCGAAAGGGACCCGTGTGAAGACCCAAGAGATGAGAACAAGAGCCAGACACAACTCCGCATAGCGAAAGAGCTTAGCGATGCGAAACATGGCGCAAGTTTTCTCAGCTTCGTTCTTCGGTCGATAACTTCCACACGAAACTTGCTCAGAAATCAGGTCGTCAAATGGAACAAATTTATCTCATCACTCGCACACACGGATTAGCAAAAGCGATGGTCGGAGCTGAAATAGTTTTATGGCATTAGAAGTCTGAGGGGAACCGATTTTCAGGAAAAGTTGAAACGAAAATCAATAGGAGAAAATCTTGGGAGAGTGACAGAAAGTGCGAGAAAGGGTTGTAGAGAGTATAGAGAGGCTCGCTCACACACAAAGCCCGACTGTACAGTGAGTGAGGGCAGTGAGGAGTCTGTGTCTGAAGACTGGCTTTCCCTTTCGCTGTTTCTGTTAAAGAACAATTTTCTTACGCCTCGTAGAACTGAACCCTTTATGTGGACAGATTTTGCCCCTTTTATACACTCGTCTCGACAATTTAAACTCTTTAAATTGATTATATTATTTTAAATTATCTTATCCATAATATTTGTTTTGAACTGTTATCGATAATTTCTTAAAGAAACAAACAACCTACAAAACTAGTCCATCTCTTTTACTTTTTTTTTTTTTTTTTTAATGTAAACAAATTTCATTTCAATTAATAAACTGAAGTTACAACTGTGACTTATCAATACTGAAAAATCTAGACTATAAACCAACTAACGCATCTGCTTTAGGGAATCTTCGCACACATTATGGCAGACATTATCTTAACTTCTCAATAACTCTCTCTTAAAAGAGAAAGCACTCTGTAAAACAAAGCTGGAAAGTCCCCTCCATCCTCTCAAGGAGGAGGAGTATGGGACACTGCTACTATGGACACTAGATCCAATAGTCTATTTCATCTTTATTAATAACTAAACAACTACAAGACAAAACACAACTAAACCAACAAAACCACAAGCACTGGCATGAACCTAGATAGTACGCCCACCGCAAGCATCAGCTTCACGAGCCCGGACAACATGAGCACCCAGCTCTCGCACGGACCATAAAGTCCGGCCGTACGACCTCCGGCCATGGCATCGCCCGCCATGCTCGACCAGCTCTTGCCCCAGATTACGTCCAATCTAGCAACTCAAACACCTCACTCAGGTCGAAAAGAAAAAAAACAAAAGAAAAAAAAAAAACACTAAAAATACTAAAATAACGGATTAACAAAGCCCTAAACACATGAGCTAAAGAAACACATGGCCATCCCAAACAAAAAACCCAGCATGTTTGCAAATAGTGGGATGACAGCTAGGGTTTCATCTCTTTGCTTTCAACCGCCGCCCCTACCCTTTTTCTTGTTTTCCCTTTTATTTTCTCCTGTTTACCTTCCTCCTTCACCCGTGCACCTTCCGTAGGAAGCAATGGCCTCTGCGACCGCCGCCCACCACGAGCAGCGGAACCCACCATCGCTCACAACTTCTCCCTCCATCTACCACCACCATCCTTCACGCATGAGCTTCGCCCAGCTTCCCATCGCCGGCCCTCTCGCCCGTTCCCCACCATCGGCCACCTCTAGGTTTCGAAAATTCCCTCCTCGCACAAGCACTGGCCACCTACAACTTTCTCCACCAGCCTGTGGCTCAACACGATCTTCACCCGTGCACCTCTTGTGGCTCGTCACTGGCTTGAGTTTCCACAACCACGAGGGAGAAGTTGGAGATCAGAGATTAGAAGGAGAAAACAGGAGGAAAAAATTGTTTGGACTAGAGCAACCGGTTCCTTCTTTATTAGACCTGAAAACCACAAAAGCTACAAACAACCTAAACACACGCTGAGATAATGGCAGGATGGGGGTGAAGGGGGAGGAGCCAAAGCTCCCACCCCCCTCAAGCTAGATTCTCTCTCTAGAAAACCAGAAAACTCTTTTCGCCATCTCTTTTACTACATAACCATAAAAAGTAGAGTGAAAAAAAATTGAATAAAAATATAGAACTGTGAGAAAAAATGTGAAATAAAATATTATAAAAGTTAAAATATTATTTGAATATAATCTTTTAATATAATTTTTGTTTTAAAATTTAAAGAAACCTAAAATTTGTAAATGAAGTGTTTTGTATTTAAATAATATTTAGGAAATAAATTATGAAAAATATTGAGATAAAATGAGCTACGTCCCCAAACATAATCTCAATCTTTTTACTCATAGTATTTTCCTCATTGAAAGTAGGGTGCTTAGTGGCCCTTGGTATCTAGCTCCCTTATCTACCCATCCAATCCCTATAGGGTATTGGGCGGACAATTCGCAGGGCATAATAGGTAGGCGGACAGGTAGACACTATTTTGTTTTTACAAAAGTTGAGCAAGTACGGGTAGGATACCCACCCATCCAGCTTTTTACTCGCCCGCTCGTCTTAAGTATATGAGAAAATATATTTACAACTGTGAATTGTGTAACTGCCATATAATCATTTTGAAAAAATAAATAAAATATGAGACTCACATGGAAAAAATTAATTTTTTAATACTGGACCCCACTCTTTTTCAAAACGATTACACGGATTTTATGCATTTCACAGTTGTATGTAGAATTACTCTAAGTATATAAATCCTTCGTAAAACCTCTCTCTCTCTCTCTCTCTCTCTCTCACCCACCTAACACCCCATATATTTTTTCTTCTTCTCCTCCACTCTTTGCTCTCCTTCGTCTACTCTTCTTCTTCTTCATCCTATCACCTCCAATTTCTATCTCGTAGCCTTCAATGCAAGGATCCACGGCTACGACCATAGGTCTCATCACCTCCGACAAATGGTCAAAACCCACGACCACACCTATAGATCCTTTGGTCTCGAGATCCATGGTAACACTGTGAGTATCTAATGTCAGGCTCACGGTGCTGCCATGAATCACAAGCTTTCAAATAGTTTTGACAATTGTGTTTTGCGTTGTAGTTTGTTTGTTAAACTGTATTTTGATGGTTGCTTTTTTATTTGCGAATTTTTGAATGGTGGCTTCAAGAATCCACATGCCCGATCATCGATGCTAGGGGCAAAATAGCCACCTCACTCAAGCGAAGACGGTTGGGAAACACAACGTTGACAAACAAGCAAAAACAAACAGAAGCAAATCATACAATACAAAATTAATGTGGTTCGATAATGTGTCTACGTCAACAAAGCTGCATAGGATTTTATTATAATGAGGAATCATAAAATATACTTTGAGGCAAAATCTCATTATTCAAAACACTTAGGACGTACTAAACTGTTCATTAAGTACATATTAATAGTGTCAGAAATCCTGATTTTCACTTTTCTGCATTATTCGCTCAAGTGAGATTTGTATCCGATTTCGCTTGAGCTATCTGTCGAGTAAGACTCGAGTGAACTCTTTATATGAGTTTCACTCAAGCCACCTGTCGTGCGAACTTTCTGCCAATCGTTTTTTCTGATGGCAAATAGTGCCAAAAATTTTCTCTGGGGGCGTTGTCCCTGGACCCTTATGAGGCTTGGCCATGTTCACTTCAGCCCAAGCCTCTTTGAAAATCTGTCAAAAAATCATAACTCATCCTTGTCGGGTCGGGTCATCAAATCAGGCAGACACATCAACAAAATCAGACTCTACAAACCCAATAAGGATGGAGTCCAAAGAAAGAGCGGGTGATACCCCTAGTTGAGAGGCATTGAGACCTAGACAAATTCACAGAGAGTTTGCAAAACGGTTTTGGGTAATGGAAATATGTGGTTTTCAAATTTAATTACCCAAACGGACAGAATGCACCCATCATGTAAAAGATCAGAGACATTAACTTTGAACAAGTTTTAATTTCGTTTATTAAAATTGCATTAGTTAGATGTGGAACACATATTTTAATTTGCAGCAACAAAAAACATGAAATACAGATCTTACGAGAAAACAATGACAGCTCCATTGCTAAATCTCAGTCCAAGTGCTTGGTATTACTGGTCAAATCCAAGCGTGAAGGTGATCACTTTGATTAGGCAAGGTACCAGAACCTACTGTTACCATGTGAGTAATAAATGTTTCCAAATTAAGATGAAAGGGCAAGCAAGATAGGCTTCCTCACTCCTCGTCATCATCATACACTAGGCTTTCGAACCTAAAATGCGATGTTCCCTTGTGCCCAGACCGTACGTGCCATCCTTTGGAGTTGTTTGTAAAAATGAAGTTTGAAGTTTGAACAGGGCTGGCTTCCTCTCTGACCCATTCTTCAGTCATATCAGTGTTATGACTGAAACAGAGAAGCTAGTTTGCTTGCATATATAATAAGCTGCATGGATCCTTGCCAACTAGCCTGCTTTGGCTTGCTTTTACTGTTTCATGATTGGATCCTCCGCAAACCTTTCATCTATAAATAAAATTTGTAAAAATAAATATATAAATTGTAAATTTTTTTTATCGTAAAATAAGTTTGACATCTACAATAATTTACGTCGGCTTTTAATATATTTTTGTAAGTATTATATATATATTATTAATTAGCAATTGGTTACAAAAATTAAAAGAAAGAAAAGGGTTAGGTAGCTGTTTTGCTGGAAAGGCAGGCGTTGGAAACATTCAAAGCAAATCAGCATGGGGGGCGTCGGGACCAAAAGCAACGTCTACCAAGTACGGAGCATCGGTTAACCATACGCGTACATCTTCAGTGTTCACGTGTCCCTGAAGTCTATAGTACGTCCACTTGTTTTCCGACTTAAATACTCCCTTTTTGGTTGTTAAAACTTAAAAGTTTATACAAACTATTATTATAAATATTAATAATATTAAACAAATTATTATTATGAAGAGAGCCTGATCGAGCAGGGCAGGGCCGGCGGACAGTGGTTGTTTAAACTTTAAAGGCAGAGACTAGTTGACTGGTGGGGGGGAGATGCAGATTCATTGACTACGCTCACTTGAATCCCATGTAGTTTGATAATTAGTAGTCTACGTCCATCAGAATAGCCCCCACAACACATGAAATAATGAACAACAGCAGAAAGGGCATGGTTTTTGTACGTGCTGTGTTGTGTTTTGTTGGGTGTAGGTGAAAGACGTGGGAGGTTCTACGTGAACAGAAACGCTAGCTGCTGCTGCTGCCCGCGGCTTCCTTCCCGTGACCTCTACGTACGTACATCTACATGCATTTATCAGACTGCTGCGTGTGGTTTGGGTTTGTGTATGTATGTGTTTTTCTTTTAAGCTTATTTGATTGAGTTGACAGCTTGATGGACGCCTCCACCCTCTCTTTTCTTCCATTTACTGACACATGAGTAATTTTCCCTTACCACCATGCATCCTATTAACTTCCTTGCTTAATTTTCACCTTTTTTTTTTCTTAACTTCTAATTTAATTTAGCGACTGATTTGTGCTTATTTTCACCATAATTATCACTGGTACGAAGAAATTTTTTTAGATTTATTACATCAGTCTCTATTAATTATTTTTATTGATTCAATATTTATTAAATTAAAAAATTCTTCTTATCAGTTCTTATTGATTATCAGTCCACACCTTAGAAAAAATACTACACCCTATGAAAAATCTATAAGTATGAGGTGTGGGAGTGAACAGTAACTGATACATAACATTCTTCTATCATATTTATATGCATATTTATAGATTTAAAAGTGATATATAGATGCTACTGTTGCAAAATCTCAATTATTTAACATAATATAATGTTTGGAATTTGAAAAATTATATATTAACGAATATTCCAAAATTATTTCAAAGAAGTTGTAATATTATTAGCCCATAAAGAGCGAAGGAACTTGAAGCAATCCATGTACAAATTAGCATCGTCTATATACTTAGCAGACATGCATGCATGATGCCCTAGCTATTACCTGATCACATTCCACTAGAGTAGGACCTTATATAATTTCAAGACAGGATAGAAATTGGTTCATAAATTCTGCAATTGGGCTTTATTCCTTTTATCTTATATACAAGTATATAATAAATATTATTAAGGTAAAATAAAGCTCAGCAATATTGCATACGGTTCTCCCATTCGTGGTGGAAAGCTTATAATTTTCAACAACATTATCATGTTGAAAGACATTTTGATTCCAAATGTAAACTTTTTGTCAGATACTTGTATTGCTTTCTTGCCTGTAAAGACATTATTGGAGAATATATATATATATTTATTTATTTAAAGCTTGATAGAGATAATCAGCTTTGAGTTTGGCTCTAAATGATAGTTGTTTGTATATGTCATGTGGTGTTGGTGGAATGAGATTTTTTTTTTTTTAAGTTCTTATCCAAATGATCTCATGACGATTTTAGACACATGAAACAAGTTCTACAACATATATTAAACATTTAATATTGTCTGAAAAACCTACATTGACAACATAAAATATCGTAAGATTTCGGCCTAGTTTGGATAGTAAAGTCCTCTCAACTCATCTCATATCAATTTTATTTCAATATCCAAACATCATAAAGACAAACACTTTTCAATTTCATATTTTTAATTTTTTCACGTAATCATTATCTAATTATTACAATTTTTTCAAATTTTCAAACATAATACAAAAAATAATTTAATTTTTTCAAATATCAAAACAAAAATAATATTTTAATAATATTTTTATTCAACTTTTTTTCTTTTCTTTCTCAAAATTATATAAAACATATTAACCCAAACAATTTCTCTACTATTCACAAATTATTTTATTACTATTCACATATTATTTCATCTCATCTTAGTATCCAAACGATGCCTTATATGTCTATCTTTCCTCTCGTTTGAAGCCCTATCTTTTTCCTTCTTGGTAAGCTCCGCGTAAAAGATGATATTGACCTCTATCTTTTGAATTAGTTTATGACCAAATCCACGTTAATCTGAGTTCATATTGCTCTATATTTTTGCGACATTGGTAATATGCTCTGTCATAGCTTACGTGTATTCGCGTACGCGGTTTGAACATGCATTGGATTTTTGCTTGCGCGTATGATGTTTCATCGCAAATTATTCTTCTCCGTGTTAATTATAATTTGCTTTACCCAAAAGCATAAAGCATCAAATCTCCCATACATGCATGGCTTTTCATGCAGCTTCATTCTGAGATTTTATGCCTTTTCATGTTTCTTTACGAGATGAGGTTATATGCTAGCTGGAATATTTGAATACAAAATATATATATATATATATATATATGAGCAATGCTACATACAGTTCTCAGATGGGGACTGCAATGCAAGTCTAAATAATTTTATCTTTAAAATTTTTTAAAATTACAAAAATATCCCTATTAAAATGATATATTTTTTTCATTTAATAAAGGGCCTGCACATACAATCCTCAAGTGGAGACTGCAAATAGAATTTATATATATATATATATATGTATTAGCAAAATATGAATTCGAACTTCAAACTAATAAGCCTAATTTTGTCAAGTGGTACCCGAAGCTACAACTTTCGAGTTCTTAAAATAATTAATTGGAATATGCTCCATCCTTTAATATATATCTAATAGTTAAAGATTGTATTGCAGTATATATTTTTCACCTATCTCAACCATTTTATATAATTAGATAGATTACTATATGACAAATGGTAATAGTTCAATTATAAATTAAATATTTCAAAATTGGTAGCTTATGTATGCTATTACAATATGGTTAGCCATTTTTAGATGGAAAGCACATACAATCTTTTTATTAATTTTTTGGTCATGGGTGAATATCAACAGTACGTATAGTTAGATGACCCTCTCCTCTCACACGTTGATTCTAGTGGTAGTGTATTTGAAATGGTCATTTATGACTTTCTCTCAATCTCTCTTATACTATTGCATATTGTTAAGATATCAAATAAATAATAATATCTACTTCTTTTTATCAGTTTAAACTTTTGAAAAAATTGGTGATTTCATATGGTATCAAAGCAAATGTCTTGAGTTTGAACTTTGACTCTATACTATACATCATTTAGGTTGTGTTTGGATAGTGGAGTATTTAATAGTTTATCATTAATTTTCATATACTTTTCATTACTTTTTACTATTCAATATTTTATCATTACTTTTTTCACTATTATTCACAGATCATTTGAAATCATCTCACTACCCAAACATAGCTTTAATTAAATATTCCACGTATTGGGCCACCCATTGAGGGGGAGTCTGGCCCACACGTGAGGGAGTGTTAAGATATAAATAAATAATAAAATCTATATTTTTTCGTGCGTTTGGATGTTAAACTGAGTTGAATTGAGATGATAAAATATTGTTAGAATATTATTGTTTATTATTATTATTATTTTGAGATTTGAAAAAGTTGAATTGTTTATTCTATTTTGTGTTGGGATTTGAAAAAGTTGTAATTATGAGTTGAGATGAGTTTAGTTTCCAAACGAAGTATTTACACTTTGGGTATTTTATCTCCACCTATCAATTTAGTCCGTTTATCACTACTTGCTCAAATAAATCATAGAAATGCCATGCTAATAATGATAATTATGGCGAAAAAAATACCATATTACAAAGAAAGATTCCTAAACCAAGGTGTTAGAAAATACAGTGAAAAAATACCTCAAGCTCAGTTTATAAAATTGCTCCATAAGTTTTTCCAAACTGACAAATCCTAAGCGTTTCCTCTTAGTGGTGAAGTATACTACGTAGTATAAAACTAGAGTAACACTTAACAAATCCACAACCTAAATATTTTATTAAGAGAGAACAAAAAGAGAGAGAGCTTTTGTGTATTTCAGATGGTCCCAAAACCAAACCACCTACACACGACTGGCTTTGAAGGCCAACCATTGTACTGCAATCAATTTGCAGACGTTGCAAGCTGCAATTAAAACAAAATGTAACTTATGACATTAAGCCATCCGTTACAAGTCAAGTAACGTATGCCATTACGTTACTTGTAAGTATGAAGGGAGGGGGTCAGCCTACGTGGGTGCCCCTCCTGCCTCCTGCTAACATCTCTCACTCATATACAGTAGGCATGACCCCAGGTCTGTATCTCTCTAATGTTCTCAATCTTATTCATAAAAGTAAATAGGTCGTGCGATCACTAAGCACATCTGTAGAATGGTGGAAGTACATACACCAAATCTTTCTCAGAGAAGACCAGCATAGTAACACCCCTAAAGTGTCTGGTCATGTCCTAGACTCATTTGATCGCATCAAGATCAAGCGTTTTTTAACCCTCTTGAGTTCAAAAAAAGAGAGAAAGAAACTCAGAACAATGCTTGACTACATCCAAATCATTTCAATGTGTTCACAACCTTAGATGTTACCAAGATGTAGCATCATAGTTTGACGTCAGCAAATACTATCGAAGATACGATATCGAAGAGTCTTCCCTTTGCACTCATATCACTCAATTTTGGTCGAACTGTTTTCCAAGCAATGTCTCTTTAGACCGTATCAATCATGGTCATAGATAGCATGCCAAAGTAGCAGACATCACAACCTTCATCTCGTGACATATTCAAAGGTAAATGACACTTTAAAAATGAGACACACATTAAGAAAAAGGGGAACCTTTTCACTTACTCATATGGTCGAATAAGCACATGTAATATGAAACTCATAAAACACATGGCCCAAATAAAAGGAAACATAATTATTTTAAAATATAATCCGAAAACCAAGTCTTAATAGAGTAACTACAGAAAGTAAATTTCATCGAATCTCGGGAGCGTATGGCACATTGTGGAGGAAAAGAGTGCGGCCACCCTACAAGTCTAGCTTATAGGTAGCGAGTCCCAACATCTCCACACTAGCTCTATTTCCCACCTTGATATCACGGCTCCCAACTAGAATCCGGTGATATTCCACAAATCTGACTCTGTCTTATGCTATGTGTTCGGTCGCTCCTGAATCAACAATCCACACATGATAGGAGTGAGCAACCATCACATGGCTAGTTACAAAAACAATGCGAGAAAAGTCAGAGTGTACCTTCTTTGGCTCAGTGTAGTCACAAGCGAAGTGGCATTTCTTTTCGCAGTTGAAACACTTTAATTTTGACTAGTTCTTTCCGCTCTTGCCCCTCTTGCTGCGTTGAAAAATTCCTAACACATTCTTAACTTGTCTAGCAGCTACCCCATTCTTGAACTTCTTGGGCTTAGGCCTTGATGCCTTGCGCAAACCAGGATAAGCCACATAGGCCGTATGATTGGGATTAACAGCCTTTAGGCTCTTAGCCTCCAATTCCAGAATTCGGTAGTGATCTTATCACTGTCTGGACTTGCTGTTCATCAGTCAGGTTGTTTCCTGCCACTTAAGTTTGCGGATCATGGTCGACATAGCCCTAAGATGCTGCTTCATTTTGTGGTCAGAGTGCATCTTATAGGAGTCAAACCTCATGGTTAATCCACACAACCTAATGGTTGAAGTTTCACCAAACTTTAGATTCAAAGCCTCCCACATGCTTTGGGTAGTGTCATAAGTCTCGAATTCACATATTAGATCATTGTGCATGCTACTTAACATTATTATGCGCGCGCACCGATTTTTCTTAGCCCATTCAGTATAAGCTAATTCATCTAACTTGTGTTGTTTTGAGCCCCTTTCCTTGGGCTTAGTCAGTGAGTGAGATAGGGCTTCTACGACCTCTTGTTCATCTAAGACATACTAGATCTTGTGATGCCATATGTTATAGTTCTCCCCATCCAATTTCTTCCATTTTTTTAAATCGACAACTATACTCTTAGATGTCATTTCACTACAACATGCAAAAAAGGAATATTACACACACACCTAATAAATTTGCCGCGTCCATCCAAGCTAGAAAAATAATAATTTAGACATGTCGCAAGATCAAAAAATCACTAGACTTCATAATCATCTCTTGCACTACAAAATCCAATTATTAAGTTTCTAACCTAATTCCCACGCAAACTTAAAACAAATATGGGAGATTTAATCATCATAAATCTCAACCATACTCCCACTATCTAAAGTAGTCACCTAGTCCTAGTCACGCGTAAAGACAAATCCTACTAAAATCACAGTAACCTGTTGGGCCAGTCTACAATAACAGCTACACCAACCACAACAGCATGTTGGGCTAGTCTACAAAGATGGTTCATATAAGACCATTACAGTCTATTTTTCTTGTTCCATCAGTGCATTTACAATTCTTATCGGGGCTACCATGGTGTTATCGTTGTATAGTGCATTTACAGTTCTTACTGAGGTCACTGCAATTCTTTCAGCCTATCAATTTACACTGACAACTCTAACTAAGACTACTTAGTGGGGATTATCTATTTTATCACTAAAATAAATGGACTAATGTCTAAACATTCAAGCCTAACATTCATACATAATAAAATAATCATATATCCACATGTTCAATACACATACATGTAATCACATTTAATAAAAAAAAATGATTACATGTAATATAACATTATGGAATAAAAAAAATAAATAGCATGAATATCACCATATATTCACATGTAATCACATTTAATCTAAAAAAGTAAATAAAAGATCACATGTAATATTACAGGAAATATATCTAAGTATATATTAAATCATGCAACAAAAAATATATATATTTTTTTAATAGAAATGAAATAAATGCACAATAAATACATTTAAAACCTTCACCTAAATGAAAGGGAAGTCGTAGCCCAGTGGTGTGCCTATCACCTTAATTTCACTAGGTGGTCATGTGTTCGGGTCCAATAAGTGTCACTTTTATCCCTTTTATTTCCTTTATTAAAAAAAAATGGGCTCAAACTTATCTGTGCAGCTAAAAAAAAATGCTCAGACCTTTTTTTTTTTATACAAAAAAGTGTTGGGCCGAAATGCCCAGCCCAAGTCCAGATTAAAAAAAAGAGCCATGAGGCCCAGGCCCAGTGAAAAACAAATGACCTAAGGTCATCTTCAACTTCAGCTAAGGCACTGTTCACGTAAACAGTACCTATTCTTCATCAACGACTTGCAGCGGCCATTACACCAATCAATTTGCAGATGTTGATTGCAAATTATAATGCCTCCTGCTAACACAAGGCATTATAAAAACCTTTTTCTATCAAATTAATAACCAAACTATTAACCCCAAAAAAAAAAAAAAAAAGACAAGTTCTATATTTACACAATTACAACATACAGAAATGTTTTGGGTCCGGATTCGATATCCCCCGAATCTTTTTTTTTTTTTATTTCGTGATTAAGAAAGTGTTTTTAATGATGTTATGAATTTTTTATTTTTTTAAAAAATGTTTATGATTATTAAAAAAAGACATGAAAAAAAAGAAAAAAATAAAACAAACGTTTGGAACACATTTTCAAACTACTTTTTCGATAGCAGTAGCACCTCTCTTGCAACATATTAAAGACACAGAAAAAAAATTAATTAACGTCATCTCAAATTTGACAAACCTGTTTTTTCAACTGCCAAATTACAATAAAGATGATGAGTCAGATGAAAAGAGGAGGCTAGGAGAAATGCCCAACTGATAATACATGAAGAGCAACCCAACATTAACTTTGGAAAGCTCTAAATGAACATTAGTGTCAATCCCAAAGAAGAGTGAGAAACCATATATGGATGAACTAACTGAGATATCCCGACACATTCAAATCGGCCTAGGTTCCCTTTAGAGACTCCATCAATAATGCTTAGCTTCATTTTCTTTTTCCCCCCAATTGGCCGGGGAATTAACCACTCGACATGTACAAGTTTAAGCCTTTTTCATTTTTACTTGCAGTATGGGAACATGCAATATTTCCATGCATGGTTATAACATATATCATTTGGTTAGCTTGATTATCAGAACACGGCCGTCATGATCTCTGGCTGAGTTACAAGCCAACCTAGCTTATATAGTTTCCATAGAATTAAACAAGTTGCTAATTGTGCAACTAGCTAGATCATGTAAAAATTGGCTGTATCCTTCCATGCCAGCAGAAGGCTGCAGCCAAGTAATGAACCCCAAAAAACCAAGAAGATCAAGCCAGTCAAGATGAATTCACAGCTAAATGATCTTGGATGACGTGTCCAACTAACGAAAAAGAGAATGTTGTGAAACATGGGTCAAGCTTTTTTGGGCAGATAGATAATACATGGACTTACTAAAGTAATTGACAACTTGAGGGCCAATTATTTGACCAGACCAAAGCGACAGGTCTAGTCTCCACTCTCCACAATATTCCATTGGAAAGTAACAGGCAGACCCACCACATTAAACGACTCCTCAAAGCAAGTGTGGTTGGAATTTTCGAGGATGTTATGACTTATGGCCTAGTTTGGGTGGGACAAAATTTTCCAATTTTCTACTTTTCAAGAAAATATTTTTTTTAAATAGAAATTCTACAAACTATACCATTATCTTAATTACTTTGATCATCCCACTACAATGAGTTGGTATTGTCCATTAACAATTTCTTTTTTTTTTTAAATAAAAATTATGAGGATGATAAAAAGTGTCAAAAATAATATATAATATAGTACATAATATTACTTGTATTTTTAATTATTTGTAAAAACGTTATAAACTCAAAACTTGTGTGAACTGCCTGTTTGTTACTTAAAGGTTACGTTTAGATGTTGAGATAAGTTGAGTTGAGTTATGAATAATAATATTTTATGAGTCTCATTGAGATGTGTTTAACTTTTTTAAATTGAGATACATTTAATTTTTTAGGTTAAAATGTATGAAGTAAGTTGAAATGAGTATAACCTTTTTATGGAAAGTTGAAAAAGTAGTGAGACTCGTCAAATTTATTTTAGACCTTATGCCTTTGCCACCGCCATTCATGTATGTAAAGAAAAGAATGTTTCATTTTTTTTTCTTTTTATTTTTACGCAGCCAAAAGTGATCAGTTTTATGAGATGCATTTGTTTTGTTTGTAAAAGAAATTAATATATATTTTAATTTTTGTAAGAGTAATGAGATGGAAATCTATGTGGTAAACATGGAAAAAAATTTGTCGAGAAAGTTTCAGAAATTAAGAATGCAAGAAAAGAAAAAAAAAAAATACCCAAATTCAAAGGTAGTATATATTTCCTAACCAAACTAAAGTAGCCGTCAACTCCTAAAAATTAGAATGAAAGAACCATACATATGAATGGGTGTACAACATGGTATAAAACTCTTGGTCAAATTCTAAAGACTTAAATAAAGAATCATTCATGTTGTTGCAATTTTCAAATTTGCCTTCCAAACGACCCACAATCAAAAAGGAAAATTCAGAGAATTGGACTGGTTTGGATTTAGAGATGAGATGAGATGATTTTAAATGAAAGATGAAAGTTAAAAAAAATATTGTTAGAATATTATTTTTTAATATTATTATTGTTTTGGGATTTGAAAAAATTGAATTGGGATTTGAAAAAGTTAAATTGTTTATTATATTTTGTGTGATAATTTAGAAAAATTGTAATGATAAAATGAGATGAGATGAGATAAAATACTTTTCGAATCCAAACTAGAAGTGAGAAATACCTCCGATGCTTCGGCAAGGAGTTAAACTCTTTCAATGACTAAAGAATTATATGAATTAATAATACTTACTTTGTAGACTATTTATAGAGGTTGATGTATTCTGCTATAGCAAAACCTCTTCATATGCATAATTATTGGCGTGCAGTTTGGGTATGCTGCCTTTTGGAACACAATTTGACCATTGATATCTTGGTTACTAGTGCCTAGTTTCGTATCTTGGTGGGATATGGTTAGTTGGCTTCCATGCTGGTAAAGTCGTTCTAGGATTTACCTCTATGGATTGATGTCTAATATTAGAGGAAGAGTTTTGATACTATCATCTCATACATTACACTTCTTGTTTTATTTATTTATTTATTTATTTTTTATTCATACTAAACTAATTGAGTTCTTCTACTCATCATTCATACACCATATACTTGTTAAGGAAAAAAAATTAAAAATTAAAAAATTATATATAATGTGTGGTATAGAAATAATGAGTAGAATTTTTCATTAGAGGAATACAAATAGTTGATTTTATCCATGAACTCATATAAAGCGCTTGATGTGTTTTTATCTTTTAATGGCTACTTATTAAGTGAATTCCTCTATTTAGACCTTGTTTGGATACTCAAGTATTTTCTGATATTTTCTTTCCAAACATCATTTAACTATAAAATATTTTCAATTTTAAATTTTTAACTTTTTCATATAATCATTACAATTTTTCAAACTTCCAAAGAAAATACAAAAAAATAATACAAAATTTTCAAATTTTAAAATAAAAATTATATTAAAAAATTATATTCAAACAATTTTTAAATTTTATAATACTTTCATTCAAAATTTTCTCTCTTCTTTTTCAAAATTCAATAAAACATCTTAACTCAAATTATTTCACTATTATTTACAAACTTTTAAGATATTTTAAATATTCAAAGGGGCTAGAGCATTCATAATGGTTCATTTATCCTATCCTTCAAAATATATCACCAAAACTTATTTTTTCTATTTTATATACTGATTTTTACAAGAGGTCATACTAGGGGTGTACAGGAACCGTTAGAACCAGTCAGACCGACTGCTAGAGCATGGAACCGGTCGGCGGGCAAGAGGAATTGAGGGAAAACTGATATCGGCAGTTCGGCACTGGTTTGAACACCTGGGAAAATGCTGAACAGGCCGATCTTTTATTTATTTATTTTGAATATATGTATATAAAACGGGGTCGTTTTAGGGCTTCCCAGCCAATCACCATAAAACCCATTTGAGGTTGCCCCCACACGTTGGTTTCTCGCAGTCGAAGACCCTTTCTAAATGGCCGTTTACACGGTTACACCCACTTTCTTTGCCTCCCCCGCGTGCTCTTTTCCTCAGTCCTCTGTTCCCACTCAACAAAAATGTCGCCAACCCTGCAACGTATTGTATCCGCCAGCCTTCGAAGTCCTTCCCAGTGATCTTCCGAAGCTCAATTCTATAAATTCTATGGTCCATGTCCGTATCAAAATCGACTTCTGGTGGTGGGTTTTTTTCTTGAGTAAAGGTGTTTGTGATAGAAATAAAATAAAGGTCTGAACACCATGGCTGAGTTGATTAAAGTTTCTGATTTCAATGGTGGTGATAATGATGAAGGTATTAGAGTTCAAAACGAAGCTTTCGTTAATGGGTCATCCAAGTTTCTTCGAGAGTTTATGGCTGATGGACTGGAATCTACTCTCAATCGAATGGTTGGTATTTTTGGATCATCTAAAATATCATGGTTTTTCTTCTAGCTTTTGATTTCCTTTTATTGTTGTTATTGCATGTGAATGGTGCGGCGGTGCCAGTATGACGGTTCTGGTTCCTTTTGATTTGGTCTGATTGATCATGAAATTATTTCTGACAGTTCAATTAAAACAACGTTCTCACATTATTTTATTTGGCCCGTTTAGAGCTGAAAATATCTATAATTTCAGTAGTTTAAGGTCGCTTCATACATTCTGTGTGAGTAAATACATATTCTATGTTCTTTCTTCCTTTCGCTTTTGAATTTGTGTTGGAGAACTAAAAGCTTCCGTAGTGGCTGTTCTCTACCTGAAAGATAAAAGTCTCGTTGTACTTTTAGACTGAGATGTCTTTTAAGAAATATGTCGGGGTTTGGTAGTAGAATTTTCTACTTCCTAGTGGTTAATATGATTCATCTTGCAGTTTACTTGCTTCTCATGAGATCATATTACACTTCTTATACAAATCTTTGAGGTCGCAGTCCTTGCATTTGCTAAAAATTACAGTTGACTGTAGAGCATCCTTTATATGGTTGGTAACTAAAAGAACTTGGGTGAAAATGGATGGAAGAACATTAGCAAGAATATGTACCCGTTTAAGCAATTATGAATCATTCAGTAGCCATTAGGAATTAGAATTTATTTTCTGCTCCTATAAGCACTCTTACTAGCATTTGCCTTAATCTGAGGTATGCATTAGATAGTTAGATGCTAGGATAGTAACCAAACTTCTCATCACATAGAGGTGATCCTGTTGCGAAGCTCTTTTGCACATGATATTTTCTGGATATTGCTAACCATACATTTTCAAATCTCGTCTAGTGACCATTTTCTTCTTTAACCATGCACACGATGACCATATCTCACTCTTTTATTTCATGGCCTTGTCTCTACATAACTCAAATGTAAATTGATACAAACCATAGGGTTTTGCTCAGTGGTAAAGGCCTTGGTCTTAGTGGTATGCTCCCTTCAGGTCCAAGGTTAAAATCTTCTTGGATGCAAACAGTTTGTAAGGGTCATTGGATTGGGAGAATTTTCCCTTGAGTTACCCAAGTGCACTTGCGAGAAACTCATAGCCAAGAGCCTAAATACCCCTGGGATTAGTCGGGACTTTGTTCTCGGCCATCCGGTACCAATAAAAGAAAGAGTAAATTGATAAAATAAGGATTTCAAAAATTCTTAATAATAGCACGAGATTCCTTGAATGGAGACTGGTATGGTGAGCTGATAAAAGAGAGATTAAACATAGTTTCCCTCAAACCCTAGAACATATGTGAATATTACTATGGATATGTTTTTTTTTTTGATAAATGAATATTATTTTGGATATGCAGATACCACATTTTTCTCTCTTGTAACTTTTGAGGAGATGGTTTTGCATATCTTGGCAACAAAATATTGACTTGACATCTTAATTGCTGTTGTTTACAGAGCAAGTGGCTTGTAGTTGCTCTTTTTGGTGGTATCATTCTTTGGAGGCATGATTCAGAAGTCTTGTGGGCTTCTATGGGGTCTCTTCTAAATTGTATACTCTCTATTGTACTCAAAAGGATACTAAACCAAGAGCGGCCTGTTTCCACTTTGAGATCTGACCCTGGGATGCCATCATCTCATGCACAATCTATCTTTTTCACTGTTGTGTTTACCAATCATTCAAGTAATTTCTCCCTTTCTCTACCTACTTTATGATCACTTATGAATGAGAGAGATAGGGAGAGAGAGCAGTTGCATTGTTAAGCTTAGAATTGATTGATATGAAGTTTGCGTGTTTTTATGAACATAATTTCAATGTGTTGGGTCAATTGCAGAAATTTAATGCTTGTTTTTCTGCATACTGTTGCAGTTATGGAATGGCTAGGAACAAATATATTTACAGTAACCATCAGTGGTCTTGCCTTGGCATTTGGTTCATATCTTGTAAGTATCATCACATGGCTCATATTAGTCAAATGCCGCACATAATATATGCTTTTAGCTTAGGTTTCATAGATGAGGTTGTAATTATTAAAAATAAGAACAGGTTGAATGCTAATCTGGTACATTTCTCTCCTCTGTTACTGTTAACCTATTGAACAATATAGAGACCATATTGCAGTTATCCTTGCTAAAACTCTCTTGTTCATACCATAGTGGCAATTGCAATCATCCTTATTTGGGATCAGATGCAGCTTTATCTTGATATTTTATAGGATAAGAAGGTCAAAATCTAACTCACGGGGCCCCAAATAAGACCAATTGATTTCTGTCTTTTCTAAAAATAAATTTACTGATGAACCAATATCAGTTTTATGAAAATCTTTGTTGAGGAAAAACTTAATGGTTTCATAGAATCCTCCTGGCAGAATACCTATAGCCCTTTCTTTTATATGGTGAACCAGAATTAGACATTAACGCTGTTTGTGAATCAAGATATGAACTCATCTCTATGTATATGGAGTATAGGGAAGAAAGAATAAAGGGCAGAATAAAAACCATAGAATATGGTATGTTCTAGTAGCCTGTAACTTATTGGCCAGTGTTGTCCATTGTTTAGACTTTTTTCAGAACACTTTCAAGCTGAGTATGCATCTAACGGCATGTGCTAGTAGATTTATTGTGCCAGAAGATTTATTTTTTTTCCCAGCTATAAGTCAATTGACAATAGCTTTATATAAAGAATAAATTTGCATCATGACACCTTGTACGCATATACTGAATAAGTCAATATTATTATGGGTATGGACAAATACACTTTGCACTCTCAAACTAACAAGGGTTCTGCACTTTGCACCCTAAACTACCAAGACTGATACATTGTATCCTCTAGCTACCAAAAATTGATAAATAGCTCATTCATTCAATTCTACCCATCAAAATAGATTAAAAATAAATAAATACGTGACGGGGCCGGGGCTGGGGCCGGGGCACAATCTTCTCCTAAAAGTATTGATTAGCTCACAATTAAGTAGAAACTAAATTTTTGCCCTGGCTTATAGATCCCGAAAGGATTGGAAATCAACAAAATAAATGACAAAAAGGAACGGAATTACTTTAAAGTAGTGTAGCTGCTGTAGATAAGTGACCTGTATGTTGCATGGATATAAAAAAATGCTTATTTTTATCTTTTCCTCGGTGTTTGCAGTCATGGCTACGGGTCTCACAACGGTTTCATACTGTAAGCCAAGTTGTTGTGGGTGCGGTCTTGGGATCCATCTTCTGTATTTTGTGGTCATGGTCGTGGAATGCTTATGTTCTAAAAGCATTTATTTCCACTTTATGGGTTCGAATAGTTGTTGTTGTGGGAGCTGCTGGGTTTGCCTGGATTTTCTTGTACATGCGGTTCGTTTTTCGCTTAGGGATGAGGAGGAATTCCTTAGATAAACTCATGAAAACCAAACTTCACTCAATCTTTGTCAAAATACAGAGAAAAAGTATGCTGAGTTCTCTAAATAGATGGACATAACTTTGTAATGTGCTGCCTTTAGTTTACTACAATTTTTGTAATATACCATAAATAGCTCAAGTAATGAAACACCAGATGTGTGCATGCATGTGCGCACAAATACACAAAGCATGCAATAAGGCGTATACCATTATTTTTTAGTACCAAAAGCACTTGAGTTGTGGCTGCCCCACCCCCTTATTTTTTATTGATTGATATTCCATGATAACCAAAGCCATTACACCATTGTATTGTCATCCTGGCTAAATTCATATCTTGAATACCTAGGATTGAGTACTGCACTCGAAATTGGCTTGATCTTAGAAAAATAGTCGATTACACTAATGTTGACCCTGTGGAGTAGAGGAGCCATTATATTGGGGGAAACCCCTAAAGCTTTTTGCATCAAAGTTCCAAGGGAAATTATAATATAAAAACAAGCAATAAGAAAAAACTCAGCTAAAAACCTGCTTTGGACATCTGTCCAAGACATAATGACCTATCAAAGCTTGGGGTAATTATTCATATACATCATATTGAACTGCTGAATCTTCTCCAAGAACTCAGCCTTATAATTAATCTGCATCTCCTCGTTACAAAACCCAAGACTGGTTTTTCTTTCTTTAGAGTGAATTATTATAACAAGAGAGCCAGGGTGAAGACCATCGCTTACAAACCCTATTCCATGAACATTTGTTTGTCCAGCTCCAGTATCTTGGTGGACCTCATACTCTTGTACTGCTATCTCTTCTTGGACCTCTTCCAACTTGTCATCAGGATTATTTAGGGATGCAGTGTCAACAATTCTAAAATATCTGTATCAAGTCTATTACCCGTAAAGCAAAAAAAAGAGTTTAGCCTTTACGAATCAACTTGAACGCTGCACCACAATGGTTTGTGAAAAGACTGCTAGAATTCAAGGCAATTTATTCATGAAGGAAATTCAGGATGAAATTGTAAGGCCTCTGGAGCTAAGCAACTGAATAATTCCATGCTCCGTATTGCAGGGCACACCTTTGGTGGAGAACATCCATATTCACGAATCCCATGCGACTATCCCTGGTACTGACAACTCCATGTGGCACGAGGTCTAGTCGCAATCTTTGAGCTGCAGCCAAATATGTCGTCTCATTTCATTTTGTAGATTTTTTCAAGGAACAACCTGCTCTGTTGTCCACTCATTCATAGCCAATGCAGCTGGTAGCTCATCCCTGATCTTCTTCTCTGTCCACAATATGTTTGTTGACAGAAAGATAGCATTCAGAGTGAAAAATGGCTGTTCCATTGTTTGTGAGCTGCAGCCCTAGATTAAGAAAACTTCTGCTAACCTTCCACGTTATTTGAAATAGAACCCACTTCCTGAATTGCAGTTTCTGTCCTTGAAGCTAGTAAGTCCAACATACTGTATATATATTCACCTTGGGGATGAGAGCGATCCCCAACAACAAATGCAGAAACCTGGTCATTGACCTTAATCCAAGACCATCCTGGCTCCTTGATCACCCCTTTTGATTTCATCATCTTCCTTAGATTTGCTGCTTCCCTCCATCTCCCTCTTGTGCCATAAATGTTAGCAAGAGTAATATGAGATCCAGCACTACTTGGATCTAATTTAAGAATCTCCTCTGCAGTACGTATTCCACAGTCAACGTCTCCTTGTACTCTACAAGCTCTAAGCAGTGTAGACCGAACGACATCATCCCGTTGAAATGGCATGTGTTTTATCATGTTCTTTGCATCACTTAATCGTCCAGCTCGGCAAAGGAGATCAATCATGCAGCCATAATGTTCTTTTGAAGGATTTATCTGATATTTATTAGTCATCAAGTCGTAGTAGTAGAAGCCAAGATCAACAAGTCCAGCATGGCTACAAGCAGTAAGAATGCCAATGAAGCTCACGGCATCTGGTCTTAAACCAACTTTGGGAATCTTCTCAAACAAATCAATGGCTTCGTGGCTGAACCCATGTTCAGCATAACCAACGATCTTGGCAGTCCATGAGACAATGTTATCAATTTCCGTCAAATCATTTTTCAAAAATACAGAAAGAAGTGTGTTGCATGACCAGTCTCCATTTAGGGATGTATGACCAGTCTCCATTTAGAGACTGTACGTACGTGACATTACTTTATATTTATATATGTATATATATACACACACATACATGCCAGGCCAGCCCGGCCCCAAGATCATGTTTTTATATATCAATTAAAGTAGCTAGCTTGCTAGCTAGGTAGGGCGCCATGGCCAGCTTGCATGCAGTACATGATTACGAATTTATTATTGGAAAAATATATATGATCTTGGTGATGGTAAAACTGTTTTGGCTGTTATTGACTAGGGCAGTTTTCCATAGATTTTTTGCTTGATATGAGAAGAAGTTGAAAATGATTATGATCCTATGTGCAGCAATGTCTCTTCTACGTTATTGTTTATACCGATTTTGTTCATCCAAAATTTTCAGATTACTCATACCCTTCTGAAGCTACTACAGGTTATTGTCTGTTACTCATCAATCAACTAGAATTTCATTGACAGATTTACTGAAGCTACTACAGGTTTTCATATTTGACTAGTTGATACTCAAGATATTGTTGGAGGTGCTGTTGTATTTCATTGACAGATTTAGAATGTCATCATCAGTTGCTTCAACTTTGCTGCTTAATCATACATCGAGTAACGACCCAATGTGCATATGTGGGAAATAAGTTATACTTAGAATATCAAATACTACAAGAAATCCAGGGCAAATATTCTTTGGGTGTCCATTATACAACAAAGAGGTAGACGCAATTAAGAGAGAAGAAGAGATTGGAAAGAGGAAGTTGGCACTCCATAACGATCAAGCCCAGCTTTGCAGTCAAGAAGCCGACATGT
Source organism: Juglans mandshurica (assembly GCA_022457165.1). NCBI lineage: Eukaryota > Viridiplantae > Streptophyta > Magnoliopsida > Fagales > Juglandaceae > Juglans > Juglans mandshurica. Next base: position 47,400,799 of record CM039619.1, read on the forward strand.
GGCATGCACACAAACTATTTCATGTATTTTGGCTGATAGCCATAGTTATGTACTTGTATTTGATACGCTCAAAGTGATGACGACTTTGTATTTGTATTTTATATAACTTAGCGTTTGTAAGTCGAGACTTTAAAGTTATGTATTTGAGACTTTATTCTAATTTGTATTTGATATTCAATGTTAAGACTTTATTGTGCTTTAACGTGCCACTGCTTATTAAAAAAGTATGTATATGCGTGAAAATAACTTACCAGCCTGATCATTTGGTCTGAATATTTGACAGGACTAAATTACATGTTTATTGATTTGTTTTTTTCCACTTGGACAGATGGAACAATATCAAACACAACATCACCATAAACTCATAAACTAATGCTAATCACATTCAATCAAAATCACATAAATTGAGAACTTGGGTACAAACTCAAATTTACATAATAAATAGAGTACTTGGATACAAAACGTGCAAAATGTGGGCTCAAATACTAAGATACAAAACGTGAGCTTGGATACAAAACATGAGTTTGGATACAAAACGTACACTTTCACCACTAATACATTACATACTCCAACATACCACCACCAACACGCAAATTCTTACAAATCATCCCAACACATAAATGCCAACAAACCATATCCAACACAAATTCCAATAAATCACCACCATCAACACACAACTTAAAAGCATAATGGATCTCAAAGTCTTGCTACAAGAAGCTATTTGGCTGCGTTCCATCTGCCGTCTCCGACTGCGTGCCATCCATCCCTAGTTGCATATGTGAATATAATAGCAGACAAAGTAAGACCTACATAAAAAACATAAAAATACAATAAAATGAATGAAAGTGGTAATTGTACACTTTCTTGTGTCCCCATCACTGGGGTTTGTACACTTTCTGGTGTCCCCATCACATCTTGTTGTGCACTTTCTTTATCCGCCATTATGAGAGTTTGTACATTTTCTTGTGTCCTCATTCCAGATGGGAGGAGTTGGTTTCCACTGCTTTCCAATAGTTCGGTGTCCAATCTACTCTTCTGCCAATATAAAAAATAATTAGAGTTCACAAGTAAGTGGAAATATAGTATATTATCAAATCCTAAAAGATGAACATCAGGTAATAATGACTTCTTCTGTTTATTTTTGTTTAACTCTTTAATTCTTCTTATATATTGAAGAAGAGACTTAATAATTTTACTTCGAATATATATATTATATAGCTATAACTGTTTTTTTTCACTCATATAACTATCTAATTTAATTCATTAATCCGAATAATGAATAAAAAAATGAAGATATGTATGCAATTTGACAGGATGAAGCTTGGGTGAAACTAAGTGGAGGTCTGAACCGACTGATGTTGAAGAATCAGCAGATGAGTTGTGGTTAGGGGTGAAATTCCCTTATCTTTTTTCTTATTCAAAGCCTTAGTTTTAATTTTTTTTCAATTGTTCCTCCATTGTCGACATCCTCCTCTTACACGGGGGTCTTCCCTTGTCTCTGACAACTTGGAGACTTAACACCTTTTTAAAACTTTCTTCCGTGGTTGCATTCACAGTACTTACTCCAACATTGGAATCTATGTTGTAGGGCTTCGAGGTGCAATATACCTCATTCATCGCATACAACTTCGAAACCATATCCTCAGTATACCCATCGCATGAAATTGCATTTGTTATTACCTCATTGAAAACTTTCAATATACGTTTATACCTAACAGTTTCGAGTTTTTTATTAGCAACGTCATAACTGCTCGAAATAATAGTATACTTGCATTTTATGTCATTTCTCCATCGGTCCAATATGTACTTTTCTAGCAACCCACGAACTTTCCTAGCTGAAAAGATGACAAGAATATATTTACATATTATCCCTCGCATCTCAAACAACCCGCAAACACACTTCGCCTAACACTCAGCCTCATTAAAGTAAACAGTATAAGTAACCTCCTTGATGAAATCTTCAACCTTAACTTCATCATCGACCTAGTAAGTTGTGATTACTCCATCCATTTCCTCGAAATGACAATGACAATATATCATTCCAATTATCTCTTGTTGAACCTCCCTAAATTTTATATTGTGTACACCTCTTGAAACTTCTTCTCAAAAGCCAAGTGTGATATGCAAGGAATGGTGAAGTTAAATGAATGGAAGTCAGCTTGGTTTTCGTTCTCAATTTTTTTCTTCAATGCATTGTCGAATTGATCAATAAACTCTTTAAGGTTTGTCCTGTCATGCACATAGCCATCGAAGAAAGTGTTCATGCTCTCATTGCCTTGAGTTGTACTCATTTCAACCCAAAACGAGTTCTTTAAATATACCGGCACCCAAAACTCTCTCTCCGCATATAAGTTTTGTAACCATGCATTTTCATGCAAGTTGAAAGTATCGTTGAGGCTTTTCCAAGAATTTAAGGGAGTCATAGATACAAGATAACAACTTACTTTTCAGGCCATATTTGTATTGACCATGGGAACCAAGCTTCTCAAGGACCTTTTGCAATATGTGCCACAATCAATATCTATGTCGCATGTTGGGGGACAATGGCGATTGCATTTTCATTGCGCGATCTTGATCTGTAATAACAATATTCGACGCTTTTCCATCCATGCAATCAAGCCAAGCTTTAAGTAACCAGACAAATGATTATGTATCCTCACTTGAAATAAGGTTTGCACCCAAAAAGATTGACTGTCCATGGTGGTTTACACCCACAAAAGGTGCAAATGGCATTGCATACTTATTTGTCAGGTATGTGGTATCGAATATTACCACATCTCCAAAGTAGTTGTAGGCCCCTCTACTACGGGCATCCGCCCAGAACATATTTTTCAGTCTATCATCATCGTCCAATTCTATGATGTTGAAAAAGTCATCATTCTTGTATTGCATCATTCTAAAATACTCAAACAATGCTTGAGCACCACCTTTACCAAGACGCAGGTGTCATGCCTTATCAATATACTTACGACAATTTTTTTCTCCAAATGGTATGTTCTCAAACACACCCGCCTCAGTCACAAGAACATGAAATCTCTTATTCATCCATATGCCAGCATCATCATTTGTATCCAACACCCTCCTAATAGACTCATTAACTTCTCTGTTGTATCTGAGAAACCTGGATTTTCTTGGACTTAGCACGTGATTGTGTGTGTTAAATACGGATGTGACACACATCTTCCCATCCTTTAACATCACATTCATCATTGCCTTGCAGTCTGTCTTGCTTGTTGGCCGAGGCTTGGAGACGTTTGAAGCCCTATTTTGTACCTTGCCACCACGAGCACATCCCACAGTAACATATTTCACAGTCTCATCTTTCTCCCTTTTACTCCTTTGTGTCATTACCCTAAAACCACATCGTTTGCCATAATGTTTAAAGCGCATCCCTGGCTTTGGCTCCTCAGTGAAAGTACCCCCATCAGTAGGCTCCATATGAAGTGACCCAGAACTGTCAGCTCTTTGGTATCAACCGTATTACCAAAAGAGGCAGTAGACTGCGCTTCAACTTCTATCGAGTCTAATGTAGCCTCACTAGTTTCTTCAATAGAGTTACTTTGCTGCACTTTATTTTCTTGCAAATTAGGAGCAAAAAGTATTATATGACAATATATAGTCTGGATAATGTAAAAGACACAGCGTGTGGAGAATCCAACACATTATCTCACTGCCACATGGATATGGATTGGTAGAAGTCAGATGAGCAAATGCTGGTAAATCTGAACAAGAGCTAGCAGCGACACTAGCACTGGTTTGTACACTAGAACTGGCAGCTACATTAGAGTTCCATGGGTGTTGCTACAGTTTTCCAATCAAAATTGTAAACATAAATAGTTAGACCAAATATTCAAGTTTAACACCAACTACAATAAATACTCTAAAAAATTATCACCTGGTTGCTCCATGGATATGGGTAGGCAATTGGATGAGGTTTCATCATTGGTATGACGGAACTATACAAGGCAGCGGAACTACTCAAGGTAGCAATACTTGATGCGGTAGCGGCAGTAGAGCTTCATGGGTGTTGCTACAGTTTTCCAAAAAAAATTTAAAAATAAATAATTAGACCAAATTTTCAATTTCATAAAATAAAACACATGAACTACTTTACCATCCAACGATCACCTGGTTGCTCCATGGATATGGGCTGTCACTTGGAGGAGGCACAAAAGGTGGTAACCACGAATGAGGCACTAGTGTCAAGACCCCATAAAAAACCACCCTAGGACATGGTCCTAGGCATGCATGGACTAGCCAAGGCCACCAAGGGCCAATGCCGTGGGCCCCCATGGGTTCCACACCACTATCATTTGTTTATTGATTTATTTTTATTTATAAAGGGACCTATTAGGGTTTCAACTTTGTATTCTCTATAAATAGGACCCTTAGGCATTTAGTTTATATCTTTTGAACTTTTGGCAAATTCCCTAAGTGGGTAGGACTTGTTCTTGAAATCACCCTTTCGGTGCTAGGCACTTGGGTTACTTGGGTGAAATTCGTGAATCCTTAGTAGAGAGTCATCACATTGCAATTCGTGAATAGGTGTGATTCAATCTATCTATCTTGTTCTTGCAACTTGATGTAATTCGTGATTTCAAGTTGTGTTATCTTTGTTATTTTCAAGTTTATCAATAAAGAGGTTTATTTCGTCTATGTGCAATTCGTGATTCATAGTGGAATTGGCAACTTCCTTAATTCAAGGAAAGTTTACTCATCCCAAGCCAATCCCATAATTCTAGGAACTTCACTAGAATCACTCCATCCCTCCAATCACTTAACCAATCCCTAAATTCACTCAACCTTCCTAAAATCTCTCTAGTCAAACATTGACTTGCCGTCCTGGCCAAACTCCAATCACTCATCGAATCCCTTAAATCTCTCAACTCCTTCCATAGACCTAGTCAACCAAAGACTCCATTTCTTGCCATATTCAAATTCAAATCCTATCTTCATTATCTTATCCCAGCCAATCCTTAAACTCAAGGAACAACCCTAGACTCATTCAACTCCATCTCATCTCCTAAATCCAATACCGAAAATCTCTCCATCCTTCCATAGACCTAGTCAACCAAAGACTCCATCCTCTTGTCAAAACCGAACCACCCTAACATTAAGGGTTATCCAACCCTAGCCACCAAACCCTAGCCTCTCTCATCCACATCATTCTCAAACCCTAGCCACTCATCCAAGACTCCAACCCTAATCCATCTCTTCCCAATCTCGAAATCATCTTTAGCCACCACACAAAACCCTAGCTACACTTCACCATACCAACCCTAATTATCATCTAAGAGGTCCTAACATCAAGGGCAACCTTCTAGCCATCCCCATTGTATCAAACGCCCTTATCCATCCCATAGATTATTCGAACTCATCATCATTGTCATTTCATCGCTAAACATCATTCCTTCATCAACCTAGGAACCTATCATTGCCATTCTACGTGCTATTATTAGCAAAAAACCAAGCAAGTTGGCAAGGTCACTCGGTCATCATTCACACAAAGGCAAGCTTATGGTTCTTAGTGTTAGGGACAAGACCGGGATCCCTAACAACTAGACCGTAGTAGCTTGGCATGTAGTTTGAAAAGTTTGGATAAAATGGTCTTGATATGTCCTAACATATAGCAACATAATGTTAATCAACCCAAGTGGACATTGACTACACATAAAATAAACACACACCAACTGTTGAAAGAGGTGTAAAATACCTAGGTTGATGGATTGGTGATAGGAGCTGTTATGCAGGATGCGTCTTCTTTCTCTTTCTCTTTCAAAATCTACCCCAACAATGAAACCAAGTGGGTGGTTGTCTAGAATGAAATCAAGAGGCACGCACCTACAATATTATATTAAAATGACTTTCAATGTGGCAATTATTTTTTTTTTCTATTACACAAATATGGCAATTAGAAGTCAATATATCCTTTAGGACTTAACTTAGTTGCATAATTTATTCTATGCTTTTGAAATTAAAAATTTATTATATACGAGAAGTCAATCTTTACAAATATATAAGTAAAATGAAAAATCTTTACATAGATACCTGAATAAGAAAAAATAATTTCAATCAAGTTGGAAACTTTTATATATATACAACCTTTTATGATAATTTCACTCAGCATTTTTTCAGAAAAAAAATTACAATTAAGTTGGGCACTTTTTGAAACTGAATGCAAATGTTCGTTTGAATATCCGGATGAATGAAAAAAATCTCCCTTTCAGATGCTAACACTAACCATTTCACTCCTGGTCATTAAAACTTATCAATAAGAAAAAATAGAATAAAAAACAGAAAGATCTAAACAAAAGAAATTTCTTTTTTCCATTTTTTTCAAACAACAAGTAACTTAAGCACCTAGGTAGATTGAACCGTGTCCTTTCCCACCATCCATCCTCTGGCAGGTTGGACTTTTCATTTGCCACAAAATAAAAATAAAAAAACTATAATAAAATGCAATGAGCCTCAGCCATTGGCAAATTGAAAGAAACTTACCAGGTTCAAAGCCATGGGTTGCTACAACTGGTGCACGCCGAAGCTACGACGCCGAGGAAGAGAACGAATGTGAGGCACAACGTTGAGAACGAATGTGAGGCACGGCATTGAGAACGAATGTGAGGCACAGCGTTTTCCCCTTCCGCTTGAACTGGGCATGCGTTTTCTGCTCGAATGGTAATGTTTCTCCCGCTCGGTTCATTTGCATTAGCTTTTATTTTTTTTTAATATATGATTACTGACGTGGCAAAATTGGCATTCGCTCAAAGCCAGGCATCTGCCTGCCTATAACACTACTCATATAATACATAATATTACTTGTATTTTTAATTATTTGTAAAAAGTTATAAACTCAAAACTTGTAGGAACTGCCTGTTTGTTATTGTGTTTGAGAGGACAAGAAGTGCTGACTATGTTTAGATGTTGAGTTGAATTGTGAGTAGTAGTATTTTATGGGTCTCATTGGGTCTCATTGAGACGTGTTTAAATTTTTTTAAGTTCAGATGAGTTTAACTTTTTAGGTTAAAATGTATGAAGTATGTTGAAATGAGTTTAACTTTTTTATGAGAAGTTCAAAAGGTAGTGAGTCCCATCAAATTTATTTTAGACCTTGCCTCTGCCACCACCATTAATGTATGTAAAGAAAAAAATATTTCATTTGTTTTTCCTTTTATTTTACGCAACCAAAAGTGATCAGTTTTATGAGATGCATTTGTTTTGTTTGTAAAAGAAATTAATATATATTTTAATTTTTGTAAGAGTAATGAGATGGAAATCTAGGTGGTAAACACAGAAAAAAAAACCTGTTGAGCAAGTTTTGGAAAATTAAGAATGCAAGAAAAGAAAAGAAAAAAACCCAAATTCAAAGGTAGTATATATTTCCTAACCAAACTAAAGTAGAATTTAGACTTGGTCAACTCCTAAAGATTAGAATGAAAGAATCATACATACGAAGGGGTGTACAATATGGTATAAAACTCTTGGTCAAATTCTAAAGATTTAAATGAAGAATCAATTATGTTGTTGCAATTTTCAAATATGCCTACGGCGTGTCCTAATAACCCTCAATCAGAAAAGAAAATTCAGATAACTAAGTGAGAAATACCTTCGACGCTTCGATGAGGAGTTGAACTCTTTCAATGACTAAACAATTATACGAATCAATAACACTTACTTGGTAGACTATGTTAAGAACCCAAATATCTACTACAACGAAATTGTGAAATATAGAAGGAAACAAGAAAGTAATTGCATAGGAAAGTGAGAATTAAGAAGATGGATTCTGGTTTTCAAGGAACCAGTGCCTCCAAGAAATTCAGATTGCATGAAAATACTTCGGTATTTATTACTTCTCCTTAGCATTCTTTTATTCACTTCAATCTACAGTTAATTCTGTTACACTACAGTTATTTCTGTTACAGTAAGAACATTACTGGATGTACATTCTCTTCCTTACACTGCTGACAAATGGAACATTACTTGATGAATTCCTTAATTTCTTTCTTCATCCTAGACCAATAAAAATCAAATCGAGCTCGATGTAATGACTTCTAATATCCAGAATGCCCCCTACTATACTACTATGGATAAAATTCAATACCTGCGGCTTAAAAGGAGAAAGTTTGGATAAAAATAACTTTCCCTTTTTAAACAATAGACCATTTTTAAATTCATATCCCTTCCCATCTAATTTCTCTTGATGAATTTTCTTACAAATATCAACAATCTTCACATCCTGCATATAGGAACCTCTGAGCTACTCCAACCAAATGGGGTCTAATACTGTAATAGCACTGCATATAGGCCCCTCCTGAATCACCTTATGTCTTCTTGATAAAGCATATGCAGCCACATTTTCCTTCCCTTTTTTACACTCTACAATGAAGTCATACCCAAGCAACTTACTAATCCATTTGTGCTGTGAAGGTGTTCCAATCTTCTACTCAAGCAAGAACTTAAGACTGACTACCAGTCTTAATAACAAAAGTTCTTCCCAGCAAGTATGACCTCTATTTCTTTACAGCATATACAAGAGCAAACAACTCTTTTTCAAAAGTTGACAGATCCAAAGCCTTCCCCTTCAAGGCTTCACTGAGGTAAGCTAAACGTCTCCCCCATTGCATCAAAATTGCACCCACTTCAAGCCTAGATGCATCACACTCAATTACAAATGGCTTCTCAAAATCTGGTAAATCCAATACTGGTGGACTACTCATGGCCTGCTTCAATGCCTCAAAAGCTGTAGAATCCCCCACATTCCAACATAATGCATCTTTCCTCAGTAATTGAGTTAGAGGTGCAGCAATAAGTCCATAATTTTATATGAACTTCCTATAATAACCTGTTAATCCAAAAAACCCCCTAAATGATTTAATAGACTTAGGCAGTGGCCACTCCATCATAGCTTTCAATTTAAAAGGATCTGCCTTGACTCCTTCAGCAGAGACCAAACGACCCAAATAGTCTATTTCATCAAATCCAAATCTACTCTTGCTTCTCTTAGCACATAAGGTATGTTTAGCTAAGGTCTCCAACACTATAGAAAGGTGTTTTAAGTGTTCTTCCTTGGACTTACTATACATAAGTATGTCATCAAAAAATTCAATTACAAACTTCCTAAAAAAAAGGTTGAAAAGCCTCATTCATAAGAGCTTGAAATGTGGTAGGAGCATTAGTTAAACCAAAAGGCATAACTAAGAACTCATAATGCCCTTGGTGAGTTCTAAATGCTATTTTTTTAATGTCCCTCTCCCTTACTCTAATTTGGTGATAACCAGATCGTAAATCCAATTTTGAAAATAATGTGGCTCCAAACAATTTATCTAAAAGTTCATCAATTACAGGAATTGGAAACTTATCTTTGATGTTGTCTCGGTTCAAAGCTCTATAGTCAATGCACATACGCCATGTGCCATCAGCTTTCCTCACAAGTAACTCAGGGGAAGAGAAAGGGGATTGACTGCTTCTAATCACTCAAGCCTCGAGCAACTCTTTCACAATCTTCTCAATTTCTGACTTCTGATAGAAGGGACATCTGTATGGCCTAACAGATATTGGAATTGTCTCTTCTTTCAAATTAATCTGGTGGTCTCTACTTCTATTTGGAGAAAGTCCTTTTGGTTCCTCAAAGACCCTACTGTATTGTTGTAACACAGCCTCCATGCCTTGATCAATACCTTCCATTGACCCATCCTGCTTATTTTGTACAATCTGCAAAAACATGCCCTTCATCTCTACTGTTGTCAATTGGCAAATTTCAACATTTTGCACTATCTCTAAAAAACTTGGATTTAATCCTTTTAGAATGACTAACTTCTTATCATTCTTAAAAGACATAGTAAAGGAATTAAAATTCCATAACACAGGCCCCAACGTTCTCAGCCTTTGCATACCCAAAACAACATCACAACCCACCACAGGTAACAAAAAAAATTGTCACAAACTGATTTCCTTGCACCTTGAGATTCACCTTCTCTACTACTCCTTTACTACTCATTCTATCTCCATTACCTACACGAACTTCAATCAACTGCCCTTTACCAATGTGCAACCCTGCCTTCTTAGCTATTAGAGGATTAAGGAAGTTGTGAGTACTTTCTGTATCCACTAATATTACCACTAAACAACCTCGTGCCTGTCCACTCAATCTCATAGTTCTTGGGCTTAAAGCTCCAGCTATTGCATGTAAAGAAATTTCTGGAGTCTCTCCATCTTTATCACCACAATCTCTACTTGCTATCACTTCTTCAATAAGCTCTTCCTCCTCGCACTCACTGTTATCAAACAAATCAATTCCCTCCATGAGGTAAATTATAGCTTTTTTACAATGATGATTAGGGTTTCACTTTTCATCACAGTAATAATATAAACATTTTTCTCTTTTCTCATTCATATCTAAAGGACTAACCCTTTTAATAGGAAAAGAATTTTTAAAGCTATTACCTCTATAGCCTTAAACAACACCTTGGACAGTACCTTGTTTATTAACACTAGCAAAAAGATTAGACCCTCCTGCTGACAAAGGCACAAATGGATTGTGGTTTCCCCTTGCTCTACTACTACTACGTAGGCTTGCCAATCCAAATGCTGAATTCAAATTATTAGGATGCAACATACGCACTGGCAACCTAATTTCATCCTTGAGTTTATTGATAAAACAACTCAGTTTGTAACCCTTGGATAATCCTCTCAACCTATTTGACAGCACCTCAAACTGAGATTTATAAGTTGATACTGTGGTAGTCTGCCTCAATCTAGTAATTGCCTCCATTGGGTCATCATAAGATGAACTCCCAAACTTGACTTGTAATGCCTCTAAAAGAATTGCAAGAACAAAAAGTGCCAGTTTCTTCAGCATCCTGAAACCATACCAGAGCACTTCCTTTCATGTAAAACGATTCCATCCAAATCTTCTGTCCATCTGGCATAGGATTCAAAGTAAAATAGTGATTTGCTTTATAAATCCACCCTGTTAGATTTTCCCCATCGAACCTAGGAAAGTCCAGCTTAATAGATTTGAAATGCATTACCGTGACAACACAGAATTATCAGTATTAAAAACTTCTTCTTGACCCCTCACATGGCCATTTCGAGAACCCATTCTGCCTCCATTAACTGCTTCCAACAACAAGTCTATTTTTTAACTCAATTAATCCAACGCCCCTTGATGGTCCTCCACCCTCTTTTCTTGTTGTTCTTGGTGTTGCTTCAACCCGAGAATCATCTTTTCCAAGTCTTTAAGATGTGTTCCCTCTGCCATTACCCCAAGAAAGAACTGCTCTATTGCCACTTTGTTAAGAAGCCAAATATCTGCTACAGCGAAATTATGAAATACATAAAGAAACATGAAAGTAATTGCATAGGAAAGTGAGAATCAAGAAGATGAATTCTGGTTTTCGAGGAACCAGTGCCTCTAAGAAATGCAGATGGCATGAAAATACTTCGGTGTTTATTACTTCTCCTCATCATTTCTTTATACACTTCAATCTACGGTTAATTCTGTTACACTAAAGTTATTTCTGTTATAGTAAGGACACTAAAGTAATTCCCCACATAATGAATCACGTGCTTCCCACATGCACACTCAAGGCCTCCTCGATACTTCACTTTACTTCACCTTTTGTCTAGTATGCTTCTTCTACATACTTCTCATTCAACGTTCCTTTTCCTTAGCACCCTTGATAGACTATTTATAGAGGTTCTATAGAGGTTGATGTATTCTGCTATAGCAAACCTCTTCATATGCACGATTATCGGCGTGCATTTTGGTATGCTACCTTTTGGAACACAATTTGTCCATCGATATCTTGTTTATCAGTGCCCAGTTTCATATCTTGTCGGGATACAGTTAGTTGGCTTCCATGGTAGTAATGTCATTTTAGGATTTACCTATATGGATTGATGTCGTTATTAGAGGAAACGTTTTGATAATCATCATCTCACACACCACATTTGTTGTTATTTATTTATTTATTTTTTGCTTTATTCATGCTAAACTAATTGAGTTCTTCTACTCATCATTTCTACACCACATACTTACTAAGAAAAAAAATAAAAAATAAAAAATTATGTGTAGTGTGTGGTGTGTGCATGATGAGTAGAATTTTTCATTAGAGGAATACGAATAGTTGACTTTATCCACAAACTTATATAGTGCGTTTGATGTGTTTTTATCTTTTAATCGATACTTATCAAGTGAATTCCTCATGACCGCAACCTTTAGATCATGTTTGGATACTCAAGTATGTTCAGATAGTTTCTTTCCAAACATCACTCAAATATAAAATATTTTCAATTTCAAATTGTCAATTTTTTATCTAATCATTACAATTTTCTCAAACTCCTAAAGAAAACACAAAAAATACAAAATACAAAATTTTCAAATTTCAAAATAAAAAAATATTAAAAAATTATATTCAAACAATTTTTAAATTTTATAATAATTTTATTCAAAATTTTCTCTCTTATTTTTTAAAATTTAATAAAACATTTTCACTCAAACTATTTTACTATTATTTACAAACATTTTAAGATATTTTAAATATTCAAATGGGATATTAGTCGCCAGTTATTCATTCCTCGCCCACCATGCCAACATGTTCCTTTATTCATCGCTGCGGCTCTCTTTTCGCCCTTTAAAGCATATTTACTGTAGAACAATCTACTATAAATGGTGAAAGTTTTGTAATGTTTGATCATGTTCATGAAATGTTCATGAACAAAGTAATAGCTTAATGCCATTGTGATGGCTTTGGAAATGAAGCTTGAGGTTTTTCAAAAAAAAAAAAAAAAAACATATTTATACCCAACAATTCATATATTTATATCACTACTTCAGTAAAAATAAAGTAGGAGATTTGGTCTCGTTCATTTTTACAAGATTTTTCATATCATTTCATTTCATCTCATCTAATCATTACAATTTTTTCAATTTTTCACATAAAATAAAATAAACAATTCAACTTTTTTCAAATCCCAAAATAAAAATAATATTAAAAACTATATTCTAATAATATTTTATTTAACTTTCAACTTTTATCTCAACTCATCTCATCTTATCTAAGAAAACAAACGTGTCCTTAATCATATGGTAATACAAAATTCAAAAACTCTAATAAACTCTAATTTTTCTCACAAATTTCAACTCAATTCCATAGAAGAGAACAAAATAAATAATAGTTAGCACTTCATCTGAAAATTATATTTGACAATCTTTATTTTTATTTTTATTTTCTTAACTTAAAAGAAAACTTCAAAAATTTAGATTGTAAAAAATTTGAAAAAAAGACAAAAAAAAAAAAAAAAGGATTTTTATTTATCATTATCAAATTATTTGTCAGTTGCCCCCACAGTTTCTCGCAGTCGTAGACCCTTTCTAAATGGCCGTTTACTACTACGAACTTTCTTTGCCTCCCCCGCGTACTCTTTTCCTCAGTCCTCTGTTCCCACTTAACAAAAATGTCGCCAACCCTGCAACGTATTGTATCCGCCAGCCTTCAAAGTCCTTTCCAGTGATCTTCCGAAGCTCAATTCTATAAATTCTATGGTCCATGTCCGTATCAAAATCGACTTCTGGTGGTGGGTTTTTTCTTGAGTAAGGGTGTTCGTGGTAGAAATAAAATAAAGGGTCTGAACACCATGGCGGAGTTGATTAAAGTTTCTGGTTTCAATGGCGGTGATAATGATGAAGGTATTAGAGTTCAAAAGGAAGCTTTCGTTAATGGGCCATCCAAGTTTCTTCGAGAGTTTATGGCTGATGGACTGGAATCTACTCTCAATCGAATGGTTGGTATTTTTGGATCATCTCAAATACCATGGTTTTTCTTCTAGCTTTTGATTTCTTTTTATTGTTGTTGTTATTGCATGTGAATGGTGCGGCGGTGCCAGTATGACGGATCTGGTTTCTTTTGATTTGGTCTGATTCATCATGAAATTATTTCTGACAGTTCAATTAAAACTACGTTCTCGCATTATTTTATTTGGCCCGTTTAGAGCTGAAAATATCTCTAATTTCAGTAGTTTAAGGTCGCTTAATACATTCTGTGTGAGTAAATACATATTCTATGGTCTTTCTTCCTTTCGCTTTTGAATTTGTGTTGGAGAACTAAAAGCTTCCTTAGTGGCTGTTCTCTACCTTAATGATAAAAGTCTCATTGTACTTTTAGACTGAGATGTCTTTTAATAAATATGTCGGGGTATGGTAGTAGAATTTTCTGCTTTCTAGTGGTTAATATGATTCATCTTGCAGTTTACTTGTTTCTCATGAGATCATATTACACTTCTTATACAAATCTTTGAGGTCGCAGTCCTTACATTTGCTAAAAATTACATTGACGGTGGAGCATCCGTTATATGGTTGGTAACTAAAAGAATTTGGGTGAAAACGGATGGAAGAACATTAGCAAGAATATGTACCCGTTTAAATCATTCAGCAGCCATTAGGAATTAGATTTTATTTTCTGCTCCTATAAGCACTCTTACTAGCATTTACCTTAATCCGAGGTATGCATTAGATAGTTAGATGCTAGGATAGTAACCAAACTTCTCATCACATAGTGGTGATCCTGTTGCGAAGCTCTTCTGCACATGATATTTTCTGGATATTGCTAACCATACATATCCGAATCTCGTCTAGTGACCATTTTCTTCTTTTTGGACTTCCTTTATTTCATGGCCTTGTCCCTACATAACTCACATGTAAATTGATACAAACCGTAGGGGTTTGCTCAGTGGTAAGGGCCTTGGTCTTAGTGGTATGCTCCCTTCAGGTCCAAGGTTAAAATCTTCTTGGATGCAAACAATTTGTAAGGGTCATTGAATTGGGAGAATATTCCCTTGAGTTACGCAAGTGCACTTGCGGGAAACTCATAGCCGAGAGCCTGTACACCCCTGGAGTTAGTCAGGACTTTGTTCTCGACCATCTGGTACCAATAAAAGAAAAAGTAAATTGACACAATAAGGATTTCAAAAATTCTTAATAATAGCACGAGATTCCTTGAATGGAGACTGGTATGGGATTGAGCTGATAAAAGAGAGATTAAACATAGTTTTCCTCAAACCCTAGAACATATGTGAATATTATTATGGATGTGTAGATACCACATTTTTCTCTCGTGTAACTTTTGAGGAGATGGTTTTGCATATCTTGGCAACAAAATATTGACTTGACATCTTAATTGCTGTTGTTTACAGAGCAAGTGGCTTGTAGTTGCTCTTTTTGGTGGTATCATTCTTTGGAGGCATGATTCAGAAGTCTTGTGGGCTTCTATGGGGTCTCTTCTAAATTGTATACTCTCTATTGTACTCAAAAGGATACTAAACCAAGAGCGGCCTGTTTCCACTTTGAGATCTGACCCTGGGATGCCATCATCACATGCACAATCTATCTTCTTCACTGTTGTGTTTACCAATCATTCAAGTAATTTCTCCCGTTCTCTACCTACTTTATGATCACTTATGAATGAGAGAGAGAGAGAGAGAGAGCAGTTGCATTGTTAAGCTTAGAATTGATTGATATGAAGTTTGCTTGTTTTTATGAACATAATTTCAATGTGTTGGCTCAATTGCAGAAATTTAATGCTTGTTTTTCTGCATACTGTTGCAGTTATGGAATGGCTAGGAACAAATATATTTACAGTAACCATCAGTGGTCTTGCCTTGGCATTTGGTTCATATCTTGTAAGTATTCTCACATGGCTCATATTAGTCAAATGCCGCACATAATATATGCTTTTAGCTTAGGTTTCATAGATGAGGTTGTAATTCTTAAAAATAAGAACAGGTTGAATGCTAATCTGGCACATTTCTCTCCTCTGTTACTGTTAACCTATTGAACAATATAGAGACCATATTGTAGTTATCCTTGCGAAAACTCTCTTGTACATACCATAGTGGCAATTGCAATCATCCTTATTTGGGATCAGATGCAGCTTTATCTTGATATTTTATAGGATAAGAAGGTCAAAATCTAACTCATGGGGCCCCAAATAAGACCAATTGATTTCTGTCTTTTCTAAAAATAAATTTACTGATGAACCAATATCAGTTTTATGAAAATCTTTGTTGAGGAAAAACTTAATGCTTTCATAGAATCCTCCAGGTGGAATACCGATAGCCCTTTCTTTTATATGGTGAACCAGAATTAGACATTAACGCTGTTTGTGAATCAAGATATGAACTCATCTCTATGTATATGGAGTATAGGGAAGAAAGAATAAAGGGTAGAATAAAAACCATAGAATATTGTATGTTCTAGTAGCCTGTAACTTATTGGTCAGTGTTCTCCATTGTTTAGACTTTTTTCAGAACACTTTCAAGCTGAGTATGCATCTAACGGCATGTGCTAGTAGATTTATTGTGCCAGAAGATTTATTTTTTTTCCCAGCTATAAGTCAATTGACAATAGCTTTATATAAAGAATAAATTTGCATCATGACACCTTGTACGCATATACTGAATAAGTCAATATTATTATGGGTATGGACAAATACACTTTGCACTCTCAAACTAACAAGGATTCTGCACTTTGCACCCTAAACTACCAAGACTGATACATTGTATCCTCTAGCTACCAAAAATTGATAAATAGCTCATTCATTCAATTCTACCCATCAAAATAGATTAAAAATAAATAAATACGTGACGGGGCCGGGGCCGGGGCACAATCTTCTCCTAAAAGTATTGATTGGCTCACAATTAAGTAGAAACTAAATTTTTGCCCTGGCTTACAGATCCCGAAAGGATTGGAAATCAACAAAATAAATGAGAAAAAGGAACGAAATTTCTTTCAAGTAGTGTAGCTGCTGTAGGATAAGTGACCTGTTTGTTGCATGGATATAAAAATAGTACTTATTTTTATCTTTTCCTCGGTGTTTGCAGTCATGGCTACGGGTCTCACAACGGTTTCATACTGTAAGCCAAGTTGTTGTGGGTGCTGTCTTGGGATCCATCTTCTGTATTTTGTGGTCATGGTCGTGGAATGTTTATGTTCTAAAAGCATTTATTTCCACTTTATGGGTTCGAATAGTTGTTGTTCTGGGAGCTGCTGGATTTTCTTGTACATGCGGTTCGTTTTTCGCTTAGGGATGAGGAGGAATTCCTTGGATAAACTCATGAAAACCAAGCTTCACTCAATCTTAGTCAAAATACCGAGAAAAAGTATGCTGACTTCTCTAAATAGATGGATATAACTTTGTAATATGATGCCCTAGTTTACTACAATTTTTGGTTTATACCATAAGTAGCTTAAGTAATGAAACACCAGATGTGTGCATGCATGCACGCACAAACACACAGCATGCAAATAAGGCGTACACCAGATGTTCGTTTGCTTAAGGTTCGGTTTCGACATAATTTTAGAGAAGCTAATATGGTTGCGGATTTCTTGGCAAAAGAAGGTACTAAAGGGAGGATTTCAGATTTTATTGGAGAAGACTTTGTGCAAGGAAAACTTCGGGGTTTAGTTTGTTTGGATAAATTGGAAATTTCTTATATTCGACATTGATGTAATCTTTTATTATGCGTGCATATTGTAATCATGGTTGTTCCTCCGCCTCAGTGAGGGTGTTTTAATAATAAGAGGCCTCGACCTTGTATTGTTTAAAAAAAAAAAAGCAGAGGCAACTATTTGGAATGCTTCTCCATGTACAGCAGAGTAGTTGTCTCATTCTTGGTTACAAAACTTCAGAATAGGCCGCTCTAATTTCCTTTCTTGTAATCTCAGTGAACAGTTCACAATTTGATGGAATGTTTGTGTAATTGTATCAGCATATATTAATGAAATTAGATTGGGGTCGAATGAATTTTAGTACCAAAAGTACTCTCGAGTTGTGGCTGGCCCACCCCCTTATTTTTTATCGATTTATATTCCATGATAACCAAAGCCATTACACCATTGTATTGTCATCCAGGCTATACTTAATTCATATATTGAATACCTAGGATTGAGTACCGCACTCGAAATTGGCTTGATCTTAGAAAAATAGTCGATTACACTAATGTTTGACCCTGTGGAGTAGAGGAGCCATTATATTGGGGGAAACCCCTAAAGCTTTTTGCATCAAAGTTCCAAGGGAAATTATAATATAAAAACAAGCAATAAGAAAAAACTCAGCTAAAAACCTGCTTTGGACATCTGTCCAAGACATAATGACCTATCAAAGCTTGGGGTAATTATTCATATACATCATATTGAACTGCTGAATCTTCTCCAAGAACTCAGCCTTATAATTAATCTGCATCTCCTCGTTACAAAATCCAAGACTGGTTTTTCTTTCTTTAGAGTGAATTATTATAACAAGAGAGCCAGGGTGAAGACCATCGCTTACAAACCCTATTCCATTAACATTTGTTTGTCCAGCTCCAGTATCTTGGTGGACCTCATACTCTTGAACTGCTATCTCTTCTTGGACCTCTTCCAACTTGTCATCAGGATTATTTAGGGATGCAGTGTCAACAATTCTTAAATATCTGTATCAAGTCTATTACCCGTAAAGCAAAAGAAAGAGTTTAGCCTTTACGAACCAACTTGAACGCTGCACCACAATGGTTTGTGAAAGACTGCTAGAATTCAAGGCAATTTATTCATGAAGGAAATTCAGGATGCAATTGTAAGGCCTCTGGAGCTAAGCAACTGAATAGTTCCATGCTCCGTATTGCAGGGCACACCTTTGGTGGAGAACATCCATATTCACAAATACCATGCGACTATCCCTGGTACTGACAATTCCATGTGGCACGAGGTCTAGTTGCAATCTTTGAGCTACAGCCAAATATGCCATCTCATTTCATTTTGTAGATTTTTTCAAGGAACAACCTGCTCTGTTGTCCACTCATTCATAGCCAATGCAGCTGGTAGCTCATCCCTGATCTTCTTCTCTGTCCACAATATGTTTGTTGACAGAAAGATAGCCTTCAGAGTGAAAAATGGCTGTTCCATTGTTTGTGAGCTGCAGCCCTAAAATAAGAAAACTTCTGCTAACCTTCCACATTATTTGAAATAGAACCCACTTCCTGAACTGCAGTTTCTGTCCTTGAAACTAGTAAGTCCAACATACTGTATATATATTCACCTTGGGGATGAGAGCGATCCCCAGCAACAAATGCAGAAACCTGGTCATTGACCTTAATCCAAGACCATCCTGGCTCCTTGATCACCCCTTTTGATTTCATCATCTTCCTTAGATTTGCTGCTTCCCTCCATCTCCCTCTTGTGGCATAAATGTTAGCAAGAGTAATATGAGCTCCAGAACTACTTGGATCTAATTTAAGAAGCTCCTCTGCAGTACGTATTCCACAGTCAACGTCTCCTTGTACCCTACAAGCTCTAAGCAGTGTAGACCAAACGACATCATCCCGTTGAAATGGCATGTGTTTTATCATGTTCTCTGCATCACTTAATCGTCCAGCTCGGCAAAGGAGATCAATCATGCAGCCATAATGTTCTTTTGAAGGATTTATCTGATATTTATTAGTCATCAAGTTGTAGTAGTGGAAGCCAAGATCAACAAGTCCAGCATGGCTACAAGCAGTAAGAACGCCAATGAAGCTCACAGCATCTGGTCTTAAACCAACTTTGGGAATCTTCTCAAACAAATCAATGGCTTCGTGGCTGAACCCATGTTCAGCATAACCAATGATCATGGCAGTCCATGAGACAATGTCATCATTTTCCGTTACATCAAAAATTTTCGAAGCTTCTTTTATACTCCCACATTTAGAATACATATTGATTAGAGCACTTCGTATCAGAGCTGTGCATTCTAATCCAACAGACAAGACATGAGCATGCAGTTGCTTCCCTTGCTCAAGAATTGCCATACTTCCACATACACTAAGCACGCTGGAAAAAGCAAACTCATTTGGTTTTGGTCCTTCCTTTCTCATCCACGATAAATACTCAAAGGCTTCTTCCGCATAACCTCCTTGAGAATACGCGGCAATTATAGTACTCCATGAAACAACATCTTTCCTGGTCATGCCACGAAAGACCAATGAAGCTGAAGGCAACTGCCCACATTTTGAATACATGGTCATAACAGAATTTGCCACTGATAGAAAATCAACAAAACCTACACGTAAAGCATGTGCATGTAATTGTTCACCCCATTCAATTCTTGCAAGATTGGCAACACCACAGATAATAGCTGCAAAAGTGTACTCATTAGGACTCACATCTGATTCCTTCATTTTCATAAATGCTTCAATTGCATGCTCCTCCTGACCCATCTGAACATAGGTTGTTATAATTGTTGTCCATGAAACCACGTCCTGTGTCCTCATCTTCTCAAACAAGCGCATACCATAGTCGAACTTTCCACATTTGTAGTACATGGTAGCAAGAGTGTTAGCCACAAATGAGCTCTCATTGAACCCTTTTTTCATTGTTTTTGCATGAATCACCCTCCCGTAGTTCAGAGCACCAGAATCGGCACATGCCTTCAATGCAATAGCAAATGAATACGCATCATACTCCACCTTTGACCTCTGCATTTCACAAAAGTAAACCAAACCCTCCATATTATAACCTGCTCGAACAAGCCCGGTAATAATGGCCGTCCAAGAGACTACATTTCTTATTGGCATCTCATCGAAAACTTTACAACCTTGCTCAATTTTACCAATCTTGGCATACATGTCAAGAAGGGCACTCCCAACAAAAACCGAATTAACAAAACCAGATTTCACTGAATACCCATGTAACAGTTCCCCATAATACAAGTTCATAATGAGTGCACAAGCCTTGAGTGCAAGACTAAGCGTGTAGTGGTCCATTCGAAGTCCTGGCTGAACGCACATATTTGAGAACAAATCTAACGCTTCAGAGGAATCCGAGGCATTGACATAGCCAGAAATCATATTGGTCCATGTAATCTCATCTCGGTATGGCATTTTATCGAACATTGCGCGAGCATCACTCAAATGACCGGTTTTCACTAGCTGCTTAAGTTGAGCATTGACTTCAAGCATATCTACATCATTAGCAGAATGGGTTTTTCCAACAATGCAGGTAGGTCTTAGCTCTGAAACCAAGAGATCTCCATACACAGTATAAGCAAGGGCTGATGCCGTAAAAAATCTCCTGAAAGGACTCCTCATGGGTAAAACCATGTTTGTACGGATTGGCTACTATTGAGCCGCCATGCAAATCGCTTACCCAAAAGTAGTATGAAATGTCTTCTAAACCTCGTTGCCGAAATGTTATATGCAAGCAGCCTACGCTTGCACTATGGCCCTTTTGGGCTTATGTTTGCACTATGTCTTCTAAATGGACCTGCAGCCCAATATCACCTCTGGCTCGGCCCAATGGGGGAAAGCCTATCCCAAAAATTGCACAACTGCTCTAGCAATCTTCCTACCCAAACTGTCCAGGGCCAGCAAAACTGAAAATACAACACCACAGTCCAAATTTAGTGACACCATACTGTTATTCATCTTTGATCTTTGAGTCACATCGATTGACATGTTTTTATTGGCAAATCCTATAAATGAAAAGCCCCTATATATATGATTTATTGACTGGATAATGAAATTAAGGATGAAAAATATATATTTCTCTTACGGTACTGGCAATAAAACTTTAACCAAAATTTGATTAAGAAATTCACTTTTATAAATTTAGTTAGCTACTTTTCAACAACATCAAACAATAGGCTCAACAAATTTTTTATTATTCTATTAAAATATTGATTTTGAATTGTTTATTTATTTTAATTTTAATTCTAATTGTAATTTATTCTTGTAAATTCTTTATTTTAATCCTAGTGAATATTCTTTATTTATTTTACTTATAAATTTTGTTACTAGGAAAACTAAAAGGAATTTTACCTCTAGCATATATTCTATTGTATTCGTTGATCTAGCAAGTGTTGCAAAACTGGGAATCGTAGTTAAGATTTTAATATATATATATATATATAGAGAGAGAGAGAGAGAGAGAGAGAGAGAGAGAGAGAGAGAGAGAGAGAGAGAGAGAGAGAGAGAGAGAGAGAGAGAGAGAGAAATTATCTTGAAAGTTCATATTCAAAAAGTCATCACAGTGGCCTGGGGGAGAAGCAAGCAGCGGAAACATAATATTTTAGTCCAAAAATAATATTTGGCCAACATCTTTGGCTCAACAAGTTTGGCTAGTGATATAATCTGAAGTTAAAATTACTGTTCATTTGTTGAGCTCATTATTGCACTTTAGCTATTTTTTGACTAAAACTTAACTTTGTTGAGCCCACTATTAGTGCTCAAGGGCAGCACTAAAGCCACCGAGATTCCTACCGAGGAATTATTCCAACATGGCCAAAGGTTTATTTTTATCATATATTTTTTAATCTCCTTAAACATTTTTTTTAAAAAAAAAAATCACAAAATCATTAAACAACACTTCCTTAATCTAAGTTAAAAAAAAAAAAAAAATTAATCGAGACCCACTCTCGGTGGGGTCAATTCCAATATGACTAATAAATGAAGTCAATTTGCCTTGCAACAACACACAGATGTTGCATTTCCAGCCATACTTCTGTTAACACTCAGAATTCACAAAAGATGGAACTTAGCAATCCATTGTAGTGTACAGTTCAATCTAGTAAACAAGCTACTACAGTTTCATTTGATGTAAAAGTCATAATATGGTGGAACAAACAAGTTCCAGGCTCTGCAGTTTGTTACAAACAGAGTTACCTGAAGAACAACTTAGCCGACAACACACACAAAGTACAGAATTAGAGAAAAGTTACATTGTCTAGTACTAGAAGCTACCCTCCTGGACAAAAAACACTCAGTCACTAAGAGGGAAACCAAACCGGTTTTGGAAACCTTAAAGGCCACACAATTAGATAATGTTTACTGAAGACATAGAACATAGTCCACCCGATTATTATCTTAATTAGTTGCCGATATGCCATCCTCTGTTTCTAGCCAACCATTGAGCCCTTCTGGTGGCCCTTGCCCTCTTCCACCTCTCAATGTTTCTCATTCTTTCAAAAAACTTCCGAATCTGGTGAAGTTTGTGAGACTGTTGGGCAATGATGTTTGCAGTTGAGGGGCTTTGGCTCAGAACTATCTCATACCCATCACGGAAAGAGTCCATGCCTTCACTTAGAAGTTGCCAGAACAGACCTCCAGCAGCTGCACCTCCTCTTTTAGCTGAGGAGTATATCTTGTAGTACACAGTATTAAACAGCAGGTCTCTTTGGTATGTGCTGAAACCAGCAACTTTCCAGGATTTCCCAAATTCTGTAAGAAGTATTGGCTTCCTAAGAATGTACTGTGCATCTTGGATGTGGGCGTTGAGCCAATTGTTCAAGAACGAAAGCTGAAATTGATCATTTGAGCTGGGTAACCTGCCCATATCATGTAAAATTCGATTAATCTCAATTCACTGAGCCAGTTTTAGGCCAAGATTTCATTTTACAGCTTTTCTTGTTCTGTTCAACAGTCCAAAGAATGATATACTCGTGATTATTCTTTTTGTATTTTCAACACTTGAAAGTAATAGTTAGTTACCATTGATCAGGGTATGAGTGTGTCGTTGCAAAATCTATGCCAGGGATTTGATTATTTGCAATGAAATCTGTTCCGATTTCGAGACTAGGATTGAGTCCCTTCCTCTGAGGCGTGGATTGCCCATAAAACCCTTCTAAACCAGCTTCCAGCAGGTGATTTCTATCAATGGACTTTACATAGGAAGCCATTTCAGTTATCCAAGCCTGTCGGACAAGAACCAAAGGATTTAAGTTTAGCTCGAATTCTGAGCAATAACTGTAAAAACCATGGCTTGTAAAATAAATAATACACAATGTGTGGAAAAAGTTTCTGGAGTGAGACACATGTAACTTAAAGCTTAACTTAGATCTTAGCTGGGGAAAGACATAAAAATAAGAGAGACCATTCTAACCTGAATAGTCCTCCCTGAAGGATCCGATGTGCATCTAGGTTCATTCATAAGCTCCCAGGCCATGATTGTTGGGTCATCTTTGTAATGAATTCCAGTATAGCTGTTATATCTGGACAGAATAGTCTGAAAAGGTATAGCAAAATTAGTGTTGGACATCATATATCTAAATCTCACAAAAGAAAAGCTCAGAAACTCTGCGTTACATAAACTAAATCTGAATACTATTTTTTCTTTTGCCTTCTAGTTTTTGGTGTTAAAATCATTAAATCTTAAAATCGTAGAAGAGAATAAAAAAATGGTGGATTGCCTTACCCTTATATGGTTCTTGTAGTAACCCTTAACGACAGGATTCCTAAAAAAATCATCTTCAGATGACAGGTACTGACCCTGATTTCTTGCCCAGTTCACATACTGTTTTTTCCCTCCAAAGCTGTCGTAGTTGTTCGCCAAGCTCAATATGAGCTTAATCCCATGCCTCCTGGCCTCAGCTATAACAAAATCTAAGCCCTTCAAAGTTCAAACCACCAAAAAGAGAGGACCCAGAAAACCAAGATCAACATTCTGAACTTTGCAGATTTTAAGAATTGTACAAAATGATAGAGAATAATGTGAAAGTGAGAGAGAGAGAGAGACCTTAAACATTTGCTCATTGTAGGAGCCAGGAGAGTACTGCAGGGGTCTGTAGCCACCATCACTGAAAGCCCAAGTTCTAGCTACAGTGAGGCCATGGCTTGAGGCCTCACGAAAGGCAGCAGAAACTTTGGGTCTCTGAGATGGATCAGAAGCCACATACATCAACCAGTACGCATTGAAGCCATTCGCATAGTAAGGATTTCCATTTAATAGAAAATGAATTCCTCTGGTTCTGATGAAACCATCTCCTGCTTCAACTCCAATGTGAAAGCACTGTCGGTGGATCAAAATGGCCAAAACAAGTGCCAAAGCCAGATGCTTCATCTTTCTTTCTCACTCTCTCTGAATGTGGATGAAGAAATCTTTTCTAGTTTTTTTTATAAGCAGAGCATGGAAGAAAGATGCGGCTGTTTAGGGAGTTGTCTATAGCCTGATGATGAAAGTTTGTCTTTTTACAACCGCAAAATTTAGGGAAAAAACAACAGTAACTGTCAAGGCAGAGAAACCGACAAGGATAAAACTATAAAACCGGTCCTCGAAAATGAAACTATTTATTTGTTTTCGTTGTCATTTCATCTTATTTAATTATTATAATTTTTATAAATTTTTACATAAAATTAAATAAATAATTCAATTTTTTCAAATTTTAAAATAAAAATAATATTAAAATATATATTATAATAATATTTTATTCAACTTTCAACTTTTATTTCAACTTATCTTATCGCATCTATCAGCAAAAATAAACGAGACCTTAAAATAATATTAGTACAAACTTAAAATAGATAAACTTCATACAAGCCATTTGTAAAAGTAGGTCTCATTTGTATGAGACTTGTCCAGACTTGTATAAATAATTTCTCAACTATTTATCCTCCCTTCTACCCTAAAGCTTCAGTAACTAACAATTTTCAACCTGTATAGGGGCCATTTTTAAGGTTTAAGTTACTGAATTTGGTGATAATATCACTTGATCTGAATTTCTGAAGAAGAAGAATAATAATACAGATTTGATTGTAAATGTGGGGCATCCTTAATCTTGATATTTTCAAACCATGAAATTGGTATGAACATAATCATGTGATGGACATGGAAGGAGCATAAAGAAATTAACTATATTTCAAGGCATGACAAACGTACATGAGGGGTTCCATGAAAACGAATAGTGATGGAAGAGGTGGATGGTATAATTATCATGTTAGATCTAAATTCATTATTGCATTTCTGTTCTTTTTCCCCCTTTTATTTCCTCACAGATGAAAAATTGTATCTATTGACTTGTTGAGCTGCAATTGAAACTCAATAAAAAGAAAATAGCTCTTAACCATCTCCTAAAATCAAGTTGTCATAATTTGTCAGATGAACTTCACTGATGATTATAGCTCACACGAGGTTTTTACCTTAATTTTATCAAATGATTGTTGTCAACTTTCTTAAGATCAAATTTCAATTTCTTTTTTTCAACAAGGTTTTGGTAAGAGAATTTCTACATACACAAACAGATTATACAAATGTAAACTTACAAATTGATGTGGTTTCATAAAATCCATTAGATCTACTTTACAATAAAAATAATTTTGTCATTTGACGTACCACATCAAACTACATCAGTTTATAAATTTATTTTTGTATAATTCATTTGTGTCTAAAGTATTTCCTTTTGTTAATTGTGTTTGTTCCTTTTAAATAATTGTACTTGAATGTACAAGAAACTCAATTCTAAGTACTGAGTACTGAGAATTGCAATTAATCTCTAGGCCAAATTGACAAAACATCTTAGCTAAGAAGGTTTCATGGCAAAGGCATCGTCTGCTCATCGTAGCCTGAACTTATTGGATATTATACGGATGTTGACAATGGTCGTACCCACGTACCCTATCATAATAACAGACCCAATTTCACCTTTAGACAAATAGCTGGAAGGCAAGACGTATGGTACAACCAAAGCAGGTCAACGAGGCCACTCACTAGCGTCGTTACAACCAACAGCAGAAGAAATTGTTAGGAATTTGTCTCAAGTTATTGTAAATTAATTCAATTTTTTATTTCTCACATTCGTGTATAAATACACCTCAATTCCTTCAATGAGAATCTAAGAAGTTTTTCATGAATTCTTCTTCTTCTAATATGGTATCAAGAGCCTTCGACTAATCGTCATTCACCATGGCTGTCTCAGCTTCTCCCTCCCTCTCTTCCTTCTCTTATATCATCACCACTAAATTAACCAATGACAACTATCTCCAATGGAAAGTGTAAATCTCTGCTTATTTATGAGGTCAAGACCTCTACTCCTATGTTGATGGCACCAGTCTCCCTCCCTCTCAATTCCTAACTGAATCCTCAGCCTCACCGCCCAAACCCAACCCAGCTTTTACCTCATGGCAGAGCCCTGATTAATTAGTCTTAAGTGTTCTTTTTTCCTCTCTTTCTCCTTTCTGCTTGGCCATGTTCTGTTCTCTAAAACTGCTCGTTCCCTCTGAGTCTCCTTGGCATCTATGTTCGCCTCTCACTCTCAGGCTAAAGAATTTCAAATATGATTCCAACTCACCAATCTATCAAAAGGAGATTAGAGCATCACTGACTATTTCGGCAAGGTGTGTTCACTTGTAGACTCCTTGGCTGCTACATGTAACTCTCTTCCTGATAAAGAAGTAGTTATTTATCTTCTCGATGGTCTAGGCTCCTCTTATGAAGCCTTTATAACTTTTGTAACCACATGAGCAAAGCCCATCTCCTCTTATAACTTTTGTAACCACATGAGCAAAGCCCATCTCCTCTCATTAATTATACCAATTACTGTTAATTCATGAAAGATGCGCAACTCATCAACAGCGAGGTATAACCTCCTCTCTTGAGCCATCTATTAATCTCAGTGTTGCTGCCAACTGAGATCATCTTGGACGTGGTTCTTACCGTGCTGGACGTTAAGGACGTGGTCGGGGTCGGGGTCGTCCCTTCTATAACAATCGCTCTGGTCGTTCCTCCTCTCAAAATGGCTCTCCACAACAGTAGTACATCTCTAATCACCCTACCTGTCAAGTGTGTAACAAGTTAGGACACGTGGCTCTGCAATGCCGTTATCGATTTGATCATGCTTATCAATTCAAGACTCCATGATCATTCTCAGCAAATTACACAGCTCATGATTCTTTGTTTGATTCATCTCGATATCCTGATTCAGCTGCTACTCATCATAATACAAATGACTTCAATAACTTGAATGTTTCATCTGAGCAGTATAGTGGCAGTGAATCAATTCGCGGTGGAGATGGTTCTAGGATACCCATTCAAAATTTTGGTGACTCTTGTCTCTCATCTTCTTCCTCTTCCTTTTTTCTTCGTAATTTATTGCATGTTCCAGATATTACCAAGAACCTTGTCTCTGTTCTGTGTTTTTGCATTGACAATTCATGCTATTTTGAATTTCACTCCTCTCATTTTACTGTGAAGGACAACAAGACAAAAAAGGTACTCCTCACAGGGCCAACACATAATGGCCTCTATATTTTTCCTTTCAAGCCAACACAACCACAAAGTCTAACCATTCATCTTGGTGAAAGAACAACAACGGCTCAATGGCACCGAAGGCTTGGTCATCCCTCACTAAATCTTGTCTCACGGGTTCTACAAGAAAAGTGTCTACTAGTTTCTTCTTTTGATTCAAAGTTTTTTTGTCCAGAATGTCTTCTAGCTAAGGCCCATCAATTACCATTTTGTAATAGTCAAACTACTTATTCTCGTCCTCTTCAACTATTTTGTATTGATATTTGTGGCCCAGCCCCTCATTTTTCTTGACTGGGTTTTAAATACTATATCTCTTTTCTGGATCAATACACAAGCTATACTTGGCTATTCCTACTGAAACTCAAATATGATGTTGTTTCAGTTTTTAGCACTTTTTTGCCATATATTGAATGCCTTTAACTCAAAACTTCTTATTCTCCAAATTGATGGTGGAGGTGAGTAAACCTCTAACTCAAATATGTAAAAAATTTAGAATCACACATCGGCTTTCATGCCCTCACACTCATCAACAAAATTGACTTATTGAAAGAAAACATCGCCACATTGTTGAGACGGGCCTTGCCTTGTTGGCACACTCGTCCTTACCATTCACTTATTGGGCCGAAGCCTTTGAAATTGTTGTTTACCTGATTAATATTTTACCATCTTCTACCATCAACAATCAAATACCACATTTTATTGTTCACAATTGTGAACCTGATTATAAATTCCTAATAGTATTTGGTTATGAATGCTGGCCAATTATTAGATCTTATCTTTTACACAAATTTGCTTTCAAATCTGTCTCATGCTTGTTTCTGGGCTACAACTCATCTCACAAAGGCTACAAGTGCCTTGACTTAACAACAAATAGACTCTACATTTCACGGGATGTGGTCTTTAACGAGTCTTCCTTTCCATTTTCGAAATCACGGCCCACTTCATCTTCTCACCCTCTCATAAACCCAATAATTATGTTGCCTATTTTTCAACCCTCTCTTCTTGGGCTTGGCCCTGGACCGAGCCCAACTCCTTCCACCCATTCTCCTCCAGCTTATTTCCCTTCCATAGCGTCGTCTACCTCACCCCTGTCTTCTTCCTCTGCAACTTCTCTCCCGTCAAATACTCCTTCTACGAACCCAGATCCTCCTTCATTGCTTATTCCTCCTCGCTCTCCAATTATAACACGTGCACAAACAAATTCCACAAGACCCCTAATATTTATAGATGGGACCGTACCATACTCCTCTCGGTATTGTTTCACTGCTTCTCTTATAGTTCCTGATGAGCCTTCTAGTCTTTTTGCAGTTACCAAATTTCCTGAATGGTGGGAGGCTATGCATCATGAATTTATAGCTTTGCAACAAATCAAACTTGGAGTCTAGTTCCTCCTACACCCACGGCCAACATTCTTGGCTGTCATTGGGTGTACCGAGCCAAAATTCGAGCTGATGGGTCATTTGAACGAAGGAAAGCGAGATTAGTCGCAAAGGGTTATCATCAGCAACATGGGTTGGATTACACTGAGACTTTTAGTCCAGTTGTAAAGCCCTCTACTATCAGATTAATAATCTCCATTGTTGTTACTCGTGCTTGGCCATCAAGGACTTGATATTCAAAATGCATTTTTACATGGTAATTTGTCTGATGAAGTTTATATGCAGCAACCTCAGGATTTTGTGGATCCCGTGCATCCGAACTACATTTGTAAATTACACAAAGCAATCTATGGGCTCAAACAAGCCCCAAGGGCATGGTTTGCTCAACTGTCTTCATGGCTACTAAACTATGGCTTCAACTCCTCAAAAGCAGACCCTTCACTTTTTATTTTACAACATTCTAACATACACATATATTTTCTTGTGTATGTAGATGACATAGTCATCACAGCGTCTCAACAATCTGCCATTGACAACCTCATCCATGACTTGGGCCGTGCTTTTCCCGTGAAGGATTTAGGATATCTTTTCTATTTCCTTGGTGTTGAAGTTGATCATACTCAGACTGGGTTAATTCTGTCACAACGGCAGTACATCAAAACTTTACTCTCCAGAAGTCACATGGTCTTTGCTAAACCTATTTCATCTCCAATGGTTGCCTCCCTTAAGTTGTCAAAACACGATTCTCCTGAATTTGAAGATGCAACTCTATACCGTAGTATAGTTCGTGGCCTCCAGTATTTATCTTTAACAAGACCAGATATCTCCTTTGCAGTGAATAAGATCTGTCAATTCATGCACTCACCAAAACTTCTCACTGGAGTGCTGTCAAAAGGGTGCTTCAATATCTCAAAGGAACTATCAATTTCGGGTTGCTATTCAAACCTCAACGTGGCCTACATCTTCAAACTTATAGTGATGCTGACTGGGGAGGCTGTCCTGATGACATGAGATCAATTGGTGGCTTTTGTATTTATCTGGGTTGTCATCTAATCTCTTGGAGCTCCAAGAAGCAGAGCACGGTTGCACGATCCTCTACTGAAGCCAAGTACAAGTATCTTGATTCTGCGGCTGCCGAAACTATCTGGCTTCAGACCATGCTTTGAGACCTTGGTGTTTCACTTTCGCAAGCTCCTACTCTATGGTGCGACAACTTGGGAGCCATCTACCTCTCAGTCAACCCAGTTTTTCATTCCAAGACGAAGCATATGGACATCGATTTCCATTTTGTTAGGGACTGTGTAGCAGCCAAGTCCTTACAAGTCTCTTTCTGCAACTTTCATGATCAAATAGCGGACGTTTTGACAAAACCGCTAGTTGCGGATAACTTGTAGCATCTTCGAACGAGTATGAATGTAGTAGAAACTCCATTGGAGTCGAGGGGGCATATAAGAATAATAGACCCAATTTTAGCTTTAGACAAACAGCTGGAAGGTAGGACGTGTAATACAACCAAAGCAGGTCAGCGAGGCCACTCATTAGCGTCGTTACAATCAACAGCAGAGCATCTTCTAGAAGATAACAACAGAAGAAATTGTTAGGAATTTGTCTCAAATTATTGTAAATTAATTCTATTTTTTATTTCTCACATTCGTGTATAAATACACCTCAATTCCTTGAATGAGAATCAGAGTAGTTTTTCATGAATTCTTCTTCTTCTAACATACCCAACTACTCTAGAACAGGCTCGAAGGTCAAAAGCTCATTGCTTTACAGTCGTCGGATTCCAATATCACTTTAGGTATTCTATTCCAAGAACCAAACCAGTGAAAAAGCAACAGAAAAAGCCGAAAAAAGAGGGCCCCTGGCCTCCCATGCAAAGTTAAAAACATTATTATCTTTAACTTTTCTCCCAACATTGTAGTCGTGCTGGTGAAATCTTTTAAATAAACTCATTTATTGCATAGGAATAGAAACCAAAAAAAAAAAAAAAAGTTTATTTGTTGTGCAAATTATACATGGCTTGCACGCTCATGAGTTTTGAGTGACTTGCATTGCTTTAAATATTTGATGTCTCTGTCTAATCTACTACGCGTCAAAACTTCGTGGGGCATGTGATAGTTAAAGCCATGTGAGGAGCAGCTTCTAATGCTCTTACACATGGTCTCTTTTCTGTGAATCTGTGATGGGGTTCCACAAATCTCAGACGCTATCGCTATGTGATCTGTTCCTTCTCTCTTTTTGATTTTTAGTGCTTTGCTGAATCTGTGCAGGTGCTGCATTTTATAGCTATATGCTTCTTATTTGGTGGGGTGCTTAATTTTCTTTCTTTACTTGGAAAATAAACGTTAAACTATTAAAACTTGTCACAACGTATGGCAATTTGCAGTCTCTGGTTTATGATATTTTATTAAAAAAAAACTATGTAATTCTTTGATTTTCTTTTTGTTGTAAAATGCTTTGAATAATATATATAAGAGTTTTAAATTCATCTTATAATATCTGCATTCACCTAAAAAATAGAGAAAAAAGGCATAACTATTTGAATCCATCTTTTCTGTAATATAATGTTATCAAAGAACTAAGAGCCCATCTAAATACAGACTCATATCATCTCATTTCATATAATTTCGATTAGTAATTTTATTACTATTTACGAATCATTTTAATTTATCTCATATCAATATCCACTGGCCCTAAGTATTAATCTGAACCTGAATGATACAAAAATAGTATGTTCGAATGGAGCTTTCGTGGCATCTGTTTGGTTAGATCACAGGGAGGAAGAAATAGACAAAACCACCTCCGTACGGGAAAGAAGATCAAGAGTAAATTAAATAGACGCCATAGAATTTGAAAACCTACGGAAATAGACATTGCCGACAATCCTTAATTTCGATTCATTCAGATTCCTTGACACGGATGATTTATTAAAGAATCAATAAATAGTTTAGGTACTCATCTTCCTCCACTTTCACCAACCCCCCTACTTCTATTTTCTTTTCTTTTCTTGTTAAATTATCAACCCCAAGAAATATTATTGTTGTTATTATTATTGAAAAAATATAAATGCACGTAACTTTTTATAATATTTTATATAATAATATTTTAAAAAAATTATTTTTATAAATTAATTTATAAAAATAACATCATTTTATTTAAATATTTTTATTTTATAATATATATTATGAAATATGTTGAATGAGTATTATTATTTTTATTATTTTGGCCTCGATATTATTACTATGTACGGACATAAACAGAGATTTGCAGATCTAGCTGATTTGGTCCTTCAACTATTTTTTGAAATAAAAAATCTTAAATACACTACTATTTATCACACACTCTACACACTTAGTGTATTGAGTTTAAAAAAAAAAAAAAATTGAGTGCATAGTGTGTGGAGAGTGTAGGTAGATATGTAGAATTCCTTTTTTTGGAAAGAGAAGGTATGACTTCTCTCTAGAAGAATAACTCATGCTTATCCTCGTGATAGTCTTTATCCTTCATTTCCTTCTGTTATCTAGATGTGAATATGCTTTTATGATAATTATTTTTTCACTTCTTTCTATCGTTTTAGTTTTCTCAGATCTATCACACTCCGGCCACCATTAGTCGACACGCATCCCATCACGTCACTCATCAACTGCCGATCTATCGAGATGATGCGGAATTGCGCCAAAAAGATCGACGCATGGCCCACATGCGCAGCTTGTTTCCTCTCGTGGGCTTCACACGTCGCTTCATCTCGACACCTCCGTCGGCAACACGCGCCGTACCAGTAGATCCCCCACCACCCGATCTTTCAATCGGACCCACCTCATCTCCAAACCACCAGCACGTGGCCCACACGCGCCAATATAGAGGCAGGAGAAGACTTTGTTTCGTCGCAGATCTGTCATTCTAATATCGGTTTTCCTATTATATTATCACTTTTCCTAACCAATAATCTTGAAAAGTGGACTACAAGTCTCTCCAAAATATATCTTAAGACAACTGACTACAGTGCAAAACCCTCTTTGTAAGGTAAGGGTATGGACCAAGATCTAATTGGTACCATAACCTTTTTTTTTTTTCTTTTTTTTATTATTGCACTGTGATTATTGTAATGGGGTATTTGTTTGGGATCTCACCCCCTCGTCATGTATCATCTTTTCTAATATTAATGAAGTTCATTTGCTTGCTAAAAAAAAAAAAAAAAAGTGAGAGAAAGAGAGAGATTTGCGGATCTGAATCTCTTCCGACATGTGACATGGGATGTCTGGTCAGTTCACTGCAAATGAGTAACCTCATGAGGCAATTAACAATGCATGCCCCTTACGTTTGTAGATGGCTCCGACCCCTCAATGAAAACAAACAAAGATGTCTTCCAATGCCGTCTTCTTTACTCTATATATAATATGACAGGCCCATGAACTCTACCAAACCCTTTGGCAGGCTCTGCAACAGTTCACAAATCAGCTCCGAAAACTGGGCTTCAACTTTTTCCATTTCCAAATAGCTTAATGGGTTACGGATGAGGAACATTGGCAATGGGCTCGAAAATTTCATCAAAGCTATAGAGAGTGCATACTTTACACCGATTTATCTTCAAGTGAAGACGGTATTGGTAAGTCTTGAAGTCACAGTGCTCGAATTTGCCCTTCCATACCTGTGGTACTTCAGCAGGCCACCATCTTGCCGCAGATGCTCCTTTCACTTTCACTTTCACTTCAACCAATTCAGACATGGGTTGCCTTCAAGTTATTATATATATAGTTTCCTAACAGGCAAAGTTGCTTGAATGTTTTCGGCAGTAGTATTGATGCTATAAATATCGCACAACAGGTCGAAATGAAAGAAAAAATCATTTTCGGCTCATCGGGCCTTGATTGGTGTTGTTTGGAGTCCTTAGCAATATTCCAATGCGACTGTATGGTGGCGATGTGTACGTCCAAGAAGGTGAATGAAAAATAAGTGCAAAGAAAGTAAATAGAGATGGACACCAAGATTTACATGGTTCGGCATCTGGCCTACGTCCACGAGAGTTTAAGGAGGGGAGTTTCCACTATAATATATTTGTTTACAGTCTCATGGTCCCTTATATCTTATTGTACAAAGAATGTTAAAACTCTTCCTGTTAGAGATGTTGTCTTCCTCGAGAGGCTGCTAAAGAAGAAGAAAAAGATCTGATCGAGAAAGAGAGAGAGTGATTTTATTATCTGGTAGAAGGCTTTTTATATATCTCATTGTTGCGTGTGCTAGCCTGCAGTGATGGGACCTGACCCCTTTGCGTGTACCAGCTTCCCTTCTCTTCCTACTTTTCCTCTTATCCTTCTAACACTTGAATGCTCTCATGTCCCTCATTGTCTCTTTCTTGTTTGTCTTATTGTCCCTAATGCCTAATGGTTAGGGGTGAAAAACCGACCTATCGGTTCGGTTTAGAGTCGAAACTGAGACCGCACCGATACACTGAAAAAAAGAATATCTCGACCGAAACCGGCCGGTGAAGGGGAAGAAAACTATCGACGTCGGTCTCGGTTTTCTACCGGTCGGTTCGCCGGCGTCGTCGGTGGCGCGAAGAGAGGGAGAGAGGAATGAGAAACACAGAAACAGATTCACAAAATTACACGTAAACTCGAACTCCATCTTCACAGATTCACAAAATTATAAGATATACAACAAATATCACACTATCACAACACTATCGGTAGCCTCTCTGGGAAAAATAAAAGAACTCTGGTCCCCATCAACAAACCTCAACGAATCAGAGATAATGAATTGGCAAATTTGAGCATTTGAATTAAAAACACAAAATATACCATACAAAAATTCAAGCAAATATATGTAGAACCCAATTGATTTGGGACATTACCCGTGAAAGGAGGTATTTCATCAGATTGCTGCTTTTTTACAAATAACCATGTCATAAAACTAGGCAAACGTGCTTTGCACGTTGTTTCTGCCTAGTATATATATATATACTAGTAAGATGTTACGTGCCCGAGGCACGTATGTGCAGTTCAAAGCACTAATATATTTTATTAAAATAAAAATAAAGTATATATATTTTATTATTTTATTACTAATATATATCTTAAGAGCTATTAAAAAATAGGCTATTTGTAAATTATTATAATGCTTTCCTATTATAATGAATACAAAAAGACAAATCTACATAAATATGTTTCCTATTATAACGTATTTTCAAATTGGAAATTGAATCCATGATTATTATTATAAAAAATTTGCTTTATTAGTATATTTAAACATATTAATAGTAGAATAGAAACCAACAGAAATTATAAAAGTAGCCATAAATAGAATGTAAATGAAAATACAATTGTATCCCTGTGTTCTGTAATTATTACAAACGGATGGAAAGTTAATAAAAATTATCATATTCCGTTAAAATAAGAAAATTCTGTTAAAACAAGAAAATTCCGTTTTATAGGCTCTTTATATATATAGATAGATACATAGTGAGAGAGAGAGAGAGAGAGAGACTTTCCTCTATAAAATATCTTCAATGTCTTTTGTGCGAGCAGCTGTTACAAGTAGTTCCTATGCTTTCCATTCCTATGGTGATGGAGATCATGCATAAAGTGAACCTTACGGTATTTCTTGTTGCTAATATCGATTTGCTAGGTAGCATTAAATACTCAATAACTGTTGTAGGATTAGTTGGCAGGTTTGGATACAGATTTTTTTTTTTTTTTTTTTTCATCTTATTATTACAATTTTTTTAAATTTTCACATAAAATTTAATAAATAATTCAACTTTTTCAAATCTCAAAATAATAATAATATTAAAAAATAATATTCTAATAATATTTTATTCAATTTTCAATTTTCAATTTTCAACTTGTATCTCAACTCATCTGATATCAACTCTACCGACAGTCTTCATCTATCTTTTTCTACCGCTTGTGGTTTGTTCATATTCTTTTATTTTTTTCATAACGATGCATGTCCGCTGAATTAGTGCTACGTGAAGGTTAAATTGATGGTGTTACAAGTAATATTATTCAATTACCAATATCATAAAATAGAAAAGATAAATAAATCACTTTTAACCAATGGCAGACACATACCAAAGTTTTTCTGTAAAACCCGAGTAATTCAAATTGAAGCACATTATATTTCAGTCTTTTTTCTCCTCTGTTATAGCATCTAGAGTGGAACTAGTACAAGAGTAAATGCCACTATTGTAATTTGATGGGATTTTTTTTTAAACAATTTATTTGTTTTCGCAGATGAGATGAGATAATATGAGTTTAAGATAAAAATAAAAAGTTAAATAAAATATTGTTAGAATATATTTTTTTAATATTATTTTTGTTTTGAAATTTAAAAAAATTGAATTGTTTATTTCATTTTGTATGAAAATTTAAAAAAATTGAATTATTTATTTCATTTTGTATGAAAATTTAAAAAAATTGTAATGATTAGATAAGATGAGAGATGTGAATGTTTTTTTTTTTTTTTTTTTTTTTTAAAGAAGAGGACGGGACCCCAATTTTATTGATTGTCCTCACTTGTGGCGGAGGGAAACCGTGGTTACAAGAACGATACCTGGGACTTACATAAACTAAAAAACCCAGGCATCAAAATCAGTATAACCATATAGGATACACGGCTTTAAATAAGATACAAAACCTACATCCCAGCTAATGATGTAGGCCTCTTACAATAGGCCTCACTTGTGAGGCCTATTGTAAGAGGTATTTGCATGTTGTATCACCTTTATGATAATGCTTATTTATAATAATAAAAACAATTGTAAAACGAATCGTTTCACACAGATAATGAGACGTATCGACTTTATATATATATATATATATATATATATATATATATATATATATATATATATATATATCAAAAGTAGCCGGATGTTAAAGAGTGATCAATATCAAGATAAGATCTAGATTGAAAGAGAATGTTTATGAATCGTAGTGAAAAAATAATGAAAAAATAATAATAGAATATTAAATAGTAATAAAAAATAAGTAAAAAGTAATGAATAGTAATAAAAATAGTAAAAATTAATAATAGAATAAAGAATAGTAGTAAGAGTGTTTGAGAGTACTTGAGTTGTTATTATTACCAAACACCCAAAAAAAGAAAAGAAAAAAAAAGGACGTTTGAGGAGCTCAGAAAGATTTAACTCGAGCCCATGAACATGGTTTTCTTAATCTCATCACAACAACTTAAAATGTAAAACTTGTAATCGATGCTTGAAAGTTGATACCATGCCAACACCCAAAATCCGTAACGGATCAAGCATAAAACAAAAAACAAAGGCAAAATCTTTGGCAGAAAATCGCATT
The DNA here is from genome assembly GCA_022457165.1 of Juglans mandshurica. NCBI lineage: Eukaryota > Viridiplantae > Streptophyta > Magnoliopsida > Fagales > Juglandaceae > Juglans > Juglans mandshurica. The sequence goes on from CM039619.1 coordinate 47,438,508, forward strand.
ACAGGTTCCAATATTACCTTCCAAATTGAATTTTGAGCACCACAATAGCAGAATTGCCAAAAGTAGCCCGATATAACCACTGATTTACAGAGTTAGAATACTATTCCACACAATGTTTCAGCAACCAAAAGGCAGCCATGAAAGACATCTTACACTAGTATGTCTGGACAGATAAGGCAGAATGCATTACAAAATTGGAATATATGCCCAGTCGAATTAACAAACCAAACGCTACGGAATGGAACCCTTCTCCAGTTTTCTGGACCTCAAAGTAATCTCTAGGTTGCGCGGAGTCATATACCGGACACATTCATATATGGGACATACTACACAGAAGCCTCACACTCTCACACACCACTTAACAATATACAATTTTATTTTTTTACCTTCATATTTCTTAACATGTAAAATATGAAATATGAAGTATGAGGGTAAAAAAATAAAATTACATATTTTAAAGTGGTGTGCAGGAGTATATGGCTTATGTCTAGAATTTTTCTTCATATATACAAGGGGATTCAGTCAATTCCCTTCTACGCATTGCTTTTGTAAAAAATATTATTAAATAGGCCAACTTGTGCTCGAAATCCTGATTTCAATAAAAAAAACCTAATCCATTTTATAATCTATCACCTTTCATATCAGTAGCAAAGGGCACCAAATTAAATTATCTTTGTAGCTATAAAACCACTGTGTGCAGGAAAATCAAATGATAAAAGCAAGAGACAATGCCCACAAGGTGTATTATGTGACCTTCATTCTTTCCTTCCAAGACATGTTATCCAAGTTACTAATTGATTGACCACCGATTACTCAACTGCATCACCACCCTCAGGATTCTGCAAATGATTGGAGGAAGATGATCCTCTTCCATTTGGTAGATATGACCATGCTAAGGCTGCAGTGCCAAGGGTGATCACAGCAGCACACGAACCCCAAATCCACCTCTGCCTTCTTTTCTTCATTTGCCTTTCATGTCGTGCCACCTCTACAAAAACAGGAAACTGCTGAAGTTAGAGGAGCAAATCATGGTGATCACATCCAACAGGGCCTATAGGAAAGCTGAGCACTTGTACAAGCATGAACTACCACAATTTGCCATTTGCATATTCTAGTTTGGACGTGCATGTATGCACACAAACTTGCATGTGTGGGTTTGTGCATAAAGAGAGTACTTCATCTGGTCCCCTCTAGTTTTCGGATCTCAAGCCACACAAGCTAACGTTGCAACACCTTCTATCATATTAAAAGGTTCAAACCCACACACTCATCAGTGTCTGTGTCTCTGGGTGTGTGTGTGTGTGTGCGTGTGTGTGAGAGAGAGAGAGAGAGATTGGGGGGGGTGGATGTTGGAACCTCGATATGAAAGATTCATAAAATTCTAAGATAAATAATTTTCACTACACTAGAAGGCCAGCTAATTATTTGACTTGATGGGAATAGAAACCCCCAAATTGGTACTGCTCCAGGAAATTTGGACAGATTGCTTTCCATGGAGGAATGAAGCAACCTATTCTCTAGGAAAGAGAATGGAACCCTAGACATGACCACCCCTGTCAATAAAGTTGAATCCTGAGGGTGGTAAGGAAAAAGCCTTACATTACCTTCACTAAGAGAAGTTGGCAGGTTCTTGAATAACCTTAGATTGTTCTAATAGACTTCTAGCTTCCAACACAGCTATAAACTAATGCCAAAACAAAAATGCAATATTGAGATAGGAAGAATGAAATCTTACAACCTGAAACCTCAATGGTATACAATACATAAATTCTCTTTATCTATTTATGAACCTCAATTACTATATATATTTTTCTTAATGAAAATGATGAATAATCATGTAGTTGTAGTAATTGTCTCATTCTTCTTATTCAATCCTTGGTGGTATACAATGCATTAATTCTCTTTATGAACCTCAATTACTATATGTAATGTTCTTAATGACAATGAGAAATATCCATTTAGTAGCTGTAACCTACTTAATTTTGTTCAATGTATACTTACTAAGAAACTAAGGTGCGGTTTGGATAGTGAGATGAGATGAGATGAAATGGTTTTAGATAAAAGTTGTTAGAATATTATTTTTTAATATTATTATTGTTTTGGGATTTGAAAAAGTTGAATTGTTTATTATATTTTATGTGGAAATTTAGTAAAGTTGTAATGATGAGATGAAACACTTTCACTACCCAAATGGGGCCTAAGCCCCCTCTTCCTCTGTAAGTATATAAACAACAAACAATTAAGTATATTTGAAGGTTGAAAAATAATTAATGAAAGGTATCGATATCTGACCTAAAGCATCTTGGTTCCTCTGATACATTTCCTGATTCATGACCTCATAAAAATGGAGCCTGTCATATAATCGAGCAATCTCAAAGTTCTTTGACTCGAGCTGGGCTTCCATCTCCATCTCCACCTCAGCCCTTGCAACAGCCCTTCCAACAGATTCTGATACAAACCTAGCAACATGTACCTGTTGTAACAACTCTTCCACCTGATTACATTCCAGCTGCTCACCCTCTGCCAAAGCAGTGGGATAAGAAGGAAGTGTCAATCCCACAACAGACAACAGTTGCCTATGCCTCTGCCACAGGCTTCGCATGTTATTCAAGGATTCTTCTGCTTGTTTCCGCTTCTCTATTTCCATCAATACACTCGATCTCATTTCACGCAATTCAGTTTCAACGTCTTGAAGAGAAGGCTGTGACCCACTCTCAGAGGATAATTCTGTAGGAAGATAGAAAATTGCATGAGATAAAATACTGCTATATGCCCATACTGCTGTAGGCTCATAACTGTCTTTCATACTTAGGGCAGTGATTTACAGACAGAGGTGCCCAACTTTTACAATATTCAAGCAATCATATTTTATAGCAAGATGGAAGAGCATGGAAAACAAGGTAGCTTATTCTATGAACCAAACTTTCTAAAAGGGTAAGAGTAAAATCCAATAAAAAGAACACTTCACTAAGTCATTTGGCTCCCAGCTTTTCATATCGGTGGTACCATTTAGAAAACCAAAGTTTTGAAGGAACATAAGTTAATGTATTGTCTCTAAGATAGAAAGTTCCAAGTTCCAAGAATGCCTCTCCTCCATTTAAACTCAAATAAAGCAATAAAAAAGAAAAGGAGTTCACTTTTTCAAATAAAGTCAAGGATAAGTATAGAAAGTTATTAAATTTTCAAATACAACAATCTTTTGGACTTCCTAGAATGGAATACATGACCAACTTGACAGAGGAAATAATCACTAACAAGAACAAGGACAATTACCTTCCCAAGCGTCAAAAAACTCCCCCATTTGTGTGGTGAGAGTAATAGATCGATCTACCGCAGAATTATCCTCTCCATCAGTATTGCTGGTAACACTAAGAGATTCATGTGGATCAAAGAAATTTTCTGACTCGCCATCTCTTTCAAGCTTCAACAAATCATCTTCCCCTGTCACACCATCACTTTTACTACTGTTTCCAAGTTCCACATGACTGCTCACAAGTTCTCCATTATTGCACCCAGATTCACTGCAGTGGTTCCCAACATGACCGTCACGGCCACCATTCACATGGTCCTCCTGATTAGCACCAGGAATAGTGAAAGTAACAGAAACATCATCAGCTGAAGGGACAACCTCAGTTTCCACATTTCCAGCATTCTCATTGACCTTTTCATCAGGTTTTTGGCGAAGGGATACATTGTCCTCAGAATAGCTCTTCACGAGACGTGGCCCACGCCGCTTATGGTTGATGATATATGGGGAGGGCGTGAATGAAGTAGGTGAATCTGGAAGTGGCGTTGCCTTAGGAGTAGCATAGAGTGCTGGCCTTATCTGAGGGCGTTTCACTCTCCTTTCAGTGGCTGACGTACTGTTTCTCCTCTCCAGATTTGAACTTGGAATAGGTCTTGAATTAGGAGGCTTTGAATTAGGAATAGGCCTATCAACCGATTTTGAAGCTCTAGGTTCTAAGAATCGATCTAAAGTTATAGCAGTAAATGTTGGCATGATTCTGCACCACCAAACAGTAAAATTAACTTAAAATAATATTCACTTCCAATGAGGTGGAAAAAATTCAAATAAACTTTTTTTTATAAGTATTCAAAGAAACTTTTTTTTTTTTGATAAGTGTATTCAAATACACTTAGAAGAAGATTCGATTAAATGGGAATGGAGGGAAAATAAATCTAACAATCAGTTGCAAAGAAAGAAAGTAGTATGTTGCTATCCAAAAATTTATGGAATCTCCAACTCACCAGAGCCAATTAATTGTAACAGTGATGGAGCAAATGATGTTGTATTTGGGATTTTCTTCGATAAGGTACCAGAAATAGGAAAATCAAAGATTGGATGTTCTGAATGCATTTTCATCCATCAGGTACCAATCAGGACTCTAGTACTACGAGCAACAAATCTAAGATAAGGATACACTATATCTATATGCAACATGAACTCCAAAACCTATTGCCTATAAAGAGATAGACGTTAAACCACGTTAAACTATTCAGTTAATATATATATATATATATATATATATATATATATATATATATATATATATATATATATATAAACAGGAGAGCCGCAGAGAGAACAAAAACTCTCACCAAACCGAATCTTAAAGAATCCAACAACGCCTCGTGGTTGCCAGGTATAATCCATTGGACAAAACTAAACCTCTATATAAGTTAACCTAACACAGTCAATTACTCCCTCTATACAAACACGAGGACAACAGAGGGCTGAGGATTAAACCAAATAAAATTCGACAATATTGTACCAACAAGCCCAATCTCAAAATCCAAGGAGAAGGCAAAGCTAAAAAACTAGACAAAAATCTTAAATGGTGCTCCATGTAAGAGCAAGAGAGCAGAGTTAAAACCCTATGCCCCAAAATCTTCAACGTCCAATTCAAAAACTCCACAACCTATGCTGACAAACATAGTCAATAATCTTGCTTTTACGACGGGCTAAACCAAAAAGCTGAATTGTCGCGTTCAAACAAGGCATCCCCAAATAAAATCTCATAAGATCCCTAAACGCTAGAATTGGAAGCCCAGAAAAGTTTTAGAAAGAAAAAACGGAAACATCCAGGAAAATCAGCCTTAAAATGGCAATTCATCCTAACTGTTCGGACAACCCAAAACAACATAAACCCTCAACTTCGCCTTCCTCCGTGTTCAAACAGAAACCAAAAGCACAAAACCAAGAAGAACAGAAAATATCTCAAAAATTAAGAAAACAAAAGAAATATATATAGAATAGGTAAGATATAAATCCGTTAGAAATTTAGAGATATTTACCAGGAAAGCGAAATGAATCAGTGCGAAAGAATAACAGGGAAGAGAAAAAGCGTGGAAGGAAAGAAGAAGAGCTGAGGAGGAAGAGGAGTGCTCTTTCCTCGGCGGCCCCAAATGGCCTATGTTTGATGTTTATATTTCGATTTTGCTGTAATCTTTGTTGGTTACAGGTAGCAATGACTCTCTCTCTCTCTCTCTCTCTGTCTGATAGATCGTTTGACGCTTCGCTCCGCAAATGTTTGAAACGGAATAAGAAGTTTCGCCCGAGCCCTTTCCCCAGTGTGAAGTGTCCAGAATAACCTTATAACTAGGTTGGAATGGGCCGTGGGCGTGGTTTATACCAAGAATGGTATCGTCTTTTCCCCAAGTGTTTGAATTTTGGCTTGTCAGAGACACCAACAAAAAGTGTAATGGGATATGATGAGGTGTTTGGTGAGGTCATCGAGGTGGCGGTCTCCTTGGGAAACACGAATGCTCTTTACATTTCTTTTTATATATATATATAATTAAATAAATATATGGTGGAATATTAAATTAAATTAAATTAAATAGTTTAAATTAAATATTTAATCTTTTTCTGTATTTAAACTTAACCTACATTTAAAAGTCAATGCATGCCATGCATTATAATTGAAAAGTCAGATTTTGTGGTCCTTGTCGAGTTGACAAGTTATTTGAATGTATAACATCTTCTTTATTAATTTTCTTTCATTCATCCTTTCTTCTCAACTTTCATGTTTGATCTTCGAAAATAACATTTCATGTCTTCAAAAAAAAAAAAAAAACGTGAAAATTGGACACAATAATTTTTCACGTAATAGCTTTGACACGACAATCAATTTAAATTATTGGTAATTTTTTTATGATCAATAACAACATATCGATATCTATCACGCTAATGATGTTAACAACAATCCATGATAAGATTGATGCAATAGAATTCAAGTTATGAATTGACATAACTTTTAGAGAATAGAGTAAATCGGAGAAATAAGAAAGAATTTGTACATGAGAGAATTTGGAAGAAAAGTATTGAAAACTTGAGAAAGCAACCATGTAGAATGGAGCCTTTGTTTTTTGTTTTTTCAAATGAAATTGAAAGGCAGCATAGGAAGATAACGTATATATATAAGGCGGGGAAATCGTTGGAAAAGTGCTTTGATTCTTTACTTCCAAATATCTAGGGGACACCACTTTTGCAGGTGGTCATAATCTCGAACAACATTTACGTGTATTAATTAATCAACGTGTTAGATTCAAACACACTCGAAACAAAGTTAAACCAATAATGAAAACATGTAGAAGAACATAACAAAGACAAAAATCAGTAGTATGCTAGGCATGTCAAAGAATAAGATCTGTTTAGATAGTGAGATGAGATAATTTTAGATAAAAGTTGAAAGTTGAATAAAATATTGTTAGAATATTATTTAGTAATATTATTATTATTTTATAATTCAAAAAAATTGAATTGTTTATTATATTTTGCGTCGTAATTTGTAAATGTTGTAATGATGAAAGGAGATGAGACGAGATGAAACAATTTCTTTATCCAAACGGGACCTTAATTATCCAAATCGATGGTCTGTTTGGATGAGATGAGATGAGTTGACATGATTTGTGAATAGTAATAAGATTATTAGTTGAAATTAGATAAGATTAGATTAAATCTATTTTATTTTCACGCACTACCTTTATCTCATCTACATGTATTTAAGTTCCCTTTATCTTCCACGAAGAACTATCTTTCTTTTGCGGGACACTAACGTGGAATATACTCGTTTATTTAAGGATATGAGAGAGAAAATCTTCATTAACAACCTTATCATAAGTCGAGAAGTTATAGTATTTATTTCAAATAATAACCACGTAGGAGTTGCTCCAATCAATCAACATGCTTGAGCGTGAAGGATTGGCAGCTCCAGACAACCAGTTCTTCTGTATGCAACCGCCGGCGCGGAACCGGTGCGGAACCTGCTGACGTGGCACTGCCACGTCAGCCAGTAATTAATTTAAAAAAAAAAAAAAAACTCAAACCAAGTGAGTGAAATATGCGGAAGAAATGGAGGGAAAGCAAAAACAAGATTCGAGACCCCCGATTCATTTTCTCTGATCCAAGAACGGTCTGTGGTCACCGCCGTCGCCCCTGTCGCCTTCTTTACGGCTCCGAAAGCACACTGGTCACTGAGTGAGGAGGTGAGCTTCGTTTTTGTGGATTATCTCTGAGGATTTGGGTTCTATTTTGCTGCGATTTGGACTGAATATCGGGTCCAAATCTCATCCAACCTGATTTCGAACCCCCTTATATACTTGCTTGTTGTGATGTTGGAGCTTGTACCCGAGCTCTTGCATTTTACCTGTTTACTCGAGCTGTTGCATTTTACCTGTTTGATAAAATGCGTGAAAGAAATATTAGCAACCAACACTGAAGCAGAACACTCTGGTCTTACCTCAAAAATTAGTTGACTTGTATTTTCATTATTTGGAAAGTAAAAAGATGTTAAACTCAACACTTGATTCTAATATTTGTGATAAATCAAATATAGTTGCTGACAGTGGTTGCAATGCTTATAAAATCATGTGATTGCAATGCACCACTAGCTCCAGTTCTGTGAACCAAGAACTCTGTTGCTGCTGCTGATGTTATGGTTCTCAAAGATCTGGGAGGTAGTAGTAGCAGTAGCCATGAATGAACCCAGGACAGAACTCAGAAATTCATGTAAAACCAAAAGAAAACAATAACTATGATACAAAGTTTAGAACATATGAAACCCAAAATGAAGAAGAGAGGTTAACATGTGGGTATCAACGATTGGATTGCACTTGCAGAGAAGAAGATCATATCTAGTGCAGAATATAAACCAGAAAATTGGTTCTACATGAATGTTTATTTAATGTTACACTAAATATTTGTACAGATAGCAATAAATACTGCATCTTTCTTTGTTTAACTTGAAAAATATTTTTGTAAGACAAAGAAATTGTTAGGCAAACGAGTTTGAAATGAATAGCCAAATTTTTACAGAAGGTGGGGGTGAAATCACTGCACAGATTCCATATTAAATGTAACAAGTAATTAACTAATATTCTGTTTTGGAGCAAAGTATATAGAAAATGGACTCACATGTAGTTTATATCTGATGCTCATCCTTTTTTGTGTTTTCCTTGATGATATCATTAATCGATTTTCGAGCAAAGTATATAGATAATGATCTTTGGTTCACCTATGAGTTTCAATCAAACTTGGCGTGGCTAATGCATGCTTGATCAAATAAATTGTGGCCTTTTTGTAAAGCTAAAACAAGCAGACATCAGGCTCACTCCATTCGTCCATCTGTTCATATTACATGAACTGTGACTTTACTGTGCTCAATACTTGAATTTGCTTTCAAGTAAACAAGTTTAGCTTTACTTTAAACAAGCCTTATGATTTTGCTTTTTGAAGCCTGCTTCTTTGTTTCTACCTTTTTGTTCATTATAATTTTTTTTATATCACTTCTCTTTACCAAACTCCCCAAGTCATCTTGGATTCCAATCAATTCTCTGGTTTTTTAACTAGTTTGATAACAGTCCTACCAGTCCTACCAGTCCTACAAGGAATTTAAGAAGTGCAAGGAATAATCTTATTTGAAAGTTCTTATATTTTTTTTTTTAAGTGGAACAGATTATTTGATTGTTTCTAGAGATGAGTACATGGAATTTGAAAAGTTGATCCAAGAAGACTTGCAGGAGGTGGATGACCGTTTGGAAGAAGAGGAGGTGAGGGTTATAAATTATAATTGCTAGCCTTCTAATATGCAAGAGATCTCTTCACAAATTTATTTGCTGTTGGTCCAGCCTTTTATGGTTAATGATTTCGTTCCATTTCTTGCAGGGCCTATAGAGAGAAAGTTGAAATGCTGAGGAAGAAGAAATTGGAAATGCAGGTTGCTAGGTTTTTTTATGGTGATGATGACAGTGATGAGAATTTTGGAGTTGGTTGGAGAGCTCAACACTTGTGAAAAACATTTTTGCTCGTCACCGAACATAAAACTATAAATTATTGTAAATATTTTAGTGTCTTTCATAGAGGAGTCAAACTATAAATTATTGTAAATATTTCTTAGTAAAGGTGTAATTTCATGTTTGAATTTAGCTGGATGACTCATGCATGGTAGTAGGTGTTTTTTGTTTTAGACAATACCCGAATTTTTATTTTTTATTTTTAAGTGGGTGGCTCCTTTAGGTTTCAGCTAAAAAGCAGTGTTCAATAGCCTTTGGCAGCTGCGTTGATGTTACCAAGAGAGAGACAGAGAGCATCCCTAGCAAATGAAATTAGTTTTGGGTTCAAGTGCTTGAGTTGCTTAATTTGGAAGAGAGTTTACACAAGAATATTGTGCTGCTGTGTATGAAAGTTGCTGGATGTTTGTTGTTTTCTTGAGCACATGAAGCTATATACGGGTGGTCTTGATTGGAGGAGGATAGAATTATGGCTATTTATAGGTATATGACCGGCTATTCATTTTTACTTTAGACTTACGGTAGTCTTGGAATTTTGGGCATAATCATTCACTTCACAACACCTTTCACTAAATGCTTGCACATGATACAATTATAACTTCAGGAAAAAAATAATATTGGGAGAAAAATTAGAAAAAGTGAAAGGTAGATTTTGCTTTCAAGAAAATTGTATCAATTCCAAGCATTTGAGTACCAGTACCAGTACCAACATGGTTACTAGTTTGTGTTCCAACCCTTAGAAGAAAGAGAATCAATTCCAACACCTAGCAGTTACAATTCACATTTACACCACATAAAAGCAATACAACACATTTCTGAATTTCAGCAACTCAGAATTCAATGCTCATCAAATGGAAATTCATTCCACTACTTTTAATTTTCATATAATTCTCCACAGGATTCAAAACAAAATTTCTTAACAGAGCCCAAAATAGAAAAACAAAATATACACAAATAGTGTGTGCACGAACCACCTTATAAGGTAGATGGTTACTTAAACCGGCCAAAATGAACCTAATGACTTTTTACATGGAATTTATCCAAACCAAGCAAACAAAATAACAAAGGTGACAACCCAATATAAATACAATAACTTTCGCTTTTCCTCTTTTAGATTCTTTGTCATCTCTCTCGCTTTATCTTCCCTTTTCTGAACAGCATACTCACGCTGTAATACATCATCCCACGTCTTCCTAGCCTCAGTCTTTCTTAATAAAATGTTCTCTTCTAGCAACTGTAGTATATTCGCCCATGCAAAAAATTTATACCTTGCATCTCCCTGCACACAGTATAAACTCACAATTAACATGATAAAGTATATCCTATGATGTCAATCTCATGAATTAAAGGAAGCAACAGAATTTGGGAAAAAAAAAAAACCTCAAAGTTTACTTCTCTTCCTTTTACCCATGGTTTCCTCATCAATAAGTTTGAGGATAACAAAGCATTTTGTGTGCCCCACCTCCCAACTTCTTTTATCATTATATCAAACTCATAGTAAGCTTAATATCCTATGACCTCAACCTCATTTAATATTGATCTAGGTTGGAATATGTTTCAGTTTCAAAATTCTCAAATCATTGTATGAAACTGTAATTAAAATAAAAATTCTTTGTCAGAGAATGAGTAACATTTGATGAAATGAGACTAATAAGAAAACATAACTAAAGAGAGTCCAAAAAATAGTTAAGACTGAGATTGCATCAAGTTTTACTCTCAATGTTCTAGATTATGAAATTCAATAAGAGGGATTCTTTCTCACTTTCATAAAACTAAAGCCATTCTACGTGACCCCTCATTTCAGAACTGGGTAAGAATCAAATCAAAGCTCTGGAAACCACCACCAACAATGGAAACTAAAGCCTTTCGTAGTCTTAGAGGAAAAACCCATTTTTCTTCCCCCATATCACATGCATGGGCATCTATATATGCAATGAGCTAGGTGAATCAGAATAATTAACCAGCAGCTTACAATATGAAAGGGTGATCGATCTTATAAAATATTGATGAATTTCTAATATTATATTCAAGTAGAAAAGAACAATGGTTTCTTAAACAAAACTAAAGTGATCAATATATGCTTATAATTAGTATGTAATACAGCCACTAGCAGCTTTTCCAATACAACAAACTCATCCAAATAAGTAAGAAGTTATATGCATGATCAAGCAAGTGCGCGCTTACCCCATTGTAAGGACTCTTTTCCGGCGTTCACCACCTAAAGATCAACATTAATGTACAAATCAATTAAAATCAAAGCATTGATACCAAGACACTAAATCCTAGGGTGGACAATAAATTTCCATTCAATCAATTACACAAGATAAGCAATATTCGGGCTAGTTCCTCTATGGTAGAGGATGGACAAATTTTTTGAGGTTAGGGTTAGGGTTAGGGTTTCGGCTTAGGGTTAGGATTAGGGTTTCAGGTTAGGGTTAGGGTTAGGGTTCGGGTTAGGGTTTTGATGCTATGTGGGCTTCACATTTCAGATTTGGTGTTTGAAGACAATAGGGCTTCGGAGAAGAGCATTCGAGGAGAAGAAGAGTAGAAGTGCCAACCTGCTCTGTAGGCTTCAGATTTCCAATATGGTGGAGAAGAAGAACCGACTTCGTGGCTTTGGTGGAGAAGAAGAACCGACTTCGTGGCTCTGGTGGAGAAGACCAAGACGATGTGAATGGGGAGAAGAGGGCAGGGTCTGGATCGAGCGAGAGAAAGTGAAATTCAGAACCGGCTTACTCATTTCGACACTGACCGAAGCAAAGTAAAGGAACGACTTACTCGTTTCGATGCTGACCGAAGCATAGTGGAGGAAGACGAAGGGAATGGGGAGGATGGGAATGGGGAGAAGGGTATGGATCGAGTGGGAGAAAGTGAAGGAGGGAAATGTGAAAATGCAAAATATGCAGGAAAACGGATTGTCTAATTCAAAATGCGAACGACATCGTTTTATGCCACGTAGGACATGGTTGCACGCCGGTTCCCCAAACCGGTTGTAAGTAGCATTTTTCCCAGACAAGTGGCCTGAAACGACAATAATAGCATATACTGTTTTCATTGAAAGCCAAGTCACAAATATTCTGCCTTGGAATGAAATGATTTGAGTGAAAGAAGCTTTTGTATGTTTTTCAACATTTTTTTAACATTAAACCAAACATCAGGCCATGTTTGGTTCTTCAAATCATTAAAAAAACAAGTTATTTCAGTTTTGATCTTTTTTTAATCATATTAAACATAAAAACCAAAATTACCTTTACAAATACTAAAATAAAAATCATTATTAAAAAATTATAATTAAACATCTTTTCAATTCTATTTATCTACTTTCAGACAAAATTTAATACAAAACTTATTCTTTTTATTCAAGATTTTCTCAAATCTCTTTCAAAACCCAATAAAAAACACATTTCAAAAAACAATTCTCAAACACAAAATCTAACCAAAATCAGAATCTAAATCACTTCTATTAGAGCACACGGTAGAAGAAATAAACTTCATAAATACCTCAAACGCTGTTTTAGAAATTGTCCCATGAGTTTCTCTGAGGGTTCTCTCGACTCTGCTACACGAATAAGTTTAGCAAGTTCTGTAAGTCTCCAAGTCCTCACACGATAGTTTTAATTGAATGCACCACGCAAGGGGGACTAGAGCAACATCCAAACAACCCACAACCTAAATGCTTTTCAGAGAGATGATAGCTCGAGAGAGAGATTCGACATATATATAGCCTCACCAGTGTAACTCCCGGCTAAGCATTAAGTCTACTTATTAATGGTAATGGCTTGGCTAATTCATTATACACCCAACAATTAACTGCCAGGCATTACTACCTAAAATTGAAGGGAAGGGTCATGGCCACTAAGGACGCCAAATTAAAAAAACAAAATGTGTTCTTAAAAATGCAAAAGCAAATCTTATTTATTAAATTTGGAAGAGAAATCAAGGAAAAGTCTACAATCATAGCTAGTGACCGATATACACACTAAAAAAAAAATGTTTTGAATTGGGATTTATATGTGATTATTATACTAGTAGCTAAAATTATGACAAAATTATTGTCATCAATGCTGTAATATCCCAATTAAACTAAAATCTACCTATGCTTATCTTTCTTTGCTAATATTCCTTATTAAGAAATTTCAATGCCTTTTACCTACAAAGCTGAAAGCTTAGTATCATTGGATCCTCCTCTTAGGGGAAAAAATGGCAACACCGAGCGGGCTAGGGGGCTAAGGGCCTAATCGCATGCCTCGAGCGTATGGCCCAACAAATAGCACTAAGGCAGACTCACGAGGTGTAAATGAGGAGACTTGTGCTAGTAGAAATAGTGTGGATTCAGTTAACACAAGGCAAGTTGGAATCACCCACCTCCTCTTTGTCACGGTGCAAAGAGGATTACCGCATTAAATGTCGTGAAGTGCCCCCTTAAGGGATATGCTTGTGTCAGACCCCGAATGACATAAGGTCCAAGAAAGGACGTCATAGTAAACATGGTGATATCCCCACCAGAGCATGGATAGACGTCAGATCACCTAGGGAAAAGGAAAGGCAACTACTATGCTCTAAACAATATATAGCAAGCAGGAGGAAAGCTGAAAGGCAAGATCTTCTGTCTAACTATCCCCTTTCATTTTCTATATAACTCCCCCATAGGAGGTGGCAAAGGAACTAACTTTGGCATAGGAAGCTTTCCTCTGAATCACCAGGGGTCAGCCTGTTTGTAGGTGGCAATTAGGGCAGTGGGCCTATCGAAATTTACTTCAACAGTTGACGTCGCCTGTGTGTTCGAGATAATTTTTTGCGTTATGCTTGCTGTCATGCAATAAGTTATGCCTAAGCGAAAGAGGAGGAGTTGCCCAGTAACAAGAAGGAAAGAAGATTCAAAGAAATAGACAAGAAGTGAGGATATATGGTGAAAAAGATGGAGGCCCTATAGAAGGAGAATGAGGCCTTGAGATGGAGGAGTGAATGACTCAAGAAAGAGACGGACTAAGACAGACTCAAGCACATCAACGAGGAGTCACAAGGGGAGGTTGAGGCCACCCCAAGCCACAAGGAAGAGAAGAAAATGATGAACGATAGTTTGTGTAACCTCATGGAACTGGATAGACATTTCCTGATCACCAACTTCAAAGAATTGGATAGACATTTCCTGATCTAGTTCATGGCTAGTTGGCATCATACGCAACTTGCAATATTTCTGCTCATGGTGAGGCAAATGGGAGATGAGAGTCTAAAGGTGTACTTAGCGTAGTTCAAAAAGGAACACCTGACGGCAGATGATCAAGACGAGAAGATAATGTTGATCATGCTCTTGGGAGGGGTATGGCCTAGAAGCTCGTTCATGGCCGAGTTAACAAGGTAGACAATGGCACTGAGGAAGTTCATGGACAGGGTAGAAGACTTCGTCAATGCAGAGGACACACTGAAAGCACGTATTGATTTAAGGCATGCCGAGTTGGAAGAAATGAACCAGGGAGAAAAGGAGGACTTCAACGGTAAAGACGCGAGCAAAGCCCAACAGGATGGCTAGTGGACAAATGGAAAGAAAGAAAATTAATGGGCCTCAGTTTCGAGATCGAGGCTTTAAAGAAGTTCATACGAATATCCCGTTGAAACAAGATTATGAGGTTCCACCACGATGAGACCACAATAGTAGGCTAGATGACTATAGCGCCAACCCTCATTGAACCTATTATGGTGAACCAAGACAATTGACCAAATATAACTGCACGACCAAAACTGAGATGATCCACCACAGTGGAATGAGATGATAAAATGCACCGCAGATAGGGACGAGCCCCAAACCCAACAGCTAACCAAAGAGCTGCCCGAAGGCGACCGAGGAGTTGTGGGAGCGAAAGCCTGAATTGAAGGAAATCCCGAAGGGAGGCTCCTCGCCTCAATACGGTCTTGGTAGGTCGAACCCCCCACTCGAGGAGATCACATCCATAGTCAGGGGGTAGCTAGAGGCAACAAAACATCATTGACCATAAAGGCTTATGCTAGAAGGATGTGATACTGAGAAATGTTCGCAGTCAACCGACCGATAAAGAGACCGAAGGCTAAGCGGATTCCCTATAACCTTCATCGAGGAATATGTTACAGAGGTGTCCTACCCCCACGACAATGCTTTAGTGGTCACCCTCTTGATCCCAAACTTTACCACCCACTAAATTCTAGTCGATAATGGAAGCTCGACCGACATAATATTTTGGGATACATTCCAGAAAATGAACTTGGGACAGGATAGACTACACTTGATCCTAATTGCTGCTCAAGGGATCTTTGGGAGAACCGGTACAACCAGAAGGGACCATTGCACTGCTGGTAACTGCGGGCTCGACCCCTTACGTGGTAACGATTATGATGGATTTCTTGGTCGTTAAAGCCCACAACTCCTACATTGCTATCTTAGGCTGGCCAACGCTAAACAAGATGAAAGCGATCACCTCCATGTACTACATGAAAATGAAGTTCTCAGTATACAGTGGAGTAGGCAAAGTGCGAGGAGAACAAGCCCTAACACGGGAGTGCTATGTGTAAGAAGTTAGGAACAGAGGCCTGGATGTTTGTGTTATAAAGGAGTAGAGTGAGGAAAGTCAAGCCATCTGATGGAAGCACAAGGTAGCGACACGTAGTCGAAGCCTTTCCCCCACCCCTAGAGCTCAGTGAGCAGGGAATGGAGATGCGTGATAAATGCAACTTGCAGCATGTGGAGCCTGTCGAGCCCCTTGAGCTAGTAACACTTTACTCGAACAGGCCCAACGTAATACCAAGCTGGCACAAGCCTTCGAGAGTAACTAAGGTTGCTCTTGGTCAAGTATAGGGGTGTTCATGTGGAGTCATGAGGATCTGCTTAGAATTGGCCCGAAGATTATAAAGCATCACCTTTACATTGACCCAGAGGCCAAGAAGATACGGAAAAGGCACAGGGGCTTCAGTAGGGAAAAATATGCCGCCAAAGTTAAAGAACTGGAGCATCTCCAGGAGACAAGCTTCGTACGCGAGGTCCACTACTCGAACTGGGTCTTGAACCTAGTGCTCGTAAAGAAGGCAAATGGTAAGTGATGAATGTGTATAGATTTTATTGACCTAAACAAAGCATGTCCAAAGGAGAACTTTTCCCTACCACTCATTGACCAGATAGTTGACTCGACCGCTAGCCACCGCATGCTTAGCTTCATGGACGTCTACTTAAGGTACAATTAGGTTCGAATGAGTTCGAAAGACTAGGATAAGAATTCTTTCATAACTGACTGAGGCCTGTATTGCTACCAGGTTTGAGCTAAAGAATGCATGAGTAATATACCAAAGACTAGAAAACCGAATGTTCAAGGATCAAATAAGACAAAACATGGAAGTTTATGTAGATTACCTTCTGTTCAAAAGTACAGAACCTCGTCACCACATAGCAGACTTGAGGGAGGCATTTGAAGTGTTGTGCCGACATAAGATGAAGCTTAACCCAATTAAGTGTGCCTTCGACGTCGAATATGGGAAGTTCCTCGATTTCATGGTGTTCGGATAAGGGATTGAGGCTAACCCAAAAAAATGTCAAAGAAATCATGGACGTGAAGCCCCAAAGAAACTAGACGAGGTCCAGAAATTGAATTGGCTGGAGAATAGCAGTGTTGAACCAGTTTGTGTCCCAGTCAACGGGCAAATGCTTACTGTTCTTCAAGGTGCTATAGAAGGCACATGATTGGAACATTGAGTGCGACGAAGCACTTGGGCAACTGAAAGCATACTTGACCAACCCCCCTTCTAAGCCAAACTAAGCCAAGAGAGGCCATATACCTATACCTGTTAGTCATGGAAAATGAGTTCGTTTGAAGCTATAAACGATTCCAGCAATACAACAACATACCTCACCATCCACCCTAGGAGCTGAAGATGGTGACCACGCCATGCCCCTTTTCCTTGCAATGGTCAATATAGTGGGCCTGCTGCCGGTGGGTAAGGGCGGGATTAAGTTCACAAAGTGGGTGGAAGCCGAAACCTTGGAGACGATCAGGACCGAGAGTATAATCAAGTTCTTGTAGAATTCCATCGGATGCCGTTTGACATACTATGAGCCATAATCTCAGATAATGGCCGGCAACTCGACTACGACCATTATAGAGATTGGTGTGCCATAGTAGGCATCAAAGTAAGATACTCCTCGCCGAGACACCCCTAAGCCAATAGACAAGTAGAGGCAACTAATAAAATAATATTTCACATGGCAAAAAAGAGGTTGACTAGGAGTGTGGGCAGAAGAATCACCTGGAGCCTTGTAGGCATATCGTATTACTGCACGGGCCCTGATTGGAGAAACCCCATTCGCGATGACCTACGAGTGCAAGGTCTTGATAGCCATGGAAGTTAGCATACCTAACTATCGTGTACAACACTATGACCAGGACACTAATGGCAGGGGTTTGGAAAGAAGCCTTAATCTAATGGAAGAAATGAGGGAGGAAGCAAGCACGAGAGCGACGGCTTACATGAAGATGAAGGAGCAGTATTTTAACAAAAAGGTTCTACGCTGATCATTCAAAGTAGGCGAGCTCCTGATGAGGAAGGCAGAGACAACATCCAAGCAGCAAGAGGAGAACAAGCTCAAGCTAAACTGGGAAAGACCATATCGAGTGATCACTTGCAAGAGAACATGTTCTTATTGTTTAGAGGACATGGGCGAAATGAAACTCCCAAGGCCATAGAATTTCAAGCATTTGAAAAAAATACTTTGTGTAAAAGTCTCTATAGACCAGTAATAGGAAATATGTATTTTGCCAAAAAAACTCATAAACTCTATGTGCAGCTTTCAATGTGACTAAGGACAAAGCCACTGGTTGAGAACACTTTCGATGAAGATGGATGAGTGCCCATAGCTGACACTTGGTTGAGAACACTCCCAAGGAAGTCGACCAACCCTCGCCCATGCAGGCATGAAGAAAGCCCAAGGCGAGTAACTGCTACGCAAAGATTAAGGAGAATCAATAAAGAAAGAAACCCATAAAGGTGAAGGAACACATTGAATTCATTAAAGCAGTACATTATTTACAAAGAAAAAAAAGGAACCATACAAACTATATAAGAGGGTGGAGCACCAAATGGGGGAGGAGGTGGCTGGTTTAGGAAAGCGTCCTGGATCAAGTCCGCTCCAAGGGATTCTACGTAGGCAATCATCAACTCGTTGGGGGCAGAGAGACATTAGAGCTAGGGTCCTCATATTCATCTCAGGCCTAGCCAGTATAAGCTTCATCAACATACACAACCCAAGTTGGAATCCAGACACAAACGCCTTGTCCAACACAACTAGGGTAGCGACAATTTATGGAGAAAGCCTAACAACCTCTTTCTTAGTGGAATCAAGTTTGGCTTGCAACATGGAAACCTGCCTCTAGGACTTGGCCAAGAGTTACTTAATCCTGTCGGATGCCCAGTTGAGCCAATGGAATTACCTACCTCCCCAACTAGTCATGAATGAACCAGTAATCTGCCTCGGCGCAGGATCACTCCTAGCGCGTGAAGTCAAGGTCGTTCCTGAGGTGGGACCAGGACTGCTTAATCTTGGTAAGCCTCCTGCGTACTCAAGACAACTATCCCCCCTGCCAACTTTCCTCCTGTCGATCGGTGCGATCTCGTTCCAAGTCAGCAACTTTCCCATGATCATTGTACCTTTCTTGCACTACTAGGATATGGTCACTTCCTATGAAACCTTTGTTAGAGAGCTATCTTGATGGCAAAATCGTGGCAAAGGATCGAGACTTCTGCCCTTAAAGCACCAGCCTCATCCTCCAGAGCTTGGCAGCGAGAGCTCAGCTAGGAATGCTTGACTTCCTATCTCTTTTTGTCCTCAAAGACGGCTTGGTAAATTTTCACCTACCGTAGAAGGAGGCGAGCAGGCATATTCAATGAAAGAGGACTGGCAGCACGCGATCCAGCCAACCAAAGAATGAAGCCCTTATAGTAAGGTACAACCAGTTAATGATGGGAAAGAGATAGGACTAAACAGGAGATCAGGTCAGAGTTGCCACGTTGGTTAAGGCCAGAGCGAAAGGTTAGAGCCTGGTAGGGGCGGGCAGAATCCCCCTCTTGGACTAGATGGACCGCCGTAAGCCCGTCCTACCCCCCAAGCCACTTGAGAACCTTGGAGATTTGCATTCTCCCCTAGCGGCTTCTTCCCTTTGGGCCCCAAAGCAGCTGACACCTGCCTATTCCATTTGCAGACAGTTCTCCAGCCCATCAAGCAAAACGTTGTTCAACTTGTTGCATGCAAGTGACTCAAAGACACAAAGAATCAATCTAAGCTCAACCTGGTAAGATCCTGCTTGGACTCCAAAACTCTTGGTTTTCACTGACCCATGCATAGATAACATCCACATGAGCTTGCTCCCTCTAGGTAGGGGTCACCGAGAAGACACGATTGTCGTGAATGGCACTCAAGAAGCCCTCACCAGAAACTCCTGACCATTAACCTCTTCAGCGAAAAAATCTCAACCAATTTTCGAAAAAAAAAAACTTTTGATCTCAATTCTTTACCTTGGAGAAACATGGCTCCAACTGGGAGACTCTAAAACCTGCTCATGAACGGAAGTTGCACCAGTTCCCCTAATGACGTTTGACATCATGTGTATAAAAGAACTTGCAAGGGGTGAGGTCCAGATCCCCCTCCCCCATTGCCTCCAGGACTCACCCCCAAACAACACAGTAGAACAACATGATCCTTTAGGCATTCGGGAGCACTTGGGTTGAAGCCACTCCTAGGAAGTCTAGAATGCTGTGAACCAATTGGAAAAATGGGAGATAGAGCCCGATAAGAGACATGCCTATGTACAACCCGATTCGTTTGACGACCCCTACTGGTTCATAATCCGATTGAAGGGTCTGAGCAGGATCAAATCCATTATGTTAGGGATCCCATAGCGATCCCTCACGGAGTCAAGATTTGCCTGAGAGGTGGAGGTGGAGAGGATTTGGCTGATTTGGAGCCATAGAAATGAGAATGCGAGGAAATCAAATATTGGAAGTGAAAGCAGGAAAATGAAAGAGAAGGGAATAGGAAAGAGAAAGAAAGAGGTGCGGGGGGAGAAGGGGTAATGCCATGGTTATCAAAAGAGAGAACAACGAAATGACAGAAGGCGTAGAGCGAAAGGGAAGGTGCCATGCGCAACCCATGAAAGATATACCAGAGCCAGTCTAGCTGACAAGAAATGACGAGAGGGTGAAATTGGTGCGGTGCGATCGTCGTTGTTAGAAAAAACGAGCGTGATGCCTACTAACGGCATGCGAGGAGCATGATGAGTAATTGAGGCGACGGAGCTTGAACGGTTTAAACTCCTGCCAACATGAGTGAGACAAGAATTTACGGGATAACTGTTAGGGGAAAAGTGGGCAACACCAAGTGGGCTGGGGGTCCAGGGGCCCAATCACATGCCTTGAGAAGCCCGTATGAAGATGGCCCAACAAAACGCACTAAGGAAAACTTGCAGGGTGCGAAGAAGAGATATCCCGATTGCAAAACTGGTGGCCTTATGTTTATGTGGATGAATGGACTGGATGTAGAACCTGTGTTTGTAAATATAAATTTAATATCTATGCTTGTGTATTATGATCCTTCCCAGAATCCTTGGCTTATTAATCGGGTCTATTGCCTTGCACAGAACAACAAAATATGGCAGTTTTGGGACATAATGATCAATGTTGCTAATACTTATGAGGGCCCCAGGTTAGACATTGGAATTTCAATTTGATATTAAGTTAAACAGAGAAAATAGGAGGGAGGCCTTTCACCTGTTCCTCACACACCAATGGTCTTAGAGCTTACATGGATAGGAATGGTATGATTGACTTAGGATTTCATGGTCCTAAGGTATACCTGGTCTAATAATTGGTAAGGCTTAGGTAACATCAGAGAAATTCTGGACAGAGGAATTACTAACCATTCTTGGATGGCACTTTTCCCTAATGCCAAGCTTTAACATCTTCCTATTAGTTCATCTAATCACTCACCCATTCTTTTGGACACCTCTAGGATAAGGTATCATAAGAATACATTCAAATTCGAAGAATTTTGGATTAGGGATCATACAAGCCAGATGATCATACAAAAACATGGAACACCATCTTTGTTGGCAATTCTAGCTACATTCTCTCAAAAAAATTGAAAGAGATAAAAAAATTTCTAAAAACTTGAAAAACAAAAATCATTTTGGTCATATTCAATCTTCCATAAAAATCTTGACCAAAGCCCTGTCACAAATCTAGACTAATGATCTAAACATCCAATCCATGATCAAGGAAGCTGATTTGAAAGAAAATCACAATGAACAACTCAGAAGAGAGAAAATCCTATTGAGGCAAAAATCTAGATTGCAATGATTGACCACTATTGATTTTAACACTAAATTATTTCATATGTCAACCGCTATGAGGAGGCGCACGAGCTCTATTGGGAGTCTTAAGATCAGTTCTAACAATTGGACTGCTGATCAATTAGTGATTCAGAATAAATTTCTGGAACATTTAAAGAGATATTCCATTCATCCAATTCCATGATCCACTCTAAGTTGGAGGAACTCTTTCCTGAAAAAGTTTCTAACCATGACAATCACTTCCTCTGTGAGATTCCCACTGAAAATGAATTTCTCTCCACTTTGAAACAAGCTCCCTCAAAAAAAGCTCCTGGCCCTGATGGTTTTACAGGACTGTTTTATAAACACTATTTGGAGATCATTAAAACATATTTCAATGCTGCCATAAAAAACTTTTTCAGAAATGGGAAGCTTCTCAAAGAAATAAATCATACACACAGTTTTAATTCAAAAAAAAAAACAACCCAAACATTGTTCATCAATTTAGGCCAATTAGTCTTTCTAATGTCTATTATAAAGTCATAGCCAAAATTCTTGCAAACAGACTCAAGAAGATTCTTCCCAAAATCATCTCACCCCATCAAAAAACCTTTGCCCTGGTCGAATCGTTCAGAAAAACACAATTTTGGCTCAAGAGGTTTTTCATCATCTCAAGAAAAAAAGGGTGAAGAAAGGGACTTATGGCTATTAAAATAGATATGGAAAATGCCTTTTGACTTTATGGAGTGAAATTTTCTCTTTAAAATAATGTCAAGCCTTGGTTTTCACAACAATTGGATCAACTGGATCCAAGAATGCATCACAACAATTTCTTATTCAGTGCTCATCAATGAAAACCCTTGCGGCTTTCTGCATCCATCTAGAGGTCTTATACAAGGAGATCCCTAGTCCCCTTCCTCTTCATCCTTGGAACTCAAGTTCTCACAAGACTCATAACAAAAGAAGAGAATCTGGGTCACCTTAGGGACATCTCTATCAATAGGAATAGCACTCTCTCCTTTCTCAATTGCTCTTTGCTGATTATCTCATTCTTTTTTATAAAACTTCT
This sequence comes from Juglans mandshurica, assembly GCA_022457165.1. Lineage (NCBI taxonomy): Eukaryota > Viridiplantae > Streptophyta > Magnoliopsida > Fagales > Juglandaceae > Juglans > Juglans mandshurica. The sequence continues at coordinate 47,461,206 of CM039619.1, forward strand.
AGTCAAAATGCTTAAAGCTTCAAGAATTGTTTGGACAAATATTCTCAATGGTTTGGTAAAAAATTACATGCTGACAAATAATCTATTCAATTTAGTGGTAGCACTTTGCCACAGCTTGAAAGGGAAATGAAAGAAATCTTTTGACTTCAAAAGTGCTTCTTCCAAAATCAAATATCTCGGCCTCCCCCTCTCTTTCAATGGCTAAAAAAAAAATCATTTTGAAGAGGTACAAGAGAAAATTACTCAGAGATTAGCAGGGTGGAAAGATAAGCTTCTTTCACAAGCTGGTAGAACCATTTTAATAAGATCAGTGGCTAGCTCCATACCCTCTTATCTAATGTCCACCATCTCTATTCCAAAAACTGTGACCAACAACATGGATAGAGAATTCATGAAAGTTTGGTGGGGTTCCATTCTGAAAAAACTTACAATTTCACTCCTAAATCTTGGAAATCTATTTGCAAACCCAAATCTGTTGGTGGCCTTGGCCTAAGGTTAACCTCTGATTTTAACAAAGCTTTACTTTGCAAACTAGCAGATGATTAATGGTAGCAATGCTATCTAGAAAAAAGTGCTTACTGGAAAATACTTGGGAAACACCTCCTTCCTTGCAACTAGCCCAAAGCCAACTGATTCATGGATATGGAAAGGTATTTTAAAACAAAAGGAGTTCCTAAAAATTAGGAAGTTACCAGATCAACAATGGGGTTTACACAAGGGTATGGTCTGATCCTTGGACACCTACTCTTCCTTCTTTCCAACCTGTTTCCAAAAACTACCTCCATCCAAAAGGACCCTTCACTAACAGTTTTAGAATTAACCATGGAAAAACCTAGAAAATGGAATACAATCCTGTTACATGCACTTTTTCATCAAGATTTAGTGAATGAAATCATGCAAATCCCTCTTGCTCAGACAAATTATCATAACTTGGATGATAAACTCATTTGGGCTCATCACACTTATGGGAAATTCATTATTAAATTGGCTTATTCTGCTATCTCAATCAATCATAATCACAACACCCTGATCAATCTAGTAATTGGAGAAAACTCTGGAAAATCAACATCCAAGATAGATTGAAATTTCTTTGCTGGAAAATCCTCAACAATATCATTCCCACAAGAACTCTTTTAAAAAGGTTTCTTCCTCTAAACAACGAGGAAATCTAGTGCCCCATTTTTAATACTGAGGAAGAAACTCAGAATCATCTCTTCTTCATCTGCACTTTAACAATAATTCTATGGAGGCATTACCCTTGGCCTCTGAACTCTCCTGCTTTGCTAATAACAATATCAGCCAGTGGATGGATTGCATTATCAGCCCTTCAAGGAGCCTCAATATTCCAAGCAGAGATGAACATCACTTTCAAATATTTGCCATTATTGCTATAGACAGTATTTTGTTCCTTAGAAATAAGATTGTTCATGAGGCCTTCATACCCAATCTTGATAATTTTGTCTCTCTAAAAATTTATAAAGAACACTGTAATGCTTGGAGCAATAAACAGATTAATATAAGCCATACTTGGAGTGCTACACCCAGAGATCACTACATTTTAACATTTGATGTGGCGGTAAGAAGCTCAATAGCACAACAGCAGCCATATGCAGATCAAAGGATGGCTCTCCAATATTTATCCACACTAGATTCATCCAAAGTCTGAACCCAAACCAGAGAGAAGCTACAACAATGCTCATAGGAGTAATGGAAGCTAAGGAAAAACAAATTGAGAAGATTATGATTGTAGGTGATTCACTGGGAACAATACTAGTAGTGAATGAACCAAATAACATCCTAGACTGGACTGTCCAGCCATGATATCATGAATGCATTGCAATCCTTCCAAAGTTGGCAAACTAGGAAAATTCATCGAGAACTTAATCGATGCACACATTCTATTGCGCAATGAATAGCTTTCAATAATCTCTATGGAAGGATACCCCTTATTTCAATTCCCCATTGGCTGTTAGAATTTCATAGCGGTAAAATCCACCTACTTGTCTATAATATTTAAATGTACTGTCGTAAATGGTGAGTTTTCTTTATTAAGAATGAAGCTTGTTTGAAATCTTGCCAAAGGCTTCACCAAGAGTGTAACAAATATTGACTCCCATCTTAATGTAAACAAAGATGACACCTATCATCCCTTTTCCATTAACCCTTTTCATCTGGAGCTCTCAAACATTGATGTTTTAACATAAGCATCTCAAGCTTCAAAGTCTCATCTACTTGTCAGTCGAGAAAACAACCTCAGTATATAATACACGAGTGTAACATCCAACGTCAAAACGAAATGGTTCTGCTTTTCCATTTATACTTCACTCATTGAACTCGTCCGATTTTGTAGCATTCATTAATATTTGCTTCTTTTTGTCGTGCAATAAGATATTTCATTTTATACAATCTAAGTACAAAAGGAGTGAGGGGAACCCCACTAATTACCCAATGTACAATGAATGCAATAACCAAAAAATTATATAAACAGGAACTGGAAAATGGACCTAAAATTTCGTCCGATCCAGTGGTTTCTTGGTTCATAGGCCAAAATACTGGCTGCTTGAAACGGCAGTTTTTCAAGCTGCCTAACAGATGGACTGCTTGGAGAGACACCAACTAAAGCAACAAGAGCACTTGATTGACACAGCAGGCAGGATCACACGCACAGTACATCAGATTTTACCTATATTCACTTCTTAATTATAAACTTAAGAGCTTACGCTTATTTTCAGGGAAAGCATAGACAAATGGTTATCTGATGGACATACAGATGTACACTTGCGGTATAAAATTACAAAATGTGCAGTGGGATGCTATCTGTATTCATTGTACAATTCTGATGGCTGGGCTATACCGGCTACCGCTCTTCTGAGTTGAATTTGTTCCATGCTTCCTGGAGATTAGAAGATCGACAGATTGGTAAGTACAGAAAGATATGGTTGCTAGGCATAAGCAAGGCTTGCTGCTTTATTTAACTTCCTTTCATACGAGGAAGCCAGTGTAGAAAAGACTCAACTTAAATATATCGATAAAAGAAAAAAACAGGGCTAGGACTACTACAAAGGAAAAATCAGGTGATTTCCATTCATAAATAGGCTACAGAACGACCATTTCACCATCAAGGTTACCTTATGCTCAACAGTAGGAAATAAGTTGCCCAAAAAGAAGAAATTTGCTGTAAAATTGTAACACCCCGATCCCGAAAGTGTGATTTTTATTTTTTATTTTATTATTATTATTATTATTATTATTATTATTATTATTATTATTTTATTTTTATCTTTATTGTTATTATTTTATTAGATATGTTTTGAGGTAGTAATTTGTTTTAAATAGGATTTCTCTACTATATGCCTCTTTTATCTTTCTGTTTGGTCTGGGAGTTTCCTGATTTGAAATTATCTCTAATTCAAATACTTCAAAAACTCTAATATCCTCTCAAGTGTTCCTTTCCTGGTGGGAGTAGTTTTCCAAAGTTTAGTCAAACTCAAACCCCTCTAGATCACTCACGATAGCTTCCTACTCCTCATCTATAAAACCCACGAGACCCTTAGCAAAAACCATGAAACTCTCACACACTAGCCACCATAGCACACACTAGCCACCATAGTAGCCTCGGCAGACAAAGAAAACCACTTCCCAAAAAGCCCCTCCACTAATTCTGTAATTACTTACATGCCTTTTTGACCCTTGATTGTGTAATCTGCCTTAGGCCCAATCGGCTAGTGTTGTCTTTAAAGGATTTTAAAGTATGTTTTTAGAGTTTGCTTTGAAGCCTATTATTTTAATTAAGCTCCATTATACGTATTTAATTACTTGGATTATTACAACACGCTTTTCTAGGAAATTAATAACGTCTAGAACTTCGTATAGGTAACGCGCTAAAAGGTTGGAAATTAGGAAGCAGCGCTAAGAGATAAATAGTATGATCTTATAAATGCATGCGTACTGTGAATATTATTGCTATGTATGAAAATATGATGTGCTTATGATGGTAATCTACGCTATGCTAAGAGACAAGTCAATGTTAGATTCCTTTCATGATCTTGAGGAAATATGAGATTATGCTTGAATGAATGAATTTGTTTGATTAATTGAATGTTACTAAAATCATATGAAAGCAATGAGATATTCATGTAGTAATTCAAGTCAAGTATGCCATGTAATAGAATAGCTAGATTATGCAAGCCATGCTCATGTAATACCTAGATTATGTATGCCATGTTCATGTAGTACTTAAATTATGTATGCCATGGAATGTCATAAAATATTCAGATCATATTATGTTATGCCATGTATAAGAAAGTGCCATGTTATGTTATGCCATGTATAAGAAAGTGTCATGTTATGCTATGTCATGCTATACCATGTACTAGAATATGACATGCTATGCTATGCTATGCCATGTACAAGAATATGTCATATTATGCCATGTTATGCTATGCCATGTACAAGAATATGCCATGTTAGAACTATTCATGAAACCTAATAAATTCTGATGCATTAAGAAAGATAAGAAATATTATGGTGCCACGGACTCAAGCGTGGTTAACCATAAGTTAGGTGAAACACGGACTCAAGCGTGTTTCACATCATGTTATGCCAGTTAAGTGAAACACGGATCCAAGCGTGTTTCACTCCATGTTATGCAAGTTAGGTGAAACACGGACTCAAGCGTGTTTCACTCCATGTTATGCAAGTTAGGTGAAACACGGATCCAAGCGTGTTTCACATCATGTTATACAAGTTAAGTGAAACACGGACCCAAGCGTGTTTCACTCCATGTTATGCAAGTTAGGTGAAATACGGACCCAAGCGTGTTTCATATCATGTTATGCAAGTTAAGTGAAACACGGACCCAAGCGTGTTTCTCTCTATGTTATGCAAGTTAGGTGAAACACGGACTCAAACGTGTTTCACATCATGTTATGCCAGTTAAGTGAAACACGGACTCAAGCGTGTTTCACTCCATGTTATGCAAGATAGGTGAAACACGGACTCAAGCGTGTTTCACTCCATGTTATGCAAGATAGGTGAAACACGGATTCAAGCGTGTTTCACTCCATGTTATGCAAGTTAGGTGAAACACGGACTCAAGCGTGTTTCACTCCATGTTATGCAAGATAGGTGAAACACAGACTCAAGCATGTTTCACTCCATGTTAAGACAGGATAAACAAGATATTATGCATTCGCGTTACACGTTTGCCATGATTATATATGCTCCGTTCATGTTAATGATGAATACGTATGTTATATGAATCTGTGACGATATATGTATGTAAAGTCTTTCAAAAAGTCATGTTAGGTGTATGATTGTAAATCTATGAAGTTGTATGTATGTTATGAAGAGTCTTAAGAAATTAAGTCAATGTTAGGCCAAATTATATTTTATGGTATGATGTGCTACTTACTGAGTATTCGACTCATTTTCTGTTTGTATTCTTGTTTTTCTTCCATGTTTAATTCTCACAGATGGTGATTATGATGACGTAGAGCTGGATGACCAGGATTAGATCTAGTACAAAGTCTGAGAAAGGAATAAGTGATATTCACACAAGAATTAGATTTCTTTTACGTCATTCTTAGGATTAGTTTATATTCATTTACTTTACGTTCAGTTTTCGAAATAATCATGTTCAATTCAGTTTTAATAGTTTTGATTCTTTTAAATAATTAAGATATTTCAGGATATGAATCTTTTTACCGGGTATTATGTTATGAATGTTAATAACATCTTTATCCTACGGGAATGGGGTATTTCAAAAATACTTGGAACTCGTGGAGAAGATAGCTTGCAAAGAACACACCTTTAGAAGATCAAAGACCTTTTCGCATATGTACTTCTGCTGAATGCTTGCTCCCCGCTGTTGTAATTTATCAGGATGAACACAAAGAGTCGCTTTCCTGTAAGCTTTCTTTACAGATGCAGCAGTTATGACTTCTGTTAGAGGGATGGGCTGCCAACCACTGTCAGGCCCAAGGATCTGCCAATGGAGAGGAATTAATTATACTAATCTTGGAAGAACTGAAGAGAGTAGGTTGTGACATTTGGTTAATCATTTGCCAGCCAAGTTCAAGCATCTCAATCCTTTATTTCTATGTAAAATCATATGCTGCACAATGCAAACATAAGACGATTAATGAACAGAAGTCCTTGGGAATAATATCAGATTCTTAGTAGTATCAAATCCTTTTTCATATACATCTCCAAGAATGGTGCCAAAGTTAACCAGGAGAGGCGTAAAAGATTTCACACATCAAAGTTTAGGAGCGGCTGGAAATAATTGTAGTATACTACCAAGTACTCAAAATTTATATACAAGGACAAGTTTTAAATGCATATTGTATTGGTCGAAACCCAACATGATACTAATAAGTATATGATTCATTATCAGGAAAATTTCATCACTAGTAATACTTTTGCCACCACAAACAACAAACAGCAATCTTCTCATATTTTGTTTTTTTATAAGTAACTGCATTCTTCTTATATGACCTGAAATAAACAGCAAACTAGTTCAATGCCCAGATAATCTGCAGTATTCGATTCATTATCCTATAATTACACATTCAACTCACTAAAGAATGATATATATTCTGATCATTTTTTAGTCTTCTTTATAAAATACATTTTCCTCACAACGGATTACAGCAACACTCACAGAAAACAGGAGACAAGCATAATGTACGTTGACCCCAATCCATATTGAGGCTTTTTTAATTTTTGATAAGTACTACTCTGGTTATAAGCACATACATATTGCAATGTTGAAAGCAATGCACGTAGATTCCCTTCTTTCCCACTTGACCACCTCCTTACATCAGCATCCAAAGTTTCTGCTAATCTCTGAAAACAACATTAGATCCAAAATTATCAATAAAAAATATGACACTTTAAATTCTAGAACTTTCTTTGCCGTTTAAAAAGATTTTTACATTTCTTTCAGCTTGCTCTCTCTGAGCAAGGAGATCGCGCATATTTTTTTCTGCAAGAGCTTTTGCCTGAAACAAGACCAGAAAACTTGGGTTAGTTTGGTTAGATATTAAATAACAATTCACATGTTATGAAAAAAGATAAGAATCATACCGCACGTTCAGTGGTCCGTTGATACCTCTCTAATCTAGCTTTACACCTCTGAGGTGATTCACCTTCAACTCCTTCAGATTGCTCAGTAGGATAAGCAGCTTTTGTAGAAAATAAAAACAATTTAAAATAAAATATGCAGAAGGAAGAAGAAGATGAGAAGTTAAAGAAAAATCCTACAGTCAACAGTGATTCACAACAGGTGCTTCCAGGATCACATACCTCCATAAAATGAGAAAGAAGAGCTCTGTTTTATTTCATTATTTCTGACAGAAGCCGGAAATTTATCAGAAACAGATCTCTCTACTCGTTCTCTCATCCCAAAAGCAGCCTTCTCAGCCATTGCTCTTTCCACAGCACGCTCTCGTGCCTCAGTAGTTGCTCTTTCCACTGCAGCACGTTCTGCTCTGAGCCTGGCTTCCACAGTTGCCTTCTCAGAAAATGTCTTCTCCCGAGCCTCAGCACATGCCTTCTCTAGTCTTTCACGAGCCTCTGCCATTGCTCTTTCTACAGCAGCCCTTTCTGCCTTATCGCGGGCTTCAGTATATGCCCTTTCACGAGTTTCAAGTGTTTTTCTGTCAACAGCCATTCTATCCTTTTCTCTTTCCCTCTCCCTCTCCCTCTCTTCTTCCATCTTTCTAAGGCGATCCATCTCCAGCTCCCGTTCTCTCTTCACCCTTTCCATTTCTTTGTCTTCTGATGTTGACGTCTCGTTAAGTTTCTTCTCTTGTCTTTCTCTAGTCTGTCTTGCATTAACATGTGGAGCGGCTTTCTGAATGTTTCCTTTCACTTCCAACACAGCTGGTCGGGCAGCTTCTATTTTCTTTCCATTTTCTACCCAGTCTTTCCTCACCTGAGTTGGCAAGGATCTGTCCTTGCTTTCCTCCTGGTTTAGAACAGGCTGGGCCTGCTTGACATTATTTCCTCTGTCTCCCAATTCATGAACAATTTTTCTCTCTTGATTTATGGGAAAAGAGTCCACCTGGGAGACACTTTTACATATGTGAGTCTGTCTAACACCAAAGCCAGGTTCACCTACCTTCTTCGCATTATCGTCTAAAGGAGGTTCATCTTCCATTCTAGACCGATCCTCTTTAAGCCCTAAATCTCCTTGAGCAATGTCAGATGCTTCGAATTTGTCACCAGCCAGTGCATCTGCATTTTCAACCACTTCTGTGTCCTTTTCTTTATCTTTGTGCTCAGACTCTGTCTTCTCCTTTTGTTCATGAGCAAGTGACTCTTGAGTTTCTTCCAGCTTTCCACCGTTTTCATTATCTTTGGATGCCAACTTTGGTGCTTGAAGGTTTTCACTATCATCCAGATTCCATGCTCCATCAGATACCCCAAGATCCTCCAACTCCTTGCGCACACAGGTTCCTTTAGCCAGGTTCAGAGTCTTCCCATTTTCATCCCTCTCAGATTGCTCATGTACTTCGCTTAGCCCCTTCAGTTCTTTCCCACCAGCATCTTTGAGTCTCTTCTCACTCTCTTTCCAAATACTAGTCTCTGTTGATTCCTTCTCAATTTCTTCCAACTCAAATCCTTCTTTTGATCTCCTACCACAGTCACTTCCTTCCTGAGCACCTTTCAGTTTTTCACTCTTATCTTCTTGCTTGGAAGCACCATATAGATTCTTCTCTTCTTTTGCACAAGCCTCTTTGAGTCTCTTTTCATTTTCTGTTATTTGATAAGTCTCTTGTTGTTTCTTCTCGTTTTTTTCTCTTTTGTGAAATTCTCTTTGTTTCTCATAATCCTTTTCCTCGAGACCTTCTTTTAGTCTCTTATCATGCACTTCCCGCTCAACTATATTCTGTAGTAGCTGTGTTTTCTCTTCCTGCTCAACTATGTTCTGTAGAAGCTTGGTTTTTTCTTCCTGCTCAAGAGCCTCCTTTAAAATACTTTCACGTTCTTGTGTTTTGCAAGCCTCTTTTTGATTTTTCTGATTTTCATCCCTCTCGTTTGCCTCCTGCTTTAATCTCTTTTCACTTCCTTTATGCTCAAGAGCTTCCTTTACATTTTTCGCATCTTCAGCTCCATCAAGAGGCTCTTCATGCCCTCTTACATTTTCATCCACCTCAAAAGTCATGTTTTTTCTCTTTTCATTGTCTTCCTTTCCGCACAGCCCCCTAATTAATTCCTCTCTTTCCATTCTTTTATTAGCCTCTTTCAGTTTCTGTTCATTCTCCTTGTGGTTCATGGCCTGCTCAACTTCAGATTTATACTTTTCCTTCTGGACCTCAAACAGGTCATTGCAGTTTTCTGATACACCAGCTCCAGTTGATTTATTTCCAGTTTCTGTATGCTTCTGGGCTATTCTAACCTTCTTCTCATTCTTTAACTTCTCAAAAACCACCTGAGCCTCTTTTACCTTCTTATGCTGTGCCTCTTTTGCTGCTTTGGATCTCTCATTCTCTCCTAACACTTCAAATGAGTACTCCTCTTCCCCTTTTTCCTCCCCTTCCCAAACCTCATTTTCCACTTTAGATTTCTTCTCATACTCCAGGTCATGTTTTCCTATAGCTGACATCACTTTCTTGTTCTCTTCTTCTTGCAGCTCAAATACTCCCAGGTCTGCATTTTTCTCCCACCCTTGCCCATGAGTTTTAGCATTATGCACTGAAATCTCTATATGGTTTGACTGCTCAAGAGCATTACCAGACTTAACTGTTCTCACCAATTCAATAGACTGCAATGCTTCTTTCCAATCACTACTTCCCTCTATTTTAACCGGACCCAGAGATGACCAGTATTCCTTGCTATGCTTTTTCTCTGCAGACTTTTTGGCTGCTTGTAGAAGTTTATCTCCTTCCATTGAATCCGGAACATCCTGAGCCACCTTTCTAACCTTTTGTGTTTTTTCTCTGACAGAAAATTTCATTGAATTATCTTCTCTGTTACAAGTGCTCTGCACTCTATCATTTCTCAAACTGTCACATTCATCAACAATCTTGCTCACCTTTCCTTCCTTATCTGTTATATGATTCTTTGAACCCATTTTTGCACTGGCTTGAAAGCCCTCCTTCCTCTCCACAAACTCTTTTGCACTTCTGAGTTTTACTTGAGCCTTCATCATTGCTTCCTTCATAGCAGCAGCAGATGAACTTGCATCAACCTCTACATCAAAGAAAGGTGGTGAACTATCACCATCAGACCCTTCAGAAGCAATAGATTTACTATTTGAAGTCAATCTACTAGAAACTTCCTTCGTGACATCCGTTGAAGGTGGTGGTCGAGAGGGGGGTGGCAATTGAGAAGGCTGAGTTCTAAGGCTGATATCAGATACTGTAACAAACATCTCATTAGAAAGAGAACCACTTCTAGCATATGATTTTTCAGGCTTTAGATCATTTTCGAATGTCTGTCTGCAAGTAGCATCATTAAAGGGTTGTGACATGGTTTTCTTCCGATGCTTTCCCTTCATCATTCCCACGCTAAAATCCACACTGAGATTGTCATCATCAGTCATCTGCAAGATTGGATTCTCATCTGTCCTTTGCAAGTGATCAATTTCCTCCAATACAAAAGTGTATCCAGGAACAGCATCTAGCTCAGTTACGTGTGTTGCCCCACTGCACATATATTTGCTGCTTGTCTGATTAGCCTTATGATACGACATCTCCGCATCACCATCAAATGGCTGGCAAAAATCTCCATTTGAGAAGCAATGGTTCTTTTCAGAGTGATCTGAATCTTCTGAAAGATATTCACTTCCTGCTGGAGTCCTATGAATGAGGAAACAGAAAGTATATACCACAATTAAAATTCAACAATTGATGCAGGGAAAAAAAGGATCACAAGATCAAAAAATGCAGAAAAATAAACAGCATACACAGAGCTAATGGTATCATGCTGCAATCAAAGCATCAAAATCATATCGTCTTGAACTATCCTTGAGACCAATGCAGAGAAGCATTAGCACATTCGTTCACGCATGAGAATGGGCCCAAGCGCACATCGCAGTTTTGGTGTGGACACTGGTGAACTAAATTTTCAAGCACAGCGGAAGCATTGAAGGCCAGGTATTAGATTAAGCTGTTCTTTTACAAGTAGTTATTAGATGCGGCCATTTTTATAAGTAGTTATTATAAACTTCAATTCACTTTACTAGATAAGCTAACCACACTCCGGATTCCCCTTCAAATTAGGGAAAAAAAAAAAAAAAAAAACACTCAATCCAACCAAAACCCCGGCTATAACCAAAACAACCAAGATTCCCTGCAGAAAAGTCAATCTTCCAAGCCCCCAGTACTTCGTTACCCAGAGTCACTCACATTAGCGTTCCTACATTCTACAAATAGAGATCCAAAATTTCTCTCAAATTAGAAGTTTGAACAAAACAACCAGATCAACACTATCCAACAATCTACATAACTGGTCTCACACTTTCTATTAAAACCCACAAACCTAAAGACAGAGCAGAAGCTACAAGAATCTTATGACCGTTATATCCGTAATATAACCAACAAAAATAAGACGAGAGCATCACATTTTTTTTAACAATATTTCACGCACTCCGATTCAAACTTTACTAAACAATAGTACAAAAAGCTGAGAACTTAACAGCATGATCATACATACCAAGCTTCGTCATCCGAGGAATCTCGGTCCCCACCCTTGTACTGGTCAAACAGCAAGTCCTCGTACGAGACCGCGCAATCTAGGCCGTCAAAATCCCTGAAGACTTCGGCGTAGTCCAAGCTGGAACTCCGGACATCGAAGAAGACCTCGGACTCGTCGACCGCCGGAAGATCCAGCACCGGAATGGACGAGGCCCGTGACGAGTGGAAGCTCTCGAAAATCTCGCTGTAGTCCTCGGCTCGCGGCGACAGTGTCGAGACGCCGAACTTGGGTGGCCCACCATAAACGTCGTCGAACAAGGCCTTGGCTTCGAACCCTCCATAGTTAACGGTCTTGCTGGCATGTGTAGGGGCGGCGGGGAACCTGTTGGGTTGCCGAGAAGCTCTCGCATTCTCCATGAGAATGGAGCTTCAAGCTTTTTCCTTTCCCTTATTCTTATGCCGTATTATTATGTTCTTATTATTAATAAAACGTTTTTCTCAGGCTCTGTTTCGGTTTCCTTTCTCTTTCTGTCTCCCTCTCTCTCTCTCTCTGCGCTACAGAGAGTGCAGAGTCATCAGCCGGACGGCGAAAGAGAGAACGACGGAACGAAAATGGAAAAGGACGTCTCAAAATGACCCTTAAGGACTTGGGTTCTTGTATTAAAAATAATTTTTTTTGGTCTTCTAGCTGTTTTTTTAAAAAAATCGAATTATTGCTTATATTTTTATGAAAAAATATTTACATTAGCTTATTATTTATCACACACACAACACACTTAGTGTATTGAATTAAAAAAAAAAAAAATTGAATGCATAATGTGTGAAGAGTGTAAACTGATATATAGAATTACTCTATTTTTATTTATAATTCTTTTTTTTACAAAATTTATTTTATTATTTTTCTTTTCAGATTCTTTTTTTTTTCAACATATCAATAAATGCTATATAAAAAAGTAAATTTTTTATAAATTTTTTTAAAATACATTTAACATTTTCATTTTATCATATACGTTTGGATCATCAACCTATCTCAACTCATCTCAATATATCATTACAACTTTTTTAAATTTCAACACAAAATATAATAAACAATTTAATTTTTTTCAAATCTCAAAATCATAATAATATTAAAAAATAATATTCTAAAAATATTTTATTATCTCAACTCAACTCAACTCAACATTCAAACGTAATCTTAATGATAAAAAAAGACAACTATTTTTTGCTTCTTAAAGAAAATAAATTATAATATAGGTTATCTCAAAAAATAAATAAATTTTGGTAACAAGTTCTTTTAAATTAAGATGAGAAGAGCCACAAAACACTAGTTAATATGATATGAGAAGAAAGGTTATAAATTGGAAGAGAAATGTTATTCTTTAATGATATAAATTGGCAAAACTTGGTGAAGGAACTTCAATTTCTGCAAAAGTTGAAATCAGGACAGGTACAAGTGTAGCAGGTGAAAGTGCATGAAAAAGTGGAGAGGTTTGCATTTGGAATCTTGGAAGCTAGAATTTCGATCGGGGTGGAGTGTAAAGGAAATAATACAACAACTTAGAGTAAGAGTTAAAAAAGCAGCGTTGAGAATGGTGGTTGAATCGAGGGTTGAGGATGCATGCATGCATGCTTGGTGGTCGATTGATGCGGGTGGGCGCAAGAAGGACGTTTGGTTCAGTGGTCTCCCTCCATTCATTCATTCATTCCAACCTCATATTTGATGCATCTAATCAAGATTAGAAGTTAGTTGGATAACAGAGTCTCTCTCTCTCTCTCTCTCTCTCTCTCTCTGTGTGTGAAAAGTGTCTGCATAATTAACCTGTCCATCAGATTTTCCACCTCTCCTAGTCTCACTCACCCCCAATGCTTGCTTAGAAGCAACATTTGTCAAGCATTTGCTTGCACTCACTGCTCTTTACTTTGATGAAGTCTGATTCATCTTGTTTTGGCCGTCTCCAAGTCACATGTGCCCCATTGTCGAACTCATTGGTTGTCACCTTGCATGCAAGTTTCAGCTAGTTGTCACATCATTGTGCTTACTGTTGTTACACACATCTAAAATGGATTATCCCATCTTAAATCTTCGATATCTAATCATCCTCACTTTATTCTATAAGCGTGTGAGCCCCACATGTCTATAGACTCGTTACATTGAGTATATATCACGAGTCTCGAGTCTCGAGTCTCGAGTCTCGAGTCTTGCTCAAGGCTCGATTTATCCGATTCATCCAACTTATTTGTCTACCTTCTTGCTTTCTTTGAAGCTTAAAGTTGGCATTCTCCTCTATCTTTAACAAATAAAATAGAGTTCTTCCACAAATTTCCCACAATAATCAATAAAAGCACACCCCTTTGCTATTGTACCCTTTTAAATTAGCTAAATCAAATCAATCCATAAGATTTTGAATTGTTAAAGTAATCGACTATGTTTATTGTACCTAATCAGCTAAGAAAACATGGAATTAATTGGGTCATCCATTTAGTTCTGTTGATGTTGTGTTTTGCGGCTTGGGCAACTCTACGTTGTTGGGCTTGGATCTAATTCTTGCTAAGATGGAGAATGGGGGGCTCGGAAAAACCTCTCCTGTGCAGGACTTCTTCCACCAACGTGAAGTGTGTCGCTCTGTTCCTGGTCTTCCGTGCTTCCCCCCAGTCGTTTGGGACCAGGCTCCTATTGAGGAACTTTATGATGTCGTTGGCCTATTCTGGCTGTGACGATTGGACCATGGACCATGGACACGTTGATCCTGATGGTCGACGTGTCAACTGTTCGAGCTATGGTGTGATCAGGAAGGGGGGACTCTTCCTGGCCTAAGGCGGCCTTTGCCAATCGGTCTACCTTGTGGTTTTCTCCCCTCGAGATTTGCTGGATGTGGAAATATTTGAAGAGGTCGCGCGCCTCTCCTACCTGCTGGAGGTACTTCTTTAGTTCTTCTCCTTTAGTGGCAAATTGCCCGTTACCTGACCAACCACCACCTGCGAGTCGACCCTTACTTCGACCTCGGTAGCTCCCAACAATCTAGCCACTGTCATTTCTACTAGTAGCATCTCATACTCGGCCTCATTATTGGTGGTTTTGAAATCGAGCTTAATCGCGTAGTTATGTTCTTTTTTGAACTCTGTAACTATGTGCACCCCTACACCCCCTAGCCCGGCAGGACGAGTCATCGACGTAGACCTTCTAGGGTTTGCCTTGGGGTGCAACAATTATCTCTTCAGGGAAGTCTGAGAATTCGGCCACAAAGTCTATCAGAACTTGTCCTTTGATCGCTGTGCAGGGGAGGTACTCGATGTCAAATTCGCTCAACTCGTTCGCCCAATTCGTCATCTGACCGAATACATCGGGCTTGTGCAATATTTTCCTGAAGGGGACATCTGTGAGTACCTTCATTGGGTGAGCTTGGAAATTTGACCTCAGTCGTCTTGCGGCGATGACTAACGCGAACACCAACATCTCCGTTCAGGAGTACCTAGCCTCGGCTCCTCGAAAAGTGCGGCTTATGTAGTAGAAGGGTCGTTGGTCTCCTCCCTTTATGCAGACCAGGTCATCAGTTGGGGTTTTCCGCGTGATCTCCGTTATAAAGGGGTTGCGAGGCCAGATCCCCCCCCCAATAGTGCCGTCAGGGTGATTTTTTCATCCTGGTCATCTGTCGTCATGCACTCCCTTTTGAATCGAGAGAGGTATGACTTCAGGCTTTCATCGTCTCTTTGTTTCACGGTCAGGAGGTAGACTGCAAGTCGCCTACTTTTCCTGACGCAGTTCATGACAAGTTGGAAAAGGAAAAGTCTGGCCTCAGCAAAGCTGTCAATGGTCCCGGACGGCAGGGACCCGAACCATGCTAGTGTTGTTCCCTTCAGAGTGAGAGGGAACGCCTTGCATGCAACCTCTCCCGGGAACTCGTGTAGGGTAATGTGGGCTTTGAACGTCTCTAGATGCTCTAAAGGGTCATTTGACCCGTCATATGCATCAATCTGCGAGTCTTTAAATCACGGACGAAGAGGGACTGCCATGACTTCAGCGCTGTATGGTAGTTCCGCGCTGGTGAGCAGCTAGTCCACCGTAGACGTCGTGTCGACCCGCTTAACCATTTCCGCGTACTTGTCCCTAAGTTCCCGGAGCTCGTGGCGCATTCTGGGTCGCTCTTTTTCAACTAGTGCTACCTCGAGGGGCGATGGGACTCAGAGTGCTGGCTCTTCTCGTCTCCCTCCAACTCCCTGCTGGCCCTCTACAAGGAGACATTTTCCTAATGGAGAGCCGTCACTTCCTCCATGAGTTTTCGTATCATTTCAGCTTGTTCATTAGTTCTTCCTTCCATGGCTTCAGGTTGTTCTTCTTCACGTCGTGAGGCTTGGGAGAACATTGTTGCCGGCATACGAAGGATACACTACTATAGAAAATAGAATCCCATAGAAGGAGCCACTGTTGATGTCTTGTTTCACGACTTGGATCTGGTTCCTGCTAAGATGGAGAATGGGGGGGATCGAGGGTCATGGTACCTCCGACACTCAAGTTAGTTTCAGGGTAGAAGATGAAGAGATAAAATAATTGCTTAAGAAGAATAAGAGTAGAAGTATTCAAGAGTGCGAACCCCCTCCCTAGCCGTGGGAGTTAAGTATTTATACCTGACTGGGTGGCCCTCATGGTGGGGGCAGTGGGCATGTCGTTTCGTCCGGGGTCGGGTGTCCATGCCACTTACCTGTCACACCTAAGACTAATCAAACCTGATTACGGCCGTCTCTGACATCCCAGAGAGGCACATCGTGGCGTGCCCAACCCCGAGACGCATTAAATGCGGCATGGCTCCCCTTCCTAGCGTGGTTTCCTTTGTTCCAAAATGTGGCATGGTCTCGGTCAGGCACGTCCACCTCTTTGGTCAGTCTGTGTGACGGGATTCGAGATCAGAGGATGTCCCTCACTGTTGGCCAGTATGGTGTCAGAATATCCTGCCTGCTGTCCTCTCATCAGTGTTCTTTACCCGACTGCTTCTCTTCTTGGGCTTCCTTGGCTTTGGCCCCAGGCCCAACCCTAGGGGATTATTCCCCTCACAAGTCTCATATCTCTTTTTTATTATTAATATATCATTCGCTAAGATAAAATTAAAAAAAGAAAAGAAGAAGAAGAAGAAGAATGAGCAAAGATGAAGAATGGGTACTACTTGCAACCAGAAACAAAATTTAGGTGAAGGCTCTGAAGAATAAAATGGAAGCCAAGCCATAAAAAAAAGTGGGTAGATGGAACAAATTTATAACGTGGATGACATTCATGGGCATGCAGAGGGTGCCCACATTGGGACGGTTTTGAAAGAGACATAAGATTTTATAACATGGTGACAGATTTCCATGGACCTGCATGGTCCAGGTTTAGGGCATCCCATTCCATGCAAATTATTGAAATTGGTTGTGCCATTTTGTCTTCAAGTTGAACCTGACCACCACAAGGTTCATTTGTCTCGTACTCGGCTTTTTTAAGATCATCACAGTAGATAAAGTCAAACTCCCAACAAGAAATTGAGGAAGCAAAAAAAAAAAAAAAGTTGGTAAAATCAGGACAGCTCTTTCCCTAAATATAAGTAGTAGAGAAAATATGCCGAATACAGTCGATGTATTGCAGTTTCAGTTGTTTTTCAAATAAAAAAATCACTTGAAATAATTAATAGCTGATGTGATTGAAAATTTGAAATGTTACTCTTTTAGTTATAATAAAATTTCAGATTTAGGATCGGCTCCATCTAATTAGTCATGCAGAAAAGATGAAGAAAGACCATGATTTTATTTTTGTAATCTATGTGGCTAATGAAATGACGTTACATATATATATATATATATAAATGATAATTGCAGTCGTGAGTGTGCAAATGCCGTGCAGTCGCTTTGAAAAAAATGAATAAATATGAGACCCACATGAAAAGAAATTAATTTTTTAATAGTAGACTCCACTCTTTTTCAAAACGACTGCACGGTATTTATACATTTCATGACTGTATGTAGCATTACTCATATATATATATATATATATGTATACAGTAACACAGAAAAGTTGTAGCTTTATAGTGAAAGATTGTCGAAAACTCGAGTGAGATATGAATATATGTCATTGAGAATACTTAAAATCTGAGTTACTGGACAACCATCATGAATTGAAAACATGCTTGCATGCCTACAATGAAAAATATTATTATAAAATCCATCTTACTGTTTAAAAAATTTGCTTAAACATTGATTTAGGGCCTCTTGGAGGTGCGGTTAGAGTCTTAAGAAATGTTTAAATAGTTTTAAAAATTATTTAATAAAAAAATTATGTTATTTGAGTATTACATATTAAAATATTTTTAATTTTAAATAAGTTAAAAAGTACGTTTGATGTTTTTTCTCAAACGTGTTTTTCTAAATAATACAGAACGTAATTCAAATTTTAAAAAAATCGTTAATGGATGAAAATACATATACAAATCTCAAATAATTACAACTTTCAAACTTTCGTAAATATAGTCATAATATTTAAAAATTTAAATAATTGTCATTTCTATATTAGAAAATATTTTTTTAATTTATTTCTAAACAAATGTAAAGTTTTGAAAATGTTTTCAACATATGATTACTAAATAATAAATAAATTTTTAATAATAGAACTTATTACTTTTGAGTTATAAGTCCTAAAACAATAAGTTATAAATTACGTAATACAATCACAATCACACACTTACGTAATATTAGAAAAATAAATAAATAAAATTCCAGGAAAAGGAGCCTTCCTGTTGCTATGATCTCTCTCCCTCAAAAGTACCAAACAATAAAAAGAAAGAATAAAAAAAACAGATTCTGGGTATACGAATGTGAATTATTCTTAGTTAAAAGAACTGGCAGTATCTTCTTTTGCTAACTTTACCAATATAAAATAGTACTGTTTTTCTTCCTTTCAGACGGAAACCAATTCCTTTTCAGGTCCAAAGATTCAAAGGAATTTTAAGTTTTTATCCCCACTTTAATAAAAAATAATACCTTTCAGTTTTTTTTGAAAAATTAATCTTAGCCAGTTAGACTATCCCTTATTTGCAATATAATCTCTCAAAGAGTTGTCACTTGATATATTAATTTGAAACCTAAATTTTAATTTGCACTTAAAACTGTATCATTTAATATAACAACTTTAAGTCTCGTTTGTTTTCGTAGATGAGATGAGATGAGATGAGTTGAGTTAAAAATTGAAGAAAATATTATTAAAATATATATTTTTAATATTATTTTTTTTGAGATTTGAAAATTTTGAATTGTTTATTTTATTTGTATGAGAATTTGACAAAGTTGTAATAATTAGATGAGATGAAATGAAATGAGAATGCTTGTGAAAAAAACAAGGCCTTAGTGGTTTGAAACTGAACATTAAGATGCGATTTGGATAGTGAGATGATATGAAATAATTTTAGAAGAAAGTTGAAAGTTGAATAAAATATTACTAGAATATTATTTTTATAATATTGTTACTGTTTTCAGATTTGAAAAAGTTGAATTATTTATTATATTTTGTTTGAGAATTTAAAAAAATTATAATGATGAGACGAGACAAAACACTTTTACTATTCAAAGTGTGTCTAAAAAGTGAAAGTAGATGGAAGGGTTTTTCAAACTGATACATCATACAATCCTTTTACATCCTCCCTTGGGGTACGTACTGCTTTTACAAGAAGCAAGTCACAAAGTTGTGCATGCCAGCATTACTTTTTGGAGGAGTGCTTTTGTAATTTAGCAAGTAGATCAAGCTGCCTCATGCAAATTGTCAATACCCTAAAACAGGGGACTCCTCCTATGGGACCCTTGTGTTGGCCACATTGCATGGGTCACAGTCTTGCAATATTGAAAAGCATGAAAAGTCATCATCCTCACATATAATGATCCATCTGTTTGTGTAAGATACAAAATACCAAGGGATAAATACACTTTTGCATCTTTAAATCATTACAGATTTTGCATTTTATACCAAAATTATTATAAATACTGACTTCTAGTACCACCTATGCATCTTCATTTATGACAAATGAGATAGAATTAAAAATAGGTCTCGCGACTCGCGACAGTCAAATCCTAATGGAAGACGTAATGAAAAAAAAAAAAATGCATTTTTTTAAAGTTTTAATAATTTAGAGTATAACACGTATGATCCCGGTTCGAGGGTGCAAAACATATATTTTTTTTTCTAAATACAGAGATATAACACTAGCAATATCATGCAACAAAATGCTGAAGGTAGATGGTCAACATCATTACAACTTTTATCTATTTTCACACAAAATATAATAAATAATTCAATGTCTCGTTTAGAGTATAAAACGTATTAAAGTCCCGTTTGGATTTAGAAAGTGTCTCATCTCATTATTATAACTTTATCAAATTTTTACGTGAAATATAATAAATAATTTAATTTTTTTAAATCTCAAAACAATAATAATATTAAAAAATAATATTTTAACAATATTTTTTTCAACTTTCATTTAAAATTATCTCATCTTATTTCTAAATCCAAACCAGTCCCGGTCATCTTGTCGAGGGTATGAAATATGATAGTACGGTACGTAGAACATAGGATTGGTGTTGTGCATGATGTAAATTATGGATCGTATTATGAATGTTAGTTGGAATGCTTAGGGGACAAGACATATATAGTTGAATACAGAGGCACACTGAATTATACAAATCCACGTTGTACATATTGAGTGAGTGTCAAGAAAAGCTACTCACATCATACCTATGCTATACCTTAAAGGACATCCTCAAAATTAAAAGTGCTTATACGAGATATAGTACATGCACACGTTTACACTTCACAATGTTTTTATTCTTCGCCTTAATTAAAATAATAGAATTAAAAAAATTCTATTTGTAACTAAAAGCACATCCTACATGTTGTTGATATGATAAAACTTAATTCGCAAAAGAAATTTAAAATTTAAATCTCCTACAAATCAAGTATTACCATGTCAATAGCATGGATATTGTACTTTACATGACGCTGACTTAGGAATCGTTTGGATTGAGAAACACTTTCAATTCATTTCATCAGTTGATAAGTATATGAATTTTAAAGTAGTAGTGCTGATTTGTCCCAGTTCCTATTTCTAACTTTGAATTTGGAAATGATGATCCACCTCGTGGATTACCCGAAAGATATTGATCCAATTTTTGTAGGTTTATGTTTTTTTCAAATTAATCTATTAATAATTATATTTATATAAATATTATAAATTCTATGAAATACATAATTATAATTGCTTTGAGATTTTGAGGAATGATGATTAGCCAAATGCTACTCTTCTAAAAGAGAAATGCGACTTTTCTCCTATATCTTATCATCTCCAATCACCCTGCATGTTGATATGGCCCATTTCAAGTAGTTAGTTAAATGACAATCATTTAAAATATGACACTGGAATTGAAATATATTTATATATATATATATATATATTTGTTTCAAACAATAATTGTATTTTGTCGAATTATTAGCACTTTCATTAATTATGTTCTTGGCCCATGTGAAACGAAATCCTGATTCAGCTGATGCATCCACCTAATAATGCAAATATTTTTACAATTTAGAATATTATTTTGGAAAATATATTCTGATTGAGTATAATAGAAATCACAAGGACTAGGAGTTTGACAATGGACACTAGGTCCTAGGGTCAAATTTTGCAACGGAAAGCGATGAGAATTATTGGTGTAACCCATTGGCTCATGGACTATTAATACCCTCGTGGGACTGGGGTCAGGCTATGGCTCAAATTTGACTTGTAGGGAGCGCATGCAGTTTTCGCTGTCTAAACCCTTCTGTCTGGCTGTCCAGTGGGTTGAGTGCTACTATGATCACGTCCTGATAAGGAAGCTATCTTTGGTGGTTCCCTCCAACTCTTTTTTGCATAGAAGAAAAAAAAAATCACAAAGACTATATATTCAGTCGTTCAATTTTTGAAATGATACTGTGAATCTTCATCATTCCTATCATTTATCCACCAATTTAAAACATAAGTTCATGCAACTCTAATAAGTAGGAACTAGGAAGAATCACCAGTCATTTGTCTTTTTGTTTTTCATTTTCTTTTTCATTCAGATGAGCACAGATCTTGGCTATACACTTGTTAAATCTCTTGTATTGAACTCTTCAGGCTATTCTCATCAGCAGTTCAGTCCCATTGCCTTTCAGCCTCTTATAGGCCAGCTTACCTTTATTCTACATCATTTTCTTTAGAATTATTTGCAGATCAACAACAATAACAATATTAATGATAATAAACACAATATTAATAGCAATTATAGCAATACAAACCTAAGGTTGCACATATTCATTTCTGAGGTACGCAGACAAATGTAACAGGTTGGGCTTTATTTGTGAGCATTAATTAAATTAATTTGGCATCCATTTTTTGGCCGACAGACATAAATGGACACTATTGAGAAAATGAGTCATCATTAACGTAATCAGAATGTTGGAATCATTGATATGATCATCAATAATAGCCATAGGAGAGAAATTGCAGGCTCGGTTGGTGTTTTGGGCGAACCAATAATAGCTCTCTACCTATACCGATTTCACTTGTACTGTTCTCCCGACCCGTGATGACCGGGTCGGATATATCGGTTCAGGTCGGGCTTAATTTGCTTTCTTCAATCGGGGCCTGTCCATAGGACTTGAATTTGACCTTCTTAAACAAACCCACATAAAAAATCGATGGTGATATTATAAAAGAAAAATTATATTCATCATCTCTTCCTACACCACACACCATAATATTTTTTTCTCTTATCAAATATGTGGTATATGGATGATGAGTATAAAAACTTAATATTGAGTACACCTCGAGCGAACTCATGAGTTGAGATTCGCTCGGGCGCCAAGTCAAGTGACAGTCGAGCGAACTTTCTGTTTCTCAATTTTCTACTCATAACCAGGTTTCACTTACAACTCAACAATCTCTCACTTAGAGACTGGTTCTCTACATGCTATCCACTGTTTCTAGCCCAAGCCCTATCATCTCTACAACTCATAGCTCTCGACTTCAAGTCAGAAAACTAATTGAAGTTGAGCCCGACTTCAGTCTCCAGCATACATCACCCTTAATCAGTACATCCACTAGGCGATTCATGACTCCCACTACACTAAGAGTATCTGGTCTCGAACCGATCTTGGCAACCTCAACCAACTTCCCAGGATTTCACGAGGAATGACAAAGTTGACTCACTTTGCCTTCCTCGTATGTTTCGCAAAATTAAGCTTGCCTTTTTGCACTCTTGTATTTCTCTACACATCACTAAACCCTGATGTTAAATACAAAGAGATAGATCTCTTACCATGCGCTAAGACCATCGCACCCTTAGTGATCGTCCAAGCTCCTTCAGAGAACGTTACTGCATAACCACTGTCATTAAGCTGTCCCACATAGATCAAGTCTTTCTTCAGATTTGGAATGTGTCTGACTTGTTGTAAAGTCCACATGCCCCTGTTTGGAAGTGTGATGCGCACACCATCCACTCTCACTACATCTAGTGTCTTTCCACCAACTGCATAATCTTTCCAAGATCACCAGCAACATAGTTTTGCATGATCTCTCGATGTGAGGTACTATGGAACGAAACCCCTTTGTCCAACACTCAATCATCATTAATCAGACTGTGCACTGCAAGAGTTAGGACATCATGTATTTCTTCAACCACTATATTCATAGCATTATACTCAACACTTTCTTGATTCCTATAGTTTTTCTTGATATGGCCCAACTTGCCACAACTCCAACACGTGATCTGCTGTCCAGATCTCGTTTTGCTCTTCCCCCTACTCTTGGAGGTTGACTTGTCATGTCCTCTGCCCCGATTGTCAACATTTAGGGCCGTTCCCGATCCGGAGAACTCACCCGAGTCTCTTCTACATACTTCTTCAATAAGGATCATGTCACGTGCATCATCGCAGTTCGGTTTCATTTTGCCGGCTGAACTACTCACAACCATCATCATAGCCTCCCAATTATTTGGCAGCGATGCTAATAGAATTAACGCTCTGATTTCATCGTCAAATTCAAACTCTACAGAAGACAATTAATTTGTGATCGTAGTGAATTCATTCAAGTGTTGGGCCTCAAACATACCTTCTGACATTTTGAGATTGAACATTTTCTTTATCAGGTACATTTTATTATTCGCCGATGGCTTTTCACACATACTTGATAAAGCCTTTATGAGATCCACTGTGGTTCTCTCCTTACTGATATTATGTACCACTGTTATAGATAATTGAGGACAATTAATATACTTCTTCCTCTTCTCGAAGCAACTTTGAGGGCACAGCCCTCAATAATATATTCGACATCATAAGCAACATCTCAAATTTATGCGACCCATTGGCTTACACTTGCTCCTTCATTTTGTCTTGATTCAACATCTTTTAGGAGATATTGGATCCTTATAAGCTCATTATTTAGCTGACAAGCTGTTCAACTCTAATCGTTCACCTGATGCAAGGATATTGCTTTCTGTATGAGCAAATCATTAAGCCTATTCGGGCGATCAATGGGCTTTCGCCACACTTTTTTTCAATTCCTTTGACGTTTATGGTATGGAGGACAATATTGCCCAAATTAATGATATATTGCCCAAATTTATATCAATCATATTTTAATGATGGTTAAATTACATTCACTAAAATTGATGTTCATGATATTTTACCAATTGTCTCTATATGATTCCTAGATGTCACTTAAATCATTAAAAAAATATAATAAATAATTTTTCAATTATTTGATATCGTGTTAAGAGTGCTTTAAGTCCTCCCAAACTGTCTGAATAAAGAAGAACAATCCATATAGACTATTTTAATATTTAACCCTTTAGATTTTACTGAGACTTTTTGTTTTATAGAAGTTTTTTTTTTTAAGGGAATGGATATAGTAAATTATTTCATAATTTTATAGAATTATTCAATAAATTTATTGAATAATGATTGTTTTTCAAATTCTAATAAAAAAATTATTGAAAGACAGTTTCGCCTATTCGTCCAAGCAGGCGGGTCGATCAGATCCCACCACTCAAAGTTCAAACCTTGTAACAGGACTCGCAACTTTTCATATCATCTCCTGACGTAAGATCTACATTACAGAGTGAATAAATTAGTTCATCCTTCAATGTTATGCTTTGAATTTACTATAATAAGACGTCAACAGATTGAGAGACTCTTGGCGATGAATGCTCAAGTTACAAGGCATTTTCAGTTCCAATGCATGTCCATAACTACAGCACTTCAGAATACTATAATATTCAGAAGTTTTAAGTTCATCAGCACATGCATTGCAGTGACATGGGCAAGAATATTCTACAGATGTCTCAGTTCATAGGAAGCATCGATCATATGTATTATTAATCAAATTCACTAAACGAAGCCTTATAACCGCGTTAAGCAGATCACATAGAAGGGACACTCGTGTCTGAAATCTAATTTGAGCAAAAATACACTACTAATATCCTGGTCATTTCCATTTTTCACGCTGTTGAGAATCAAGAACAGGACCGATTTTGCTCCCAAATCAGCCTCTAGATGTTGGGAGAATGAAAACTACAAGGCACAAATTGTTTTCTTGTCCTTTGTTCTACTATGAAAGCTTATCAAATCTAGTCACTGTGACACCCATGCGAGTTTAAGAAAAAGGAAATGCATCCAAGAAGACTCAATCATTCATGACCAACATAAGTCTTTAGATTTTTTGTATGCAATACAATGGTTTTGGCAACATCCTCAAATTCATATGCTGTAGCATTTCTTTTTAACACATTGGTTTGTAGGTTTCTTGTTCAAATTTCCCTATTTTATACTCAGCATGCTCAGTTTTTGACCAATAAGCACTACCGTTCATATAGAGAAGTTTATAATAGTCAAAACTAGGCACAAGTACCATTCATACTAAGCTGACTAACGGATACTTTTGAGTGACAAAAAACTTGAGCAGACAGGCATGCAGCAAGAAGTCTTACCAGCCTATGATAGTTTAGTGGTTGCATTCACTCTAGATAGTTTCCAGATAAGTTACTGCCTCAAGCTTTCAACAATGTAGGATGCATACAGGTCCCTGCACCAGAAAGCATTCATCAAAGCAGAACAATGATGGATCATAAGCTCCAGAAACTATGATCTTTAATAGCACGAAATATATATCATTAATAAACAAAATATCAAGCAAGAAATTTGTAGAGATTTGATTTTCTTCAAAAGAAGAGATTAAAGAAACTCACAATGGCTTCAATGGCATCCTCAGCTGGCAGGAAGTCTTCGACAGCAACTTTCTTGTTCTTATTCTTTTTGTCTGTCATTGTTGCAAGTAAATGATAGACATAGCAGCCAGAATTCAATAGAAGAATTATGAGCACAGACTGCAATGATTTTGTCATCCTTTTCACCATGCATTGGAATTTTCCCAAATGCTGATTCCTCGCACAAGTTAGTCTTTAACCAGATGCTCAAAATCTACCAACATAAAATTAGGGGAAACAGAGGAACTTCCTTCACTATTAAATTATTGTATATACATGAATGATCACCTTGTAAACTCATAATATTTTAAATATCAGCAACCTCCCTTAACAAGTGACATCGATATAACAGATTCTTCTCAAGAATTTCCTTATTTCCAACAATAAGCAATTAAATTGACCTTATTATTCCTGATTAGATGATCTAGAGCAGACGGCTGAAAAATCTAAATAGCAGCAGATTTTTTTATCGAGGTTATTGATGCTATATCAATACAAGGGGAATTTGTTCAACCTTCAATGCAAGGCACAGGGTAGGACGACCCATTTGGATCTCACTTTAATCCCAAATCAGATAACCCAAGTAACTCATGCGCTAAATAAAACAAGCTTGGGGTGGGGGGGGATAGAGTCCTTTAATGGAATGCAAAAAGAAGGAACTTTGTCCAATAATATCCTTGGGTGGGTAACTCCTATATCTCCCTAACGGAGCTCTTAATGTGTGATTATGTGTCCTTCAACCACAAAAGTAGACCTTCAGTTTTACCTGGACTATCATAGGCATCAATCCAATAGCACAAGCACAAAGGAAAGAACCAGGTAGCACAGGCTCCTAGGCAAGTAGAGAAAAACAAGTTTAAGTTCAGAAATTCAATGATCTGACATTATTTTCATTGTAGAAAATGTCACATGCATGTAAAGGAAGCTACCTGCATCAGTATCAGGACATCCATAGGATCACTGTCTTCACAAATGGTTTGTGGAATGAAACCATATATAGTTGTGTGGGTAAACAACCGATGAGTAGAGAACACGATCAACCTATTTTAAGAACTCGTATCTTTAGTTACCTTCTTCATGTAGAACATTTATTAATATTTACAATAGCATGCCAACATCCTAACAATGCATTTTATATTAAGAACAACATCCTAAGAACACTTATGGCAATATAAAAGTATATGTAGTCAAGAGTACTAATATGGTCCTCATATTATGATATCCAATTACACCCGTTCAACAACATTACATAATGTGTAGGCAAAAGGGCACGTTTTGGCATTACTTATTTTCGTATGAGTTTTGATCCGTCAATTTCTTTATTCATGAATTTCAATGTTTTCTGTATTTTGTTTTGGACTATGATAATGCTATTTTCACTGAAATCTATTTACATGCATGAATTATAGGATTTGATAACCTAGCTAGAGAGGTATCTTTAATTGACACATGAAGTATATCATGGACAAGAATCCAAGTAAAGTTTTAGGTTAAGTGAAAATTTCATGGCCATGAAGATTTAGTTAAAGGTGTTAGGGCATACAAGTACTTCGAGTGTAACCTAAATCAAACATGACAAAAGCAAACAATGCACCTAAGTGGGAACATATTGGATAAGTATAAGAAAGCTAAAGGAAAAGTTAAAAGTGGAAGAAAATTCATCCTCTTAAAGCCACTTGTCTTGTCAAACTTGTACTTAACCTTGCTGCCTTTTCTAATGTCGACAACCTGACACAGAAATTCACATTTGGATTTGAAAGAAGAAATATTGTTGTAGATGGAACATAAGTTTCTTAAAATCTGAGAAGAACATACATTGCGCTAGGCTTAATTAGTATAACAAACTGTATTTAGGGAAATCATTAAGTGATTAATGTTACAGGATTTGATTTGTATTATTTTAGGAATGTTTGTCCTTCATATCTAGATTGTATTTAGCATATAATTAGCATGTAAATAAGATTGGAAATATTTACCTTGTATAGCTTTTTAGGCGCTAGAATTCTGGCAATCAATATGTAAATCTCTTCTATATAATGAAAGCAAATCCTATGGAAAGGGCATTCAGACCAATTGACATGATACCAGAGCCCCTACTCTGATATTCATCTCTGTGGTCTTAATCCTTTGTGTGCGACGGGAAAATTTTTTTTTCCTCTGTTTCGGCAAGTTCCATCTTGCTCTGTGTGTCGATCCTTTCTGTGGGTTTACTGTTCAGTGGCAGTCGACCTCCTTTGTGGTGGTGTTCAACGTTTTCTGGGGTGGTGTTCGACGTTTTCTGTGGTAGTTGAGTGGTGTTCAACCTTCTCTCGGTGGCCGTTGTTCTGGTTCTGGGCTGTCTTTTCTCTCTCGGTGATCGCTTTGTGGTGGCTGGGTCGCTGGGGGCACGTCGGCTCTCTCTGTGGTGGTGGCGAGGTGATCGGCGATGTTTGTTGCCATCTGCGCTGGGTGCTGGGCAGGTATCGGTCTGCCGAGTCTTTGTGCTGGGCTGTTTACCTTTTCTTTTCCTCTTTCGTAGACCTAAGTACTCTGTCCGTGGGCTTTTCTATTATTTGTCTTGCGTGCTTGGGCCTCTTCTTCTTTCGGAATTGGAACTGAATTGATTTGGGCTTGCTGTTACTTTGTATAACTGCTTGGGCTGATTTTTTTTTAGTGGGCTTTCATCATGTCTATTGAAAACACTATAGTACGATTTACTGGAAAGAATTTTTCTACGTGGGTATTTCAATTTAAAATGTTCTTGAAAGGGAAAGAATTATCCAATCATATTGATCGCCTTGTTAGAGTTCCCACTGATGAAAATGATTTTGCCCAATGGGAGGTCAAGGATGCTAAGGTGATCTCCTATCTATTGGGAATGATGGAGCCCCATCTTGTCACCAATCTTCGCTGTTTTACTACAGCTCAGGCTATGTGGGACTACCTGCATCGTATTTATCACCAAGACCACAGTGCTCGAAAATTCCAATTAGAGTTGGAAATTAGCAATTACACCCAAGGTAATTTGACCATTGAGCAATTTTATTCTGGTTTTATTAATCTTTGAGCGAGTATTATGCTATTGTTCATGCTAAGGTTCCCACTGCGGCACTTGCGGCTCTTCACGCGGTTCATGCTGAGAGTCAACGTGATCAATTTTTGATGAAGCTTCGACCTGAATTTGAGCCTGTTCGAGCCGGTTTATTGAACCGTAATCCGGTTCCTTCCTTGGATATTTGCTTGGGAGATTTATTGCGTGAAGAACAACGATTATCCACTCAGATGGGTATGACTTCTGAGAAGGTCTTTTCTGAGGCTGTGAATGTAGCCTATGCAGCTCAAGGGAGAGGGAGGAACAAGTTGCAGTGTTTCAATGGCAAGGAGTTCGGTCATATTGCTCGCAACTGTCCAAAGAAAGTTTGTAACTACTGTAAGAAGGAGGGCCATATCATCAAAGACTGTCGAGTGTGGCCTCAGATCGCCAATCCCAAGCCTTTCAAGCTGCTGTTCAGCCCTCGTCTTCTTCTACGCCCCCCATTGTAAGCTCTGATTCATCTGTTCTCACACCTGCCATGGTCCAACAGATGATTCTGTCTGCTTTTACGGCTTTAGGCCTGCAAGGTACAGATCCTAACTTCATTTCTTCTTGGATTGTTGATTCGGGTGCGTCAAATCATATGACTGGTAGTACGACGGGTCTCCATGGTGTTCGTAAGTATGGAGGCACGTAGACTATTCAGATTGTTGATGGTAGTACACTTCCTATTACTGCTGTTGGTACTTTGGGCTCTTCATTTCGAAATGTTTTTGTCTCTTCTGGATTATCTATCAATTTGATTTCTATTGGACAATTGGTGGATAATAACTGTGATGTTCACTTCTCTCGTGGTGGTTGTCTTGTGCAGGATCAGGTGTCGGGGACGGTGATCGCGAAGGGGCCTAAAGTGGGACGTCTATTTCCTTTACAGTTTTCTATTCCTAATATTGTTTCTTTTGCTTGTACGGCTACTGCCAATAATAATGAAGTCTGGCATAAGAAATTGGGACATCCTTATTCTGTTGTCTTGACTCATCTTTTGAAACATGGTTTTTTGGACAATAAAGATTTATTTTCTTCTTCTCCTGTATCTTTCGATTGTGCTACTTGTCGTCTTGGTAAAAATAAAACTTTACCTTTTCCTACGCATGGTAGTCGTACTTCTCACTGCTTTGAGATTGTGCATACTGATGTTTGGGGATTAGTCCTGTTATTTCTCATGGTCAATATCGTTATTTTGTGACGTTTATCGATGATTATAGTCGATTTACTTGGATTTATTTTCTCAGTTCTAAAGCTGATGTGTTTTCCATCTTTCAAAAATTTGTTACATTTGTCGAGACACAATTCAGTACTTGTATCAAAATCTTACGCTCCGACTCAGGGGGGAATATATGTCTCATTCATTTCAGACTTATATTCAGCAAAAAGGAATCGTTTCCCAGCGTTCTTGTCCTTATACCCCTCAACAAAATGGAGTCGCTGAGCGTAAGAATCGTCATCTCTTAGATGTTGTTCGTACGTTATTGATTGATTCTTCTGTACCGTCTAAGTTTTGGGTAGAAGCTTTATCTACTGCTGTTTATTTGATCAATCGTTTGCCTACTGCCACTCTAAATTATAATTCTCCATATTTTCGATTATTTGGCATATCTCCTCAATATCAATCCTTTCATACTTTTGAGTGTGTTTGTTTTGTTCATCTGCCACCTGTTGATCGTCACAAACTTGGTGCCCAGTCTGTCACATGTGCTTTTATGGGATATAGCCCTACTCAGAAAGGATTTGTTTGTTATGATGCTCATGCAAACAAATTCCGGATCTCCCGAAATGTGATTTTCTTCGAAAATCAATATTTTTTTCAGTCTCAGGTTATTTCTGATTATTCTATTACTCTTCTACTAACTTTTGATGATGTGTCTTCTTCTATTGAGCGATTTAAACCAGGTTTGGTGTATCATAGACGTCCTCCTTCAACGCCTCTTCCAGACATTGCTCCGTCATCTGATTCTGCGGTTCCTATACTTCGGCGCTCCACCCGGGTTATACATCCACCAGATAGGTATGGTTTTTCTCATACCTCGCTTACTGCCACTCTCGACACTGTTTCTGTTCTTCACTCTTATACTCAGGCATCCACCCAAGCATGTTGGCAGCAGGCCATGCAAGAAGAAATCCAAGCTCTTCAAGACAATCACACTTGGGATCTTGTGACTTGTCCCTCTGGTGTCAAACCTATTGGTTGTAAATGGGTATACTCAGTTAAGTTTCGGTCTGATGGCTCACTGGACAGATATAAGGCCCGTCTCGTGGCACTTGGGAACCGACAGAAGTATGGTATTGATTATGAAGAGACATTTGCCCCTGTTGCCAAAATAACTACTGTACGGACTATCTTGGTCATTGCTGCGTCGCAGGGGTGGTCTCTCCGGCAGATGAACGTGAAGAATGCTTTTCTACATGGGGATTTGAAAGAAGAAATCTATATGTCCTCACCACCCGGCATGTTTGCTACACCTTCCTCAGAGGTTTGTCGGCTACGCCGATCTTTGTATGGACTGAAACAGGCTCCACGTGCATGGTTTGATAAATTTCGCTCCTCTGCTTGCTTTTCACATTACTCAGAGTCAGTTTGATTCATCTCTATTTCTTCGCAAGACTTCTGCAGGAATTGTATTGCTTCTAGTATATGTTGATGACATTGTGATTACTGGCTCTGATACTAAGTTAATTAAGCAATTACAACAGCATCTCAAGGCTTCTTTTCACATGAAAGATCTTGGTCCCCTGCAATACTTTCTTGGTCTTGAGGTGCAGATTACTTCGACTGGTACATTATTACACCAACACAAATACACACAGGAAGTGATTTCATTGGCTGGTCTCCAATCGGGTAATTCCGTTCTTACTCCTTTGGAGGTAAATCTTAAGTTTCGTCAGGAGGAAGGCGAGCTTCTATCAGATCCATCCTTGTATTGGCAACTTGTTAGGAGTTTGAACTACTTGACGATTACTCGTCCTGACATTTCTTTTGCTGTGTAGCAAGCCAGTCAATTTATGCAGGCCCCCCGACATCTTCACTTAGCCACTGTCCGCCGCATTATCCGATATCTGAAGGGTACCTCTACACGCGGGTTGTTCTTTCCTAAGGAATCTTCCTTACAGTTGGTGGGGTATAGTGATGCTGATTGGGTCGGATGTGTGGATACTCGTCGTTCTGTTACTGGTTGGTGCATGTTTTTAGGCAATGCACTCATTTCTTGGAAGAGTAAGAAACAAGACAGAGTTTCCAAGTCCTCCACTGAGTCTGAATATCGTGCTATGTCTTCTGCATGCTCGGAGATCACATGGCTTCGTGGGTTATTGGGTGAACTTGGTTTCTCTCAACTTCATTCTACTCCTCTTCATGCTGATAACACCAGTGCTATTCAGATTGCCGCTAATCCTGTATTCCATGAGCGTACGAAACATATCGAAGTCGATTGTCATTCCATACGTGAATCCTTTGACAAACATGTGATTACTCTTCCTCACATTTCAACTGAATATCAAACTGCATACATATTCATCAAAGCTCTTTCTCGGCACTAGCATCAGTTCTTGGTTGACAAATTGATGCTTCTTGATCTACCAGCATCAATTTGAGGGGGGATGTTACGGGATTTGATTTGTATTATTTTAGGAATGTTTGTCCTTCATATCTAGATTGTATTTAGCGGATAATTAGCACGTAAATAAGATTGGAAATATTTACCTTGTATAGCTTTTTAGGCACTAGAATTCTGGCAATCAATATGTAAATCTCTTCTATATAATGAAAGCAAACCCTATGGAAAGGGCATTCAGACTAATTGACAATTAATTCATGAAAAGTCATCATTGCATTCTGTTAAGAATCTCTTGTTTAAAAGCAGTGTCCCTACTATACATATGTCAAGCCAAATTGCTCATAGACCCCCAAATAAGAAAAAGATACTAAAGTTTCTAAAAAATAAAGTTTCTCTTGAAAGTTAGCAACAATGAAGATTTAAGAAAACAATCTTACACAGTTGAAAACCGATGGAGCACCTCGTCCGGCATAGATTTAATAATCCAGCATAATTTTACAGTCCAGAAAAGGCTTTACTACAATTATGTTAAATTCAGTGATTCATTAACATCCACAAAAATGAAAAAGTATACTTAACCAAACTTTACCAATTCCCAAGTCATGTCAAGATCAAGCAGCAATCGATCTTTGAGACATTGAAGATCTATTGCTGCCACTAGTGGGAATCCCAAACTTTACCCACTTGCATCCCCAGAATGGTTAGCCATATTTGCCCTTCACAAAAGAGGATTAAACATAGATATTTTTAGATGACACTGATCCCGAATACACCTAACAGGGTGAAGAGGTGTTTGAACAAATTATAGCAGAATAATAAACAGTAAATAACCAATAGATTAATATATCAAGATCAAAATCTAAGAAAGTTGTAAAAAAAATGATCTGAAAGATTTTGATCATGAAGGAAAAGCTTTTGAAGAATTCTTCAAAAAAAAAAAAAAAAAAAATCATTCCAGTTGCTCAACTAGTGCCTATATCCACCATGAAAGAAAGATATTCCAATTTGTTTAAGACCTTAGAAAACAGGTGCAGACTCAAAAACCATATTGTAATCCCTGCAAGCGACCTATTTGATCTCCACTCCCAGTAGTTTCAGAACTCTGGTATTCTTCTACAGCTTCCCCCATAAACAAACCTTATTAGATCTACTGAAACTCCACTAGTATCACTGATGAACTCACAAGACGCCAATGAACTTTTTTGACCCTCCAAAAACAAGAATGATCAAGGATCAACAGCGCAATGGTCTGTATATAAGAGAGAAAACTGTTTTGCTTTGAGGCTCAATATCTCCAAGTTATTTTCTCTCATAAGAAACAATTTTGGACTACTAAAGATAATGCCCAAGAATATCTAAAAGTTGCACATTATTAAAACTAAATAGGTTGTGCTTAAGAGTAATTCTACATATAACCGTAAAGTATGTAAATGCCGCATAATCGCTTTGAAAAAGAGTGAGGTACACTATTAAAAATTAATTTTTTCACGTGGGTCTTATGTTTTATTCACTTTTTTCAAAGCGATTATGCGGCAGTTGCACAATTCACGATTGCAAATATCTTTTCTCTGTGCTTAAATCATCTTTTATTCCGAATTCAGAAACTTGGTAGAACTCACAATACACTAATTTTACTATTTGTTTTCATCCATAACACAAGGTTCATCAGTGTAAGTCCCTCAATCAACAAACCATTGGTTTAAAAATCAGCTTTAGAGGAAAATCTCCATGTCCCTCCATCAGAAAAAGCAAAAGATTCATTTGAAGCACCAAGAGATTAACAAGAACTTCAGAATAAGGTTTTTTTTTTTTTTAATATTTCATTTCCATTATTGTACCACAACACATACTATTTTAAGATTGAAACAACAGTACAAAGGTTCCAGTACAAGGGTTTTTATGACAAATATAAACAAGGGCCAAATGAAAGGTAGCAAGTGCCACAGTAGACAGACCATGGAGACTTCACAAGTTCCTATATTTATTGTACACAGCAAACAGAACATATTGCAAAGTTTAGACAAGCTGATCGAGGTATTCCTCCACAGTTGTGTATTTCACCTCTGGATAAATCTCAGAAGCCTCCACTCCAAAAGAAGCCTCAATCTCATAATTTGTACAATCTCCCTTCACAAACACAGAGTATAAGATGGATGAAATGATGTTTGAGGGGGCTGGAGATTCTGCAGAAAAGCAAAAAACTATCAGAACAGCCCAGCCTTCATTGAACTATCTTAGCATTCTCCAGAAATACATGGAACTGCTAATTCAAGAGGAAACTCCAAGAGGATTACCTTTAAAGCAGATACAATTACATGCCAATAAATATCATATAGAAAACATATATGCTGCAGACGTGGACGAAGATAAAAAGATAGCTTGGTTTCATCAACTAATAGGTGACTACCACTTTGAATTAAAGGCTATAGTGTTATACTTACTTTTAATCTTGTGATAATCTTGCGATCATACAGTTACTAGTTGGAAAGATAGTTTCTAAAGATAAAGAAGATAATCCACCTATCACTTAGTCGAAACAAAGCAACAAGAAAGTATCCTTATTGAAATTTGGTATCAACTCACCCCGGATTTTCTCAAGAAGTTGGTCTTCTAGAATATAAATCTTCTCCAGGGTCTTGCTGATCTTCTTCTCCCACAGCGAGAGAATCTCATTGAAGGACAAAATGTTAGCAGGGGGTCTCATATAAAGGATCTTGTTCAACGTTTTTGGATCATCAACTGCTTTTATCGTATAAGTGGCAATATCTCCTTCCTTGTTAAAAATTACTGTAACAAAAAAAATGGCAATTACAGGATTTTTATAACCAAAATAGCTGGTCTAAACCCAATTACATATAGACAAGTCATTAAAGGTAAATAAATGGATTAATTCTATGCTAATACCTTTGATATTTCCATCACCAAGTACTACTACTTCGTCTCTTGGAGGAACTGTGGCACCTGACTGTCCAAAGTTTCTCAAGAAGTACTCAGCAAAGCAATTGGACACGATGTAGGTATATGGAATTCCTGCTTCCTCGATTGATCTCCGGATGCTCGCCTTAAGAGCAAAAAGGCTTGCAGCTGGCTCCACTGCATTGAAACGATCCACATCCATTCCAAACTCTGATGGGAGGAATCTCTGTTACCCACCCAATTTTTCTTTACTTTACTCATTTTGTTCAAAATTACAATCCAAAAAGGAAACAGAACTTGAACGAATATATTGAAAGGTTGATTAGCAAGATGGCTTGCCTTGATATTTCCAGCTTCTTTGATGGCAGCAATAATCTTCACCTGATCACCAAGTTGTTGAAACCCAACTGCAGAGATGACTGCATCAACTTGCTTGATTGCCTTCACCAAGCTTTCATGATTATAGATGTCACCCTGTCAAAAATTTTCATGAGTTTTCAAGATCAATATATCAAACCAACGTAAGAAAATCACACGCATGAAGAAAACATACATAGAGAACTGTAACTCCAGAGCTCTTGAAGCTCTCAATCAGTTCGGACTTGTCAGGACTCGAAGCTGTGCTTTCTCTGACCAATGCAAAAGTTGAGCGTCCATCTTTCACGCTTGCCTCCACTAGGAATTTTCCGATGTATCCGGTGGCTCCGATTATCAAAATCTTGCTTTTTTGAGCCATTCCGAGGAATTTCAAATGAAATGGGCGAGGACAGTGTTTATGATCAAATCAGAGTGTTGCCACTTATCTTGGGTTAGTCATCAAAACCAACTCAGGAGTTACTTTGAGAATAAATACCGATAGAAGTTATTATTGAGAGTATCTATTTTGTATATATGATGTGATATTATTTAGACTACATATCTTTTCAAGTGAATATTAAAAATAATCACCTAAAAACAGTTACACAATGAATATAAAATATGCTATGCTATAATAACTTCTGTCAAACGTTATCCGTTCCTTAAATATGTTGGAGATAATGTTATCCATTCAAACTTGATTGGATTCGATTTGATTATTATCCTATTTATTTTTTCTATATAATTTTCTTTTTATATAAATATGGATCAATATTTTATATTCGATCACAGATTCACAGTTAAAAATAGTCAAAGATGTGACCTTCAAAGTGTATCTCTCCTTACTTATCCATCTCTCTTTCTATTATATTTTTTATTTTTGTTAGATACAAGCGAGTTTGTGCACCACATCACATACCAATGATTTTTTTTATTTAAAAAAAAATGAAATTTTTTTTTTGAGAGAAGAAGAAAATCTCCTATATCATAAAAATTATTTTTATCTTTAATTCACATCATTTCGTTAAACATATGTATTACATATCAATATTGGTGCATGAATTGGTGCACAAACTTGCTTACGATAAGATTTTTTCATTTTTTATTATATTAAAGAAAAAATTACTCTTCCTGTTTGGATTATGGAAAAATCTTATCGCAAGCAAGTTTGTGCATCAATTTGTGCACCAATATTAATATGTAATACATATGTTTAACAAAATGATGTGAATTAAAGATAAAAATTATTTTTATGATATAGGAGATTTTCTACTTCTCTCAAAATTTTTTTTTTCATTTTTTTAAATAAAAAAAATTATTGGTACGCGATATGGTACACGAACTCGCTTGTATCTAGCAAAACCCTTGGATTATTGCTGGTGGCTCCTGTTGAAATTATTTTATTTTATCTTTAATTTTTTTACTTAATAATTAAATAAGTATTTTTTTAATAATATTATATATTTTTATTTTTTAAAAAAATATATGTAAAAAAAAGGGCAATATAATTAAGGGTAGCTCCAGAAGCCCAACTGTAGCTGTAGAGCCAACCTTATATTATATTTTCTATCATGGATTCACGAAATCAAAATTCTTGACTAATGACAGACTCAATTACCAGTCCAGATATATTTATTAGTTATAAGCCTTTTTATTGGGTTACGGAATTGAGAAAGAGATAAGGAATCAACTACAGTGCCATTGAAAATATAGCTTCGGCTTTTGTGTGTCGATTTGAAAGCAAGAAATGATATTGGGAAGGAAACAATCATTTCGCTCGAGCAAAAATATCATATATTTTTGTAATCGGGAAATATATTAATATTTTATTTTTTTAAAAAATAAATAAAAATGAGATTTATATAAAAATAAAAAATTAATTTTTTTAATAATAAATCTTATTCTTTTTTAAAATAATTGTATAATACATATATACTTATCTTTACTCTATAATTGTACGAAGAGATCACTCGTAAAAAAAAAAAAGTGGTCAAAGTCATACTGTTATGTCGATCCAAGCGTCCTGCATTTCTAAATTCTAATCGTAAGTATAAAACCTTCACATTCAACCTGGGTGGGATATGCCAATCTCCCTTTAACTGAGTCGTAATATTCTATCATATTTTAATTATTTGAGTGGTTTATTTTTGTGAATGGTCTTGGACTGTGCCCTCACGAAGGTAGGGATGAGCCCACACCTACAAGAGCCCATGGGTTATAGGACTGAAGCCCGTTGGAGATGGGTCAAAGGTTAATAGTCATCGCGTGCCAATCCAGAGTTCAAACAAAAGAGATCACACCAAAGATAAGCTCCAACAATCAGTCAAGCAACCCATATGAATAAAGGTCAAAAGGCATCGGATGGGAATAAAACATCCTAAAAGAGTCCACCAGGACCTCGAGCCTAGCTCAGAAATGGGAAGGCAAGGAAGGCCTAACATGACTCTTTTAGCTCCAACAAAGCAGGTGCGTCAGAGATCCAGATCAACATAGGAATGTGGGACGACACACCAATGGACGTGTCCCTACTTAAAAAGCCTGTAAGGAGCCATGCTGCATTAAATGACCAGATTCAAGGTCAGTTTGACACATACCACAACAGAAGTGTCCCTGATTGGGATGATTGCAAAGAGTCCAGCCCCATTAAATGACCTGATACGAGAAATCAAAGGTAGGAGAACCCAACTAAAAGACTTGTCCTTGCCGGGATAGCTCATCAAATGTTCTTGGGGGGGGGAGGTTGATAGAGGGCACTAGTGAGAGTTGTCGAATTTAATGTGGCAGCATGGTGCCATTTATAGGAGAGACCCTAGGCATGGGAAGAAGCGATGATTCAATATTAGGAGGAGGATATAAGACAGGACCCTAGGTAAGAGACAAAGATAGTCTTGAATTTCTCTAAAAACGAACTAACTTAAGCATTGGAGGCTTTGATCGACCAAGCAGGGGGCCAATTGCTTCCTAACCTCTTTCTTGACAGGTCCCATGCAAAGAAGAAGGAAGACGGGTTGAGGTGTACAAAACACATCAGCAACATTTCGCGTCATCTGGGGGATCCCTTTATCCTATATCTTAACATGCTTTTTGTATACCAACGACAACACGCTCCCATGTAATCTGTGATCAAGAAACAACAACGGCAAGTAATCAAGCAAATAGTAGGATGGAAGGAAGATTCATTGAGATGGAGGAAAAGTTGAAGAGAATGGCCCTGGAGATGGAGAACCTCTAGCAGGACAATGATACTCTGAGGCAAACTAGGCAGTTCTCCTTAATGTAGACATTCATGTGAATGTTTGATGGCTTTGAGTGAAAGCAGCTAGATATGCGATACATATGTCAAGCCAGATTGCTCATAGACCCCCAAATAAGAAAAAGATACTAAAGTTTCTAAAAAATAAAATTTCTCTTGAAAGTTGGCAACAATGAAGATTTAAGAAAACAATCTTACACAGTTGAAAACCGATGGAGCACCTCGTCCGGCATAGATTTAATAATCCAGCATAATTTTACAGTCCAAAAAAGGCTTTACTACAATTATGTTAAATTCAGGCCTCGTTTGCATTCAAAACTCACCTTAACTCATCTCATCTCATCATTACAACTTTCTTAAATTTTCACACAAAATATAATAAACAATTCAACTTTTTCAAATCCCAAAACAACTTTATCAAATTTCCACATAAAATATAATAAATAATTCAACTTTTATTCTACTATTCACAAACCATCTCAACCCATCTCAACTCATCTCTAAATCTAAACCACTCTTGAGTTTCATTAACATCCATAAAAATGAAAAAGTATACTTAACCAAACTTTACCAATTCCCAAGTCATGCCAAGGCCGAGCTGCAATAGATCTTTGAGACATTGAAGATCTATTGCAGCCACTGGTGGGAATCCTGAACTTTACCCACTTGGATCCCCAGAATGGTTAGCCATATTTGTCCTTCACAAAAGAGGATTAAACATAGATATTTTTAGATGGCACTGATCCCGAATACACCAAACAGGGTGAAGAGATGTTTGAACAAAATATAACAGAATAATAAACAGTAAATAATCAATAGATTAATTTATCAAGATCAAAATCTAAGAAAGTTGTAAAAAAAATGATCTTAAAGATTTTGATCATGAAGGAAAAGCTTTTGAAGAATTCTTCTTCTTCTTCTTCTTCTACAAAAAAAAGACATCATTCCAGTTGCTCAACTAGTGCCTATATCCACTATGAAAGAAAGATATTCCAATTTGTTTAAGACCTTAGAAAACAGATGCAGACTCAAAAACCATATTGTAATCCCTGCAACTGCAAGCGACCTATTTGATCTCCACTCCCAGTAGTTTCAGAACTCTGGTATTCTTCTACAGCTTCCCCCATAAACAAACCTTATTAGATCTACTGAAACTCCACTAGTATCACTGATGAACTCACAAGACGCCAATGAACTTTTTGACCCTCCAAAAACAAGAATGATCAAGGATCAACAGCGCAATGGTCTGTACATAAGAGAGAAAACTGTTTTGCTTTGAGGCTCAATATCTCACAAGTTATTTTCCCTCATAAGAAACAAT
Source organism: Juglans mandshurica (assembly GCA_022457165.1). Taxonomy (NCBI): domain Eukaryota; kingdom Viridiplantae; phylum Streptophyta; class Magnoliopsida; order Fagales; family Juglandaceae; genus Juglans; species Juglans mandshurica. The sequence goes on from CM039619.1 coordinate 47,501,602, forward strand.
TTTGGATTACTAAAGATAATGCCCAAGAATATCTAAAAGTTGCACATTATTAAAACTAAATAGGTTGTGCTTAAATCATCTTTTATTCCGAATTCAGAAACTTGGTAGAACTCACAATACACTAATTTTACTATTCGCTTTCATTCATAACACAAGGTTCATCAGTACAAGTCCCTCAATCAACAAACCATTGGTTTAAAATTCAGCTTCAGAGGAAAATCTCCTTGTCCCTCCATCAGAAAAAGCAAAAGATTCATTTGAAGCACCAAGAGATAAACAAGAACCTCATAATTTTTTATTTTTTATTTTTTACCATTTCCATTATTGAATCACAACAGAAATACTATTTTAAGATTGAAACAACAGTACAAACTACAAAGGTTCCAGTACAAAGGTTTTTTATGACAAATATAAACAAGGGCACAAATGAAAGGTAGCAAGTGTGTAATGCCCCGTACCCGAGGGTCCAGAGAGTTAACTCATGTTACCTAGAAATCAGTTTCTATCCACATAGTACATACTCAATTTTTTTTCTATTACATGAGATACTCATTAATTCACATCAAATACTCCAGTATAATCATTCTAAGACAATACAACGCCTTAATATAAACATCAACCTCCCAACAAATCACATCATTAGAGCACAACAAGCTTACTGAATAAAAATCCTCAATACTCATGTAAACCTTCTATGCTTAAACCATCATTCTTAACTCTTCTCACCTATGCTTCATATTCTTGATCCTCAACTAGAATATTCAAATCATTTGAAAAATATTTTGGAGATAAGGGGTGAGTTATCAACAACTCAGTAAGCAGATGACATATACTAGTGTGTAAACATGAGCATTTACAGAGTTTAGAATGCAGAAACAAAATAATATGCAAATCTCAAAAATACATATTATCAGAAAATCAGAGTGACATTTCAAACATTTCATATTCAAAAACCAACTTTTCATATTCAAAGACCCCTTTGGCACATCATGACAGAACATCTTCATTTTATCATATCATATCAGAACATCATATTAGAACAGAGACCATGTTTAACCCCCGTGGTAGGGTTGTGCATTCTACGGAAAGCCAAGTAGAACATAAATCACCATGTTATTAAAGCGATTGCACTCTAAATAGAAAACCACTATTATATTCCGTGGCGGACCAGAGGTCACTATTATCTCCCGTAACAGGGCCAGAGGTCACTATTATATCCCGTGACAGGACAGAGGTCACTATTGTATCCCGTGACAGGGCTAGAGGTCACTATTATATCTCATGATAGGGTCACATATCAGAGCAAAACAGAATCAGAATCATCATATCAAAATCAGAATCAGAGTCAGAACAGAATCAAAAAGTCATGCCAAAAGTTTTTCAGGTGCCACATCATATCAAAACAGAGTACTAAAATTCAGATCATTTCACATTTTTCAAAACAAATTCAGAATATCTTCACTTCACATGCAAAAATTATCAATTTTCATATTCGCTCATATTTTTCTGAGTTCAATAACAAGATGTAAAAAATAAGTTCATGTTTACACCAGTCATGCCAGAAAATATTTATATTCTTATACAAAATTTCATGAGTAATGCAGAACAAATAAGTGAAGTCGTTTCAGATTTCTTTTCATAACAAAACATGCATATTTTCAAAACATGACCTCAGTTCATTTTATTTTATGTAAAGTCTAACATAAGAACCCTGCTTACTTAGATTTATTAACTTTTTCATAATTTTCATAAAAAATGCCGATCAATAATTAATCGTCACCTATAAAATAATCATGTAATTCTCATAAATTTCCAATCAATCATGTATTCCGGTATTTAAGCCTAAGCTTTTAAAATAACTTATTTAATTCCTCAAAACCTAATATTTCATAACCTCAAATTATAAATCATCACTTTCTAAAATTATCAATGTCCATTTAATCACTTTCACTAAAACATTTAAAAGTCTGACCTATTTATTATTGAAAAAAAACTATAAAGTTTAATACTAGATAATATAATTATCCCAAAATATTTTAAAATAAACCATAACTATTTTTTAATAGACTAAATCATCTAAAGTGCAAAAATAACATTACACCAATATCTTTTACTCTTAAAATAAATCTTTACTTAATAACATGTTAAAATACTTAAGTGATTTTCTGTAATCATAATTAGAATGTTCAACATAAGCTTTCACACCTATTGTAAAAATAATATGCTAAGTACAATTTAAGGATCCTATGTATTCTCTGTACAATATCTTATACTTCCCACAAAGACCACGTAAAACAGATTTAATATAAACAAAATTTCCAACTAAAACCATCTAATAAAAGGGCAATATTGTAATTTTATACAAAATATTATGCAAAACTAAGGGCAGGTTTGGGGGTGAGATGAGAATTTTGTGTTTTATTTTGAAGTTTAAAATATTATGTTTTAATATTATTGTTGTTTTGGAATTTGAAAAATGTATATTGGGATTTGAAAAAGTTGAATTGTTTATTATATTTTGTATGGGGATTTGAAAAAAATGTAATGATGAGATGAGATGAGATGAGAATTTTGTGTTTTGTCTTGTGCCCCAAACCTGCCCTGTTTACATAGACTTAAAACGTTTCATGCGATTCGTTTCAATAGTCGGCGAGGACAGGGGCGCGAGGTACTCATCGAGAAGGGAGGAGCTGCGTCCGGTGCGGAGAGGAAGGTGGCTGTCTCGGCGGCACATCTGGTGGCGGTGGCAGATCACTAGTTAGAGAGAGAGAGACAGAAAGTGATGGAGAGGAGAGTGGGTGAGATCAGCGGAAGCTTATCGAGAGGAGAGCGATGGACCTGGATGAAGTGCAGCGCCCGACGAAGCTCCCGGTGCGGCAGCGATGTCGAGGAGGAGGTCTACGGCGTAGGGTGGCAGGTTGGTTGCACACGATGGGGAAAGAAGCTCTCTGTTTTGGAGGTCAAAAACAGAGTATGTCGTGGGTGTTCTTCCTTCAACGGCTGGGGGATGGTGGTTGGCTTTTCGTGGTGGCGAGGACGGCCTGGAGGGTGGTGCGCTGTTTGCAAGGAGGAGTTCTGATTGTGAGTTCGTGTGGTAGGGAAGCGGCGTCACGAAAAATAAAACCGTGTTGCGTTACGGCTTGGCCAGCGGTTGGGGGTGTTGCACGGCTTGGGGTGTGTTTACATGACCAAGGCGAATGAGTGTTCTGCAGTGGCTATCTTTCGGTGTTGGTGGTTTGCAGTAGAGGTTTATGGTGGCAGAGTTGACGAGCATAGAGTCGAGAACACGGAGAGGTAGTGAACGAGAGGGAGTTATGTGTGGGTTGTTGCGGCTACTACTTTTTCAGGAGAGGAGTACAAGTATATAGAGAGATGATTGGCAAAAACCCTAGAGAAAAAAAAATCGGCAAGAGACGTGCAAGATCATGCATGCCATGGCCGTGAGGAAAACTCTAGGGGTGAAATATAGATGGAAAAATAAAACGTGCGGGGAAGTTAACGTGTGAAAAATAAAAAAAAATAAAAAAATTGAGCTTGACTGGATCCCAGTGTTACATTCTCCCTCCTTAAAAAAATTTCATTGTCAAAATTTGCTAGTACCACAAGCAAGGCCAAAATATTTATCTGCTACAACAATTCCATGCCTACCCCATTTGTTAATCATAATGTCGAACCTAATTAATATTCCAAAATTGTCGAACCCAATATTCCAACTTCTAACCCTCCAATATTGTCGGTCATATTCTCCCATATTTTTCCTAGCCATTCACGATCTCGCACACTATCATTTCAAGTCTAAAATATGAATCTCAATAATACAATTAAAGACCCAAAAATAAATTTCAAATTCTCCACCTAATATAAAACCTCAATAAATAATGAAATAATCTCTCAAACTATCATATCACCAAAACCATGCTTCCGCTGTGTACTCTAACAACTTGTAGTCCTAAACACATCGTATCTTAAATCAAGTACATCTGAAAAGAACTAACCTTCACATTTAACCAATCCATACACTTTTCATATTTAATTTTGCAAAGTCTCCCAACGTGTACGTAGACTCTAATACATCAATATCACAACTCTAAACCTCCAGTTCCTAATCAAAACTCGTTCCACGAAGTCAACCTAAAATCTAAACCTTAAAACCTGTCAGAATTATTTCTTATAGTCCACAGAATATGCCTACCGAAATTAAAATCTCAAATGTCATAAGAATTGTTTCCTTAAATTATGCAAAATGGAACTCATTCCATAGGTCCGCAAGTACTAAAACCTTACATATCATCAAAAATCATATCTTGAAACCCGCAGAATTCTACGACCTTAAATCTCCTCAAAAATCATTTTTAAAGTATGTACTATCTCTAAACCTCAAACCTCCAAATATTCAGTCCATAAAATCTGAAGAATCTCAAATCTTCAAAGTTTCGAACTCGACGACGAGCAGCCATCCTGAGATCTTAAACTCAGTTAAACGTTCAAGGGAAAGAAAACAAAATATGTATAAACAAAATATAAATACAAGCTAAAATATTTAAAAACAAGTTAAAAAAAAAATAAATCAATAAAAACTTGGACTCGTTTTACCCATTCTTAGCCATTTCTTTAACCAACTCATATAGTTCTTCCTACCATCTATAATTGTAAACCTGACATCGCTCTAAACTCTCTTACGTCTTTAGAATCTAACCTCAAAAATCTAAATCTTAAATTAATCTTGTAAAAATTATCTCCTATAGTCCACAAAGCAAGCTTGTCGGATCTAAAATCCCTAAACCTCAAAATCTCTATCATAAAGTCTACAAAATCTAAAACCTTAAATATGAAGTTTCTTCCTAAACCCACGGATATCCTAAACCCAAATATTTATAGTCTGCAGAACCTCAAAGTTATGAATTCAATTCCTAACATCTGCCAAATCTAAAACCTACAATTCCCTCAAAATCAATCATAAGGTTTTTAGAAGCTCAAACTTAAATATCCACATGATCACCCTTATAGTCCTCAAGTTCATATACTGAAATTTTTACATCCTATGAACCCACAGATATCTAAACCTCCAAGATTTGTAGTATGCAGAATTCAAACATGTCTCTGATACCAACTGTAACGCTCCGTCCCCGAGGGTCTGGAGAGTTAACTCATGTCACAGAAAAATCATTTTCCATCCACATAGTACATACTCAAATTTCTTTTCTATTGCATGAGATACTCATTAATTCACATCAAATACTCCAGTATAATCATTCTAAAATAATACAAAGTCTTAATATAAACATCAACCTTCCAACAAATCACATCATCAGGGCACAACAAGCTTACTGAATAAAAATCTTCAATACTCATGTAAACCTTCTATGCTTAAACCATCATTCTTAACTCTTCTCACCTATGCTCCATATTCTTGATCCTCAACTGGAATATTCAAATCATCTGAAAAATATTGTGGTGATAAAGGATGATTTATCAACGACTCAGTAAGTAGAGGACATATACTAGTGTGTAAATATGAGCATTTACAGAGTTCAGAATGCAGAAACAAAACAATATGCAAATCTCAAAAATACATATTATCAGAAAATCAGAGTGACATTTCAAACATTTCATATTCAGAAACCAACTTTTCATATTCAAAGACTCATTTGGCACAACATGACTAAACATTTTCATCTTATCATATCATATCAGAACAAAGACCATGTTTAACCCCCGTGGTAGGGTTGTGCATTCTACAGAAAGTCGAGCAGAACATAAATTACCATGTTATTAAAGCGAATGCACTCAGAACAGAAAACTACTATTATATCTCGTGGCAGGCCAGAGGTCACTATTATCTCCCGTGATAGGGCTAAAGGTTACTATTATATCCCGTAATAGGGCCAGAGGTCACTATTGTATCCCGTGACAGAGCCAGAGGTTACTCTTATATCCCGTGAGATGTCCACATATTAGAGCAAAACAGAATCATAATCACCATATCAGAATCAGAATCAGAGTCAGAACGATATCAGAAAGTCATGCCAAAGGTTTTTCAGGTGCCGCATCATATCAAAAGAGAGTACTGAAATTCAGATCATTTCACATTTTCCAAAACAGATTCAGAATATCTTCACTTCACATGCAAAAATTATCAATTTTCATATTCGCTCATATTTTTCTGAGTTCAATAACAGGATGTCAAAAATAAGCTCATGTCTACACCAGCCATGCCAGAAAATACTTTATATTCTTATACAAATTTCATGAGAAATGCAGAACAAATAACTAAAGTCATTTCAGATTTCTTTTCGTAACAAAACATGTATATTTTCAAAAAATGACCTCAGTTCATTTTATTTTATGCAAAGTCTAGCATAGGAACTCCGATTACCTAGATTTCTTAGCTTTTTCAGAATATTCCGAAAAAATGTTGAACAATAATTAAATGTCACCTATAAAATAATCACATAATTCTCATAAATTTCCAATCAATCACGTATTTCGATATTTAAGCCTAAACTTTTAAAATAACCTATTTAATTCCTCAAAACCTAAAATTTCATAACCTAAAATTATAAATCATCAATTTCTAAAATCATCAATATCCATTTAATCACTTTGACTAAAACATTTAAAAGTCTGACCTATTTATTATTGAAAACAAACTATAAAGTTTAATACTAGATAATATAATTATCCCAAAATATTTTAAAATAAACCATTGCTATTTTTTAATAGACTAAATCATCTAAAGTGCAAAAATAACATTACACTAATATCTTTTACTTTTAAAATAAATCTTTACTTAATAACATGTTAAAATACTTGAGTGATTTTCTGTAATCATAATTAGAATGTTCAACATAAGATTTCACACCTACTGTAAAAATAATATGCTAAGTACAATTTAAAGATCCTATGTATTCTCTGTACAATATCTTATACTTCCCACAAAGATCACGTAAAACAGATTTAATATAAACAAAATTTTCAACTAAAACCATCCAATAAAAGGGCAATATTGTAATTTTATACCAAAATATTATGCAAAATTAAGTTTACGTAGACTTAAAACGTTTCATGCGATTCGGTGCAATAGTCGGCGAGGATTGGGGAGCGAGGTACTCACTGAGAAGGAAGGAGCTGCGTGCGATGCGGAGAGGAAGGTGGTTGTCCCGACGGCATAGCTGGGGGCGGTGGCAGATCACTAGTTAGAGAGAGAGAGACCAACTAATGAGAGAGAGAAAGAGACGGAGAGGAGAGTGGGTGAGATTGGCGGAAGCTTACCGAGAGGAGAGCGACGAACCTAGATAGAGTGTAGTGCCCGGAGAAGCTCCCGGTGCGGCGGCGATGTCGAGGAGGACGTTGGCAGCGTAGGGTGGCAGGTTGGTTGCACATGATGGGGAAAGCAGCTTCCTTTGTTTCGGAGGTCAAAAACAGAGTATGCCGTGGGTGTTCATCGTTTAACGGCTGGGCGACAGTGGTTGGCTTTTCATGGTGGCGAGGACGGCCTAGAGGGTGGTGCGCTGTTTGCGAGGAGGAGTTGCTGACTGTGAGTTCATGTGGTAGGGCAGCGGCGTCACGGAAAATAAAACCGTGTTGCATTATGGCTTGGCCAGCGGTTGGGGTTGCTGCACAGCTTGGGGTGTGTTTACGTGACCAAGGCGAATGAGTGTTCTGCAGTGGCTATCTTTCAGTGTTGGTGGTTTACGGTGGCAGAGTTGATGAGCATAAAGCTGAGAACGCGGAGAGGCAGTGAATGAGAGGGAGTTATGCGTGGGTTGTTGCGGCTACTACTTTTTCAGGAGAGGAGTACAAGTATATATAGAGTTGATTGGCAAAAACCCTAGAGAAAAAAAAAATCGGCAAGAGACGTGCAAGATCATTCATGTCGTGGTTGTGAGGAAAACTCTAGAGTTGAAAAATAGACAGAAAAATAAAACGTGCAGGGAAGTTAATGTATGAAAAAAAATAAAAATAAATTGAGCTTGATTGAGTTCAGGTGTTACAAAGTGATGCAGTACACAGATGATGGAGACTTCACAAGTTCCTATAATTATTGTACACTACAAACAAAACATATTGCTACAAACAAAACATATTGCTACAAACAAATGTCCAAGTTTAGACAAGCTGATCGAGGTATGCCTCCACAGTTGTGTATTTCACCTCTAGATAAATCTCAGAAGCCTCCACTCCAAAAGAAGCCTCAATCTCATATTGTATAATCTCCCTTCACAAACACAGAGTATAAGATGGATAAAATGATATTTGAGGAGGCTGGAGATTCTGCAGGAAAGCAAAAAAATATCAGAATAGCCCAACCTTCATTGAACTATCTTAGCATTCTCCAGAAATACATGGAACTGCTAAATTCAAGAGGAAACTCCAAGAGGATTACCTTTAAAGCAGATACAATTACATGCCAATAAATATCATATAAAAAACATATATGCTGCAAACATTGACGAAGATAAAAAGATAGCTTGGTTTCATCAACTAATAGGTAACTACCACTTTGAATTAAAGGCCATAGTGTTATTCTTACTTTGAATCTTGTGATAATCTTGCGATCATACAGTTACTGTTTGGAAATATAGTTTCTAGAGATAAAGAAGATAATCCACCTATCACTTAATCGAAACAAAGCAACAAGAAAGTATCCTTATTGCAATTTGGTATCAACTCACCCCGGATTTTCTCAAGAAGTTGGTCTTCTAGATTATAAATCGTCTCTAGGGTCTTGCTGATCTTCTTCTCCCACAGGGAGAGAATCTCATTGAAGGACAAAATGTTAGCAGGGGGTCTCATATAAAGGATCTTGTTCAACGTTTTTGGATCATCAACTGCTTTTATCGTATAAGTGGCAATATCTCCTTCCTTGTTAAAAATTACTGTAACAAAGAAAATGGCAATTACAGGATTTTTATAACCAAAATAGCTGGTCTAAACCCAATTACATATAGACCAGTCATTAAAGGTAAATAAATGGATTAATTTTATGCTAATACCTTTGATATTTCCATCGCCAAGTACTACTACTTTGTCTCTTGGAGGAACTGTGGCACCTGACTGTCCAAAGTTTCTCAAGAAGTACTCAGCAAATCCACTGGACACGATGTAGGTATATGGAATTCCTGTGGCCTCGATTGATCTGTGGATGCTCGCCTCAAGAGCAAAGAGGCTTGCAGCTGGCTCCACTGCATTGAAACGACCCACATCCATTCCAAACTCTGATGGGAGGAATCTCTGTTTCCCACCCAATTTTCTTTACTTCACTCATTTTGTTCAAAATTACAATCCAAAAAGGAAACATAACTTGAACGAATATATTGAAAGGTTGATTAGCAATTGCCTTGATATTTCCAGCTTCTTTGATGGCAGCAATAATCTTCACATGATCACCCAGTTGTTAAGTGTGAGATCCTCCTTCAACTGCATCTCACGGGTGCGAGATTTCCCTGCATGAAGACTAGTTAGTTTGGTCCAAGCTTCATGAGATGTTTTACAAGAAGCAAACAACGGTGTGATTGTGGTGGATGTGGTGGCTAGCAAGGCATGAAGGATCAATTTGTCTTGGGGAATCCATCGAGAATTTGCTGCTTTGGAAGCGGTAGACTGTTGGGTATCAATGGCTGGACATTGAAGGTACCGGTGACAAAATCCATGAGATCATAGTTAATAAGCAATGCCTCAAACTGTGCTCTCCATTGTGGAAAGGTAGATGGCAAAAGTTTCTTGTTGATGGTAGTAGCGGCATTAATGGTTATGATCGGGTTATCAGAGGATGCGGAAGAAGACATGGTCGAGGATGAAGAAAGTTACTCGGTAGAGATTGGCTCTCTTGATACCATAAAAGAGAATACACACAGTTTTTTATTTGAATTTTGTAAATATCATTCATTGACGAAATCAGTTTATATACAAAAACAGAGTATGTTATGTATGGAAACTATACAACGTAAAAGTCAAGATTTGAAAAGCTGGTCCGTAATTCTAGCTTGCACAAATCCTGGCATATATCAAGACTGTCGTTAGCTGTGAGTTGGCAAATTGATGGCATTTGATTCTTCGTTGATAGCCTTCACCAAGCTCTCATGATTATAGATGTCTCCCTGTGAAATGTTTTCATGCGTTTTCAAGATTAATATATCAAACCAACGGGTGTGTGCATTTTTTTTTTTGGTTGAGTTGCTGATGTGGAGGTCGATTTTTTTTTTCTTTCTGCTAGGGCTTTTCTCGTTTTCATGTGGGGCTTTGCCACGCCTCCTGGTCATGACGTGCAGCCCTTTGGTGGCTGCCGGAGGGGTGGGAGCGGTTGAGGGTCAGGGAGAGGGGTCTGGTGATGGATCTGGGGGTAATGGGGGTGGTAAAGGAGTGGGTTCCACATGGGGGGGGGGGGGGGTGGGTGGGTGCACGTTTGTTCAAGCCCTTCAACGGCCTTTGCTTGTTGTAAAATTCAGACTGCCTTTGAGAAGAACATAATTGATTAATGGGGCCATGGGATTTGTTTTCTCAGATGTGGAAATGGATAGGGCAGTTGAAGAACTGAAGTTTGCTTTGGCATTAAAGTTTGTGTCGAGAAGGCCTTCCATTGACGTGCTGCGACTGCAAATCATAAAACTTGGGGTTTCTCAGAAGTCCCCATGATTAGTTTTATGGATGAGGTTCATGTTCTATTTTACTTGGCCAATGTGAAGGATTATCTACATGCTTGGGCGAGGGAAGGAAGGATGGTTGCAGGATGCCAATTTCGTTTGTTTAATTAGTCGATGGAGTTTGACGTTAAAAAGGAGTCATCCATTGCGCCTCAATGGTTATTCTTACTTGGGTTGCCTCTACACCTTTATCGCATGGATTGTCAACAGATTTTGGCTTCTCGGTTTGGGAGATTCCTTGGTTTGGATAATGCGACATTATACCGAACTCGGGCCACAGGGGCGAGGATTTGTGTGGAAGTGGATCTCCATGATGAACCTGTGGAGGGCTTTCCATTGGTCATTGGCCAAAAACAAATTTGGCAAAAAGTAATGTATGAAAAGAGGGGTTTCTATTGTACAAAATGCTTTCGACAAAGGCATACAGCGGTAGTTTGTCGCTCTGGCGTTAAAACATAGGTCACAAATACTAGAAAAGAGGGGATGCGAGGACTAGGAAAGGAACGTGAGGATCAAGTTTGGAAGGAAGTGAGGAGGAAAAGGCAAGTGTCGGGTGTTTTTGACACTAAAAAATAGAGTTTGGAGCTTTCTCAGGAAAACCAGATGGGCAGCAGAGTTATGTGGAGGTAGGGAGGATAGTGGAGATGATGCGGAATGAGGGTGAGGTGAAAGATGGAAGCGAGAGAGAAAAGGATGTCATTCAAGTAGAGGAGTGGGAGATAGTGCAGAATGATGATGTGATGGTGAGGGACGATACTAGCAAGGAGGTGGTGGAAAATTTGCAATTGCCAATGATAGACAATTTAATAAGCCCCGGAATCCCAGGAAATTCAGTAGCTCCTGTTAACGATAACATTGTAATTGAAGCTATTGCGGTCCAGAAGAACAGCTTGGAGCAGATTGATACTTCCATAGCACCTGAAAGTGATGAAGAGGAATGTGAGGAAGTATGGTGTGATGTTGATCCCAGAGATACACATGAGGAATCTTTGTTGAAAGAGGCAGAGCATGGAACAGAGGTTACAATTCAGTTGAAGGAGGGAATCCAAGGTTCTTGTCAAGAGAGGGTGGCGTTGGGTTACTCCTCTGATAAGGATGTTGGTGTGGCCTCATTGTTAAGGGGAAAAGAAAAAATGTATGAGTCGGATAATGAACATCGGTTGCCAACCAAGAAGACGTTAGAGGAAAAAGCAATGAGGAAGTCTCAGAGGGTCCATGCACGGTCTCATAAGTTGGACTTATGATTAATTCAATTTTTTTTCTGGAATATTAGAGGGTTGGGCAGGTCGAGAGGTAGGTTGAGAAAGTTAATGAAGAAGTTTAATGTGGATCTGTGTGCTATTTCAGAACCATTCATCGCTGAGGAACATATGGCATTACTGGATATTTTTTTGGGCTATTATTATTCTCTGTTCAATGAAGCTAAGGGTGGCAAGCTGTGGGTTTTTTGGAAGGACATTCATGCCTTTGAGTTAATTTTGATGACGGAACAGATGATATCGGGTTGGTTCAGCAAGGATGGCCAAAGGATCCTGGTGACTTTTGTTTATGCGAAATGCTCTTTGTGGAAAGAAGAGAGCTTTGGAGGAACCTGGAAGGGTGCCAAGAGTCGGATGTTCCTTGGGTGGTCTTGGGTGATTTTAATGCAATTAGAACGGATGCGGAAAGGACTGGTGAAAATCCAAGGCCTTTAGTTTCTATGTCTGATTTTAATGATTGTATACATTAGTGTGGGTTGGTTGACTTATCAAGCATAGGATAACAAATGTCGTGGTGTAATGGCCACGAAGGGGCGTCGCGCAGTTGGGTGAAGCTTGATAGAGTTCTTGTGAATACAGCATTCTCGGATTTTTTTTGGTGCGGCATATTTCCGATATCTGAGTCAGAAGTTTTCTGACCATTTTCCTATGTTGGTTTATTTGCTTCGGCCGTTCTCTTCTTACAGTCCGTCCTCGTTTAAATTTCAGAACATGTGGTGTTCACATGACAATTTTTTGTCGTGTGTTAAAGAGGCTTGGTGTAGGAATGACGCAACTTTGGGACTAGGAAAGCTTGCAATCCGCCTGAAGAGAACAAAGATTGCTCTTCGTGCATGGAACATAAATGTATTTGGGAGAGTGGGCATTAATATTCAAGCCCTTGAGGAGCGGATGGAAATTCTAGAAAGCCAAATGCAATCAAATTTTTCGGAGGAAGCTGTAGAGGATTTTATGGCTACTAAGTTTGAGCTACAGGTGTGGGAAAATAGAGAAGCTACTCGTTTGAGACAAATTGCAACAAAAAAAATGGTTAACTGAGGGGGATCAGAACACTCGATTCTTTCATTCAGTGATTAATCCGAGGAGTAAAAAGGGGCGCTTGGACATAATGGTCTTGACGGATGGAAGAGTTCTGGAAGGAGCAGAGGTTGTGCACAATGAGGCTGCAATTTTTTTCCATAAATTCCTTGAGGAGCCGTCTATCATTGAGCTCTCTAACCTTGCGGTGATCATTAATAGGCAAATTTCAGTGGCTGAAAATGGTTTACTATGCACAGTGCCTACGGAGGAGGAAGTCAAAAGTGCGGTATTCTCTATTCCGAAGGAAAGTAGTCCGAGGCCTGATGGATTCGGATCTGATTTTTATATGTCTTGTTGGGATATTGTAAAAGAAGATCTTGTTGAAGCGGCAAAAGATTTTTTCCAGGGCACTCCTTTCTCCAGGTTCTTTTCTTCTTCGTTTATTGTTCTAATTCCGAAGGTAGATAACTCTTCGAGCTTTGATAAATTTCGCCCCATTAGCTTATGCTTGGTGGCCTATAAAATATTTTCGAAGATTATTGTTTTCAGACTCACTGCCATTGTTGATAAGTTGATTTCGCATGAGCAAGGTGCTTTTATTCCGGGGTGTAGTATTTTTGAAAATATTACGTTGGCACAGAAAATGGTTCACTCTTTGCATAAAAAAAGGATGGGAGGAAATGTGATGGTCAAATTGGATATGGCCAAGGCATATGATAGAGTTAATCGGAATTTCTTTTTGGAGGTTTTGAGGTCATCTAGGTTAGCAGATAATTTTTGCAAGCTCATTAAAAATTGTGTGGAGGCCCCATGGTTCTCGGTGATGCTGAACGGCACATCTAAAGGTTTTTTTCAATCAGCCCGGGGCTTGCGACAGGGGGATCCCCTTTCTCCTTTACTGTTTATCCTCATGGAGGAGGTCTTGACAAGGCTTCTTAGGCGGAGTTTTGAGGATGGTTGCATTGGAAAATTTTATCATCCAATTGGGGCGCCGACAATGTCTCATTTACTATATGCGGATGGCATCCTTATTTTTGCCAATGGCGGAAAGAGGTTGATAAAAAATTCGGTGAATGTTCTTGAGCAGTATGAAAAGTGGTCAGGTCAGAAAATCAGTAAGGCTAAGTCAGCGATTTTTTTGTCTAAACATATTAGCCCAGCCCGTACAAGGGGTTTATTGAGAAGTACCGGTTTCACGTAAGGTAAGTTTCCAATCACATATTTGGGTGCGCCGTTGGTTTTAGGCAAGCTTACTTCCCATATTGTAGAGCCTCTAGTGGAGAAGATTCGTAAAAAAATTGCCGGATGGAAATTTAAATTGCTCTCGCAAGGTGGAAGATTGATTTTGCTTAGACATGTGTTGTCTAGCACGCATATACACTTGATGTCCGTCATGAATGTTCCAATGGGCATTATTTCTCGCATAAATTCTCTTTTTGCTAATTTTTGGTGGGGCGAGGTGGAAGGTAGAAAGAAAGTTCATTGGCTTTCTTGGGGATAGGTTTGCAAACCAATCTCGGAAGGGGGTTTGGGTGTGAGAGATCTTAAGGAGGTTTAGAAATCCCTTCATATGAAACTTGCCTTCAAATTGATTACTTCTAACAATTTATGGGCAGATTATTTCAGGGCCGAGTATTGTAGGAATGATCATGTTCTAGCTCGATCGGAGAGACCCAATGATTCACGGTTCTGGAAATCGATGTTGGCTATTATTCCGGAAGTCATGGAGAATGTGAAAGTCTTGGTGCGAGGTGGTAATTCTTTTTTGTAGTATGATAAGTGGCTTGTGTCTAGTCCACTTTCTGTGAGTAGCGAGATGATTGCCAACAAGAAGCTATGTATTCGGGATTGCTGGATTCAAAATAATTGGAATTTTGATTTATTACTGGAGTTGGTGGGTGCTGATAGAACTTTGGAAATTATGCAGAATGTTCTGGCTGGTAAAAGAGGTGAGGATGTCTACATTTGGAAACCAACACCTGATGGTATTTTCTCTACAAGAACAGCATGGGAGGCGGTGAGAAAACATGGTGAAGCTCTAACATGGAAGGACTGGATATGGCACCCTTTACTTCCCAAAAGGATTTACATTTGTGTATGGAAAGTCTGGTTTAAGTGTATGCTCGTAGATGAGAGAGTTCGGGCCAAGGGAATTTCAATGGCTTCGGCATGTGATTGTTGTGCGTAGCAGTGCCAGGAAGACAGTGATCACATACTCTCTTCAGGTGAGGTAGCTACAGAGATATGGCGTCGGGCTAGTGTGTTATTGGGGACTCCTTTTCACAAGTTCATCCCCTGGAAAAACATAATATCATGCTGGTTTTCTTATGCCGAAAAATCGTCTATCAAAGGTATTTTAATTGGAGTGATGCCGTGTGTGATTACTTGGTGTTTATGGAAGAGAAGATGTAGAGCTAGAATGGAGGGTGTGCAACAAAAAGCGGAATAGGTTTGGAGACAAGTAAAATACTGGGTTAGTGAGATTGCAGCGAATTCAAATGCCATACGGAAGCTCACAACGCCAGACATAGAGTTAGTGCGGGAGCTCAAAATTCCGCATCATCTCTCTTGCGCAAGGCTAGGTAAGTATGTGACGTGGATTAAGCCTCCTTCTAGCTGGGTGAAATTTAATTGTGATGGTAGTTGTAGGGGAAATCTGGGAAATTCAGGAGGTGGAGGAATTATTCGAGATTACCGTGGCAAGGTGTTTGTAGCTTTTTCTAGTCATTTTGGACTAGGCGCGAATAATAGCACGAAACTTAAAGCAATTCTCGAAGGTATTCGTTTGTGTAAACGACTTCAATATTTGAATGTAATCATTGAAAGTGACTCGCACATTGTTGTTGATTGGCTTCGGATAGGTACATGCTCATTATGGTACCTTCGGGATTTTTGGAAGGACTTAGTGGCAGCGATGAAGGGGTAAATTTCATGGTGCTTCATCAATATAGGGAAGGGAATAGTGCAACTGAATTTCTTGCTAGAGAGGGGGAAATGGGCCTGAACGTGATTTACGAAGAATGGGCTTTGCTACCTCATCTCCTTAAGGGGATTCTTTGTTTGGATAGGTGGGGTCTCCCTTCCTTCCGTACATTTTTTTTTCTTTTTTTATCAGTTTAGTTTTGATTCGAGTTTAGGCTTGTTATAGAGTGATTGGGTTTTGTTTAAAACTAGTTGAGACTCCTTATGGGGTTTTTGATCGGTTTTTTTTTTTTTGGTAGGCAAGTTTAGCTTTTTTCTGGGTTTTGATATTTGATCGTTTGAGTTGGTTTTTGTAAGGTATTGTTTGACTTGATTGTTACCACGGTATTCCTCCGCCATAAGTGAGAGCTTACTAATAAACATGGGACTAGGCTGCTATGAGAGTGGCAACCGGCTCTTTTAAAAAAGAATATATATATATATATATATATATATATCAAACCAACGTAAGAAAATCACATGCATGAAGAAAACATACATAGAGAAGTGTAACTCCAGAGCTCTTGAAGCTCTCAATCAGTTCGGACTTGTCGGGACTCGAAGTTGTGCTTTCTCTGACCAATGCAAAAGTTGAGCGTCCATCTTTCACACTTGCCTCCACTAGGAATTTTCCAATGTATCTGGTGGCTCCGATTATCAAAATCTTGCTTTTTGAGCCATTCCAAGGGAATTTCAGATGAAATGGACGAGGGCAGTGTTTATGATCAAACTAGAGTGTTGCCACTTATCTTGGGTTAGTCAAGAAAACCATCACAGAGTTCCTTTATATGTTGGAGATAATATTATCCAATCAAACTTGATTCGATTTCGATTATTATCCTAATTTAATTTCATAATTATCAAATCAATTTACATAATTATTAAATTAAGAGATTTGGTTTTGATTAAGATTATGATATTTACTTCATCTTATTCTTAGGGGTGTAAACTCAAACCGGAAAACCGGTCCGGTCCGGAACCGGTTTTTAAAATCTAAAAACCGGTCAGTTTCGGTCCGGTTCCTGTTCTGGGATTTTTTAGACCGGGCCGGACCGGTTGATTGAAAAACATAAAAAATAATATTTTTATATATAAGTTTTATACAAAATATTTTATATATATATTAAATATTAATATATATAAGTTTTATATATAATGTATAATTATAAATTTTTATGTGAAATTTATATATATAATTATATATATTCATATATGAAATAATTTCTTATTATAATTTATAAATTATTACATAAAATGTTAATACTAAATCACTAAAAGTTTATAACTAATACTAATATATAACTTATAACTATATCAATAGTCTAATATTAATACTATTATATAGTCTAATATATTAATAAAAGTATAAAACAGTTTTTTTTAAATCATTTTTTTTATAAACAAATTTTTAATGACAAATTGTGAAACTTACATTTTAAAAAAATCGGAAAATCGGACCGGACCGAAAATCGGTAAAACCGGAAGTACCGGTTTAGGAGGATAACCAGTGCGTAATCGGTTTTGAAAAATACAAAATTGGTACATACCGGTTCGGTCCTAGATTTTATCCAAAACCGGACCGAACCAGGACCGTTACACCCCTACTTATTCTATATAATTTTCTTGAGAAATATTAGTATGCCACCTGAGTTTACTCCTTCATTTTGATCACTTATGTATTTATTTATTTTTTAATTTTTTTACTTAATAATTAAAAAAGTGACTTTTAGTGTATTGATGTATTTTGTTTTATTTTTTAAAAATATTTAAATATGTTAAAAAAATATAAAAATAAAAAGAATGAAAAAATAAAAAGACAAATTTGTGCTAGGCGGCACGCGCAGCGGTCATTGCTGGGCGGTAGCCTAGCACTACTCAATTTTTTCATAAATATGGATCAATATTTTGTATTCAATCACAATTAAAAATGGATAATGATAGATTTATTACTTTCTACCACCTATTTATTACTCTATAGTATATTTGAAACTTTAATTTTTTATTGTTTTAAAATATTTTTTTAACATCTATAATCATTAAAAAAAAATTAAAACAAATATATGAATTCACTAATAATAATTTCTTTAACCATTAGTTATGACGCTACGGAATTGAGAAAGAGATAAGGAGCACTGTAATGCCATTGAAATATAGTAAGCTTCGGCTTTTGTGTGTCGATTTGAAGGCAAGAAATGATCTTCGGTAAGTTTTGTCCTTTT
Source organism: Juglans mandshurica (assembly GCA_022457165.1). Taxonomy (NCBI): domain Eukaryota; kingdom Viridiplantae; phylum Streptophyta; class Magnoliopsida; order Fagales; family Juglandaceae; genus Juglans; species Juglans mandshurica. The sequence continues at coordinate 47,519,704 of CM039619.1, forward strand.
ATAAAATAGTAACGCTACATATAGTCGTAGAGTGTACAAGTGCCGTACAGTCATTTTGAAAAGAGTAAGGTTTATTATTAAAATATTAATTTTTTTCATATACGTCCTATATTTATTTATTTTTTTCAAGATGATTGTACAATACTTACGCACTCGTGACGTGAAACTTGCATAACATAATCTGCATATGATATTATGCAAGAATTCATTATCACAAAAAAATATCAGGGCATCTAGTCAATAAGGCTATTAACTGTTTTTGACATTCATAAATGAGGTATATGATATTTGTAAGTTGTTATCTAATTCTATTTTAGAGTAATGCAACTATGCTCCATAATTTATATTATTCACTTTGCTTCCTTAATGTGGCACCACGTACAATGCATCACATGGTTTATTAAAAAAAATAAAAAATACAAATATAAAAAAGTAGAGGAAATCTAATATTTTAATCTTCTTCTTTTTGTGTTTTCGAGCTTTATTTTGTTTTGAATATATAATTTTTAAGTTTTTTTAATAAGTTATATGGCACTATATTATAGTTAAAGAGACAAGTTGAGTGGTATAAATTATAAAATGTAGTAGTATTACTCTTTATTTTATTGGGGGTGAACTTCTAACAAGTCCAACAAGAATTGGGTAGTTGGGGCTGAACAAGCATGCAGTTTGGTTGGTGTTGAATTAGCTGGATAGCATGTTGCCAAGACTCTTTGATAGAAATCAGGTTACGTGATATACCGTTTGGGTGGCTTCAATGAATAATTCTCTAAGAGAGGTGCTACTCTGCCGCTTGAGTAGCACCACTCCATTTGACCACTAGGTTAAATTGATCTATTTATATTTTTTTTTTCAATTTTCTTATCTATATTTTTTTTATAGTTTTAAAACATTTTTAAAAAATATAAAAAAAAAAATATCAATACACTAATAGTTACTTCCTTAACTATTAAGTAAAGAAAAAAAATTAAAAAAAATTAAAACACATGAGGGGTCAAAATGAGGGAGCAAATTGAGTGGACAAAGTAGCGTTTTTCATACTCTAATGGGCCTGGCTGCATTCTCGAGTTTTCGGTTAGCCTGCAGTTTGGAGTAGTTGGGTATGGCAGAATGAAATTCTCTATTACCGTGTGCTCTGGCATGGTGCCCTCGCTACTTCTGTTTGAATTTTTTTATGTTATTTATTCTTGAGAAATAATATTTACAGTTGTAGAATGAGCAAACATTACGCAATCATTTTGAAAAAAGTAAGTAAATATAAGACCCATATGAAAAAACTGTAACATCTGGGCCTAGCACCAAGGCCGCATTGTAAATTTTTTTTTAGATTATACGTATGAAAAGCTCACTTGAGATTAACGAGTAATTTTGGAATAACTAGTGGCCCAAATTTTATTTTGACAGATATCGAATTTTTATTGGGCTTGCTTAATAAGTTAAAATCATTAAATATTTTGGATTAGGTGGAACCTTTTTAGGGGCCGAGAAATTTGTGAGAAAAGTTGGATTATTGTAGAAATTGAATCAAGGCCCATTAGTATTGATAAAATAGTCAACTCATGAGAAAATTATGGACAACCCAAAGAGATTTTTGAACTGCTCTCAGAGGCCAGCCCAGTCCTTTTGTTAATTCCATACACTACCAAGTTGTGGGCTTCATATTTTTCCAAGCTAGGGTTGCCTCAACCTTGAGTTTCCGTAAAATCCCTCCTCCACGTAGCTATCGTCTCCTTCACTCAGTCTCTGTTGTAAGGAACAACAGCCTCGCAATGGACAAGTATTTGCCTCGCAAGACAACCTCTCCACGATGAAGCCGCAGCTTTTAACTATCACCACCACTTAGTCTGCACGTTTGTTTTTCTCTTTCTTCTTTTCTCACATCCCAGCATCAACCACGGAACCATCGTAGAACAGTCACGCAGCACCCCCAGCCACTACCAAGAACGAGCCCAGCTCGAGACGCAACCCTGTGTCACGTCCCGTGGCATCGTTGCACCAGATCACCCATTGCACAACAGTGCCATGAAAAGACTGAGAGCCACGCTGTTGTAGGAATCGCTCTAAGCCACCCTCGATTCTCCACGTCTCAGCCACCAGGTTTGCACCGCACGGCAAGCCCTGCTTTTCACACCCAAAAATAGAGCAACCCACGTCCATGCCAATTGCCCCAGTTCCTCCACACATCAACTGCATGGGCACCTGTTTGTGCTTCTCAGAACAAAGCCAACTACTGACAGTGAGGGAAGTTGCCATTCGCTGCCCCGACTGCTCACTGTTGCACTATAAGCTTTCTCTCTTTATCACATGTTCTCACACTCTCTCCATCTCTCTCTCTCTCTCTCACCTTACCTCTCTTTCTCTCTCTCTCTCTCTCTCTCTCTCTCTCTCTCTCTCTCTCAGCACTCAGACGCCCAACTCAGCAACATCTTCATCTCACCACCCAGATCCTCCACGTCTCCCTCCTCTCTCGATAAGCTTATGTTGCGCAACCCCTGCTACACGTAAGAAGCCTACTTTGGTTTGAAAAATAGGAAGTGATTGTTGTGTCCCTCATAGAGCTTGTTAAGCATAAAGTGGAGTAAAATGTTTGAGATGATATTACATTTATGCTCTTTGAGTTATAAGCCTAATGTAATGTGCTATTAACTTATATTTTGTTGGACTTGATTGTACAATGGGCTATTTTAAGTTGGCTTCTCACTTTATGTTAGTCCAAAAAAAGTTTCTTTTAACAAGAATAAGTTAGAGATTAACGTATTAGTCGACATTATTAATTAGATATAAATTAATGTGGGAAGTGATATTATTTTCAGGTTACGAGAATTTTAGATTTTTTTTATTTGAAAAATAGGTTATTTTAGTATTTTACGCTTAAATATCAGAATATGTGTTTAATTAGAGATTTAAGTAAGTTATGTGTCTATTTGATAGGTGAAGATTGATATTCATTCAGCACTGTTGTGGAAAATTTTGAAAAGCTAAAAATCTAGGTATGTAGGGTTCCTATACTAGACTTTGTATAAAATGATTGGACTGAGATTGATTTTATGAAAAATATGCATGTTTTGTTATGAGTAGAAAAACTTGAAAACAATTTCGGTTATTTTATCAATATTTGCATGAAATTATGTTTAAGAAGAGAAACTATTTTCTGTCATGACTGGTGTATATATGAGCTATTTTTGACATTTTGTTTCTGAACTATGCAAAAATGAGCAAATATGAAAATTTGTGTATAATTATATGACTATGACTATGATCTGATTATGTTGTAATCTGAATATGTACTATACTCTGATATGATATGATGTGACCTCTGAAAACCTCTGGCATGACATTCTGTTTCTATTCCGTTTTGACCTTAGCATGAGTGTAAAACTATGGCCTCTATTCAGGTTGGTACCAACTTTTATGTTTCCTGTGTACCCACTTTGGAAGCAAAGTAGTTTTCTGCGTGGTTTTCCCTATGTGCACACTCGAGGCTCTGAGAATGAATAAAGGGAAGATTTTACATTCTATTTTTGCTCGGTTGGCCGCCAGAGTTTGCACAACCCTACCGCGGGAGTTAAACATGAAATTCTATTTTGATGTTTTACTCAGTTATACTATGCCAAATGATACTTTTGAATAAGAATATTTCCAAATTTTTGCTCTTATATTTTGATAACATGTTCTGATTCTGCATTCTGAAAATAAAAATATTTTATTTTGCATTCTGAACTCTGTAAATGCTCATGTTGACATACTAGTATATGTTCTCTGCTTATTGAGTTGCTGATAACTCACTCCTTAGCTCTACAATATTTTTCAGATAATATTGATGATTTAGCTGAAAATCAACAGTAGGAAGTATTAGTAAGATTTGATGATCACAAATGAATAAGTGTTAAATGACACAAATAATTATTGGAGAGTCTTATTTAGTAGATTTATTATCTTATGTAATTTTGGGTATCATGAGACATGGATATTTATGAGTCTGTACGGAGATTTTAAGTTGTTATGTTGAGGTATTTATTTGGTGTCCTTGTAAAGGAACATATATATTTATGTTGAATGGATAAACTTATATTTTATGAATTCTTTGGAATATATATAATTGTGTTATGAGAGATAATTTTAGGTTACTAGAGCTAACTCTTCGAACCTTTGGGGCCAGGGTATTACAAAAATGATTGCACGACACTTGCGCACTCCACAACTGTATGTAGTATTACCCTTTATTATTACGCCTCGTTCAAATAGTTAGATTAGATGGGATCAAATAAGATGAAAAATTTATAAATAATAATGAGATAGTTTGTGAATATTAGTGAGATAGTTTGAGTGAAAATTTTTATTGGATTTTGGAAAATGAGAGAGAAAAAATTAAATAAAAATTTTATAAAGTTAAAATATTGTAAGAATATAATTTTTATTTTGAGATTTAAAAATTTGAATTGTTTTTATATTTTATATAGAAGTTTGAAAAATTTGTAATGATTAGTAATAATTAAATGAAAAGTATGAGAGAGAAATTGACAAATATTTGTATTTGAGTAGTGTTTAGATGTTAGATGAAATGAAAAGAGATAAGAAGATATGAGATGAAATCAACTGACTATCCAAACGGGGCGGGGCCTTATAATTTTACGTTCACAATCGTAGTGCTTATATGTCAACTTCTAACAGTCGTAAAAAGGAAAACATTTGAAATTTGAAATTCAAATTAAAAATGAAAACATTGATAAAATAAAGCTACCCTTTGTACGTATAACATTGTGCATAGAATTATGCGTACGTGTAATGTTACTCTTTTTATTTTATTTGTTGGGAATTAAATTGTATAGTCGTCATTGTTAGGCTGCATTGGCCTCACTTACAACTAGAGCTTGCAATTAAAATGAAAAATATAATTCCATATCGGTGCTGCAACTTTCAATGCATGCGCTACCCGCACATTCATAAACATAGAAAATGCTTGCCCTCTGTTTAAAGTCAAAACTATATGATTGCAGTGCGCACTATTCCGTGTGGACTGAAATTACAGACCAAGCTTCGTTTTAAAATGCAATAAAAGTAGGGTCCCAACTCTATTGTGGCGGTTAACTAGATGTTGGGAAAAGCTGGAGGGCATTGGTCTATGTTTGAATTTCTCCATCAGATTTCAGTTTGCTGCCAAACCTTATTTGTACACGCGAAACACATTTGCAGAGAGTAAATTGTACCATATTGACATGGGTATAATGTACCAAACATCCAGTTAATGAATGATTTATATGAAAAAAAATGAGTGTTATGTACTCCAATAGTTTGGATAATATGGTATTCCTATCTTATCATAAAGCTTCGTATTATTAAAATTGCTTGTAAAATTCGAATTATGCCCAAACAAAAAATGACAAAAATGACAAGTAGCAAATGCCACACCGACCATGGAGACTTCGCTGAGGGTTGTATTTCAGACAAACTGATCAAGGTATTCATCCACAGTAGTGTATTTCACCTCTGGATAAAGCTCAGAAGCCTCAACACCAAAACCAAAACCAAAACCAAGTATCAATCAAAACAACACGGACACTTCACTGAAATTATCTTTGCATTCTTCAGCAGAGGAATGGGAGCTGCTCTACTCATGGAAAAATTTTAAAAACGATCCAGAAGCACACAGTATACAAGTACAACAACCAGTCAAATTTGCTATAACTCACCCTTGATTTTCTCAAGAAGCTGATCCTCCAGAACATGAATCTTCTCCAGGGTCTTGCCGATCTTCTTCTCCCACAGGGAGACAATCTCATTGAAGGACAAAATATTGGCAGGGGGTCTCATGTACAGGATCTTGTTCAAGGTTCTCGGATCATCCACTGCTTTTATAGTGTAGCTAGCAATATCTTCTTCCTCGACAAAAATTGCTGTAACATGGTTCAAAATATCAATCACTTGATCTTCAGCAACTGAAGTAGCTGATCTAGCTAGCCTACTTACATACATTTACCAATAAAGAAAGTAATTTTGGTGGTAAAGATGATTGAATTTTATGCTGATACCTTTGGGATTTCCGTCTCCAGTTATTACTACCTTGTCTCTAGGAGGAACTGTTGCACCTTTCTGTCCAAAGTTAGGCAAAAAATACCCAGCAAAGCCATTGGATACCATGTATGTCTATGGAACTCCTTCAGCCTCAATTGATCTCCGGATGTTAGCCTTGGATTTTTTTTTTTTCAAAAAAAGAGGGCGGTACTCCAAATTTTATTGATTGCCCTTACTTGTGGTGATAGAAAACCGTGGTTACAAACACGACACTTGGGAGGTACATATAATCTATGAAATTCAGAACTCAAGCATCAAAACCATTATATTCATATAGTCCAAGTACACGGCCAAAAGAAAGACATTTAGTCTAAGTCAGAACACACCAAAGATGTGGTAACCTGCAAGAAAAAACAAGCTCACAAGAAAAAGACAAGCAAATCAAGCGAAACTTTCCAAGCACAATACCTTACGAGACCCTCAGGTTAGGCATACCTAATTTATCCATGCGGAGAAGACCCCTCAACGGACTAGGCAAAGTATGATTTTCAGACCAGTCGGAGTTCAAACCCTTAGCCCCACATTTAGCTAGAAAATCAGACACAACATTTCATTCACGAAAAATATGATTCATGGTATATTCCAGACTGTTAAGATATTCATGTAAGTCATTCCAGAAATCTTCTAAATACCAGATAGGACAATTATCCTTAGTAATCCAATTAACCACCAGCTGAGAATCAGTCTCTATTTGAACATGATAAAACCCGAGAGCGTGACACCTTCGAACTCCTTCCAATAAGCTATTGATTTCGGCAAAATTATTAGTGCCCAGACCCAGGGAAACAGAGTAAGCCAGAAGTAACCTACCATTATCATCTCGAATAACACCCCCAGTACTAGAAGTGCCTAGGTTCCCGAAACTGCTACCATCAATATTGAGCTTAACCTAGCCCTGTTGAGGCCAATGCTATCTCACCGCCCGAACCCTCTTAGCCTTAGGAAACAAAACTGGGATATCCAGTCTATTCAAAATATCAATATCGTGGGTAGAAACAGAAAACACTTTCATTATCTGGTCCATGATGCGACGAAACCATAATTTAATAGCGTGCCAAACCAGCTCTACCGTATGAACCTTATACTCATACCTGGCTTTACAACACCTCTCCCAAAGTTTCCAGGTTATAATATAAGGGAGAAGGCCAAAAATAATTCTAACCTGTGAAGACCTACCCGCGCGGCGAAACCAAAAATTGGTTTGTTCCTTCCAAGTGTGGGAAGAGGCCATATGAACCCCTAATTGAGTGGCCACTAGACGTCAAATGTGTCAACCAAAATCTCCCGTGCAGAGCACATGGTTCAAGTCCTCAATATGACCATTTTGACAACAATTACATTTGGAAGCCATAGGGACACCCATCCTCTCAATATTTTTATCAACACTAAGGCAATTATTGGCAGCCTTCCACATCAGGATGGTAATTTTCTTAGGAAGATTATTATGCCATATCCACTGAGCCCAAGGTAAAGGGGGTGCCCAGACCCTAATACAGTCTCAGGTACTCTTTGTAGTGAAATTGCCCTCCTTGTCTTTTAACTAAACAAGCACATCTTGACCCTCTTTCCGTCTAGCCAAAAAATATACAAATCCTTGGCTTTCTGATGTCTTACTATTCTATTCATAAGAGAGATATCTAACACACTCTCAATGCGATACTCATTTATCTTAATCAAAGGGAGAGTAGACACAGAAAATTGATCATTGAGAGGACCTCCCTCATCCCAATTGTTATAACAGAAGGAGATGTTGCCCTCTTTCACAACCCATTTGGAACTATTTAACACCTCCAGGATACTGCGGACAATTGATTTCCAAAAGCGAGTCCCTTTTGTAGGCTTCGGGAGGGATAAATGATTTTCTTTAACATATTTACCTTTGAAGAAATCCGTCCAAAAAGAGTTGCCCTTAATAAGATTTTAGGCAAGTTTCATGTATAAAGCTCTCTGTACATCTCCAAAGTCCCTAATACCCAATCCGTCTTCAACCGTGGGAGTACATATATGCTTCCAGGAGATCCATTTCCTATGACTCTTGCCTCTAGATTCACCCCAAAAGAAGGAACTCAGAAGATTATTCAAGCTTAGAATCACCACTTTAGGGACATCTAAAACAGCAAGAAGATGGGTGGCCATACTAGATAAAAAAATGATGCAAAAGAATAGTTCTACCACTAGCAGAGAGTATTTTCATCTTCCAGCCCGCGATCTTCGTATTCACTTTGCCCAGCAATTCACCATAGTCACAAGCCTTCAGCCTGCCATCCACTATTAGCACCCCCAGGTACTTAAAAGGAAACGAACCCTTAGTAAACCCAGTAAAGCAAAGGAGAGAATGTTTCCTGGAGACCGAAATTCTCTTAGAGAAGAAAATAACACTCTTCTTTTTACTAAGCACTTGACCAATCCAAGTCTCATATTTGTTCAAAACCTCCATCAAACCTCTGATAGTTCTCTTCCCACTATTAGCAAAGATAACTATATCATCGGCATACATAAGGTGAGAGATAAAGGGGGTCCCCCTAGCTTGAGCAAATTGATCCATTTTACCTGCCTCAAAGGATTTCTTAATGAAACGAGAGAGCACCTCTTGCATGATGATGATTAGGTAAGGAGATAAGGGGTCACCTTACCTTAGACCCCGCTCTCTTTTAAAGAAGCCCATAGGAGTCCCATTCATCATTACCGAATACCACGGCGAGAATATACAAGAATTAAGCAAGTCACAAACATTAGAGGAGAACCCAAAGTTGATCAAGACATGTTAGCCTTGGACTTGTAAAGGCTTGCAACTGGCTCAACTGCAAGGACACGATCCACATCCGTTCCAAACTCTGATGGGAGGAATCTCTTATACCCGCCCATATTTCATTCTTTAAGTTCTTATCATCATTCATTCGATTTCAAGAATTACAATAAAAAAGCCAAAGGAGAATATTGAGAATTTGTTTCAAAAGATGGTTTGCCTTGATATTCCCAGCTTCTTTGATGGCAGCAATTATCTTCACTTAATCAGCTAGCTATTGTTTCCCAACTACAGAGATCACTATATCGAATTGCATGCTTGATTGTCTTCACCAAGCTCGCATGATGATAGATGTCTCCCTGTGAAAAATCACCATAACTTTTAACATCAAAATACTGCAAAAAGGAGAAGGGAGATTGTATTGTTCTTTTTCTCTCTACCCAGAGGTCCTTTTCTCTCTACCCAATCATCGGCATCCTTCCATTTCCTCCGCCTAGAGGGGGGGTTGGAGCTTCGACTCCTCCCTCCCTCCTTTTGTCCGGCTAATGCCGGAGCTGTCCATAGAGTTTTTTTTCTCTTTTTTCGTCGTTTTCAGCCTGTAGCACCAAGATGCACCAATCTACTGCCTACTAGCCACCTACAACCACCACATGCCTCACCAGCAGACTCTCCAGCCACGGATCTGTAAGACAGTTGAAGAAACTGCTCAAAAGAGCAGCGAGTGAGTTTCATGGGTCACCGCGCCAGAGAAAGCCTGCCACCGTCACGCGAGGCACCATTGGGATCAATGGCTTTAGATCTCTCAGATCCAACCACCGCCTTATTTCCTAGAGTGGTGTGAGAACCACACGCGCGACCACAAGCAGTAAAGGTCTTATGCCGGCGTATCGAAGCATCCTCTGGTTGCTACGCTCCTATGTTCTCATTTTCCCTAACCAAAGATCATGATAGAGTGGACGTGAAAGTCTCTTCCAGCCAGTCCAAACCAACAAGATATAGCACACAACCATTCACTGCAGCTTCCAGTATTATAGTCTGTTTATCAGACTATATTAAAACCGCTTCAAGCAGCTTCTCCTTTAGAACTATAGGGAACTCTCACACTTTTAGAACTTGTATCCTGAAATCTGCTAGTTTATCTATAAATATTTTACTTCCTGAGAAAAAAAAATACTGCAAAAAGATTCTCTGAAGGTTTTGCCTGAATTTGAGTTGGTTCAAGTAGACAGAAATAAACAAAAGTGGGTCCACTTGAGGACTTCAAGTTCTTCTCAAATTCGGGCAAGAACTTGAGGTGACGTACGTTGATCCCAAAATACTAAACCAAATAAATAAAAACACAACGGAAGAAGTTGAAAACATATGTAGAGAAGTGTCACTCCCGAGGTCTTGAAGATCTCAAGGACTTTGGACTTTTCAGAACTAGAAGCTGTGCTCTCTCTAACCAATGCAAAAGTTGAGTGTCCACCTTTCACGCTTGCCTCCACTATGTATTTTCCGAAGCATCCGGTCGCTCCAACTATCAAAATCTTCCTTTTTTCCACCATTCCGCGACGATTTCACATAAAATGGGTGAGCAGTGGGTTTATGCAAAGCAGAGAGTTGTGACTATCTTTGGGATTGTTGAAGTTTCATAGGAAGAAAACCAGAGTTCTTTAAATACATAAAAATACATGGACTCCTTCAACTCATTGGTTGTTATCCAAGACCCCCCCCCCCCCCCCCCCCCCCCCAATTTATTTATTCAATATTTCTTTTTGGGGGCGAGGGGATGGTTTGGTTGGCCATGACAGATGGAGTAGGTATTTGATAGCTAAAGAGGTCATGGGAGGGTACTTTGATTGTTTGTTGGATCTCATTCACTCCTTTCACTTTTCAAGTTTACATGGCATAGAAAAAGAAATCATTCATAACACAAGGTTAATCAGTAAGTCCCTCAATGAACAAACCATCGGTTTAAAAACTGGGTTTAGAGGGAAGTCTCCATGTCCATCAGAGAAAGCAAAAGATTCATTTGAAGCACCAAGAGATTAACAACATAAATACTATCTTAAGATTGATACAACAGTACAAAGGTTCCAGCACAAGGGTTTATATGACAAATATATAAATAAGGCCACAAATGAAAAGTAGCAAGCGCCATGCACAGTACACAGACCACGGAGACTTCACAAGTTCTTATATTTATTGTACGCTGTAAACAGAACATATTGCCACAAACAAATGTCCAAGTTTAGACAAGCCGATCGAGGTATTCCTCCACAGTTGTGTATTTCACCTCCGGATAAATCTCAGAAGCCTCCACTCCAAAAGAAGCATCAATCTCATAATTTGTACAATCTCCCTTCACTAACACAGATTGTCCGATGGCTAGAATGATGTTTGTGGGGGCTGGAGATTCTGCAGAAAACCAAAAATTAAACTATCTTAGCATTCTCCAGAAATACAAGGAACTGCACAATTCAAGAGGAAACTCCGAGTGGATTAAAGGCTTAGTTTCATCAACTAATAGGTAACTAGCACTTTGAATTAAAGGCTATAGTGTTATATTACTTTGAATCTTGCGATCATACAGTTACTGGTTGGAAAAATAGTTTCTAGCGATAAAAAAGATAATCCACTTTCCTTACTAATCAAAACGAAGCAACAAGAAAGTATCCCTATTGAAACTTTGGTATTAACTCACCCCGGATTTTCTCAAGAAGTTGGTCTTCTAGAATATAAATCTTCTCCAGGGTCTTGCTGATCTTCTTCTCCCACAGGGCGACAATCTCATTGAAGGACAAAATGTTAGCAGGGGGTCTCATATAGAGGATCTTGTTCAAGGTTCTCGGATCATCCACTGCTTTTATGGTGTATATAGCAATATCTTCTTCCTTGACAAAAATTGCTGTAACAAAGAAAATATTTTTTATAAACCAAAATAGCTGATCTAAACCCACTTACATTTACATATAGATACGTCATCAAATGTAAAAAAAAAAAGTGGATTAATTTCATGCCAATACCTTTAATATTTCCATCGCCAAGTACTAAAACTTTGTCTCTTGGAGGAGCTGTAGCACCTGCCTGTCCAAGTTTTGTCAAGAAAGACCCAGCAAAGCCATTGGACACGATGTAGGTATATGGAATTCCTGCGGCCTCGATTGATCGCCGGATGCTAGCCTTAAGAGCAAAGAGGCTTGCAGCTGGCTCCACTGCATGGAAACGATCCACATCCGTTCCAAACTCCGATGGGAGGAATCTCTGAAACCCACCCATAATTTTTCTTTCCTTTACTCATTTAGTTCAAAATTGCATCCAAAAAGGGAAAATAACTTTTAACGAATATATTGAAAGGTTGATTAGCAAGATGGCTTGCCTTGATATTTCCAGCTTCTTTGATGGCAGCAATAATCTTCACCTGATCACCCAGTTGTTGAAACCCAACTGCAGAGATCACTGCATCAACTTGCTTGATTGCCTTCACCAAGCTCTCATGATTATATATGTCTCCCTGTGAAAAGTTTTCATGAGTTTTCATGATCAATATACCAAACCAACGTAAGAAAATCCCACGCATGAAGGAAACATACATAAAGGAGTGTCACTCCAGAGCTCTTGAAGCTCTCAATGAGTTCGGACTTATCAGGACTAGAAGCTGTGCTTTCTCTGACCAATGCAAAAGTTGAGTGTCCATCTTTCACGCTTGCCTCCACTAGGAATTTCCCGATGTATCCAGTGGCTCCGATGATCAAAATCTTGCTTTTTTGAGCCATTCCGAGGGAATTTCGAATGAAATTGATGGGGGCTGTAGTGTTTATGATCAAATCAGAGTGTTGCCACTATGTTGGGTTAGTGAATAGACCAAACCAGAGTTACTTAAATACATAAAAAACCGGGCTTCCTTCAGCTCATGGACAGTTTCAGCCTCCCCCAATCAATAAGGCCTGACATGACACCTAATTTGGTTTGAATTTTCTTTAAAAAACAACTACTGATTGTTTTGGTTTCCAAAGCCTAGTTGTGGAAAGTCATTACAGATGAACATGGATATCTTGTTGTCCAAGTTCAAGTTCCTTGACATTTCTATATTTCTGACGTTTCTAGGTTTTGACGTTTCTAAAGTCCAGTGGTTTGTCCAAAATGATAAGATTTTTTCAAATAGTCGGAACTTATCTGTTGACCTGTCAGAAATGACATGTCTTTTCATCAAACCTTTCTTTTTCAACAATTTGAGATTCTATTTGAGTAGCAATTGTTGTGTTTGCTGGTTATTTAACAGTCATTTTACAATTGTTCTTTATTTTCTTTGGTCAGCCTAAATTAGAACTCCATCCGATGGGTCTAGTCTTGAGTGAATTGACGGGACCCGGACTATGATTACAAACAAAATGGAAAGAATAATACTATTCTTATCAATAAATTTTATCAATAATTTTTACGTTTTACTTTTTTTATTTTTTTATTATTATTTTTTTTTACTTAATGATTAAGTAAGTACTTTTTAATAATATTATGAATTTTTTTATTTTTTTAAAAATATTTAAATGTATTAAAAAAATACATAAAAAAAATATAAAAAAAATAAAATTCACAATATCACTAACGATAGCTTCCAGCTGTGGGAGTGGTGGCTCTAGCACCACTCTAATGGAAAATGGCATAGTTACAACAATTTTTTACAAAGGGAAACAACGTCCGAGAGACGCAAGGAAGGAATAAAACTTGTATTGAACTCCTAGAGCAGCTTTCAGACAGTATATAACCTGGACATAAAAACGTGGGAAATCGGCAACTCAATTGCTCCCTGTATGGATTCTTAAGCGCGCGGCAAACTCCTAGGGACTGAAACTCTAGCTAATGAAATAAATATCAAATTCCAATTGCACCAGAATTCTACAACAAGAGTTGCCTAGAATTCTGAACTGCTGCTCATGATTTGCCAGCCCATGACAGAAAAGTACGTGTTAAAAGAAAACGATAATACTAGTTTTTCCCGATGAGAGCTCCCACTTGGAACTTTCGCTTGGATTTTTTTTTATTTTTTTATATTTTCTTTTATTTTTTTATTAAAAAATGTTTTTTAATAGTGGTGGGATTTTTTTTTAATTTTTTTAAAATATTAAAAAAATGTATGTAAAAAATGAAAAAAAAAACACTTCAAATACACTAGCGGGAACTCCCAACGGTGACTCTAGAAGGGTCCAAAAGAAAATATGAACGAAAAACAGACTGTTTTTACAATATGGTTATACTGCATTTATCCCATAAGTTGTCCGATAAGTTGGTGATAGATAGAGAAATTGCAAGTGATTGAATTGTGGATATGATCTCTATTTATAGACGACAAGGCACTCATTGAAAAATGATGCAACCATTGACAAGGGGCACAATCGTTTGACTCGGTTATGTTTCTTGACACTTTCTCAACCAATTCCCTCATGTGAATCATCACCATGGAGAAATTATAAATCTAAAGAAAGGGATATTGTAACATCCAACTCCCCACATGTCAAGAATAAAATCATTTTTTAAAATTTTCGGGAACCGGAAAGCTACTATTGAATTTGACTTAAAATATTTTCTTTTATATGAAGGAAGCGCCCAGTATAAAATCATTTTGTATTAAAATATTGAGATCATAAAAGAGAGAGTGCGCGAAAGTATTTATTAAAATTTCTCAAATTTCGTGCTATAAAAATCATAACTTAAAATCTCTATACATGATTTAGGCCACTGTCACGCCACCCTAGACTAAGTCCCACCCTGCAGCTTTACCTTCAAAAATATTCTTACTTGGAATGGTTTAAAAACATAAAAATAAACTAAAATAAATCGATGACTCAGTAAGAAACCCATTATAATGTAAAAAATAATTAGCATAAAGTTTTCATAAAATATTTCATGCTTAGCTTAAAATCATGACTGGTCATATTGATGCTTGACTGATTTATTTGAATTAACCGATTGATCTGATTTATCTGACTGGTTTGACTGACCAACTAACCCTGTGTGTGAGGTTGTGTACCGACCACACGTTTCGCAGCCACAAGGGGAGCCACTGATAGTATTCTGGCATACTATGGTGGACCACGCTTGTAAAGCCCAAGTCCTTAGCCTCCAAACTAGATGAATCCCTAGAATGATACGATGTCGTTTAGGTAAGAATATTTATTTATTTATTTTGTTTAGTTTCTCCTCCCTTCTGTTTCTTTCCCTCTCCGACGGTTTTCCTCTCTCACTCAGTTTATTTGATCCCGAAATCCCCTCCTTCCCGTGTCCCATCTTCCCACATTTTTTACAATTTCTTGCCCCTTTTCTTTTCTCACAATCACCCTCTCTTCGAGCCTAACTGTCTCCCACATGCCCCCGTTTCTCTAATCCTTCCATCTCTCTCGATTTTGTAGTTATGATCGGTACACCTAAGGATGCCGAGGCCTCTCTCAGACGAAGCCAAAACAGGACGACAAGTGCAGCAACCACTGCCAACAAACTTACCCACGCTGTGAACACCATCGCCCAACCACCGTAGCCCTCCCCTCAACCACTGCCACCATTAAAGCAGCCCAAGCGTACGACCACCTCCACCAATCACCCCACGGAAAACTCACAAACCACCCAACCGCTAAGCCACAAACCTCAAGATCTTACTCATTTCTTATAGTCGCGCACCATGTGAGCCACAAGCCGCGGCCAGCCTTCTTCGTTCGACCACCACAAAGCCACCGCGATACTCACCTTGCACCACCAAGCCCATGCGAAGCCCTCTAAGGGTACGTTTGGATGTTGAAGTGAGTTGAGTTGAGTTGAGTTGAGATAATAAAATATTGTTAGAATATTATTTATTATTATTATTATTATTTTGGGATTTGAAAAAATTGAATTGTTTATTATATTTTGTATTGGGATTTGAAAAAGTTTTAATGATGAGTTGAGAGGGTTTTTTGTTCCAAACGAAGCCTAAGTCTCGCAAACCAGAGCAGCCTTGTTCACGCGGCAACACCGTGATCAAATCATGCTGAAAGCCAACGTGCACCGTAACCAGTCCGCTGCACTGGACCACCGGAGCATAGAATGAGGGCTACCCCCCAACACCAAACGGAAACCACGGCACTCGGCCCAATACATGCTCGGAAGCCCTGTTTTAATCAAGGAAAAGCATAGCATGGCGCTCTATCTACTACACCCATGCCGCGTACGCCGTCCGTCATTCTTACACCACCACACCGGTGGAAGCTAGCCCCACACTTTATGTTTCACCACCACTGTGCCTAGTACTCCTACTGGTTGGTAACCACCACATAACCTCACATTCAACCTCACGGAAGCCCCTGTTTCACTACACGGAAATAGAGCAACACCTCCACCGCGTAAGCCTTTTTGGCGAGCTGCCCAACCACCACGAGCATTGCACTGTTAAACCACTTCCACCACTGACTCAAGCCGCTATTACTTGTCGAGAAGAAATGCTCCCCCACGTCGCCCAGTTACTGCCGCTATTCGTCCGGGTCGCACGACGTGAGCCCCCTCGGTGAGACTCTCTCTCCCCATGCGTATTGAAACAAAGAAAAGAGTTGTTGAAGAAGAGATGTTTGAAGAAATGCGCAACTCAGGACAAACTCAAAAACGTTCTCAGTTTCTCATTACTACATTTCCTTCATACACAACAGTGCTAATCAAATATGGACAACTGTACAAGAATATTTTTCTGTTAGAGGTCTATGTTCTAGAAGGAGGTCGTAGATTATTTTCTCTGAACATTCTCTGTGATGTTGCGATGTGGCAAAGGAATGTGCTGCATCATTTTCTTTGAACATTCTTTGTGATGTTGTGCTGCGGCAGAGGTATGTGTTGCGGTAGAGGTACGTGCTGCATTGCCTTAATATCCTCCCGCGCCTCAAGCGGCACAGTGAAAAGTGTGAGGCTTGAACGTAACAGATGGAAATGAGCTGAAGAAAGAGGCTTCGTTAATATGTCTACAATTTGATCCCAACTTGAAATGAAGGAAACTTGTAACGTCTTAGCTACCACACGCTCACGAACAAAGTGATAATCCACTTCTACATGCTTAGTGTGAGTGTAACAACCAGGCTTTAAGCCCAGACCGTTGGAGAAGCCCAGCCCACGAGCAACATGTGTGACCCGAACGGCGTCGTTTGGGTGAAGATTTTTTTTCCCCTTTCACGCCGCACTGTTCTTCTTCTCCGCCGGTTCTGCCTCAGCATTTCATTTCCATAACTCTCTCACCCGTGCGCACCAACCCACGACTCTAGTAGTTATTTACATCTCCTTTCACACTCAAGGTTCGGTTACTACTCACTTTTTACAGATTTCTCAATCGGTTTTCTTCTTCTTCATCTCTTCACCGTGCACTCACTCAAGGGTTTCGAAATTCAAACTGTTTCTCCACTGCAATTTCATTTGGTTTTTGAACAAAACTTGGTAATTTCTTCTTCTATTATGGCTTTTCTTTTTTCTTTTATGGTTATTCTTCTATTTTTTTTCTCAGTTCGGCTGGTTCTTACTCATGCGGGTCTCCTTCCATTTTTGGTTTCTGCCATGTCTTGATCCTACGCACACACACTCTGCTCTACTTGATGTATCGCACACACACACACACTGTTGGGTTGGCCGAGCATCACACTTAGATAGTATTTTCCTCTCGGCGAAGACCATTAGCATTTTCAGTAGAATAATTTTTGACTTTTTATTTTTTTTAGTTGATGTTTTAATTGTTGGAGCAGTAGAGTGTGTTGGAATTTTGGATGTTGAGGAGTATGATTTATGGGTGTTTTGAGCTAGTTGTATTGGATATTTTATGCAAGTCTCGAATTGTTGAATGACTAAAATATTGATGCTTGTACTGAAAATTTTATTTGAAGGTTGGAGGTGAAGTATGGTTTGGGTTATGTTTTAATCTTTGGAGTTGTTGTTGGGGGTTTTGGAAATGATTATGGTTGGTTTGGTGTTAATAAAAGGGGGCTGTTTTGGGTTTTAAATGCGAATGGTTTGAGAAGAGTACTGTTCGGGTCTAATTGTTAGGATAATTATTGAGTTGTGAAGGGATTGTTTTGATTTATTACTTGATAAATAGCAGCCTACTAGATTGGTTATTAAATGTTGGATATATGTTCTTTTGTTTAGGTGGTGTTACTATTAGAGTTCCGGCTCAACGTGTTGATAATACGCAGAAGTCAGGTAAGCGGGGTTCATATACTAGTTTTGCATAAAAGAAATAAAATGAGGTTGACTTGGAAAATAAACATGTTTGTTTTTTGAAAAGAAATGATATGAAAACAGCCTCAGATGTTTATTCTGCATATGCATAAGTTCAATATAAGAGAAAGTGTTTTCTGTCATGACTAGTGTAGACATGAGCTAGTTTTGTGCACTTTGTTTCAGAACTATGTAAAAGAGCGAATAAGGAAATTCTAAAAGTTTTGTTGTGAACAAATGAGAATATTTTGTTTATTTTTATCTCGAATATGTGAAATGATCTGAAGCTTTTCAATGTTTTGTTTGGATATGATGTGTCATCTGAGAATCTTGACATGATGTTCTGATTCTGTATATGATTGTAACCGGATTTTCAATGAAATCCGTTCTGTTTCTGTTAAGGCCCAGCCACGAGTATAATAGTGGTTTATAACCCTACCACGGGGGTGAAACATGGAAAATGACCCAGCCACGGGTATAATGGTGGTTTATAACCCTACCACGGGGTGAAACATGGAAAATGGCCCAGCCACGAGTATAATGGTGGTTTATAACCCTACCACGGGGGTGAAACATGGAAAATGGCCCTGCCACGGGTATAATGGTGGTTTATAACCCTACCACGGGGGTTAAACATAGTATTATCCCGATGTGATAACAAACAATGTTAAGATTATAACGTTTCAGTTTAGAAATGTCAAATGATTTTCTTTTTGGAATAAGCTTATTTATCTGAAAATTTCGCTCTAAAGTTTTTGTACAAGTTTTGTTCCTGCATTCTGAAAGTAGATGTTTTGTTCGGCTTATCAAATGTTATAAATGCTCATGTTTACATGCTAGTATATGCTCTCTGCTTGCTGAGTTGTTGATAACTCACCCCGTTAATCTTCATAATATTTCAGATGATATCGATGGCTCAGCTGAAGATCAGTATTAGAGTCTATGGAGAAGATTTGCATTGATTTGTTGTTGGGTATCTCATTATATTATTGTTGGTGTTGGAGGTTAATTATCTTTCTTAAATTTACTTCAATGGATTTAGATGGTTTATGGAGACTGTGTTAATGTTATATGATTTCTAGTTGTTATTTGAGACATGAAGAAGAGTGGATTTTATTTGGGTTGTTGGATTGAATATTGGATAAATGAGTTTATTTGATTTATTTAATTGAAGTATTTACGTTCGATTTGAGGTTTGGAAAATTGATATATTCTTGAATTTGGAAGTACTCTAGCTTTGTTAGAGTTGATTATCAGGTTTTATGAGTTAACTCTCCGGACCCTCGGGGTCGGGGCGTTACAGCGAGCATGTAAAACTGGATTTACAAATAAATATGTTGCTCCTAAGTTATCACACCATAAGATAGGAGACTCAGTTAGAAAAACACAGAGTTCTTTTAACGAAGATTGTAACCAAATAAGCTCACATGTGGTATTAACTCTGATTTGTACTCTGCTTCTGTTGAAGAACGAGCAATAGTAGCTTGTTTTTTTGAACCCCATGAAATTAAGTGATTATCAAAGTATACACAAAAATCACTAGTGGATTTGCTATCATCCGGGCACCCAGCCCAGTCAGCATCGGAGTAGGCAGAAAGTTTAAGGGAGGAAGAGGAAGAGAAAAAGAGACAAAAATTTGAGGTATTTTTCAGATACCTAAGAATCCTCTTTACAGCCTGCCAGTGAGGTAATCTGGGACAGTGCATGTATTGGCAGACTTTGGTAACTGCAAAGGAGATGTCAGGCCTGGTAAAAGCTAGATTTTGCAAGGAGCCTACAACACTCTGATATAACTGAGGGTCCTCAAAAGTACAGCCATCAAGAGCTATAAGTTTTACAGAGGATGACATTGGGGTGGAAACAGGTTTACAATTGTGCATATGATGCAGTAGGTCAGAAATGTATTTGGACTGTGAGAGAAAAATACCCATAGGTGACCTTGTGACCTCAATGCCAAGAAAAAAATTGTAAGGACCCTAAATCTTTAACTGGAAAAAATTGACCCAAGGCAGAGATAAAATCTGAAATAAGAGTGGAGTTGGATCCTGTGACAATGATGTCATCAATATAGACTAACATATAAATGCAATCAGATGAATTATTAAATATAAACAAAGAAGGATCCAATCGGGAAGCATGAAATCCAAAAGCAAGAAATTTATCAGTTAGTTTAACAAACCAAAGGAGCTTGTTTCAAACCATAGATGGACTTCTTTAACTTACAAAATGTGACGGGTAGTCTTGATTAACGAACCCAAGTGGCTGTCTTATGAATATGTCTTCTTCAAGGTCCCCGTGCAGGAAGGCGTTTTGGACATCTAGCTGGTGAAGAGACCACTTAGAGTTGACTGCAATGGAGTTGAGAAGACGTACTGTGACTAGCTTTATCACAGGGCTAAAGGTCTTGGTAAAGTCTAGACCTGGCTGCTGATGGAATCCTTTGGCCACAAGTCATGCCTTACAACGTTCCACGGATCCATCAGCACGTCTTTTGGTCTTTAAGACCCATTTTGAACCCAGAATATTGAAGGAGGGAGAGGAGGGAACCAAGTCCCATGTCTGATTTTGCAGTAGAGCTTGGAATTCATCATTTATGGCAGATCTCCATTCATGATATTTAGAAGCTTCAGCAAATGAGGAAGGTTCCTCAGGAATGGATGATTCGGGTGAGGAAGAGAAAGTTGTTGTGGTGAGAGAGACAGATGGTTTGATAGGAGGCCACGGTATGGTCCCGTCGTTGCGTTTTCTGGGGCAAATGATTTGAGATTTCGAGCGGGTGGTCATAGGATGAGAGGATGTGCTAGATGGAGTTCAGTTGGTGAGTGGGAGGAAGCTCAGTTCAGTTGGTGACACATGACAGGATGCTCTAGATACCATATTGAAACAAAGAAAAGAGTTGTTGAAGGAGAGATGTTTGAAGAAATGCGCAACTCAGGACAAACTCAAAAACATTCTCAGTTTCTCATTACTACATTTCCTTCATACATAGTTACATATAATTGGAGATTTACTCTAGTTACGTGATTATTCTAGGTGATGATCGATATCTCTTTGGCAGTGTTGTGGAAATTCAGAGAAGCTAAAAAGTCTAGATAAGCTGGGTTTATATACTAGTTTTGTAGAAAAGAAATGAAATGAGGTTGACTTTGAAAATAAACATGTTTGTTTTTTAAAAGAAATCTGAAAACGACCTCATATGTTTATTTTGTATATGCATAAATTATATATAAAAGAAAGTATTTTCTGTCATGATTGGTGTGGACATGAGCTAATTTTGTGCATTCTGTTTCTGAACTATGCAAAAAAGAGTGAATATGAAAATCTAAAAGTTTTTGCTATGAATAAATGAAGATGCTTTAATTCTGTTTATTTCGAACATGTGAAATGATCCAAAGTGATTCAGTATTTTATTTTGATATAATGTGTCATCTGAAAACCTTGGCATGAAGTTATGATTTTGTATTTGAATGTGATCTGGTTCCGATGATGTTCCGTTTGGTTTTTGTTAAGGCTCAGCCATGGGTATAATGGTAGTTTATAACCCTACCAACCCTACCACGGGGGTTAAACATGGTATTTGTCCCAATGTGATGCTATGAGATGATATGAATATAATGTTTCAGTTTGGATATGCCAAAGGATTTTCTTTTTTGGAACAAGTTTGTTTTTCTGAAAATTTCGCTCTGATATTTTGTACAAAGTTTTGTTTATGCATTCTGAAAGTAAATTTATTGCTTCTGCATTCTGAACGTAAATGTTTTGTTCTGCAAACCAAACTTTATAAATGCTCTTGTTTATATGCTAGTATATGCTATCTGCTTACTGAGTTGTTGATAACTCATCTCTTATCTCCACAATATTTTTCAGATATTTTGATGGTACAGCTGAAGACCAAGATTATGAGGCATTGGGTGAGATCATTTAAGTATAATGGATTAAGCATAGAAAGTTTTTATGAGTCTCGTTGCTTTTTATTAAGAAATTTTATTGTGTTATGATGACTTGGCATTTTGAAAAATTAGTTATATTGAGGGAATTAGTTTGAATCGAAATTTCTATATGATATTGGAAATTTGGAGTCTATTATTATATGGTTGAAATGTGAGTTTGAAGTGATAGAAAGTAACTCTCCAACCCTTGCGGGACCAGGGCGTTACAACGCTCGAGTCCGTAACTTGCACATCCACCTTGAAACTACATTGGTACCATGAATTTGAATAGCCATATGATTAACTGTTCTGAGCTTATCTTATACTTGATCTTATGAAAGCTTACGTGTTTTATGCAACGTGAGATGCATAATACATATATAACTATAATATGCAAAATGAAACATGATGAATGACGTGCTTGCAAATACATGCGTGGTACATAAATATTGGCTTCAAAAGAACCGGCTTTAATAATATTATATATAACTAGCTAAAGAATACTAATCCTAATTTATGATCAAGTTACTTACTTTGTAGTATTGCTTTCTAAAATTTTCGACACAAAATCGATCACTGTGCTGGACTGGGTATCTTGGGTTTAACCGCTACACTTATGGAAGTTTATGATTTTTTCCAAATAACGTACGGAAGTGAGATATTTATAGAGAGATTTAGGAGAGGGTGTCGACGAGTTAGAGTTGGACTCGGTTAATACATGTAGTGACACTAATCTGCTGAACACTTACTAGTGATCATCTAAGTGCGTAAGGTATTGTAACCTACATGTATTAACCTACATGATTAATATACCAAACCAAAGTAAGAAAATCACACGCATGAAGAAAACATACATAGAGGAGTGTCACTCCAGAGCTCTTGAAGCTCTCAATGAGTTCGGACTTATCAGGACTCGAAGCTGTGCTTTCTCTGACTAATGCAAAAGTTGAGTGCCCATCTTTCACGCTTACCTCCACTAGGAATTTTCCGATGCATCCGGTGGCTCCGATTATCAAAATCTTACTGTTTTGAGCCATTCGGAGTTTCAAGTGAAATGGATGGGGGCGGTGTTTTTGATCAAATCAGAGTATTGCCACTATCTTGGGTTAGTGAAGAAATGAAACCAGAGTTACTTAAATACATAAAACGGTGCTTCCGTCAGCTTATATATGGACAGTTTCTACCTCCCCCAATCAATAAGGTTTGATAAATGACACCTAATTTGGTTGGAATTTTCTTTAGTCTTTCTTAAGAACAACCACTGACTGGTTTGGTTTCCCATGTCTATTTGTAGACAATCATTACAAAGGAACATGGATAACTTGTCCGAGTTCAAGTTTCTTGAACTTGAATTGTTTTATCTCAAATCACTTCAGAATAATATAGTTATTTTCATCCAAATCATATATATTTTATTAATTATTTTTTTTCTAAATTATATATTTATGTTCATTCTTACCTTGTTAGTAAATATTTAGTTTTAAGTCTGGAAGTGATTATGGTTTCAATTTTGACCAAATGTTTGGTAGGATTCTTGTTTATTTATGTATTTACTTCTCATACAATAATTTAGATTTTTCCATTTTAGAGATTTTTTCATTTTTAGAAAAATCTTCATAATTTCGAATTTTGCAGCTATTTAAGTCCGGCTTGTGGGCATCATAAAATAATTTTGAATTTTACTATTAATCAATAAATTTTCAGAGTTTTCTCTATGTTTTTTGGGTGAATCTCTTGTCTTCTCTGTGTTGATCATCTGTTGAAACTAGCCACCAGAATTAATCTAAATTCTATCTAGCATCACCTGCTTAGAAAATGGAAATTGATCCTCATTAAATAACACATGTCTTGAAATATAAATACGGCCCGTGACTAAATTCATGCACCTATACCCCTTGTATTGTGATGTGTAATCGAGGAAGACACATGGAGTGAATTTAAACTGAAGTTTGGACCGACCAAAAAGAGTGAGAAGTGGGTAACATGTGCATCCAAACATCTGTAAGGAGTTGTAAGGGGGAGGAGAGTGAAAGACCAGTTTATATGGAGTGTTACCCTTAAGAACTAGAGTGGAGAATTGATAAATGAAAAAAAAAACTGTAGTTTGAAAAGCAGCAGTCCAAAATTTTGTCGGAAAAGAAGAATGAGCCATGAGAGCAAGAGTAGTCTCAACTATATGGCGATGACGCCGTTCAGCTAGACCATTTTGTTCGAGAGTGTCAGGACAAGGAAATTTATGGACAATACCATGAGATGCAA
Source organism: Juglans mandshurica (assembly GCA_022457165.1). Classification (NCBI taxonomy): domain Eukaryota; kingdom Viridiplantae; phylum Streptophyta; class Magnoliopsida; order Fagales; family Juglandaceae; genus Juglans; species Juglans mandshurica. Next base: position 47,543,908 of record CM039619.1, read on the forward strand.
AATAATTCTTAATTTATGATTGACAAATTCTCCACCACCATCACTTTGAATGACTTTGATACAAGTATTAAATTGAGTTTCAACTATCTTAAGAAAAGTTCAAAAATTGGAAATAACATCAGATTTTCATGCTAAAGGAAAGAACCAAATATATCGTGAAAATTCATCAATAACGACAAGTTAAAATCGATAACCATTATATGAGGTTGAGGAGCATGGCTCCACACATCAGTGTGAAGTGTGTGAAGAAATATTGGAACATGGGTACTGCAATTTTGAAAGGGCAATTTGGAAGATTTCCCTAAAACACAACTTTCACAAAAATTCACTTGTTTTTTTAAAATAGATAGACAAGGGAACAAAATATGAAGAATTCTAATATTGGGGTAGCCGAACCGAGCATGCTATGTATTGCGAGACACTTTTTAGTGAGAAGAGCCATTGAAGATGCAGTAGATCTAGGGGAAGACAAATGGTATAAAGCATCATGCACGGGCCCTTTAAACAACACTTGTCTCGTCTGCAGGTCCTTGATTAAAAAACCCCAAGGATAAAACATGAAACAACAGTGATGGTCAGTTCTGAACTTTGAAACCGAAAGAAGCTTTATCTGTAGAGATGGCACAATCAAAGTATTTTTCAATTTCATGGATGTATTAGGAATTGTAAAGGTTACAGTTTCAGTTTCAGAAATGGGAAGATTAGACCCATTCCCAACCATTACCATATTAGTGCCTTTGTAGGATTTAATACCTTGAGCTTTAGTAGTTGTTGGAGCCATGTGATGATTTGCACCGGTATTTGGGAACCAAGGTTCATCTACGGTGTCACTAGCTTGGACAACAAGGAAGGCTTGGTACTAATCTGCCTCTTCATCCGAGGCACAACATGCATCAACTTTGTGGTTTGGGCCATTACACCAGAAGCAGGTAATGCGAGAGGTTCGACCACCACATACTGGATTTCTGTCATTATTGCCATGATTAGTGGGTTGGTGAGCACGGCCCATAGACATGCAATCCTGAAATCTTGGACTTCCACGATAACCTCTTACGTAAGAAATGAAGCCTTTGCCACAATTGTATTTATTTCCAGTTGATTTCGATCTAGTGGCACGACTAGTAACAAAGCAACAACAGAAGATTTGTTGTAAGAAACAATGGAAATACGTAACTCAAAATCTCTGAGCATACCGATTACATTTCCAACGAAGGAAAATTGTCTCTTGCATTAATAGCTACCACGATGGGATCAAACTTAGACCCCAAACTACGAAGAATGCAGTTGATGAATTCATCATCATCCATAGGCTTTGTGGCACCATGGAGAGAAAGGGCCAATGACTTGGCCTTGTGTAGATGCTCTTCCATGGATGAAGAGCCTTTGGTGAGAGCTTAAAGCTCTCCACGCATCTGCTGAACATGATCTCTTGTATGTCGACCATACTAGGTTTCAAGAACTTTTCATGCATCATGCGATGTCTCACAATTAGTGACCTGTGAGAGAGGGGCATCTGAGAGAGAACTATTGAACCAACCAAGGATCAATGGGTCAAGGTGCAACCATGATTTTGTTACTACTGGATTTGTGATCAACTGATTGTTACATCGAGAATTGTGGTGGGTGGGCAGGGCAATTCATTTATGAGATAGCCTAGCAGTCCATGACCTCGGAGAATAGGAAGCACTTGTGCTTTCCAAAGTAAGTAATTTGATGAGACAAGCTTGGTAAGGATGTCGGATAAATGAATTTTAGGTGAAAAGAACTCAGGTGACGAGATTTCATCCACTAAAGGGGATTTTAGAGGTTGAAGAGGACAACATTGTTCAAGGTTTTTTTTTTTTTTTTTTTGTGGCTCTTAATACCATGCATGTAAATGTGAAAAAGCCTGCAAGGATACAAGGATTGTGTATTGCCATATATACAAATTTATAGAGGATGAGCAATTACATTGTACAGCTGTGTAGAAAAAAAAAAAAAAGAATGTACAGCTACTACAAAGGAATGTAAGCTAACATAAGAATGACTTGTACAAATTGAGAGAATAATGGAAACATATTGCAACGTATAATCACAAGCATGATATATGGGATTTGTCTCTTTACACAGCAGCTCGAAGTGGATTTTCATGAGACTTTTGCACTAGTAGTTTGCATGGAAACAATTAGACCGGTTTAGGCCTTAGCTGCACAATTAGAGTTGCAAGTGTTTCAACTTGATGTTAAGTTTGCATTTTTAAATGATGAATTAGAAGAATGATTTACGTTCTGCTTGGCTATTCGCAGATTACACAACTCTACTCACAGGTGTAAATATGGCTTCTAGTTTGAGTTCATCACCTTGGTGACAAAACAGTGATTTATGTTTTGCTTGGTTATCCGCAGGCATGCACAACTCTACCACGAGGGTAAACATGGTCTCTGTCTCTGTTTCTGATATTTTTCAGTTCTTTATGCCTAAGGTTTTTTGTATATATTATTATTATAATGAAATGCTTATAAAAATATCACTACCACATTTTCTTTAGAACTGTCTATTTCTACATATTGTAACTGGATAATGTTTACATACTGGTATAAGTCTGCTGCTTACTAAGTTGTTGATAACTTATTCAATTATCTCCATTATTTTTCAAATAATTTGAATGTTTCGATTGAGGATCAAGAATAGAAAGCATAGGTCAGATTTGTTAAGCGTAGTGGAATAAATCCCGAAGGGTACAAGTGGTTATCGAAAAGTCGATATTTGTCTCTTTTCCATTGATGGTTATTTTTGGATGTTTTAACTTTTATTAAGGCTTTCTAGAGGAACGTATACTTTGAATAGTGAAGGAGTTTTTCATGTTGTAGAGCTGCTTGTGCTTTTATTTGAAGTTGTATCTATATTGTTGGGATGTGATTTTCAGGTAATCAGAAGTAACTCCCTAACCCTCCAAGTACGTGGTGTTACATGTAGTGTACTGCTCATGCTTTGCCAACCCATGACAAAAAAAAAAAAAAAAAAAAAAAAAATATGAAAAATGAAGTACATGTAACATCATCGCTCGATGCAAACAATCAAGAGAACATCATAAATTGATAAAATACAAGATAGGCCGGTTGTTGGGAAATGGGGAGGGAAGATCAGTGTCCGTGCATTTCAATACACAAAGTACCTCTAATCAGGTTGTACAATAAAAGATACTAGCAAGGCTTGCATAAGATCACATCATTAATACTTAGGCCTTTGTGGAATTGCGTTAGGTGCCTTAAAAGTACTTAAATAGTTTAAAAGATCTGTAATAAAAAATTGATATACACACAACATATTGTATAATATATTACACAATAATATTATAAAATAAAGATATTTTTATAAAATGATATTATTTTTTTTATAAGATATTTTACAAAATTACCCATAATTTAAAACATAGTTATGTAAAATGTTATAAAAAATGTTATATGTAAATCATTTTCTATAAAAAAAAATTAGGTTGTTTTGGTGTTATATATTAAAATAATTTTTAATTTCAAATAAACTAAAAAGTACGTTTGAAGAAAAGCTTATCTCAAATGTGGTTTTCCAAATTATTCAAAATATAGTTCAAATTTTAAATAGACTGTTAATAGGCGAAAATATCCATAAAACTTTCAAATAATTCTAACTTTAAAAAATTTTAAGATATAGTCATAATCTTTAAAGAACCAAATGATCATCATTTTTACTTCAAAAAGTATTTTTTTAATTTATTTCCAAACAAATGTAACAAGATATATGGTTACAAAAAACTAAATAATTTTTTAATAGTAGAACTTATTACTTAAGTTATAAATTATAAGCACCAAAGCTCTAAGTTATATATTTCACAATATCAAACATGCATGCAGTTAGACATTTTGTTGTGAAAGTGAACTGTATCATGAGTAAAGCAAATTAAAATCTCACCTACAGTTTAACAACTTTTGTAATAAAGTTCTAACTACCAATAAGTAAACAATTATATATATTATTTTTTATTTAAAAAATTCAATCGTTGGACTAACAGCTAGTACTTCCAAGTCTGGTTTAGACGAAAATTTCCATGGCCCTGATCTATAAGCAAGGGCAAAAGAAAATCTCATTTGAAGCGCTAAATGATCATTAATTAGCATCATGTACTATCACAAGTTATGATATATAAGGACCTTTTGAGAATAATTAAGGAGTTTTTTAATTTCCATTATTACAAACACAACATAAATTACCGATTTGCCACCTTTATTAGCATGGAAATTAACAACACTACATGCAAAGATCCCCCCAGTCCTAGGCCGGTTTATATATATGACAGATAAACAAGGGAACAAATGAAAACTAGCAAATGACACACAGACCATGGAGATTTCACGAGCTCCTTTTTTTTTTTTTTTTTTTTTATTATTGTACATGGTAAACAGTATATAATGCCACAAACAAGTGTCCCAAGTTTTAGACAAGCTGATCCAGGTATTCGTCCACAGTTGTGTATTTCACATCTGGGTAAATCTCAGAAGCCTCCACGCCAGAAGAAGCATCAATCTCAAAATTTGCACCATCTCCCTTCACAAACGCAGAGTGACAGATGGATAGAATGAGGTTTGTGGGAAATGAAGATTCTGCAGAAAATCAAAATTAGATAAGTATCAGAAGTACATGAGCTAGCCCAACCTTCATTTAAACATGATCTCCTCGTGCAATTAATGAAGATTCTTGGTTTCAAGTTTCATCTAATAGGTAAGTAGGAACTTTTGATTAAAAGGTTTTTACTATTATAATTTGGCAATCATATATAACAGTTAGCTGGTTGGACTAATAGTTATATATATAAATATAGAAGATCGTAATATTCCAACTACCAGCCTAGTAAATAAGTAATTGAAACTAGGTAATTAGAATCCCATGTCAGTGAGTTAGATCTAGAAGCAAACGTCATCTTTCAGCTAAAAACTGTTCTTACTCACCCTGGATCTTCTCAAGAAGTTCATCCTCTAGAACATAAGTCTTCTCGAGGGTCTTTCCGATCTTCTTCTCCCACAGAGATACTATCTCATGGAATGAAAAAATGTTGGCAGGGAGGCTCAGATAGAGGATCTTGTTCAAGGTTCTTGGATCATCAACTGCTTTGATGGTATAAATCGCTACATCTTCTTCCTTGGCAAAAGTTACTGTTACCAGGCATGCACAATATTAACAAGTATTTAATCTTTCTGTAACAAGTATTTCATCTCCTAGCAGAAAATATAAAGCACAGGCCGCATATGCACGCACACTTTAAGAAGGTCATTCAAGCTGGTAAGTAAAAGATGATTGGATTTTAAGCTAATAATTGTAGTACCTTTGGTATTTCCATCTCCTAATACTACTACTTTGTCTCTTGGAGGAGCTGTGGCATCCATCTGTCCAAGGTTACTCAAAAAGTACCCAACAAAGGCATTGGACACGATGTAGGTATATGGGATTCCTTCAGCCTCAATTGATCTCCGGAAGTTAGACTTGAGAGCGAAAAGGCTGGAGGCTGGCTCAACTGCATTGACATGATCCACATCCACTCCAAACTCTGATGGGAGAAATCTCTGAAACCCACCGATAATTTTATTGTAAAAGTTTCTCTAGAACACTAGTACTCATTCAGTCCAAGATTTGGAATAGAAAAAGGAAGTGAACTTAGGTTCTAGCTAGCTTGCTAGGAAAATATATATTGAAAAGGTGTTTGATGCCTTGCCTTTATATTTCCGGCTTCTTTAATGGCAGCAATGATTTTCGCCTGATCACTCATTTGTTGAACCCCAACTGTGGAGATCACAACATCGACTTGCTTGATTGCCTTCACCAAGCTCTCATGATGATAGATGTCTCCCTGCGAGCAATCTCCATGAATTTGAAGATCAATAGGCTAATTAAGCAAAATCAAAATAAAAGCACACGTACGCAAGAATTAAGTTGAAGACATACGTAGACAAGTGCCACCCCAGAGCTCTTGAAGCTCTCAATGAGTTCCAACCTTTCAGGATTAGAACCTCCGCTCTCTCTAACCAATGCAAAGGTCGAGTGCCCAGATTTCACACTTGCCTCCACCATGAATTTTCCTATATATCCGGTCGCTCCGATTATCAAAATTTTGCTTTTTTGAGCCATTTGTTGAGTAGTACTTCAAATGAAATGAAGGGACAGAAGCAGTGACTATCTTGGGTGGAGTTCACAGTTTCAAATGAAGCAAACCAGAGTTCATTAAATACTTAACTAAACATGGACCGAACGAATAAAGTATTTCGAGTTTTAAATCGGCTTTGTTTGGCTTTCTAGTTTTGGTTTCCTATGTTAATCGATCTAGACATGAGTTGACATAAAGGAACGTGGAAATCTCTCTTGTCCAAGCCCAAGATCCTTGATGTATGGATGTTTTCCAAGGTTTGAATTCAAACCCCACTAACTTTAGGTATTTTAATTTGTATTGGACAATGTTTGTCCAACTGGTTGAGATTTTAAATTGTAACATGACAATTCTTTTCAACAAACCCTTTTATTTTTAATTATTGGAGTCCCAATCAATTTTTTTAGGCAATTTGACTTGCTATATTGTAGCAACCATTTACAATTTCTTTTGTTTCAGATAGCGGAAACAACATCATCATTCCATGCAAACAAGCACTAATAGGATATCATAAACTAATAAACATGATAGAAGTACCAATTTTTCTATACAAATGGTTCTTTGCATATCAACACACACACACACACACACATATATATATACAAACTTCTCATGTTGAATAAGACACCAATTAATTAATTAAATATTTGGGCTTAAATGATTAAGCCACATGAATATTACACTAAACATTACAACTTGTAAATCATCTTGCATCATTGCATATGTACAAGTAAATCATCTTGCATCATTGCATATGTACACGTACGTTTAAAAAAAGAAGAAGAAGATGGTAGCTAGGGAAGCTTTTTACTGGTGGGATCGATGATTGACAACTATAATATTTCCCCAAGTGATAATTAACAGGACCAGCCGGTCATAATGAATTTTCTAGCTAGTTTGGCCACGGATCCTTCTTTTATGGGTCGTATGTTGTTGATCGGTTAGATTGGAAATGTAACGCCCCAAACCCGGTTGGTCTGGAGAATTACTACCTGTCACTTAAGAACATATTTTCCAACACAACTAAAATAAAACTCCATAACATTATTAGCAAAATTCAATCTCATGTACTCTAAATAACCACATTGAAAACTCTACAAAATCATTACTGCAGCAAAATAAACTAAGGAGTCCAAAATCTCCCGATAGTCATAACAAACCAAACTAATACTTTCATAAGTCTTACTAAACCCAAGCTCAAGATATAATTAAATCTAAAAGTCATTAAAACTAAAGGACAACAGAATTACTTCTTCTAACATCCTCTCCTCAGCTTAATCATGCTCACCAACCTAATCCAGGTCCTCAGTTGGACTCTCCACAATCATCTGAAAAATATTATGAAGATAGGGGGTGAGTTATCAACAACTCAGTAAGCAGAGTACATATGCTAGCGTGCAAACATGAGCATTTACAAAGTATAGCATGCAGAACAAAATATTTTCCAGAGTTATCATGCAGAACAGAACATATTTTCAAAAGTAACAGAGCGGTGGTTTTAAGACAAGTAAAAACCCATAGTACTTTGGCATAACATAAACTGAGCATCATCATCAAATCAAAACAGAGCATCTTACAGAGCAGAGACCATATTTCACCCCCGTGGTAGGGTTGTGCTATCACCGGTGGCCAAACCGGGCAGAGACAAAGGTGAAATCTTTCCCTTATTCTCCTCGGAGCCCCAAGTGTGCACACAGGAAAGACCACAATAAAACTACTTTGTTTCCAAAGTGGGTGCACTCAGAGACAGAGAAGTTGGTACCAACCCAAACAGAGCAGAGCATAACAGAGCAGAGCAGAGACAGAGTCAGATACAAAATCAATACACCATGCCAAAGGTTTTCAGATGCCATATCCAAAACAGAACATAATACCAGAACATAATCAGGTCATTCTTACATACTGAAAACAAAAGTCGGAGCATCTTTATAAATAAAAGCACAATTTCTCAGAATTCTCAAATATCGCTCTTTTTCAGATTTCAAAGACATCATAACAAAATTTAGCTCATGTCTACACCATGCATGTCAGAAAATAATTCTCCTTTTTCACTCAGATTTCATGAGTATACAAATAAACGACCGAGATTGGTTTTGTTTTTCCCAAGTTCTCATTTCATCACAAAAATATGCAAACTTTTCAGAAAATCAACCTCAGTCTCAATAATTCGTGTAAAGCCTAGCATAGGAACCCCGCTTACCTGGACAACTTAGCTTTTCAGAATTTTTCTCAAAAATGTCGAGTCGATTATAAATCGTTACCTATAAAAATAATCACATAATTTCTGAAAGTTTTCAATCAATCACGAATTTCGATATTTAAGCCTAAACTTCTAAAATAACCTATTTTAATATCTCAAAACTTAAAACCCTCATAATCCCAAAATATATTATCACTTCCTAAAAAATTCATCAATATTCACCATGACTAACATCAAACTCAAAACATCAATATTTAAACCCGAAACAGCCAACATATTTCATAGCATAAACCAATCTCACACAAACAACTCCATCATCCAAGCCAACCGACCCTCTTACTCCTCGGACTCAGTCCGACACAACCAACAAATTCACAGTAAATATGAATTAGCGCAGAAATACATTTAAATCTCAAAATTTCTTTGGGAAAATACTTACAATGCTATAATATAATTTTTTGAAAGATCGCGGAGGTGCTAGAAGAGGCAACGCGGTAACAAAACAGTGTCAAATGCACTGTGGCCGTGGGTCTCAAAAATCCACATTTGAACGGGTGTAAACGAAGACCCGAGATTGATAGGGTAGGGCTTAGGGATGTAAGTGAGGCTAGTGGTGGTGGTGGTTGGCCGTGGGTGGTGGTGTAGAGGGCGGTTGAAGGCTAAAATACCCAAAACGGAAATATTGATGGTGGAGTTTCACCGGTGATAGATCGGAGGTGAGGATGGTTGCATTGGGTTGCTAGAAGGTCAAGGATGATGTGGTGAGAAGATGGTGGCCGGAGGTGGTGCAACGGCGGCGCAGCGGCACAAGGAGTGCCGCGGCTTGGTGTGGTGCGTGGGGCTATCGGCGGCGAGTTAGGGGCTGAAATCACAGGGGGTGATCACCGGTCGAAGGGGAGGTGAGAGGGAGGGGCGGTGTCGGTCACCGCCAATGCATGGCGGCGGGCTGGGGGATGACGCACAGACGGAGAGAAGAGAGAGGGAGAGACGTGCGCTGGAGAAGCCAGGGAGAAAGGAAAAAGAAAGAAAGGAAAAGAAGAAAAGAAGAAAAAGAAAAGAGGAAAGAGAAAATGTAGAGAAATAATTAAGGTTCAATCCTCACATCTTGGGTCACAAAAATGATCCAACGGAAACGATTTTAAAATAAGTGAAATAAAATAATCCAAACGTAATGATTAAAATGAAAATAAATAATTAAACCCAACAACAAGTTAATTTAATTTGAGGAGAAATTTAACCGCATAACAATAATTAATTTAGAGAAAGCATTTCAAAAATAATTTTCGTAAACTAAAAATCATAAAAATAACTCAACTAAAAATCCAATAATTTTAAAACAAGAGAATAAATTTTTGAATAAATAACAAATAATCTTTCAATTAAAAATACACTAAAATACGGGGTGTTACAGGAAATGACCTACTTATGATGATCAGTACTACTTCAGCATTTATGAAATTTCAAGCCTATATCTTTTAAGAGAGACACTGCATGATGCATGCATGCAGGAACGTGGCTTAAGGATCCTTGTGGCACTTTCACTATTAGAATTGCATGCATGAGAAACTTTATAGGTCATGAGTAATACTATACACCACACTCTCATCCTATTTTGAACATATTAAGTAGTATGTGGCACATTCATCGATCACCATTAGATGATAAAGAAGCATATAAAATTGGTCTTCCTTATTTACGAATCTCGTAAGGTGTTTCTTGGTAAGATGCATTTGCTTTATCTGTTTTATTTTCTTTATATGCATGCTGATTCTTTGTTCTTTTTTTTCTTGCAGGTTCTTAGATTGGCTTTATATATATTTTGTTAAGCATTTTCCTTTTGGGTATATTGTATTTTGGTTGGGAATCTTAGAATTTTTTATACCTAGTTTTGGAATTTTTTGAATGTTTGTACTCTCCACGTATCTATGGTTGTAATCACGGTTTTCATCCGTTATAAGTACTGAGGGCTATCAATAAAATTAGGATACCGTCTTCTTCTTCTTAAAAAAAAATGAAAATAATCATTTAATGGTGATAAATATGTCACATCTTACTTAATAGGATGAAAGTGAGATGGTAGTATAGTGTATGATTAAACTTTTCCTGCAAAAAATCATCATTTGGATTGCGATCAGGGAAATTAATTAATACCCAACAAAATTAGTTGCTTGGAATTAATAAGATCTAGGTGCATCATGCCCAATGTAGTACCTAGTGTAATGCTAACTAATGTGAAGAAGGATATATCTAGACCACCTCTTCTTGATCAAGTCCAGCTTTTTGCTTGGAGGATATACAAAATTAGATTTCTTAAATTTAGATGAGGATCGAATATTAATCCTTTTGGGAATGAGTTATACCATCTCGATCCTCGTGTCTTCCCTCCTCTTATAACATGGAAAGATCATCTCCTGGTGTCATGTTGCTCCTAGTGTTCAAGCCTGCAGGAACCTTTCTCATCTAAACGATTATATTAATTAGAACCTCCCATGATATTTGTTTGATTATATAAAACCTCCATATTAATGGTATATATGCATGGTGTGTCAGTACGAATGCTTATTATAAATAAATTTCTTCATTCTCTTAATGCTTCCGAAACTTTTTGGCAACTATTTAGCATAGTACTGGACTACTTTCTATGCAAGTGACGATCATCAAGCTATGGAAAGACACAAAACAGTAGTTTGTATCTGATTAAAAATACTGGCCGGCAAGGTGCAGTAGTTAAGGGACCATAAAATAATGATACTAAGTCCTCGTTTATTTTTACAACTCTTCTTAACTCATTTCATCTAATCATTATAATTTTTTTAAATTCTCATACAAAATAAAGCAAACAATTCAACTTTTTCAAATACCAAAACAAAAATAATATCTAAACAATATATTCTAACAATATTTTATTTAACTTTTAATTTTAATCTCATCTCATTTGTGAAAACAAATCCTTTCCTTTTGTCTTAACGAGGGAATGATGACAAATTGATAAGGGCGCGCAGTACATGATCAACTGCAACGGCAAAATATATATTTAATCAAGGCTTGATTGATGAATTTGCAACCAAGCTACAAGTAAAATCTCAAGGGGACATTGGAAGTATAAAGCCATGAAATTTGTAGAGGTTACAGTGACTAGAGAGAGGCTTCAGCTGATGGCTAGCTAGACTTGACAACCAAATTGCAAGTAAAACCTCAAGGGACAGTATTGGAAGTATAAAGCTATATATGAAATTTGTAGAGGTTACAGTGACTGGGGGGAGGCTTCAGATGATACACTTGACAACCAATCCAATAAAGCCCTGTTCACAAGCTCAGGAACTTCATCATGTGGACAGTGCCCGGCTTGTAAATTAACAAGAGATGTTTTGGTATAAAATTCCTTGATTCGGTTAGCCTTGGCAGGACCAACCCATGGGTCTAAGTCACCCCACACCAACAACAATGGGCAAGAGAGTTCACTCAACACACTGTCCAATGTGTATTTGCTTTGATTCATCATGAACCTCGTCATTAACCTGTGGACAAAAATTAATAGGACAGCATTAATAAAATGCAGAGAAAGAATTCAAGAGAGAACAAATAAGGAAACCTTTGTGTAGACCATGTCGAATGCCAAGTAAGTCTTCTTATCATTGGCATTGCTTTATAAACATACCTAACTATTCACTTTCACTGTAAAGAGAGAAAATGGACATCATCTTATTCATCAGGCAAGTTTCTAATTATGATCTTAACATCGAGATTTTAACCGGGGATACAAATTACCAAAATTTGGTAGGCTAGGATACCAATTATCAGTTTTGGTACTTTATGGTGCAAAAAATGAATATATGATGTTAGTTTATGGGGCGCAAAGTATAATTTTCCTTCTATTTATTATTTACTACAACTCTCTAGGACCACTTGGAAAATACCTTAAAAGTTCTTAAATATAAACAGGTAAAAGCACATATCTACACAAGTACCTGTAATATACTTCACCGGCATTGGGGTCAGCTGCTGGCCTTGATATTGATTCCACAAGATAGTCGTCCACATTGGAGGGATTTATATACACCTGTGTCAGAAAAATGATGTATTCAGCATAATGTACAAATCCTACAACTTAGGAACACACTAATCACATGCTTTTAAATTTTAATCATATATATTAGGCTTCCTGCAATCACTTATACAGTCCAGATTAACCTAATACACGTCAGATATGAGAATCAATGTACATTCACACAGCTTTCTCACACCATACAACTTGGGGATATGCCATAACTTGAGGACGTGCTAGCCACGTCTATATAATTTCCCCAAGGATAATTCATTATTGGACCACCCTTCAATCCCTTACATAGTCTAGAATGATTTGGAATACCCTTGATAGGGAACATGGCACATGATGACTTCATCACAATCCAAATCCTTGAGGTTCTATCCCCTGTCAAGCCAAACAAACTATGTCAATACTATCGCAAGTCATATTGTGTAATCACATTAGTTTCAGTACCTATTGTCACAACCCAGAGACGTGCTAATCACATTTGCTCACCATCCAATCATAATCAGTCACTCATATAGCCAAGATTGACTTATGACATGGGCGTCACATACCCACACCCACTACATATTGCAGTAGCTTGGATTCTGGGTTGAGTTCCAAATTGGATATGGAAATGGATTGTTTTGGGATAAATAAACAATTACAAGGAACTGTAATTGTGACCATTGCGCAATGTGACGAAGATGTCCTTGGATCATAGCAATTCTAATCAGAATCAATGTGGTAATGTTAAGAACTCATGTGAAGGAGATTATTGCGGTACCCCATGTCTAGGATTTCGAATGTAAAGGCATTGTGTGGGCTTGTGCTAAGTTCTACATTGTGTGTGATTGACCAATTTTGGCTATATAATAGATTAAAAGGTGCCTCAATCATAACTCTTTTGGGTTTGTTGTGTAAATATGACTAATAGGTCCCCAAATAATGGCAACAATTCACAAAATAATTACGAACATAAGGCCATGTTGTAAATCAAAATTTCAGGAAGCACAACAGACTGAATTTTCAACAACAAATTAGATGTGAAGAAGCTATGTATGATGCTTTGAAATCATACACAATCAAAATGATATAGGTTTAACTAGTCATGCCCGAAATCAGCAAATAAAGTCGGAATTTAATTGCGGATCAATACATATTCTGCTTATAGTGACACAGATGATACAGAAGCTGCTGAGATACACAGCTTTGAAATGAAAAGCAGTAGTTAAATTAGGGAGCAGGTGACATACACTCTTCAAGACGGATTCAATGCGAGCTGGTTGCTTTGACTGCCAGAATAAGAATCCAAGAACTACACGCTGGATTATTTCCTTCAGTGGCTTTACAATAAACTTCTGTAAGACTGTTTCTTCAGACTCATCAGTTTTGCTATTAGCATTTCCGAACTGTCCTGCAGAATTCAGTAGTGCAACTCCGACAACTTGCTCAGGCAACCCCGTTGCTGCAACCAAAGCAGTAAAGCCTCCAAGGCTGAAAAATTACCATGATTTAAAAAATTAATCATTCTCAATGGCACCTATTAGTAAAAGGAAAATTTCTAATTCTAACCAACAAACTATCGCCCCGATTATCATTTCTCTATGTTGAGGAAATTACATTTGGTGCCACCACCTACCACCTATTCTTTAACGTGCACCATAAGCTAATAATAGGATTCAATGTGAATTTCAAACCACAAAAGTTGTTGTGTATACCGCAAATGATTAATAGGTTTTAATGTCCACTCTAAACTCTGAATTAATTACTTATATTAAAGAAAGTGCATATTAAAACCTAGTTGTAGTTTAGGGTTCACATTGCAACTTTTCGTACTTTAGGGGGCATATTAAACCTATTGGTAGTTGAGGGTGCACACTCGTAATTAATCATACACATTAAAAAATGAGTGGTAGTTCGGGGATGTAAAATGTAGTTTCACCTAAGTAAAATGATCAAAACTGTTTTTGAGTAATTGCAAGATAGAGATTAGAGGTGATTTGGATGCATAATTGTTTGTTTACCATGTAGATATCCTCCCTTCCCTTGTTCAAAATTGCGCAAGCTTAACTTACAAGACCAACATAAAATAAGAGTAGGGCATTCACAAGTTTTCCAATAAAAGAGCAAAATCGTTGAACCAGCCATATATTTCATGTGGTTAGACAATTTTTTATGACTGGTTCTTCACATAAAAAAACAACTGTGATCCCAAACCTCAAGATGAAGGTATGGAAGTTTCTATCACATAGAAATGAAAAAAAGAGGCAAGAAGTTGCACTTATTCTTGGTCGTTACCTGTTTCCAACTAAAACTGCAGGCTCCTTCACTATCTCCTTCAAGAAGTCCACTAATTGATCCCTCCATACCAAGGCATCATACTCAATAATGGCTTTGTCACTCCACCCAAACCCTAACAAGTCTATAGCATAAACCTTGTACTTTTTGGCCAACTCGGGTATGTTGTACCTGCACACATGGATAAGAGGAAGAATTTTCATCATACATCTGGGGCAGATGAAACTTGTTATCATCCATAAAAGTGACAGAAGAGAGAACCTATGACTCCAACTCCCAACCAATCGTAAAAAGATTGCAACTTCACAACGAAATGTGATTTAATCACATCATGATCTCACGTTACAGCAATATTATTCTCTATCTTCCACCTCACAAACATGGGCGCACGCACAGACACATGTATATGTATATTCCAAAGCAGAGTCGAAAGAGATGTATGCAATGACATGCCTATTCAAAGCATCAGTACAATTGAAACAATGAAATGTGGAAATGTGAGCGTACAGAGAACACACCTCCAGTGAAATGCAGAAGCACCAAACCCATGAATAAGAACAACCGGAGACCCTTCTCCTTGCACAACATAATGTATTCTGTGACCCCGCCAGGTCCAAAAATTGTACCCTTCTGGCTTGAATGGCAATCTCTCAACCCCTGTACAGAAATTCGACTTAAAGATGTCCCATCTAATTAAGCACCCAGAATTTTCAAATCAAATCTATATGACAAAATCAAAAGAAAAAAAAAAATACCTTGAACGGGTTCGGTTATCAAAGACGAGCCCATGACCGAAACTCCGGAAGCCACAATTCCTTTAAAAGCGAAGCCCCTCCTGTTCAGCTCACATTTGCTTCCTTGAAATACAGAAAGGTAATCAAACAAGTTTTTAGTTAGTGAATTGAAGAAGTAAAAGAGACAGAGAGAGTAGTGGGCTTACGGTGCTGATATATTGGGGCGGGGACGATTAATCTGTTGGGGAAGGGGTTGAACAGTCGTGTTCTGAGGGAAGGGCATAGAGCATGGGAAGTAGAAGACATTGAAGCTTTAAAGACTAATAATAGTGGAGAAACCTCTTGTAAACCCTGGAAATGAATGGAAGATGGTTGAAACTTAGCAGACAAGTACAGAGATTAATGATTCTTGGAGTCGAGATACGCTCTCAGCCCGCCATTTTTGTGGTTGGCGGACGTTCGGCCTTTGGGCGTTGTGGCCGACTCCAGTCCAAGCCAATCTGGGATTGATTTCTGTTTTTTTCTACTTTTTTTTTTTTTTTTTCTCAAATCCAATATGAATAGTTTTTAATTCTGATTTAGGAATTTTTGGTTAACAAACCTTTTTATCTTAATCTTTTTGTCCAATTTAAATAAGCAATATGTTTTAATTTTATTAAAAAAAGAAAAATTATTTTTCACACTCTACTATTTATCACACACTTCACACACTTAGTGTATTTGAGTTTAAAAAAAAAAAAAAAAAAAATTGAAGTACATGGTGTGTGGAGAGTGTAGGTAGATATGTAGAATTGCTCTTAAAAAAAATAGCCGCATCTGTGAAGGCTGACTGAAAATTCTCAAGAATTGTCAAGATTTTCACTAACCATGTACTAAGATCCTTTTATTAACAGTATAAATATATGTTGTTACCTTTACAAACAATTATAGCCAGGTTGAACTTGAATGAAAACAAGGGATGCAAAAAATCCTTTGATCCTAGTTGCTTTTTTTATTTTTTTAAAAAAAAGAGAACAGACTCATTTCATTAATGATCCGAAGTTACAACTGTGACATATAAATATATGAAAAATTCAGACTATAAGTCAACTACACATCATCTCTGGGGCTCCTCCACACACAAATTTTTTTATAGCAGACATTATCTTAACTTTACAACAAACTATCTCTTAACAGAGAAATGAATTCTGTAAAAATAAAACTTAAAAGTCCCCTCTATCCTCTCCGGGAGGAAGAGTACATGACCTTGCTATGGACACTAAATCCAATAACCTATTTCTAATTTATTAATAACTACAATTTAACTATATATAATAATAAATCTAGATTTTAGAGTGGGTTTACTTCTTAAAGGAATTTGCTTTAAGTAAATTAATTTTTATTTTTGGGTGTTTTTTTTTTTTTTTTTTTTGCTTCGATTATAGCAGTGGCATCCGACTATTTAATTTTCTGATTAAATTTATATAATTTAAGATTATTTATAAATGTTGGTTATCTATAAGATTAGTTTATGAGAAGGTATGATAGTTAGATACCATTTTTTTTATATATATATTTTTCCTTGCAACATGTTTTAAAGCATTCAATGTTAGTTTTCTCAAGGATGATTTGGTTTAAGAACGATTTTCATTAGATTGATATTTAATTTTTAAGTAAAATCAACATGATTTTATTTTAGTTGTTTATGGACATTGGACATGACTATGCATTAAGCTTGCAAGATTAACGAAAATATCCAAAATATATCCAAAGTCTATGAAGCCTCCTGAGTTCAATTTTTGTTCCAGTAAACGCCATAATATTACTTTTAGCTCCCTCTTTGACCAAGAAATCAGTTATTATATTCGCTTTTTTTTAAATATAACAGATTCTATTATTTTTAGACTCAGATCTTATTAATTGGATCTTTATTGTGAATGTATATGATGACATAATAAAAAGTTATGATTCACATTACCCTTTTTGTTCTTTGATTTTTTAAAGTTTCTCCAAATTTTAAAATATAAAGTTGGGAAGGTACAAACATATCAAGTTAGCTTTAGAGAAGTGCTAAATTAAAAATATATGTAAATATCATTAATGGGAATTATTTGATGTAATTCATCATATTTATTTTACAGTAAAACTAATTATGCAATTTGACGTACCATATCAATTTATAAATTTATTTTTTATACCAATCTTTTATATAGGGTTGGATGGTACTACCACCCCACCTCACCCGTCCGACGTCCGCCTGGTCAGGGTGGGGCTCGAGCTGGGCTAAGCCTACTCGAGATTTATATATATATATATATATATATATATATATATAGACACATATATGTTAAAAAATAATTTTTTTAAAAAAAATGACATCATCGTTGTTTCATGATTAGGTTTGTACACCTAACCATCCCCCACCTTTCTTTTTTTTCCCCTTCTCTCTCCTCTCTTAGTCTATTTTCTTTCCCATGTCGTTTGTCTTTCTTTCTCCCTCTTGCCAGCGCAACGGTGCCCCCGTTCTCTCTTGTGTCTCCTCTCCTTTCCTCTCATATTCTCTTCTCGTTACTAATATATCATTTTGTGTACCAAACATTTCTCTTAGCTTTAAGACCTCTAGGCTCTAATATTAAAATAGTTAATCTAAATAAGTTTTTTTTTTTTTTTTTGGGTAAAATTCACTTATTTATTTCATTGAATAATAAATTTATAGAATCTCAAACATTTTAAGATGTATTAATTAAGTCGAGTTTTGTTATTTATCATTCTACACACCATACATTATTTATTTTATTTATGTTAAACTAATTGAATTTTTCTATAAGTTGTCTCTACACCACATGCTTAGTAAGAGAAAAAAATGAAAAGATAAAAAATTATGTGTAGCATGTGATTTACGTTGATGATTATAATTTTTTATGACTGAAATTTAAAAAAAAAAATTAACTAAAAAAATTATAAAATTGATTCAAAATGTCCAGGTTCTTTGAATCTTAACATATCCGTCGCACCAAACAAATGCTAAAAAAATATGTAATAAATTATTAATATTCCTAGAAAGTAGTTAGGTTTCCATGGGCCGGACCCGCAAACGACAACAGCTTCGAGCTTTTTTAGGCCTCCTGCCTGAGCCGAAGAGAGAGCTGTTAAAGCAATGTCGTTCCCACAGGAGCCGGTGGCGAAGTCTGAGATTTCTCCGGCGAATTCATATGCAGCTTTGGTTCTTGGCGGTACCTTTGACCGTTTACATGAAGGCCACCGTCTCTTTCTCAAGGTCCCAAATCTCTCTCTATAGTTACCATCGTCGATTAATTCATGTTTTGGCTGTTACGCTATTTTGTTTGTGTTATATGTACCTCTTCAAAAACTATATAGCAACGTACCTTCCTCCGACGTTGCTCGATTAACAAGAAATCCATTGCCCACGTCGCATGCCGGCGACAACACTCGTGGGTCAAACGCCACTCTCGTCCGCTATAGTGTGTCGGAAAAGATCCTACATATTCGAGTGCTACCTGCCATCTAATTCCCCAAAAACCCGCTGCTTCTCTTCCTATACCGTACGCTTCTCTCCGCCTAGGCCTAGCTATTCTTCTTTCCCCCCCAACCCCCCTTCTCTTGTGCAATCTCTCGCGGCGGCACTTAATCGAACACCTCAGGGACATTTTTTCTCAAACAGACCAGGCGGTTCTTATTTTTGCTATTATTATCAAATTTTTATTGGTAGGGAGTTAACATCAATAGTTATTTAAAGTAAAATATTTCAATTTTTCTTTTTCTTTTTTTGCGAAATTTTTTGTTTGTTTGTTTGTTTTTTTAGTCTAAAATTTTATATTGGTTTCTGGGTAATTATCAAATTCTGAACGTCTGCGAGAAGCATTGCGACGAATTGCCTATGTGAATCTGCATTGAGTTTCTGACGTTGCTAATCATTAATTGCTTCCTCAATCAGCATTATGAATTACATCCATCTTGTATGGTATAGTATTCATTTAGCACCACACTAGTGTACAACCAATACCTAATTATTCCTTGAAGAGATGTCTGGACCACTTTCTGGTTCCTAATCCGTGGAGATGGAACGAGGTTTTTCTATTTTGTGAGGATAATTTGGACATTTTAAAGGTTGGATATGAGTAGGCGCTAGTAGACACAAACAGCATTGTTGGTCAAATTTTTATATTTTTCCGTTGAATCACACTGTCAAAGTGCCTTGCTACCATTCTTTCAATTGGACTCAATTAACCAAATCGACGGTTGGGGACATTTTGAATTGGAGGTTAGTTAAGGTGATAAGAGTAATTTAACTATGTTGTTATTTTGCATTTGATGATGTTGAAGAGGATGAAATTTGTAAATTAGGCAGCGGCAGAGCTGGCAAGGGAACGAATAGTGGTTGGAGTTTGTGATGGGCCTATGTTGTCTAACAAACAGGTAATTTTATTTTGCTTTAATGCTTCTATCGGAGTTGTGCATTAATATGCTTGTACGAACTGACCTTTTTTCTTTGTGTCTGTGTGTATTTTATGGATTGCCTAAATAGTTATTTATGCTAACCTAGCAACGTAACTGGTTTACTGGGGCAGTTTGAGTTCTGTTTCATGTTGCATTTAGCAATTTTACCTCAACCAGCTACATTCTTTGTAAAATTTGCATAGAGTTTGTAAATCTATTTGAGTTCACTCCGTCATGAGCAATGCTTTCACCGTTATTGGGAGATGAGGAAATATTGCTTCCAAGTACTTGATATTTCTTAAGGATTTGAAAGGTGCCCATTCATGTTGCGTTTAACAATTGTACCATAAGCAGCTTTTTGAGATTTGCATAGAGTTTGTAAATCTATTTGAGCTCACTATGTCATGAGCAATGCTTTCATCTCTCAAATAATGTAGATCTCATGCATGCTGTTGTTACCTTTATTGTGAGATGTGGAAATATCGCATCCAAAGTATTTGATAGTTTTTGAAGATTATAAAGATGCCCCTTCACGGTAATTGATGATTTTTTGGTAGCTCATGTTTTGTGTCTTGGTGACACTTAGGAATCATGTGATGTCCCAAAAGAAAGAAAGGGTAACAGGCAGCATGCACCCTTGAATTTTATCATGGTGACTAGGCTTTCTGTTGGAAATGAATATTTAAGGGTCAACTAGATTTGCAATTTCTAACCTTTTTAATACTTCTTTTTGTTATAATATTTATTTATTTATTGGATGAATATCCCTTTTTCTATTTTATTTATTAACCAACAGAAAATTTATACCGCAAATCAAATCAAAGATTTTTTTACTTATAAAAAAATTCTGTCATTTTTTTCGTGTTAAAAATATCTGTTAACGATTCATGTTGAAGGTATTACAAAGTCTAAGCTACTTGTTATTCAAAACTGGTATTCAAAACCATATGTGGTAATTAGCTGCCTCTATTAGTGTGAGCTCACAATCCACAGGAACAAAACTTGTTTTCCTTGCAATAGCCATTCTGAAAGAATAGGTATTAGGCACATGTCACAAGGTCTACCCGAATTTTACATCAAATTTTGTTTTTTTTCCATTTCTTCTAGATATAAGTGTAGAAATAGGTGTTAGGTTACTTCCTGTGTACTTGGCTTTGCCTTGTTACTTGTCACAATAAAATTTTCTTATTCATCAAGAAAAAGAAATAGGTGTTAGGTTGCGTGTCTGAGTATACCCCAGAAGATTAGCTGGCCTCTATTATGGCAAATTGCATTTATTGTTTTCAAGAAGCATGCAGCTAGTATTTGCTTGTTTGGAACGACTTTGTAGTATAGACTTTGTTGATGACAACCTTTGCCCATATTTTCCGCTCTGACATTTTATCTGAACAGTAGAGATGATATGATTTATTATCTTACTTCCCTGTTTCGCAGTTCTCAGATTTAATACAGTCCATCGAGGAAAGGATCCATAATGTCAAAAAATTTATAAAGGTATTTAATACAATATGCATGTTCGTATGGGCTATATAGGAATGTATATATATTGTAGCTAAGATGGTGGACTGAATAGGTTCATGTTTCCCTCAACTGTTACCATGTTCTCCTGTATAAATCATAGCATGATGGCTACCTGGCAAGTGTCTGAAAGCTGGATGTCTGTATTAGCTAGTCATTAAGGGGATAAAAGGGAAAGATGGGGCTTGAATTTTATTCTGGTGGAAGTAATTGAACTGAAAATAGCCCTGTGATTGGACGGGCCATCGGGCCCGCCACCCCAAACACAAAGTATCATAAAATTTTAATGTTTCTAACAGGATAATTATGTACTTTTCTTTTACAATGATAGTTTCAATTCTCATTTTTATGCATATATATGTGCAGTCTATTAAGCCGGAGCTGGTAGTTCAAGTTGAGCCTATCACTGACCCATATGGCCCTTCAATTGTAGATGAAAAATTGGAGGCTATTGTTGTCAGGTTTGTTATTTATGAATATATATATATATATATATATTGCATCTATTGTTCTAAAATAAGGCCTTAGCTTAATATTTTATTTGAAAAACCATCTGAAGGCTATCACAACTAAAGGTTTGGAAGCACCTCATCTGACAACCATATTTGCCCAAATCGACACAGATTATTTTTCTTTTCAAAATTTGGAATTCTGTCATTTCATCTAAGAAAAATCTAGATTTTGAAAAAAGAATTAAAAAAGAAAATTGATTGCTTCGGTTGAATATGGTTGTCAAATGGGCTGCTTAAGTCTCAATTCCTTGTTCTAGATGATTGCCTCTTTGGACGATTACAAAATCTCTGGTGGGGAAAATTTCTTTGGTCCGTTGTTCTAGAGACTTTTGTGATATTCATCAATTGTGGGAAAGGAAGAATAAAAGAAACAGTCAGTGTTACATCGATCTACCTGGGTTTCAATAATCTTCTAATCTTCTATCAAAGTTGTAGCAGATAATTCTTGATTACTTGATTTGGTTTTCTGGCAGCAAGGAAACATTACCAGGTGGACTTTCGGTTAATAGAAAGAGAGCTGACAGAGGCCTATCACAACTAAAGGTTTGAGTTTCCAGTTTCAGTGTTGATTCTTGTAGAAAATTCTGAAAACGATATGTCATCAATCTATATTCTTCGATAAAACTGTCATAAAACAGAGGCCTTAGCATCATAAAATCTATTGCAGATTGAAGTTGTAGATCTGGTTTCTGAAGAATCTAGTGGAGAGAAAATTAGTTCAACAACATTAAGGAAGCTTGAGTCTGAGAAGGCCAAGAAACAACAGGCGGAGTAAATTAGGAACATGAAGAATCTGCTTGTCACTGGTTGAGTTCAATAACATAGAGGAAACCTGGGTCGGAGAAGTCCAGGAAACAACAGCTAAACGTGTTTCTTTTTTATTAGAGTACCTTTAATAATGTTGGTATATGATCACAGCATTTCGAGAAAACTTGAATATACTGTAGACTTGCCAAATGTACAGGGATTTCATTAAAAAATTTTACACGCCGCTTTAAAAGCAAAGACAGCATTTTTCCAACGTAGCCTGCGGGCGGCTGAGATGTCTTATAAATTAATTAGTTGGTTGTTAGAACACGAACAATGTTTTAATAATAATAGAAAAAATGCTTGCAAGTAAAAAAAAAATATGTACATATATATAGTAAATGATCAAATTAATTCGAGATTTTAATAATAATAGAAAAAATGCTTGCAAGTAAAAAAAAAATATGTACATATATATAGTAAATGATCAAATTAATTCGAGATATGGTGACGTGGCTTCATAGGAAAAAAAATGCTTTGAGAATTATATAGGTAACAAATAACTCACCAAGAGTCGTATCATATCATGTAAACTCAGACTTAGGGACGAGAGCGAGCGAAGATCTTTGGAATTTGACGAGCTGCATTTCGTCTAGATACAAACGAGTTGATGGACGAATTGGCGGACGAAGTTGTGGTGGACTACTGCCCTCAGAGCTATTTAAATGTAAAACATTTTTCTTGTAAACGATTTTGCCGTACCAAATCGTGTATTAATATTAAATATAAAACATTTATTTATTTATTTTTATAATAAAAAAAATTATGTGAGTGTTGCATACGGTTTGGTGCGTCAAACTGTTTGTAACTAACAAATCTCTTTAAAAAAAGAAGAAAATAAAAGAGAGAATAGAAGAAGGCCATCGCTTCACATTCCCTTCGTCTGTCCCCACTCCCCTAAATCCCATATTAGTACCCCTAATCCCTTCTTCTTCCCTTCAGCCGGTCTCCTCCGCGCGCGACCCATAATGCTGAAACATGAGTAGAGTGACCTGCAATTTGTGGCGAAACCGTTGGGATTTGTTGGATCGGTGATTGTTCAGAAGTTCCTAAATCTTTGTCAAGGTTCGTCTTTTGCTATTGTATAAAACTCTTACAAACTCATCGTAGCTTAAACTTCCATCACTGTTTGTTGCAAACACTTGGAAAATGATTTCAAGGACATTATCAGAGACAGGATACATCGCATATCTGATATTGCATAATAATTCCGTTAAAGTAAAATAAAGCTAGGAGGAAACAAGAAAGAAGGCTATTGAACAAACATTACTGCAGAAAATTTGAACCAAAGCAGTACTTACATTTAGCAGTAAGGATAAAAAAAATAATTTGAGATTGTAGGAAATTTTTGTATGCATTCTACAAATTTTAGTTTTCCATGGCTCTTACTGAATTGTCCATGTTTTAAATGTGTATGTTCTCTAATGTCTTGTTTATATGTAATTTTATTGAAAGTCATATCCAGAGATCAAGTTGCTCATGAGTTGATGCATTATACGATGTCATACCAGGCAATTAATTTTCTACTTAATTATCTATTGTTTTCGATGTCATACGAGCTCAACTTAATTTTCTACTGTTTGTGTTGGCCAGTATATTTATAATTAATAGTTTTTTTTTTCTCTCTTCGCCGCTTCCAAAAATTATTTTCTGGATGTGGAAAGGGAAAGAGCATGCTGAGCACAAGTATGGAGTTACAGGTATTGGTAGGACATGTTTTATTTTTCTTAGTGGAACTTTAATGGAGAATTAATTAAGTCCCTCACATATGTTTCTTTGTTTTTTCTGCAGAAATAATGATGTATATTTGTACAAAATGGGATTGGACAACACTTTGGACACTTGCAGGCTTGAAGATTTATGGAAATACTTTCGAATGATGATTTTATCTTTTGTTGGTGTATTTGTTTACACTCAAGTTAGAGATGTACAATGCATTGTTTATGTTTTAGTTTGGAAACTGAACTGGTGTATTTCATTCCATGGTTGTATGTTGAGTTGTAAGTGTTATTAATTGTGAAGTAGGGAGTATGTTATTTATATGCACTGGAATGAGGTGCTGCTTGGACAGCCTAAACTATATTTTGTTAAAGTTAAATTAGGTACTTGAATAAAATTCTGAATATATGAAATGAGTGGTGGATTTGCCATGTAATCACAGGATAGTCACTTTTTGCCATGATCGGTCTCTTTTTGCAGTTGAATCTCCCATTTATAAATACTAAGAGTACTGATGCACACAAAGACAAAGTCACTTACAAGAAAGTTCACAACTAGTTGGTTGAGGTTATACACAACAAAGGCCACAAAAGTACGATATACAAAATTCCCTCCCGTAATGGGGCTTCACTATGATCGTATGAAATACAATGAAATTATTATAGAAATAATCCAATACACAAAGTAGTGTGCATTTTGCTAGATATCTGCTTCTTGCCGTTGAATAGCGAGTTGGTTGCTGTGGACCTTGAACTCCCTCTTCAGAAGTTGATCCTCTCTTTTTCGAAGCTCCTTCTCCGATCCATCCTAACAATTCAGTTTCTATCTTGGCAAGTTATTTTTCTGTCTTCACCACTATCTGCCCATTTGAAATAATTGCAGTATAGTAATCCCTAATGACCACAAACAAACAACCGGTACTTAGGTTTCAAAATTCTATACAAACCAATGAAACGACAATTAAGTATACGGCTCTCAAAATCAATCATTGAATGATGCAGTATACGACTCTCAAAATTTCTAAATGATCAAAAATAATTCCAAAGGCAACATCATGAATTTACGATTTGGGCTCTTTTTGGTTGAGTGAAATATTTATGAAGTGCTGAAGCCTTGGCAGAGCTAATTTTGCCACCTTTCAGTAGCCACCTTGTTAAATCAAAAACCATAGATCCAACTTTCTCATTTCACTTTATCAAGACCAAAATAACAAGTTGTAGGGAAGCCACCATCTTATCTCACGATTCTAATACTTACATTGTTCATACTTTACGAGCCTTCAATTCAACTTAAAAGGCTTCCATGCACCTCAAGCCTTCCAGTGTTTCAGGCTCTAAAATGACTCAATATATTATTTAGCTTCTCAGAAAAGCCTAGCCATCAACTCCACCTTTTAACTCTTCCTTTCCGAAAAAATTGAATTTGTACAAAAGAGTAAAAAATAGCAAGAATTCAGTCTCAAGACTAAGATTATTTACAGTACCATCGATCACATTGTAGGAGCTAAAGTTAGAAATTCCATCATATAGTATCAAAACTGGTTAGCTCCATTTGTTTTTAAGCAATGATATATACATATCTGTATATATGTCTATGGCTGGTGTTTTACAGCAAGCATTACTTATGCTAGTGGGCAGTGAAGGTCACTCGTACCATGGTGTCCTTGTTTCTAATTCAGAAACCAATCTAGTGTTAGGTCTAAAGGGTTGTGTCTTTGTTTCTAATCCAAAAAGCCTCCACCTACCCAAATTAAAAAGTCATCCAACAAATGCAAATTACAAACCTAATATTTTCAACAAATACACAAACATGCATATCCACAAGACAACCAATGATTATCAAGGGACTCCCTTCAAAAATACAAACAATTGGTTTCAATCAAAATGCAACCAGAGATTAGGGTTTCAGCATATAACAAATAAAAACAATCAAAATTGGTTTAAAAAATCACAAAGAGAGAGACATACCGATGGTGACTAAACTGGCTTGCAGAGTGAGGACGAAGAAAACCACAACGACGACGAAAATCCCAGGAGGAGGCTAAGTCTATGGCTTTTAGAAGCTACGGGGGGAACTTTAATGAAGGAGGAGAGCTTCTAGGCAAATGGGGAAGAAGAAGATGGGTGAAACGCATCGTTTCAATAAGGTCTTTTTCCCCCACATTTTGATCTTCAATTTCGTCTCCTGCCAGAGCAATCCGCACTATTTCATTAACCCAGCCCCATCCATGTCATCTTCAGTGCGCATGGGTGCACCAATTCGCCTTCAAGTAGAATTTTCCATTGAGGAAAGGCACTTCAAGTTTCTTTCCTTTTCTTATGGGTTTTCATAGCCTTTAGAAGTATAAGGCCCCAATGGAAGACACAAACTAAATGGTATATACTCTATTGGAATCTTATAAAGAGCAAAAACTTCTCATTTTTAAACAATGTAGGATCTCATTCACCACCTACCCTTTATCCTTGTCATATTGGGTATCACAATGATTTGAGCTTTTCCAGACTATAATATATGAGGTTTTGGATATTTGTGGGCTCTAGGAAACAATTTTTAGATTTGATGTTTATACATATGCGGACTGCAAGAGATGATTCTGTTGATAAGGTTTTCGAATTTGCAAGCTTTAGGAAAGATGTCCTATGAAATTTGAGGTGTTGGATTTTAAAGATTTTATGAGCTAATTCATGACAATTGAGGTGTTGGATTTTAAAGATTTTATGAGCTGATTTCATTACAATTGAGGTTTTAGATTCTGTAGGCTCTCATTCTGTAGACCTTACAAAATGATTTTGATAAAATTGAAGGTTTAGATTTTGGTGGCTTATTTAAGTTAGATCGAGAGTTAAGTTTTAAGTTCGGTAGACTTTAATATATATGTGCTGGCCAAATATGAAGTTATAGATTGTAAGAAAGGATTTGGATAGGATTGGAGGCCTTGGATTCCATGAGTCTTAGTATGTAGGCTTTGATCAATAGATTAGTTTGTGGATAAGAATGGGTAAAACCAAAAAAAAAAAATCCTGATTTATATTGTTTTTTAGGATGGCATCTCGTCGTTGGGCTCGAAACATTTCAGACTTGAACGCAACCAATGATGAGGGTGATTGCACTGTGGAGCAATTTAATCGGATGCACCATTCCACTTTTGATGGGTGAGGCGACCCGACCCCAGTAGAGAATTGGATCCATGACATCAAAGAAATACATCGCGTCTTGAATTGCACTAATCAACAGAAGGTACTAAACTATGCTTTCAAACTGAGGAGAGGCTAAGAGATGGTGGGTATCAGAGAGAATCATCAAGGAAGCTGATGGGAGGGGAGCTACTAGCTTGCCCTACTTCAAGTAACTTTTCTTTGATCGTTTCTTTCCAAGATCGGTTAGAGACATTAGGACCAGGAAGTTTTCCATCTTAGTGCAGACTACGATGGTGCACCAATATGCGGCCAAATTTGTTGAACTGTCGCACTTTATCTCATATCTAATCCCAGATGTGGAGAAGAAGACCCGAAAGTTTGAAGAGGGACTAAATAATCGGGTGTATGAGCGAGTGGTGGCCCTTTAGATCCAAAAATTCTTAGAGTTAGTAGATAAGGCCACAATACTCGAACAAAGCCTTAAGAGAAGCGTTGAATTTCAGGAGCAGAGGAAGAGGTTGACGCCATTAGGGTTTTCGAAGTGGTCAGCTTAGCCACCTCGTCAAAGATTGTCCAAGGCAATCCGTTGGGAGTATGAACCCCAACCTGCCTTAGAGGATTGATTTAGGAGCACAAGACATGAATCAACACAATAAAGTGTTGGCTTGAGTTCAACACAATACAAGTAGTCTACCCCTTTTCTTTAAAAAAAAAAAAAAAACTAGCATTATTTAACTCTAGGGCATTAATCAGTATAGTTAGGAATGATTATGTGATCTTTATTCTAATAAAGTTTGGTAAGAGTCATCGTGGTAGGTATGAAAGTCGATTAGTTACAACAATGATTTATTTATGAGATTTTAACCTTAGGCATTATGGTGGAATTATTAGAGTTTGCAATGGGAGATTGGCATGATGGTTTGGGAGTAAACTTTGTAAAGATTTGGAAATTAGTTTACTTGAGATCACTTAGGACTTAAATCTCAGCTATGGATTTTCAAATTTTTTAGGATTATTAGGAACAATTGGTTCTTAAGGACTACGATTTGGATACCTTCGTGAACCGAGTGTAAGATTAAGTATCCAAGACTTCGGAGAATTTTATTGTTGCTTTCCATATGAGGGTGTTATATATGTGAAGAGTCTTGTTTACTATTTGATATGAACTTAAGTTTAGAATTTGGGTGAAGTTATTATTAGGCTTTTAATCAAACCATTGTTGAGGGTTACGACTTGAATTGGACCCAGGAGTGTTTGACGATCGATACTAGGTACGTGAATTAGTAAGTATTTAAGGCATTGAATGAAAATATCAGAAAGTTAAAATCTTGGAATATTAGGTTCGACAAGAATGATTGAGAATTAAAATAGACATGGATGGAATGTGACGGATAAGTGTGTAGCCTTCGCTTGAGGTACTAGCAAATTTTGAGGACGAAATTTTTATAAAATGGGAGGATGTAACACCCCAGGCCCAGGGCCCAAGCCAAAGCACTAAACCAAGCCTAGAAAAAAAAAAAGGGGTGCAAAACCACTGTTTCACCTAAGACCCTCAGTCTTTCCCCCTTCTTTCTTCCCCCATTCCCCGATAACCCCTATTCCCCTTTTTACGCATCCACAACCCAGTGTCACCCTTTTCCCCACACAACCATTCTCTGCATGTTCTCCTCCTCTTTATCTCACTGTGCCCAACTCCCTCTAAAGTCCAATATGCAATTCACGCCCTCCCTCTCCTCCGATTTTCTTCATTACAGTTTGGGACTGTGATTCGCTGGCCCTTCTCGGAGTCTCGTCGCAATTAAGCCTCCTCACCAGAATGATATTGAACGAAGATAAGCTTTGGTTCACTAACTCTCCGTTCACATGAGCCCCTGCATCGAGCGCCACCCCTACGTCTTTTTCCTTCGATTCCAGTCACTAGACGCCGTTTGTTTTTGCTATGCCGCCGCATGGCAGTGGCAACCCTCTCCACGCCGTTAGCCCTTGCTTCGTTGGTCAGTAAGCCTCATTTCTTCATTTCTCCATCTCTCTCTCTCTCTCTCTACTCTCTGTTATTTTCCTCTTTGTATCTCCATGCTTCAATCCCTCACGAATTCTCTTTATCACGTTCCTCTATTTTCTGTTCGCTTTATTTTTTTCCCTATGGTTGTGCCTTACTCGTCCCTTGATTATCTGGTTTTTCATTGTTTCGATTCCAACCTTCATGCACCGCCACGTGTTACCAAGCCATCAGCCACCCCACATCGTTCACCAAGACCACCACCACCACCACCACGGGAATTAGAGTTGACATTTTCTGGCACAGGACATTGAAATCAGTCCTTGTTAACATCCTTCATCCTCGAGTTTGACAGATCACCAGAACGCAATTTGGGTAAGTTTCAATCTAAAAATTGTATTGTTATTGTGTGACATATGTCGGTGTCTACTGGAGGTTGTATTGTCTCTGATTGTATGTTTTAATTTGTAGAGATTGTGAATACATAGTGAGAGGTGTGTGGAGACATTCTTGAATGTAATGTGGGAAACTGAGGTAAGGAAGTGACTTGTAAATGTGGATTGTTTTATTGATCAATATGTCGAATTGTGGGGTGTTTGGGATTGTTGATATGTCAGTTTGCAGTATGTTTGTTGTGTGACTTGTTGGGAGTTGCTAGTTATAGTACTAGGGGTGGGTAAGATTTGAAAGTGTGGTTGTATGGTCGTTGGGCATGCCAGTCTGACATGTTAGGGATAATTTGCATGATGTTTATTTGTTAGATAAGTCAGGTCTAAGTTATTTTTGAATGTGTGGACTGATTGTTGACTATTGGATATGTCGTGATCAAGTTCACTTTAACTTAAAAGTGTGGGTTGTGGCTTGACTTGTGCGTGGTGAATGATTAAGGGAAATCTGAGAAAGTTGGGTTAATTTATTGGTGTAGTGCATGGACGTTGTACTTGGACCATTATAAACCCAAAGTACCGGGATGAACTATTTTGTTATGGGTTGTTTACGAGTGCACTTGGATTTTTAGTTTCGAGTTTTACAATTTGTTTGTTAGTTGGTTTTGTACGTGTACAAGTTATTAATATGTTAGCGATATCTTTGGATTAGGTTGTGACTCTACTATGGTTCAGGTTCCAGTCTTAGAGAATACGATACAAGAGTCAGGTAAGCGGGGTTCCTATGCTAGACTTTAGATAGAAAGAAAATGAACTGGGGTTGATTTTATGAAAAATGTGCATGTTATGTTTTGATAAGAAATGTGAAAACAATCACAGTTATGCGTTCTGTATTACTCATGAAACTTACATAAAAGAGAGAATATTTTTTGTCATGACTAGTGTAAGCATGACCTATTTTTTGCATGCTGTTTCTAAACTCAGTAAAAATAGAGCGAATATGAAATATGAAAATTTGTACATGTTATGTGAAGATATTCTGAATTTGCTTGAATATGTGAAAATGATCTAAATCTGTTCAGTACTCTGTTTTGATATGATTGGGCATCTGAAGACCTCTGGCATAACTTTCTGATTTTGTATCTGATTCTGTTTCTGGTTTTGATCCGATGATTATGATATTGTGATTGTGATGGTACCAAAGATTTTGTTCTACTTTGATATTTGTCTCTGCCACGGGATATAACAGTGGCCTCTGACTCTGTCATAGCATATAATAGTGACCTCTGACTCTGTCACGGGATATAATAGTGACCTCTAGTCCTACCACGATAGATAATAGTTGCCTCTAGCCCTGCTACAACATAAAATAGTGGTCTCTATTTTGAGTACATTACTTTGGGTGATGAACAATGATAGGTTCTACTTAGTTAACTGCAGACATGCACAATCGTACCACTAGGGGTAAGTATGACCTTTGATATGATATTGTGCTCCAATATGTTAGACATGATGATGATGTTCAATTATGCTATGCCAAATGATAATTTTGAATATGAATGTCTTTTAACTGTTTGCATTATGAAACTAAAGGTTTTTGTTCTGCATTCTAAATTCTGTAAATGCTCATTTTTACATACTACTATATGTTATCTACTTACTGAGTTGTTGATAACTCAGCCATTATCTCCATAATATTTTCAAATGACGTGAAATTGTCAATTGAGGATTAAGAATAAAAAGCGGAAACAAGATTGTTGTGTGTAGGGGTAAGTATTTAGATTTCTGGAGACTACTATCTAGTAAATTGATTTATTTTATTGATTTGGTTTCTTGGAAAGTTGACACTTTTATTAAGTCTTAAGGAGTTGATTTATTTGTTAGATTATTATTTTGATGACCTTGTAGAGGTAGATACATAAAATGAGATAATTTGATTTTGTGTAACCAAACCATTCCTAAGTCTTCTGATGATTTATATCCATAGTAGAAACAAAAGTTATCATTTTATCAATTACTAACTATTTAATTTTAGAAGTAATGTATATTTTAGAAGTAATGTATTTTAGTGTTCACGACAGTGACATCAATAATTATATGAACATTACTTTTTATAAAAGTGTATGAGACATTCTAAATAAATTGGATATCTCATTCTCTTTTTTTTTTTTTTTTTTTTTTTCATTTTCATTTTACTTTTGCCTCTTGCGAGGTGCTTTCAGTTTTTAAAGATTCCTTTGGGGAAAAAAACAAAAGCTAATAACGACAAGATTTTAAATAATAAATATAAAATGTTTAGTGCAAGGTATGTATGTGCAATCTCATTTTTATATTACAATCTCTCTCACTAAGTAGACGTAAATGAATAAAAGCCCTAGTGCCGCCGTTGGAGCTTTTTATTCGAACTAGGGTTTCATGGCCAACGCCGTTGGCCTTAGGGCTACATCAGCGTCAGGTCCTCACCAGCGATCCTTTGCAGATATGGGTCTTGATCCTCCACAACCTCTTCCAGAGGTGAAGGTTCCTCTTCGGGCGCCCCAGATGGTGGAGGGAGAAGTCTGTATTGTTTTTTCAAAGGAAGAACTTTAGAGATCTACTTTGCCATTTCAGTTCTCATTGGTGTTGAAATTTCTTCGACAAAGGCCTTCATTGGATGCAATCCGGTCATTTATTCGTGCTAGATGAGGCCTAAGTAAGCAACCGATTGTTTCTTCTATGCAGAAACTGAGAAATATCTTTGTGCGCATGACAAATGAGGATGATTTTGTGAAGGCATTTGCTAGGGAAAGTTGTGAAATTGATGGCGTCCCCTATAGGCCTTTTCACTGGTCTATTGGTTTTCATGAGGATCATGAACCAATTAGAGTACCTATGTGGTTAAACTTGCCGGGTTTGCCGCTGAATTTTTGTCATGACGATCTTCTGAGAAATATTACGTCGACGATTGGAAGGTTTCTTAAGAGAAATAATTCTACCAGATATGCGACTAGGACGGATAGTGCCAGTGTGTGTGTGGAGATGGATGTTTCAAAGGATCCGATTAAGGCAATATGGATTGGTACCCCTCATCATCCTCTTAGTTTTTATTAGGAAGTGGAGTTTGAGACGCTCCCTGCTTATTGTATGCATTGTATAGTGCAGGGCCATAATGAATTAACGTGTAAATGGTAGTTGAAGTAGAAGAAAGAAGGTGTTAAGTAGGGGAAGATAGATGGGGGAATTTTTGGAACCTGGGTACAGAAGCAAGATAAAGAGAAGTCATCTGTTTTTCAATTAAGAGAATCTAGTAAACAGAGGAATTTGGGCCTTCAGGATGCTGTTTGTAAATTGCACACAGTGAATGATCATGGTCCGGAAGGTAATGTTATTGAGGCGCAGACTCTGCCTATTGTCATAGAACCTGTGGACACAGTACCTCCGGAGAAACATGGCTCGAATGACAATGTTGAATTTGTTGCCACAGAGCCATGTGGGAAGGAATTGGAGGCAGTGTCTTCTGTTTTGAGACAGGAAACAGAGGTTCAGATTGGAAAGCAGGGTATGGAAACTACAATGGTGGAGGCCCCAGCTGATGTGAGTTTTTTGGAAAATGGTGAGATCACCCCCCAAAAATTTGAGGGAAGTATGTTCATATTTCATAGTCCAGGTGTTATTGGGGTAGTCTAGAATGAGTGTGTCGATGATCAAGCAGGTGGATTTTCTTTTCCGGCAGGAGAGGTTGAACAGTTGGTGGAGTAGAAACTTGCTCGAAAAATTAAATGGATCGTTAAGTGGAGCATTTGGCCAAAAACAAAATGGTGGCTTCTGATTATGAGGTTTTGGAAGAAACTAGAGTCAAGCAAAAAGCAACGAAGGAGAGAAGTTCTAAGAGGGTGGTTCGTAAGCCCTCTAAATTGAATTTTTGATTATGTCCATTATATATTGGAATACTAGAGGTTTAGGGACCTCAACAAGGAGAATAAAGTTGTTAACAAAGGAATTCAAGCATAATGTTGTTGCAATTGCTGAACCTATGCTGTAGGAGTCCTGCTTGATTTTATGGAAGGAAAAACTGGGATTCAAGTGTTGTTTCTCAAATTTTTCCGTGGGTGGTAAGTTATGGATTTTTTGGAACCAGGTTGTGGATATCTCGGTTTTGTGTATGGAGGATCAATTTATTACCGTGACGATTAATTATAATCTGCAATAAGTTTTACTGTCATTTGTGTATGCGAAATGTTCTTATGTTGAAAGACATAAACTGTGGGATTCTCTAGCTAATTCAAGGTACTCCCAATTGCCTTGGATTGTGGTTGGAGATTTTAATATTATACGTTTGGATTAAGAAAGAAGGGGGGGGTCATCCAAGATTAGCTTTGGCTATGGAAGAGTTTAATGAGTGGGTAGACGCTAATGGTCTGCTGGAGATGCCATTCTTTGGGAATTTGCTATCTTGGTGTAACGGACACTATGGTAGGTCAACAGGTAAGGTTGGATCGGGTTTTGATGAATATAAATTTCTTAAATGCGTTTTCTAAGGCAAGTGTGTCTTACTTAGCCAGATCATCTTTTGATCATTCTCCCATGGTTATTAAGTTGGCAAGGGATAATGTTCGTTATGGCTTTCCATCATTTAAATTTCAACAAATGTGGGTCTCACATGAGTTGTTCTTTGATTGTGTCGTGAAATCCCTGCAAACTGATCTGGTGTAGGAGGTTGGTGGTCTGTTGAAGCTTATGATTAAACTTAAGAGAATGAAAGTTGTATTGAGAGATTGGAACAAGCGAACGTTTGGCAGAATTGATTGTCAAATTGCGGATCTTGAGGTTCGTATTGAAGGATTAGAGACGTCTTTGCAGGAGAGTTATTCGGTGGAAATAGAGGATGACCTTGTTGCATCTAAGATAGAGCTATCAATGTGAAATGAAAGAGAGCAAATGCGTTTGGCTAATATGGCTAAGCAAAAATGGATAAGTAAAGGGGATGTCTCTTCAGAGTTTTTCTGTGCTGTTTCTAGAAGGTAAAATCAAGAGATATGAACAATGGTTTTACAAGATGGCTCGGTTCTTTTATCACTCAAGGATATACATGATGGAGTAGTGCAATATTTTCAGCCTTTTCTTTCTGAGAATAGTAGTAGCTGTGCACTGCTTGATTTTTCTGGGTTGGTGCAACCTATTGTTTCAGATCTTGAAAATGAGGGATTGTGTAACATCCCTTCATCCCAGGAAAGTTTTGAAGCTCTTGAGTCCATTCCGGTGGATAGAAGCCCTAGCCCTGATGGGTTTGGTGCAGGATTCTATAAATCATGTTGGTCTATTGTGGGTCCGGATGTTATTGAGGCAGTTATGGAGTTTTTTAGAGGGGTTCCTTTACCACGGTTTTATATTGCTACATTTTTTGTGCTTATTCCTACAGTAAGTGATCCATCAAGCTTTGAGAAATTCAGGCCGATAAGTTTATGCTCCATATTTTATAAGATTTGCTCAAAAATCTTGGTGAATCGTCTTTCGCCTATTCTCAAAAAGATTATATTTCCTGAGCAAGGTACATTTATTCCTAGCCGAAGCATCTTTGAAAATATTAGCTTGACCCAAGAGTTAATTCATGGTATCTGTAAGCCATGTCACGGAGGGAATATAGTGTTGAAAATTGATATGACGAAAGCCTATGATATTGTGTCTTGGGATTTCTTGCTGAATGTCTTGAAGGCCTTTGGGTTTTCTGATTTTTTTTGTCTGATTATACGGCAATGCATATCACCATCTTGGTTCTTTATTGTTCTTAATGGATTCCCTAATGGATTTTTTAAAGGAGGAAGAGGCTTGCACCAAGGTGATCCAATTTCACCTTATCTATTCATTGTGATGGAAGAGGTCCTGACAAGGTTGATAAAGAAGCATGTTGAATTAGGCAAGATTGTTCCGTTCTCTCACCCAATAGGTACTCCGATTATTTCACATTTCCTCTACGCGGATGATATTGTCTTGTTTTCTAATGGTGGAAAGGAAAGGCATCGTTAAAGGCAATCTCGAATGTGTTAAAAATATGTGAAGGGTGGTTGGGTCAGGCTGTAAGTAAGAGTAAGTCCACCATTTTTTTCTCAAAACATATTTCAGCAACTCGGAAAAGAAGTCTACTTAGAATCATGGGATTCTCGGAAGGAACTTTTCCTTTCATCTACCTAGGAGCTCCTATTGTTTTAGGGAGATAATTGGTGAGGTATTTTGATGCTATTATTCAAAAGGTCTGGGTAAGGCTAGAAGTTTGGAAGTCCAAAATATTATCAAGCGGGGCTAGGCTGTTGCTTATTAAACATATAATCCAAAGTATGCCGATTCACTTGCTTTCAGTGTTGAACACTTTGAAACAGGTCATTATTAAACTACAATCCCTAATGAGTACCTTTTTCTGGGGGAGCAATAATGGCAAGCCGAAGAGGAAGTGGTATGCATGGAGGAAGATGTGTAAACCAATATCTGAATGAGGCTTGGGCATCCGGGATCTAAATGAAGCTCAACAGTCACTTCACATTAAATTGGCTTGGCTTGGAAGCTCAACAGTCACTTCACAAAATATGTAGTAAGGAGGCATATAACAGAGCTAGAGGCGAATAAAGGAACGAATTTTTGGAGAATGATGGTGAGATGTATTCCTTTGGTAATTGAAAAGTCAAAATGGAAGGTAAGAGATGGCAAGATCTCATTTTGGAAGGATAACTATTCATGTTTGGGCCTGCTATCTTCTACGCTAGCTATTTTTGAACTGCCAGAGTTGAAGTTAGAGGCATGTAAGGATGAAAGAGGTCGGAATATGGAGTTGTTTTCCAGATTGTTGGGCAATGAGCAAGCAGTTGAGATGATTGAAAGGCTGGGCAGAGTAAAACAAGGTGTTGATACCCTCTTTTGGCTGCCAAATAGTAATGGCAAATTTACAACTAGTAGTGCACTGGGGTCATACATACTCGAGTTCCAGTGTTTGCATGGGCAAAGTGGATTTGGCATCCGGCTTTATCAAAGAAAATATCAATTACAATGTGGAGAGCTCGGCACAACTGTTTACCTGTTGATGAGGAGGTTCGCAGGTTGAATATTCCTATGGTTTCAAAATGCAACTGCTGCTTAAGTGCACATGAAGAAAATATTGATCATATATTAGCTAAAGGAGAGCTGGCTGAACATGTTTGGGCGAGGTTTGTCTCAGTAGTAGGGCTTCCATCTATGCATGGAAGGTCGTGGAGGGAGAGAGTGGAGCTTTTCCATAGAAGGGCTACGTTGACCAGTAAGGGGGGTCAACTGGTGGGTATTTTGCCTACTATCATTTC
The DNA here is from genome assembly GCA_022457165.1 of Juglans mandshurica. Classification (NCBI taxonomy): domain Eukaryota; kingdom Viridiplantae; phylum Streptophyta; class Magnoliopsida; order Fagales; family Juglandaceae; genus Juglans; species Juglans mandshurica. Next base: position 47,581,143 of record CM039619.1, read on the forward strand.
ATGGAGATTGTGGTGGAGAAGATGTCAAGAGAGAATGGATGACAAAAGAATTTCTCTTCATTTGGTATGTGCTTCTATTATATTTTGGTTGGTTTGGGAGGCTTTGAAAATTAAGGAATCCAAAAGAATAAGTGATTGGGATGAAACTGTGTTGAGGAATTTGCAAATTCCTTTTACATCTCCTTCTAACAGAGTACGATTGGTGAAATGGAGGAGACCGGTAGCTGACTTTGTGAAATTAAATATAGATGGTTGTTCGATGGGGAACCCGGGTCATGCTGGTGCAGGTGGGATTATCTGAAGCTCTAATGGTAAACTAATTTGTTGTTTTGCGAATTTCCTGGGTGAGAAGACTAATAATGTTGCAGAAGTGCTAAGTATCTTGCATGGCCTTCGAACAGTGAATTTGATGAGATTTAGAAAGGTGGAAATAGAGATGGATTCAAAACTGGTGGTGGAATGGTTGAAAAAAATCGTTGCGGTTTATGGTATTTGGAGGAATTTTGAGATAATGCAAAGATTGGAGGCGATTCAGTTTTCTATTAATCATATTTTTAGAGAAGCTAATGCCGTTGCGAATGTTTTAGTAAAAATGGGTGCTAATGGATAGAATAAGGTATGGATCGGTAATAAAGATATTCCGATTTCAATTAGAGGATTAGTTAGACTTGACTTTGGAAGTGTTCCTTATATTTGTGTTTGTTCATAATGATTCTTGTAATTCTTTTATTGGTTGGTTTTGGTTCTGTTTGGGGAAATAAGTGTAATGCTGGGTTGATTCTTTTTGTTTATTTCTAAGGATGAATTGTGTATATGACATTCCTTAGCCATAAGTAAGAACCCTTGAATAAATTTGGGCGGGTATCACTCCTGGACATGTGATCACTTTCTCGTTTTTCTAATATATATCTATATATATATATAATGTTTACCTGATGTAATTTTATTTAAAAAATAAATTTTAAATTTTATAATCAAATCTTATCATTTAGTATGTGTGGTAAATTCTACACACCAATCTAATAATAAAACAACTCGTTTTAGAATTAAGATTTCTAATTCTCTTTAAAATTTTAGTGGGTTTTTAGATAGTTTAAATTGGCAAAATTTGCTTAGAATATTGATGATATAAATGTGTGGGAAAGATTTTTTGATATTGAGTTGAGTTGAGTTTTTATGAATAATAATAAATTAAAATGGTTGAATGAGTTTTATGAGACATATTTAAAATATATTTAAATATTATAAATTTAGATATATTTATGAAAATTTATAAAAACAATTCAATCACTATTAAACATTATTTTTCATCTGACACCTTTGTACCACTTCCGCTCCAAACCTGCAAGTAAATGAAAAAAATTTAAAGGCAAATAGGGGAACTTTGTAGGTGGGTTGAGTAATATTCCGAAGAGAAATACTTTTTGTCACGAAAATGTGTTTGAATTTGTGTTTCGATTGATTTTTTTTATTTTTTAACTTAGTAATTAAAAAAGTGTTTTTAAATAAATTTTTTATTTTTTTAAAAAAATGTTTATAATGATTAAAAATATATATAAAAATAAATAAAAAAGTGAACTACGAGATGTTTATTCAGGATGCGTAGCAATGCTCTATTCCGAAATCTGAACTTTGTCAGATGTGAGGCCAGCCAATAATCTCACTACTGCACTCAGATCCGAATGCACTCAGCGAGTTGTGCATCCAAACGAGACCGAAATATGCTTTTGAATGTAAAGCAGTTTAAAAATAAAGTGCACTCAGTTCAAAGCAGTTTAAAAATGAAGACTCGTTTGCAAATTTTCGAGGGACCCATACCCTCTCCTCTTTCTTCTGAATTGCTTCGAGCATGGGCCAATAAAAGTTAGAGAAGATGTATAAAGGGTACTACGTGTTTCACGCGGTTTTGGTGTCGACGACTCGACCCTACTCTTTCCACGCTTCTTTCTTGCAAAATCTGAACCAAAGTTACAATCAAAGTTCGATCCCATCCATCCCCTCTTTTACGTGAAGGAAAATGGCAGATGCTATCGTCTCTATTGTGGTGGAAAGGCTTGGTGATTTGCTCATACAAAAAGCAATATCCTTGCACGGGGTGAGTAACCAAGTTGAACTGCTACAGGATGAGCTCAAACTGATCCAAAGTCTCCTAAAAGATGCAGATGCGAGGCAAAATGAAAGAGATAGTGTACGCTGGTGGGTTGCAGATATCAGAGATGTTGCTTATGACGCCGAAGATATTATTGAGAGGTATGTCCTCGAAGTTGGCTCCAGAAAGGGAAGAGGTATACAAAATGTCCTCAAGAGGTTTGTCTGCTTCTTGGGAGAAGCAAAAGCTATTTCTCAAACTAGCTCAGAGATTGGTAAAATAGCAAAGAGAATTTCTACATTGAACTCACGTTTACAAAATTATGGCATAAAATTTGATTCGATGGAGGGTGGAGGCCCGAGTTCTTTGAGTGAGAAGATAAGAGAGCAAAGGCAAACTTATGCACATGTTGAATATGATCATGTTGTTGTTGGATTGGAGGATAACCTCAAGGAAGTGGTGGCATGTTTGACAGGAGAGGTCAAATATAAGTACAGAGTCGTTTCTATATGTGGTATGGGTGGTCTTGGAAAGACTACTCTTGCTAGAAAGGTTTACCATCACCAAGAAGTCAAGAGTCACTTCAATTGTCGAGCCTGGGCATGTATCTCTCAACAATGTCAAAGAAGAGATGTTTGGGAAGGAGTTATGATTGGTCTTATCTCTCCATCTAAAGAGCAGAGAGATGAAATTCGAAGCCTGAGAGATGAAGAGCTTGCTGAGAAACTTTGTGAAGTTCAGCGCCAAAATAAATGTTTGGTGGTTCTAGATGATATCTGGAAAGTTGAGGATTGGAACAGTTTTAGTGCTGCCTTCCCAATGAATGATACAAACAGCAGAATATTGCTTACCTCTCGTAATGAAGACTTGGCTTTGCAAGTAGATCCAAGGGGCCCCCTTCACAAATTACCATTTCTAAATGATGAAAACAGCTGGGAATTGCTTCAAAATTTAGCAATATCATGGAGATCAGAAGGTATATACACAATATCTAATTCTCATCCGCTAGATTTTTTGAAAGTGTTAGATATAAAAAGATTGCTGGTTTAGTAGTTGAGATAATATTTTTTCCCACGTTATTTAACTCAACGTTTTGAACAGGAATTAAGAGAGAGAAAAAAATATTCGTTTACAGCTTTAGCCTCTCTTAAAAGAATGAAATTAGTTTGCTATTTAAAGATCGAGAAGTTTTGCAGTCTTTCCATTAGAATTGGTTGATTTCACTACGGAACCTTAAATCCTCTTAAAAAAATGACCAAAAGATGAAAAAAATTGTTAGTCTGAATGAAAACTTGACTTTTTTTTGTTAAAATTAAGCATGTATTTATTATAAGTATGAGAACATACATACATTTTGATTTTTTTTTTTTTTATGAGAGGATTCAAGAATATCCCATGAATCAAGTTTTTGTCAAGATTTTGAGGACCTCAAGTGGAAGAGACAGAAATATGAATTAGGTCCTACAATATTTATATAAAAACTCTTAAGGATATTGTTTTCAATATAAGACAAGATTAAATTGGCTGAAAGTAAAAACCATATAATAACGCAAGTATTGAATGGATCAGGAGGGACAATCTTTCAATAACAATGCATACTCTGCTTTTAGTCCATGTTTTTCTATGGTTTAGTGACTTTATAATTAGATATTGAAAGCTTTCAATGCAAGACGGAATGATATTGTTTACATTGTTGTTGGCTATGCAGATTCTAAAATCAAGGAAGATATGAGCTGTTTAGGAAAAGAGATGGTTACATATTGTAAGGGTTTACCATTGGCCGTCATTGTATTAGGAGGACTTTTGGCAACAAAGCAGACGTTAGAAGAGTGGAAACAAGTGCATAGAAATGTTAAATCATACCTTCATCAACAGAAAGATCTTGGAATAAACTCGGTGTTAGCTTTAAGTTATGATGATTTGCCTTCACACTTGAAATTGTGCTTCTTATATTTAGGCCATTTCCCAGAGGATTTTGAGATACGGACTAAGGAGTTAATTCAAATGTGGATGGCCGAAGGTCTTATACTTCAAACTGGAAGTAACAAGGAAACACTGGAGGATGTTGGAGAACGATATTTACAGGAGCTAGTTCAAAGGTGTATGGTACAAGTAGGACAAAAGAGTTTTGTTGCTGGGATCAAAACTTGTCGTCTCCATGATCTCATGCGAGACTTTTGTGTGGAAAAAGCTAAATTGGAAAACTTTCTCAATGTCATCAATATTAATGATGAGTCCAATGAAGAAATAGAAGCTCCCATTGGTAAAGTTAGAAGAGTTGCTATTAGTGGTGGATCAAATCTCGCTACAGTATCAAGATCCCAAAAATATTTTCACCTAAGGTCTCTTCTAACATTCCCTGTGCATTTGGAAGATCAGAAGTCTATGCTAAGAAACATTAAATATCTTAGAGTATTGAATTTTTTAATGAATCGCATAGGCGCTGTGATGGTGGATTTCCCGGCCCCCGAGATCAAAAGTCTCATCCACTTGAGATTCTTATCTCTAAGGAAAACTGGTGTAACAAGTATCCCATCTCTGGGAAATTTGAAGTGCTTGGAAACACTAGATTTGCGGTCGCTATATTATCACGAAGTTAATGTGCCAAATAAAGTGTTCAGAAATATGGAGCACTTGCGGCATCTGTTTCTACCTCAGTTATCCAAAGTCAGTGGGAAGTTGCAACTACCTAATGTTAGTAAGCTGCAAACACTTGTGAATATTAATCCTGTTTTTATATGTGATGTTAAAGATCCGACGACTGGATTTGACAAGTTTGGAAAGAACTTAATGCCTTCAAATTTCACATTCAATTGTCTTCATGTTCTTAAGATCAGTCAAAATAGTACGGTTAAGAGAGTGGATATAACATCAGTGGTAATGAGTTGTCCTCACATATATCAGCTACGAATCCTTAAGAAAATAGAGAAATTGCCAGAACATGACAAAATTTCTCCACATCTTGTCCAGTTAAAGTTAAATGAGACTGGTCTTGAGGAAGACCCAATGTCAACTTTGGAGAAGTTACCTAACTTAAAGATTCTCCACCTTGCGTCTCATGCCTACACAGGGAAGAAGATGATTTGTTCTGTAAGAGGATTTCCTCAACTTCAATCCCTCATCCTTGTTGATTTAAATAACTTAGAGGAGTGGGAGGTGGAGGAAGGATCCTTGCCCAGCCTCTGCCATTTGAAGATTAAACGTTGCCACTCTCTCAGGATGGTTCCAGATGGACTTCAGTTTGTCACTACTCTGCAAAAAATGGAAATCATAAACATGCCCATGTCATTCGCAAATAGACTTGACGAAGGAGGACAGGATTTCTACAAAATCCGACACGTTGGCAAAGGAAGACAGGATTAAAGATTTTACTCAAAGGTAATATTAATGCTAAAACAAAAGTAATCTATATAGCAGTATACATATGTATGAGTGATACTAGGGAGCCCGTTTTGGGCTCCTTTTTTTTTTTTTTTGGATTGGGTTTTTTATTTGTTTTTTAGTTTTTTTTTTTTACTTAATGATTAAGAAAATATTATTTAATAATATTGTGAATTTTTTTCTTTTTTTAAAAATATTTAAAAGTGTTAAAAAATGATGTGAAAAAAAAAACTAAAAATCCAATCGAGCAAAAAAAATGTGGAGCCCAAAACGGGCTCTCTAGCATTTTTCCATATATATTATTATAGAGAGATTTCATGTACATAAATTTTTCAAAAACTTGATCGCAAAGCATGCTATATTCTAATTTCAATTTCTTTCGTACATTTAATTAATTATTTCTTTCTTAAGAGCATCTCGAACCTTGTCTTAATTTGGTATCTTTTGCAGCTCTACTTATCTGTAATGAAAATATCTTGATTTGATTATATACAATTACTTGCAAAATCTGAAATCAGTTTTCATGGAACTAAAATCTGGTCGGACGACGTTCCATCATGAGTTGTAACAGAAAGGTTTTAAAATCTATTTTGGGTCTGCATGTCCTGGTAATTTGTTGATCCAATGGTCGTTTGCTTTTAAGTACCTCATTTAAAGGGAAAATTATAATTTGATATAATTACATGTTCTAATTGAGATTTGCAGGTGATCGATGAGATGAAAAATGCTCGAGTTTGGCAGTCTTGATCTCTGGAATTAAGTTTGTTGGGCTGACTTGTTTCTTCAATAAACTTTATCATATATATTCTATCTAAATAAGAGGTTTGTAGCGCTCTAACATGATCATGATATCATGTCATGTGGGTGCTCAATTGAAAATTGCATTTATTTTAAACTTTGATGGTGTAAATTATGATACTTTAGGCTTGAGAATATTTATATATTTGTAATAAGAGAGTCAACTTATACTTAAAAACAATATATGTTCGTACTGAAATTAGGTATGTTCGTTGTATTGACCGATTCTTACTCACGAAGACGTTTGTGAGTGGGAGTCTATCACTTAAGAGTCCTTTAAGTGGTCCAACACTCTTCCATTGCGTTTAAACTGATTCCATGAAAATAGGATCACATGAGACACGTAAACACCGAAGCTTGATGGAGGCTTCGGCTATAAATACATGTGTTTGGTCCCCAAACTCACTCACTCACTCAATTCCCTTCAGTATTACACCATCTAAATAGTGTGGAGAAGAGTTTGGAAGAGCCAAACACAGTGAGAAACGTAGCTTAAACAGTGAATAGCATCAATGGCTGGAGGTAATTTTTCTTGACATTAAAACATTTCAATTCTCATTTCTAAAGTGTTATTCCGTATTAGAGAATTGTATTTAGTCTAACAGTTGGTATCAGAGCCATAAAAACCTCTGCCTTGATGTTTAAAATCAAAACTCAGTTGCTCTCTGTTTTTTGGCCGAATTTTGAAAAAAAATTTGAGTTTTGATTTTTGGACCTTTTTTTTATTGAAAGAAGTTTAGAAATCATGAAGAAATAATTTGTCTAAACTTTTTGTGATTAAAAACGTGTTTTTGGACGTGAAAATGGATGGAAAATCGCAAGTCTGTGTGCTGTCTGGAGGTTAAAGACGACCAAAACGACATGTCGTTTTCAGCCTTACTGAAAACGACACGTCGTTTAGGTAGGGAGTCGCTCCTTCAGTATTACTAAACGACATGTCGTTTTCGGTTTGATGAAAACGACACGTCATTTAAGCAGGATAATATTTCATACGATAATGCTAAACGACACGTCATTTTCAATTTGATGAAAACGACATGTCGTTTACCTAAAGATTTTGTATCCCGTATAATGATAAACGACATGTCGTTTTCAATTTAATGAAAACAACATGTCGTTTTGTTTCAGAGCCTTTATCCAGTATAATGACAAACGACATGTCGTTTTCAATTTGATTAAAACGACATGACGTTTTATTTGGAAGTCGTTTATCCAGTATGAAGATAAACGACATGTCGTTTTTAGTTTTAATAAAAACGACATGTCGTTTAAAGGGCTTTGTGTTTTTAAACGATGAGGAAAATGACATGTCGTTTTTTCCTTCGTTTATATGGGACGGTTTAAAAAAAAAAGGAAAAATTTTTTTTTCCCATTTTTAAATGGCTTGAAAAGTGGGTTTTTGGGCCTATGCCCTTTGTGCTTATAATTTTTTATTTAATTTAATTATATGCAATGTGGATAATTGTAGTGTAAATTTGTTTATTATGCTCATATTTAATTTGCATGAATTGATTAATTTTGCTTTATATATGCAATTTTTTACGAGTATATAGTTTAAAGCATGAAATTAAATGTTATGCATAATATTATAGTTTTGATTGTGCAATATTTATGCTTATATAATGAATATTTTATGCATAATTATAACATGTGAGTATTAGTTAAATTTATGTAATTCATAATATTAAGCTAGTCTTATGCAATTTAAATATCTAGTGATCCATATAATTTTATGTTAATTAGAGAATAGCCACAGCATCTTTAATTAAGTAAAATTATTATGATTGATTAGGATCATATAAAGAATATTAGACATTAATTATAATTTATTATACTTAAATATAATAAATTTTATCCCACATGAATTTTTATTATATTTATATTATTAATTAGGATAAAATATCAAGTTATTCATAAATTACCCACAGGAATTATGAATTAAGTAAATAATTTGATAGTTTTATCATAAAAGTTTAAGATAGAGTACACATCAAATCATAATATACCCTTTAGAATTATGAATTAAGTAATTAAATTGATAAAACTCTATCATATAGATTAATTGGATCTACTTGAATTAAAAATTTAGCCCACAGGCAATTTTATGTCATTAGATTCAATTTTTAAGCATGATTTACATTGGTAAAATATAAATATTTATTTAGGCTTCAATTTTAACGTAAGCATGTAATCTATATGCAGTTACACAACCTACAAATTTTTCTGATATTCGTTATGATATCCCTGAACTTAAGGGAGATAACTATAAGGTCTGGAAGGAGAGAATTCTTTTTCATTTAGGGTGGATGGACATAGACTATGCTATTAGGAAAGATGAACTAACAGCACTAACTGATACCAGCAATGCAACAGCCATCGCACTTTATGAGCGATGGGAGCGATCTAATCGCCTCAGCATGATGTTCATTAAGACTAGAATATCAGTTGGTATTCGTGGTTCTGTCGATCAGCATGAAAAGGTCCGAGACTTGTTAAAGCCATTGATGAACAATTTGTCACTTCAGACAAGGCAGTAGCAAGCACCCTAATCATGAATTTCTCATCCCTACGGCTCATTAGTGTGAAAGGTGTGCGTGAACACATCATGCAAATGAGGGACAATGTGGCTCAATTGAAGAAACTTGAGGTTGAAATGTCGGAGTCTTTCCTGGTGCACTACATCCTGAACACCCTCCCGCATCAATATGGACCCTTCAAAATCTCATACAACACACATAAGGATAAATGGTCAATTAATGAACTCATGACCATGTGTGTTCAAGAGGAAGGGAGACTAATGATAGAACAGGGTGAAAGTGCAATACTGGCAACGCATGGAAAGGGCAAATCTCAAGCCAAACTGAAAGGAAAAGGTAAAATACCTCCCCAAGGTGGTATTAAGAAAGATTCCAAGTGTTTCTTCTGCAAAAAGAAGGGACACATGAAGAATGAATGCGCCAAATTCCAGAAGTGGCTTGCAGATAAAGGTAATCCAACCTCAGTTGTTTGTTACGAATCTAATATGATTAATGTCAATATTAACACATGGTGGATTGATTCTAGATCAACAATCCACATTTCAAATTCCTTGCAAGGTTTGCAAAACCTAAGAAAGCCAGTGGGAAGTGAGCGAAACATCTTATCAGGAAATAAGATGGGCTCGCATGGAAGCTATTGGAACTTGCTATTTAATTTTATCTAGTGGTTTTGTTTTAAAGTTGGAAAAGACCTTTTATGTTCCAAGTTTTTCTAGAAACTCAAGACTTGTACATTTTGAATATTCCTTTAATTTTTCAAATTCATCATTCAGTTTATTTTATAAATCTGATTATGTTGGGAATGGTATTTTGTCTGATGGTCTTTACTGCATTAATTTACAAAACAATACCACTTATGATTCAATGCATGTTCACACTGGCACTAAAAGATGTGTTATTAATGAGGATTCCTCTAAATTATGGCACCGGAGATTAGGTCATATCTCAATGGATAGAATTGAAAAATTAGTAAATGAAGGGGTACTTAATACTCTGGATTTTACTGATTTTGAGATTTGTGTGGACTGCATAAAGGGAAAGCAGACCAACAAGTCAAAGAAATGTGCCAATAGGAGTTCAGACATATTAGAGATCATACATACTGATATATGTAGTCCAAACATGGACTCACATGGTCATAAATACTTCATCTCTTTTATAGATGATTACTCACGATATATGTATATCTACATGCTTCATAACAAGAACGAAGTATTAGATACCTTTAAAATCTTTAAGGCTGAAGTAGAGAAACAATGCAGTAAGCAAATTAAGATCGTGAGATCAGATAGAGGTGGAGAATATTATGGTAGATACACAGAGAATGGACAAGCACCTGGACCATTTGCAAAGTTTCTTCAAGAGCATGAGATTGTTGCCCAATACACCATGCCTGGTTCACCGGACTAGAATGGTGCAGCAGAAAGAAGAAACTGAACATTATTGGACATGGTGCGGAGTATGCTTAGCAGCTCCAATATTCCTAAATCATTGTGGGCTGAAACACTTACGACGACAGTGTATATATTAAACCGAGTTCCAACCAAGGTTGTTCCTAAAACGCCATTTGAATTATGGAAAGATTGGAAACCGAGTTTGCGACATATGTGCGTTTGTGGATGCCCGTCTGAGGTAAGAATTTATAATTCACAAGAAAAGAAACTAGACCCAAGGACCATTAGTGGGTATTTCATTGGATATGCTGAAAGGTCTAAGGGTTATAAATTTTATTGTCCATCTCACAGTACTAGGATTGTGGAATCAAGAAATGTAAAATTTCTTGAAAATGACTTGATCAGTGGGAGCGATCAAACCAGGAACATAGTTTCTGAGAATGATCATTCAGAATCTCAACCTTCCACCTCAAGTGATAGATTGGTTATTGTTTACAACACCCCTCAAGTACAAACTGGTGTTGAACAACCAATCATTGATGTTCCACAAACTGCTGACGACACTCTAGTAGATCAGGTAATTCAAGAGTTGCCAACAACTTTTGAACAACAAGTTGAACCACATACTTCTCAGGAAGATGATGGTGCAACATTAAGAAGATCTGTTAGAGCAAGGAGATCAGCAATTCCTAGTGATTATGTTGTGTATATGCAAGAATCTGACTATAACATTGGAGCCGAAAATGATCTCGAGTTGTTTTCACAAGCCATAAGTTACAAAGAATCAGAATTATGGTACAATGCCATGAAGGAAGAGATGAATTCTATGAAGAGTAACGAAGTCTGGGATCTTGTTGAGTTGCTTAATGGTGTAAAAGTCATTGGATGTAAATGGGTCTTTAAAACTAAAAGAGACTCATTGGGCAACATTGAGAGATACAAGGCAAGACTCGTTGCTAAGAGATTTACTCAAAAAGAATGAATCGATTATACGGAGACTTTATCTCCCGTATCTAAGAAAGATTCCTTGCGTGTTATTTTGGCATTAGTAGCCCATTTTGACTTAGAGTTGCAACAAATGGATGTGAAAACAACATTTCTCAATGGAGATCTAGAGTAGGAGGTTTACATGAAACAGCCTGAAGGATTCACCTCTAGTGATGGTGAGCAATTAGTTTGCAAGTTCAAGAAATCCATATACGGTTTAAAACAAGCATCCCGCCAATGGTATTTGAAATTCCATAATGTAATTTCTTCATTCGGTTTTGTAGAAAACGTTATGGATCAATGTATATACCAGAAGGTTAGTGGGAGTAAAATCTGTTTTCTTATTTTATATCTGGATAACATTTTGCTAGCAACCAATGATAAGAGTTTGCTGCATGAGGTGAAACAATTCCTCTCTAAAAATTTTGATATGAAGGATATGGGTGAGGCATCTTATGTTATCAGCATTAAGATCCATAGAAACAGATTTCGAGGTATCTTGGGTCTGTCTCAGGAAACCTATATTAATAAAGTTTTAGAGAGATATCGGATGAAGGATTGTTCACCAAGTGTAGCTCCCATTGTGAAGGGTGATAGGCTCAATTTGAACCAATGCCCAAAGAACGACCTTGAAAGGGAACAAATGAAGAACATTCCATATGCTTCTGCTGTCGGAAGCCAAATGTATGCTCAGGTCTATACAAGACCTGACATTGCATTTGCTGTGGGAATGTTGGGACGATATCAGAGTGATCCAGGTTTAGACCACTGGAAAGCTGCAAAGAAAGTGATGAGGTACCTTCAAGGAACCAAAGAATGCATGCTTATGTATAGACGAACGGATAATCTGGAAGTAATTGGCTACTCAGATTCTGACTTTGCTGGCTATATTGATTCACGCAAATCAACATCAAAATACATATTTTTTATGGCCGGTGGAGCTATATCATGGAGGAGTGCCAAGCAGACTTTGACTGCCACTTCCACTATGGAAGCCGAGTTCGTCTCTTGTTTTGAGGCTACTTCACATGGTGTATGGCTTAAGAGTTTCATTTCTGGGCTTAGAATTATGGATTCAATCTCTAGGCCATTGAGAATGTATTGCGATAATTTAGCTGCTGTTTTTATGGCTAAGAACAACAAAAGTGGGAGTCGGAGTAAACACATCGACATTAAATATTTAGCCATAAGGGAACGTGTTAAAGAAAATAAAATGGTCATTGAGCATGTAAGCACTGAACTAATGATCGCTGAACCTTTGACTAAGGGCATGCCACCGTTGAAATTCAAGGATCATGTAGTAAATATGAGACTATGAACAATGTTATTTTTATGAGATTCTTAATCATTTTGATTTTTTTTCTCATATTAATGTGCACCTTAATTTATTTTTAAGAAAATTCATCTGTATTGGACCAAGAATAAACATAGGGTTTATTCATTAAGAAATTGTTCCCACATAAATTATAATGTTTAAAGAATAAATACATAGTAATACATGGAAGGTAATACTCGTCATTAGAGGACCTATCGCCATGATTCATGTATTTATTACTTAAATGAAGATTATCGATGGGTTTAAGATGAAATCTTATATTAGGAGTGTGGACCAAGTGGGAGAATATTGACCGATTCTTACTCAAGGAGACGTTCGTGAGTGGGAGTCTATCACTTAAGAGTCCTTTAAGTGGTCCAACACTCTTCCATTGCGTTTAAACTGATCCTATGAAAATAGGATCACGTGGGACACGTAAACATCGAAACTTGATGGAGGCTTCGGCGATAAATACATGTGTTTGGTCCTCAAACTCACTCACTCAATTCCCTTAAGTATTACACAATCTAAATAGAGTGGAGAAGAGTTTGGAAGAGCCAAACACAGTGAGAAATGCAACCTAAACAGTGAATAGTATCAATGGCTGGAGGTAATTTTTCTTAGCATTAAAACCTTTCAATTCTCATTTCTAAAGTGTTATTCCACATTAGAGAATTGTATTTAGTCTAATAAGTTGGAGTTGGGAACTCAATTTATTTTAACTTCTGATGTTTGAATCGTGTGAGTTTTATTTTTTTAGTCGAATTTTTACTCAATTTTATTTTAACATTTTTTAAACTAGAAAAATAAAAAATATTTTTTTTCTTTCAATGAAGATTGGCATCTGGCCGTGGTTGGTTAGTTGGACTTTCAATGGCCGAGAGCGATTACAACTTTTTGTGAAGGAATTGTTAAAAGCATTTTTCATGTATAAACCTTAGGAATTGAAAGGCCTAGTCAACAGAATTTTCGTCTCTGTTCTCCTTCACAAATCCACTAAGCTCCTGACCCAACCCACAAATCTTTGCACGGTGCCGCTAGTGTTGTCTTACACCTGCTATGAGAAATACCGTGTTTTCTCAAGAACAGGGGTGTAACCGGTCCGGTTCGGTCCGGTTTTGGATAAAATCTAGGACCGAACCGGTATGTACCGGTTTTATATTTTTCAAAACCGATTACACACCGGTTATCCTCCTAAATTGGTACTTCCGGTTTTACCGATTTCCGGTCTGGTCCGGTCTGATTTTTTGATTTTTTTAAAATGTAAGTTTCACAATTTGTCATTAAAAATTTGTTTATAAAAAAAAAAAAAACTGATTTAAAAAAAAATGTTTTATACTTTTATTAATATATTAGACTATATAATAGTATTAATATTAGACTATTGATATAGTTATAAGTTATATATTAGTATTAGTTATAAACTTTTAGTAATTTAGTATTAACATTTTATGTAATAATTTATAAATTATAATAAGAAATTATTTCATATATGAATATATATAATTATATATATAAATTTCATATAAAAATTTATAATTATACATTATATATAAAACTTATATACATTAATATTTAATATATATACAAAGTATAAAACTTATATATAAAAATATTATTTTTTATTTTTTTTAATCAACCGGTCCGGTCCGGTCCAAAAAATCCCGGAACCGGAACTGGCCGGTTTTTAGATTTTAAAAACCAGTTCCGGACCGGACCGGTTCAAAACCGGTAAAACCAGTCTGGTCCGGTCCGGTCTGGACCGGTTTTCCAGTTTTCCGATTTGAGTTTACACACCTACTCAAGAATGAGTTTGGTCGCAAAAATCATTCTTTTTGTGGGAAAAACCATATTCCCACAAATTTCGTTTGGGAATGGCTGTGGCATATATAGAGAAATACACTGCTGTTTGAAAAAGATCTTCACCCACACTTTATTCACAATACTGACTATAATATATACAGAGATGTACAAAACTACTTTAGGAAAATAATTACAACAGTTACAAGAATAGCAAGATCTCGGCAATGAATATACAATCAATTTCGATTTGCAGTAATAGTAGACTATCTTGAATAGCTTGATTGTTGGCTTGATACTTACTGTTTGTCTTGAGAGTGATTCTGACAATCATCCTTAATAGCATATACGTCGAAAGTATTATTTCCCACAAGAGGTTTAATTCGTGGGAAATACATAGGTGTTCCCACGACAGATCATGCAGCAAAAGCCTATTAAGCTTGCTACAAAAGCACGCTTACTTTCATTTATGCTCGTGGAAATCGGATCAATTATTGCAAGAGATTCCGGTAGGTATTAGTATTTCCCACCAAAACATTTGGTGGAAAAAACATTTGCTATCGATGGGCGTGCATCCTCAGTAAAAGTATTAACTAAAAATTTCCTTCATTTGTGTAGCTCTCCTGCTGCGCCATCACAGACTTTTTGAGATGAACTTGTATCGACCATGTACCAGTGAAATTGCTTGTGTTGAGAAGCAGAGTAAAAGAAAAATAAACACAACAATGGAAAGTAGGAAAAACTTCCTTTGATAATTGATAACAGTACACAGTGGTCTATATATAGACTTTTACAAGAGAATCAAAGAATAAAGTTTGTTATATCACAACAGAGACCAACCATCTATTATGCAGTGCGAGGGAATCTATTTTGCAATGTATGGTTTACAATTCGTTGTGGCCCTGTAGTAGCTGTTGTGTTGTGTGTACTTTTATGCCGTGTAACATTATTTATAATGGATGTATATATGTTAATATGCCCCCTCGAGTCCAAGGGGGTGTCAACCAGTTTGAGACGAGATTTGAAGCTGTGGAATTTTTCTGCTACAATTGGCTTGGTCAAAACATCGGCTATTTGCTCTTTTGAGCTGCAAAAGTCAATCTTGAGAGTGTGGGCTGCAACTCTATCACGAACAAAGTGATAATCTGTATCCATGTGCTTTGTTTTGGAATGATAAACAGGATTAGCACATAAGTAGGTAGCTCCAAGGTTATCACACCAAAGTGTTGGTGCTTGATGCAAGGTTAACCCAAGTTCTCGAATAAGGGTCTGAAGCCAAAGTAACTCTGTTGCGGTGGATGCTAAGGACTTGTACTCAGCTTCAGTGGAAGGCCTTGCAACAATCTTCTGTTTCTTGGAGCTCCAGGATATGAGATGCTTGCCAAGAAAAATACAGAAACCTCTAGTGGATCTCCTGTCGTCGAGGCAACCTCCCCAATCTGCATCTGAGTATGCTTAAAGTGTAAAGCTGGAGGGAGATGCAAAAAGGAGATCTTGATTTAAGGTACCTTTGAGATACCTCAAGATTCTTTTTAGAGCAGTCCAATGAGTGAGTTTGGGTGTGTGCATGAACTGACAAATTTTATTCATTGCAAAGGCTATATCAGGTCTGGTTAGTAACAAATATTAAAGGCCACCAACTAAGCTATGATACAAGGTCGGGTCATCAAAATCAGGAGAGTCAAACTTTGAGAGTTTGATAGAAGAAGCCATTGAGGAGGTCACGAGCTTGGACTACAGCATATTGCTGCGTGTGAGAAGTTGTTTGATATGTTTCCTTTGAGAAAGTAGTAGACCACCAGGAGTATAGTCGATTTCGAGTCCAAGGAAAAATGAGAGTTTGCCGAGGTCATGAACTGGAAAGGCTAGACTCATATCATGGATCAAAGTATTGATGGCAGAGGACTATGAGGCAGTGATGACTATGTCATCTACATACACAAGTAGAAACATACAGATAGCACCATGATTGAAAATAAAAAGAGAGGGATCGGCTTTAGAGGCCAAGAAACCATACTCAGTTAACCACGAGCTGAGCTGAGCAAACCAAGCCCTTGGTGCTTTTTTTGAGTCCGTAGATAGCCTTTGTGAGTTTGCACACATAATTGGGATAAGTTGAACTTACAAATCCTTGAGGCTGCTGCATAAAAACTTCATGAGTGAGTGTACCATGTAGGAAAGCATTTTCAATGTCTAGCTGACACAGTGAACAGCCATGAAAGACAGCAATGGAAAGGATAAGCCGAATTGTTGTTGGCTTAACTACTGGGATAAAGGTCTCTTGATTGTCTATGCCAGGCTGTTGATGAAAGCCTTTAGCAACTAATCTGGCTTTTCGCCTTTGAAAAGAGCCATCGGCATTTGTTTTGGTTCTAAAACCCATCGACAACCGAGAATGTTGGAATTTGGAAAGGGAGGAACCAAAATCCAGGTATTATTTTTTAGCAAGGCAGCATACTCTATTTCCATTGCTTGATGCCAATCTGAGAACTTGGAAGCTACTAAATAGCTTGATGGGTCATCGGGAACCGAGGCACTAGTAGTGAGACATTGTCGAGAAAGGTAGAGCACGGTTCCATCAGTGAAAACTTTGGGAAGGGAAGAGTGAGTTTTAGCTCTAGTGATGATGGGGGGACCTGGGCGGGATGAGGATTGTTGACGACGTGGGAGGACTGGATGTGGGTAAGGGGTTTGATGAATCTGGGGTGTGGGAGGTTGATGAAGACATTGAGGAAGTAGTTTGGGAGCGATTAGATGGACCAGGGCCTAAGAGAGAGGGTGTGGGCTGAGAGGATGTTGGATCAAGTTGGGAAGAATTTGGGTGTGGGCCTAAAATGGATGTGTTAAAAAACAGAAGCAAAGTGTGAGATTGGGAGGAAGGGAGAGATGGGTGGGTGGGCTTTATCTGAGAAAAGGGGAATGAAGACTCATGAAATGTAACATCTCGTGAGATGTACATTCTATTGTTGGCAAGATCTAAACATTTGTAGCCTTTGTGTGTTGCACTGTAGCCCAAAAATAAACAGTATATGGAATGAAAGTTGAATTTATGAGAGAGATATGGCCTTAGATTGGGCAAGCATTGACAACCAAAAACTTTTAAGAAATTATAATCAGGGTCACTTTTGTAAACTTTGAAAAATGGAGACTGATTTTGAAGAGTTGCAGTGGGAAGCCTGTTTATAAGGTAGACAATAGTTTTAAAAGCATCGGCCCAATATGTGAAGGGAAGTGATGCTTGGGCTAGAAGGGCAAGCCTAGTTTCAACTATATGACGATGTTTTCTTTCTACAAGTACATTTTGTTGATGAGTGTGAGGACATGAAATACGATGATTAATTCCAAGTTTTTGACACAAAGAGGTGATGGGTTTGAATTCACCACCTCCATCAGTTTCAAGATTAAGTAACTTGGTATTAAATAATCTTTCAACAAATGGCAAAAATTTAGAGACTATATGAACTGCATCCGATTTGAATTTGATGAAAACAACCACGTGTTTCTGGTAAAATGATCTACAAAGAGATGTAGTATTTGAAGCCCAACCGAGATACATAAGGGGCTGGGCCCCAAAGATCAGAACAAATCAAAGCTAAAGGCGTATTGTAAAGGGCCTGACTAGAAGAAAATGGCAGCTGATGAGATTTAGCCAACAGACACACAGGACATTTGAAGACGTCTTTAATGGGACAAACGGACAAGCATTGATTGCGTAGGATGCGATTGACAAGAGCTAAGGAAGGGTGGCCCATCCGTCTGTGCCATTGAGCAAGGGAGATTTTCTCGTTGACATTGATGGTGGGAGAGGAAGCTCTGGTAGCTAGAAACACGTAGAGTCCGTCACGGGTTAGACCGGTGAGGAGGATTTTCTTGGTCATTGAGTCCTTCACAGAAAAATGGGATGAGTGAAATTCGAATAAACAATGATTGTCAATACAAAATCGAAGTACAGATATAAGGTTTTTGGTGATGGAAGGTACGTGCAGTAGATTATGAAAAAGAAAAGGAGAAGAGTCAGTGGAAAGAGAGGTGTCACTGTGGTTATGAATAGGAAGACCAGTGCCATTTCCAACTCGAATTGTTTCACCACCAGTGTATGGTTCCGAGGACATGTTTAAGTTGGCCAAATCGTTGGTGATATGGTGCGTAGCCGCGAAATCAGGATACCAAATGTTGTCTGATGTTGAACTTGGAGCCGTGTAATTAGCAGAAAAATCATTTTGAGCAGAGGAATGTGCAGAGAAATTGTTTGGAGAATCATACTGATTGGAATGATTAAACCTGTTTCGGCATTGGAGAACAACATGTCCATACTTGTTGCAGACTTGACAGGTAGGCCTCTGCATGTTGTGTTGTTGGATGCCATTGTTGGTTTGAAAAATACGTCCGCCACGACTATTGTTTGATATTCTGCCACGACCATGACCTTGCCTACCATTTCTAAAATGACCACGACTTGGTAGGAATTTGCTGTGCTGAAGTTGGCGGAAAAATCAGTGAAGCTGTGTTGTTTTTGGCATTATGAGAGAGTCGACTTTCATGTATTAGAAGGAATTGGTATAGTTCATGAGAGGTCAATGGTTCAGCTCTTGTGGTGATAGAAGTGATAAAGGATTCATAGGCAAAGCCTAAACCACTGAGGTAGGAAACAAGCTCCTTCTCAAATATGGTATTGCCAGTAGCAGCAAGAGAGTCGACAAGTAAACGCACTTTGCAAAAATAATCCATAATAGATTGGTCACCTCTGGATAGATTTGTAAGTTGGAACCTGATTTGGAATTCTTTAGCTTGAGAGTGAGAGGAGAACATTGAGGCTACTAAGTTCGAAAGATCTCGGGAGTAGCGGAGGAGAGGACATGACCCAAGATAGAGTCTGAAAGTTAGGAGAATAGCACACTAAGGACCATTTGGTCTGTATGTCTCCAAAGAGAGAAGGCAGGGTTGGGTTTGTAGGGTTGATTAGGGTCATTGATTTGGAATGCTAGAGGTTATGGTAAGGTGCCATCAACATAGCCGTATAGATCTTGACCACGTAGATACGCTGAGATTTGGACTTTCCAAAGGAGGTAATTCTCTGTGGTGAGTTTTGTTGAAATGATGTGAGAGAAGGATGGATTGGGAAGACTAGCTGAGTTGAATGGCTCTCGATACCATGTTGAGAAGTAGAGTAAAAGAAAAATAAACATAGCAACGGAAAGTAGGAAAAACTGGCAAAGTTTGCTTGGAATATTGAAGATATAAATGTGTGGGAAAGATTTTTTTCTGAGTTTATTAGTTCTGTTGTTTGGGTTGATAAACAAAGTTTGTAATGTTTTTTTTGCTCATTAATAGAATTATTGTTATACAAAAAAATCTATTATATATACGTATTAAATTATATGTATATCTCTAAATTGGATGGGCGATAATAAAAATGAAAGAAGATATCCACACTGGTTGATGTGTACGTATCACGTACGTGGACTGGGGTCCTCAAAGAATCACAATAATCATACGGTATAGAGAAAAATAAAGGAAGAAGACATTCAAGCAGAGACAAAAATAAACGTCTTAAAAGGAATCTACTTTTCTTTCTCCCATTTCCCTTTCTTTCTTTTCCATTTTTCTTTCTAATATCTCTCAGCCACGCTAACATGAGCCAACACATATAGGAATCATTAGATGAATAGCTTATTTTTGCAGATAAGATGAAATGAATTGAGATAAAATTTAAAAGTTAAATAAAATATTGTTAGAATATATTTTTTAATAATATTTTTATTTTAAAATTTAAAAAAATTAAATTATTTATTTTATTTTAAGTAAAAATTTGAAAAAAATACGATGATTAAATGAGATGAAAATAGTTATGACAATAAATGAGAATAAATATAGGTTCAAGTCGAAGCCATGGTAGCTCTGGCAGAGGCTGGAGCTGCCTCCTACAGAGAAGGTCACGTTGTTGTTTGCATTGGTGTTGGTGTTGCTATGCATGGTTATTGCCACCGTCATAGTGGCAGCACTTGTGGCCGCCCAAGGCCTGGCCTGTGGGAAAGGTCTTGTGGCAGATGAAGCACTCGTGGGTCTTACCACTCGTGGGTCTTACCACTCGTGCTGGCAGCGGTTCTGGAGGACAAGGAAGTTGACAGGTGGTTGTTTTCATTGGCAGTGATTGTGGTCGTGGCAGCTTCGGAGGACTTACAGTGGCTGACTTTATGGCCGCCGAGGGCTTGGTAGGAAGGGAAGGCTTTATTGCAGATGGTGCACCTGTAAGAAAGCTTCAAGGCCGCGATTGTTTTTGTTGCGTTTGAGAGGCTATCTCGACGTCGTCTTTGTAGTTGAAAGGAGTGGCAGTGATCGAGAGGAGAGAGGGAGAGACTTGATTTCCTACATGCGTGATCGAGGAGGGAGGGAGAGAGAGCCGTCTAGGGTTTGGAATGGAGATAAGCGACGGGCTGCTCTTTTGCCTGTTAAATAGCGGGTTGGAACCCGCTGTTTAGTTAACCCGCATTTAACGGGTGGGACAGACGGTTTATCAGGCAGGGTCGGGCCATAGTATTTTTTTGAACAAGCCTAGATAAATGTTCATGAATTCATGTTGAGAACAATAATTCTATGGTTATCATGATGGACTAATATTATTCATAACTTTTAACCGACCTTAATTAATTCTCAAGTCTGTTTAATTTTAACTATGATATGTAATCATAAACTTGCTATCCACACATGCCAAGGTTCTTTGCCCCTTACATTAAGATAGCGTTTGGATAGTGAGCTAAAATAAAATATAAAAGTTGAATAAAATATTATTAAAATATTATTTTTTAATATTATTATTATTTTATAATTTAAAAAAGTTGAATTGTTTATTATATTTTGTGTGAAAACTTGAAAAGATTATAATGATCATAAAATAAAATAAAATAAGATGAAATATTTTGACTATCCAAACGAGTTCCAGAAATTTTTTGTGAACAAAACTCATGAAGGCCGATTACTTCAAAACGTAGAACATATATGCATCATGTAGGAATAATAACATCTGATTTCTCCTAGCTAGCTATGTACCTTAATTCTTTTTTCGAAGAAAATGAATAAAAAAAAAGTTACATCACATGGATGAAGGCCCTAAAGAATAATTAACGAGGAATGAGAGGGAGTTTCATTGAACTTTCCCCTACGTCATAGTACAGAGTCAATTTTGTTTTTTCAAAAAAAAAAAAAATATAGGCAATTTTTAAGTTAAAAAAAATAATACATAATGCAAGGTACATATTAAAAAATTTGGTTTTGAAGGTTGAGTTGAGTTAAGTTTGTTTTTTATTTTTTTTTATTTTTTATTTTTTTTATGAATAATAGTGAATTGAGATAGTTAAATGAGTTTTGTGGGATCCATTTAAAATAATTTTAAATTGTGTTTGGATGTTAAGATGAGTCTTAGACTGCGTTTGGTTCTTAAATTCAACTGAGTTTAGCTGAGTTCAGTCTAATTTTAAGCTGAATCTAACATCTAAACACCTAATTATTAAATTATTAAACTCATCCTAACTCAAAAACTTCTAACACATGAGACATATAATATTTTTTAATTTTTCATAAAATGTATTAAACTCATATTAACATTTAAATATACTTTAATTCAGTTTAGATGTACTCTACATAACTCTCTTTACTATTAAATTTACTGTTATTTATAAAAAATTCAACTCAATTGACCTCAATTTAACATCTAAACGTAATCTTAAATATATTTATGAAAAATTATAAAAGAATTGAATCCTACCATTAAACAGTACTGTTCATCTGAAACGTTTGTCCCACTTCTGCGCCAAACCTGGAAGCAAAAGAAAAAAGACAAAAGGCAAATAAGGGAACTTTGTAGTTGGGTTCACGCGGGTTTGTGGGTTCAGTAATATTCTGAATAATACTAGAGCTCCCGATGGAGCTTCAATATGTGTTTTTATGTTTTTTTTTTTAATTTTTTTTATATAGGTTTTTTTAATTAAGAAAGTATTTTTTATAATGTTTTAAATTTATTTTATTTTTTAAAAATATTTAAAAATATTAAAAATAACTATATAAAAAATAACATTAAAAAAATACATAAAAAACACATGCTCAAGCGGCAGCTCGGAGCCCCCCAGTGAAGCTCTAGTATGTGTGGACTCGGTCAAATCTGAATCTGAATTTGACCGATTCAGATCTGAAGCCCCAGCTGAAATTTGAATTTTGTCAGTGTGGACTCGGTCAATAATCACACCTTTGAACTGCACTGAGATCCGATTGCTTTTGATGTTCAAAGCAGTTTCTGCTTTAAAATTGTAGGTTTGAATGGAATGAGATTTTATTTTATTATTATATATTTTTTAAATTTTTATATAAAATATAATAAATAATTTAATTTTTTTAAATCTTAATTTAATTTTTTTAAATTTTAAAATAATTATAATATTAAAATATAATATTTTAAATATTAAAATAAAATATAAAATTTTCCTCCCATCTGATTGTATTTAAATCTTCAAAGTAGTTTAAAAATAAAGTGCACGCAGTTCAAAGCAGTTTAAAAATGTTGACTTTTTACAAATTTTCGAGGGACCCATACCTGCTGATTCGCTTCGGGCCAATCAAAGTTAGAGAAGATGTATAAAGGGTACTATGTGTTTCACGCGGTTTTGGTGTCGAACCTACTCTCTCCATGCTTCTTTTCCCATTAAACCACCAACACCAACATAATACTTTCTTGCAAAATCTGAGCCAAGTTACAATCAAAGTTCGATCCCATCCATCCCCTCTTTTACGTGAAGAAAAATGGCGGAGGAAATTGTCTCTGGTGTGGTGGGAAGAGTTGGTGATTTGCTCATACAAAAAGCAATATCCTTGCATGGGGTGAGTGACCAAGTTGAACAGCTACAAGATGAGCTCAAACTAATCCGAAGTCTCCTAAAAGATGCAGATGGGAGGCAAAATGAAAGAGTTAGTGTACGCAAGTGGGTTGCAGATATCAGAAATGTTGCTTATGATGCCGAAGATATTATTGGGAGGTATGCCCTCAAAATTGACTCTGTACTTGTATTTGACCTCTTCTGTCAAATATGCCACCACTTTTTTCAAGTTATGCTCCAATCCAACGATAACCTGGAAAAAGTGGTGGCATGTTTGACAGGAGGTCAAATACAAGCACAGAGTCGTAAAAAGAGAGATGTTGCTTGGAAGGAGTATCTCTCAACAATGTAAAAAGAGAGATGTTTGGGAAGGAGTCGTGATAGATCTTAGCTCTCCATCTGAAGGAGAGAAAAAAAATTCGAAAAATGAGAGATGCAGAGCTTGCTAAGGAACTTTGTGAAAGTCTACGCTGAAAGAAATGTTTGGTGGTTCTAGATGATATATGGAAAGTTGGGGATTGGAACAGTTTAAGTGCTGCCTTCCCAATGAATGATACAAATTAACAGCAGAATATTGCTTACCTCTCGTAATGAAGACTTGGCTTTGCAAGTAGATCCAAGGCGCCCCCTTCACAAATTACCATTTCTAAATGATGAAAACAGCTGGGAATTGCTTCAAAATTTAGCAATATCATGGAGATCAGAAGGTATATAAACAATATCTAAACAATACCATTTTTAAAAGTGTTTGATATGAAAAGATTGCTGGCTTAGTAGTCGAGGTAATATTTTTTCCCACGTTATTTAACTTAACGTTTTGAACAGGAATTAAGAGAGAAAAAAAATATTTGTTTAAAGCTTTAGCCTCTCTTAAAAGAATGAAATTAGTTTGTTACTTAATGATCGAGAAGTTTTGCAGTCTGGCGGCTAGAATTGGTTGATTTCCCTACAGAACCTTAAATCCTCTGAAAAAATGACAAAAAGATGAAAAAGAATTTTAATTTGAATGAAAACTTGACATTTTTTTTTTCCAAAATTGAGCATGTATTTTTTACAAGTATGAGAACACATATATATATATATATATATAATATATATATATATATATATATATATATTCATTTTTTTGATGAGAGGATTCAAGAATATCCCATGAATCAAGTTCTTGTCAAGATTTTGAAGACCTCAAATGGAAGACGAAATCTTTCAATAACAATGCGTACTCTGCTTTCGGTCCATATTTTACAATGGTTTAGTTACTTTATAATTAGACATTGAAAGCTTTTTGAGTCTCAAAATACAGTCGATTTTTTTTTTTTTAATTTTTTTTAATGCAAGACGGAATGATATGGTTTGCATTGTTGTTGGTAATGCAAATTCTAAAATCAAGGAAGAAATGAAATTTTTAGGAAAAGAGATGGTTAGACATTATAAGGGTTTACCATTGGCCGTCATTGTACTAGGAGGACTTTTGGCAGCAAAGCAAACGTTAGCAGAGTGGAAACAAGTGCATAGAAATGTTAAATCATACCTTCATCAACAGAATGATCTTGGAATAAGCACGGTGTTAGCTTTAAGATATGATTATTGACAAAAAAGACAAAGCAGCAGAAAACTTACCTTGTGAAGAACCCAACGGCTACCTTCCTTACATAGAACCAACGGCTACAAGTAAAATTACGTCCATGAATTATGGAACAGCCAGCAGGAGCGAAACTAGGATTTGGTACTTGGGGGGCGATTAGTAAAATGTGTCGTATGTAGGGATGAACAGTAACCGATATTTAAGGTAGCAAAGTGTGTCATTGACATTTAACATTAACCATATAAAGTTATTATCTAGAGACAAACTAAATTATTAAAGCCACCCATTTAAACCTCTCACTTGAGCTCCATCAAACTCAAGTGAAAGATAAAAATTAAGATAGAAATAGCCATGTAAGATTTTTTGAAGCAAATGATAAGAATTAAGTAAACAAAGATAAACTTTTTTGTGGAATCTAAGATTGAATATTGTAAAGTCTCTATAATATAGATAGAAATAGCTATGTGAGATTTGTTGCATTCATTCCTAATTGTTAACTCGATGGTAGATATATATATATATATATATAATATGTACTTATTAACAAAACTAATCCAAACAAGCTAGCTAGTGAAAGACTTAAAATGAAAAGTGTAAATAAATAGGAAAAATGAGGTTGTAAATTTACCAAATAACTTATAAAAAGAGACCAAGATATTTTATTGCCACTTATGACGTGTAAAAAAAGAAATGAGAATGTGATCAAATTTTATTAATGACAAAAAATAGGAGTAATTATGAAAAAATTATTAAAAAACTAAAAGAAACCTAGACAACTAAGTACTAACTGAGATTTTTGAAAATTTTTTTAGGGGAGAAATTATCTTTATATTAGGATATCGACGATAGCCCCCCAACCACCAACGTGGGTCCGCCCCTGCAGCCCATCTCCATGAATCACTGTCCAACTCCACAGTCCACTGTCAACTCCACGCCGTAGTTAATATGCAATATGCATACATACATATTCGTAGTTATCTGTTATCTTGATGATGATGTTGTTTCGATTTCCAATAGATTTTATCATGAACTTGAACTTGAAGTCCAAATCTTGAATAGGATGATTTTATAACAGATTTAAAAATTAGTTGGTACAGCTTTTGAGAGTTTATCAATTCTATTAAGGTGAATTCTTGTTTGAGTATAACAGTTTTATTAGAGATATTTTTTGAGTTTTTTTTTTTTTTTTTTGGGTAAAAGTTGTGCTTTTTACTTGTGCTTTGTTATGAGAATCAGCCAGGATGTTTGGATGAAAGTTGTTTTTAATATATATATGTGTGTGTCTGGATTGAGAATCTGAGATTAAAAAACTTTGATAAAATCTCCAAATTTCTTTGATCTTGAAGATGACCTAAATGGAATCTATACTCTTTGAGCGTTTTAAGTTTAGGAAAAAGCTCCAAACCGGTAGGCTGTAAATTTAATTTTGGCACCAACCAATAGAAATCCGCCACATAAGATGTGTACAACCTAAAATTTACACTTCACATGTACATGATATCATTTTATTTTTCCATCTCTTTTCCCACTCTCTCTCTCCACCCTATGCCTGCAACCCCTCTCTCTCTCCCCATCGTATCCTCCACTAAAAGTGATTAATTCGACTGTACGAGAAAGACACGTTTAGTTTCCTGAAAACCTTATCTCTCCGATGGATTCAGGACTATCACAGTCGTTCGTCCAGGTTAGCTTCTCTCCGATATGTAACACGTCCATGTGGTTGTTGTGCCGACGGGCTTGGTAAAATTGTTTGGATTTCAAAAGAAGTCTAGCATACCATAAGTTCAATGAAATTTACAATTTAAAATTTCTTAACGTCTAAAGAACCTGAATCAACCACAACACCAGTGTGAAAACTTTCATTGGGAATACTTAAAACTAGGAAAAAAAAATTTACTTCAGAATGACATAAGTGGGTTCTTTTCCTTTTTCCCTCTTTAAATTCGAATTGGTTTTTCAATTTTGAAAATAGTCTTTTTCTGAGATAAAGATGGAAATGATTTTAGCCATTACTTGAGATGAAGATGAAAATGATTGTAATGGAAAATGCAGAGATCAGCCAAAAGAAGGAGAGAAAGAGATGGAGGCAACAATAAAAGGAAAATACAAAAAAAATGGGTAGAAATAATGTAGAAAGGAGAACTCACACACGTTGGGCAAAGATAGTTAACATCGAGAAGCATAGGAAGTACAAGAGTTGTGTGTGGATGGCTAAAAGGTCGAATTTTATGAGTTCCTCAATAGAAATCTGAGCAGGACGATGGGGGAGAGAGAGAGAGAGAGAGAGAGAGAGAGAGAGAGAGAGAGAGAGAGAGAGAGAGAGAGAGAGAGAGAGAGAGAGAGCAGGTGCGGGGTGCGGGGTGAGGGGGAGAGAGAGAGGAAAAGTGATGGAGAAAATAAAATTGTGATAATCTGAATGTGATTTATTATTTACTTTAATGCAACCTATATGTGGCAATGTCTTATTCGTGGGTGTAAAAGGAAATTTACCACCCGACCGGCTAGAAGCTTCTCTCTTAAGTTTATCATGTGTATACGTTTTTAAAACTTACATTGTTGTTATCTTGGAGTATAGTTTATATATATATATAATTTATTTATTCATATATAAAATATCTTGAAACGGTACCGGAATCAAAATATTTCATTATAGTCTCTTAATTGAAACGGTATTTAAAATGGTATTTAAAACTTTGGATATAATGTGAGATTTTATGGGGTAGAGTGGTTGCCTCCGTTGGTTTTTGAATTAAAATAATTAAAATATTTATTGTTAAAGAAAAACTAATAATGTAAACAATTATGATATTTGCTTGATGGATATAAGCCTTAACCGCTTGGCCACTAAGTGAGAGATTGTGCGATTTGGTAAATTAGAAACCTTTGGAATATGTTCTCTACGAATTGAGAAGTTATGACTTCTCACAAGCGGAATTTTATTTTAGTTATGATTTTTCACAAGTGCTCTTTCATTATCTAGAAATAGAGAACCCCACCCACGAATTTAGTGACTTCAAATTCTCTAGAAAATTAGTGAAACACTTCCTGCTTCATTTTGTCTCTTTCTTTGAGTTTTGACTATTTTATTTCTTATTCAAGAATCTCTATTTGTGTGCATAAAAAATGAGACTAACAAGAAACAACGTTATTGGGAGTAGACTATAAAAAAATCTAGTGCATGTTAAAATTTTGAAGCGGGAAAATCTACTTTAAGGAAAGCGTCCACAACATGAACATGCCTCAACACAAATTGATCTCTCTTTCTAATTTATTCTTTTTATTTTACTTATTCTGTAGTATACAAAACATCTGCACATATATCTTTTTATTCATACTTTTCCCCACAATACAATCGCCCTCAAGATTCCAGGTAATGAAAACCTCCCATCTGCAGGCTTACTTCTCTCGCAAATATACACCCTTTTTTACTTGAGCATTGGAGAGTTTTCAACCAAATGATGTGTGGCAATGTTTTTTCGATCGATTTCCTGATTTTGCAAGGAATCCTAGTGAGAAGGTTACCAGACTTGAAAAGTTTCATTGACATTAACACAATGCGGAAAAAGAAAAATCAATATGGAAAAATTTCAGTAACGGTACAAAACCGGTGACGAGGGTTGAAACTAAAGTTGGGATCGATAAGGATGTGAAAGTGTGAAACCAATTTTAGTGGCATTCAAAGAGGCCACGTCTATCAGGTACTAATGAACTAATGTCCCTTATGACGTGAAGTTTCCACTCTTATATATATCAATCCCTCATTGTGGATTTGCTGTGATACTTTATAAGGCAGATTCTCTCTATGGTTAGGTTGTCCATGTCAAGGTTCTTTGCCTCCTTAATTGTCAAGGAGGGTTGGCTTGGCGCACTACAAGAAAAATAGGCTTTTGCGATTAATTTATTGCGACTAAAAGATTTTTCGCAACCAATTTTAGTTGCAAATAGTCATTTCGCTGAAATTAACTGGTCGCAAATAAGCAGTTTTCTTGTAGTGGCGTATCCTAGCAGATTTTGCATGTCCAAGTGTGCAAGATCTCCTTCTCCTCGTGACACTTCGTTGCTAATGTTCAAAATATAATATACATAATAGAATTTACCTTTCTTATCGGTTTAAATTTTTTAGACAAGTAGTAATTTCACAATTAATATTTAGAGCAATATGTATGCAATAATAATAATTATTATAATAATAATTCCTCAAGAAAAAAAGTGTTCAATTAGAACAAATTTTCATTCTAAAAATAGAGAGTTAAAGAAATGTACATCTCAAAAGTTACTAGGTGAGTGATTTAAAAAGATGCCTAGTAATTTAGTTTCTTACATTAATTTCTTATATGTCAAGTTGAGATTTCCATAATCTATCCCCTCCATGATGACTTGACATGGCATCAATTTACTCTGCCCGTTGGGATACAAAGGTGAGATGAAACCATCTCACCTCACCTCATCTCATCTCTTCTAATTCCAACTAATAATCTCACTATTATTTACAAATCATCTTAATTCATCTCATCTCACTCATCTCAAGATTTTTTCTCTATATTTTCGATATTTGGCAGAGGGTCCCCAAATTGAGAATTGCAGCTAATGAGATGGAAAGCATTGAGTCATAATTAGTTAAAGATAATAGTTCATGATTTATGATTAAAATCAATTGGGCTACTCATTTGAATGTGTTGTAGCTAATTGATGTTTTCATGTTCTTTTTAATTGAGATTTGCCACAGATTGATGAGATGAAAAATGCTCGAGAAGTTCCTCTCTATAATTAAGTTTGTTTGGTTATGTTTCTTCAATAAATTTGTATTACATATTCTAAATAAGGTTTGTATTATCATCTCTGACATCATGATATCATGTAGGTGCTTCAAATGAGTGCTTGAAATTTATATTTATTTTGAAATGTTGTGAATTATGGACTTTTTGTTGTAAAATTAAAGAAAAGTAACAAGAGAATTGAAAGACCACAATATATGAAACTAGTTCTTCAGGAATTCAATATTATTTCTCTCAACTTAAGAATTTCACACTATATTCTATATTCAAATAGCATACTAGAAAAGTCAACAAAACTCACTTCACGAAAATCACAAATCTTTTCAATACAAAACTTCAAATTTTTTAACCTTAAGCACACTCATTGATTCTCAAGGTTTTATCTTATTTCAAAACAACTCCAATAACCCAAAAGTTCAAAAAACTACTTTCAATACATTCATAACACTTCTAAGAACTATCATTTTTTGAAGGGTACTATGTGAGAAAATGCTTACAACATGTTCAAAAAAGTCTACTAAAGTAAAGCCAGAAAATCTGTTAGAGAGCTTATATGGTTTTCCCTCTAAAAGTTAATGGACATGGAAGCCACTTAAACATCTGGAGGGTGATAGGAGGTGTGTGAAAGATACTTTGGATGATGGCGCGTCAGCCAAAACTGTAGGTAAAAAAAGTGGGCAATAGTTTTTAGGCAAGGAAGCTTCATTGTGAAGGGTGGTGATGAGGTGGCTCTTTGTCATCCCATTAAGCACTATTTGGGGTTGATTTGGGTAGTGATAGGACTACCATGTTAGGAGGGAAACTTCCTCAACAAGCCTTGCTTTGGTGGCTCAATTTCGTGTGTCTTAACTGAATGAGCTTCCATTTAGGATTTCAATAGAGGGTTTAAGTTGCTATCAAGCTCAAATCTAATTTTTCTTGGCCTAATAAAATTACCAAATGAACAAATAAGGATGTAATAATATAAATTTGAGTGGTTTATAGTATGTGTAAGTGATTTAATCAAGTAATTAAATATTAAGCTGAAGCCTGGTCCATTTAGGTTTTAGAGGCAAACTTTGGGGTTTGAGAAAACTATTTAGGGTTTCGGTTTCACCAAGCTTTCGGGATTTCAATTGGATTCTAAGTATTTAGGGTTTCTCTAAGGTTGAAACCCTCTTTGGTTTGGCACAAATTGAACAGTTGGATAAAATATGGTTTTGCTTAGGTGACATGATCACAAAACTCAATTTCATTCATATTTTCCATCTCATGATTCCTATTGGTGTCAAATGTCCAATACTATTCACCAAGTGTGGCTAAAATATTTCCAAGTATCCAAATAAAACTTCTCTAAACTAATTTGGGCATTCTACATTGTGATTTTGAAAAGACTTATCTTAGATGCTAACACTGAGACTATTATTCACTCCGAAAAAGTGAAAAATAAACTTTGCACTATAAAATCCTAAATAATCAAACTAAGTTTAAAGTGCAAATCATTTATCAAAATTCGAATCTGAAGTGCCTCAAAATAATTAAAACGCATTTTCGAACAAACGTTATTCAGAAATTAAAAATTGTTTTATTATGCCTTAAAATCCTAAATATCCCTCTCAGTCTAACGGCGCAGACGTTTCTCATTCTAATGCTTAAAAGTGTCTCAAATAAATAAAATTTTGTTCCTGACACCATAGTAAGTGGTAACATTAACCATGCTCATAGACTAGAACCTATGCGATGAGTCGATTCATGAAGGTTCCTAAACCGTAAAGAAACTCCTTCGTTGAATTTCTAATGGACTGTTACATGTTGAGTACACTTCTTTGTAGTGTGCCTTCGGGCATGTGATTTTCGGTTGGAGGAGGTGGGATTGCCCTGGAACACCCTCTGGATATGGTTTGAATCTCACCCAGGGGGATGTTTCCATGAGCAAGGGTTTGCCAGGGAGGGCTCCGCCTCGAGTTCTTACTCCTACCATTGCCTCTTAGGGCTCCCGCTCTGTCTTGGCTGGGGTCTTCCATGACACTGCTCCGACTCCCTTCTCTAGTCTGTTGGGTATTGGATGGTGAGACGCTCTAACTCCTCACTCTTTCTCCTGAAGGTGTAAAAGTCCTCACTGTTGGGGTTCAATTTCAATGATAGGTGCAAATACGATGGCTGGATCAGTCGCGGCTGCCAGTTTCTTGGGCATTTAGCTTGCCTTCTTCCTGCACACTCTAGTTGTGCCTCGCATATTTGGTACCTTGGACCACGAGGAGGCAGCCTCATCCCAACTTTTGTCTGGCTGCCCCCATTTTATTTTTTTGGAGACTTTGCCTGGCCCCATGCATTTGACTTCTTGTCGGCCTGCTCTAACTCGGTCTTCCTCGAGGCAATCAAAGCTTGCAGGGTATCCTCAACATTGATTAAATCGTTTGCCTTATCCATGAACTCTCACAATGTGGTCAAGTTTTCCTTGCCAACTCTGTTATGAACGGGTTTCAAGGTCACAAACCTACTAGGAGCACCACCAGGGTGATCTTCTTATCTTGATCGTCTATTTTCATGCACTCTTTGTTGAACCTGGCCAAGTACGCATTTAGACTCTCATCCACCCACTGCTTAACGGTTAGGAGGTAGGTAGCCCGATGTCTTCTCCTTCAACTCGCCATAAATTACATCAAGAGTACTCAAGCAAACTCACTGAAACTGTCAATTGAGAAGGGCTACGAGGCCCCTAACCGTTAAGCAATTCATGGCCCCCTTTTGGGCCAGTGGGAAAGCTTGCAAGCTATCTCCCTAGGGAATCGATGCAAGGTCATATGAGCCTTGATGGTCTCCAAGTGCTCAAGGGGATCTTTGGACCTGTTGTACATCTCCATTTGCAAATTTTCTAAGAGAGTGTTGTAGCTGGCATATGAAGGACATGCTATTTTTATAAAGATCTCACAGATGACGTCACTGTTAACAATGTGTTTTATAAGTCGGGTACTGGGCTTAGTCACCTGCAACATAGAGAAGGTGATGGACTCGAGGTGGAAGGGACACATTTGATACCTAAGTCAGTTACTGATTCTTTAGGTTGAAGTTTTAGTAAGTAAAAGGGCATGAACCTTAATTCTAACAAGGTGTATACTGCCTGTTAAGGGGCCTTATGTTCCCCGCGTTAGAGACAACTGCCTTTCATGTGGGCCTCCACACCGTTGTCGCTATTGTGGTTTGGCCTTCCTGAGTCACATCCTTGTGGCATGTCAATAAGTACGGCCACTTTCCACGCGCTTTGTCAAGGACAAAGGTAGTGTCGCATGCATTGTCAAGGATAGGGCACTTCACCATGTTCCCTGTCTGCATCTGTGACAGTACATAAGGGCAACGTGGCCCTATCATTACGTGTGTGTGTAGGACGGTGTTAGAAATATTGTCGTCGTGTCACCTCACATCTACTTCCCTCTTAACTAGGCCTTGGGCCACTTTTTACTCAACTCATGGGTCGACTGCGCTATGGGTCATTGGGGGCCCCCTGAATAAACTTTGCCTAGATCAGGAGGGGCATAAATATCCCTCCCAATTAGGCCTAACCCAATAGGGGAGGTAACATCTGCTCTGGGAATCATTAGATGAATATATCAATTCTTTATTATCGTGTAGATTGAATAACTTTGTGGGATGCTTGAAGAACTAGATGAGATGATAATTTTGTAAATAATAGTGAAATAATTTTTGACTAGTAGTAAAATAGTTTGAGTTATGATGTTTTATGAGGTTTTGGAAAATAAAGAGAAAAAGTTTAATAAAAATATTATAAAATTAAAATATTGTTAGATATAATTTTTAATATTATATTTGTTTTGAAATTTAAAAAAGTTGAATTGTTTTTGTTATTTTGTTTGAAAATTTGAGAAAATTGTAATGATTAGTTTAAAAAAATTATAATAATTAGTTTGAAAATATTTATATTTAAACAATGTTTGAGTACATCACATGGATAAAGAATAATTAATGACGAATGGGAGTTTCATTGAACTACTTTTCCTTTATCATAGTACAGAGCTGTTAAGATCACATGCATGCTAAAATTTGAAATCATTCCCCCTCATCATGTGCGGGAGAGTTTCAATACGTGAAATATTTAATTAAATATAATAGAGTGTATAGTTAGAGTTCAAATTCAGAACATCTATTATGATCTATTTAAAATTATCATTTATCTTAAAAATTTAAGATGAGAAGAAATATATTTTATTATTTATATTGATGCTTAACAAAATTCAAATTTGTTTTCTTGTTATTGAACAACCATAAAGGCAATTTTAAATTAGTTCTTGGATATATAATGCATTGTGCTGGGTACATATGAAAGAATATCTAAGATCATTTATATTGACTTAGCTAAATGTCAGTGTATCTCTAAAGTTTGGCTAAATATCAATAAAATGATCTGCATTGCAGTAGTCAAAATGAGAAAGTTCTACATATGAGCTATAGTACAACCAAAGTTTCCCTCAAATTTGAAGATGTATTGTTCATCTTCAAAATGAATTATTTCATTCAAAAAATATATAACAACAGGACAATGGGATATTGCTCATAATTTTCTTGCTACTCAGTTGCGCTTTACATATTGGGATGCTGGATAAAATATTGGATTATTAAATTATTAAATTATTAATTAATATATAGTTAATGTAACTGTAAAATATGAAGAAAAAATAAAAATATTATTATTAAAAAAATAATATTATATTAAGATTATATTTTGAATGGTTTTGATTTTATTAAAAAATATGTATTTTTAACTAAATTTTAAAAATAATTTTAATAAAATCAATGTGAATGGCCGTTAGATACGACTTTCATATCGAGGTATATATTTTTATTTTTTAGGTTTATATCGAGGTATTGATCCAGCAAATAAAGATAGAGCCATCTCACCTAACCCATCTGCTCAAACTTTATTTTCTTAGCGTAAAGATAGCTTTCGGTACAGTTTCTCAATAACTATAGCACCGCCCTTTCTCGGTTTCCAAATAATTGTTGAAGACTATTTATTATTGACGATGTAGGACCACCAATCCCTATACGAGAAATGCTTCAAACAGGTCGGGTGTTTTTTGCCCTTTTACATTGGCCAATAGAATTTCAACACACATGAAACTTATGTGTATTATGATGTGAACTTACGTGTAACTCCGATGCTTGAAATGGGTGCAAATGAAGAGTGATTTGCAAAAGCTATGAGCTTTATGCTAATAAAATAAAGTCCGAGTAGATGGATTAGGTGGGATGGTCCGCCCTTTCATTATTTGATGGATCAAGACCTCGATATAAAATATAAGATATTTTCTTATTTTTGAAACCGCATGGACCGAGCGTTACACGTAAATAACATGATACCAAGCTTTGCACATCAATAACATGATATTTCTTGCCAAAACTTGAGCCGAGAGTTACATCCAAATCTCTAATATATATATCTTCTTCTATTATTCCTGTTTTTTGTGACGAGCAGAAGAGAAATGGCAGAGGCTATCGTCTCTATTGTGGTGGAAAGGCTTGGTGATTTGCTCATACAAAAAGCAATATCCTTGCACGAGGTGAGTAACCAAGTTGAACTGCTAAAGGATGAGCTCAAACTGATCCAAAGTCTCCTAAAAGATGCAGATGCGAGGCAAAATGAAAGAGAGAGTGTACGCCAGTGGGTTGCAGATATCAGAGATGTTGCTTATGACGCCGAAGATATTATTGAGAGGTATGCCCTCAAAGTTGGCTCCAGAAAGGAAGGAGGCATACAAAATGTCCTCAAGAGGTTTGCTTTCATCTTGGGAGAAGCAAAAACTATTTTCCAAACTAGCTCAGAGATTGGTAAAATAACAAAGAGAATTTCTACATTGAACTCACGTTTACAAAATTATGGCATAAAATTTGATTCGATGGAAGGTGGAGGCCCGAGTTCTTTGAGCGAGAAGAAAAGAGAGCAAAGGCAAACTTATGCGCATGTTGAACATGATCATGTTGTTGTTGGATTGGAGGATAACCTGAAGGAAGTGGTGGCATGTTTGACAGAAGAGGTCAAATACAAGTACAGAGTCGTTTCCATATGTGGTATGGGTGGTCTTGGAAAGACTACTCTTGCTAGGAAGGTTTATCATCACCAAGAAGTCAAGAGTCACTTCAATTGTCGTGCCTGGGCATGTATTTCCCAACAATGTCAAAGAAGAGATGTTTG
Organism: Juglans mandshurica; assembly: GCA_022457165.1. Taxonomy (NCBI): domain Eukaryota; kingdom Viridiplantae; phylum Streptophyta; class Magnoliopsida; order Fagales; family Juglandaceae; genus Juglans; species Juglans mandshurica. The sequence goes on from CM039619.1 coordinate 47,616,855, forward strand.
GGAAGGAGTTATGATCGGTCTTATCTCTCCATCTAAAGAGAAGAGAGATGAAATTCGAAGCCTGAGAGATGAAGAGCTTGCTGAGAAACTTTGTGAAGTTCAGCGCCAAAAGAAATGTTTGGTGGTTCTAGATGATATCTGGAAAGTTGAGGATTGGAACAGTTTATGTGCTGCCTTCCCAATGAATGATACAAACAGCAGAATATTGCTTACCTCTCGTAATGAAGGCTTGGCTTTGCAAGTAGATCCAAGGGGCCCCCTTCACAAATTAAAGTTTCTAAACGATGAAAACAGCTGGGAATTGCTTCAAAATTTAGCAATTTCATGGAGAGAAGGTATATAGACAGTATCTAATTAATTCTCATTCGCTAGATTTTCTAAAAGTGCATTTTTTATATGAAATGATTGCTGGTTTAGTCACGGTATCTTGTTTTTCCCCGTTATTTGACTAACATATTGAACAGGACTTAAGAGAGAGAGAGTGAGAAAAACAAAAGTGGTTTACACTTGCTTTTAACCTCTGTTTGTTAAAAGAATGAAATTCGGCCAGGGAGAAGTTGATTGTTGAAATGATAATTTATTGGAACGGAAATACAAGATATCATTTCTTTTTATGTAGTATATGTAAACGGGTCTAAGGAATTATATGGTGGCTTTTCCCTATTTTGACTGGGAATTATATGGTGGTTTTGTCAGTGAATTTTTTAGGTAGGAGTAGTGTTTTCCTAGTAATTTAGGAGTTCTTCAAGCTTTTGCCGATTGGACAAAACTACTTTTCCAATGGAATCTTTAGTCCATCTAGTATATGACCATCCATAGCAGTCATTTTGATTTTGCTAAGTTATGCAGAAATTCTTTTTGACTATGATCTTGTTTTACCGATCTCAATATCTATTATCACTCGAAACTTAAATCAAAAGATGATGACAATTGCTCAAATGGGAGGTACGGCAAATCATGATGAACTTAGTTTATTTATATATAGTTATTTCAAAATTATATTCAATTTTGTGCCGTAAAGCTTATGAAATCCTGTTTTGGATTTTCTTTATAATCCAACCCATTATGGTTCATACTTTGACGGGCATTACAGTTTTGAATTCAACATGTTGCCTTTCTCGGCTATTTTCACTTTAGGGCAGTATTAATTAGTTTGCTACTTGATGATCGAGAAGTTTTGCAGTCGAAACTTCTCGATCACTACGAAACCTTAAATCCTCTAAAAGTTTGACCAAAAAATGAAAAAACTTATTAGGTTGGTCAATGATGAGTTTATCATGGTAAGTCTGAATGAAAAATTAACACATTTTTATTTTTATTTTTTGAAAATTACATATTTATAAGTATGAGAACATACATGTTGATTTTTGTGATGAGAGGATTCAAGAATATCCCATGAATCAAGTTCTTGTCAAGATTTTGAAGACCTCAAGTGGAAGAGATATAGACATATGAATTAGGCCCTACAATATTTATATAAATACTTAAGGGCTCACTATATATGTCTATCTCTCCTAATTGAAAGGTATTTTTTTTAATATAAGATAACATTACATTGGCTGATAGTGAAAACCATATAATAATGCAAGTATTGAATTGATCAGGAGGGACAATCTCTCAATAACAATGCATGCTCTGCTTTTAGTCTATATTTTTCAATGGTTTAGTCACTTTATAATTACACATTGAAAGCTTTCGAGTCTCAAAATAGGGTTTTCTTCTTTTTATTTTATGTTTAATATGTTGGCTCAATATGCAAGACGGAATGATATTGTTTACATGGTTGTTGGCAATGCAGATTCTGAAATCAAGAAACGTATGAGTGTTTTAGGAAAAGAGATGGTTAGATATTGTAAGGGTTTACCATTGGCCGTCATTGTATTAGGAGGACTTTTGGCAACAAAGCAAACGATTGAAGACTGGGAAAAAGTGCAGAGAAATGTTAAATCATACCTTCATCAACAGAGAGATCTTGGAATAAGCGCGGTGTTAGCTTTTAGTTATGATGATTTGCGTTTAGACTTGAAATTGTGCTTCCTATATTTAGGCCATTTCCCAGAGGATTTTGAGATACGGACTAAGGAGTTAATTCAAATGTGGATGGCCGAAGGTCTTATACTTCAAACTGGAAGTAACAATGAAACACTGGAGGATGTTGGAGAACGATATTTAGAGGAGCTAGTTCAAAGGTGTATGGTACAAGTAGGACAAAAGAGTTCAGTTGCAGGGATCAAAACTTGTCGTCTCCATGATCTTATGCGAGACTTATGTGTGGAAAAAGCTAAATTGGAAAACTTTCTCAACGTCATCAATATTAACGATGATGAGTCCAATGAAGAAATAGAAGCTCCCATTGGTAAAGTTCGAAGAGTTGCTATCAATGGTGGATCAAATCTCGTTAAAATATCAAGATCTCAAAAATATTTTCACCTAAGGTCTCTTCTAACATTCTCTGGGCCTTTGTTAGAGACATCTATGGTAAGGAACTTCAAATGTCTTAGAACATTCTCCGGGCCTTTGAAAGATAAGAAGTCCTTGAAAGATCAGAAGTCTATGCTAAGGAACTTCAAATATCTTAGAGTCTTGAATTTTGTAATGAATCGCAAAGACTCTGCGGTGGTGCATTTCGATCATGAAGTATTGGATTTCCCCCCGGAGATCAATAGTCTTATCCACTTGAGATTCTTATCATTAAGGTATACTAGTGTAACAAGTATCCCAACTCTAGGAAATTTGAAGTGCTTGCAAACACTAGATTTGCGGTCGAAATATTGTCACAAAGTAGTTAATGTGCCAAATGATGTGTTCAGAAATATGGAGCACTTGCGGCATCTGTTTCTACCTCGGAAATCCGAAGTCAGTGGTAAATTGCAACTACCTAATGCTAGTAAGCTGCAAACACTTGTGAATATTCCTGTTTCCATATGTGATGTTAAAGATCCGACGACTGGATTTGACGAGTTTGGAAAGAACTTAATGCCTTCAAATTTCACATTCAATTGTCTTCATGTTCTTAAGATTAGTCACATATATAGTTGGTATAAGAGAGTGGATATAACACCAATGGTAACGAGTTGTCCTCACATATATCGACTACGACTTTGGGGGAAAATAGAGAAATTGCCAGAACATGACAAAATTTCTCCACATCTTGTCCAGTTAATGTTAGTTCGGACTGGTCTTAAGGAAGACCCAATGCCGACTTTGGAGAAGTTACCAAACTTAAAGATTCTCCACCTTACGTTTCATGCCTACACAGGGAAGAAGATGATTTGTTCTGTAAGAGGATTTCCTCAACTTCAATCCCTCATCCTTGATGATTTAAATAACTTAGAGGAGTGGGAGGTGGAGGAAGGATCCTTGCCCAACCTTAGCCATTTGAAGATTGAAACTTGCGACAATCTCAGGATGGTTCCAGATGGACTTCAGTTTGTCACCACCCTGCAAAAATTGGAAATCATAAACATGCCCATGCCATTCAGAGATAGACTTCGCCAAGGAGGACAGGATTTCTACAAAATCCGGCACGTGTCTTCCCTTCAAATTTGAAGATTAAAGATTTTACTCAAAGGTAATATTAATGCTAAAACAAAAGTAATCTATATAGCAGCGTACATATATATTATATATATAGCGGAGACTTCATGTACTTAAATTTTTCAATAACTTTATTGGAATGCACTACTGCGCGCATGCTATATTCTAATTTCAATGTCTTTCGTACATTTAGTTAATTACTTCTTTCTTAAGAGCATCTCTAATCTTGTCTTAATTTGGTATCTTTTGCATCTCTATATATCTGTAATGAAAATATCTTGATTTGATCATGTATAAATGCTTGCAAAATTTGAAATCAGTTTTCATGGAACTAAAATCAGGTGGGACATCGTCGTTTCATCATGAGTTTAAAATTCAGATGTATATTTAAAAAAAAAGAACTTCAAACATTTTTTTTACAAGTACTCGTTATCACATTAGTTGGTTGAGGTATGTATAAAAATATATGTATGTATATATATCATTATTCTAATAAAAAAAAAAGTTATGGATTATGGTCGTAATAGAAAGGTTTTAAAATCTATTTTGGGTCTGCATGTCCTGATGATTAGTTGATCCAATAGTCGTTTGGTTTTAAGTACCTAATTTACGGGGAAAATTAAATGAATCCAGGTTATTGATATAATTTGATACTTATCTTATATGAGTTTGTTGCAAAATCTCAATATCTTGTGATGTTGCATTGATGATTTGTGATAATTAAATTCAATTTTGCTACTTATTGAATGTGTTGTAGCTAACTCTTTTATTTTTGTCCTTTCAGATGAAAGGTATTCAGGTTGTTGAGATTTGCAGGTGATGCATGGATGAGATGAAAAATGCTCGAGTTTGTAGGTCTTGATCTCTGGAATTGTTAAAAGCATTTTTCATGTATGAACCGTACGTAGGAATTGAAAGGCCTAGTCATTATTCGCCTACTCTTTTTTTTTCGTTTGTTTTTTATTTATCCAAACAAATTTCATCTTTCGTTTGCATATGGGTTTCATTTTGAAGAACCCATCGACGACAGTTTTAGTAAATCACGAAAACGAAACAATCAAAAGTAATACAATACTTTCAGTATCTCGAGGTTTAATTTTATGTAAGACAGACCAAACTTTATCGGACTAGACTTGTCTATTGTGCCTCATTCGGGTTCGATGAGCCTTTTGGGCTCATGGTAAAGAAAAGATCAGTCAAAATAGTTGTCCTCACATGTATCAACTACGACTCTTGAGAAAATAGAAAAATTACCAGAACACGACCAAATTTCTTCACATCTTACCCAGTTAAAGTTAAATGAGACTCGTCTTGAAGAAGATCCAATGCTGATTTTGGAGAAGTTTCCCAACTTAAAAGATTCTCCACATTAGGTCTTATGCCTACACAGGGTTGAAGATGATTTGTTCTGTAAGAGGATTTCCTCAACTTCTATATCTCATCTTTGCTTATTTATATAACTTAGAAATTTTTGGGTTTATCTTCATGATCGTAATAGGAAGGACGTTTTAAAATCTATTTTCGGTCTGTCCTGATCAGGATTTGTTCCAATGGAAAATTCAATGTGTCCTAATTAATTTGTGGCATATTTAAGGCATAAACAACCTTTAGTAAATTAAGGTTCCCTCGTTTGACTTTTAAGTACCTCATTAAAGGAAAAATTAAAGAAACCTTATTGATATAATTTGATACTTATCCACGAGCTTGTTGAAAAATTGTAACGTTCCTTCTATATATATATATATATATATATATGATGTTAGAGTTAGGTGTCGTTTGGACACTAAGTTGAGATGAAAAGTAAAACATGAATAAAATTTTATGATGTACAAATTGAGTGCACTTTATTTGAAAAATGTGTTTATCATTAAAAAAAAAATAATATTTTCGAGATATTTATCCACTTTTTTAAAAGTAATGGACGAAATTTATACATATTAAAACTGTGAATATTAATTTCTACTGCAAGAAACTATATATGTTCCCTTGGAGTTGGGAACTGAATTTATTTCAAATTATGGAGTTGGAATCATGAGGTTTTATTATTCGTAAATGGGGAATAAGATAACTTTTTAGTCGAAGTTTTATCATACAAAGAGTATTACAAACTTTTGACTGACTGATATTCCTTAATCTTTTTAAAAGGTTCTATGATTTTTTTTTATTATTGTTTTTTTCAATTCAAACATTTTTTAAACTAGAAAAATAAAAGTCTTTTTCTTTCAAAGATAGGACAGCGAGTAATGCTACTCATCATCACAATTCTCATCATCCATCCATTATCCCATAATATGACATTAGATGATTGAAGATTATTTATTATATTTCACTTATAAACTTTTCATCTAACTACATCATGAGATGATGATGAGAAAAATGATGAATAGATTTTTTAGACGATTGGAGACTATTTATTATATTTCACTTGTGAACTTATCATCTAATGCCACATCATAGGATGATGAGAGGATGATGAGAAAAATGATGAATATATTTTTTCCATTATTAAAATATATTTTTATAATTTTATTTTTCTTTTAGAATTTGAAAAAACTTGAATTGTTTATTTTATTTTATGTGAAAATTTAAAAAAAGTTATAATGATTAAGGAGTTGTTTGGATTCGAATATGAGTTGAGATGTGTTGTGAATAGTAGTAAGATGAATTTAGATAAGATAGTTTTTGAAAATGTTGTGTTTAGATTGGGAGTGAGTTGAGATAGATGTGGATCCCACAAATTATTGCATAGTATTTTTAATAATATTTTTTATTTATAAATACATTTATTCCTTAAGTAATAATAATTTATAAATTACCTACCTAATTTTTATTTTTTTTAATATAGTGAATAATAATATTTTAAGGGTTACAATATTTTTTTCTAACGGATTTTTTTTGTAAAATATCAAATAAAAAATTATTAATAAAAATTGTTTTAAAAATGATTTTTTAATTGTTTCCAAAATCGTTTAATAATACTAATATATATATAATAATTTTTTATAAATAATTGTGCTTAAAATGATTTTCCATATTCAAGTACTAATGGTCATTTTGCCTAGCTCTTGTTAGTTTCGATTATGGTCAATGATAATAAATTAGAAAAATAACATCATTAAATTATAAAATCACTTTATTTTATAATTTTAGTAGTATAAAAATTACATATTGACCAATCATTTATTAAACTAAATTTACGTATAGCTCATAAAATTAGCAACCATATTTTCTGAAGAAATTTATTACAAACTTCCCCATGTATGTAAATAAGTAATCTATTGCCACACCAAAATCAAATTTGTAATACATTTGAATCTCTAGCTACACTCTTATAATTCCAATATTTATTATATACATATCAATGACCAACCCTGACTTCCCACATAGGAATGACAATGTCATCCCTAATTGCAGTCATAGCTTGGGCTGATTCGACAGTCATGTTAGGATGACTTGCTAAAGCTGTGGCGTCACTATATGCACGACTGCTTGGACTGAACTCCCTATTTCTCCAGTCCTCGAACAACCAGTCGTTTGGCATCATCATTCTAATAAAATTGTGTAATGTACAACATGCAATGATCAAATCCCCTTGCCTCCCAACTTTATATGCATGCATGAGTCTTAAAATTATAAATTGTATTTTCAAGACCCCAAATGTACATTCTATTACGTTACGAATGCATGAATGACAATAATTAAAATAATCCTTATACCCCCTAAATCCCCGCTGACCTTGACGGCCACTTCTATGATATCTCTCTCTAAGATAGGGGGCATAAATCCCCGAGTACATGGGAACGCCAAATCGACTAGATAATAATGACTTATTACACATTAACAGGAAAAAAATAGGCCCTTACCAACCATTCCCAAAGATGTAACAAAATACATATAAAGAGAAATAATTTGAAGACAAAAATAATTATATAATATTAAATATTTACTATCGAGAGGCATTAGAAATTGGTTGCGGCCCTGACTCAATGCATCGATGAATACGCGTGCATCATGCGAACTTCCCTCCCAACCAGTGTATAGGAATGTAAACTTCATGTCCAAGTCACATACACACAAGATGTTTTGGGCAACTAGCCCATGCAAAACTTCCAAACTTCCCATGCAAAACTTTCAAAATATATTGATGTCCCCGCAGGTCGATATTATGTTGTGATCATCTAAGATTCTGTTGCACTTGTCTACTAGCCCTCTCAAGAAAGGCGAGTGTCTCAAGATCATCAGTTGCAAGTTCATCTCCACTACTATCAGTCGAACCCCCATCAGAGAAGATGTCATATGGATCAAGGTTCACGTCCATCTAGGAGATTCCTGCTGACCAATTCGCATCATCCATGCTCTTAGCCTTTTTCTATTATGTTATCCGACCATAATAGTTATGAATTAGACTTTCATATATTAACAAGGAAATAGTTTAATACATAAACTGATACTCTATTATTTTCCGGCTATAGAAAGCGTACCCAAGTCGATCGGCTACACACTAGATACCGTCAATGGAAGATGTTGGATAAGACCTAGGCAATTTGTTAAAACTTCAAGTGCCCAAAGCAAAGTTCCAGAAAATGATACAAGAATGGTAGGTTAATTCGCACTTTTATCTTGATAACAATTGTAAGTAATTTGACAAGTTAACAAAACAATCATGCATTATTATAACCATCTCATTATTACGCATTAAGGTGAATAATCATGCACAATCCAAACAGGGCCTTAGCCCTTAAAATCAGACCCTCATCTACTTCATCTAAATTAATGGTCTATACAACGATGGTGGAAAAAGTAGCAATACATAAACTCATCAAACCAAAAACTCATCTCATGAAAGGTATGAGAAAATAAATAGAGTCACAATGCCATAAAGAATAAAATACAACTCATGCATCATACTTTAACAATTACGGGCCCAATCATCCCTCCCGACAGCATCCAATGACAAGAAGAATTGCCGCATATCTGGGTTTAATAATTCTTTAATTGCACGAACAAGTTGTTGAGGATCTAGCCTCGGGGAAAGCTCAGTGAGCAATGTCGCACACTGACTAATCGGATCGTAACCGCCATTGCTGGCATCACTAGACTGTGATCCTTTGCTGTGCTTTGATGAATTCACAGCTTCCCGATCCTCATACCGCTTATGCTGCGCGATCTGCGTGCTTTTCACCTCCAGATCATCCATTTGGAATAGCTAAGAAATTGGTAATATAACACAGAAAAATATATTATTCGTAAAATATGCAACGTTATAGGCAATATGCCTTAATATGAGTAATGACCTGGAATTAAAATATGACCCATACTTGTTGATATGGACGATGTCTAGCAGATGAGTGTAAGGAGTACCGCTAGAAGAACAGGGAAGACGAAGTTTTTTAACAAAATTAAACTTTGTTATATATAAATACACTACAGTAGCAGAACAAAAAACAAAAATCAATCAAAACACCCCACTACCACATTCAAGTATGCATACCAAAAACAAAAATAAAAAACAGAACAAGAATTTCATTTTTGAAACAATGAAATGAGGCCTTAAGCAAACTACCACATTCAAGTATGCAAACCCAAAAAAAAAAAAAAAAAAAAAAAAACATGCACGTCAAACCATAAACATCACAAGATTATGCATTGTTAAATAATCTCATTATGCATCATCATTATGCAATTTCAAACCATAACATCTAAAGAAATGAAATGGGTAAACAGCTTTAATATTTTCTAAACAGCCAAACATTACAAATCCTGATTAAAATAACATGAAACTTAGCGTTGTCGTGCTCATGAGCACATCTTGCATAATATGGATACACATTTATCTCGATCAGTAACCACTACAATAAAAAAATTTAGGTGAAATTCATCTCCCAACTAGAGTCATGCCAACTCATATTTGTGCATTGCATAAATAACAGTTAAAAATGATTTGAGATGAGTTAGATTCACATACTTGGAAGGACCGTGTTCTTGGAGCCGTGGTGGTGATAGAAATACCCCATGGGTGTTTATGGTAGGATCGACTTCTTGAGGTGCGGTGTTTGCAGATACCTCGTGGATGTTTATTATAATATTTTGATTTTAAAATTTGAAAATTTTGTATTAATCTTTGTATTTTGCTTGGTAGTTTTAAAAAGTTATATCGATTTTTGTGTTAGGATAATATTAGATAATGATTAAATGAAAAAGTTGAATATTTAAAATTAAAAAATATTATATATTTTTTTTTTATCAGTAAAAGATAAATATTATATATATGAATGAAATAGGCATAGACCTTGTACACAGGAAGTATACAAAAGTACTCCTAATTACATTCTAAGAACAATAAAATAAAGACAAGAATTCCTGGATATTATCCCCAAATACAATAGTAGAAAACCAACACATTAAAGTATGGAGAAAAAAATTCTTTAACTCGGTCATTGAGCGTTCCTTATCTTCAAAGCAACGTGCATTCCTTTCTAACCAAATACACCACATAATACACAATGAAATCATCTTCTGTACTGCTACCACTTGATGACTACCTTGCATATTTGGCCAACATCCCAACAAATCCACCACCCTCATAGACATAACCCAAGCAACATCAACCCTTACAAAGCTTTCATCCCACAACACCCTTGCAAACTCACAGTGTAATAATAGATGATCCACAGATTCTCCATTTTTTTTGCACATGTAACACCAATTCAACACTACACAACCTCTCTTTCTCAGATTTTCAGTGGTCAATATCTTCCCAAGAGCAGCACTCCAAACAAAAAAAGAAATTTTCGAAGGCACACGAGATCTCCAAATACTCTTCCAGGGAAACTGAATACTACCTCATTGTGTTGTTAAGATATTGTAATACGCCTTCACTGTACATATCTTGTGGTTGTTAGTCCGCCACTTCAAACTATCTCGCTACTCCGTAGAAATCTCCATTGAGTATAATAGGCTGAAAAATTCTAATACTATAGGTAATTCCCAATCATGGAAATTCCTAATAAAAAGAACATTCCATTGCTGCACACCATGAGAGTATACACGCATATCTGCCACTGAAGCTTCCCCATTAACTGCAATACGATGTAAGGCCGGAAAAACCCTTTCCAAAACATAATCTCCACACCACAAATCCCGCCAAAATCTAATACAAACGCCCTCACCAGCCACAAAGCGTATTTGATTTACAAAACCTGGCCATCCTTTCCTTATGTACTTCCATAAACCCACACCATACCTCCCTCCCACTTCCTTAGAGCACCAACCACCCCAATCGGCCCCATATCTAGCATCAATAGTTTCCTTCCACAATGATCCCCTCTCCATATGATATCTCCATAACCATTTTCCCAATAATGCTTTATTAAAAATTCTCAAATTACATACTCCCAAACCCTCATTCACAACTGAGGCACATACGGTTTTCCATTTAACTAGATGGAACTTCTTTTCCTCCCCCATACCTCCCCATAAAAAAGTTCTGAAAAGTTTCTCCATTCTATTCACCACCTCTACAGGCATAGGAAACAAAGATAAAGCATATGTAGGGAGGTTAGTGAGTGTACCCTTAATAAGAGTGAGACGACCCCCTTTTGATAAATACACCCGTTTCCAACCAGCAAGTTTTTTCTCTATCTTCTCCACTACTCCATCCCAAATAGCTCTATTCTTGAAAGTTGCCCCCAACGGAAGACCCAGATATTTCATAGGGAGCGAGGACATCTTACAATTCAAGAGACTTGCCAAACCTAGGATATTAGAGACGTCACCCACATGAACCATCTCAGACTTAACCCAAGTTCACTTTTAACCTTGACACTGCTTCAAAGCAAAGTAGCAAAGCTCGTAAAGTTTGGATCTGGCTACTAGTCGCTTCACAAAATACTAACGTGTCATCTGCAAATAGAAGATGTGAAATGACAATGGAACCACCAGAACCATTGCCCACTTGAAATCCGGATAAGAAACCTCCCCCAACAACCGTCTGCATCATCCTACTTAAGGCCTCCATAACAATAACAAAAAGAAGAGGAGATAGAGGATCTCCCTGCCGCAATCCCCGCGAACTGTAAAAAAAACCAGCAGGTGTGCCATTAACCAGAACCGAGAATCGAGCGGTTGAAACACAATGCTGCATCCATGCAATCCACCTATCCCCAAATCCAGTTCTCTTAAGCAAGTATTAGAGAAATTTCCAATTCACATGATCATATGCATTCTCCATGTCAAGCTTGCACAGAACACCTAAACCTCCCTCCCGTAATCTGAAATCCAAACACTCATTTGCAATTAGTACTGAATCAAGAATTTGTCTCCCACGAATGAAGGCATTCTGAGACTTGGAGATAATATGTTCCAACACCGGACTAAGCCGGTTAGCAAGCACCTTTGAAATGATCTTATACAAGTTACTAACCAGACTTATAGGTCGAAAGTCTTCAATAGAATCTGCCCCATGTTTCTTGGGAATGAGAGCAATAAAGGTCGCATTCAGTGATTTTTCAAACTTTTGGAAAGAATGGAATTCATTGAAAACCTGCAAAACATCACCTTTTACTATGTCCCAGCAGGTTTGAAAGAAACCCATTGTAAACCCATCCGGACCCAGTGCTTTATCCTTTGCCATACCCGAAATGACCTTATAAATCTCTTCTTCGCCAAAAGGTCTCTCCAACACATTTGCACTCTGAGGATCAATAGCCTCAAAATGCAAAGCATCAAGCTTTGGCCTCCAAAGAACCGATTCTGAAAGCAGGGTCTCATAGTACTGAACTATATGATTTTCTAGCTCGGATGGAGAAACTAGTACCTGGGTCCCTGAATTAAGAGACTTAATAGCATTGTTACGCCTATGTGAATTGGCCACTTTGTGGAAGAACTTTGTACACATATCACCTTCTTTCAACCAAAGAGCCCTGGATTTTTGCCGCCATGAAGTCTCCTCTGACAACAAAACCCTCTCCAGATTTGCCATAATCATGCCCTTCCTCAATGCCACATCTTCAGAATTATCTCCCAAGAATTCTTATTCTTCTAAGTCTTGCAGTTCCTCCATCAGTGTACCCTTCTGACTGTCGATGTGACCAAACACCTCCAAATTCCACTTCCTCAAATCTTGTTTTAAAGCCTTCAATTTGCTAGCAAGAATGTAACTAGGGGTACCAATAAACTGATACGAAGTCCACCAAGCACGCACCATCTCTACAAACCCATTCGCTGTAAGCCACATGTTTTCAAACTTGAAATATTTGTGCCCCCTGTGTATACCCCCACAATCCAAAAGGATAGGAAAGTGATCTGAACTGACTCGAACTAGTCGTTTCTGCCTTACTTCCGGATATTTAGCTTCCCACGAGAGAGAAACCAGGAATCTATCCAATCTCAACCAAACCCGTCCATTTGACCAAGTATACTCACCTCCTGCCAAAGGAAGATCCATGAGATCAAGATAAAAAATGAACTCATTGAATTCCTCCATAGCCATCGAATGTCTACCATGCCCTGATCGCTCACTAGGAAAACGAATAGTGTTAAAAATCCCCCCCATGCACCATGGCACATCCCATAAGTAATATAAACCTGCCAACTCCTCCCACATCCCTCTCCTAATCCTATCCGCGTTAGGGCCATAAGAGCTTGCAAATGTCCATTCCCATCCGTCCACCACATTTTTAAATAGAGTCGCAACTGAAAATTCTCCAATACATTCCTCAATCATCTCAACCATTCTTTTTATCCCACATTAGTAATACTCCACCTGAGGCTCCCACCGAGGCCAAATAAGTCCAACCCACATATCGAGTTTAAAATCACTTCCTAAATGATAAATGAAATATTACTATAAAAAATAAAAAAGTAACTTAAAATATGGATTTAGATGGGAAAAAATAGAATTTGGCGTCGAAAATGATATGCACCGAGCATAGCTCGATGACCACCATGTGCGCGCTGAAAAGAGTTTTTCAAATTGGGATCATATGCATGATTCTGTTACCCAAAGTCAAAGTTATGGTCAAAATACCGAAACATGCCTCAAACTACCCCAATCAAAGAAAGATCACGATTTCCTACCATCAAACTACCTCAAGGTATTTTAGTGCCGTCAATGTGCAATCTGACAACTTAGTATCATCTGACTCCTGCATCAAAGAGGAGACAAGAAGGGACAAACGGGTGGGGGTGTCAAGAGGCAGGAAAATGTCAGACGAAAGTAGGAAAAAGAAGGATGGTCAGACACGCAAATTAAACATTCTTCACCACTACCGAGACGCACTCATGAAAAAGGTTGGATAAAAGGGATGGCTGCCTACAGTTTCAGGGATTTTTTTCTTCTTTCTTGCATGACTTTTTCTTTTGGTCTCAACTTTTTCTTCAATCTCAGGACAAAGAGCTCTAGAGAGAACATCTTCTTCAACATGTAGATCTCCAGCTCCTATTGTACAATGAGAAATGAGAGGTTACGAGAGACTGTAAACAAACATATTATAGTGAAATCTCCTCTCCCCCAAATCCCATGGACGTTGGCCTAGTGCCGAACTATGTAAATCTGTGTGTCCATCTCTCCTTATTTTTTCTGCATTTCAATATTATTCACCGCTATAGATGTATGCACCGACAATGTACAGTCGCACTGAACCACTGTCGGGGGCTTCAAACAATACCGATTGAGGCTCAGCCCACCTCAGCACGTCCAGGAATGGATCTTTCTTCCCTTTCGGGCTAGGTCATTTCTTGCGATGTGGTTTCGGTTTTTATTCCTGGGGGCAGGGGGACCATAAGCTAATAACGACAAGATTTTAAATGATAAATATAAATTATTTATATGATCTAATTTTACTTAAAAGATAAATTTTAAAATTTAAATCTTAGTAATTAATCAAATCTTACCATTTAAAATGTATGATAAAACTCTACACACCAATCTAATAATAAAACAATTCGTTTTAGAATTAAGATTTCTAATTCTCTCTCTAAATTTGTGGTGATATATGTACTCTATGAATTATTTATGCAGTGGGTTTCATGTAGATAGTTTAAATCTCTTATACGTATTAAATCATGTGTATATCTCTAAATTGGATGCGCCATAATAAAAATGAAAGAAGATATCCACACTGGGAGATGTGTACGTATCACGTGCGTGGACTGGAGTCCTCAAAGAATCACACAATCACATAAGCGTATAGAGAAAAATAAAGGAAGAAGACATTCAAGCAGAGACAAAAATAAACGTCATAAAAGGAATCTACTTTTCATTCTCCCATTTCCCTTTCTTTCTTTTCCATTTTTCTTTCCAATATCTCTCAGCCACGCGCGCTAACATGATCCAACACATATAGGAATCATTAGATGAATGAGAAATGATATTTGCAGTCGTGAGTGTGCAAGCGGCGTGCAGTCGCTTTGAAAAAAGTGAATAAATATGGGATCCACATGAAAAGAAATTAATTTTTTAATCACTCTTTTTAAAGCGACTGCACGGCATTTGCGCATTCCACGACTGTATGTAGTATTACTCATTCTATGGTTATCATGATGGACTATTATTATTCATCCATACATGCCAAGGTTCTTTGCCTCTTACATGCAATATTATTAGAAAGTTTTTGTGAACAAAACACACGAAGGATTACTTCAAAACCCAGAACATGCATCATGTTGGAATAATAACATGTGATTTCTCTTACCTACTTTAATTCTTTTTTGAGGAAAATGAAAAAAAAAATTACATCACATAGATGAAGGCCCTAAAGAATAATTTATAACGAGGAATGGGAGGGAGTTTCATTGAACTTTCCCTGTGTCATAGTTAGTACAGAGACATTTTTTTTTTTATTACCAAAATCATGTGCTTGCTATGGGAGATTTTACAACACAAATTTGGAGCAGATTCTGTGTACAACTAGGTATGCCTTTATTGCATGGTTGTACCCGGAAGGAGAAGGTTGAATGTTGGTTTAGACGTGCTAAAAGATCTTCTTGTTGTGGACAAATTCTTGGTTTACTCCCTATTATTATAACATGGCGTTTGTGGTGGAGATGCTGCAAGGCCCGGATGGAAGGTGTAACAATTGACATGGTTTGGATATCTATTAAATATTGGTTGTCTTGGGTGGCTTTGAAATTTAAAGGAAAGAATGTTATTAGTAAAAGTGATGCTGTTTTATTACAATCTTTAAATATTCCTCCTCCAAGAGTTGGTGTTCAAAAGGAGAAAATTGTGAGATAGGTAAGACCAAAAAGTGAATGGTGTAAACTTAATGTGGATGGTTGCTCGATGGGTAACCCGGGGCTTTCAGGTGTGGGGGGAGTTATAAGGGATCATGGTGGTAGTTTCATAATGGGTTTTTGTGCCTCTATTGGTTCTCGTACTAATACATATGCTGAGGCTATGGGTTTGTTGTATACTTTGCGAAATGCTCGACAGATGGGGCTCAATTATCTTGAGATTAAAATGGATTCAAAAGTAATTATTGAGTGGATAACATCTAGACAGTGTGTATTATGGTACTTTGAGGATTTTTGGGAGGAGATTTTGAGTTATGTTGATGATATTACTTTTACCTGTAGACATATTTTCAGAGAATGTAATGCTGTTGCTGATAGCCTGGCGAAGCATGATGCAACGGGGTGCAATAATACGTATTGTTCAGTGCTTGACTTTCCAAGGGAGACTAGAGGTCTTTTAAGACTTGATAAAAATGATTTGCCGTATCTGAGACGAAGATAGTGCTTGTTTTTTTGTGTTTAGTATTTGTAGTAGGAGGTTTTGGTATTTTTAGATTATGGCATAATGGATTATTGGTTGTTTTCCACGGTATTCCTCCGCCATAAGTGAGAGTTTTATTAATAAAATTTGGGGAGGGGCCACTTTTAGACATGTGATTTTGACTCTTTTAATATATATATATATATATATATATATATATTATATTAAAGTCCTTAGAAAAATAATACATACTAAAGAATATCTTAGGCGGCCATTGGATACGTACTTACAATATTTTATATCGAGGTCTTGATCCATCAAATAATGAAAGAGCCATCCCACCTGCGCTAATCCATCAATCTAAGACTTTATTTTCCAAGCATCAATATAGCTTTCATGCATTAAAATTCAAAAATTATTGGGGGACCGAGTTCAAGTCTCAGAGAAAACCGCGTGAAACCTTGCTGGACGATTTGTTTGGAGCAGTTTTGGTTGAACCCTCTCTTGTCGTGATTCCAAGCGTTGCAGATCAATAACATGATGATACTTTCTTGCAAAACTTTAGCCGAGTTACATCCAAATCTTTAACATATCTTCTTCTATTATTCTTATTTTTTGTGACAAGCAGAAGAGAAATGGCAGAGGCTATCGTCTCTATTGTGGTGGAAAGGCTCGGTGATTTGCTCATACAAAAAGCAATATCCTTGCACGGGGTGAGTAACCAAGTTGAACTGCTACAGGATGAGCTCAAAATGATCCAAAGTCTCCTAAAAGATGCAGATGCGAGGCAAAATGAAAGAGATAGTGTACGCCAGTGGGTTGCAGATATCAGAGACGTTGCTTATGACGCCGAAGATATTATTGAGAGGTATGCCCTCAAAGTTGGCTCCAGAAAGGGAGGAGGCATACAAAATGTCCTCAAGAGGTTTGCTTGCATATTAGGAGAAGCAGGAACTATTTTCCAAACTAGCTCAGACATTGGTAAAATAACGAAGAGAATTTCTACATTGAACTCACATTTACAGAATTATGGCATAAAATTTGATTCAAGGGAAGGTGGTGGCCCGAGTTCTTTGAGTAAGAAGATAAGAGAGCAAAGGCAAACTTATGCCCATGCTGAACATGATGTTGCTATTGGATTGGAGGATAGCCTGAAGGAAGTGGTGGCATGCTTGACAGAAGAGATCAAATACAAGTACAGAGTCGTTTCCATATGGGGTATGGGTGGTCTTGGAAAGACTACTCTTGCTGGGAAGGTTTATAATCATCAGCAAGTCAGGAGTCACTTCGACTGCCGTGCCTGGGCATGTATCTCTCAAAAATGTCAAAGAAGAGATGTTTGGGAAGGAGTTTTGATTAGTCTTATCTCTCCATCTAAAGAGCAGAGAGATGAAATTCGAAGCTTGAGAGATGAAGAGCTTGCTGAGAAACTTTGTGAAATTCAGCAGCAAAAGAAGTGTTTGGTAGTTTTAGATGATATCTGGAGTATTGATGCTTGGGATAGTATCCGTGCTGCCTTCCCAAGGAATGACACCGACAGCAAAGTATTGATGACCTCTCGTAATAAAAGGGTAGCTTTGCATGCAGATCCTAGAGGCCACCTTTATGAATTGCAGTGTCTAGATGATGAAAGGAGTTGGGAATTGCTTCGAATGTTAGCAATATCTTGGAGAGAAGGTATAATCAGTATATGATCCACTTTATTCTTTATAGTATTTGATATGAAATGATTGCTGGTTTTAGGAAAGTTACTGAGATTTTCCCCCAATATTTAACTTAACGCGTTCAACATGAAGTGATTGAGAGAAAATGGTGTTAAACAAGTATTCTCAATTGAGATGAATTGGAAGATGACTATCAAAATTTGATATGTATTGAAACTGCCTTCAGCAAGTTAGTGACAATTGAAGAAATTAACAGCCGCATGAAGTGGGTTAACAATCAGATTTTGTTATTTGTCTAATGAAATATAATCCATTTTATTTATGCATTTATTTTCCTTAATATTTAAGAAGAAATGATATTGTTTATATTGTTGTTGGCTTTGCAGATTGTATAATCAAGGAAAATATGAAAATTTTAGGGAAGGAAATGGTTAGATATTGCAAGGGATTACCATTGGCCGTCACTGTACTTGGAGGACTTTTGGCCACAAAACAGACAATAGAAGAGTGGAGGCAAGTCCATGTAAATGTTAAATCATACCTCCATCAACAAGATCTTCGGATCAATACGGTGTTAGCTTTAAGTTATGACGATTTGCCTTCCCACTTGAAGTTGTGCTTCCTATATTTAGGCCATTTCCCTGAGGATTTTGAGATACGGACTAAGGAGTTAATTCGAATGTGGGTGGCCGAAGGTCTCATAAATCAAATGCAGCACATTGGGAGTAACAAGGAAACGCTCGAGGATGTTGGAGAACGATATTTATTGGAGCTAGTGCAGAGGTGTATGGTACAAGTAGGACAAAAGAATTCAGTTGCAAGGATCAAAACCTGTCGTCTCCATGATCTTATGCGAGACTTTTGTGTTGAAAAATCAAAATTGGAAAACTTTCTCCATGTCATCGATATTAGTCATGAGTTCATGGAAGAAATAGAAGCTCCCGTTGGTAAAGTTCGAAGAGTTGCTATCAGTGGTGGATCAAATCCTATTATACTTGGAGATCTACTTCCATCAACATCCCAAAAATATTTTAACCTAAGGTCTCTTCTAATATTATCTGTGCCTTTGTATGATCCATCTATGCTAAGGAACTTCAAATATCTTAGAGTCTTGAATTTTGTATACTCTATCGACCGCTATTGGAGAATAGGTTTCCCCCGTGAGATCGAAAGTCTCATCCACTTGAGATTCTTATCTCTAAGAAATACTGGTGTAAGAAGCATCCCATCTCTAGGGAATTTGAAGTGCTTGCTAACACTGGATTTGCGGTCGACAAATTCCCTAATGAGTATTCCAAACGATATGTTTAGAAGTATGGAGCACTTGCGACATCTGTATCTACCTCAGTATTCCCAAGTCAGTGAGAAGTTGAAACTAGCTAATACTAGTAAGCTGCAAACACTTGTGAATGTTCCTGTTTCCATATGTGTTAAAGATCCGACGACAAGATTTGGCAAGTTTGGAAAGAACTTAAGGCCTTCAAATTTCACATTCAACTGTCTTCGTGTTCTTAAGCTCATTTCAAATAGGACGGATAAGCGAGTGGATATAATACCAATGGTAACAAGTTGTCCTTGCATATATAAGCTACGACTCGTTGGGGAAATAGAGAAATTGCCAGAACGAGACAAAATTTCTCCATATCTTGCCCAGTTAAACTTAATTGAGACTCGTCTTGAGAAAGACCCAATGCCAACTTTGGAGAAGTTTCCCAACTTAAAGATTCTCCGCCTTGATTTGCATGCCTACAAAGGGAAGAAGATGGTTTGTTCTGTAAGAGGATTTCCTCAACTTCAATCCCTCATCCTTGCTTATTTATATAACTTTGAGGAGTGGGAGGTGGAGGAAGGATCCATGCCCAACCTCTGCTATTTGGAGATTGCAGGGTGCTACAATTTGAGGATGGTTCCACATGGAATTCAGTTTGTCACTACCCTGCAAAAACTGGAAATCGTAGACATGTCCAAGTCATTCAAAGATAGACTTGGCAAAGGAGGAGAGGATTTTTACAAAACCCGACATGTGCCGTCCCTTCAAATTTAAAGATAATACTCCAAGGTAATAACGCTAAAATACGAGTAATCACTTGTAGCAGTGCACATACTTGAAATTTTCAAAAATCTGATCGGAATGCGCTATATACTGCTTTACTTACTCTAATTTCAATGTCTTTCGTACATTTAATTAGTTACTTCTTTCATAAGAGCATCTCCAATCTTGTCTTTGATATCTTTTGCATGAGCTCTCTCTATCTGTATTGAAAATACCTTGATTTTATTATAAATACTTGCAAAATTTGAAATCAGTTTTCTGCATGGAACTAAATTCAGGTGGATTCATCAAGAATTAAATTAAATTCTGATAAATATAAAAAGAATTATTATATTCTTGTGCCAATGTGTAAAGCACACCATATATATTACTTAAATAGTAAGATTTAACTTTAATATTTTTTTATAAGTACTCATTTTCTCATTAGTTGGTTTAATCGTGAGGTTCAATTTATTTTTTAGTGACACATATATTTTTATAAAAGGCTTAAACAGAATTTATTTATTTAGAATTTATACTTAACATTACACTAGTTAATAGACAGGCATCTGGCCGTGCTTGGTTAGTGGGACTTTTCAGTGGGCCAGACCAACTACAGCTTTCTGCATACGGATTATTTCATTTTGAAGAACCCATAGACACCAGTTTTTTGTAAATACTGATGTAATTGAGCATGGTAATTCCCTGCCACCGGCCCACCATCAATAGAAAACCACGAAAATGAAGAAATTTAGGCGTTGGAATTTGGACTAAAAAGCTTCCAATGTGCATAAGTCAGAAATAATAAAATATTTTAAGGATCTCAGGATTTAATTTTTTTTATTTTTATAAATGAGATAAGATGAGATGAATTGAATAAAATATTATTAGAATATTTTTTTTAATATAATTTTTATTTAAAAATTTAAAAAAGTTAAACTGTTTATTTTATTTTATATAAAAATTTTAAAAAAATTATAATAATTAGATAAGATGAGATAAATTTTTTATAAAAGTGAAAGACACTTAATTTAATTTATGGTAAATCATCCCTATAAAAATGGTGCAGACCTTACTAACAATATTTTTTTTTTTCCTTTTCTCCTATTTGGGTAAATTTTATATAGGTAATCACACTCCACCCGCCTCATTTTTCTTTCTTCTTTTTTCTATTTATAGTTTGATTTTCCCCCGGTAGCTTTTATTTATTGCTTCTGTTGATGCATTTTTCCAATTGGGTCAAAGCCCAATAATACAGTTGAATGGCCCATGCATGACGATGTCATGGACATTAAAACGGTACTCGGATGCTTGTTCATAAAATGAAAAGTAATTAAGACATATAAGTTATAAATAATGAGAAGTGCTTGACCGCTTTGCAGGGGGCCCAAGTTTGTTGGAGGAGTGCTTGATCGCTTTGCTATGGCGAAGGCGTATGTGTGCCTTGTTTTCCATGCCTGGAGTCGTGCTTGTTTGCGTTACTATGACAAAGGCATATGTGTGCCTTCTTTGCCATAGTGGGAGGAGTGCTCGTCCGCATTGCTATGGCAAAGGCGTATGTTTGCCTTATTTTCCATGGCAGGAGGCATGCTTAACAACACTATTGTGGTGAAGGCATGCATGAGCCTTAGTCGCCTATTTTACAAGGGGGCCATGTTCTTGACTCTAGGGCCGCCCAGTGTTCCTGAGAAACTTTTAGAGAAAACCAAACTGGTTACTATCAATAATTCAAACCACGAGTTTGAGACTTGCAAACCTGAGCTTATTGGCTTAATGTTTGGAGAGTATTTGATTTATTGGAGTGTCGAAGCCTGGCTCAAAGACAGCCCCTTGTTGGGATTTTCCATTCACTCTCTTCTTTTGCTAGAGTATGGTAAAAGCTAGAGGCACCTAGGTGAGGCTTGAGGGTGGCCTTGCTTTAGTAATCATGAAGACCCAGCGTGCCCAAGCAAGAGCTCTAGAGCGGTTAATTTTCCTAGTGAAGATAGGTAGGACTGTGCCAATCCTCTGCCGACTCCAACTCTAGCCGACGCTCGCTTCGGCTCCAATGCTGATTGAGTCAGAGAAGTCAAAATTCGGAATCAACATCGAAGGTACTCCAAATTTTGATGTCGGAGTCGGAGTCAGAGCCTATATGGGCTTCAAACTTGATGTCGGAGTCATGATTAATTTGAAATACACTCGTTGCCAATACGATCACTGTGTATATTTCAAACAACTTGCAGATGAATCTTTCATATATTTGCTTTTATATGTAGATGACATGTTGATTGCATGTAAAAGCAAGGTGGAGATAGATCGATTGAAAGCTTAATTGAGTTAAGAGTTTGAAATGAAAGATCTAGGAGAAGCACGAAGAATATTGGGAATGAAGATTAACAGAGATAGGGTGAAAAGTACAATTCACCTCACTCAGAAGCAATATCTAAAGAGAGTACTAAAACACTTCAACATGGATTCTAAAAGGCCTTTGGCCCAGTAGGGTGCAGGGGGGGACGGAGGACCACCTCCACCCGCACCTTGTTATCCGGGACGGGGTCCCCCGCCCACGTAGTGCGGGGGCAGGGGTAGATTACAAAATGGGCCCCCCGCCCATGCGGGGCAGGTAGCACCCCAAAATTCTTCCACAACCATTTTTTCTAGGGACATATATCTCCATGCCGTCGAACCAAATTCCAAGCAGACTTTGTATTGAACTCTCCATTATTCGATGGCTTCCACACACATCTGTCCAAACCTTGACGTAATGTAATGCCCGCATTGCAAACCATTTGCACTACATGTTCCGGAATTAATTCACGCAGCACTTGCACATTCGGACCCGTACGCGTGAAGACTTCCGCCACCTGCAAATTCAAATTACCAACAACGGTAAGGTAAGTAATTAACGGTCTGTCCCCTACCCAATTGTCCATCCAGAAATTCACATGGCCCTCCCGAATGATCCACCATGAGTTATTTAACACTTGAGGCATGAGCTCCATTATTCCTTTCCAAAAATGAGACCCTTTGTTTAGGTGCAGAACTGAGTATATATGAGAGTTTCCAACATACTTCATGTTGAAAACTTTCGACCACATCGACTTCTCATTGATTAACTTCCATGCAAATTTCATAAGCAAAGAAACTTGAACATCACGCAAATCCCGAATACCCAACCCGCCCTCATCCACCGGCATACAAATTTTACTCCACTAAAACCATTTCCTCTTTTTATGTTCTTATGATGAATCCCATAAAAATTTTGAGAAAATCCTCGAGATTACACCTTTTGGCAAATTTAAAACCGAGAGCATGTGTATAGGCATACTATTTAAAACATGTTTGATAAGAACAATTTTACCTCCAAATGAGAGAATCTTATTCTTCCACCCCGCTAACTTCTTTTGATTTTTTATCAATAGCGGATCAAAAGTCCGAAAAGTCATTCTTCCCACAATTAACAAAACACCCAAATACATACATGGCCAATTACCTATCTTAAAGCCTGATATACTCAATAGCTCATTTTTCTGGCCAGCCGTAATAGAAGATGAAAAATACATTGACGACTTACTCGAATTAATTGATTGGCCAGACATCTCTTCATACTGTCGCAACACTCCCATAAGATTCCGAATAGAGGCCTTATTTCCATTAGCAAAAATCAGGATGTCATCCGCGTATAAAAGATGAGAAATCAGAGTTCCTCTACCAAGATAAAAAGGCTTAATACGACCCTAAGTAAATTCTTTATGAAGCATCCGAGAGAGAATCTCCTGCGTCAAAATAAATAAGGAGATAAGGGATCTCCTTGACGTAATCCTCGAGACGGCTTAAAAAATCCTTTGGCACGACCATTCAGCATCACCGAATAATAAGGGGAGGAAATAGCATTAAATACAATATTATGCCAATTTTCAGAGAAACCCAAGCGTCGAATAATCTCTAAAAGAAACTTCCAACTGACCCTATCATATGCTTTGGCCATATCAATTTTTACCAAAACATTGCCCCCCCTTACCTTCCTGTTCATACCTCGGACTAGTTCCTGAGCCAATGATATATTTTCAAAAATGCTTCTCCCTGGAATGAATGCATCCTACTCAGGTGAGATAATTCTATCCAGTATCGGCGCAAGTCGAAAGACCATGATCTTTGTCATGATTTTATAAACAACCGAGCACAAAATTATCGGACAAAACTGACCCATAGGCTCATCAACCTTCAGAATGAGGACTAAATTTGTAGCCCCAAAGAAGTAGAAAATGGTTGCTCTGCAAAAACATCTCCAGCCATCTCCAACAAATCCTCTTTCACAATGTCCCAAGCCAACATAAAAAAACCTGTCGAGAAACCATCCGGACCGAGGCTACTGTCATCCAATATAGACCACAAAGACCTCTTAACTTCCTCCAACGTTGGTGCAGCACAAAGGGCCTCGTTATCTTCTATGGTAACTACGGGTTGAATAAGCTCCAAGTCTTCCACGCTGCTGCCAATCGCAGATCCCGACAATAAATTCTGGAAAAAAATAATTGCCTCTGCATGTACCGCATCCCCTGTTTCCAACAGCCGTCCATCATCAAGCCTCATTTTGGTTATACGCTTACTCTGTTTCTTAAGCCGCATGGATGCATGAAAAAATCTTGTGTTTGCATCCCCTTCCGTCAACCACTTAATACGTGACTTTTGGCAAGCCATCACTTCTTCTCTATGAACCCACTGTACATACGTTTGATTACAATGCAACCATTTGTTTTCAACCTGAGCCGAATAAGAATTAGAAAGCAGTCCCTCCAATTCTGACATTCGTTCCTCTACTTTTTTCAACTCCACCTCCACCCGGCCGAAATCCTCCCTATTCCACTTCCTTAAAGCATGCTTCAGCTATTTCAATCTCGTACTGATACGAACCATGGCACAACCTTCAATTCGATCAGCCCATACCTCTTGTACTAACGGAAGGAAACTATCATGGGAGCCCCACATACGAAGAAACTTAAAAGGCCGTACAATGCACACCCTTTCTTTATTCAGCTGCACCAACAATGGCGCATGATCCGAAGTATTCCTTGGCAGATACGAGAACGTAACATCGGCAAAATAATTAGTAAAAGCCAAATTTACCCAAATGCGATCCAATCGAGCCCAAATTCTTTTAACCCCTCGCCTACTATTACACCACGACAATCGATTACCTTCACAAGGCAAATCCACCAACCCGCACTCATGTATACAATCATTAAACTCCCTTTTTGCCCGAGTGGCATGTAGAAGACCACCCACCTTTTCACTATCATCTCAAATAATATTAAAATCCCCCCCAATGAACCACATAAGTCCATACTAATTTTGAGCCTTAAGAAACTCCCATAACTCCAATCTTTTACTCCGAAAACAACTAGCATAAACAAAAGTTGCAAGTACGCGACAGTTGTCATAAATAAACCAACCACTAATAGCTTGATCCGACAAAGAAATCAATTCGAACTCAATCTCAGCAGCCCAAAAAATCCAAATTTTACCACCCACCTCAACATTATTCAAACAGAAAGGTAACTTCATCCAACATGCCCATTTGCTACACTTATTAGAATGTAAGAAAGGTTCTAAAATGGCCACCACAAAAGGCCAACTTTTATTCAAAATACGCCGAAGTCTACTCATCGACGAAAGAATTCCCCTAATATTCCATGTAAGAATCTGCATTAACAAAATTAAAGAAATTTTTTGGAGCGAGTACGACGCTCCAATGCCACAACCGACTTTTCCTTTCAGAATACCTTTCACTTTTCTCAGCGGAACATGCATGTCGGGATCAGATTCGAAAGATTTTGCCGCTAACTCATTCAACTCTTCCTCAAAGTCGCCCTCAGACCCCGCCTGGGACCTCACCTCCACATCTACCAAATCTTCCCCACCCAGAAATTCCTTTTCACCCAGCCCCCCTAACTCAAACTCCAAAGCCTCATCCACTAGTCGAAGATTACTTTTGGGTTCTAAAATTTGTAGAACTTCTTGAGCTTCCTCCTCACAATCCTCCTCTGTAATCTGAAACCAATTTGTCTGTGGATTTTTTGGCGTCCCCTGCACTCTAACAAGATCCTCTACTACCTCTCCACTCAAAATACCAGCAGGAGTCTTAATTTCCCCTTCCTCTAAAGTAACATTTTTTACGAATCCTCACTCTTCAATTCCTCAAATACAGTCCCATCTGTCGATACATGCCAAACACCCGAAACCCCTCCCTTGTTCCCCTCCTTTCGCACCCGTATGGATTCAAGAATGACTTCACGTCTGGATTTTGAAGTTTCCCCTACCACCTTTTCCGATACATTCCTGTTTCCCACTACCTTCCACATATATGTCGCAGCCTTCTTCTTTCTGTCCCCCTTCACTAACCCATTAGACGTTATTTCCTTCCCCTCCGCATGAAATGCACGCTTGGAACAACGACTTTCAACATGTCCCTGTCGTCTACATAAAACACAATACGTTGGATTGGATTTGAAAATGACCTCCTGAAAATGATTCGTCGCAAGACCCGGGGGTCCCAACCAAAAAGATTTACGCAGAGGCTGTGAGACATCGACTTCGACACAAATTCTTGCAGCCTCTGGCAGAGTTACACATGCCGTAGCGTTATCCCTCTTAAGAAGTCTTCCTATACCATTCCCCATACTCCGTAACATCGATTCCTGAAAATAGTTAGGGGGCAAACCCGGTAAAGTAATCCAAACGGGAACCCATGGGGAATCCTCGTCTTCAACAAAATCCGTAGTCCAATGAAAAACCCGAAACAGGCTTCCCTATATCTCGGAATTCCCTCTCGCCATCACACTAATAAAATCTTCCTCTTGTGACATCCGAACCAACACATTCTGTGGGTTCCGCAATTGCCCAATTACCGGCATCGATTTCAAACCCCATCGATGCTTGATAAACGCCTGAATATTATCTAGAGAAGGTCGTCGACGAAGGAATTTCAACACCACCGAGAACCAAAATGGCTCTGCAGATTGCTGGATCTCCGCTTTCAAAAACATGAAAAACATAGTTCCATCTTGAAACCGTGGCTCCCGGAGGGGTAGAGACACCTCAGGCAGAAACTGAGGCTTCGTAGCCACCATATCCACAAATGAAACACCCCCGCCATGCGCACGCTCAGTGCGCTAATGCACTCCAGACGTCTTCCCTTGGACAGCAATTCCTACAGCCTCCAACCCTACCTTAGGAGGCAGGCCGGCGGCACTAGCCATAGGGACCTTAATTGCCTCCAAAATAGAGAGAGAAAAAAACCTACGCCACGTCGCCTCCAAAAAAAAAAATGCAGTCATTGATCTTGACTGCATTTTTCTCTATAGATCTTGATCGTCTATTTAATGTGAGATTTATCGTGCTGTGATCTTCCTGAATAAGGATAACCAATTGTGATCTTTGAAGTCATTGATCCTATTCTGAACAGTCATTGATGCTATTCCAAAAACGCTGCAACATCTTTTTGAAAAATCCATCTGTCGTGAAATGTTCTAAAACGTGTTTCCCTTTTAGAGAGATGAAACTGTGGCTTTGGTGACCATTTCTTTTGTGTGAAAAGCTATGACAACTGAGACTCCAATGCTTAGCCCAAAATCAGAAATATTTCCTTTACATCTCTTAAAGTTTTACCTTTCAAGTTGTTCTTTGGAGCTATATTTATATTTATATAAATATATATATATATATATATATATATATATATATGTTGTTTGTAAGAATTAAAAGTGGTACACTGCACTCAAACAATTAAGTAGTGTTGATTATACATTTCGTGGAATTTATTACATTTTGAGTTTCAAGAAAATCTGCAAACCATTTTTTTTTTCCCTAAATTTTATCCTCAAGAAACATCCGCAACTTTTGCCGGATGAAAGCAAACTGTTGGTCCCACATAAAATGATTTCACATACAAATTAATCGTGCAATAGCTAACATGGTGGAAGATCCTTGGGCGGAGGCAGAACAGATTGATCTGTTCCTGGTCCATCTTCAACAACAAATGCTGTTTTCAATCCCCAACCAGTGTGGAGCTCCAAATGGCAATGCAAGAACCAAACACCTGCATGGACAGTCGCATCAGAATTAGCATTAGTATATGCAATGATGCTAATGGCAAGCTTTCTAATTTTTGGGTGCATTTATTTTCAAATACAAAATCCATCAA
Organism: Juglans mandshurica; assembly: GCA_022457165.1. Lineage (NCBI taxonomy): Eukaryota > Viridiplantae > Streptophyta > Magnoliopsida > Fagales > Juglandaceae > Juglans > Juglans mandshurica. The sequence goes on from CM039619.1 coordinate 47,644,988, forward strand.
GTTTATCAGAGTGTACGAAATTCATGTGAAAGAAAGAGCTAAATAAGGTCACAGCTACTGAATATCTTGCATTGTAAGTACTACCTGGATTATCAGCCCTGAACCGGATAGCAGTCCAACCACCAGTGGGAACTCCAACTGTATTTCTTTCAATAGGATCAACCAAGTTGTAATTTTTAGGATCTTTGTCATGATCAAAATTCCCAATACCCGTCCCAACAACAAAGAAGTTATAGCCATGGAGATGGAATGGATGTGACTCAACCGTTAGAAGATTGGTGTCTTGAAGAACCAGCTCAACTGTAGAATTAAAAGCAATCTTGCTAACCCTTGTGCCTGTGGCAGTGCCAAGATTGGCTGTAAGTGGTGCACCGGTATAGTTGAAAGGAATTGTTGGCTTGTCAGGGAAATCAGCTCTATACACTCCTTTAATGTTGAAGTAGTGAGCTTGGAGAAGCCCAATTTGAGGCATTGCAAAGGAGATATTATTCAATGAAGCAAGGAGTTTGGTTCCATTGAGGCATGTTGGGCAAGAATTTTTGCCAAAACCAACAGTGTAAAAGAGGTTTCTATCAATTTTGAGGGGAACATTGGCTGGATACTGCTGAGAGTTCAAGCTCTTTAGCTTCTTGACATAGCTCAAAGCCAACTCTGTGTCATTGGGTGCAGGCAACTGGGGAAGAGAAGGGAGAACAGAGTTTGGGACGCCTTTGTACTGGAGAATTGCAGTGGCAGTTTTGTTATCTATGGAAAGGGGAACATCCATGAAAGCCCTGGATGCCATGAAATATCTTCCAGGGACTTGGTTAGCTTGGACCAGGACGTTTGTGGTCTGGCCAGGCGCAATAAGTATAGCTTGAGTAGTAAATGGTTTTGCATAAACTGCATCTACCTCCACTATTGTCATGTTGTGTCCAGCAATAGCAAAGAAAAGCTCGTCGTTGAGGGCAGCGTTGACGATCCTCAGGAGGTATGTTTTGCCTAACTCAACCTCGATCACAAAAGTATCTAACACAAGTAAAAAAAATATGAAGTATAGATTCAAGGACTCTGCAAAATTTGGTTTTATTTAGTGCCAAGAACTACTCCTCAACCAAAAACTGGTAACTTTTATTTTATGGCATGTGAATGCCTCAAATCCTTTTTTCAGACAAGTATATATGCTGCGTACGTTTTTCAGAACATGGAAAGAGTGGCCCCGGTTTTCCATTGATTGTGTGCGCATCGGACATATTTGGAGGCGTGCCCATGGTTGTCCCTTCCTTAACAACCTCTTCCACATCTGCATGCCACCATTCTCCTGCAGAACAAATACAAGAATTACAGAACTTCATGTCTATCATTTGAAAGGTATATTTACTTCAAACTCACCTAACAGGACTTCAACTTCCTGGTGCGGCTGCGGGAAAGGAAATGGGATTCCTTGTTTGGGCATGATGACAAATGCGCCATAGACTGTGGCCCTTAGCCAAAGAATATGCGCATGCCACCATAATGTTCCCCTTTGGCCTGTGACATTGAAGTCATAGGTGTAGCTATTCCCAGTCTGGATTGGGCACTGAGTGATGTAAGCTGGTCCATCTGCCCAACCATTTCGATATTGCTTCAGTCCATGCCTACAAGAATCACCAAATTAATGACATGAAGAAAAAAGAACAACAAAATTTATAATCTTTTGTTGTTCTCTGCTTTCGTTATCGGCAAATTGCCCTACCAATGAATTGACATGTTATATTGTGCATGATTTGTTACGTTGATGAGAACTCTATCTCCCTCTCTCACATATATAGTCGGCCCTGGGAACCTCCCATTAACGGTTACAATGGGTTTTGCATGGCACAGTCTACTCACATTCTTCACTTGAATCTGAGAAATGGAAAACACCGAAACCTTCATAAATACAACGGCCCGATGCTATATATGCTTGTGCATGTAATATGAGTGCTCATGCATGTAACAAACTCACATCAAATTGGTACTTTATCGCAGCTTCAGCTGGAAAAAAGACAAAGCCAAGAAATGCAAAGAAAACGAAGGTGAACCCAGAAAAAGCTCTACCCATGATTTCGCCTGTCAAAAAGAGCTTTTCGAGTAGTAGTACTGTTTGTATGGATCAGACCGTAAAGCTTCGAGGTATAAATATGAATGTGTAGAGGTAATCAATGGTTCATGATTGTCTATGATCAGTTTGTTAAAGGTGAAGGGGGTCATGGATTAGGTAGGAATTGTAAAGATCTGTACATCAAAGCTTGTAAGCAAAATACTGAAAGCAACTACATAGGCTGTTAACTGACGTAGAGGCTGAGATTGCTGAAGGGAGAAGAGGATTTCAGAAACATGACAGTTATGAAAGTTCATTTATTTTTTAACTTTTAAACTTAAATATTTGAAGATTTTGGGCATCATGAGAGCTACATAAAGCCAACCAAAACCCCATATATAATATACAATCTAAGCTTTACCGTCAAGGAAAAGCAATTGAAAAGGAGTTTCTGATCTTTGTACTCTGCTCATGGAATCCTTGGCAATATCAGAATCAGGGTTAATTTTTCAGTACTGCTATGGTTTGCAAGAATTAATTCAGAAGAGTTTCTTTCTTTACACACAAAGTAGTTGTGGGCTATTTATTTTTGCTTGGTAAAGGGCTCTAATTCATATTAAGCAGCTTGTTCGAGGAATTTCATTTTGCTTCCGACCATGGAGTTAAGTATATATGTACTAAAGGTGAAGGAATTGGAATCTTAAAGCAAGGGCTATAGAATAAATGTTTTTCTTATAGTGATGCATCCAACCTCTTTTCCCCTCCTCTCTATATAAAGTTACCTCTGGATTATGTGATTAGGAGATCAAATTTCAGAACATCAAGTACTGCATATCCATGATGTAATGTGCTGTTTCCAAATCACTGTTGGTTGCGGAATTTTAAGTAGACTAGTAGTTATATCACATTAATAGATTGTTCAAACAATTAATTGCACCTGAGAGCAGTTCGGTTTCTTTGCCAACAGATAATTCTTTGAAAAAATAAGCTGGGAATTTGTTGGGGTATGATAATATTTTTAAAATTATTTTCTTACATTTTCGTAATTATTTAAATTATTTTTTTTATTATTACTTAAAACTATAACAAATATGAGCACGAGAAAAAGTGTAAATGATTAGAAGAATAATTTATTTTATTTGTTAGAATAAAATATTTATAAAAAAATGATTTAGAGATGAATAGTAACTCCTTATATGAAAATTGTAATAATTAGATAAAATGAATTGAAATGAAATTGGAGCCTTCTTATATCCAAATCGGACCTTAAGAAATTAGGAATTTTAGGCATCCGGATGCGAATGCTCTTTGTATCATCCATATTGATAATCCCTATCTGCCATAAAAAATTAAAAATTAAAAAAAAAAAAAGATTTAAAGTGTATGATGAAAAAGATAAACTTGTTGGATTGCAACTTGGGTTGGGCCAAATATGGTCTAGTGCTTATAAAACCCATACTCTTTTCATGAAAAGCCCAAAATAGAGTATACGTTTTACCTACTCTAGACCTTTGCCAGATATATATGAGCTTGAGAGAACAACATGTATTAGGATGCCAATTAAAAGACTCACCGATGCTCTAAGCCTGTAAATAAAATATTAGACTTGCAAAGAAAATTATGATAGAAATTATAAACTAACCAGGTTTTTTATACAATAAAAAATAGGTTGATAATTTAATTTATTGCATCAAGTTATATTAAATCATTTGTAAATAAGTTTTTTGGTTTGTTGTGTACTATTGGACCATTGGTGGGCATGTGATCATAGTTACCATTCATATCATGTTGTAAAGAAAATTAGTGAAAGGGAGAAATACAAGTAACACTTTCTATTAAATTAAAAGTATATATTAATAAGTTGGAATGGCAACTAGCCATTACTTTTATTTTAAAGTGTAGGACTCTAGAATTTTATAAGATATTATTTATTTTAATAATTTATTTTATAACAACAAATGTGTCACTTCATCAAATTCGGAATTTTGTATCTAATTAGACTTTTAAAATTGAGAAATGATAGTTATAGTAGTGAGTACGCAAGCGCCGCTCAATCACTTTTGAAAAAAGTGAATAACTAAAGAACCCACATGAAAAAATTTAATTTTTTAATAGTAGATCCCGATATTTTTCAAAACGACTGCACGGTACTTATGTACTTCACGACTAAATATAGCATTACTCTTTAAAATTCACACAATTGCCTACAATTTCAAAGAAAATTATTAAAGGAGTAAAATTTTTTAGATAACAAAATTAATTGTAATTAATTGATGACACCAAATAAATATAATAAGAAAACAGTCGTATATCTCCCCGTTTTGGCGTGCAGCAATTCCCGAATCCTCTTGCAAAATACGATGATTTGGTAAAGTCCATAGGCTCGTGGGGCAAGTCAATTGTGTCAGCTGGCAAGAGGACAGAAAGGAGTTAGATTGATGTATATGGCTACCCAATGGTAAAGAATGTGGCTGCAGCCCCTGTCAATTTTCACACGTAAAAGAATGATCACGAATGCCATGGAGACTACTCTCATGAATGTCGTCCACAACCTCCAACCGATACCAGCTCGGCACTAGCAAGCAAAACTCGAACACAAATCAAAGCACCCAACGTCGATCGTTAAAAGTGGAACAACCTACGTGGGGCTCCACGCACAACATCAACCAACAAGACAACAACTAAGCGTGGACAATAATTGTCAACTCGATCCTTTTATAGCTTTTCACGCCCACCAACTGTTTGATGTCACGGTAGTAATATATCTTCCTGGTCTCCGACGTTCTAAATGCATGGAACTATATGGGGGGAAGGCATTCGAGTCTTTTTTTTCTTTTGACACCCGTATACAATAAAGCCAAGGATGCCAAGACAAGTTTCACCTACTAATGACTCGTACGTGTACTACGAGTCTACATGAGAATATTGATCAGGTTGTATGCCATTGCCTTGCATATTTATGTATATCAAAGTAGGAACTCAATCATTCATTGTTCAAACCATTTTTAGAATGAAATACTGTCGTTTAACTATATATACTCTTACAATTGTCTGAAATCCTAAATCAAGACAGCCTTCATGATATGTCACATCTCATCTCAAATGCATATAGCTTAATGGGAAGTATGTTGAGCATTTTTGGTATAGTATACCAAAAATCGGACCGTATTCGATGTGACTTGACATGGTATGTGATTGGGATATTTTGATGCTATCCAATTTTGTATTATTAAGGTTTATGATTAAGATATTTCTTGCTATTTTAATTTGTAAGCATATCATGGAGGGTTTGAGCGGTAATTCTTGAGAAAAATTATAGATATTCATTCACTTCTGATGATGGGTATCTTTCGAGTGTTACTATATATGTTTAAACATTCAAGCAAAACCATGTAAATTAAGGGTGGGTTTAGATGTTAAAGTAAGTTGAGTTGAGATGATAAAATATTATTAGAATATTATTGTTTATTATTATTATTATTTTGGGATTTGAAAAAGTTGAATTGTTTATTATATTTTATGTTGGGATTTAAAAAAGTTGTAATGATGAGTTGAGATAATCTCAACTTCCAAACGAAGCCTAAACTTTTCATTTGTGAATGTTGATGTACAGATATTGTTCCCGAATATCAACAATAAGGATGGCACTGTTAATAGGTAGGCAATCTCCTTAATTCCACGATGATCAATGAAAGGTTGAGAGAGCTCCTCAAGTACTCTCACAATAAACCACAGCAATAGTGCCATAGTGGGTGATGATCATTCTACAGAATTTAGACCTTCCAATTGAACTTTCAGGATGTTTAATGCTCTTAAATGGTATAGTTGATATTCTTGGTTGGCTATCCTTAATGGCATCCCACTGGCTGATGTAGAATGCATCACCAAATTTTTGGCTATCCAAATGAGATTGTTAGCTTGTTCTGCGTGCCAAAAAGAAAGAAAATGATAGGACGTTTTATACAAATATAGCACATTTTTATTTAGGAAGAAATTGCAATTTGCAGACCCAAATTGTCACCTATTTCTCAACACGCATGCTGAAGGTTTACTAATCCAGTAAGTTTCGATACGTAGAAAAAACCTATCAATTCAGCTTTTTGTAATTCCGAGTGCAATGACCACTTTTTTTAGTTTAAGATGTGAAGTAAAAAATAGTGAATAATTTGCAAAGGGAAATACGACAAAAAGATTATATAATAGTAATTCTATAAACTGATGTAAATTGATGTAGTTTGTTAAATTATAAAGTTATTTTCATTATAAAGTTGATCTAACATATCAGATGGAGTCACGTCAATTTGTGAGATTATTTTATATAACTTTTTTTTATAGATATAATAATATTTATTTATAAATAATAATAAATAATAGTGATGTAGTTTAATTAAACATACTTTTAAGAAATTATGGTGCATTGCACCCAAAATATATTTTTTTAATTCATTTATTTATTAATTGGACTTCGTAACTTGAAGCAGAAAGTGGCTTTTAGGAGAGTGAACAACAAAATGTTTATTGATCCTAGATAAGATGGAGATCGGTGCAAATGTGGTCCACTTAATAAAGAAATGGCTCACTTCCACATGGGTTGATCATTTGAAAACGAACCAGAAACCTGAAATTACTCCTACTCCTACTACTAAATTAATAAGCACTAAAGCTTACAATCTGTTATTGAAGTTCTGAGCTCAAGAATACTCATAGATAAGAAGATCGAGGATGCATGCATCAGCAATCATTATGAGTATTTTATACATAGAAATGATATATACAAAGTTTTAAATGCACAAACTTTACTGTTTTTTAATAAGATCCACATTTTTATAAAATGTTTGTACATTTGAGACTTATATCTAGCATTACTTTATATATAATATATAAATAAAAAATAAAAATTATCTAGAGTTTTTAGGCGAACTCTAAAATTTTTTATTGAAAGAAAGATAGATATATAAAGCAGATCGTATAATATTAAAGTGCGTTTGAATGTTGAACCGAGTTGATTTGAGATAATAAAATATTGTTAGAATATTATTTTTTATTATTATTATTATTTTGAGATTTAAAAAAGTTGAATTATTAATTATATTTTATGTTAAGATTTGAAAAAATTATAATGATGAATTGAGATGAATTTAATTTTTAAATAAAGATAATTATACATATTATAAAGTACACTCTATATAGATATCTATCTCTAGATGTTAAAATTCTATTAATAACTCAAGAAAAATACAAATTTAAAAAGAATAGTGTAGACTTTCAACCTGTCAGAGTATAATTACTCATAAGTGCATGTTCCCATGCCACTCGGGAGTGGATAGAGAAAGAAATAGAAAAAAGAAAAAAAGAGACTTTTTTGAGCTAGAGCACGTGTAGGTGTGACTCCTGCTGGGTCCAATCTGACATTGGTACCCTCCACCATTAAATGTTGCGCTCACATGCCTTACTTTGACCCACACTTGGAGGCAAAGAGCTCCTCTTTTTCTTTCTTTATTATTTATTATTTTAGTTTTTTCAATTAATATATAAGTATTTAAACCTTTTAATTTTAATTCATCTATTAATTATGATGGTGATTGAATTTAGTTTTAAGAAAATATCTGTTTTTTTTTTCAAGAGAGAGATAAAACTAATATCTAAAATATGAAATTAAAAAATAAAAATAAATAAAAAGGAGGGAGGGGGCAAGACATGACCCTTTCATGTCGTCTATTATTCGTCCCTTAAAAACGAACGTGTCTTCCCGAAATCAATCAGCCCGATTTGCAAAATCTATAATCAAAGACATCTTACCAACTCATCTTTTCATTCTTCAGAGTTAAGTTCATTGAGTTTAATCCTTTCCTGATAGGGATTGATAATTCAGTCTTATAACTTCCTATTTCTCAAGACTTTTTTAAATATTGTCTCTTCCTTTTAATAGTTTTAAAACATATCAACTGCTCAAATAAAAGTATTTTTAATTTTTAATTACTATATAATATATCACACTATAAAGTATAAAGTGTTTGTTGACCCACCAAACTTACATGTAGTAAAATCTAATACCCTGTAGGATTTATTTGTTAAAAAAAAAAAATTAAGGCACACTTTTTTTTTTATCATTTTTGTGATATATAAACTATGGTAAATAATATTCTTTGTCTAATTATAAGGGTTAAATATTAATTAACTATGAATAACAAGATATAATTTAACTCATTGCATACTCTTTTTTATTAGAGAATTACTCACATCAGTCTACTGTTGATGTCATCCTCAACACATCCAATATTGTTGAGTTAAAAAAATAATAATAATTACAGTGTGCATGGAGTGCGACTGATGCGTAGCCGTGCTCTTTTTATAATATAGTGTGTTGGACTTTCAGAAGGATTCGTTGTAGTTTTTTTTGTGAATTTTGAATTGAGCCATGTAATGGAAGCTTGGACCGATAGTTGTAATCCGCCTATTAGAATTTACTTATATATATATATATATATATATTGTATTAAATCCTTATAAGATCGTGGCTCTATGCATTTTATTATCATCTGAAATAAAATTTTATACAATTTCATAAACGTAAACACATTATTAAATCACATAAATTATGTCGTGTAAGGTTTTGTATTTTTTTGGTTTTTGTTTTCTCATAAACAAGTGTTTTTTGCGAAAAAATAAATTAATATCAAGTTAATTTTTCTTCTAGTATTTATTACTCAATAAATACACGAAAGAAACATAAATTAAAGATGATGATTGCCACGTGTGTCAACTTAATTAGAACAGTATGAGCATAACATATCAATGTTTGAATACCGTACCAGACGCCGTATTGGTCAAGCTACTGGAACGAAATATTACGGTACTAGTATTGTTTCGTGTATCATTTCGAAATAATCGATATATGAATAAATTATATATATAAATTATAGTCTAAAATAATAATCTATATATGAATAAATTAAATATAAATACATATCTATATAAATTATAAATAATCTAATCTGAATTGAGAGTCAAACAATAAGTTTGTAGTTTGAAAAAATGAAAAAAAAAATTAAAAATTAAAGCCGAAATATAGGCATGTACAGTCGGTATTTGGATCGATACTAAACATATATGATAATTGTACCGGTCCAGTGGCTGATACGACAAATACCGACCATATCGACTGGTATGGTACGAGATTAAAAACACTGAAACAGACTCTCGATTCCCTTAAATTAGTTGGATAGAATGGCATATAGAGATTTTTGTTCGTGAGAGTTTAAAATTGAATAAAATATTATTAATTATTTTTAAATTTGTAAAAGTTAAATTGTTAATTATATTTTATATGAAAATTTGATAAAATTATAATGATGAAAAAAAATGAAACGAAATTAATTTTTTATCTAACTGGATCTAAGATTATGTTTAAATATTGAGGTCATCTTAAATATTCTATAAATGAAGAAATAATAAATAATAATAAAATAATAAATAATAATAAAATATTCTGAAAATTCTTACTGTCAAAACTAGATCTTAATCTAATCCGATTTAAAAAGAAAAGAAAAGAAATAAAAGAAAGAAAGGGAGGGGGCCTTGGATCCGGTTTTTAAGGTGGATAGAAATTCTTATGGAGGGTCCTCTGCTTTAATCCAAAGGAAGAAACTGAGGCCCTCCGGTGTTGGTGGTAGTGTTCGTCTTCGCGGCGGTGCTTGAGCCGGAGCTGGAGGTTCTTGTGGTGGTGGCGTGGGCGGGGACTACGAGGCAACAAGTGCTGCGCTGGGGTGGTGGCGATTTCGGGCTTCACCTGACGGAGCCCCCACCATTTCTCTCTCTCTCTCTCTGATCCCGGTTTCTAACTGGTTTCTCTGAATTATATTTGTGAAATGAAGGTTCTAGATTTTTGAGCTGGTTCGGGGTCCGATCCGTGTGTTTTGTTGTTTGGAGTAGCTGGACGGACAGGTTGGTTGTTCCGCGATTATTTGGATCTACATTTTATGTTATTCGCTGGGATTATAAAGCTTTGTTCATTTTATTCATCAACGATTTTGTTTTTCAGGTTTTTTAATTTAATCTTTAGGAGTTGATGGATTTCACTGATATTTCTTCTTTCTTCTTGTTTTGTTCTTTAACCAAGTTTTGAGAATTTTAACGGGTTTGGGACGTTACGATTGGATTCCTATATTGTTTTCTGAAACTTGTGCGATATCTGTGAAATCTATGGCAGATTGGGACAAAAATAAAAAAAAAAGCTTTGATTTTGGGTTTGAGAATTAAATTTGGAAAAAAACCCGCATTTTTATATTTTTTCCTTCAGTAATTTACCTAACGTTGTTAATATTTTGTATTTTAGCTAATTTAGCGGTTTAATTGCACTTAAAAACCTACACATATGTATGTGCCTCAGATTTTGAAACTAAACTATACTTGAATTTATACGCAGAACATTAAAGAGTGGAAAAAAAAATGAACAACAGAAAACTGATAACATTGTAAAGCTACGATTTTTTTTTTCCTTTTTCTAAGTTTCTCAAATGGGTTTAGCTGGTTTACAGGTTTTTGCTACATCTTCTATTGTTTTTTTTCGGTTTGCAGTGGAAGAGTGAATGAGAGGATTGATATGATACATTAAGATGTCCCTTAAAAGCATTGTGCGTGAGTTGTGGGAGTTAAAGGATGGAATGGGGAGCATGTCAAGGCGGGGAGGGGAAAGGAAGCATTGGCATAGAAAGAGAACGTCACATATTGCTCCTGATCAGGCACCACCACTCTCATCTGAAGTAATTCAGCAGGGCCGGTGGTCGAATTTACCGCCTGAATTGCTCTTGGACATAATCCAGAGGGTAGAAGAGAGTGAGACATCGTGGCCTGCTCGGGCTGTCGTTGTCTTTTGTGCTTCTGTTTGCAAGTCATGGAGGACGATTACTAGGGAGATTGTCCAAACTCCCGAGCAATGCGGAAGGCTCACATTTCCTATCTCATTGAAGCAGGTAGCACTATATTGTTTTTCTATTTTTCTTTTTTTTTTTTTTTTAATTTGAAGTTTATCGTTTTATTATTCCGATTGACTCTTTCTGTGCTTATGAATAGCCGGGGCCTCGCGAGTCTCCAATACAGTGCTTTATCAGGAGGGACAGAGCCACTTCTACATATTGTTTATACTACAGTCTGGTGCCTTGTGAGTAGATTTCTCTTTGTTTATTTCTCGATAAAGTTAAGCTTATGAACCTTTGCATTATTGCTTGAGAATGTTGAAATGTAATTTTTTCTGGTGTTGATATCTGGAATTTTTAGATTACAATGCCTGGAGGAGATGTATACATTAAATGATTATTGTTATTGTTATTGTATAATCTTTTTTTGAATTATTCGGTAGGGGAACTTAATATAGCACACTCTATCTATGAGTTTTTTTTCTTCTTCTTTGAGAATTCATTAGTCTAAAAATATCGGCTTGTTTGAGAATGTTAGTTGGATAAGTTGGTAGAATAAAAAATGTATCAGTTCATGTATGGTTCTCACTTGTGATTTTATTAAATGGACAGCCGAAGATGAGAGTGATAAATTGTTGTTAGCAGCCAAAAAGATTAGAAGGGCAACAAGCACGGATTTTGTTGTATCTTTGGTCGCAGATGACTTTTCTCGGGCAAGCAGTACATATGTTGGTAAACTGAGGCAAGTCTTAGCCATTACACTTGCTAGTTGCTACCTACACCTTTCCCTCTCTTCTTCATTCATTTCCCCCAAAATTTATTGACAATTGTTTTTTTCAGGTCTAATTTCTTGGGTACAAAGTTCACCATATATGACAGCCAACCTCCATGTGAATCCACAGTTCAACTAAATAGTCGATCCAGTCGTAGATTTCATTCTAAGCAGGTGTCTCCAAGAGTTCCAGCGTGTAACTACAGTGTAGGGACGGTCTCCTATGAGCTCAATGTTCTCCGAACAAGAGGGCCAAGGAGAATGCATTGCGTCATGCAGTTCATACCTGTCTCTTCTATTGAGGAGGGAGGAAAGGCGCCAACACCAACATCATTCCCAAACTCCTTTGATCTGCAGCAGTTTTCTCCTCTACCAGGTCCAAAAGGAAAAGATACGGTCACAGATTTCAGCTCAACTAGCCTCTCAGAGCCGTCAGTATCCATCCAGAGCTCAGGAGAGCCACTGGTTCTTAAAAACAAGGCTCCTAGATGGCATGAACAGCTGCAGTGCTGGTGCTTGAATTTCAGAGGGCGTGTTACTGTGGCTTCTGTCAAGAATTTCCAGCTTGTGGCATCTGTTGGTACATCCCACAATGTTTCAGCTGCAGAGCAAGAAAAGGTAATCTTACAGTTTGGAAAGATTGGAAAAGATATCTTCACCATGGATTATCGCTACCCACTCTCTGCCTTCCAAGCCTTTGCTGTCTGCTTGAGCAGCTTTGATACTAAACCGGCCTGTGAATGAAACCCATGTTGATTGGAGATCGTGTTCTCCAATTTGCTGAATTTCTTCTCAAAATTTTGGGAATATATAAATATGATCTTCCTGGAAATTCATCATGCATGGCCTTTCACAACCGAGAGAATCTTGTGCTGCCAGTGGTTTTCCTTTCTTCTTTTCGACCTTTATGTTGTTTCCATCACTTAGAACTGCTGAAATTAATTTAAAAAATAAGTTAGTGAATTATATCTCCATAGTCTAGTGGTTTGATTAAATTGTCACTTCTGGTTCCAATCCTGGTTGATTTATTGCTCTGTCGGAATCATCTTAACACGTGGTTCTGCATCTATTTTGTCTCAACCATCTGTTATGGGATCTTCCCTATTCAGTAACCAAGGTAAGAAACAGTGAAACACACACACTTAGCAAGTTAGCATCATTTCCTTGGATTATTTTGGCAAAGTAACGACATTGACCGGACCACGTTGAGAGATATATCGAATTTATCGATCTAGATTATGGTTAGCCGGTTTTAGAGTGACTGCCCCCACGATGTAATCTCTGAATTTCCTTAGCCTGGTTTGTTTACTAAGATAAAGATGAGATATAATCTTTATAATTTTTTTAAATTTTTACATAAAATATAATAAATAATTTAATTTTTTTAAATTTTAAAATAAAAATAATATTTTAATAATATTTTATTTAACGTTTAATTTTTATGTTATCTCATTTTATCTGTTTAACAAACGAGGTTAAGACAGGAAAGAAATGGTGAAGACAGGACTTTTTTAATAAATGGTGAAGTTATTGTCTCACATTGTTGTTTATTTTTTGTAATTCTCTTTATTCAGAAAAATAGAATGAAAATATAAGATTAAATAGAAGTTAGATTTATTATGGCATTGTCTACAAGGAAATAAAAAACTAATTTTGGAATTGAATAAATGAAAAAAAACATGTAATGATTACTGTTTAGTCTATTGTATTACTCTTATTTTTTCACTTTCTAATGATTTTAGGGATAAAATATTATATATATATATATATATATATATATATATTTAAGTACATCTCTGTTAATATATCAAATTATATAATTCTTCCCTCCATTTTCGCTATTTAACCCATGGATAGTGCTACTGGGACGATGGTCCCAACCGATGGTGAACCGATGCTGTGTATTTTCAGAGTTTTTTTTTTTTTTTCCTTTTCTTTCAAGTATTTTTTTTTTTCACATTTTTAAATACTCTTTTTTCTATAAAAAAAAATACATAACTTAAATAATATTCACTTTCTTAATCATTAAATAAAAATAAATAAATAAATAAAAAATCATCCATCTAACTATCGGTAGACCATCGGTTCAATAAGCATTTCCCTTAACCCATATATATGTGGGAGAGTACTGGCAGGTTTGGTAACCAAAACAAAACACAAAATTCTCATCTCATCTCATCATTACACCTTTTTCAAATCCCCATACAAAATATAATAAACAATTTAACTTTTTCAAATCTCAATTCAACTTTTTCAAATCCCAATACAATAATAATACTAAAATATAATATTTTAAACACTAAAACAAAACACAAAATTCTCATCTCACCCCCCAAACCTACCCTAAGTCCAGGAATCTTTCTTGATTTTCAAGGCAAATTATAAAATAAATATTGTTTGACCGAAACAATTTTCGGAGGGACGAGACCACATTGGGTTGGATTAAGAGCACTCCCAATAGATTTTTTATCTTATCCTTTAAAATACATCACCAAAACTCACTTTTTTCTATTTTACATACTGATTTTTACAATATGTCATCCATCAGTTTATCTATTTTTTTTCTATATCATTTAAATATTCTTTTTTTATTCTTTTTAAATATTTCATTTCTACCAATAAATTTACAATATCTATATATTTTTTTATATTTGTAATTTATTTTTATATACAATATAAAATTATTCAGTCCTATACACGTAAAACAAAAATATATAAGCCAAATAAAAATTAAAAATAAAATCAAATATGAAAAAATTGGTTTAAAAATAATTCTAAGATATTTTTTAGAAGAAAATGAAATATATGTGTTTTAAATGATGAACAATAAAAAGAATTTGTTTATATGATACAAATCAAAGTAAATAAAAATGAGGGAGTAAATGAAATATCAACAATAAAAAAAATTTTTACAAGATGAACAGTACCTACTACATGTAACGGGATACTGTAGCTAAATGTATTTTACACTTCATTTTATATAATCTGATGGAGCTTCTTTTTGAAACAATTCTTCAAATTATTTACATTTTTTGTATAATACAAAAGCTATTGGGAGTGCTCTAAGGTTTGGGTTGGTTTGGTTACATAAAATCAAACCATCACATCTCATTTCATATAATTATTATAATTTTTTCAAACTCCCACATAAAATATAATAAATAATTTAATTTTTTTAAATTTCAAAATAAAAATAATATTATAATTTTATATTATAATAATATTTTATTTAACTTTTAATAAAATATCTCATATCATCTCAACTGCATAACCAAATGTGGCGTAAATATAAAAGTGCCCGATGCTTTGGCCCAATAAATTGCAGAAATTTGGGAGAAATACTGATAAAAGGAGGGAGAGTGTTGGGAGGATTCGTTTACTTTGCCTTGGGCATCCATGACGATGCTACTTTCAAGTCCGCTTGAAAAATGCACTTTTTACAACGTTCATATATCACAATTTAATTTATAGGAGGATTTTATTTTATACCCAATCGAACTAATTCCATATCGTCTTTATGGAGGGTGTTTTTCATACCGGCTTATAAATGTAATTTTTCACTAATGCCTCCCTCCCCTCTTGCCGGCACTACTGATATATGGGTAACGCAGTTTGAGAGGTTAGAAGGAGGTGAGGACAACCCAGAGGGAACTTCAAATGCACCTTCAGAGATCGAAGGGTTTCAATTTAAAGCTATGATCATATTAATTTTGTGTACTAATCCAGCCCCATGTGCAATAACAGCAGCCTCCCACAAATTCTCGGATTTTATGATGATATTATCAAGCATGTAAGAATACCAGTATGAGAAAAGACTACAAAGATTTGCATTACCAAGTGACATTTATGTTACAGAAGAGATAATCAACTCAGCGTGTAAGATGAAAAGATGACACAGAACAAAAAAAAAAAATATATATGTACATTTTTGTCAAGTTATTTGCATGGAATATGGCAGTAAATACATGAACAATTGATAACTAAAGCTAACAAAAGCTGCATCTTCAGAACAGGTATTAGATCCCAAAAACCCATCTACCCACAAACTATATACATAGGGAAGTCATTCCTCCATTCACATTTAAACAAAAAATATCTACAGTCTAGGAGAGGAAAAAAAAAAAAAGAATCTCACAAAGCAAGATATTTCAAATCACCACTAGCTTGAAAATGAGCTACAGACGCTAGTTTCATTTCTTCTTCTTTGCAGTGAAAGAAATGGGTTTTGAGAAAATTGGTATCTTTCCAAAAAATCGAGTTGCCTTTGGTGATTTCCTTTCTTTAGAGAGATTTGGAGGGTCTCTAGAGGCGTTGATATCAGGTTCAGAGTAGTCTCGATCATCAACATACTTGATATCTCTTAAGCACCGGAGCAACTCCAATGCACTCACCCTGCCTTTGTCATTACCATTGATAGATATATCAACAAGAGCAGGAATGACACCCTCATCCATGACCAACTTACAATGCTGAACACGTTGAGAGCATAGTGAAAGGAGAACAGCCACTGCATTTTCTTGATCCTCGTGACTGTCAGAGACAAGTAGTTCAGCAATAGAGGCAATGCATCCATTAGTTTCAGCAACAGAAATCCTCGCCTCCTCCGTACTGCATAAGTTCTTCAATAGGAGTACACAGCGTCCTGCAAAAGTGCTATCAACTAAGAAAGGAACCAGTTTTGGGATGCATTCCAAAGATACAATGTTGGAACAAACGTCACTATTGGAGGACAAATTGCACAGAATTTTGATGGCCTGTTCCTGGAAATCTCTGTTATTGGAGTCAAGCATCTTTAAGATGGCAATTAAAGCATCAAATGATGCAATTTTATCTCCGCAGTACGAGTGGCCAGACAACACTTCCAATATGTATAGGGCTTCTTCTGTTACTGCTGAATTAAGAAAAGTGGTCAAGAGACTAAATGCTCCTTCCCAAGAGTATGAGATCCCACTTCTGCATGAGGCAAGAAAAAGTATCTTAGTATTATACCTGAGCTCATGCATAAAGGAAACATAATCATAGTTAAAAAGAAATGAAATTGAAAGCAGAAGAAACAAGAAACAACAATTATATGGTTTGAACGCTCAAATGTTATGGAATTCCATGGTGGGTAAAAATAGATCTAGAGCAGAGAATAAGCTAGAAGCCTAAACCAACTCAAGCTATTGGATTTAATCATGTTGTGTCATCAGGCTAAATATTTAATTCAAAATCCAGTAAATCCAAGCCTTAATAACTAGTACCCATAAAAAGAGTGAGTTACCTGTTTTTGCTCACATATGCCAACAACAACTGACATCCAGCCTTTTGAGCTTTTACATCATGCCGGTCATGTGCATCCTTCAAAAATCTAATTATTGGTCCAGCAAAATCATCATATGACACAAATAGAAAAGCTTCTTCACTGTCATTCAGATGCTTTTTGACATCTTCAATGGCTTTGCATTGAGATTCCCATTCAAGTTCAGCTAATTTAGATAGACATTCCAAATCTGTCTCATGTATACCTGCATTAGATTGATATTTGAGCTCGCCTTTTGTCCACATAGAATTTAAGTTTAAGCCATCTGCTGTCTTAGCGTGTGATGAATCCAAAGTGTAAGTAGTCTCTATAGATCCAAGTGACACATCGCTGAGATCAATCGGTAAGTGTAGATCATTCATAGAACTGCCAAAGCTAGCAATAGAAGTGGAAGAAACTTCCCAAGAGTGAATGAATTCCGGTAGCATGGTTGGGTCAGCAATGATGACTTCATACTTCATGCACCACTTCGATATTAAATCCTTCATGGTCTTGTTTGGAGTCATTGACTGATGGGCCAGCTTCATTTTAGTCTTTGGACATGTATCATTACCCTCATCAAACCACTTCTGTATGCACATCCTCTCAAATGTTTGTCCAGATGCAATGACAACAGGATCATACATCAACTTCGATGATATAGGACATTTAAATTCTTCAGGAGGTGTAGCTCTACTTAAGAAGTCAATTTGAGCCTCATGATGCCGATATACCATGCGCGATCCCACTTCAGTAGACAGGCTATATGCAGAACTCCTACTGCAGTTCTCAAATGCAGATGCTCGTTCATGCTGAACACAGCCACTTGCTGATTGCTCTTGTAGGATCAAGTTTCCATACTTCTTGAATAGATACAAAAGATATTTTAAAATCTTCTTTTTAGTTGGGTCACTATCACCAACTTTATCAAGCAGCTTCTTAATAGATCGTTTCTCTATCAAGATAGCCTTTGGGGATGAAATATGAAGAGCTGAAGCTGCCAATTGAAGAGCTTTAACTTCAGAAGTTTCCACTGAATCTGTTGCAGAAGCATCCTGATGGAGCAATCCTCGCACAGCCTTACCAGCCCGTTCTTCAGATGAATCCAGCATAAATTTTGCATGCCTAAGATCATCCATGATGTGAGAGATCTGTAAATGACATCTCATCATTAGTAACAGAGGCTCAGAACTTTTTTTCTTTTTGTTTTTCTGGAATAAAGAAAAGAAAGAAACTATGGAACAAATCTAGAAGATTGCAACAGGTTGATACCCACATAGTTTCTAGACCAGGAAAACCCCATTAGAAGAATCCTGCTGCAAAATACACTCTGGAACTAAGCAGGCTTCATAAGTTGCTGTCAGATTTTTTTAGGTTTTTGTATATGTGAAGGGTGGAGATAATAAATAAAAATTAGGCTGAAAGCATTGGGAATGGGACCACTTCCTCTTTGAACAGGTTCCAGTTTAGATACAAGCATCAGAAACCAGAAAATCGCTTTATGGCACGGTACTTACACCCATATAACTAGCTTTTAAAATATAGTTTAAGTGGCTGGCTTAATATACAATTATATTACTAGCATATTCTACACGTGAGAAAACAAGATCACAGAAATTTGGAAACAAAATATAACTGAGAAACTGCTCTGATAACAATTTCTTCTTGTATCAATGTATATGCATACACTGCCTCATTTTTCTTTCATTATTGGTTTTTTTTTTTTTTTTTTTTTTTTGTGGGGGGGTGGGGTTGTTGTTTAGAAAAGAAAAAGAAAAAAGAGAGAGCTCAAAAGGCATGTAGTTTGACGAACCTCTTCACCCAACTCAAGTGGAACCATCATTTGAACTTGGCCTAAACTTTGCTCCAACAGTTTCCTTGATCTTTGAAATCTTGAGACTATTACATCCCCAGTTACTGCCTGAAAGTCGATTGTGAGCCTTGTCAGCTATGGATCAACATTTGACTATAAAAACAATATTGGAACAAGCATATAAATATAAATGAAAAAATAAATTGTTAATTCCATCAGTTTTGAGACGGCTATTAGATGTGACAACATAGGAGCAAGGACACACTCTTAATGAAAAAAAGGGGGAAAATAGAGGAGCAAGCTTATTAAAGTGTTATTAAAGTGCTCATCAACAACATGAACATTCCAGAACATATTTGCTCCAATAAAGTTCCATTTGAAACAATGGAACATAATCAGTGGTGCAAAAATTCAATAAAAAAATCTATATCCTCAAGATCAAATAGCTTGAAACATTTCTATCATTTTTCTTTTAGTTTTTCTATGGTGATTCTTGCTTCGGTGAAGTGCAGCAGAAAGCGTTCGCAATAATCTACTTTCTTTATCATTATTGAAAAAATTACAAACCAGATAAAGTTTACTAGACTCGCTGCAGTATTGAAGAAGTAGATTGGCTCTCTCAATTGCATGGTTTAATGAGCATAGTTCCTGTATTCCTGATGAACATCGAGGGCGAGCCAATTCTATAGCTGGAAATATTCTTGATATTCTATCAACCAAATTCTGAAGTTCAGTGCACATTAAACAATGCACCTACAATCATGAATAAATACACAGAATGAGATCATTTGAGTAAAAGTAGAAAATTATTCAAGGACATAAAAGAGCTAAGATTTAAACTTCATTCAATAAGATTCACACAGAAACCAAAATGCTTGTTATTATTGATATATAAAATCCTCTCCATCAGGGAAAGAATCTCCATTCTCGGTATAAGTAAACTTTGGCCTCAAGATGAACAGCATATTGTGAGGTTACAATCTTTAAAGTAAAAGCACAGTTTACAGTTCCCAGTTTCGCTTCAGCAACTGGGATCTCCATGACACCATAAAGGAAACAAAATATACTTCTTTCAAAGAAAGTAAAGACTATGCGTACCTTGTCCATACAATCTTATCCATGTGCTAATTGTATGAAATTTTACCAATAAACAAACCAAAACATATATTAACAGATGAAAAAAAGTGATTAACCCTATTACTGATGATAACAAATTTAAACTTCTGTACGCATAGGTGCCGCCATTAAAATGCATTTATGCTGCAAATACAATAGGACCCCACATTCAAAAAAACATATTCCAAAGCAAAAAACCATGTCAACAGTACCTTGAAGGAATATGGAATGGACTGATTTTCCACCACCTCAGCAACATCAGACCCCATTAAAAGAGGACTATGTTAGATCTGCATGTTCAACAACAATAGGAAGCATTACATACGTTTTGTTCTCTCATATAAATCAATCCATAGCTTTTAACATAACAGAAGCAGATGTTTGATATCACATATCAAATTAAGATATCTGATATCCATAAAAATGCCAAAACTACGATGACAATTTAAGCAATGACATCCAAAATAAAAACCAACAGAGATTCTCAATTGAAACATAACAACTTAGTTTTGCACATGAAATATACAGGAAATCATTTCCACATGAAGTACAATATATGCATGGTGTACCAGAGTTATTCATCAAACTCACATATGCAATTTACTAGAATTGCTTCTTTTTTATTTCCCCATGGAAACAACAACTATTATCAACAAATGGCAAGATGATGTAAAAAAGTAAAAAACTAGCAAAACGGCATTACTTCACGATTTTCATTCATTTAACAAAATTAGTGATTGATAAGCACCAGGGTTTCACACGGATGCGATCTGCTCTGCCCACCTTTCTTTCTAACCTGAAGTTATATTTATAACTTCCCAACAATAAGTATCAATTTTCAAATTTTGAATCTATGGTCATAAGTTACTTCATCATCCTTAGGTGGGAAACCTAGATCAACTGGCTTGAGAGATGAACAATTGGCGGCTGTGAAAAATAATAAAAGGGTCTACTTCAGTTCCAATCTCCGAAAGTAGAAATTAGTAAATTACCCTTGGAAAAATAAATTAATTAATAAATCTGAAGTCAGTAAATAAACTAAACTATAACGCCCTCTAAGTGATGAGAAGCACAAGAGTAACAAAGCCTTACCCAGTGGAGTTGAAACCAGAACAATGATTCGAAAGCTCTGTCCCGGGTTTACGAGGAATTCTCAGCGAAACAGATAGCAGTTGAACAAGAAAGAGACCCTACTCAATCTAAAGACTCTTGACTCTGGAAAATCGCCACAGCCCGGCTCTTAAACCACAATAGTTCCTTCAAATTCCTCCGTAATCCAAACAGACTTTTAACTTTTCAGAGTATCTTCCGCGTCTCTCCCATAGATAATAAAGAAAATATCTGTACGAAAACGGTAAAAAGAGCACATGATCTCCTTGCTCATGACAACCGGTGTTCGTTCGTGGATGAGAACTCAGGGTGGAAAAAGATACAAGAGAAGGCTATTCCACACAAATAGAGACCAAGAATCAATAGAAATTAGAAACCCAAGAATCGATTCTTCGAAAGAAGCATGAAAGAGCACGACTCCAAGTCCCTTAGCCGAAAAGAATAGGCTTACCGGAAGATATAGCGAGGGAAAGAAAAGGGTAAATGATACTTGAACACCCAAAAGATCAGTCACAGCAAAGCGTGCAGATAATCTGATTTTCGGGAAAATTGTGCTGCACAACAAAAAGTGAAGGAGAGAGAATGAGTGCGAAAGTCCATCTTTATTGGATGGGTCCAAGACGAGAGAGAGAGAGAGAGAGAGCACGACCCGTCAACGGGCTGAATTTGCCGTGAAATTCACCATGGCTACTTTTCCTCGTCCACGATTAGAGACAAAAGACGAGAGGCAATCACATTCAGAGAGAGGTAAAGCGAAAGAAGCCACCCAGCGTCTCACGACACCAATAAAACAGTCAAGGAATTCCGTGACAGCACTGTGATGACTGTGCCCATTTTTCCACCGTCGATCGAAGAGATCTTGTGTTTTGATGGATCCCACTACACAGTCTAAGCGTGATTTGAGTGGACGGTGACGAGGAGAAAATTGCTGACATCTCAATGCGCCGCCGTGGCAGACTCTATTGAACGCCACTAAGAACCGCTCAACGGGAAAATGCTTAATTGCAACATGTCAAAACAACGTCCACCAAAAGGGGCAACACTGTAATTGTGAAGTCAACCCAAATACATTACTCTTAATTCGAATATAATAAAAAGTTTAAACCACACGATACCCACACCAATCAATTTCTCTATTTTTGTTGCTTCCACTTGTTTAGCTATGTGACTTTTCAGTGCGTCTTACTTTTTGTTGCTTTTATTGGCGGATTTGGTTACGTAAAATTAAACTATCTCATCTTATCTTTTTTAAGTTTTTATCCCATCTCTATGGTAAGATACAAGAGAAGTGTTAAAGATTTATAAAAATATATTAGGTGCGTAAAACTTATAAACTAATATTGTTAGATGAGATACATTAAATTTACTTTACACTAAAATTTTATAATATAATATATTATGACAACGTGTCAACAAGTCATATCAATTTATAAATTCTACTTTTTCATAAATATATATATATATATATATATATATATATATAGAGGATTGGACAATTTCTTTTCTTTTGTTTTAAAGTTGAATATTCTAAGCTCGGTATTATTAATGGTATTAATATTATATCCAAAATATATCCTTCCTTACTTATGATATGTGTGAGTTGGAACGTTTCAATGTCACTAATTATTCAACCTTTCCAAATTCTTTGTTAACAATTAATGCTATCCACCAACGGGCAACATATATTTATTCTATTATAATAAGTGACAATCTAATTGTGAATAGTAATTTTTATTTTTTTTCGTTAACTTTTTTTATTTTTTCGTTAAGTCCATTAAGTCTTGTTTTTCTAAAAAGCCCTTAAAACCATTAATCATTTAACGTGTAGCTCCCTTGTAAAATTTAATAAAGAATCTTGTTTTACCAAAAGATCCTTAAGACCCTTGATCATTTGACGTGTAGCTCCCTTATAGAATTTAATGAATGATCATGTTTTGTCAAAAAGCTCTTAATAGCCCGCGACGCACATGAATTGACATCTATTTTTTATGTCCTTTGTGTTCTGACAGTATACTCATTTTCCTTTTTTTTTGTTTCAATTTTTTTAAAATAAAAAAAAAATTAAAATGACTTTACTCTTTAGAGCAGATACACTTTAGAGCATTCTCATTGTAAAATTCAACTTTAAGTAAATTTAACTAATAAAATACTTAAAACACTCAATATATAATATTAATTAGAATATAATTATCATTAATATTTTAATCAGTAGAACTATAAAATGTGATAAAATAAAAATTAAAAAAAGTTATTAAATTAAAAATATTTTATTATTATATAGAGAGAGTAAATAGATAATTCAATATGGATGCAGACCAATATTTATACTTTGCTGAAGTTTAGATTTTTTTTAATCTAGATTTTTATTTTTCTGTAACCTTGTATTTTCTTTTTCCAGATAAATAAACTACTGATTTTTTTATTTTTTTTATTAAAATTATTATGTCCGGTACACCTTGGGGCTAACGCACGGCCCCACATATAATAGAGTTCTTCTACACAACCTCCACCACACTCCACACTCCATATTTTTTAAAAAAAAAATTTGAGTTTATTCTTTTTAAATTATTTCAAATTTTTTATTCATTATTCATATAATAAATATTTGATAAAAGAAAAAAATAATAAAAATTAAAAATAATGTTAAGCGTAGAGTGTTAGGAAGTTGGAAAGATTTATTTCATATAATATGTATGATGTCCTTGTGAAACATGAATGAGAAGGTTTCAAAAATTTGAATTAATGTTGCAGAGGACAAGAAGTCAGCAACATTGTCTTCTGATCGCAAGAAATTATATATGTCTGTATCTTCTAATATCCATATGATCTATTCTCATTTAATAATTAATAAATATTCACAACCTCCTCACACTCCACATTTCAATTTTTTTTAATTTTTTTAATTTTTTTCTTTTATCAAATATTTATTATATGAATAATGAATAGAAAATTTGAAATAATTTAAAAAAATAAACTAATTTTTTTAAAAAAATATTAAAAAATTTAAAAATTTACAAAAATGTGAAGTGTAGATCAGTGTGGTGGATGTTGTGTAGCAAAACTCTTTAATATTAGATAAGTTAAAAACCGAGTCACAGTGAAGGGCTAGCTAGCTAGCTATATTCAGAAAATTGATCACGTACATGAGAGTAATTTCATGATCATCTTCATTAGTGTGACATCATGTGTATATTTATTGCATTATTAAGAAAACATTTACGTATAATTTCAGTTAATAGGTAATTTACGTAGTACTTTTTTTCTGGTATGGTGTTAAATTTAAGATAAGATCATTGATCGAATTAGCTGGTGCAAGATGGTGGCCAAGATGGTGGCCAATCGTTCTTGAAAATGACGTCTGAGAAAACAGGATCAGTGGGGCTCTCTAGCATGGACCTGATTCATCTCCAAGTTGGGGGTGACATGAGAGGAAGGTGGGATATTCACGTAAAGTGATTACTTTAGGTAGTTTTTATCTAAAATTTTTTAAAAGAGAAATGATAATTGCAATCGTGAGTGTGCAAGCGCCGTGCAATCGTTTTGAAAAAAGTGAATAAATATGGAACCCACATAAAAAAATTAATTTTTAATAGTTGACCTTATTTTTTTTCAAAGCGACTGCACGGTATTTGTACATTCTACGACTGTATGTAACACTACTTTTTTTAAAATCATGTTAAGTGAGACAAATTAATAGAGCTAAAGAGGGATATATCTAATTAAGATGAAAGAATTAACAGAGACTTTCAAGTCTTTGTTTTGTTATTTTTTCCTTTTTTCACATTAATAGTCTAACCTCTAATATCTCATCAAACGCGTTAATGAAGACTTAACTCCTAAAAGACGAAATATCGAAAACAAAATATATTAATTAAATACACTTACCTACTCTTCTTCTTCCTTTTTCTTCTCTTTTTTTTTTTTGCCAAAACAAGTTTAAAAAGCCGGCCCCTTTGGCTGTCTCTTTGACTACCATTATGCTGACTTGAAACTTTTGATACATATATATAGGTTATAAAAATTCAAAGCCATATAGCTTAGTCGACGCCACATCATGCAGAGCCGGCTATACTGAGTGAGTCGGACACCAAAAAGGGCATCATGTGTGCAATTAATGGACCCTACGCCCAGTAAAGAGCGCAGAAGACACATGCATTCATATAATATTTATGTTAAAGGGGCCGGGTGAGAATGTGTCCCTGCAACCGCAAGTTGGATCTGGGAAAGTTAAATGTTTCAACAAGTGGGCTTGATTTCTATTCATGTACTTTTTGTATTTATAACTTTGAAAAAATGGCCAGGCCAGCATTCAATGTATATTAATATAATATCGAAGCTAGCCTGTATATGAATATTTGATTGAAATGCTAGGAATGATGACATCGAGTGGTAATAAAAGCAAGAGAAAACTAAAGGATAGTGGCCAGGGGTTGATGAGGCCACTACTTTTCCTTGAGGCCAATGGAGCTATATAGAGCTAGCTCTCAAGCGTGCACTGCATCATATATACCATTGAACCAGTTTTGACTGCAAACGTGAAACGTCAGGCCACTGAGCAGCTTATAATGCATTTAACCACTCATGAACTGGTCGCAGCTGACTTAGTAAATTGCACTATTATTAGATAGCAATGATACATACACATTAATTTTTACACAAATATTATACACCTTCGCCTATGCAGGATTGTTTGGATGAATGAACCCGGACGGGATGAGGATTTTTGGATTTGGAGATTTGAAATCCAAATGTCTTATTTGGATGATCATATATTAAAAGAAAATTTATATTTACAATATAAGGTTACATATGTAGGTTCCGCATATTCTTTTTTTTTTAAAAAAAAAGAGTGGGTATATCTTATCAAACCTGCATTAAAAAAATTTACTTTTTTAAATATAGTTGATCCCACTTTTTTCTAAAAAATAGTGTGTGGCTTGTATACTCTAAAACTGTATATAACATTACTCATATTAAAATTTGGATTTGTATCAAACCCAAATAGGTTTTTAAGTTTTCCAAGATTTTAGATTTGTGATTATAGTTACTTTTAGATACAAATTATAATTCAAATCTAAATTTAAACTCAAATGAACTCTTCCACCTAAACGCCACCCTAATGATATTATCGTGTAATATTGAAATGTTTAGATACCATTATTAACTCAAAATAATGATATGATCAGTTTGAATAATAATTGTGAAAGAAGTGTATCTTTATTTTTTGTTTTTATCAATTGACCATTTCTCATACTAGATGAATTTTCTCGGCAAGTGTTTTTCTCGAAAGAATATATTATAATCATTGAAAAATTTGTTCAGTCCATATATAATTTAGTTCAAATTGATGAATTTGATTAGACATTATTTATTGTAATAATAACTCCCTTTAATTTATTGAGATAAATTTTCAACACGGGATTTAAGTCTCTCGTCATCAGTTTTCGTCATTTTTATATACTGATCATCGAGTATAAATCTATAAGTTTGAATGAAAGAGAGCAGCCCCTTGCTCTATCTAATAGTCGGAATTTAAGCTTATAGCTAGCTACCTAGAAATTGCATGCCTTTGGGAATTAAAAACATGCAATTGGAAGGCAACACGTTAAAGAAAATAATTAAAAGATACACGTACGCGTATTTGCTTTTAACATGTCAATTACAAGCATGCATGGATAAGGTGAGGTTTTTTATCTTTTAGGCCTTTTTGTCAATATTACAATTAATTTGATATATAGTCATCATCAGGTACCGTTTTAATTCAAAAGGAAATTACGTTACCTGTCAGTGTTTTGGATAGAGTACTCCAGAGTTCTTTATTTCTGATATGAATTATAATGTAGGAAAATGTTATATTATTAATTTTCTTTCCGTCAAATAATAAAGGCAAATGATCATATGCATGGATATTGTTTTATTATTTTTCTATTTTCTTCAAAAACAGGACAGTACTCTATTTATTTATTTATTTATTTATTTTTAATGTATATGCAATATTATCAATATGGTAATAACATCTTTGGACTCCTCGATCGGTAGTTATAATTATTCAAGAAATCTAAAAAGCAAATAGTCGTAAGACCTATATAATATCGTATTTGGACATCGTGGAAATTACATTTATTCAAGAGATCACTCAACAACCAAGTTGCTGTAAAATATATATATATATATATATATATATATATATATATATATATATATATATATATATATACCATACACTACCATCTTGCTTTTATCAAAATTTTATAAATACGGTACTTTTTTTATCAATCATGATCCAAATATTTGATGAGCAATCAAGAGTGGGATGAGCGATGCATGTCATATCATTGGAATAGAATATAATTATAGGCCGGTTATGCTACTCATCATCCCATATCACACACTATATATATTTTAATTTATTTTTGTTTATTTTTGTTAAACTATTTGAGTTATTCTACTCATCATTCATTCATTACATACTTATTATGGAAAAAAGAAAAAAAAATTAAAAGATGTGTGGTTGTGGGACGATAATCAGTAAATCAATTTTTCATGATGTAATATGCAGAATTTTCTCTACTCAATTCCCTTGTTTGGTTTGTTTATGATAGACTTTTTTTTATATACAAGAGAGTGAGGGGGTTTTGAGCCCAAATTTTTCATTTGGAGAACGTGATCATATGTTGTCAGGCTATCAGGCCATCAGACTGATCTTGGTTGTTAGACGTTTATTTAAGCTAGCTTGCTTGATATCATTATTGATAAGATTGAGCTTGAAATTATTATTAATTTATCAATCAAGTACTAATTGTATCTCATTTTGAGTAATGTTAGATACAGTAATCCTAAAAGATGCAAGTCTCGTATATTTCATTTGAAAAAGAGTGAAAACTATTGTTAAAAAAATAATTTTTCATATAAGTTCCATATTTATTTATTTATTTTAAAAAGAGTACACAAGATTCAAACATCCGAGGATTGTAGAAATAATTTCTCATTTCTTATTTCTTAAATGGAGGAAGTAGGATTAATTCCAAGAATTTTCCTACCACCTGGGAGGTCAAGGATTCCTCGAAATATTTTGTCGATCGATAGTCCATTGTTCTTGATAAGATTTATAATTTGTTACATTTACTTATGTAACACAATTATTGCTCTTCACAAACCACTAGATTAATGACTATTCGGGACCAATAATATTGTAATTTATAAAAAAACATAGTCCTAAAAATATTATTATTTTATAAAAGGAAAATTCAAATGTCACTCACAAAATACATTCAAATATATAAAATTTAGACATGCACACGTAATATAAACTTCCAGAAAATAATACATTTGGTCAAAAAAAAAAAAATTATTTAGTTTTCACTCCAATGCAACTCAGTTTCCATCTTATTATTGCTCAATGCTTAGAAGATTGCAGTTGCGCACGTCAACCTTCACTTTATTACCCGGCCAGGTCTTTTCATCCCTGCAAAGTTTCCTTAATTTGGGAAGATTCTCCAATTTCAATTTCTGTAATTTTGGGGTTATAGGATTTGAAGCCATATTGATCTCATGCAATGGAAGATAATTGAACAGCTCTTCTAAATTGCCACAATTGATTACCTCGATTCCTTCTAGGTTTGGCACTGTGCGAATGGAGTTCCCAAGGGAGAGAAGATATTTCATCACATGACAGGAAATCACACGTATTGTTTTCAGTCTCTTAAATGTTAGCCCGAGATAATTGACGAGTTCTGAAATGCTTTCAATGCCTCTCATATTTATCAGAATAAGTTGCTCCAAATTGGGTAGTAGGTCATACTGTGCTGCACGTCCTCCGCTCTGAAAAATGTAACCAGTGTAATAAATGTAAAGCTGTTTTAAATTTGTAAAGCTGCCAACACTGTTAATGACCAAGTTGTGTAGCATCTCATTCAGTCCCCGACAATTAATTATTTGTAGTTCAACACTTGCAATACTCAACAACCACTCGATCTGTCCTTCCGAGAGATCAATTTCATTCATTATGACGCATCTTTGGGCATCTGGAGGTCCATATAGTTTTCCTGCAGAAAATAATTTATAAATAATAACGAAAACTTTTAAATTAATATATTTTATTGAATTGTGAAAGAGTATTAAGAAAATATTCAATAAAATATTATAAAATTTTAAAAAAATTATTTAAATATAATTTTTGAATATAATGTTTATTTCAACATTATAAAAAAACTATAATAATTAGATAAAAAAATAAAAATTTCAAATTTAAAAATAATTTTATTTGAATGATATTTAAAATTAAAATAACTTAGAAAATACCCCTATAAGCAGGATGGTCCGGCCGTACTATGGCAATTTGGAATCCTTTTAATCTATTTGTCAATGAAATAATTGTATCTTGATAACTGTGACACGGGACCCATTCCAAACTGATGACTATGAATTGTAACCGCTCAAGGCATTGGAGCTCTTCAATACATGCTTGTTCCTCATTTACCCCTCCCTTCACTTTCCAAATGTAGTTTTGGCCTGACATGTCCAGAACTTCTAAACTAGACAACTTGGAAATCACTCCACCTTGAACCGCTTTCAGTCGGCGAGTCCCGCTTAAGTTTAGATGCCTTAAGTTGCTGAGTTGCTCCAACCCACTTGGCAATTCTCTGATACCAGTCTTAGAGAGACCAAGCACTTGAAGTCTACTGAGACTTTCCAGCGGGGGCAATTCTTCGAGATCTCTGCAATAATTCAAAAGAAGAGCACGGAGATCATCCAGTTGAAGTAGAGAAACGGGCAATGACTTGATGCCGGTCCCACTGATATTCAAGACTCTCAGTGCTTCAAATCCTTCCAAAAAGCTTTCAGGAATTAAGTCAAGGCGAGGATTATTTTGTAGTTGCAAAGTTGATGCTTCTGAACATTGTATCACAGAGTCATCAGGTAGTCTTTCTAAATCGTTGTTCATGAAAGAAACTCTTTTGAGAGAACTTGATAGCTCAGTAGCTGAAATCTCTTTCAACCCATTCCCTGAACGAACAAGCTGGGATTCAATTCCATCCTCATTGCAGGTACTTGATGCAATCCATATGCTAACATCACGAACAACGTCATGCATCTTCACTGTGCCCTCATAGGAACCATCTTCCAACAAACAGGCGTCCTTCAGATTTTCAATCAAACTAATTCCTCTACTGTAGAAATCCTCATACTTTTCTCTATCATCTATCAAACCTTCCGCCAGCCAGTACAATACTAGTTCATGTATGTGAATTGAGAAATCCTCTGGAAACAAAGAGCAGTAAAGGAAACAAGTTTTCAAGTCTTTACCTTTTAATGAGTCGAAACTCCACTTCAAAGGCTTATACAGCTCCTCCTCAACGCCTGTTGCACAAGGCACCGATCTTCGCAATTGATTCAAAGCATCCTTCCATACCTCAGGATTCGTCTTTCCTCTCATTGCAGCTCCCATGGTGATGATGGCCAAAGGCAATCCCTTACACTCGCTACAAATTGCCTCAGCAAGAGGTGTGATATGTTCTAAACTAACCACATCCGTCGCATATCGACTAAATAGTTTCCAAGCGTCTTCATACTTCAAAACGCTCATTGGAAGGTTATAATCAGTCAGCATGGCCCTACATACATCCAAAGATCTAGATGTCAATATGATCTTACTACCGCTATGAACTTCAGGCCGCGGGACACCCAAAATGTCCAAATCAATTTTTTCCCAAGCATCATCGAGAATGAGAAGAAAACGTTCCTCCTTTAGTCTTTGATGAAGTTGAATAGCTATTCTATCCGCTCCCGATCTTTCTTCCAGATTCAAACGCAGTCTGGAAGCAATTTCCATCTGTAGCTTTTTTATGTCCAAATTTTTGGACACTGTAACCCATAGTACACAGCTAAAAGGCATATTTGAATTAATTTCAAGCAGCTTATTGTTCAAATTTCTCACCAGATTAGTTTTGCCGACTCCTCCCATCCCCCATATACCAATCCTCCGGAATCTGTTGTCAAACAATAGATTCAAAGTTTTGGCTAACTCTTCTGATAATGATGCTGTTTGATCTTGAATTGAAGGTCCAGGAATATGCTCCACTGCTTTGACCTCTGGATAACTAAGAGCCACGGAGCCAGCAAGGGAACTTCCCTCTTCTCGAAGCCTTTCTATCTCTTTGAGATGTTCTGGCACTTCCCTGCTTATTCTATACCGCTTAGTACTGCAACTTAAGAAACATCGGGAACTCTTTGCTTCTTGAATCTGATCATTGATCTTACGCTGCAGCTCTTCAACCTCCTCAAGCCACACAGTGGCTTGAGCTTTTATTACTTTTCCGTCTCTCTTAGCCAATTCCATTTCTTTTGCTACATCACCTCTAAGAGCCATAAGGGATTTCATCTTCTTTTCCAAAACAGCAAGCTGTTGTGGGCCTTTGACAATGTTCTTGATCGTAGAACAGATAGAGCCACAGAGAGGCCGACCAGTTTCTACGACCGCTCCACTGACAATCGGAGCCACGACTTCCATGCCGGAAATTTTGCTCTGAAAAAACTCACAGCCAAAGAACTGCTGATCAAGAACACTCGTTTTCGCCACTTCTGATTAAAATGACAATTATTGCTTTCAATTTTTTTAGCGGAGAAACTAGTACGGGAATGACACCATCCCAGAATTTAGCTTTGAAGAAACTCAAAATCCAAAGAAGCGAAAAAAAACGCGTTTTTTTTTTTCTTTTTTTGTCCTTTTACGCAGTGGAATCCAATCAAACGCGTTCAAAAAGTTTTTTAATCTTCTAATAAAACGCGTTTTTTTTTTCTTTATGGAGAATCTAATCAGAGCGAGCAGTACCGATTGTCCCGATAAGATAAAAAAGTTTATTTTTTATTTTTTTATTCATTTTTTAAATATTTTATACAGTTTTTATAATATTATTAACAAATATTTTATTAATTAATTAATAAAAAAAATATTTACCGGGATCCTATCGGGAGCTGTGAGATTTTTTTCCTAAAAGTAATTTTCATAAAACCTTGAAATGTTTTTAGAATATTTTATTATTATTTTTTAATTACTTTATACTATTATTTATAATTATTTAATATTCTATTATTATTTTTTATTATTATTTACAAATATTTTTAACACTTTTCAAATATTCTTACTATCAAAATTAAAAGTTAAAAGTTGAATAAAATATAATTATTTATTTGATAATTTTTTATAAAAGTTAAATTATTTGATAAAATATTATTACTATAATTATTTATTATATTTTATATAAAAATTTTAAAAAACTGAAATTATTTTTTTCTCATAATTGAAAGATAAAGAAGAAGAAGAATCATATAATCGATAGAATGCCACCAAACTAAGTAACTCATAATATGATATTAAGAATAGTAATTTATTCATGAGTTGGGGAGAAAAAATTTGAATATTTATTTCCTTGGAAAAGAAAATGGTCAATCAAAATCCTACCTTGAAGTTTCCTTGTATACATACAACCCCAATCAGAATTTGACTAATCGCTGCTCGGATTCAGACGAGTGACTAGTTCTAGGTCAGGTAAGAACATAGCATTAATTTCTACAAATTCTCATTTCTAAAAAAGAAATGTCTACAAATTCTACGTTGACATGTAACGACCCATCATCAGGTGTGTTACACCAAGCCACTGCCCTCCATACTAAGCCAACGCCGGAAAGTACTTCGCCCCATCTACTTTTCCTTTTTCCCATGCCATCTCTGGTTTTCCCATTGCCAATTGCAACACCACGTCACGCCTGTAAGTCCTCCACCCGTATTTCTCTCGTGCTCTCATTCTCTCTCTTTGCACCGCCCCAATCGCAGTGGCCACCTTTGCAAGGCCTTTATGCTGCCTAGGTCCTCTATATTGAGCACCACTCCCCCATCTGCATCTCGCTCCTACTATTTTTGCTGTCTAGCTTGTCCTCCATTCTTGTCGTGCTGTCACGGGGCAACAACAACCCTCCCCACACCGCCACTACTCCTCACCAATTAGATTTTGGTGTCTCTCACTCCATCCGTCTCTCGCTTTATCTCACTTTTCTCTCCCTCTGTGAATAGGTCTCCCCTCCCCACGCCATCCCGTTCAACCACCGTCTCTCTCTCTCTCTCTCTCTCTTCACTTTCTCTATTTACTTTCTCTCACCCCATAAATCCTCTCACGGTTTCTCTCTTTTCTCTCAATCTCTCTCTCATTTTGTTTTCTCTCTGTTGTAGGATAACCCATTTGACCATGGAGGCCACTGGAGCTAGCTACATCGCCTCATCACGCCAAGTGGCTTAGACCACCACGAACCATCTCTAGGCAGCATCTCGCCTTGCTCTCGCATCTAACGGATTACCGCTCTGAGATTGTGTGAGATAATCTTGAACTTTAAGCTCGTAGCCATAGTTTAATTTTAGTGTCTTTGATGATTGACGCCAACTCAAAGTTTGGGTTAATCTTTGGGTTAATCTTAATCTTGAACTTTTCATGTTGGTTGATATTGGAGGGACTCTGTTTGTAATGTCATGGATGGAGGAGGGGATGGATGTAAAATTGTGGGTTGGTGTTTTGATGCGGCGGAAATATGTTTGTAAATGGTTATGTGCATTGAAATTTAAGCAAATCTAAGGAGGTTGAGCTATTCTATTAGTGCAGTAGGGCGTGGACATTGTATTTGGACCATTATAAACCCGAGGCACTACAATGGACTATGTTATTTATGGGTTGTTTATGGGTTCACTATGACCTATAGTTTTGAGTTACAGAATTTTGTTAGTTGGTTTCGCATTGGCACAATTTATTAATATGTTAGCGATATCCATTTGAATTAGGTATTGATATTGCTACAATGCGGTTCAAGGCTTAGATACTACACTGCAAAAGTCAAGTAAGTGATGTTCCTATGCTAAACTTTGCTTAAAATTGATGAGGTTGATTTTGTGAAAACCTGAATATTTTTGTTCTGAAATTAGTCTCGGTTATTTTTTACTCTAGTTTCTATTTTGAACTTTGAAATATGACATTTTATCATGATTTCTGTAGATATAAGCAATTTTTGTAGTTTGTTTCTCTACTATATAAAATTTGAATATGAAGTCTAAAATATTTGATTCGATTATATGATATTTATCTACTCAGTACTTTGTTATGATATTATATTGCTTCTGAAAAATCTTAAGGCATAAGATTCTATACTGCTTTGGTTACATCCCTGCCATGGGTTAAAGTAGTGGCCTCTGCGCTCTGCCACGAGGGTAGGGAGCGGGCTGACTCCAGCGGGGCTCCGCTCAGCCCCTCGCTCCGCCCCAACTTATATATTTAATATTTATATATATAAATATATGTTTATATTTATATATATTTATATTTTACAAATTATATATATATAAATATATATATTACAATTTGTTAAACTTGTTTACAAGATATACATTGCTCAAGTAAGACTCTTATATTGCCTTAACCTCCTATATAAAAGTTGGCCTAGGAGACCAATCCAATGCAATATTGTAAATAAGTCTAACACACTTGTGAATAGATCTAACAAATTTAAAATTTGATAACTAGTTTTTATGTTCTCAGTTTTTAAATTATTTTTATATATTTTAATTTTAATTTAATATTTAAATTATATAATAATTTGGGTTTGAGTCAAAAATAATAATTTTGGACTCTAAAATAATTTTTAGGTCGAATGAGATTGAAGTGGGCGGGAGGCGGGGCAGATGGGATGTCCACCCTCAGCCCCTGGCAGCTGGACGGGGCCCTCCTCCTCGACCTCCCGGGGACCGGGGTGAGGGGGTGAAAACATCACCCCCCCCAGCATATGCAGGTATCACCCCTAAGTGGCCTCTGGCTCTGCTACGAGTTATAGTAGTGGCCCCCATTTTGAATGTAATTATTTTGGTGACATGGTGATTTATATTCTATTTGACGATCTGCAAATTGTACAATCCTGCCACGAGGTAAA
Source organism: Juglans mandshurica (assembly GCA_022457165.1). Lineage (NCBI taxonomy): Eukaryota > Viridiplantae > Streptophyta > Magnoliopsida > Fagales > Juglandaceae > Juglans > Juglans mandshurica. The sequence continues at coordinate 47,680,001 of CM039619.1, forward strand.
CATGACCTCTATTTTGATTGCATTACCTTGGTGACAAAATAGTAATTTATGTTCTGTTTAGCTAACCATAGACATGTACAACCCTACCACAGGGGTAAACATGACCTCTGTTTTTTTGCTTCTAACGTTTAATATGCTTGTGCCTAAGGTATTTTGTATATATTATTATTGTAATTAAATGCTTCTGATAATACCATTGTAATTTTTCTTGAGAACTATGTGTTTATGTATTCTGTAACTAACTCATATTCACACACTGATATAGATTCATTGCTTACTATTGTAGGATAACTCGTCTGACCATTGAAGCTTGTCCAAGTTTACTCACAAGTACACAACTTTTACACAATTCATTTTGTGGTATTATTATATTTTTACATGTATTTGACACAAATAATATTATACAAAGTAAAATGCTGCTTGCAACCGCTTTGGGGAACCGGTTGCGGAACCGTGTCCTACGTGGCGATAAACAGCGTCGTTTACATTTTGGAAATGGGAATTCGTTTCCCCTCCTTAATTCGGGTTTTCACATCACGATCACTCCCTCTTAATTAAGTTTTGAAAAGATTATAATATAGACAAACAAGAAATTAGAAGAAATCAACGTTTTTTCTCTCTCTGGACGATTTTTCTCTCTACCCAAGCAGTCAGCTATCTCAACCTCTCCCCCTAGGGGGTGGAGCTTTGCCTTCTCCCTCCCTCCGACTGTTTAGCTATCGATGACCATGTAAATCGATTTTTTCCAATTTTTTTTCTAATTTTCTAGCTATAGAACCAAGATGTTTCAATCTGTTGCTTATCGGCCTTCCACGACCATCACACTCCCCACCATCTGACTCCCCAGTTGCCAATCTGTCGAACGGAAGGAGAAAACTGACCAAACGAGTGGCGCATGTGTCTCAAATGTGGCTAACTGTCGAATGTCATTTTTCCCCCCACTCTCGCCTTCTGGGAGTGGGGGAAGAAAGCCTCTCCCCAGCATGGTGTTGGGAAGGATCCCCCCCGCCCCGTACCATGCTGGTAGCACCCCTAAGATCTTTGACTTATATTATACAGTGAGAAATGATAGGCTGTAAAATATTCATGTTATAATATATTTCTCATCCTTAAATATCCGTGAACGTAGTCATTAAGTCGAACTATATAAATCTATGTGTCTCAAACTCTTTATTTTTCCTGCATTGACTTCTTATTAAGCCAAAACACGTGTTTGTACAAAAAACACTACTTTATCTATCTATAGAACTTTTTTCAATTTTCAAATAGATCCCATTTACGGGTGGCTTGGACAACCATCAGTCCTGATCTGGCCTCCCAAAGAATGACCGCTTGCTAGTTGTAGGCCACCCCTGGATTGTTGTCGGCCACCCCATGACGGAAATTCTGCTTTGAAAAAACTCACAACCAAAGAATTCCGAAGAAACCACTTTTTGGCTGGCTCATTAATTGACAATTGTTGCTTCTACTTTTTCTAGCGAAGAAAACACCGAAATGACACCATCCCAAAAATTTCATTTTCGTAAAGGAAAATTATAGGGCTGCACATTGGCCCGTCCAAACACTTTTTTGGCCTGATCCGACTTGGCCTGCAAATATGGACAGGGAAAAATAACCCGACTCGACCGCAACCATTCGGATCGGGTGAAATTTATCGGGTTGTTTTATTTTTATTTTTATTTTTATTTTTTTCACTACTTGAAAACACATTTTCTCTCTACCTCTGCATTACAGACGCAGTCCATGGCCAATAACTATAAAACTCGTTCAAAGAACAAAAATGATGTTAAAGACTTCGAATGTGTGGGACCCAAGAAAACCAAAATCTCTGATTTTCCTTGCTGTCTAATGAAGACGAAAACCGGATAAAAAAAAGTTCAATGCTTTAGGAGAAGAAAAATCAACGAAACCCATTATCAATTTAAGAGCTCAAAAGAACTCCAAATAAGAACACAGTGAGAAAGAACAAAAAAACCGTAGAAAGAAGAAGAAGATATTGTTTTTTATTCCCACATGGTTTCCAAAGAAGATGTACACTAGATATAGATATTTTGTACCGACATAGATTGAAAGAAGGAGACAAGAGGTTCTGGAGGAAGAGCAGTAGAAAAGACCCATCGATTGAGAGGCTTTTTTTTTCATTTTGTGCAAATGGGATTTCAAGGCACGACCTCGTCTTAGTCCATTTTCGACGATGGAGAACAGCGACATAGAACAAAGAGGGTGGCTACACTAACTAGGGTTCGAGTGAAGTGCAACTACGATGAAGAGAATTGCCCCGAATGGGCAATCTTAGAGTTGCAAGGCGCAATAGAAGCTCAACCTTCCTTCTAAAACCACGTCCAAAACCTCCAAATCGGCATCCTCTACTGCCCTTCTTCTCAGGAGGTATATACTTTTACAGTTGGATATCATGAATTGACGGGATTGAAAGTCTTGTTGAAGAAGCCACTATTGGTTCTGAAGAAAACTAAACACTGACCCAAACCATGAGATCGGTGACGGTGATTTTTCTTCTAGAGTGGAATTAGAAGTTATCGGCGTCATTCGACATTGGATATTGTTCAAGTCGAGGCCAAAGGTACTCTCCCTTTTCGGGTCATTGGTTTCGACAGAAATTGGGTGTTTAAACCTGATAAGAGATTTAAATTCGATGAACCCGTCCTTAATCAGGTGGACTATATCGAGTATGTCAGACAGAGCGGGTCCCAGTGCTTTATGCACAGGCCTAGAAAATTTTAGACATACAACTATTTTTACAAATTTTCATATAATTATATTTCAAATGAGAAGTATTTCTATAAAATAATTATAAAATTAACATTACTTAATATAAATATTCTCATTTTAAAACATAATTAAAAAAAATTGTACATATATTATTAATCTTTGAAAAAACTTAAATTCAAACAATGGCAGGAAAAAAAGGCCTTCCAAAAGCCTGTTATTAATCAATTATGACAATTTTTGCCTTGCCTTTTCCAAGGGAAGAACCGACCGAAATGGCAACGTCGGGGCTAGGGGTGGGCAGCGGGGCCCCGCCCCCGCCCCCGCCCCCGCCCCCGTTACCCCACCCCGCTTCCACTACGCCTCCGCATGGCGGGGCGGGGCCCCCCGCCCCGCATCTAGGGGCCTAGTGGGGGCGGGTGACGGGGAGGGCCCAACCCCATCCCGCATTTCCCCCGTCCCGCCCCGTCCCCATTTATATATATATATATATATATACATATATATAAACATAAATATCTATTTATATTTTACAAATTTTATATATATAAATATATATTACAATTTGTTAGACTTGTTCACAAAATATGCATTGACAAATTTAAAAACTACATAGTTTAAAAACTAATACACTACAATTTACACAAAATATGCACTACCAAATTTAAAAATTACATAGTTTTAAAATTATAGTCATTTAAAAAATTTAAATTTATAATTTAGATCTAAAAATGTATTTTTGTACTTATAAATAATTTTTAAATAAAATTAATATAGTGTTTACTTTTAAGTGAAAAGAAGCAGGGCAGATTGGGAATTCGCCCCGCACCCTGCACCCCCGTCCCCCGCCCCTAATAAAAATAGAACTAGCTAAAGTATTAATAAATTCACAAAATAACATAATTTTATATTATATGTTAGAACAATTTTATAATAAAACTAGCTAAAGTATTTTCTCTAGAATAAAAAAGCATCTTACTATAAATTATTTAATCAATTTTCTCCCGTTGCTAGTACTTAGCCCCTCGTTTAGCCATAAAATAATTAATAAAATAGACTGAAATTACAGGACTGTTTGGATCCGTAAATGATCTCAATTCATCTCACTATTATTTATAAATTTTAATTTATAAATTTCACTACTACTCATATACGTACGCGTGCCGCATAGCCGCACCATACCACCATTGGGAGTTCCAGACCACACAGATCGACGCCTGTATCGCTACTAGAAGGTCGTGAATGACTTTCTCATTGTGGCCTGTTAAGTAATTTTTTCGATATTAAAAATGTTATGTCAGCATGAAATGTTAAAGTTAGAAAATCATTAAAAAAATATATATATTAAAACACTAAGATAAATAAAACTAACAAATTAAAACTAACATTGAAAAAATTATAAAATAGAAATTAAAAACATATGAAAATTAAAAAAAAAACTTTGAAAATACGAAATAGAAAATTCGTAAATTAGATTTTCTTAAAAAGTACATAAATTATAAACGGAAAACATAAATTTAAATAAAAATACTAAGCTAAAAAAAATACATTTTTGTCATAATAAATTATAACATAATTTTTTTTATAAATAAATTTTTACACATTTAATTATATACTCATTTTTAGTGTTGAAAAACTTATAATACTAAACTTAGAATATTTACCTTTAGTATTGTGACACGTGTAAACAGTAAATTAAAAGTTTTCATTTCCATAATCAACTACGTACCGGTTCCCAATTTTTACCTTTAGTATTCAACTAAGAGAAATGTTATGTGTCCGGCTGGATTCTTTTGGGTGGGGCTCCATAATTTTTTAATAATTAATAAAATATTTTTTTATCGATATTGTAAATTTGATTTTAAATATTTAAAAATATTACAAAGATATATAACAAAAATAAATAAATGACTGTAGAAAGACTCATCCACTACTTTTATGTGTACCAATCATATTTTTTTTAAATTATTTCTGTCCGAGAAAGTTTGTATTTTACACAAAACACTACTTTTTATCGATGTATTAAACATTTTTTAATTTTTAAATGAGAAATTCTATTTGCAATCTCCACTTAAGGACTGCATGTGCAAGCTCCTTATTAAATGAGAAAAAGTATCATTTCAGGAGGGATAATTTTATAATTTTAAAAAAATTTAAAGATAAAATTACCTAGACTTGCATTGCAGTCTCCAAATAGAGACTGTAACTAATATTGCTCTTTTCAAATAGATCCCTTTCATGGGTGGCGCTGGACAACCATCGGGCCTCCCAAAGTATATGGCCACTTGCTAGTTGTAGGCCACCCTATGAAGAAAAATTTTGCTTTGAAAAAATTCATACAATTATATTTTAAATAAAAAATATTTTTATAAAATAATTTATAAGATTAACATCACTTAATATAAATATTGTCATTTTAAAACATAATTATAAAAAAAAATTATAAGAAGAATTATACTTATATTATTAATCTTTGGAAAAACCCAAATTCAAAAAATGGCAGGAAAAAAAAAAAAACGTCTTTCAAAAGCCCGTCATTAATCAAGTATGACAAGTATTGCCTTGACCTGTTCTAAGGGAAGAAACAACCAAAATGGCAACATCGGGGCAGTTGTTTGCTGCTTTCATTTCATTTATTTCTAGTTTGCATGTGACATTTTTATTTTTTAGTTTCTTTAGGCTTTAACCCATTCTTGGGATCCGTAGATTTTCAAATTTGTTTTAGATTATATTTTTTTAAACATAATTTAAATATAAAATATATTTTTATTTTTATTTTTATTTTAATTTTTAACTTTTTCATTTAATCATTACATTCTTATCGTTACAACTTTTTCAAACTTAAAAATATAAAAAACAATATAATTTTTTCAAATTTCTAAAAATTTATATTCAAATAATATTTTGACATTATAATATTTTTGTTAACTATTTTCTCTCTAATTTATAAAAATCTAATAAAACATTTTTATTCAAACTATTTCATTACTATTCAAAAATAATTTTAATATTAATTACAGATATTCTAAGTCCCTGTTTGGAATTTAAACTGACTTGAGATAAACTCCATACAGTTTAATTTTAAGCTGAGTGTAACATCCAAACATCAAACTATCAAATTATTAAACTCATCTTAACTCAAAATTTTTTTACATGCGAGACTTACAATCTTTTACAATTTTACATAAATATATCTAAACTCATATTAACATTCAAACACATCTAAACTCATCTAAGATAAGTTCTATAAAGCTCACTCCACCATCTCAACTCATTAATATTCATAAATAATTCAATTTATCTCAACTCTACTCAAGATTTAAACGGGTTAAGTATCCAAACAAGGCTTTAATCTTCAAGTCCTTTTCCATTTCGATAAACAATTTATAAAGTTGTTGTCATGTAAAATAAAGAGTAATGTTACAACGATAAATTTTTTTATAAAATTATATGATTTTATATGATACGTTAGATATATTTTATAATAAAAGTAGTTAAAGTATTTCTTTAAAATAAAAAAAACATTTTACTATAAAGTATTTGTTCAATTTTCTTTGAGTGTTGCTACTTCGCCCCTCATTTAGCCACCTCAAAGTTACAGCTTGTTCAATTTAACTTTTTGCGTGTTTTATTTTTTTTTAAGTTTTTTAAATACAAAAATTTATTAGTGATAACATTTTGAATCATTTAAAAGAACATTAAAAAATGAACCTGGTCGTTAATTTTTTTGAGGACCCAAAATGGACATACTTCTTGTTTAGTAACTTGCTGTATGTACCTGATGGTAAACTGCCCTTACGCAAATATTTTAGCTCACTTTGCGTTTATCAGCTGCTGCCTTGTATTTGTCATTGGATTTTTCCAGATTGTGTCGAACTACGGACTGCACTTGTTTATTGATCCTTTCAGCCATATTCTCAGCTGCTGCAGTTAAACCAGGTAAGCTTTGGAAGAGGAACCAAATCTGGGCGTAAAAATAACACTAAGGTAAAAAAAATAAAAATAAAAAATAAATAAATAAGAGTTGTAGGGTACGTTTGGATAGTGAGAATATTTGAAAAGTGTTGAGAATGTTTGTGAATAGTTATGAGTAGATATTGGAGTGAGTTTGTGGGTCTCATTGAGAGTATTTTGAGTTGTTTAGATGTGTGAAGTATGTTGAGTGGTTAACTTTTGGATAAGTAGTTGAAAAAGGTATGGATCCCATAAATATTATAATGATTTTATTTTTAGTAATAAATATTATAGTGATTTTATTATAATGATTTTTTAATATTAATAAATATTGTAGTGATTTTATTTTTTATTTATATATAATAATGATAAATATTATAATGATTTTATTTCTAATTTATATATAATAGTGATAAATATTATATTGATTTTATTTTTTATTTATATATTATAATGATTTCATTTTTTATTTATATATTATAGTGATTTTATTTTTTATTTATATATTATAGCGATTTTATTTTTTTATTTATATATAATAGTGATAAATATTTTTTATTTATATATTATAGTGATTTTATTTTTTATTTATATATTATAATGATTTTATTTTTTATTTATATATTATAGAGATTTTATTTTTTATTAATATATAATAGTGATAAATATTTTTTTTATATATTATAGTGATTTTATTTTTTATTTATATGTTATAGTGATTTTATTTTTTATTTATATATTATAGTGATTTTATTTTTTATTTATATATTATAATGATTTTATTTTTTATTTATATTTAATAGTGATAAATATTATAGTGATTTTATTTTTTATTTATATATTATAGCGATTTTATTTTTTATTTATATATAATAGTGATAAATATTTTTTATTTATATATTATAGTGATTTTATTTTTTATTTATATGTTATAGTGATTTTTTTTATTTATATTTAATAGTGATAAATATTATAGTGATTTTATTTTTTATTTATATATAATAATGATAAGTATTATAGAATATTTGTGAATAGTTATGAGTAGAGATTGAAGTGGGTTTGTGGGTCCCATTAAGAATATTTTAAGTTGTTTGGTATGTGAAGTATTTTAAAAAATACAAGAATATTTGAAAAGTATTGAGAATACCTCGGTAGCCAAACATAGTCTTAAACTCATGTATGGTCCTATTTCAATCCCAGCAGAAGGTATCGATGGACCCAGAGCATTTTCATTGGATTTCTTATAAAATTTTCTATAATTTTAGTTAAAAAGTACATTTTAAAAAAAAAATTCCTAAATTTTAATCCTCTATCAAAAATATTATATATCTCATTCCCTATCCATTTCCTATTCTATTAAAGTAATATTTATCTATTATTTCTTTATTGCTTTCTTCTCTCACTTTCATTTACAAATTTAATTACTCAATATTTTTTTATATATATTTTGAACTATTGCTTTACTGAATATTTTAAATCAAATTTTAATTATTTTTAATATTTTTAAAATTATTATTTTTTTATATTTTAATAGTTATTTAAATTATTTTTAAAACTATAACAAATATAAGTATGAGAGAAAGTATAGATGATTGGAAGAATAATTAATTTAATTAAAATAAATAAAATATTGATAAAAGTGATTTAGGGGATAAATATTGGAGAACCACTATTCATTCCCTATAACTTTTCCCTAAAATAGGGATCCGGATGAATGGAGGTTTTGAAAACATTACCTAAATTTTTCCTCAAATTATTGGGAAAAAGAGGTTATAGAGAACTCAATGGGAATGCTCTTATATGGTTGCATTCAAAATCTACCTCAACTTATTTCAACTCATCATTACAAATTTTTCAAATTCGCATACAAAATATAATAAACAATTTAACGTTTTCAAATCTCAAAATAACTTTTCCAAATTCTCACACAAAATATAATAAATAATTCAATTTTTACTCTATTATTCACAAACCATCTCAACTCATCTCTAATCCAAACCACTCCTATGTTTTTGCTGCTTTCTTTTAACAACAACTCTAGTTTGTTTTAAAAAATATTTCATCTTATCTAATTATTATAATTTTTTCAAATTTTAATACAATACAAAATAAATAATTTAACTTTTTTAAATTTTAAAATAAAAATAATATTTTAAAATATATTTTAGCAATATTTTATTCAATTTTTTAATTTTAATTTCAATTTATCTGTAAAAACAAACAAGACCTCACAAGAAATACTCGCTTTATAAACAGAGTTTTTGCAACGAATTTCATCCATATTGCGACGGAACGTAGCGCCACAATTAAGTTAATGAAAATGATCAACCCATAACATTTTGTATAATACATTATATAATAATGTGTTAAATAAAAAATATTTTTATAAAATTATGTTATTTTTATAAGATATTTTATAAAAATATCTTTTATTTAACTGTACCATATATTGTACAAAATGTTGCTGGTATATCATTACTCTTAAGTTAATACATTACTTTTAAGTTAATACATATTGCGACGATTATATTGAGTCCGGGCTCCAAAACACTTTATTACTTTTTGTTTTCCCGCTCGATCTCCGCGGATTACAATCCCGAGCTCCCCTCTTTCTTCTCGAATTTCTTCTTCTCCGTTCGAAAGCTACCTGCAAATCCACTCATGAGAGCTTCTTCCTTTGGCACACGTGGCTAATCCATCCTTTAGATTCCATTATTAATAGACTTAGTGATTGTGGGCAAGCTGTATTACATGCGTTCGCGAGAGAGAGTGTTCGAGAGACAGAGAGAGGGGAGGGAAGTGCACTGCCATCAGACCACTGTGCAATTTGCGGAGGATTGGGGAACCCACCGCGGAGAAGGTACACCAACGACGTTTCCCACTAAATGTGATTCTCAAACTCTGTTTTTTGGATTGTCTCTACTTAGCTTCGGATTTCTCTCTTCCATGCTAAATCCCACAGCTTTTCTGAATCTTTAGCATTTCTTTGATTTCCAAAATTGGGTTACATTTCGTCGTTGTAGAATGTTGTTTTCCACCGCTTTTTCTTGATTGTCCTCTCTCCATGGGAATGATGTGTTTGTATCTCTGCATTTTTCCTGCGTGGTGCTCTAAGCCGTGTGTACGTTGTGCTCTTAGCTGTGAGATGTTGGTATTCATGTACTTTCCTTCTTTTTTTTTGTGGTCATGGCAAGGATATACTGTCTTAGCCTGATTAATATAGTAGCAAGGACAATAGTGAATATGGCATGTAGAACATACACCTTATCTTTATGGTTTTACCCTTTAGGGTGAGTCATAAGTAATTATATATCAATGAGAAAATGTACAGAAAAATTAATGAGTTGTCTAAAAAAGACAACAAAGAATAATCATTGGGTTTTACGTAACATTATAAAAACTGATTTAACTTCATATATATCCATCTATATGTAGACACACACGCACATATATATATATAATATTGATCTCTCAGATATATCTAATATCTGACAGATGTTAAAATGCTAATAATTATTAGCTCTCTGCCATTTTGAGTTTAAAGATATATATAGGTAGCAACCTGATGTGCACATATAGTTAGTGTAAAATCTAACTTCATAACCAAGGACATCGAGCCATCTAAAGTACTTTACTGTAACATCTTTACAGGAAAAATGAAACCCATACATACCCTGACATTGCTTGAAAATGCCTTATTTTCTCATTATCATCTATATAGAGGAAAAATGATTCTTTATAAGCTGGATGCTTTTAAGCAATTACTTTATGTCCTCCATTTATTTTTGGGAGTCTCATATCATGAATATACTTTTGTCTAACTTGTTTGAATTACAAGATCATCACACTAATTATTTTGACCTGACTCATCTTATATTTTTGTTTTGGTAGGGATTTCTTGATTTACGACTAAACCCTATAAGGGAGTGAAACGATGTGAACTGTTCTGTAACTAAAATACTTGCCAATTTAGAAGAAACGTAGAGAAAAAGTTACTGGAAAAAAATCGATGCAGCTCTGACAAAAACTTTTGGTAATATGATTTGTGTTACTTTTACACACCCCTCTTCCTTCTATTTGCTTCTCTCCCCAATCATTTGACAGTGATGTATCTGCCTCAGTATTCCATGTAACATTTAGCAAAGTTAAATGCAAGTGGGTTCGATTTACACGACCTTCAATATTATTAAATAATATTTTCTTAATTGCTAAGTAAAAAAAAAAAAAAAAACTGAAAAAAAAAACCCAATCAGGTAAAGAAAATGAGAGTCCAAATCGGACTCCTTAGCATTTTTCTTAATATAATATCGAGTGGAAAGAAATGCAAGAGAAAACTAAAGGATTGTGGACGGGTTGATGAGGCCACTACTTTCCCTTGAGGCCAATGGAGCTATATAGAGCTAGCTCTCAAGTTTGCATTGCATCATAATTGAACCACTCATGAACTGGTCGCAGCTGACTTAATAAATTGCACTATTATTAGTTGGCAACGATACATACCCATGAACCCAGCCGGAAGGAGGATTTTTGGATTTGGAGATTTGAAATCCAAATGTCTTATTTGGATCATCATATATTAAAATAAAAATTATATTTACAATATAAGGTTGCATGTATAAGTCTCACGTATTCCCTTTTATAAAAAATAAAAATAAAAAAATAAAAAATAAATAAAAAAAGGTGGATAAATATGATCAAACCCGCATTAAAAAAGTAAACTTTTTTAAATATAGTTGAACCCACTTTTTTTAAAAAAAAAATGTGTGTGGCTTGTATACTCTAGAATTGCATATAACATTACTCTAGAATTGCATATAAAAAAAAAAAAATCAAATGTAATGTGTGGTATAAAGATAATGAGTAGAATGACTTTGGACAAATACAACAGAGATAACAATCCCAAAGGGGCAAGGGGTGGCATAGCAATCATTAAGGTTGGTTTGGTTATACAAAACCAAACTATCTCATCTCATCTCATTATTATAACTTTTTCAAATTCTTATATAAAATATAATAAATAATTTAATTTTTTTAAAATCTTAAAATAAAAATTATATTATAGCAATATTTTATTTAAATTTTAATAAAATATTTCATCTCATCTCATCTCATCTGAATTGCATAACCAAACGTGTGCCATATAAACTAGATATTCTAAGTTTAAAATTTCGCATTCTCGCTTTAAAGTCGATGGATTAATTTTTGTTTAATCGGTACACTTGCAAGAAATCTCTTATCAAGGATGATTTGTTCGCCCCTAAACTTTGTTTTCAGATACCGATAGTAATTAAAACAAAAAAAAAAAAAAACAACATGGGTCACACTTACCATTTATCATAACTCTCTAAACTAATGATTTTGACAATCATTCTTTAAATATTTAAGAGATTTTAATGTACCATATTTCTCTTAAAAAAAGGCTATAACTACTAATCCGTTTTTTTTTTTTTTTTTGTTATCTTCCCTAATAATGTTTAAAATGACTCGGATGTGGTTTAAATTAAAAGGAAAATATGTATATATATATTAAAAATAGAAAAAGTTACCCAAAAGATAAAATAATTATTTTCTTTTATTTATTTCTTTATTTTTGTAATTTGTAATGAAAGAGATCTGTGCTCACTTTTTTATATAGGGGTATATTGAAACTTTTGTCGTTTGGAGTGGTAGTTTGATGGGGTTATTTATATTTTCCCCAAAAACACTTATCTTGTTAGAACTAATATAGCCCATTTAATTTATATATTAATAATACAAATTAACGATTTTAGTAATTTAGAACATAAATTGAAAAAAATATATGATAGTTTAGAATACAAAGTATACTTTTTTCAAAAATAAAACAATAAAACCCTTAACATATTCCTTCTTTTAATTAATTGGAGTTATATTCAATTTAAGGTCTAGTTTATTTCACAACCATTCTCATCTCATCTAATTATTATAACTTTTTCAAATTCTTACATAAATAAAATAAACAATTTAACCTTTTCAAATCTTAAAATAAAAATAATATTAAAAAATATATTGTAACAATATTTTATTTAATTTTTAATTTTTATCTCAATTCATTTTATCTGTAAAAATAAATGAGAATAAGAGAATTGCTAAGGCACTCATGTAATAAAGTCACAAATATATGATCTTATCTTTTCAATTTGTGGGCCACAAATATATTATCTTACCAATTTAATTAAAAAAAAAAAAAAAGAAGAGAAAAGCATACCTAAAAGGCTAAAATACATTCAAATGTCACTCACAAAATACATTCAAATATATAAAATTTAGACATGCACACGTAATATAAACTTCCAGAAAATAATACATTAGGTAAAAAAAAAAAAAAAAAAATTATACATATATTGCACACCTCACTCCAACAAAAACACGTAAAATATTATTTAGTTTTCACCAGCTTGTCACTCCAATGCAACTCAGTTTCCATCTTATTATTGCTCAATGCTCAGAAGTTTGCAGTTGTGCACGTCAACCTTCACTTTATTACCCGGCCAGGTCTTTTCGTCCCTACAAAGATTCCTTAATTTGGGAAGGTACCTCAATATCAATTTCTGTAGCTTTGGGGTTAATATAGGATCTGGAGCCATATTGATCTCATGCAATGGAAGATAATTGAAGAGCTCTTCTAAATTGTAACAATTGTTTACCTCAATTTCTTCTAGGTTTGGCATTGTGCGAATAGAGTTCCCAAGGGAGAGAAGATATTTCATCCCCCTACAGCCATTCACATGTATATTTTTCAGTCTCTGAAATCTCAGCCCGAGATAGTTGACTAGTTCTGAAATGCTTTCAACGCCTTTCATTCCTATCAGTTTAAGTTGCTCCAAATTGGGTAGTAGGTCATACTGTGCAGCTCGTCCTCCGGTCTGAAAGCTGATATCAGATTCAAAAATCACAAGCTTTTTTAAATATGTAAAACTGCCAACACTGTTAAAGACCAAGTCGTGTAGCATCTCATTCAGTCCCCAACAATTATTTATTTGTAGATAACTTGCATTACTCAACCAGCACCCGATCTGTCCTCCCGAGAGATCAATTTCATTCATTATGACGCATCTTTGGGCATCTGGAGGTCCATATAGTTTTCCTGCAGAAAATAATTTATAAATAATAACGAAAACTTTTAAATTAATATATTTTATTGAATTGTGAAAGAGTATTAAGAAAATATTCAATAAAATATTATAAAATTTTAAAAAAATTATTTAAATATAATTTTTGAATATAATGTTTATTTCTACATTATAAAAAAACTATAATAATTAGATAAAAAAATAAAAATTTCAAATTTAAAAATAATTTTATTTGAATGATATTTAAAATTAAAATAACTTAGAAAATACCTATATAAGTATGATGGGCCGGCCGTACGATGATAATTTGGAATCCTTTTAATCTATTTGTCAAGGAAATAATTGTATATTGGTAACTGTGACACGGGATCCATTCCAATGTGATGTATAAGAATTGTAACCGCTCAAGGCATTGGAGCTCTTCAATACATGCTTGTTCCTCATTTACCCCTCCCTTCACTTTCCAAATGTACTTACTGGCTGACATGTACAGAACTTCTAAACTAGACAACTTGGATATGACTCCACCTTGAACCGCTTTCAATTTCCTAGTCCCCCATAAGTTTAGATGCCTTAAGTTGCTGAGTTGCTCCAACCCTCTTGGCAATTCTCTGATACGAGTCCAAGAGAGATCAAGCACTTGAAGTCTACTGAGCCTTTCCAGCGGGGGCAATTCTTCGAGATCCATGCAATTATTCAAAAGAAGAGCACGGAGATCATCCAGTTGAAGTAGAGAAACGGGCAATGACTTGATGCCGGTCCTACTGATATTCAAGACTCTCAGTGCTTCAAATCCTTTCAAAAATCTTTCAGGAATTAAGTCAAGGCGACGATTATTTTGCAGTAGCAAAGTTGATACCTCGGAACATTGTATCACAGACTCATCATCAGGTAGTCTTTCTAAATCGTTATCCATGAAAGAAACTCTTTTGAGAGAACTTGATAGCTCAGTAGTTGAAATCTCTTTCAACCCATTCCCTGAACGAACAAGCTGGGATTCAATTCCATCCTCACCGCAGGTACTTGATGCAATCCATATGCTAACATCACGAACAACGTCATGCATCTTCACTGTGCCCTCATCGGAACCATCTTCCAACAAACAGGCGTCCTTCAGATTTTCAATCAAACTAATTCCTCTACTGTAGCAATCCTCATACTTTTCTTCATCATTAATCAAACCTTCCGCCAGCCAGTACAATACTAGTTCATCTATTTCAATTGAGAAGTCCTCTGGAAACAAAGAGCAGTAAAGGAAACAAGTTTTCAAGTCTTTACCTGCTAATGAGTCGTAACTCCACTTCAAATGCATATAGACCTTCTCCTCAACGCTTGCTGCACAAGGCTCCGATCTTCGCAATTGATTCCAAGCATGCTTCCATACCTCAGGATTCGTCTTTCCTCTCATTGCCGCTGCCACGGTGATGATGGCCAAAGGCAATCCCTCACACTCTCTACAAATTGCCTCTGCAAGTGGTTTGATTTGATCTGAACTAACCACGTCCCTCGCATATCGACTAAATAGTTGCCAAGCGTCTTCATCCCTCAAAACGCTCATTTTAACTTCATGATCAGTCCGCATGGCCCTACATACATCCAAAGATCTAGATGTCAATATGATCTTACCACCGCTATGATCTTCAGGCCGTGGGACACCCAAATTGTTCAAATCAATTTCTTCCCACACATCGTCGAGAATGAGAAGAAAACGTTCCTCCTTTAGTAGTCTTTGATGAAGTTGAATAGCCATTCTACGATCTCCCGAACTTTCTTCCAGCCTCAAACGCAGTCTGGAAGCTATTTCCTTCTGGAGCTTTTTTATGTCCCAATTTTTGGACACTGTAACCCATATTACACAGCTAAAACGCAGATTTGAATTATTTTCGAGCAGCTTATTGTTCAAATTTCTCACCAGATTAGTTTTGCCGATTCCTCCCATCCCCCATATACCAATTATCCCCTTATCCTCAGACAATAGAGCCATAATTTTGGCTAAATCTTCTGATACTGATGCTGTTTGATCTTGAATTGAAGGTCCAGGAATATGCTCCACTTCTTTGAACTCTGAAAAATTAAAAGCCACGGAACCAGCAAGGGAACTTCCATCTTTTTGAAGACTTTCTATCTCTCCGAAATGTTCTGCCACTTTCGTGCTTATTCTATACCGCTTAGTAATGAAACTTAAGAAAGATCGGGAACTCTTTTCTTCTTGAATCTGATCATACTTACGCTTCAGGCCTTCAACCTTGCCAACCCACACAGTGGCTTGATGTTTTATCACTTTTCCGTCACTCAAAGCACTTTTCATTTCTTCTTCTGCATCATTTTTAAGAGCCATGAGGGAATTCATATTGCTTTCCAAAAGATCAAGCTGTGGGCCTCTGACAATGTTCTTGATCGTAGAAATGATAGAGGCCCAGAGAGGCCGACCAGTTTCTTCGACCGCTACACTGACAATCGGAGCCGCGACTAGTTTCATGCCGGACATTTTGCTTTGAAAAAACTCACAGCCAAAGAACTGCTGATCAAGAACACTCGTTTTTCGCAGCTTCTGATTAAAAATGACAATTATTGCACTCAATTTTTTTAGTGGATCCCAGAATTTCGCTTTTGAAGAAACTCAAAATCGAAAGGACTGCAAAAGAAAACGCGTTTTTAAAGTTGTTTTCTAGTTTTTGTCCTTTTACGGAGTGGAATCCAATCAAACGCGTTTTAAAAGTGTTTTTATCTTCTACGAAGAATCCAATTAAACGCGTTTTTTTTTTTTTTTTTTTTCAAAAGAATCCAATTTTAGAGCGAGCAGTGCTGCACCCCACCGAGGGTGTACACGAGACGGTCCCGATGAGATAAAAAAGTTTATTTTGTACTTTTTTATTTTTTTTATTCATTTTTTTTAATATTTTATACAGTTTTTATAATATTATTAAAAATTATTTTTATAATTAATTAATAAAAAATATATTTATTGGGTATCCAACATCCTGATGATCTTGTATTTGACTACTTTACCAAAATGTGAAATGAACATGACAAGTCGCGAGAGTGCCCGTAGGTTGTTGGTCCCATTGAAAAAACTTTGGTGTCCATGTGATCCACCAGTTTGGATACTTTTTATTCCGCCTATACTCCTATATAAATGACTATTATTACAATCATGTCCTCTTCAATTTTATAAAAAAGTACGTAAATAATTTATTATAATTACAAAAATTGTCATTAAAAATCATTTGCCGTGCAATACATTCTAAGAGTAATTA
Organism: Juglans mandshurica; assembly: GCA_022457165.1. NCBI lineage: Eukaryota > Viridiplantae > Streptophyta > Magnoliopsida > Fagales > Juglandaceae > Juglans > Juglans mandshurica. Next base: position 47,697,030 of record CM039619.1, read on the forward strand.
TACATATAATCGTAAAATATATAAACGTCGCGTAATCGTTTTAAAAAATAGAGGTTTACTATTAAAAAATTAATTTTTTTATGTGAGTCCTATATTTTATTCACTTTTTTAAAATGATTACGCGACAGTTGCACAATTCACAATTATAAATATATTTTCTTATCTTCTAAAGGTTTTGATTTCTTTTAGTGTATTGACAAAAAATGACCTTGACTTTTTTAGATGAGTTGGCGTGCATGCAGTGCAGTATGACATGGTCATATAAGCTCATACGCATATATATAATAGGCAGACACAATTGTTTTTGGAAAATATTAGTCTTCCTACTACCTCCCTTTGGAATTTTTTTATATTATATTTATTTGGTAATTAAAAAAATATTTTTTAATGATGTTGTCTATTTAAAAAAATATTGAAAAATGTTAAAAAAATGCAAGTGAAAAAAGCAAAAAAAAAAAAAAAAACACATGAAATACACTAGTGGGAGCCCTCAACAAAGCAGCGATGGCTGTAGAGCCACTCATTTTTTTTGTTTTTTAAATTGCAGCTAGTGAAAAAGCAAAAAATAAAAATAAAAACATACGAAATACACTAGAGGGAGCCCTCAACAAAGTAGCGGTGATTGTAGAGCCACTTTTTTTTTTTAATTGCAGCCAGTGAATAGTATGTCTTGTTAGGAATAACGCTAGCTATGCTATCATGTATATATTTATGGAGAAGAGTCCAAATTAAATTAGAAAAATTTAGCTAGCTAGCATATAATTATGTATATCATGTGGTGACGATCAAATCATGCACGTTATTGGTGAGTGAAACCAAATTATTTATTTCATATTGCATTATTACTTGATCTCTATCTTATTTACGTTTCTATCCTTTCTACCCTGCCCTATAAATCGTCATTTGTAGCGTCAATCGGTTTATTAATATGACCTATACTACACGACTTACTAATCTTATTTCTATTTGACTCTTTTATAGAACAAACAAATTTGGATTCGTCAACTTTTAGTTACTACATACCGCATGACATTATACGCATGTTGCCATGCATATATTGGACAATTATATTTGATTGTAACTTCAACATGCATTATTATTATTATTATTATTATTATTATTATTATTATTATTATTATGTTGCTTATAAATGTGATAATATTTATGTAAAAAATTATGTTTATGAACTTGGTGATTTTAAATATGCAACTCTCGTGAACTTGTCAATTGAATGGTAATTTTGTATGTTGGTCCATTTATATAAATGATGGTGTTTTTAATTAGGTGTTGTTCAGAATATGCTTTTAGAGAGCTTTTATTTAATTAATAAATTGTTATTATTGTATACTTTTGCAAATAGATTTTATTTTTGTATAGATTTTTTTTCCCTCCAACCTGACGCTAAGTACAAGGGGCATACGTGCCTTGCACATAGCCTCCTTACTAGTGTGTGTGTGTATATATATATATATATATATGTATGTATAGCAAAAAAATATATATATTTTACTGTTATTCATTACTTTATTAAAATTATTTATTTATTTATTTATTACTATTCATTACTTTTCACTACTATTCAATATTCTATTATTACTTTTTTATTATTTTTTCATTACTATTCACAAACATTTTCAACACTTCTGACATTTTCTCACTACCCAAACGTACCCGATTGAAGAATAGTTATATTGCTAAAGGACTTTTGCTATGCATAAGTGATACCTTCCAATATTATTTTTAGTGAGATTAGTTTGTCGTTTGAATATTAAGTTGAGATAAGTTGGAAAAAGATAAAAGTTAAAAATTGAATAAAATATTATTAAAATATTATTTTTTAATATTATTATTCTTCTGAAGATTTGAAAAAATTGAATTATTTATTATATTTGTATAAAAATTTAGAAAAATTGCAATTATAAGATAAGATTAGATGAAGTACTTCACTATGTCAACGGAGCTTTATTATAATTTTCAAAAAAATTAAAAAATTAATTATTTTTTAATACAGTTAAGTGTTTAAATTAACAATATGTTGAACGTGTAGAACAATAAAATTTTTAAATAGGTATATGAAAAGGAAAAATGGATTTCAAAATGGTACAAGGGCATTCATAATAGCTTCTTTATCTTATCTTTTGAAATACATCATCAAACTTCACTTTTTCTATTTTACATAATGACTTTTACAATATATCAAACATAAGTTTATATATTTTTCTTCGTGTCATTTAAATTATTTTTTTATTTTTTTTTAAATATTTCCTTTTTACCAATAAATTTACAATATCTATATATATTTTTTTATATTTGCAATATATTTTTATATACAACGTGATATAATTATGTTCTATACATACAAAATAAAAATATATAACTCAAATAAAAATTAAAAATTAAATTAAATTTTTTTTGAAGAAAATGAAATAGATGTGTTTAAATGATAAACAATAAAAAGACTTTGATTACATGGTAAAAATCATAATAATAGAAAATAAGTAAGTAAATAAAATATAAATAACAAAAAAATGTTTACAGGACAAATAGTACCCGGGTACCTTTAGCTAATTATATTTTAAATTTCTTTTTATATAATTGGATGGAACTCATTTTCTAAACAATGTTTTAAATAATTTATATTTTTTGTATATTACATAAGCCATTGACAATACTCAGGACAAACCACAATGGCACCATTGAGACAATTATTTTTTGTTTTATCTTTATTTCTTTTTAAAGACAAAAGAATTCCACATATTGACGTGGAATTAACATACTCATTGTTGCCTTAATTAAGTTTTGAAAAGATTATGATATAGAAGAACAAGAAATTAGCAAAAATCAACACTTTTTCTTTCTCTCTAAACAATTTTTCTCTCTACTCAAGCAACCAACTATCTCAGCCTCTCCGCCTAGGGGTGGAGTTTCGGTTATTCCCTCCCTCCGACTATCCAACCATCGATAGCCATGTATATCGAATTTTTTTTTTCAGTTTTTTTTGTTCTAGTTTTCCGACTATAGCACCAAGATGTTCCGATTTGCTGCTTACCAACCTTCTACGACCGCCACGTGTCCCACCATCGGACTCCCTAGCCACTAATCTGTCGGACGGAAGGAGAAAACAGTCCAAACATGTGGCGTGTGTGTCTCACGCGCGGCTTACAATGCGCGTGATACCCACACTCCGCCGTGCCAAGGTGAATCTTCTGCCACCACGTGCAGTACCCTCGAGGTCAATGATTTCGGATATCTTATATACAAGTACTACATTTTTACCTAGAGTGGCGCGTGAGCCGCACGTGCCACCATTGCCAGTGACAGTCCTACACTGATGTCTCAGCTCATCTTCATGTTGATGTTTCCCTATGATCCTACTTTTCCTAACCAAGGATCAAGATAAAGTGGTCGTGAAAGTCTCATTCAAGCAAACCAGATCAGCAAAATGCAAAACACAAGTTTCAACTACGGTTTTTAGTCGTAGTTTTATAGTCTGCTTATCAGACTATGTTAAAACCGCTTTAAGTGGCTTCCCCTCAGTGAGAAATATGTGGGAGTCAAACTTGGGGGTAAATGGGTAAAGTTAAAGGAGCAGGTGGTCTGGGTTTTAGAGATTTTGAGAGTTTTAACTTAGCCTTGTTGGCTAAACAAGGATGGAGACTTATTCAAGTCCCTAATTCATTGGCTGCTCAGGTTCTAAAATTTAAATACTATCAGTTTACAGATTTCTTCAATGCTAAATTGGGCTCTAGACCCTCTTTTATTTGGAGAAGTCTGACTGCTGCTAGAGGCTTAATTGAGAAAGGGTCTTTATGGAGGGTGGGGAATGGTCATAATATCAAAATATGGAATTGCAGATGGATCCCTCGTCCCTCAAGCTTTAAAATCCAATCTCCCATACAAGTATTGCATGAAGAAGCTTTAGTTGCTGAGTTGATTAATGAGGAGACAAAGCAATGAGACCGAGGTTTGGTGATTTCTGTCCTGGGAAATGAAATGGCTGATATAGTTTTTAAAATCCCCATTAGTGCTTCAGGTGCTAGTGATAAGATGGATTGGCTCGGAACCAAGAATGTAATGTTCACAGTGAAATAACCTATGGGAGGTAACAAATACTTTACTTAACTTCTGAATACACTTGCACTCATACTATCTCTCTGACTTCGGCATCCAAGTGTCCCTCATGCGCCCAGTGCCCCATTGTTGTTGCAGGTCAGTCGTGAGGTTTGTGGTGTGAAACACGTCATTTACATGACTAATAGATTTTCGAATTTTTTAGAAATATTTTTTAAATATCATTCAAATATAAAATATTTTTTAATTTTTAATTTTTATCTTTTTCACCTAATCATTATCTCCTAATCATTTCAACTTTTTCAAAATTTTAAACAAAAATTATATTTAAATAATATTTTTATTAAATATTTTCTCTCTCATTTATAAAAATCCAATAAAACATATTTATTCAAACTATTTCACTACTATTTACAAATAATTTTATTACTATTCACAGATAATTTAAGTAACGAGAACTTAGCCTCGATTTGGATTGGAAACTCATCTCATTTCATCTCATCATTACAACTTTCTTAAATTTTCACGCAAAATATGATAAACAATTTAATTTTTTCAAATCTCAATACAATAATATTATTAAAAAATAATATTATAACAATATTTTATTTAACTCATCTAAAACCATCTCACATCATCTCTAAATCTAAATGGGACTTAATCTTTCCGTCCTTTTCCATTTCCCTAAGCAGCTTGTAAAGTTGTTGTCATACAAAATCAAGATTAATGTTACAACCACAAAAAAAATTCTATAAAATTCGAGAGTAATGACATTAGTGCAGCTCGAGGGAAAGCAGCCGGATCTTTTGCATGACATTGGTCGTGCGTTAAACAAAGTGAAGTGTTATAGTACTTAAGGTTTGAATGACTCAAATATATAGAATAATTAATTAAATAAGAAAAGTGCCACTGGAACCTATAAGTGTAAATTGACTTGTAATTTTTTTATCCTTTTCTTTGAATAATTCTTTACACAGTTTTAAATTTTTTAAAAAAATAATAAAAAAATACCAATTTCTTAATATTCAATTTCTTAACCATTAAATAAATATAAAAAATAAAAAATTCAATCAATTGTTTTTATCGATTCAACTAATATTTTCTATTAAATAGACTGAAGTGAAGCTGTCTTATATCATAATAAATCATTGGTTTAGTAACTTGCTGTATGTACCTGATGGTAAACGGCCCTTACGTAAATAAATCTGATTCATCACTAAGACATCTTCTTCAAATATTTGTCTTTGGATTTTTCCAGATTGTTTCGAACTTCGGACTGCACTTGTTTGATCCTTTCAGCCATATTCTCAGCTGCTGCAGTTAAACCAGGTAAGCTTTGCAAGAGGAACCAAATCCTGGGCGTAAAAATAACATAGTCGTAAAAATAACACTAAGGTAAAAAAATAACACTAACTTTAAAAAAAAAAAAAATTTGTAAAATACTCATAAAAGAGTTGTAATCTTTTAGGGTGCGTTTGGAAGCTAAATTCATCTCAACTCCTCTTAACTCATCATTACAATTTTTTCAAATCTCAACACAAAATATAATAAACAATTAAATTTTTTCAAATTTTAAAATAATAATAATATTAAAAAATAATATTTTAATAATATTTTATCATCTCAACTTAATTCAACTCAACTCATTTCAACGTCTAAAAGGTATCGATGGACCCCATGTATGGTTACAAACAAAACAAATAAGAAAGTGTCATAAAATATTATTTAATACACCACAAACTCAGCGCTTCAACAATTTTTTTTTTATACAACGCTTCAATAACTTTTAAGGAAAACGTGATGAGAAAAACTTAAAATCGGTCGGGTGTGTGTTTTTCTTTTACACCCAACAAGTAAAAACTCAACACGTAGTAAACTTATGATAATTACGGTGGGTGTGCATCCAGTAATTAAATTCCTCCCTTCTCCTTCTCTCTTTCTTCTTCTTCTTCTCAGAAGCCTTCTTCTCTCCCCGAAGCCCTTCTTCTCCTCTGAAGCCATTTTCGTCTTCCCCAAAGCCATTTTCTCTCTGATTTGAAGCCCTTCTTCTCTGATTCGAAGACCTATTAAATCCATCTTCATTTTTATATTCATCAATATGTATATTTTTCATGCTTTTTTATTTTGTTTCAATACATGGGAGAGCCGTATTTGCTTATGCGGGTCAGACAGATGATCAAATAAAGCAAAGAAAAATGTAGAGGGCGTACTGGGTTCAAAGCTTTTCTTTCTTTCTCATTATTACTTGTGATTTGTTGGTGTGAATTGAAGCTAATCACCCGACCTGCCTGAAGTTGGTGTGATTTGTTTGTAAGATGCGTGCAGTCGTTTTGAAAAAAAAAAAAATAAATATAGGATTCACATAAAAAGAAATTAATTTTTTAACAGTGAACTTCACTATTTTTCAAAGCGACTGCACGGCGTTTACGCATTCTACGACTGTATGTAATATTATTCTTTATTTATTTAAGTGTCATAAAATAACTAATTTTTATTTATTAGTATTTAATTAATATCAATAACGTCTATATGCATTTCCATCTCTCCTAACTACACTACAAGAAATAGAAACCATCCCAGCAAATTAAATATCGTTGCTAATAAAATCGCCGCAATAACCAAGTAATTGCAACGATTATGTTTTCGCCACTTACTTTTAACTACAACTTACAAGAAATAGTCGGAGGCTTCATCAACTGAGTTTTTGCAGCGATTTGTATCCATATCACGACGGAATGTAGCGCCGCAATTTATTTGGTACATGGACGATTATATCCTTCGCTATTGAGTCCGGGCTCCAAAATTTTTTTTTTTTAACTCAATACACTAAGGGCAGGTTTGGGACATCAAACAAAACACAAAATTCTCATCTCATCTCATCACATCATTACACATTTTTCAAATCTCTATACAAAAATATAATAAACAATTCAATTTTTTAAAATCCCAATACATATTTTTTAAATTCTAAAATAATAATAATATTAAAACTTAATATTTTAAACTTTAAAATAAAACACAAAATTCTCATATCACCTCCAAACCTACCCTAAATGTGTTGTGTGATGAGCGTGTGATAAACAGTAGAGTGTGAAGAAGTTTTTTCTACTTTTTATTGTCCCGCTCGATCTCCGTGGGTTACAATCCCGAGCTCCCCTCTTTCTTCTCCAATTTCTTCTTCTAAGTTCGAAAGCTACTTGCAAATCCACCCATGAGAGCTTCTTCCTTAGGCATACATGGCTAATCCATCCTTTAGATTCCATTATTAATAGACTTAGTGATTGTGGGCAAGCTGTATTACGTGCGTTCGCGAGAGAGAGTGTTCGAGAGACAGAGAGAGGGGAGGGAAATGCACTGCCATCATACCACTGTGCAATTTGAGGAGGATTGGGGGAACCCACCGCGGAGAAGGTACACCAACGACGTTTCCCACTAAAATGTGATTCTCAAACTCTGTTTCTTGGATTGTCTCTACCTAGCTTCGGATTTCTCTCTTCCATGCTAAATCCCACAGCTTTTCTGAATCTTTAGCATTTCTTTGATTTCCGAAATTGGGTTACATTTCGTTGTTGTAGAATGCTGTTTTCCACCGCTTTGTCTTGATTGTCCTCTCTGGGAATTATGTATTTGTATCTCTGCCTTTTTCCTGCGTGGTGCTCTAAGCTGTGTGTACGTTGTGCTCTAAGCTGTGAGATCGTTGTACTTTCCTTCCTTTTTTTTGTGTCATGGCAAGGATATACTGTCTTAGCCTGATTAATATAGTAGCTTGGGGTTCTAAATTAGAAGGACAATAGTGAATCTGTCTTGTAGAACAGACACCTTATCTTTATGGTTTTACCCTTTAGGGTGAGTCATAAGTAATTATATATCAATGAGAAAATGTATAGAAAAATTAATGAGTTGTCTAAAAAAGACAACAAAGAATAATCATTGGGTTTTACGTAACATTATAAAAACTTATTTAACTTCATATATTCCATCTATATGTAGACATATATATATATATATAATATTGATCTCTCCGATATATCTAATATCTGACAGATGTTAAAATGCTAATAATTATTAGCTCTCTGTCATTTTGAGTTTAAATATATAGGTAGCAACCTGATGTGCACATATAGTTAGTGTAAAATCTAACTTCATAACCAAGTACATCGAGCCATCTAAAGTACTTTACTGTAACATCTTTACAGGAAAAATGAAACCCATACATACCCTGACATTACTTGAAAATGCCTTATTTTCTCATTATCATCTATATAGAGGAAAAATGATTCTTTATATTAACACAAATTAATTGAAAAACAATTAAAAACATAACACTAAGGCAAACAGATTCTTTTTCTTTTTTTTCTTTTTTTTTGGTGAAAGGAAAGATTTCATTGCATAAAAAATCAGACCATACAAGACTTGTCAAAGGAAATAAGAGGATGGACTATATCAGGACAGTCTTCCATCCATACAGTTTCAACATCAACAGACAAAGCAAATTTTCCACCATGAATTGCAGCTCGATTTGCAACTCTACCAATGAATGAAAGCAGCCAGCCTGAATGACCTGAAATACACTGCTTAATATCTTCAATAAGTTGCCCCAACCATGCTGAATCTGATCTGGTATTATTAACTGCAGTCACTACTCCTATTGCATCACTTTCGACTTCAACATAGTCAAATCCCAATTATTCTTGACACAAGGTAACTGCTCTAAGAAGAGCAGCAGCACTCTCAGCCAAGGGAGCAGAGGAAATCTGAGCCCTTTGACCAGCAAGAACCACTAGAACATCACCTCCTGCATCCACTAACTACTATGCCGATTCCCAGCCTCGACCCCTCCTTATCAAATGCTTGGACAGACATTGGCTTTGAGCCAAGAATCTGCAGGAGGTTTGTTAAAAACTTCTGTCAATAACCGGCCTTGCCATTCTTTGATCAATAAAATTGTTTACTTATAAAAAACAATTCTGATGGCACTCAAGTAGATATGAAGCTGTTACCCAAGGTAGCTTCTCTAAAAGTTCCAACATCCTAAACTGCAAAAATAAATAACCATAGGAGGACTTTTGAATCTGTTTTCGAAATTTAACTCATTTCTCCTAGTCCATACCCTATGACAGATAACAACCACCAAATCTAAGTCTTCACAGTTCAGTCTATTATAAAGATCAGACCAAAAACCCTCAAAATCCCCATAATTCCTACTCCATTCCCTCACTGGACTTCCAACCTCACCCCGCACATCCACTGCAGCTGGATAATGCTTTTGAAAACATCACATACAGACTCTTCCTCCATATTGCAGACTGGACAAGAAGCACTTGACACAACCTGTTTTCCTCAAAAGGCTGTTTTTTGTAGGTAAGATAGCATTAAGGACTCTCCACATGAATTCGTTGATCTTTCCAGCAATTCCAAGATTTGGTGAAACTTCTTCCACTGCTCCCCATTCTGCTCCTCTGATAAAGACTCCCCCTAACACCTTTCAATTTTTGGACATAGGTTATTCATAAATGATATATATATGTCTTCCATTTAAATAGCAAGTCACCTAAATCTGTCACATTAATATCATGATTGGAAATGATAAAACCATAAAAAATAATAATATTTATACCATAGCTTACAAACTCCTACCTTGGAGGGTCAAGTACTCATCCCGAATCTGAATTAACACAAACAATTTTAACATTGCATTAACCTCCCAACCAAGAGGTAAAGAATCTCTATCTTCAATCACCAAGTAGAGTGAAATACTTCCAGTGCCATTGCATTCTTTTCAGGACTTGGCTAGAAAGATAATTTTCTAATTATCTATTTTGATCAGAACCAAAAGGCCATTAAAATCTGACAGTAAATTTTACAATAAACCAGTGTGTCGAGCACACCATTTATCCAAATTTTACAATTAAATTAAATTATGCCATATAAATAGTATGTGGTGGAAATTAGACGAAAATGTTTCCCAGTAAGCTTATGAAACTTAAAATGGCCCAAATCCTGTGAATTGAAATCTGCAATTGGTAATATTAACATGGAATGGAAAGGTCAACCAAAGAATACATTGGTTTCCCACTATGTTCAACTATTTGTGGCAAATAGTGATGCTATTAATTCAGTATGTGAAGCGCTTCCATATTTGAATTGATAAGTTCCCCAGTATTGCTTCTTAGTAATACGTAACATCTACATATAAAAGCTATGAAGATTTTGTCTCAAGTTGAATATTTGGATGCAGATGAACTTTCTGATACTTCTGGCATAAACAAATGGACATGTAAATGTTCTTATACATATCAAGGAAATCATAGTTATGCTGTTAAATCCAACTGTTCCACATCCTGTAATTGCATTCCAGGTATGCTACTACTTTTATGGTATAAAGCATCTAGAAGCTTTGACTAGCATGTTAAACAGCTGCTGAACACACACACACTCTCTCTCTCTCTCTCTCTCTCACACACACACACGCACACACACACTCATTCATTGCCTCTTGGTTAATTTATATATAGAGTTTCATATATGTGTTCTTAGAAACTTCTACCAGCAACATCACACTTACCTGGAAAGGTGAAAAATGAAGAGTACATTTGCATAATAGTTCATTCTGGACATAGTTCAATGCTTGTAACTAATAATTCAGTTTTATTTTTCCTTTCTTTTGACTTGAACCTTTTATGAATTATGAGTTGAAATAAGCAATACACTTTGGCAGGAGATTGTTACTTTCATTCATGCAGAAAATGAAAAAAATGTTGTGATATCTTCCATGGTTCGTGCTAGCTTGTCAGATTTATGAATTATCCAAGTTATAAGCTGGGGCCTGGGGGTTAAAAGATCAAATTAGATAACAAAAGTAGATATTACTTGGATGCTTTTAAGCAATTACTTTATGTCCTCCATTTATTTTTGGGAGTCTCATATCATGAATATACTTTTGTCTAACTTGGTTGAATTACAAGATCATCACACTAATTATTTTGACCTGACTCATCTTATATTTTTGTTTTGGTAGGGATTTCTTGATTTACGACTAAACCCTATAAGGGAGTGAAACGATGTGAACTGTTCTGTAACTAAAATACTTGCCAATATAGAAGAAACGTAGAGAAAAAGTTACTGGAAAAAAATCGATGCAGCTCTGACAAAAACTTTTTGTAATATGATTTGTGTTACTTTTACACACCCCTCTTCCTTCTATTTGCTTCTCTCCCCAATCATTTGACAGTGATGTATCTGCCTCAGTATTCCATGTAACATTTAGCAAAGTTAAATGCAAGTGGGTTCGATTTACACGACCTTCAATATTATTAAATAATATTTTCTTAATTGCTAAGTAAAAAAAAAAAAAAAAAACTGAAAAAAAAATACCCAATCAGGTAAAGAAAATGAGAGTCCAAATCGGACTCCTTAGCATTTTTCTTAATATAATATCGAGTGGAAAGAAATGCAAGAGAAAACTAAAGGATTGTGGACGGGTTGATGAGGCCACTACTTTCCCTTGAGGCCAATGGAGCTAGAGCTAGCTCTCAAACTTGCACTGCATCATAATTGAACCACTCATGAACTGGTCGCAGCTGACTTAATAAATTGCACTATTATTAGTTGGCAACGATACATACACATGAATTTTTACACAAATATTATACACCTCGCCTATGCAGGTTTGTTTGGATGAATGAACCCGGCCGGGATGAGGATTTTTGGATTTGGAGATTTGAAACCCAAATGTCTTATTTGGATGATCATATATTAAAATAACAATTATATTTACAATATAAGGTTGCATGTATAAGTCTCGCGTATTCCCTTTTATAATAATAATAAAAAATTGATAAATATGATCAAACCCGCATTAAAAAAGTAAACTTTTTTAAATATAGTTGAACCCACTTTTTTCTAAAAAAAAATGTGTGTGGCTTGTATACTCTAGAATTGCATATAACATTACTCGTATTAAAATTTAGATTTGTATCAAACCCAAATAGGCTTTTACGTTTTCCAAGATTTTAGATTTTAGATACAAATTATAATCCAAATCTAAATCTAAACTCAAATGAACTCTTCTACCTAAACGCCAACCTAATGATATATATTATCGTGTAATATTGAAATGTTTAGATACCATTATTAACTCAAGATAATGATGTGATCAGTTCGAATAATAATTGTGAAAGAAGTGTATCTCTATTTTTTGTTTTTATCAATTGACCATTACTCATACTAGATGAATTTTCTCGGCAAGTGTTTTTCTCAAGAGAATATATTATAATCTTTGAAAAATTTGTTCAGTCCATATATAATTTAGTTCAAATTGATGAATTTAATTAGACATTATTTATTGTAAGAATAACTCACTTTAATTTATTGATATATATTTTCAACTTGGGATTTAAGTCTCTCGTCATCAGTTTCCGTCATTTTTATATACTGATCATCAAGTATAAATCTATAAGTTTGAATGAAAGAGAGCAGCCCCTTGCTCTATCTAATAGTCGGAATTTAAGCTAATAGCTAGCTACCTAGAAATTGCATGCCTTTGGGAATTAAAAACAAGCAATTGGAAGGCAACACGTTAAAGAAAATAATTAAAAGATACACGTACGCGTATTTGCTTTTAACATGTCAATTACAAGCATGCATGGATAAGGTAAGGTTTCTTATCTTTTAGGCCTTTTTGTCAATATTACAATTAATTTAATATATAGTCATCATCAGGTACTATTTTAATTCAAAAGGAAATTACATTACCTGTCAGTGTTTTGGATAGAGTACTCAGAGTTTTCTGATATGAATTATAATGTAGGAAAAAGTTATATTATCAATTTTCTTTCTTTCTGTCAAAAAATAAAAAATATCAAAAAAATTGAAGACTATATTCATTTTTTTAATCAAAAAATAAAGGCAAATGATCATATGCATGGATATTGGTTTATTATTTTTCTATTTTCTTCAAAAACTGGACAGTACTCTATTTTTTTTTTTTTTTTTACAATATTATCAATATGGTAATAACATCTTTGGACTCCTCGATCGGTATTTATAATTATTCAAGAAATCTAAAAAGCAAATAGTCGTAAGACCTATATAATATCGTATTTGGACATCGTGGAAATTACATTTATTCAAGAGATCACTCAAAAACCAAGTTGCTGTAAAAAAAGAAAAAAATACTATACACTACCCTCTTGCTTTTATCAAAATTTTATAAATGCAGTACTTTTTTATCAAATATTTGGATCAATTTTTTTCAAAAAAATCAAAAGTGGGATGAGCAATGCATGTAATCTCATCGAAATAGAATATAATGATAGGCCGGTTATGCTACTCATTATCCCATGCTACATACCATATATATTTTAATTTTTTTAATTTTATTTATGTTAAACTATTTGAGTTGTTCTACTCATCTTTATTACACCACATTCTTATTATGGAAAAAAGAAAAGAAATTAAAAGAGGTGTGGTTGTGGAATTATAATCTGTAAATCAATTTTTCATGATGTAATATGCTGAATTTTCTCTACTCAATTCCCTTGTTTGGTTTGTTTATGACATACTTTTTTTTATATACAAGAGAGTGAGGGGGTTTTGACTTTTGAGTCCAAGATCAGTCTGCCGTCAAGCCATCAGACTGATCTTGGTTGTTAGATGTTTATTTAAGCTAGCTTGCTTGATATCATTATTGATAAGATTGAGTTTGAAATTATTATTAATTTATCAATCAAGTACTAATTGTATCTCATTTTGAGTAATGTTAGATTCAGTAGTCCTAAGAGGTGCAAGCCTCATGTATTTCATTTGAAAAAGAGTGAGGACTACTGTTAAAAAAATAATTTTTTATATAAGTTTCATATTTATTTATTTATTTAAAAAAGAGTGCACAAGATTTAAACATCCGAGAGCTGTAGAAATCATTTCTCATTTCTTAAATGGGAGAAGCAGATTAATTTCAAGAATTTCCCTACCACCTAGGACGTTAAGGATTCCTCGAAATATTCTACCGATCGATAGTCCATTGTTCTTGGTAAGATTTATAATTTGTTACGTTTACGTACATAACACAGTTACTGCTTTTCACAAACCACTGGATTAATGACCATTCAGGACCAATAATATTGTTTGTTGCCTTCAGTACTCTCTGTATGTAGTCTACAATCTTATATATTTCTAACATATTGATACTTTACGTCCCAAAACGGCCAAATTAATATATTTCTAACAAAATCCAAAGAACTGCAAAAAAAAAAAAAAAAACGCGTTTTTAAAGTTTTTTTTTTTTCTTTTTTTGTCCTTTTACGCAGTGGAATCCAATCAAACGCGTTCAAAAAGTTTTTTAATCTTCTAATAAAACGCGTTTTTTTTGCTTTACGAAGAATCTAATCAGAGCGAGCAGTGCTGCACCACCGAGGGTGTACACGACGTTCCCGATAACATAAAAAAGTTTATTTTTTACTTTTTATTTTTTTACTCAATTTTTAAATATTTTATACAGTTTTTATAATATTATTAACACATATTTTATTAATTAATTAATAAAAAAACAACATGGGTCACACTTACCATTTATCATAACTCTCTAAACTAATGATTTTGACAATCATTCTTTAAATATTTAAGAGATTTTAATGTACCATATTTCTCTTAAAAAAAGGCTATAACTACTAATCCGTTTTTTTTTTTTTTTTTGTTATCTTCCCTAATAATGTTTAAAATGACTCGGATGTGGTTTAAATTAAAAGGAAAATATGTATATATATATTAAAAATAGAAAAAGTTACCCAAAAGATAAAATAATTATTTTCTTTTATTTATTTCTTTATTTTTGTAATTTGTAATGAAAGAGATCTGTGCTCACTTTTTTATATAGGGGTATATTGAAACTTTTGTCGTTTGGAGTGGTAGTTTGATGGGGTTATTTATATTTTCCCCAAAAACACTTATCTTGTTAGAACTAATATAGCCCATTTAATTTATATATTAATAATACAAATTAACGATTTTAGTAATTTAGAACATAAATTGAAAAAAATATATGATAGTTTAGAATACAAAGTATACTTTTTTCAAAAATAAAACAATAAAACCCTTAACATATTCCTTCTTTTAATTAATTGGAGTTATATTCAATTTAAGGTCTAGTTTATTTCACAACCATTCTCATCTCATCTAATTATTATAACTTTTTCAAATTCTTACATAAATAAAATAAACAATTTAACCTTTTCAAATCTTAAAATAAAAATAATATTAAAAAATATATTGTAACAATATTTTATTTAATTTTTAATTTTTATCTCAATTCATTTTATCTGTAAAAATAAATGAGAATAAGAGAATTGCTAAGGCACTCATGTAATAAAGTCACAAATATATGATCTTATCTTTTCAATTTGTGGGCCACAAATATATTATCTTACCAATTTAATTAAAAAAAAAAAAAAAGAAGAGAAAAGCATACCTAAAAGGATAAAATACATTCAAATGTCACTCACAAAATACATTCAAATATATAAAATTTAGACATGCACACGTAATATAAACTTCCAGAAAATAATACATTAGGTAAAAAAAAAAAAAAAAAAAATTATACATATATTGCACACCTCACTCCAACAAAAACACGTAAAATATTATTTAGTTTTCACCAGCTTGTCACTCCAATGCAACTCAGTTTCCATCTTATTATTGCTCAATGCTCAGAAGTTTGCAGTTGTGCACGTCAACCTTCACTTTATTACCCGGCCAGGTCTTTTCGTCCCTACAAAGATTCCTTAATTTGGGAAGGTACCTCAATATCAATTTCTGTAGCTTTGGGGTTAATATAGGATCTGGAGCCATATTGATCTCATGCAATGGAAGATAATTGAAGAGCTCTTCTAAATTGTAACAATTGTTTACCTCAATTTCTTCTAGGTTTGGCATTGTGCGAATAGAGTTCCCAAGGGAGAGAAGATATTTCATCCCCCTACAGCCATTCACATGTATATTTTTCAGTCTCTGAAATCTCAGCCCGAGATAGTTGACTAGTTCTGAAATGCTTTCAACGCCTTTCATTCCTATCAGTTTAAGTTGCTCCAAATTGGGTAGTAGGTCATACTGTGCAGCTCGTCCTCCGGTCTGAAAGCTGATATCAGATTCAAAAATCACAAGCTTTTTTAAATATGTAAAACTGCCAACACTGTTAAAGACCAAGTCGTGTAGCATCTCATTCAGTCCCCAACAATTATTTATTTGTAGATAACTTGCATTACTCAACCAGCACCCGATCTGTCCTCCCGAGAGATCAATTTCATTCATTATGACGCATCTTTGGGCATCTGGAGGTCCATATAGTTTTCCTGCAGAAAATAATTTATAAATAATAACGAAAACTTTTAAATTAATATATTTTATTGAATTGTGAAAGAGTATTAAGAAAATATTCAATAAAATATTATAAAATTTTAAAAAAATTATTTAAATATAATTTTTGAATATAATGTTTATTTCTACATTATAAAAAAACTATAATAATTAGATAAAAAAATAAAAATTTCAAATTTAAAAATAATTTTATTTGAATGATATTTAAAATTAAAATAACTTAGAAAATACCTATATAAGTATGATGGGCCGGCCGTACGATGATAATTTGGAATCCTTTTAATCTATTTGTCAAGGAAATAATTGTATATTGGTAACTGTGACACGGGATCCATTCCAATGTGATGTATAAGAATTGTAACCGCTCAAGGCATTGGAGCTCTTCAATACATGCTTGTTCCTCATTTACCCCTCCCTTCACTTTCCAAATGTACTTACTGGCTGACATGTACAGAACTTCTAAACTAGACAACTTGGATATGACTCCACCTTGAACCGCTTTCAATTTCCTAGTCCCCCATAAGTTTAGATGCCTTAAGTTGCTGAGTTGCTCCAACCCTCTTGGCAATTCTCTGATACGAGTCCAAGAGAGATCAAGCACTTGAAGTCTACTGAGCCTTTCCAGCGGGGGCAATTCTTCGAGATCCATGCAATTATTCAAAAGAAGAGCACGGAGATCATCCAGTTGAAGTAGAGAAACGGGCAATGACTTGATGCCGGTCCTACTGATATTCAAGACTCTCAGTGCTTCAAATCCTTTCAAAAATCTTTCAGGAATTAAGTCAAGGCGACGATTATTTTGCAGTAGCAAAGTTGATACCTCGGAACATTGTATCACAGACTCATCATCAGGTAGTCTTTCTAAATCGTTATCCATGAAAGAAACTCTTTTGAGAGAACTTGATAGCTCAGTAGTTGAAATCTCTTTCAACCCATTCCCTGAACGAACAAGCTGGGATTCAATTCCATCCTCACCGCAGGTACTTGATGCAATCCATATGCTAACATCACGAACAACGTCATGCATCTTCACTGTGCCCTCATCGGAACCATCTTCCAACAAACAGGCGTCCTTCAGATTTTCAATCAAACTAATTCCTCTACTGTAGCAATCCTCATACTTTTCTTCATCATTAATCAAACCTTCCGCCAGCCAGTACAATACTAGTTCATCTATTTCAATTGAGAAGTCCTCTGGAAACAAAGAGCAGTAAAGGAAACAAGTTTTCAAGTCTTTACCTGCTAATGAGTCGTAACTCCACTTCAAATGCATATAGACCTTCTCCTCAACGCTTGCTGCACAAGGCTCCGATCTTCGCAATTGATTCCAAGCATGCTTCCATACCTCAGGATTCGTCTTTCCTCTCATTGCCGCTGCCACGGTGATGATGGCCAAAGGCAATCCCTCACACTCTCTACAAATTGCCTCTGCAAGTGGTTTGATTTGATCTGAACTAACCACGTCCCTCGCATATCGACTAAATAGTTGCCAAGCGTCTTCATCCCTCAAAACGCTCATTTTAACTTCATGATCAGTCCGCATGGCCCTACATACATCCAAAGATCTAGATGTCAATATGATCTTACCACCGCTATGATCTTCAGGCCGTGGGACACCCAAATTGTTCAAATCAATTTCTTCCCACACATCGTCGAGAATGAGAAGAAAACGTTCCTCCTTTAGTAGTCTTTGATGAAGTTGAATAGCCATTCTACGATCTCCCGAACTTTCGTCCAGCCTCAAACGCAGTCTGGAAGCTATTTCCTTCTGGAGCTTTTTTATGTCCCAATTTTTGGACACTGTAACCCATATTACACAGCTAAAACGCAGATTTGAATTATTTTCGAGCAGCTTATTGTTCAAATTTCTCACCAGATTAGTTTTGCCGATTCCTCCCATCCCCCATATACCAATTATCCCCTTATCCTCAGACAATAGAGCCATAATTTTGGCTAAATCTTCTGATACTGATGCTGTTTGATCTTGAATTGAAGGTCCAGGAATATGCTCCACTTCTTTGAACTCTGAAAAATTAAAAGCCACGGAACCAGCAAGGGAACTTCCATCTTTTTGAAGACTTTCTATCTCTCCGAAATGTTCTGCCACTTTCGTGCTTATTCTATACCGCTTAGTAATGAAACTTAAGAAAGATCGGGAACTCTTTTCTTCTTGAATCTGATCATACTTACGCTTCAGGCCTTCAACCTTGCCAACCCACACAGTGGCTTGATGTTTTATCACTTTTCCGTCACTCAAAGCACTTTTCATTTCTTCTTCTGCATCATTTTTAAGAGCCATGAGGGAATTCATATTGCTTTCCAAAAGATCAAGCTGTGGGCCTCTGACAATGTTCTTGATCGTAGAAATGATAGAGGCCCAGAGAGGCCGACCAGTTTCTTCGACCGCTACACTGACAATCGGAGCCGCGACTAGTTTCATGCCGGACATTTTGCTTTGAAAAAACTCACAGCCAAAGAACTGCTGATCAAGAACACTCGTTTTTCGCAGCTTCTGATTAAAAATGACAATTATTGCACTCAATTTTTTTAGTGGATCCCAGAATTTCGCTTTTGAAGAAACTCAAAATCGAAAGGACTGCAAAAGAAAACGCGTTTTTAAAGTTGTTTTCTAGTTTTTGTCCTTTTACGGAGTGGAATCCAATCAAACGCGTTTTAAAAGTGTTTTTATCTTCTACGAAGAATCCAATTAAACGCGTTTTTTTTTTTTTTTTTTTTTCAAAAGAATCCAATTTTAGAGCGAGCAGTGCTGCACCCCACCGAGGGTGTACACGAGACGGTCCCGATGAGATAAAAAAGTTTATTTTGTACTTTTTTATTTTTTTTAATATTTTATACAGTTTTTATAATATTATTAAAAATTATTTTTATAATTAATTAATAAAAAATATATTTATTGGGTATCCAACATCCTGATGATCTTGTATTTGACTACTTTACCAAAATGTGAAATGAACATGACAAGTCGCGAGAGTGCCCGTAGGTTGTTGGTCCCATTGAAAAAACTTTGGTGTCCATGTGATCCACCAGTTTGGATACTTTTTATTCCGCCTATACTCCTATATAAATGACTATTATTACAATCATGTCCTCTTCAATTTTATAAAAAAGTACGTAAATAATTTATTATAATTACAAAAATTGTCATTAAAAATCATTTGCCGTGCAATACATTCTAAGAGTAATTATACATATAATCGTAAAATATATAAACGTCGCGTAATCGTTTTAAAAAATAGAGGTTTACTATTAAAAAATTAATTTTTTTATGTGAGTCCTATATTTTATTCACTTTTTTAAAATGATTATGCGACAGTTGCACAATTCACAATTATAAATATATTTTCTTATCTTCTAAAGGTTTTGATTTCTTTTAGTGTATTGACAAAAAATGACCTTGACTTTTTTAGATGGGTTGGCGTGCATGCAGTGCAGTATGACATAGTCATATAAGCTCATACGCATATATATAATAGGCAGACACAATTGTTTTTGGAAAATATTAGTCTTCCTACTACCTCCCTTTGGAATTTTTTTATATTATATTTATTTGGTAATTAAAAAAATATTTTTTAATGATGTTGTCTATTTAAAAAAATATTGAAAAATGTTAAAAAAATGCAAGTGAAAAAAGCAAAAAAAAAAAAAAAAAACACATGAAATACACTAGTGGGAGCCCTCAACAAAGCAGCGATGGCTGTAGAGCCACTCATTTTTTTTGTTTTTTAAATTGCAGCTAGTGAAAAAGCAAAAAATAAAAATAAAAACATACGAAATACACTAGAGGGAGCCCTCAACAAAGTAGCGGTGATTGTAGAGCCACTTTTTTTTTTTAATTGCAGCCAGTGAATAGTATGTCTTGTTAGGAATAACGCTAGCTATGCTATCATGTATATATTTATGGAGAAGAGTCCAAATTAAATTAGAAAAAGTTAGCTAGCTAGCATATAATTATGTATATCATGTGGTGACGATCAAATCATGTAGCTAGCATGCACGTTATTGGTGAGTGAAACCAAATTATTTATTTCATATTGCATTATTACTTGATCTCTATCTTATTTACGTTTCTATCCTTTCTACCCTGCCCTATAAATCGTCATTTGTAGCGTCAATCGGTTTATTAATATGACCTATACTACACGACTTACTAATCTTATTTCTATTTGACTCTTTTATAGAACAAACAAATTTGGATTCGTCAACTTTTAGTTACTACATACCGCATGACATTATACGCATGTTGCCATGCATATATTGGACAATTATATTTGATTGTAACTTCAACATGCATTATTATTATTATTATTATTATTATTATTATTATGTTGCTTATAAATGTGATAATATTTATGTAAAAAATTATGTTTATGAACTTGGTGATTTTAAATATGCAACTCTCGTGAACTTGTCAATTGAATGGTAATTTTGTATGTTGGTCCATTTATATAAATGATGGTGTTTTTAATTAGGTGTTGTTCAGAATATGCTTTTAGAGAGCTTTTATTTAATTAATAAATTGTTATTATTGTATACTTTTGCAAATAGATTTTATTTTTGTATAGATTTTTTTTCCCTCCAACCTGACGCTAAGTACAAGGGGCATACGTGCCTTGCACATAGCCTCCTTACTAGTGTGTGTGTGTATATATATATATATATATATATGTATGTATAGCAAAAAAATATATATATTTTACTGTTATTCATTACTTTATTAAAATTATTTATTTATTTATTTATTACTATTCATTACTTTTCACTACTATTCAATATTCTATTATTACTTTTTTATTATTTTTTCATTACTATTCACAAACATTTTCAACACTTCTGACATTTTCTCACTACCCAAACGTACCCGATTGAAGAATAGTTATATTGCTAAAGGACTTTTGCTATGCATAAGTGATACCTTCCAATATTATTTTTAGTGAGATTAGTTTGTCGTTTGAATATTAAGTTGAGATAAGTTGGAAAAAGATAAAAGTTAAAAATTGAATAAAATATTATTAAAATATTATTTTTTAATATTATTATTCTTCTGAAGATTTGAAAAAATTGAATTATTTATTATATTTGTATAAAAATTTAGAAAAATTGCAATTATAAGATAAGATTAGATGAAGTACTTCACTATGTCAACGGAGCTTTATTATAATTTTCAAAAAAATTAAAAAATTAATTATTTTTTAATACAGTTAAGTGTTTAAATTAACAATATGTTGAACGTGTAGAACAATAAAATTTTTAAATAGGTATATGAAAAGGAAAAATGGATTTCAAAATGGTACAAGGGCATTCATAATAGCTTCTTTATCTTATCTTTTGAAATACATCATCAAACTTCACTTTTTCTATTTTACATAATGACTTTTACAATATATCAAACATAAGTTTATATATTTTTCTTCGTGTCATTTAAATTATTTTTTTATTTTTTTTTAAATATTTCCTTTTTACCAATAAATTTACAATATCTATATATATTTTTTTATATTTGCAATATATTTTTATATACAACGTGATATAATTATGTTCTATACATACAAAATAAAAATATATAACTCAAATAAAAATTAAAAATTAAATTAAATTTTTTTTTGAAGAAAATGAAATAGATGTGTTTAAATGATAAACAATAAAAAGACTTTGATTACATGGTAAAAATCATAATAATAGAAAATAAGTAAGTAAATAAAATATAAATAACAAAAAAATGTTTACAGGACAAATAGTACCCGGGTACCTTTAGCTAATTATATTTTAAATTTCTTTTTATATAATTGGATGGAACTCATTTTCTAAACAATGTTTTAAATAATTTATATTTTTTGTATATTACATAAGCCATTGACAATACTCAGGACAAACCACAATGGCACCATTGAGACAATTATTTTTTGTTTTATCTTTATTTCTTTTTAAAGACAAAAGAATTCCACATATTGACTGGAATTAACATACTCATTGTTGCCTTAATTAAGTTTTGAAAAGATTATGATATAGAAGAACAAGAAATTAGCAAAAATCAACACTTTTTCTCTCTCTCTAAACAATTTTTCTCTCTACTCAAGCAACCAACTATCTCAGCCTCTCCGCCTAGGGGTGGAGTTTCGGTTATTCCCTCCCTCCGACTATCCAACCATCGATAGCCATGTATATCGAATTTTTTTTTTCAGTTTTTTTTGTTCTAGTTTTCCGACTATAGCACCAAGATGTTCCGATTTGCTGCTTACCAACCTTCTACGACCGCCACGTGTCCCACCATCGGACTCCCTAGCCACTAATCTGTCGGACGGAAGGAGAAAACAGTCCAAACATGTGGCGTGTGTGTCTCACGCGCGGCTTACAATGCGCGTGATACCCACACTCCGCCGTGCCAAGGTGAATCTTCTGCCACCACGTGCAGTACCCTCGAGGTCAATGATTTCGGATATCTTATATACAAGTACTACATTTTTACCTAGAGTGGCGCGTGAGCCGCACGTGCCACCATTGCCAGTGACAGTCCTACACTGATGTCTCAGCTCATCTTCATGTTGATGTTTCCCTATGATCCTACTTTTCCTAACCAAGGATCAAGATAAAGTGGTCGTGAAAGTCTCATTCAAGCAAACCAGATCAGCAAAATGCAAAACACAAGTTTCAACTACGGTTTTTAGTCGTAGTTTTATAGTCTGCTTATCAGACTATGTTAAAACCGCTTTAAGTGGCTTCCCCTCAGTGAGAAATATGTGGGAGTCAAACTTGGGGGTAAATGGGTAAAGTTAAAGGAGCAGGTGGTCTGGGTTTTAGAGATTTTGAGAGTTTTAACTTAGCCTTGTTGGCTAAACAAGGATGGAGACTTATTCAAGTCCCTAATTCATTGGCTGCTCAGGTTCTAAAATTTAAATACTATCAGTTTACAGATTTCTTCAATGCTAAATTGGGCTCTAGACCCTCTTTTATTTGGAGAAGTCTGACTGCTGCTAGAGGCTTAATTGAGAAAGGGTCTTTATGGAGGGTGGGGAATGGTCATAATATCAAAATATGGAATTGCAGATGGATCCCTCGTCCCTCAAGCTTTAAAATCCAATCTCCCATACAAGTATTGCATGAAGAAGCTTTAGTTGCTGAGTTGATTAATGAGGAGACAAAGCAATGAGACCGAGGTTTGGTGATTTCTGTCCTGGGAAATGAAATGGCTGATATAGTTTTTAAAATCCCCATTAGTGCTTCAGGTGCTAGTGATAAGATGGATTGGCTCGGAACCAAGAATGTAATGTTCACAGTGAAAAGTGCTTACTATAAGCAAAAGGAATTGCTGGATATGGAAAATGGTCAAACTTCTCGAGTAGTGCAAAAATCTAAAGACTGGACAAGTTGCTGGAATTATCAGATCCCAAATGCCAATAAAGTTTTCTTATGGAGAGCATGCCTTGAGTCATTACCAACTAAACTGAACTTGTTCAAGAAAAAGATTATAGATTCTCCCTTGTGTCCTATATGTTGTAGGGAAGAGGAATCAATTACTCATGCTCTATGGAGTTGCACCTCTGCCATGGACGTGTGGAGTCAGGGGCCTATGGTTTTTCAAAAAAGTTCTTGTAGAGTAAGTGACTTTAAGGAGTTATTTGAGTATCTGCATGGTATTTCAAACCAGACTTCTATGGAGGAATTTTCTGTCATTGCTAGAGGTATTTGGTTCAGAATGAATAAATTTATCTTTGATAACTTATTCTCCCATCCCTCTATTGTTGTCAAACAGGCAGTACAATCTTTGAAGGTCTACAAGTTAGCTCAGTTTAAGTCTAGTAATGTTTCTCCCAGACATCAAGCGGATTCTCAAGGTATTGAATGACTTTTATAATTATCACAAATAGTTTAATGTATAGGAAGATGTTGTAAGGCGAAGTGACAATTGTTTTGATCACTGTCTAGCTAAGTTTTCATCTTGAGCTGGCTGAGGATGAGATTGAGATGGCTTTGAATCTATCTGTGTAATCGTATTTCCTCTGATATTTATAATATTATGATTTGTTTCAAAAAAAAAAGTGACAAATTGAAGATGCATGGTAATACTATTTTATTAAACACTACTTTTATCGATATATTAAACATTTTTCAATTTTCAAAAGGACAATGTTAGAGCTCTCGTTGGAGGCTCCTATTGGAGTTCTAACGTGTGTTTTTATGTGTTTTTTTTTTTAAGTTATTTTTTATATAGATTTTTTAAACATTTTTAAATATTTTTAAAAAATAAAATAAATTTAAAACATCATTAAAAGAACTTCCTTAATTAAAAGTAAAAAAAAATATTAAAAAATATTTTCTTAATCACGAAGTAAAATAAAAAATAATTTTATATTAAGAAAATATTTTTTTAATAATATTATAAATTTATTTTATTTTTTAAAAATATTAAAAAATTTATATAAAAAATAATTAAAAAAAAAACAGATAAAAACATATGCTAGAAGCGGGAGCTCTCGCTGGAGGAGCTCTAGCATTATTCTTTTCAAAATGATTCCATTCACGGGTGGCCCTTGACAGCCGTCAGTCCTGATCGAGCTTCCCAGAGGATGGCCACTTGCTTGTTGTAGGCCACCCTGGCTTGTTGTCGGCAACCCCATGGCGGAAATTTAGCTGGCTCGTTAATTATGACAATTGTTACTTTTACTTTTTTTAAGTGGAGAAAACATTGGACTGACAACATTTTAGGGTGTGTTTGATAAGTAAGAGTAATACAACTACTCTCACTATTATTTTTTATTTTATTATTATTATTTATTTATTATTTATTATTTATTATCTTTTTTTTACTATTATTTAAATATTTTATTATTACTTTTTCACTATTATTCACAAATATTTTCAATACTTCTCATTACCCAAATGTATCCTATTTTAAAAAAAAAGAATGTAGACGTACAATTATTTTTATAAATTTTATAAAATTATATTGAGAATGTAGAATGGCAGACAAACAAACACGCCTTTCAAAAGTAAATTATAATTTATGACAATTATTACCTTGACCGGTTCTAAGGGAAAAAGAATAATGCAGCCATCGCTGGAGCCTCCGTTGGGAGCTCCCGTTGGATTCTAAGATGTATTTTTTTTTTAATTCTTTTTGTATATAAAGTTTTTTAACAATTTTAAATATTTTAAAAAAATAAAAAATTCATAATATTATTAAAAAATACTCTTAAGGTGAATATTATTAAAAAATTCATAATATTATTCAAACAAACACTACTATTCTTTATTTTATTATTACTTTTTACCTACTTTTCAACTATTCATTACTTTTCACCTACTTTTTACTATTATTCAAATATTTCATTATTATTTTTTCACTATTATTCACAAACATTCTCAACACTTCTCACTACCCAAACGTACCCTTAATTTATCGAGTAAACATTACTGTTCTACCGATCTTTGAGAGAGAAATACTCTTAGTTTTATTCAGTAAAAAAAAAACTCAGTTTTTTTAATCAAAATAGCCCTATCCTATCTTGTTTGTTTGTTTGTTTTTTTTTTAAAAAAATATATATTATTCTGAACGTTTGTTACTCTTACGATCATACAAGATCGTATTTAATTTTAATCTTTCCGATCATGTACAGCATCATTTGTTCGCCATGGTTACATCAATTCCTATATAAACAAGAGTACTATACAGCTATATGTCAAGAATACATCGTGAGACTATTTACGAGTGGAAGAAGAAGAGGCGGACGAGGAAGACGTCCACTAGTCTTAAGTAGAGAAGCAGATGCAGCTTTGCACAATTATTGAAAAAGGAAAAATAAATACAAAAAGAAAATGAAAAGAAAAGGAGGAGCAACTTCTTGTCAAGCCTTTGAGATGCCTTTCGGTGGGATTTGTCGTTAGCGTGGACCAGAAGTCGTTGTCTCTGTTCAAACTTATTGACAAGTTCCAGTTGGATTCGTGGAAATCTCACGCCACCTAACGCTTTAATTCCGAAAACCATTAAAGAAAAAACTGAATTCAAGTCATTTTTTCAGTCATATAAGGGTGTTCTATACTTATACATATATAAAATTATATTTATATAATATGACTTCAAAATTCTCCATATTAATTTATGTATATTTAAATATTTAACTATCTATAAATATTATTTATCCAAATTTTAATAACTATTATTTATCCTATAAATTATATTTTAATCATTATTTATCTCTCATTTACTCTCTCTCCCAATCTTTTCATTTTCTCTCTCTTTCAACAACACAATAAATACTCACTTGCACATTCATTTTATTATTATAATATATTATATATTTTTTTTCATTTTATTATATTTTTAATATAATATATAAAAAAAATTATATTTTTTATTATTACATTTGTATTATTAATGTCAAATGTATGTAGTGGATGCTAATTACAAAATATATATAAAAAAATTGATTTTAACAAAAAATTAATAATAATAAAATAATAATATTTTATTATTATTTTGTTTCAAATATATATAAGTCAATATGAGAATTTTACTTGAATAATAAAATGAATATGTAAAAAAAATAATTTTATATATATATATGCGTCTGTATATACTAATGCTAATGCTCTCGACAAGATGGTTTTCATGAAGAAAAGAATTTACTTTCAAAAAATAAAAATAGAAATAAAGAAAAGAGTAGCAACTTCTTTCTAATGCTCGGGCCACTCAACGTTTTGATCACGAAAACGCGTAGCTGAATTAAATAATATTAATATTAGAGCCATTGAAGAAAAAACACGCTTACAAAGCCCCCACACACGTGATGCTCACACAAAATATTAATATCAAAGCCCCATTTGTTTTTGTATTAAATAATATTAATATCAAAGTCCCACTACTTGTGTTAATTCACATATATGTATAAGAATAATATTAGTATATCTTTTCATTTTATTCTTTCATTTGATTGTTTATATATTTAATTTTTTTTTACTTACTGATTAGGTTGGATTTGAATATTGAGATAAGATGAGACGATTTTATATGAAAGTTGAAAGTTGAATAAAATATTGTTAAAATATTATTTTTTAATATTATTATTGTTTTATTTGAAAAAGTTAAATTATTTATTGTATTTGTATAAAAATTTGGAAAAGTTATAATTATAAGATGAGATTAGATGAGGCACCTCACTATCTCAACGGAACTTTATTATAATTTTTAAAAAAATAAAAAAATTAATTATTTTTTAATGTAGTCGAGTGTTTAAATTAACAATATGTTGAACGTGTAGAACAATAAAATTTTTAAATAGGTATACGAAAAGGAAAAATGGATTACAAAATTGTACAAGAGCATTCATAATAGCTTCTTTATCTTATCTTTTAAAATGCATAACCAAACTTCACATTTTCTATTTTACATAATGACTTTTACAATATATTATACATAAGTTTATCTATTTTGTCTTTATATCATTTAAATAGTTTTTTTTATTCTTTTTAAATATTTCCTTTCTACCAATAAATTTGCAATATCCATATATTTTTTTTTATATTGGCAATATATTTTTATATACAATGTAATATAATTCTATTCTATACATACAAAACAAAAATATATAATCCAAATAAAAATTAAAAATAAAATTAAAATATGAAAAAATTAGTTAAAAAATATTTCAAATATTTGTTTTTTGAAGAAAATGAAATAGATGTGTTTAAATGAGAAACAATAAAAAAGACTTTGATTACATGGTAAAAATCAGAATAGTACAAAATAAGTGAGTAAATAAAATATAAATAACAATAAAATGTTTAAAGGATAAATAGTACCCGCTACATGCTTTAGCTAATTATATTTTAAATTTCTTTTTATATAATTTTTTTATATAATTGGATGGAACACATTTTTTAAATAATTCTTCAAATAATTTATATTTTTTATATAATACATAAGCCATTGACAATGCTCAGAGACAAACTACAATGGCACCATGGAGACAATTATTTTCTATTTTCTCTTTATTTATTTTTAAAGACAAAAGAATTGTACAAAAGAATTCCACATATTGACGTGGAATTAACATATGTCATTGTTGCCTTAATTAAGTTTTGAAAAGATTATGATATAGAAGAACGAGAAATGAGAAGGAATCAACATTTTTTCTTTTCTCTTCAAACAATTTTTCCCTCTACCCAAGCAACCAACTATCTCAGCCTCTTCGCCCAAGGGGGTGGAGTTTCGGCTCCTCTGTCCCTCTGACTGTCCAGCCATCGACAGCCATGTATATCGATTTTTTTTTTCGGTTTTTTTTTTGTTCTAGTTTTCCGGCTATAGCACCAAGATGTTTTAATCTGCTGCTTACCGACCTTCTACGACCGCCACGTGCCCTACCATCGGACTCCCTAGCTACTGATCTGTCAGACGGAAGGAGAAAACAGTCCAATCATGTGACGCGTGAAACCCATGCTCTGCCGTGCCAAGGTGAGTCTTCTGCCACCACGCGCAGTACCATTGGAGTTAACGGTTTCGGATCTCTTAGATCCAAGTACTACCTTCTTCCCTAGAGTGGCGTGTGAGCCGCACGTGCCACCACTACCAATGACAGTCCTACGCTGATGTATCAGCTCATCTTCATGTTGCTATTTCCCTATGGTCCTACTTTCCCTAACTAAGGATCAAGATAAAGTGGTCGTGAAAGTCTCATTCAACTAGACCAGATTAGCAAAATGCAGCACACAACTTTCAACTACGGTTTTTAGTCGTAGTTTTATAATTTATTTATCAGACTATATTAAAACCGTTTTATACGGCTTCCCCTTAGTGAAAAATGTGTGGGAGTCAAAATTTTACCTCTAGATCCTGCTTTTTTATTTTCTCTGATGTTGCTTTTGCTTATTTTGGGATGACTGTTAAGGTCTCCCACCCTATTGAATCATGTATCTGTGTAACTAATTAGTTAATCTATGTTATGCTTACCTTGAGAAAATGTTTTAAAAAGATCGAAAATTTTTAGGAAAAAGCTAAAGTCACTAAGGGTGGGTCCTCTACAATTTTTTTTTTTTTACTTAGTAATTAAAAAAGTGCTTTTTAATGATGTTCTTAATTTTTTTAAAAAAATATTTAAAAATATAAAAAAATGAATGAAAAATAAAATTCAAATGGTCTTATCGAGACCCATCCTCGGAATACAACCTTGGTGGGTGTAGCACAACTCAAAATTTTACTTTGAAAACAGTAGCTAGCCCATCCCATTTCCCTCATCTTCTCTTAGATACCAGTTTCTTCCCCAAATTTCTTTCCTCCATTTTTTCACTCACTTGCCATCCATATGTAGTTAGGGGTGGCAATATGGGACACGACCCGTTAACTCAATACGAACACGACACTATAAAAGCGAGATAGGGTTTAGCTTTAACGGGTTCGGGTCAAAACGGTCACTAACGGGTCAACCCATTATGACCCGTTAAGAAAATTAAATTTACCTTTATACCCTTAGCATTAAAGGGCAAGGAGGACGCTCCACTTCCTTTTTCAAGCTCTAAATTTGTTTAGATCTGTGTTTTTAATTTTTTATTATATTTGGGATTGTAACATTAATATATTTACATTGTATGTTTTGTTTATTATATTTGGGATGCAATTTTTATAATGAATATTATTACAAATTGTGTGGATCATATTTGTTTGGATTGTAATTTTAGACTTGTGTAGTTAATTTTTTTATTTTTTATAGATATTATTTATATTTAAATATTTATATAAAATCAAACAAGTCAAATGGGTCATGTCGCGTCGTATCGTGTCTGTTCAACCCAATAACGTAAACGGGTTGAAACAGAATGAGTCATGTCGTGTCAATTTATTTCTTATTCATTAACAAGTCATGTCGTGTCAATCCGTTATCTTATCGTGTCGTGTTCGGATTTGAAATTTTGACACGAAATCCTTAATGAGTCGTGTTTGTGTTGACCCATTAAGTGTAATGTACATACCTTGACATGACACGAACACGACCCGTTAACACGATTTGACACCCCTATATGTAGCTCTGCCCTCATCGTCACCATGCATGGCTCTCTCATCCTCTCTTGATACCCATTTTTTCCTCCATTTAAGAAATGTATTGTCAAGATATTTGTAAGGGGATAAAATATCCCAAATCCAAATAAACCAAACCTAGACTATCAAAAAGTTCCCACTAGAAAACAATAGAAAGAGAGAGGTAGAAGAAACATAGAGAGGATAAGAAAGGGACAAGGGAAAATAAAGTGTCAGAAGAAAGAAAATGTTGCCATGTAAAGAAAAAAATGAGAAAGTAGAGAAAATAGAGGTGGTCAGACATGCAAGGAAAAGGCTATCATTTCTCACCACTACTGAGGGGCACGCGGAAAAAGGCATCGAATAAAAAGGGGACGGCCAGACGTCTCCAAGAGACAATATTATTAAAAAAATATTTTCTTAATTATTAAATAAAAAAATATTTTCTTAATTATTAAATAAAAAAATATTTATTGAGATACAATTGGGAGTAGTGAGCGCATCATTTTTTTCTAATTTTATTGGCATGTTGGCTTTCAAGACTAAAATCTAAAATTTTGAAAACTTTAAAAACCTCTCATCTCATCATTATAATT
The DNA here is from genome assembly GCA_022457165.1 of Juglans mandshurica. Classification (NCBI taxonomy): domain Eukaryota; kingdom Viridiplantae; phylum Streptophyta; class Magnoliopsida; order Fagales; family Juglandaceae; genus Juglans; species Juglans mandshurica. Next base: position 47,728,089 of record CM039619.1, read on the forward strand.
TTTTCAAATTCTCACATAAAATAAAATAAAGCAATTCAACTTTTTCAAATCTCAAAATAAAAATAATATTAAAAAATATATTCTAACAAATATTTTATTCAACTTTTTAATTTTAATCTTAACTCATTTAATCTTATCTCATCCCATCTCTGAAGAATAATTATATTGCTAAAGGACTTTTGCTATGCATAAGTGATATTATTATTTTATGTATATGTAAAATTATTTCTTTTGAAGATTGATTTTGCATATTAAGAAAAATCTTCACATTAGATTATACATCTTTGAACTAAATAATAATAAAATATTATTATTTTATTATCTTTTACTTTTTTCCTAAAATTATTATTTTTATATATTTTGCAATTAAAATATTTTTCTAAAATATGAATTATGAGCCCAGGACCAATTCTAATTACAGAATTTCTTTATATGCTTTGCTGTTGAGAGAGAGAAAGGGCAGGAGAGAGAAAAATAATAAAATAATATTTGGAGAGTGAATAGTATCTCTTCAAATTTAAAGAAATATTATTCATAGCCATACAAAATTTTAAATATGCATAGCCTAAATAGTCTAATGCAAATCAATTTGGAAAGATATTATGCAAATATATATGAAGATAAATATGAAAATGCATAAGCTATTGTCAATGCTCTTACTATATTATTTTTAGTGTGATTAGTTTTCGTTTGAATAGTAAATTGAGATGAGATGAATAAAGATAAAATTTGAAATTTGAATAAAATATTGAGAATATTATATTTTAATATTATTATTATTTTGATATTCGAAAAAGTTGAATTATTTATTATATTTTGTATGAAAATTAGGAAAATTTATAATTAAAAGATGAAATCAGATGAAGCATTTCACTATCCAAACGGAGCCTTATTATAATTTTAAAAAATTAAATTAAAAAAATTAAATATTTTTTTAATATAGTTAATTTTTTAAATTAACAATATGTTGATCGTGTAAAACAATAAAATTTTAAATAGATATACGAAAAGGAAAAATGGATTACAAAATGGTACAAGAGCAGTCACAATAATTTCTTTATCTTATCTTTTAACATACATCACTAAATTTCACTTTTTCTATTTTACATAATAACTTTTACAATATTTTATATATAAACTTATCTATTTTTTCTTCATGACAATTAAATAATCCTTTTTATTCTTTTTAAATATTTCTTTTCTACCAACAAATTTGCAATATCAAGAGCTGACGAGCTCCTTGACCACTTAGAGCGGGTTATTACCAACAAACATCAACAACGAAAAAAGAACAACAACAATGATCACATTAAGGGGCAAAAACCCGCCAACACTATTGAAAACGAAAACAACTTCATACAACCCATCAAGCAAATGTCTATACAAATGAGCTCACGGCTAGGGAAGGTCAAGGACCCTACCAATTCGTCGCCAAGAGTCAACAAACGAGTAAAGTTACTCGACTACAGGAGCTCTCTTACGAAGAACTCACGGTCGGGAAATGTCAAGGACCGCCCGACCTCCCAGGCAACTAACGATCAACAAGTAACTTGATTGCCTGATCTCCGCGCCTTACACGGTCAAGCCCATCTTTTGCCAAAGTTAAGCTTCGTGTTCTCGCCTTACACAGTCCAGCCATTCTCCTGGCAAAAGCAGTGCTCCTCTCTCACCTTACGCGATCGAGCCCATCTTCCACCAAAATCGAGCTTTGAGCTCCCACCTGACATGGATAAGTACATTTCCCGCCAAAAGCCAAACTCTGCACTCACACTTTGGGCAGTCGAGTGGACCTCCCAAAATTTATTTCTTTAACAGATCTCAACATACTATCTCTGCTGCATATTTTATATTAAAGATTTTCAAGGTCTTCTTTTAGAGAATCTCGACCTTAACAATCGCGGGCAACAAAGATGGATAAAATATTCCATGCCCAAATAAACCAAGCCCACGCCATCAAAATGTCTCCACTAGAAGACAATAGGAAAAGAGAGGAAAAAGAGACAAAAAAGGGATAAAGAATGGACAAGGAAAAAGAAAGTGTTTGAAAGAATGGAATGTGGCCACGGAAAGGAAAAATGAGAAAGTGGAGAAAAAAAATGTGGTTAGACATGCAAGGAAGCTGTCATTCCTCACCACTATTGAGGGACACGTGGAGGGATCAGATAAAAAGGGGACGGTCAAACGACTCCAAGATGATGGATTCAGTTGCTTCAACCTAGTGACGAGAACTCCAATGATAATATCTTCTCTAGTAATAGATCTCTGTATTATATAGTGAAAAATGAGAGGTTGTAAATACTCCTATTATAATAGATTTCTCATCCCTAAATATCTGTGGACATAATCACTAAGCCGAACTACCTAAATCTATATGTATCAACCCCTTTATTTTTCTTCCATTTACTTCCTATTAAGCTGAACCACGTAAAATACTAATATTTGTATTTTACAGAAAACACTACTTTTATCGATCTATTAAACATTTTTCAATTTTCAAATAGATCCCTTTCACAAGTGGCCCTGGACAACCATCAGTTCTGATCGGGTCTCCCAAAGGATGGCCACTTGCTAGTTGTAGGCCACCCCACAGTAGCCAAATCTACGATTAAGAGACTGGCCGAGGTATTATTTGGGGCTGGGACTTCCAATGCCAGAAGGCCCAAGCCACAACTACATGACAGATAACTTCTCAGGAAGTTGGAGAGAAAGCCCACGGTTGGGGATGATCATCCTAGGCGGGATAACTCCTATAACTATCCTATTGTTCAGAAATTACAAAAGATAAGCACACAAAATTGGTGATTATCAACAGTTACAACACATCCACATCCCTCTAGAAATAACCTATGGGAGGTAACAAATACTTTACTTAACTTCTGAATACACTTGCACTCATACTATCTCTCTGACTTCGGCATCCAAGTGTCCCTCATGCGCCCAGTGCCCCATTGTTGTTGCAGGTCAGTCGAGAGGTTTGTGGTGTGAAACACGTCATTTACATGACTAATAGATTTTCGAATTTTTTAGAAATATTTTTTAAATATCATTCAAATATAAAATATTTTTTAATTTTTAATTTTTATCTTTTTCACCTAATCATTATCTCCTAATCATTTCAACTTTTTCAAAATTTTAAACAAAAATTATATTTAAATAATATTTTAACATTATAATATTTTTATTAAATATTTTCTCTCTCATTTATAAAAATCCAATAAAACATATTTATTCAAATTATTTCACTACTATTTACAAATAATTTTATTACTATTCACAGATAATTTAAGTAACGAGAACTTAGCCCCGATTTGGATTGGAAACTCATCTTATCTCATCTCATCATTACAACTTTCTTAAATTCTCACGCAAAATATGATAAACAATTCAATTTTTTCAAATCTCAATACAATAATACTATTAAAAAATAATATTATAATAATATTTTATTTAACTCATCTAAAACTATCTCAAGTCATCTCTAAATCTAAACGGGACCTAATCTTTCAGTCCTTTTCCATTTCCCTAAGCACAAAAAAAATTCTATAAAATTCGAGAGTAATGACATTAGTGCAGCTCGAGGGAAAGCAGCCGGATCTTTTGCATGACATTGGTCGTGCGTTAAACAAAGTGAAGTGTTATAGTACTTAAGGTTTGAATGACTCAAATATATAGAATAATTAATTAAATAAGAAAAGTGCCACTGGAACCTATAAGTGTAAATTGACTTGTAATTTTTTTATCCTTTTCTTTGAATAATTCTTTACACAGTTTTAAATTTTTTAAAAAAATAATAAAAAAATACCAATTTCTTAATATTCAATTTCTTAACCATTAAATAAATATAAAAAATAAAAAATTCAATCAATTGTTTTTATCGATTCAACTAATATTTTCTATTAAATAGACTGAAGTGAAGCTGTCTTATATCATAATAAATCATTGGTTTAGTAACTTGCTGTATGTACCTGATGGTAAACGGCCCTTACGTAAATAAATCTGATTCATCACTAAGACATCTTCTTCAAATATTTGTCTTTGGATTTTTCCAGATTGTTTCGAACTTCGGACTGCACTTGTTTGATCCTTTCAGCCATATTCTCAGCTGCTGCAGTTAAACCAGGTAAGCTTTGCAAGAGGAACCAAATCCTGGGCGTAAAAATAACATAGTCGTAAAAATAACACTAAGGTAAAAAAATAACACTAACTTTAAAAAAAAAAAAAATTTGTAAAATACTCATAAAAGAGTTGTAATCTTTTAGGGTGCGTTTGGAAGCTAAATTCATCTCAACTCCTCTTAACTCATCATTACAATTTTTTCAAATCTCAACACAAAATATAATAAACAATTAAATTTTTTCAAATTTTAAAATAATAATAATATTAAAAAATAATATTTTAATAATATTTTATCATCTCAACTTAATTCAACTCAACTCATTTCAACGTCTAAAAGGTATCGATGGACCCCATGTATGGTTACAAACAAAACAAATAAGAAAGTGTCATAAAATATTATTTAATACACCACAAACTCAGCGCTTCAACAATTTTTTTTTTATACAACGCTTCAATAACTTTTAAGGAAAACGTGATGAGAAAAACTTAAAATCGGTCGGGTGTGTGTTTTTCTTTTACACCCAACAAGTAAAAACTCAACACGTAGTAAACTTATGATAATTACGGTGGGTGTGCATCCAGTAATTAAATTCCTCCCTTCTCCTTCTCTCTTTCTTCTTCTTCTTCTCAGAAGCCTTCTTCTCTCCCCGAAGCCCTTCTTCTCCTCTGAAGCCATTTTCGTCTTCCCCAAAGCCATTTTCTCTCTGATTTGAAGCCCTTCTTCTCTGATTCGAAGACCTATTAAATCCATCTTCATTTTTATATTCATCAATATGTATATTTTTCATGCTTTTTTATTTTGTTTCAATACATGGGAGAGCCGTATTTGCTTATGCGGGTCAGACAGATGATCAAATAAAGCAAAGAAAAATGTAGAGGGCGTACTGGGTTCAAAGCTTTTCTTTCTTTCTCATTATTAGTACTTCCTTTTATCTCCACAACATTGGGAAACTAGATTTGCTATGGAGAGAGAGAGGGAGAGAAAGAGAGAGAAGTGTGAATTTAAAAACATGGAAGATTGGAGTCTTGGACGTCATTGCTGGTTAAGAAAAACCAGAGAAGCCCCAACTATCAGTTACAGTAGGTCACGGGGTGGGAGGAGGGAGAGAAAGAGGAGAAAGATCAGAACTGTAAAAAGAAATATTCACCTGTGTATGAGTCTATGTTGTAATTTGCTGCTTCTCTTACGTGGTAGCTTGTGATTTGTTGGTGTGAATTGAAGCTAATCACCCGACCTGCCTGAAGTTGGTGTGATTTGTTTGTAAGATGCGTGCAGTCGTTTTGAAAAAAAAAAAAATAAATATAGGATTCACATAAAAAGAAATTAATTTTTTAACAGTGAACTTCACTATTTTTCAAAGCGACTGCACGGCGTTTACGCATTCTACGACTGTATGTAATATTATTCTTTATTTATTTAAGTGTCATAAAATAACTAATTTTTATTTATTAGTATTTAATTAATATCAATAACGTCTATATGCATTTCCATCTCTCCTAACTACACTACAAGAAATAGAAACCATCCCAGCAAATTAAATATCGTTGCTAATAAAATCGCCGCAATAACCAAGTAATTGCAACGATTATGTTTTCGCCACTTACTTTTAACTACAACTTACAAGAAATAGTCGGAGGCTTCATCAACTGAGTTTTTGCAGCGATTTGTATCCATATCACGACGGAATGTAGCGCCGCAATTTATTTGGTACATGGACGATTATATCCTTCGCTATTGAGTCCGGGCTCCAAAAATTTTTTTTTTAACTCAATACACTAAGGGCAGGTTTGGGACATCAAACAAAACACAAAATTCTCATCTCATCTCATCACATCATTACACATTTTTCAAATCCCTATACAAAAATATAATAAACAATTCAATTTTTTAAAATTCCAATACATATTTTTTAAATTCTAAAATAATAATAATATTAAAACTTAATATTTTAAACTATAAAACAAAACATAAAATTCTCATATCAGGTTACAATCCCGAGCTCCCCTCTTTCTTCTCCAATTTCTTCTTCTAAGTTCGAAAGCTACTTGCAAATCCACCCATGAGAGCTTCTTCCTTAGGCATACATGGCTAATCCATCCTTTAGATTCCATTATTAATAGACTTAGTGATTGTGGGCAAGCTGTATTACGTGCGTTCGCGAGAGAGAGTGTTCGAGAGACAGAGAGAGGGGAGGGAAATGCACTGCCATCATACCACTGTGCAATTTGAGGAGGATTGGGGGAACCCACCGCGGAGAAGGTACACCAACGACGTTTCCCACTAAAATGTGATTCTCAAACTCTGTTTCTTGGATTGTCTCTACCTAGCTTCGGATTTCTCTCTTCCATGCTAAATCCCACAGCTTTTCTGAATCTTTAGCATTTCTTTGATTTCCGAAATTGGGTTACATTTCGTTGTTGTAGAATGCTGTTTTCCACCGCTTTGTCTTGATTGTCCTCTCTGGGAATTATGTATTTGTATCTCTGCCTTTTTCCTGCGTGGTGCTCTAAGCTGTGTGTACGTTGTGCTCTAAGCTGTGAGATCGTTGTACTTTCCTTCCTTTTTTTTGTGTCATGGCAAGGATATACTGTCTTAGCCTGATTAATATAGTAGCTTGGGGTTCTAAATTAGAAGGACAATAGTGAATCTGTCTTGTAGAACAGACACCTTATCTTTATGGTTTTACCCTTTAGGGTGAGTCATAAGTAATTATATATCAATGAGAAAATGTATAGAAAAATTAATGAGTTGTCTAAAAAAGACAACAAAGAATAATCATTGGGTTTTACGTAACATTATAAAAACTTATTTAACTTCATATATTCCATCTATATGTAGACATATATATATATATATATATATATATATATAATATTGATCTCTCCGATATATCTAATATCTGACAGATGTTAAAATGCTAATAATTATTAGCTCTCTGTCATTTTGAGTTTAAATATATAGGTAGCAACCTGATGTGCACATATAGTTAGTGTAAAATCTAACTTCATAACCAAGTACATCGAGCCATCTAAAGTACTTTACTGTAACATCTTTACAGGAAAAATGAAACCCATACATACCCTGACATTGCTTGAAAATGTCTTATTTCTCATTATCATCTATATAGAGGAAAAATGATTCTTTATATTAACACAAATTAATTGAAAAACAATTAAAAACATAACACTAAGGCAAACAGATTCTTTTTCTTTATTTTTTGGTGAAAGGAAAGATTTCATTGCATAAAAAATCAGACCATACAAGACTTGTCAAAGGAAATAAGAGGATGGACTATATCAGGACAGTCTTCCATCCATACAGTTTCAACATCAACAGACAAAGCAAATTTTCCACCATGAATTGCAGCTCGATTTGCAACTCTACCAATGAATGAAAGCAGCCAGCCTGAATGACCTGAAATACACTGCTTAATATCTTCAATAAGTTGCCCCAACCATGCTGAATCTGATCTGGTATTATTAACTGCAGTCACTACTCCTATTGCATCACTTTCGACTTCAACATAGTCAAATCCCAATTATTCTTGACACAAGGTAACTGCTCTAAGAAGAGCAGCACTCTCAGCCAAGGGAGCAGAGGAAATCTGAGCCCTTTGAGCAGCAAGAACCACTAGAACATCACCTCCTGCATCCACTAACTACTATGCCGATTCCCAGCCTTGACCCCTCCTTATCAAATGCTTGGACAGACATTGGCTTTGAGCCAAGAATCTGCAGGAGGTTTGTTAAAAACTTCTGTCAATAACTGGCCTTGCCATTCTTTGATCAATAAAATTGTTTACTTATAAAAAACAATTCTGATGGCACTCAAGTAGATATGAAGCTGTTACCCAAGGTAGCTTCTCTAAAAGTTCCAACATCCTAAACTGCAAAAATAAATAACCATAGGAGGACTTTTGAATCTGTTTTCGAAATTTAACTCATTTCTCCTAGTCCATACCCTATGACAGATAACAACCACCAAATCTAAGTCTTCACAGTTCAGTCTATTATAAAGATCAGACCAAAAACCCTCAAAATCCCCATAATTCCTACTCCATTCCCTCACTGGACTTCCAACCTCACCCCGCACATCCACTGCAGCTGGATAATGCTTTTGAAAACATCACATACAGACTCTTCCTCCATATTGCAGACTGGACAAGAAGCACTTGACACAACCTGTTTTCCTCAAAAGGCTGTTTTTTGTAGGTAAGATAGCATTAAGGACTCTCCACATGAATTCGTTGATCTTTCCAGCAATTCCAAGATTTGGTGAAACTTCTTCCACTGCTCCCCATTCTGCTCCTCTGATAAAGACTCCCCCTAACACCTTTCAATTTTTGGACATAGGTTATTCATAAATGATATATATATGTCTTCCATTTAAATAGCAAGTCACCTAAATCTGTCACATTAATATCATGATTGGAAATGATAAAACCATAAAAAATAATAATATTTATACCATAGCTTACAAACTCCTACCTTGGAGGGTCAAGTACTCATCCCGAATCTGAATTAACACAAACAATTTTAACATTGCATTAACCTCCCAACCAAGAGGTAAAGAATCTCTATCTTCAATCACCAAGTAGAGTGAAATACTTCCAGTGCCATTGCATTCTTTTCAGGACTTGGCTAGAAAGATAATTTTCTAATTATCTATTTTGATCAGAACCAAAAGGCCATTAAAATCTGACAGTAAATTTTACAATAAACCAGTGTGTCGAGCACACCATTTATCCAAATTTTACAATTAAATTAAATTATGCCATATAAATAGTATGTGGTGGAAATTAGACGAAAATGTTTCCCAGTAAGCTTGTGAAACTTAAAATGGCCCAAATCCTGTGAATTGAAATCTGCAATTGGTAATATTAACATGGAATGGAAAGGTCAACCAAAGAATACATTGGTTTCCCACTATGTTCAACTATTTGTGGCAAATAGTGATGCTATTAATTCAGTATGTGAAGCGCTTCCATATTTGAATTGATAAGTTCCCCAGTATTGCTTCTTAGTAATACGTAACATCTACATATAAAAGCTATGAAGATTTTGTCTCAAGTTGAATATTTGGATGCAGATGAACTTTCTGATACTTCTGGCATAAACAAATGGACATGTAAATGTTCTTATACATATCAAGGAAATCATAGTTATGCTGTTAAATCCAACTGTTCCACATCCTGTAATTGCATTCCAGGTATGCTACTACTTTTATGGTATAAAGCATCTAGAAGCTTTGACTAGCATGTTAAACAGCTGCTGAACACACACACTCTCTCTCTCTCTCTCTCTCTCTCTCACACACACACACACGCACACGCACACTCATTCATTGCCTCTTGGTTAATTTATATATAGAGTTTCATATATGTGTTCTTAGAAACTTCTACCAGCAACATCACACTTACCTGGAAAGGTGAAAAATGAAGAGTACATTTGCATAATAGTTCATTCTGGACATAGTTCAATGCTTGTAACTAATAATTCAGTTTTATTTTTCCTTTCTTTTGACTTGAACCTTTTATGAATTATGAGTTGAAATAAGCAATACACTTTGGAAGGAGATTGTTACTTTCATTCATGCAGAAAATGAAAAAAATGTTGTGATATCTTCCATGGTTCGTGCTAGCTTGTCAGATTTATGAATTATCCAAGTTATAAGCTGGGGCCTGGGGGTTAAAAGATCAAATTAGATAACAAAAGTAGATATTACTTGGATGCTTTTAAGCAATTACTTTATGTCCTCCATTTATTTTTGGGAGTCTCATATCATGAATATACTTTTGTCTAACTTGGTTGAATTACAAGATCATCACACTAGTTATTTTGACCTGACTCATCTTATATTTTTGTTTTGGTAGGGATTTCTTGATTTACGACTAAACCCTATAAGGGAGTGAAACGATGTGAACTGTTCTGTAACTAAAATACTTGCCAATATAGAAGAAACGTAGAGAAAAAGTTACTGGAAAAAAATCGATGCAGCTCTGACAAAAACTTTTTGTAATATGATTTGTGTTACTTTTACACACCCCTCTTCCTTCTATTTGCTTCTCTCCCCAATCATTTGACAGTGATGTATCTGCCTCAGTATTCCATGTAACATTTTGCAAAGTTAAATGCAAGTGGGTTCGATTTACACGACCTTCAATATTATTAAATAATATTTTCTTAATTATTAAGTAAAAAAAAAAAAAAAACTGAAAAAAAAATACCCAATCAGGTAAAGAAAATGAGAGTCCAAATCGGACTTGTTAGCATTTTTCTTAATATAATATCGAGTGGAAAGAAATGCAAGAGAAAACTAAAGGATTGTGGACGGGTTGATGAGGCCACTACTTTCCCTTGAGGCCAATGGAGCTATATAGAGCTAGCTCTCAAACTTGCACTGCATCATAATTGAACCACTCATGAACTGGTCGCAGCTGACTTAATAAATTGCACTATTATTAGTTGGCAACGATACATACACATGAATTTTTACACAAATATTATACACCTCGCCTATGCAGGTTTGTTTGGATGAATGAACCCGGCCGGGATGAGGATTTTTGGATTTGGAGATTTGAAACCCAAATGTCTTATTTGGATGATCATATATTAAAATAACAATTATATTTACAATATAAGGTTGCATGTATAAGTCTCGCGTATTCCCTTTTATAATAATAAAAAAAATTGATAAATATGATCAAACCCGCATTAAAAAAGTAAACTTTTTTAAATATAGTTGAACCCACTTTTTTCTAAAAAAAAATGTGTGTGGCTTGTATACTCTAGAATTGCATATAACATTACTCGTATTAAAATTTAGATTTGTATCAAACCCAAATAGGCTTTTACGTTTTCCAAGATTTTAGATTTTAGATACAAATTATAATCCAAATCTAAATCTAAACTCAAATGAACTCTTCTACCTAAACGCCAACCTAATGATATATATTATCGTGTAATATTGAAATGTTTAGATACCATTATTAACTCAAGATAATGATGTGATCAGTTCGAATAATAATTGTGAAAGAAGTGTATCTCTATTTTTTGTTTTTATCAATTGACCATTACTCATACTAGATGAATTTTCTCGGCAAGTGTTTTTCTCAAGAGAATATATTATAATCTTTGAAAAATTTGTTCAGTCCATATATAATTTAGTTCAAATTGATGAATTTAATTAGACATTATTTATTGTAAGAATAACTCACTTTAATTTATTGATATATATTTTCAACTTGGGATTTAAGTCTCTCGTCATCAGTTTCCGTCATTTTTATATACTGATCATCAAGTATAAATCTATAAGTTTGAATGAAAGAGAGCAGCCCCTTGCTCTATCTAATAGTCGGAATTTAAGCTTATAGCTAGCTACCTAGAAATTGCATCCCTTTGGGAATTAAAAACATGCAATTGGAAGGCAACACGTACGTTAAAGAAAATAATTAAAAGATACACGTACGCGTATTTGCTTTTAACATGTCAATTACAAGCATGCATGGATAAGGTAAGGTTTCTTATCTTTTAGGCCTTTTTGTCAATATTACAATTAATTTAATATATAGTCATCATCAGGTACTATTTTAATTCAAAAGGAAATTACATTACCTGTCAGTGTTTTGGATAGAGTACTCAGAGTTTTCTGATATGAATTATAATGTAGGAAAAAGTTATATTATCAATTTTCTTTCTTTCTGTCAAAAAATAAAAAATATCAAAAAAATTGAAGACTATATTCATTTTTTTAATCAAAAAATAAAGGCAAATGATCATATGCATGGATATTGGTTTATTATTTTTCTATTTTCTTCAAAAACTGGACAGTACTCTAATTTTTTTTTTTTTTTTACAATATTATCAATATGGTAATAACATCTTTGGACTCCTCGATCGGTATTTATAATTATTCAAGAAATCTAAAAAGCAAATAGTCGTAAGACCTATATAATATCGTATTTGGACATCGTGGAAATTACATTTATTCAAGAGATCACTCAAAAACCAAGTTGCTGTAAAAAAAGAAAAAAATACTATACACTACCCTCTTGCTTTTATCAAAATTTTATAAATGCGGTACTTTTTTATCAAATATTTGGATCATTTAAAAAAAAAATCAAAAGTGGGATGAGCAATGCATGTAATCTCATCGAAATAGAATATAATGATAGGCTGGTTATGCTACTCATTATCCCATGCTACACACCATATATATTTTAATTTTTTTAATTTTATTTATGTTAAACTATTTGAGTTGTTCTACTCATCTTCATTACACCACATACTTATTATGGAAAAAAAAAAAGAAATTAAAAGAGGTGTGGTTGTGGGATTATAATCTGTAAATCAATTTTTCATGATGTAATATGCAGAATTTTCTCTACTCAATTCCCTTGTTTGGTTTGTTTATGACAGACTTTTTTTTATATACAAGAGAGTGAGGGGGTTTTGAGTCCAAATTTTTATTTGGAGAACATGGTCATATGCCGTCAAGCCATCAGACTGATCTTGGTTGTTAGATGTTTATTTAAGCTAGCTTGCTTGATATCATTATTGATAAGATTGAGTTTGAAATTATTATTAATTTATCAATCAAGTATTAATTGTATCTCATTTTGAGTAATGTTAGATTCAGTAGTCCTAAGAGGTGCAAGCCTCATGTATTTCATTTGAAAAAAAGTGAGGACTACTGTTAAAAAAATAATTTTTCATATAAGTTTCATATTTATTTATTTATTTAAAAAAGAGTGCACAAGATTCAAACATCGGAGAGTTGTAGAAATCATTTCTCATTTCTTAAATGGGAGAAGCAGATTAATTTCAAGAATTTCCCTACCACCTAGGACGTTAAGGATTCCTCGAAATATTCTACCGATCGATAGTCCATTGTTCTTGGTAAGATTTATAATTTGTTACGTTTACGTACATAACACAGTTACTGCTTTTCACAAACCACTGGATTAATGACCATTCAGGACCAATAATATTGTTTGTTGCCTTCAGTACTCTCTGTATGTAGTCTACAATCTTATATATTTCTAACATATTGATACTTTACGTCCCAAAACGGCCAAATTAATATATTTCTAACAAAATCCAAAGAACTGCAAAAAAAAAAAAAAAACGCGTTTTTAAAGTTTTTTTTTTTTCTTTTTTTGTCCTTTTACGCAGTGGAATCCAATCAAACGCGTTCAAAAAGTTTTTTAATCTTCTAATAAAACGCGTTTTTTTTGCTTTACGAAGAATCTAATCAGAGCGAGCAGTGCTGCACCACCGAGGGTGTACACGACGTTCCCGATAACATAAAAAAGTTTATTTTTTACTTTTTATTTTTTTACTCAATTTTTAAATATTTTATACAGTTTTTATAATATTATTAACACATATTTTATTAATTAATTAATAAAAAAACAACATGGGTCACACTTACCATTTATCATAACTCTCTAAACTAATGATTTTGACAATCATTCTTTAAATATTTAAGAGATTTTAATGTACCATATTTCTCTTTAAAAAAGGCTATAACTACTAATCCGTTTTTTTTTTTTTTTTTTGTTATCTTCCCTAATAATGTTTAAAATGACTCGGATGTGGTTTAAATTAAAAGGAAAATATGTATATATATATTAAAAATAGAAAAAGTTACCCAAAAGATAAAATAATTATTTTCTTTTATTTATTTCTTTATTTTTGTAATTTGTAATGAAAGAGATCTGTGCTCACTTTTTTATATAGGGGTATATTGAAACTTTTGTCGTTTGGAGTGGTAGTTTGATGGGGTTATTTATATTTTCCCCAAAAACACTTATCTTGTTAGAACTAATATAGCCCATTTAATTTATATATTAATAATACAAATTAACGATTTTAGTAATTTAGAACATAAATTGAAAAAAATATATGATAGTTTAGAATACAAAGTATACTTTTTTCAAAAATAAAACAATAAAACCCTTAACATATTCCTTCTTTTAATTAATTGGAGTTATATTCAATTTAAGGTCTAGTTTATTTCACAACCATTCTCATCTCATCTAATTATTATAACTTTTTCAAATTCTTACATAAATAAAATAAACAATTTAACCTTTTCAAATCTTAAAATAAAAATAATATTAAAAAATATATTGTAACAATATTTTTTTTAATTTTTAATTTTTATCTCAATTCATTTTATCTGTAAAAATAAACGAGAATAAGAGAATTGCTAAGGCACTCATTTAATAAAGTCACAAATATATGATCTTATCTTTTCAATTTGTGGGCCACAAATATATTATCTTACCAATTTAATTAAAAGGCTAAAATATATTGGGCAATTGCTTCAATTATTTTTCCAAAACTAATTCAATGGCCATTATATTTGCAATGATGAGAATGATTACAAACTCAATAATAATTCATATTCAACAACTGAAGAGGACATTGCTTAAAATTTGTACACGTACAAAGTATTTTGAAAAAGTACAATAATTTCATTTTTGAATCATATTCTTTTTAATTTGTACTTTAAATAATTAGAACTGCCATTATACCATTTAAAATGGTCACCTTTTTATCTTCTATCATATTTTTTTTTCACTTTTCATCATTTACTCCTCACTTCCTCATCATTTTGTAACTATTTTTTTTATTTATATAAAATGAAAAAAAGCAAAATTCATATTTTTTTTATTTATTACAAATTCTTAAAATGTGATAGTTTGAAATATTAATTGAAAATTTTGATAATTTAGTATCTTAATTATCTGAATATTACTTAAAATGTATCTAAATTAAAAAATGATGAAAATTTATAAGGTAATGCTACTGAGACTGATGATGAACAGATGAAATTTGACCATTGTTCTTGGTAAGATTTATAATTTGAACAGATGTACTTAACTTGAAATATTCTATCGATCGATAGTCCATTATTCTTGATAAGATTTATAATTTGTTACGTTTATGTATGTAACACAATTATTACTTTTCACAAACCACTGGAGTAATGACCATTCGGGACCAATAATATTAAGTTCGGGACTCTTGCATCAGGCAAATGGTAGCTATATATAATTATTTGAAGAAAAAATATTTGAAAGTATTTGTGCTAATTCAAGTACTGCTACAAGTAAAATAGAAATAGAAGTAGTGCTTTTAAAATGAGATATTATTATTTTATAAAAGGAAAATTCAAATGTCACTCACAAAATACATTCAAATATATTAAATTTAGACATGCACACGTAATATAAACTTCCAGAAAATAATACATTTGGTCAAAAAAAAAAAAAAATTATACATATATTGCACACCTCACTCCAACAAAAACACGTAAAATATTATTTAGTTTTCACCAGCTTGTCACTCCAATGCAACTCAGTTTCCATCTTATTATTGCTCAGTGCTCAGAAGATCGCACTTGATCACGTCAACCTTCACTTTATTACCCGGCCAGGTCTTTTCGTCCCTACAAAGATTCCTTAAGTTGGGAAGGTACCTCAATTCCAAACTCTGTAGCTTTGGGGTTAATATAGGATCTGAAGCCATATTGATCTCATGCAATGGACGATAATTGAAGAGCTCTTCTAAATTGTAACAATTGTTTACCTCAATTTCTTCTAGGTTTGGCATTGTGCGAATAGAGTTCCCAAGGGAGAGAAGATATTTCATCCCCCTACAGCCATTCACATATATATTTTTCAGTCTCTGAAATCTCAGCCCGAGATAGTTGACTAGTTCTGAAATGCTTTCAACGCCTTTCATTCCTATCAGTTTAAGTTGCTCCAAATTGGGTAGTAGGTCATACTGTGCAGCTCGTCCTCCGGTCTGAAAGCTGATATCAGATTCAAAAATCAAAAGACTTTTTAAATATGTAAAGCTGCCAACACTATTAATGACCAAGTCGTGTAGCATCTCATTCAGTCCCCGACAATTAGTTATTTGTAGATTACTTGCAATACTCAACAACCACCCGATCTGTCCTCCCGAGAGATCAATTCCATCCATTATGACCCAGCTTTGGGCATCTGGAGGTCCACATAGTCTTACTGCAGAAAATAATTTATAAATAATAATGAAAACTTTTGAATTAATATATTTTATTGAATTGCGAAAGAGTAGTAAGAAAATATCAAATAAAAATATTATAAAATTCAAAAAAAATTATTTAAATATAATTTTTGAATATAATGTTTATTTTAACATTATAAAAAAATTATAATAATTAGATAAAAAAATAAAAATTTCAAATTTAAAAATAATTTTATTTGAATGATATTTAAAATTAAAATAACTTAGAAAATACCTAAACGAGAAGGATGGTCCGGCCGTACGATGATAATTTGGAATCCTTTTAATCTATTTGTCAAGGAAATAATTGTATCTTGGTAACTGTGACACGGGATCCATTCCAATGTGATGGATAAGAATTGTAACCGCTCAAGGCATTGGAGCTCTTCAATACATGCTTGTTCCTCATTTTCCCCTCCCTTCACTTTCCAATTGTACTTACTGTATGACATGTCCAGAACTTCTAAACTAGACAACTTGGATATGACTCCACCTTGAACCGCTTTCAATTTGTTAGTCCCCCATAAGATTAGATGCCTTAAGTTGCTGAGTTGCTCCAACCCTCTTGGCAATTCTCTGATACGAGTCCCAGAGAGATCAAGCACTTGAAGTTTACTGAGCCTTTCCAGCGAGGGCAATTCTTCCAGATCCGTGCAATCATTCAAAAGAAGAGCACGGAGATCATCCATTTGAAGTAGAGAAACGGGCAATGACTTGATGCCGGTCCCACTGAAATTCAAGACTCTCAGTGCTTTAAATCCTTCCAAAAATCTTTCAGGAATTAAGTCAAGGCGATGATTATTTTGTAGTAGCAAAGTTGATGCCTCTGAACATTGTATCACAGACACATCATCAGGTAGTCTTTCTAAATCGTTGTTCATGAAAGAAACTCTTTTGAGATCAGAATTTGATAGCTCAGTAGCTGAAATCACTTTCAACCCATTCCCTGAACGAACAAGCTGGGATTCAATTCCATCCTCACTGCAGGTACTTGATGCAATCCATATGCTAACATCACGAACAACGTCATGCATCTTCACTGTGCCCTCATCGGAACCATCTTCCAACAAACAGGCGTCCTTCAGATTTTCAATCAAACTAATTCCTCTACTGTAGCAATCCTCATACTTTTCTTCATCATTAATCAAACCTTCCGCCAGCCAGTAAAATACTAGTTCATCTATTTCAATTGAGAAGTCCTCTGGAAACAAAGAGCAGTAAAGGAAACAAGTTTTCAAGTCTTTACCTACTAATGAGTCGTAACTCCACTTCAAAGGCTTATAGAGATCCTCCTCAACGCCTGGTGCACAAGGCACTGATTTTCCCAATTGTTTCAAAGCATGCTTCCATACCTCAGGATTCGTCTTTTCTCTCATTGCAGCTCCCATGGTGATGATGGCCAAAGGCAATCCCTTACACTCGCTACAAATTGCCTCAGCAAGAGCTGTGATATGTTCTAAACTAACCACATCCGTCGCATATCGACTAAATAGTTTCCAAGCGTCTTCATACTTCAAAACGCTCATTGGAAGGTTATAATCAGTCAGCATGGCCCTTCATACATCCAAAGATCTAGATGTCAATATGATCTTACTACCGCTATGAACTTCAGGCCGTGGGACACCCAAAATGTCCAAATCAATTTTCTCCCAAACATCATCGAGAATGAGAAGAAAACGTTCCTCCTTTAGTAGTCTTTGATGCAGTTGAATAGCCATTCCATCCGCCCCCGAAATTTCTTCCAGATTCAAACGCAGTCTGGAAGCTATTCTCATCTGGACCCCTTTTATGTCCAAATTTTTGGACACTGTAACCCATAGTACACAGCTAAAAGGCATATTTGAATTATTTTGGAGCTCATTGTTCAAATTTCTCACCAGATTAGTTTTGCCGACGCCCCCCATCCCAAATATACCAATCCTCCGGAATCTATTGTCAAACAATAGAGTCATAACTTTGTCTAAATCTTCTGATACTGATGCTGTTTGATCTTGAATTGAAGGTCCAGGAATATGCTCCACTGCTTTGAATTCTGAATAATTACAAGCCACGGAACCAGAAAGGGACCTTCCCTCTTCTCGAAGCCTTTCTATCTCTTTGAGATGTTCTGGCACATCCCTGCTTATTCTATACCGCTTAGTACTGCAACTTAGGAAACATCGGGAACTCTTTGCTTCTTGAATCTGATCATTGATCTTACGCTGCAGCTCTTCAACCTCCCCAACCCACGCATTGGCTTGAGCTTTTATTACTTTTCCGTCTCTCTTAGCCAATTCCATTTCTTTTGCTACATCACCTCTAAGAGCCATAAGGGATTTCATCTTCTTTTCCAAAACAGCAAGCTGTTGTGGGCCTTTGACAATGTTCTTGATCGTAGAATAGATAGAGCCACAGAGAGGCCGACCAGTTTCTACGACCGCTCCACTGACAATCGAAGCCACGACTTCCATGCCGGAAATTTTGCTCTGAAAAAACTCACAGCCAAAGAACTGCTGATCAAGAACACTCGTTTTCGCAACACAATTATTGCTTTCAATTTTTTTAGCGGAGAAACTAGTACGGGAATGACACCATCCCAGAATTTAGCTTTGAAGAAACTCAAAATCCAAAGGATTGCAAAAAAAAAAACGCGTTTTTAAAGTTTTTTTTATTCTTTTTTTGTCCTTTTACGCAGTGGAATCCAATCAAACGCGTTCAAAAAGTTTTTTAATCTTCTAATAAAACGCGTTTTTTTTTGCTTTACGAAGAATCTAATCAGAGCGAGCAGTGCTGCACCACCGAGGGTGTACACGACGGTCCCGATAAGATAAAAAAGTTTATTTTTTACTTTTTATTTTTTTATTCATTTTTTAAATATTTTATACAGTTTTTATAATATTATTAACAAATATTTTATTAATTAATTAATAAAAAAAATATTTATCGGGATCCTATCGGGAGCTGTGAGATTTTTTTCCCAAAATTACTTTTCATAAACCCTCAAATGTTTTTAGAATATATTATTATTATTTTTTAATTACTTTATACTATTATTTATAATTATTTAATATTATTTAATATTTTAATATTATTTTTTTTATTATTATTTACAAATATTTTTAACACTTCGTAAATATTCTCATTATTAAAATTAAAAGTTAAAAGTTAAATAGAATATTATTATTCAACATTTGATAATTAAAAAAATTAAATTATTTATTATATTTTATATAAAAATTTAAAAAAATCGAAATTATTTTTTTCTCGAAATTGAAAGACAAAGAAAAAGAATCATATAATCGATAGAATGCCACCAAACTGAATAACTCATAATATAATATTAAGAATAGTAATTTATTCATGAGCTGGGAGAATATTTATTTCTTTGGAAAAAAAATTGGTCAATCAAAATCCTACCTCGAAGTTTCCTTGTATACGTACAACCCCAATCAGAAAATAAACAACTCAATCTTTTTAAATTTTCAAATAATAATAATATCAAAAAATAATATTTTAAATTTTTTTTATTTAATTTTCATCTAAAACTATTTCATCTCATCTCACTATCCAAACGAGATCTAGAGAAATGTTACGTGTCTGGCTAGGTTCTTCCGATGGTGGATCTTTTTTGGTTGATTTTCAAGTCCCAGTGAGAGCTTTATTGCCCTAACTTCAAAGTTATCATCAGTCCATTTAATTTATATTGTCCTTTTAATTGATTAAACATGTTACACTAGTGAATTTTTGTATTTAAAATAAAAAAAAATACAAAATATTAATTTGAACTAACGGTAACTACGAAGTGGCTAATGAGGGGCTAAGTAGTAGCACCCGGATAAAATTCATCAAATACTTTATAGTTCGATGCTCTTTTTTAATTTTAGAGAAAATATTTTAATTTTTTTATTATAAAATAAATCGAATGTATCATATAAAATTATGTTTATTTATAGATTTATTTTTATAGAATATTTTTGTAACTCTACTACTATTGATTTTATAAGACAACAACTTTACAAGCTGCTTAGCGAAATGGAAAACGACTAGAAGATTAAGCTCTCGTTTGGAAACTCAGAATATCTATGAATGGTAGTGAAATTTTTTGAATAAAAATATTTTATTGGATTTTGATAAATGAGATAGATGATAGTGAATAAAAATATTATAATATTAAAATATTATTTGAATATAATTTTTACTTAGAAACTTGAAAAAGTTTTATTTTTTTTATTTTTATATTTTTTTAAGTTTGGTAAAGGTGTAATAATTAGGAGGTAATGACTAGGTAAAAAGTTAAAAATAAAAATTAAAAGATATTTTATATTTGAGTGATGTTTAAAAAAATATCTAAGAAAATTTGAAAATCTACGGGTCCCAAGTATGGATTAAAGCCGGGCACCGGTAATGAACCAGACATAGTTAAATTTTGGCCAAACTTTAGCTAGTTTGCTTAAAAATATCTACAACAAACTAGCTAAATCTACAATAAATTTATCCATCATCTTCTTGGCCGGCCAAATTATTTTTTGGCCTTAAAATAAACGAATTCAGTAATTCATGAGTTTTGTTTTTCCAGAATAAAGGGAAGCCGTATGTGGTATATGTTTAGTTATTCTAGAGTGAAAGAAAAAAGGATCTAAAATACCTTTTCCCCAACTGCA
Organism: Juglans mandshurica; assembly: GCA_022457165.1. Lineage (NCBI taxonomy): Eukaryota > Viridiplantae > Streptophyta > Magnoliopsida > Fagales > Juglandaceae > Juglans > Juglans mandshurica. The sequence continues at coordinate 47,748,905 of CM039619.1, forward strand.
AAATTCTCTAATCTTCAAAAAGACCATTAAAGAATTATATTAGTTGGAATAATATGAATATTAGAATATTAATTTGTATTTTTTAATAATGAATAAATATTTCAATTACAATTAGAATTAAAATAAATGAAAAAGTAAAAATTAATATTTTAATATAATAGTGATAGATTTGGATAGTTTGTTGCTTGGTATTATTGAAAAGTGGTTAGTTAAATTTATAAAAGTAAATTTCCTAATCAAAATTTAATCAAACTTTAGCTAGGCCACTACTAGCGCCCTAAAAGAACTAAAAAATAAAAATGTCACTTTAGAGATAGCAAATGATTTATATACAATATTTTTCACAACACATTTAATAACAATGTGTTAAATGAGGATAATTTTGTAAAGTATTTTATAAAAAGAAACATTACTTTACAAAAATAATTTTATCATACAACATTATTTTGAAATATATTGTGAAAATGTGTTTTGTATGTATCAATATTCTTAGGCCCTGTTTGGATTTAGAAGTGATTTTAATTCATCTCATCTGATTTTATCTTATCATTACAATTTTCAAATTTATATACAAAATATAATAAACGATTCAATTTTTTTAAATTTCAAAACAATAATAATATTAAAAAATAATATTTTATTCAACTCATTTAAAACTATTCCATTTTATCTCATCTCTCAATCCGCCTTAGAAATAAGCAGGCACACTAGAAATAAATGAAATGAAAGCAACAAACAACTGCCCCATTGCCATTTCGCTGGTTTCCTCTCTTAGAACAGGTCAAGGAATTAATTTTCATAATTGATTAAGGGTAATGCTATACATCATACCACCATCATACTTTCATCTCACTATGTAAGATGTTGCATATTTATTACCATTACGTGATAAATAATCATCTAATAAATGATCATTCAATGGTGATAATTGTACCACATCATGTATAGTGGGATGAAAATGAGATGATGGTGTGATGTATAGAATTTTCCTTTGAAAAATACTTGGATGTCTCCCAATGTGTGCCGATCATACTATTTATCATCCCCACACCACATATCAATATGTGATTGTGTGGTATAAGGTATGATAAGTATAATTTTTCGCTCCAAAATGTGCCCTTTGCGTATTTTAAAATTTTTTCTTGAAAAAATCTAATTATCAAATATTTTCTCATCATCCTCTCATCATCCCATGATATGCCATTCTATGATAGGTTCACAAGTAAAATATAATAAATAGTCTCCAATCATCTAATGTTACATTATGGGATGATGAGAATTATGATGATGAGTAGCATTACTCTTTTTTTCTTAATGGTTAAGAAAGTGTTGATGTCGTGTTTCGCAGCCCAAACAACTCCACGGGAGCCCAGTTCGTCCACCTATAGCTATGAAGAAATGAGGGTTTCCGGGTGATGGGAACACCTCCGATGTCAAAGTCAGTATGTGCTTTTCTTGTGAGGATTATGAAATCTTAATTATAAAATTGTCTGAACTCCTCTCCTTATTGAGGGAGGGGTATATATACTTGGTCGGGGGTGATCCTTGGAAAGTGGATTGTGGATTTGTTGCTCCGTACTCGGGTCGTGTGTTCCTGTCGACTCCCTATTGTGCAACAAACTTGCCAGAGTTGATTGTGGCAACCACTGACAACTAGAAGGCATGTCGTGGCATGCCAAGCCTCATACATCATTAAATGCGGCATCACTCCATGTCGTCGTGTGCCCGTTTCTGCCCTTCATTAAATGCGGCGTGACCCCGAGTCAGATGCCTCCACTCCTTAGGCCTGTCCAGACGCCCAGATTCAGGGACAAAGATTGTCCTTGACCTTGCGCACTGGGGTTATCGGACAGTAATGGCATCAGGCAATTCTTCCTTCCAATCCCTGGCCAGTGCGTGTTGCTTGACTGCTTCTCCTATCGGGCCTTGTGGGTCGAGCCTGGCCTTGGAGATTACCCCCCTCACAATACTCTAAGAATTCCGAGCACACACGTGTGGTGGGAATTCAAAACGTCCTCGCTGCGCCTTCCTTGGGCACATACCTTATGACCGTTCTCCCCGTCATTAATGCCTGGCTTGGTTTTCATTGTCTCTCCAACTCCTCGATGGTTAGATTTGGTGGGGTGTCTCCCCACGTTCCGCGCCGTGCATTCGGTCGTGCCTTTTGAGTGTTAGACATGGACTTTCCACGTCTGCGGGGATTCGTGCTGGTTGAGTTCCACGAGGCAACATACCCACATCATTAATATTTGTGTCGCCTTGGTTTGTGTCGCCCTTTCAACTCCCTGTCGATTAATTTGATCCAGGGGGTCTTCCCACGTCCCGTGCCGCACATTGGTCTGTGCTCCCCACATGCTTGACATGGCTTCCCATGTCTGTGCAGACTCATGTAGGTTGTTCTTCACGAGGCCACTCCCTTACGTCATCAGCGACGCCTCGATTTCTGTTGCCTCATTGCACGCTCAGCACTATATAAGGCTCCCTCCCTTCTCATTTCCACCATTGCTGCCTATCACCTTCTCTGAGCTCTTTGCTGTCATGGTCTCCCTTGTTCCTTGAGCTTTTTGTGTCCTTATTCTTCACTTTCACCGTCATCTTCAGTCGTTCCCATGGCCTTTAAAAGTTCATCCAGCGTTAAGCCTCTGTACTTCACTAGGAAGAGTTGAGAGTCATTGGTCTCCTTCGATGACCTCCAGGCATTCAGGACGAAGTACAACATCCCTACATCCGTTCTCAACTTCTTGGGGTTAGCCCCTGCATAGCTCCATCCGAACGCTTGGAGACTCCTGGTGGCATTGCATTATTATCAGAGGGTGCTCAGCTTCCGTCGTAGGAGTACCCCCAACCTAATGGCTAAGGAGTTCCTGTCGGTGTACCACGTGCTACGCCTCGATGGGAGTTTGTATAGTTTCTAGGTGCATACGGCCGGGAGGCCTATCGCTAGCCTTGAGTCATGCCACCCGAACATTAAGGACAGGTCCTATAAGTTCTTCTTCGTCTCGGGTTCAAGACGGGAGTACCCCAAAGGATAAGTGGCCCACCAAGATAGCTTGGGGAATGATTGATGGAAGTTCCTAAATTCAAGGAATACAAATGGAATGATTTGGCCGAATGGGGTAAGTGTTTGGGTCAACTAGAGATTCCTAAATTATAGGAATCCTAGTTTGGAAAGTGGAGTGGGCGGCTATGGTTATTCCCAATTAGGGAAGTGTTGGCCGAATGGTATGTGATCACTATGGGAAAGAGTATTTCGGCTATTAGGGTTGGAAGAGTCCAACAATTTATGGAAAGTAGACTAACACTAGGTTAGTCGACTTTTATGAGTGAAATGGATTGAATAGCCGAAATTGTTGATGAACACCAAGAACAATGTGAAGAACACTCAAGAACACAAGTAAGAACACTTATGCCTTGAATAATAAAAGAACAATAAGTTAATTCAACACTTGATTCACGAGTTGCACAAGAATTGAATAAATCTCATATATTGATAAACATAACTTGGATTCATGAACTGAACCAAGTTGCAAGAACAAGATAAATGAACTACACTTATTCAAAGAATTGTAAAGTGTAATCTTCTTCTTAGGATCAACGAATATCACCCAAAAAGCCCAAGTGCTATGGCACCGAATTGTGATCTCTCAAACAAAAGTCTCTCCTCTTAGGAATTTGCCAAAAGATATGAATGAAATGACTAAGGGTCCTATTTATAAGTTACAACTTGGAAACTCCCAATAGATCCCTTGAAAGTAAATAATAATTAAATAAATAAAACAATAAGATAAAGCCATGGAGTAAACCATGGTGTGACATGCACGGGCCCTTGGTGGGTTAAGTGGTTGCATGTTGGTTGGTCCATGGCTAAGTGGTTCGGCATGGCCCAAGCTGGTGACTTGGGCGTTGGCTGCATGGCACGGGCTGGAGCCATGAGCTGGATGGCATGCCTGGTGGGCATGCCATTGGCCTGCTTTGCAAGGCACGGGCTGGAGCCGTGCGCTGGATGGCACGTCATGGGGCATGCCACTAGCCTCGCTGGTGTGCGGCAAGATGGGCGTGGGCGTGTTGGCGTGCGGCAGGAGGGCCATGGGCACGCGGGTGTGCAGCAAGATAAGTCTGGGCTTGCGCGCGTGCACACGGGTTGGACTGCCTGTGCGGCGCATGGGCGCCCGCATGTTCTTGCGGCACAGGGGTGCGCGTAGGGCCACGCGGCCCACTGATGTGCGCACAGGCTTGTGCACTGGGAAGCGCCTGGGCGTGCGGCCCGTTGGGGTGCATGATGCTGCGCGCATGGGCGCGCAGTGTTGTGCTGTGCGCATGGGCGTGCGGCCTGCTGATGCGCGTGATGCCGCGCGCATGGGTGCGCGGTGCTGTGCTGCGTGCATGCTAGCCCGTATGCTGGGCACCCCGTGGGTGCCATCGCGCGGGCCAAGGTATGCATGCATGCTGGGCGCCCTGTGCGTGTCACCCCACGAGCCAAGGTATGGTTGTGGACAAGCCAAGGTGCATGTCCCCACCATGGCTAGGGCATGTGCGGCTCCTCTAGAGGCAACTCGACGTGGGGGTCTAACACAGCATCTCGCCTTGCTTTCGCATCTAACGGATTACCGCTCTGAGATTGTGTGAGATAATCTTGAACTTTAAGCTCGTAGCCATAGTTTAATTTTAGTGACTTTGATGATTGGTGCCAACTCAAAGTTTGGGTTAATCTTTATTTACATATTGGAATTTGTAGATTTAGTGATTTCATGTTGGTTGATATTGGAGGGACTCTGTTTGTAATGTCATGGATGGAGGAGGGGATGGATGTAAAATTGTGGGTTGGTGTTTTGATGCGGCGGAAATATGTTGTAAATGGTTATGTGCATTGAAATTTAAGCAAATCCAAAGAGGTTGAGCTATTCTATTAGTGCAGAAGGGCGTGGACATTGTATTTGGACCATTATAAACCCGAGGCACCACGATGGACTATGTTATTTATTGGTTGTTTATGGGTTCACTATAAGGAAAGTACGGAGAGATTTAAAAAAAATACAAAAAAAGGTGCTCAATCAAATTTAGACATCAAGTTCTCTTAAAGATGCAATTTATTCCATAATGATTCAATGTATATTAATTTAGTTGCACATATTATTATCATTATTATTTAAGATATATAACTATTATTCATGTGCATTTCCAACTCTCCCAATTTTAAAAAACAAAATTTAATGTAAATATGAAAGCTGATCATTACATCAAATGGAACTCACAAAATACACCAAAACACATAAAATATATGTTGGTATTGTTTTATAATAAATAGAGTTTGTTTTTAACGTCTTTTTTTTCAATTAGTTTTGTCACTTTATTGCTTACCGGCTCTTGTGTTTATTGCTTAATACTCTCTTTGACCGGCTCTTTGTTAATGGTGTAATAAGTTAGTGCGGTCGACTATTTGTTAATTGGCTGCTATTAAGTATCATTGATGGCCAACGGTTTTCTTACGTTTGAGAGTTTCTTTTCATTGGTTGCCCAGTTGCCGGATGTAGAAAATCGTTTATTTTTTTTTATTTAAATGGTTGAGCTTATTGAGAGAAGTGGGGATTAATCTTGTATTGTTTTTCCATTTGAGTGAAGTGTTGTTTTATAGAGAAAAATCTCTAGAGAGATTAAAAAAGAGGATTGTAACTAGATAATTTTGAGAGTTTTTTCAGATAAAAAAAATATGTAAAGATATTTAAAAAAATATAAAAAAATAAAAATAAAAAAGTGAGATTTCCTAAAGGGATGCCCAAGGTCACCACTGGTCGGCACCTAGCAGTACCCAATATAAGAGAAGTTTTGGACATCAGCCCATTTCCGCAGCACACCCGTGCTGTGATTTTTTTATTTTTAATTTTTTTTTTACCCAATACACTTAGTGTATAGGGGCTAATATGTACAGTAGAGTGTGATTTATATTTTCTCCCAGTATAATTATAAGATCTAGGTATAGACTTGGCAAACGAATCTTTGTACAAGTTGGTGTGACCTGCTGTTGTCAGAAATATTTTTATTTAAAAAAAAAAGACAGAGATGAGAAGGAGAAGAAGAAGAAGAAGATGACGACCAACAACTTCCCAGATCCATTTTCATCTCCCCTTCGTCTCCCTTCCCCCAAATCCCAACTCGATTGTCGGCCAACACCCATTTGTACACAATCCCTCTTGCACCTCTTCTTTGTTTGTAATCATAACTGAAAAAAATAAAGATGAGCTATCGCGTGTAGGTATCACTTCATCATGCTAGGAAATCCTGATGCTGACAATTTTTTTTTTAACAAACAAAATAACAAAAAAAAAAATGAAAATAAAGAGAAAAATAAGTGATGCAGCATCCTCGTGGTAGTGCTAGCTGGTGGGCTCACGGTGGTGGCAGGTGCAATTGCGCTGTGCATGGAGACTACAAAACAAAACAAAATTAAAATAAATTAATAAGTATAAACAAAAATAAAACTAGACAAAAAGTATGTTGTGCATGTGAAACAATATTATCAAATTAAATCACAAGTATTAAAATCAAGAATAAATTATGCTATTAATTAATTTAAATTATAACTTGAATTTATGTCTCTTAATTATTTTTCTATTTAAAACCAATAATAAAATAATAAAACATAGAATTCTAAGGGCTCCAGGATATGATTTTTTTTTAAATGATATATAAGATTTTTACACTTGCGGACCTATGGAATGCGTCCCATGAAATTTGATATTTTAGATTTTTACATATTTTAGGAAAGCGATTTTTAAGACATTCGAGATTTTAATTCCGGTAGATGTAATTCTGTGGATTGTAAAAAATGATTCTGACAGGATTTAAGGTTTAATTGTCAGGTTCACTTCTTGGAAAGAGTTTTGGTTAGATATTGATGCTTTAGAGGCTACAATCATGTTGGTTGACTCTGGTGAGTTAAAAATATATGGATTGGTTAAATGTGGGGTTTAGTTAATTTTAGAGGTACATCAGTGAGTTAGAATGTGTTTAGGATTACAAGTTGTTAGACTGCACAACGGAAGGGTGTGTTAAATGTGTTTAGGTTTATATTTTAGACTTGAAATTGTAGTGTGCGCAAACGTGTATGACTAGGGGAAATATGGTAGAATATGATTGCCAATATTGAAGATGATTTTAGGTAATATGAGCGAACGAGGCGTTACATCGTCATCCATGGCAGCGAGCCAAGCGGGATTCTTGGCGGCAGACTTGAAACCTTTGGACTCAGTGATAGTAAGTAAAGCATGAAGAAATCCAGAAGAGCCTAAAATGCTAAGATGGGCCGGATGACGAGGCTTGAAGATGCCGGCCTTGGATCTTATGAGCATTGGGTGTGAGCCCAACGGAAATGCCGAAGGAGGCAAGAGTGATGGACCAGAAGTAGGAGGGCCGGCACTGGGCTCAGCAGAAGCAGGACTAGGATCTACATGGGGTGTGCGCTACAGGGGAGTTCCCTGTGCTATAGTAGTAATGGGCCGAATTCCTGAATAGGAGGGGAGCCCATGCGCTAAAGTATCTGATGGAGAAAGAGAGTCATAGGCCTGCAAAAACTCAGCCGATGGATCAGCATAGATATTGCATAGGCCAAAAACGGCTGTGTAATATTTGGGGAACGGATTTGGGGCAAAGGGTTTAGAGATGGTGTATAGGCCAAATCTAGATGTCAATATGATCTTACTACCGCTTTGAACTTCAGGCCGTGGGACACCCAAAATGTCCAAATCAATTTTTTCCCAAACATCATCCAGAATAAGAAGAAAACTTTCCTCCTTTAGTGTTCGATGAAGTTGAATAGCCATTCTATCCACTCCCGAACTTTCTTCCAGGTACGTACCCAGTCTGGAAGCTATTCCCATCTGGACCTCTTTTATATCCAAGTTTTTGGACAATGCAACCCATAGTACACAGCTAAAAAGCATATTTGAATTAGTTTTGGGCTCATTGTTCAAATTTCTCAGCAGATTAGTTTTTCCGATTCCTCCCAATCCCCATATACCAATTCTCCTGAATCCATTCCATGTTTGTTGGTATCTACTTCTCCCACCGTTTGTACTTTTAATTTAGTTAATTCTTTTTTGCCCATGAAAAAGAAAATAAAACTGTATATTCTTCATGCCAAGCTATTATTCGTAATTAATATAGTCATTGCTTCATTCCAATCAACAGATAACCTCTACAGTTTAGGAATCTTTTCATTACATTTGCCATAGCATCAAATCACATGATTTTTCCAGGAATCTTTAAGTTTAAAAGGAGTTGAAGACAACTTTCATTTCTTTTTGGGTTTTGAAAAGATTGATATCCTTCCAAGAAATCCTGATGCCTTTGATGAATTTCTTTCTTTAGAGAGATTCGTAGAGTCTCTAAAGGCACCCATATCAGATCCAGAGCACTCTCGATCATCATTATGCTTGACATCTCTTAAGCACCGCAGCAATCCCCTTGCATTCACCTTGCCATTGTCACTACCATTGACGGATATATCAAAAAGAGCGGGAATGACATCCTCCTGCGTGCGCATGACTAACTGACGATACTGAACACGATGAGAACACAGTGAAAGGAGAACAGACACTGCATTTTCTTGTTCCTCAAGACTACCAGCTGCAACTAGTGCAGCAACAGAAGCAACACAACCATTAGTTTCAGCAATAGAAACCCTACCTTCATCTGTACAGCATAAATTCTTCAATATAATCACACAATTTCCTGCAAGAGTGCTGTCAACTAAGAAAGGAACCAGTTTTGGGATGCATTCCAAAGACACAATGTGAGAGCAGATATCACATTTTGAGGACAAATTGCATAGAATTTTGATAGCACGTTCCTGGCAATCTCTATTGTCGGAGTTGAGCATCTTTAGGATGGAAGTTAAAGCACCAGATGCTGCAATTTTAGCCTTGCAATGCGGGTGGCTTGACAAAAATTCCAGTATGTCTAGAGCTTCTTCTGTTACTTCTGAAATAAGAAAAGTGGCCAAGAGACTAAATGCTTCTTCGCATAAGTATGAGATCCCACTTCTGCATCAAGCAACACAAAGTGATCATAGTATGCATATGAGCTCATGCATAAAGGAAACATAGCTGCATTTAAAATCCAATGTGAAATCAGGACAAGGACTTACAGAAGAAAACTAAAATTACGTAGTGCAAAAAAAAAAAAAAAAAACCTTCAGGGAACTAGGTCGGGACCTAAACCAACAAAAATTCTTACGGCAAATCACCTTGTCAACTGGCTAAAGAATTGATAGAAATTTCACGTGGAATCGAGTGATGTATTTAACTTGCCACAACCAGTTTAACATGATAATAACAACCTTAAATCAAGAGATGCAAGTTGCATTTGAACATGAGGCATCGTGACGAATACCCATCAAAATGACTAGATACCTGTTCTTGCGCACAAATGCCGACAACAACTGAGATCCAGCTTGCTGAGCTTTTACATCATGCAGATGAAGTGCATCCTTCAAAAATCTAACAAGGGGTCTAACAAAATTGTCAGATGACATAGAATGACATGCTTGGTCACTTTCATTCAGAAGGTTTTTGACATCTTCAACAACTTTGCACTGGCTCTCCCACTGAAGTTCAGCCAGTTTAGATAGATATTTCATATCTATCTCATGTATCTTTGCATACGAGTGGCTTTTTTGCTCCTCTTTTGTCAACATGGTGTGTGATGAATCCAAAGCGTAACTTTGAGATGAATCCAAAGCGTAACTTTGAGATGAATCCAAAGCATAACTTTGTGATGAATCCACAACGTAACTTTGAGATGAATCCAAAGCGTAACTAGAATCTAAAGATCCGACTGACATATTGCTGAGATCCATTGGAAGACGTAGATCATTCATAGAACTGCCAAAGCTAACAATGGAAGTGGAAGAAGTTTCCCAAGAGTTAAGAATTTCTGATGGCATAGTTGGGTCAGGAATGGTGACTGCATTCGCCATGCACCACTTTGTTATTAAATCCTTCATGGCCGTGTTTGGAGTCAATGACAAATGGGCCAGTTTTATTTTAGTCTTTGGGCATATTTCATTACCTCCATCAAACCACTTCAGTATGTTCATCCTCTCAAATGTTTGTCCAGAAGCAATTACAACAGGATCACGCATCAATCTTGAAGATATAGGACACTTAAATTCCTCAGGAGGTATACCTCTACTTGAGAAGTCAATTTGAACTTCATGATGCTGGCATCTGATCTGGGATTCGACTTCCACAGATTGGCTATAGGTTGAACTACGTCCGCACTTCTCAAAAGCAATCGCTTCTTCATGCTGAACACAGCCATTTGCCGATGGCTCTTGCAGGAATAAGTGTCCATACTTCTTTAGTAGATGCAAAAGTGAATTTAAAGTATCTTTTTCTGTTGGGTCACTGTACTTATCTTCAAGCCTCTTATTGATGGACTTTTTCTCTCTCCGGATAGCATCTGGGGAAGTGATATCAAGCGTTGAAGCTGCCAATTGAAGAGCTTTAATTTCAGAGGTTTCCATTAAGTGTGATGCAGAAGCGATCTGCAGGAGAAATCTTTTGACAGCCTTGGTAGCCTCTTCTTCAGATGAGTTCAGGGTAAAATTTGCACCCGTAAGATCATCCATGATGTGAGAGATCTGTAAATGAGATTTAATCATTGGCATCACCAAGTAACTGAACTCAGAAAAAGTTCCTTTTTTTCTTTTTTGAGTAGAAAAAAAGGAAGAAATTACGGAATAAATATAGACAAGTTGATACCAACATAGTGTTTGGGATCATGAAAACCTCCATCAGAATGTTGCTGCGAATTAAAATGTGGGGCAAAGAAGGATTTGTGTGAAGTTGCCAGAGGGAAGAATAATTAACAAATAGACCAAAGGCAAGCAAACCGAGAATGGGACTACATCCTCTTTAAAATTTTCCAATTTGGGATACAAGTGTCAGAAACCAGAGAATTGCTTATGGGATCAGTTACAGCCATATAACTAGCATGTTTTATAATCCAGGAAAATAGATTTATATATTTTCAAACTTTATATAACTGAGGAACAGCTCTGATAGCTTTATCAACTAATTATAGCCCTCTTGAAGTTGTATTACATCTTCATTCTTTCTTTCTTGGTTAGGGGGGTTGAAAAGGAAGGCAAAAATATAAAGCAAAAGAAGGTGTGTAATTGACGAACCTCTTCAGCCAACTCATGTGGAACCATGGTTTGAATTTGACCTAAACTTTCCTCCAACAAATTCTTTGATCTTTGACATATTGAGGCTATTGTTTTCCCTCTTACTGCCTGAATGTAATTTGCAAGCCTTATCAGCTATGACTGAGATATAACTCCAAAAAACCGACATCTTAACAACAAGACAGAATGTAGATGAAGAAAGACTAGTTACTTCCACCTGTTTTGACACATCAACTAGATGTGACAGAAGAGGAGCAAGCAGTCAAACATACGGATATGCAAACACCTAAAAAGAAACATAATATATATATATATAGAGAGAGAGAGAGAGAGAGAGAGAGAGAGAGAGAGAGAGGCAAGCTAATTGAAGTGGTCATCAGGAACAACAATATTAACATGCTTTAGCACAGCAAAATTCCCGTTGGAAACAATGGAACACATGGTTTTACAAAGGATTTCTGTTTGCAAACCCCTCTCTACACAATCAATTAGCATAAGCAGGTTAACCAAATCTTATTATTTTATTTCTCCAATAAAGAGAGATATATAATTAGTTTTGTTCTTTAACAGCAGCAATTTTCCTTCTCATCTCCAGTCTACCAACATAGACAAACTCCTTGAGTCATTTGTCCTTATAATGTATTTATAAACTTTTGCTAGACCACTCAGACTGATCAGAAATTGCTAACCTCAAGATCAAATGGCTAGAGTTTGTTTCTATCATCTTCGTTTTAATTTGTTTTAACGACTACAACTTTATGAAATACAGCAAGTAGTTCACGTTAATTCATATCCTTCATTCTTATTTATTGAGAAAATTACGAACCAGGTAAAGTTTACTGGATCTTGAGCAGGACTTGTAAAATTGCATGGCTTTCTCAATTGCAACGTTTAACGAGCCTAGTGCCTCTATTCCTGAAGAGCCTGGAGGCTGAGCCGCTTCTATAAGTGGAAGTACTGTTGATATTCTATCAAGCAATTTCTTCAGTTCTTTGTACTTTAATAATGGCAGCTGCAATCATGAAATAATATACAGAATGTGGAAATTTGATCAAAATTTTGAAGACCCAAAATGAGCTCAATTAAAGAAGATTTCATATGGAAAACACAGTTCTTGTCATTTTCTCAACAAAAAGCATCCTCTCCAACAGGAAAAAAACATGATATAATCTCATTCTCAACTTGATCGAACATAGAGTCGTAGACCTTCGAAGAATCAGCATTTTGGGGTGAGTTAACAAATTGATCAAAGAATGCAGAAAGCTGGTTTTCCAGTTCCTAGTTTCAGTTCCGTGACAAGAATCTCTTTGACACTATCAAGAAAACAAAATATTCTTCTTTGAAAAGAAGTAGAAATTATATTTACCCTGTACATACAAACTTATCAATGCGATAAAGAATAGGGTCTTACCAATAAACTAACCGAGATACACACTCAAGAATCAGAGAGTAATCCGATTATCTATGACAATATGTAATTTTGAAGCAGGAAGCTACTAAAAGTTAAATTTGAAGGAACCTAGCCATTTTGGCACATTTTGTAAGAGCTTCTGGTCACTCTTCACTCAATTAAATTTTGTGAGGTTTCTCACTGCAAACATTGAAATAAAGGAGAGTAAGAGGAAAAAAGATAAAGGTAACCAATCAGATGTTGTAGATCAATATATGTTAATCTTAACAATTTTTCAAAAGTTCAATTAGTTTATTGTATAATGGCTCAAGATATACTAACTTAGTTACAAATCATATTTTTATTTAATAAATTAGCTATTTTTGCGCATCGTGCAGATTTACAACCAATTTATGATAATTATGTAAACATCTTGTATCATGAGTGAACTCAACAAGACGCACTTATGCTGCCAATTTAATAGGACTGCAGATTCAAACAAACAAATTCCAAATGAGGAATAAAAGACCTTCATGATAAATTGAAAAGGTACCTTAAAAGCATAAGGGTCTGGCAGTTTGTCCACTACTTCAGCAATATCAGACCCCATTAAAATTAGGGTAGACTAATTAGATCTGCATGTTCAATAACAATGAAAAGAATCACCTTTAAGTGTTTCTTACAAAAAAAAAAATCTGTCCATTGTATCTAACATAATGCATCGCATGAGGACATATATGACTATTCCCCACACATAATTTGAGCAATATCATCGGATTTGCACATAACACATCGGATTTGCAAATACAAGATACAATGCTTCTGTCGAATATTAACTACAGAGAAAGTACACTTTGCAACTCAAAATTATCATGAATTTTGCACTTTGCACTTTGATTGTTCCATTTTACCACTAAAATGGATGAAAATAGGTGAATGGTTGGATCTTAATGGAACATGACAAAGGACGCCCTTCAGTTACAATCTCCAGAAGTGGAATTTAAGATATCGTTAGAAAAAATATATTTGAAATAAACAAAAAAAAGAAATAACAAAAGCCTTACCAAGTGCAGTGGAAACCAGAACAACGAACAAAAGCTCTATGCCTGTTTACTAGCAAGCAATCAGACTCTGAGATTTGTCTCCATCTACACAGGTAGCGGGTGAAGTACCAAAACCCCTACACGATCCAAATTAGTGCAACCCAATTCTTAAATACAAGATTTCACACAAATATACCCACCTTAGAGAAAGAAAAGTCAGAACTTTCCCAGTGTCTCAAGCCACAATAGCTGCTGACTCTGGAAATTAGTGACGATCCGGCCCTTAAACCATAGGAGTTCCTTCGAACTGTTCCATATTTAAAAAAGCTAAGTTTTCAGAGTATCTTCAAAAGCTCTGTAAAAGAACAGTAGAAAGACACAATCTTCTTGCTCATGACACACCGAAAATCCTTCGTCGATAAGAGCAGAGAGAAAACCATATCACATAATCAAACCAAGGTATGGTTTCGCAAAAACCAGGGAAAAAAAAGGCACCAGTCCAAGTAATTTGGCTTCCAAGCATTAGATTACCAGAAAAGCTAGTACAATAATTGTTATTGGCTGCAAAACATGCTGATAAACGTGGTAAAGCTTTTTTGTTCTCGGGATAACAGTGTTGTCACGTCGAACTAGGAAAGAGAGAGAGAGCGCGAAAAGTTTATGGAATGATTGGTAGTTACAAAGTGAGGGGCAACATATGTTTTTGACGTCTCTCTCAATGGAAAAAAAATAGGTCTCCCTTAAACCCTTTTAAATTAATTTAAAAAAAAAAATCAGTTGTTATTATCACCAATTGAGACAACAGGGTACAGGGAAAAACAAAACCAACTCGAGTCAATCAGCAATCCCTTGTTTCAACTGATCAAGTTGTTGAGACCAATTGATTGCTGTTACATGAGCTTCATGTGTGTTTTTAGCTATCTGCTCATGATGTTTATGAAACAAACCACTTGGAGATGCAGATTCAGGATTCAGGTATTGGGAAAAAAAAAATCTGTATTCAATTGTTCTTGTTTTCAGAGGTTCCCTTGAAAAGTGATTCTCATGCTTATGCTAGCAGAAGTGGACCAGGTAAAAGTTGTGGAGGGATACATACATACATACATACATATATATGCCGAGCTCAGATGCCAGGCATGTATGTATGTTGAGTTTTTGTATAGGATCTAAGTAGGCATCTTCCATTGACAGACACAGTTATCACTCCCATCAAATTATGTGTAGTAAAAACAGGGAATTAGAAAAGTCCCTAAACGAGGAAAAGAACTGGAATCCACAGGCATTATTCCAAGAGGTGGATGGGCGGGCCATATGAGGTGATAAGGATTCCATATATCACGAAGATTGTATTCCACTACCAGTACAGATTCCTATCTCTTTTTCAAAAGTCCCTCTCAACCAATGATAGGAGTCCCCCAACCCCAACACTTCATATTCTTCCGATTACACAAACTAAACCACTCAATCCAGAACTAATAGAACCAACCGCATCCAAAACTCCCATCAAACTGTTTGAAAGTGGGAGATAATAAAAAGGTTATTACTTGATGCAGTTTTATCACATGACTGGATTGTTATGGCAACAGCTATAAGCAATATAATGAAGAAATGTAATATGTAATTAACTCTTACCTTGCACTTTGAATGCTGTTTATGAATGCTTTCAGCTTAGGCTACACCTGTGTGCAGCCCAAACCCATAGCACTTAATCATGTATTACAACCGGGCTTATACAGTGGGGAAGTTCCTTTTTCCGTACCTACTTTGTTCCTATATTGCAGAAAACAATTTCTGGATTCTAGCAGTAAGACTGATATGAAGAATCCCGCTTTCAAAAGGTCAGCCCTTGGAACCGACTAATTGCTCGGTAGACGAATGAGGGTTTGGGTATCTTCTGAGATATCATCTCAAGTTGAGAAATATACCTCATATTCCAAGCAGCTGCATACTTTTTAGCAAGAAATTATGGTCCATATCTTCGTTGGAATAATAGCAAGTGGAAGAATCAAGATGCACAATGTGTGTACCAATCCAAATTTTATTTCTTTTTCTAGCTTCAATAGGGAGTAATTTCCCCCAACTCACCATTACTGGCTCCTCCAGGACTCTTTTCCTGGAACCTTTCGCTGGTTTTAACTATGAAGGACAGCCACCATGTTATCCCACCATCATGATCTTTCCAATTTTGTGATGGCAATGGTTCAAACAAAGTATGAAGACTAGAAAAGCAGATGCTGTAGTGAGAGATGATCTATAATGGTATTAACCATGAATCAAATAAGTCACTTCTAAACATGTTTCTCACAGCCTAGAGTGATCCCTCCACTAAGGTTTTCAAAGATTAACCAAATTGTTGACTAAGGTATTAAGTCCCACATGTTATGTGGAGTCCCATGGAGCATTTATCTTTAAGTGGTTCCCAAAATACCATACGTAGTCTCCAAAAATCCCTCCAAACAGAACACAAAAATGAAGAAAATGACAAAAGGGAAAGAAGAATCAATGATAAGGAGGTGAAACCTATTGCTCCTTATACAAAAGGGCTATCACTTATTGTTCTTTCTCATCATGATCGTTTTTCATTGTTGACGTTCTGATCCCTTTTTTCTTTTTGGTTGTAATAATGAAAGAAATCCGTCCACAAACAAACTTTAACCCCTCAGAAATACCACAAGAGGCTTTGTGCCCTGCTGTGTGAGGAATTACTGATGTCTTCCCAAGTAGTCACAACCAGACAATGTACTTTGTTGATTGTGCAACCAGACAATGTTTTATAAGCCGCAACATTCCACTAGGCCAGCTGGAACCATGATGCCATGCAGATTGTAAACTCAATACTTCCCAAAATGATAGAAATATGTGAATTCGATTATCAAAGTTATACACAAAGTTAAATTATCAAATGCCCCCAAAAACTTAAAAGCTTGCAGGAAATTGATACTATAAAGGTTGAGAAATTGGATATGCAAGCGTATAGAATTTACAAAAGTTAATATGTAAAAGGGAAAATCTCTCAAATTGACAGGTGAGACGATGAGAGCACACTCTGTTACCAGATAAAACTTCCTTTTGATTTGAGCTGGCCTTAGATGAATGACCCTTTAACCCTAACAAAAGTAGATTGGTTACTTTTGGGATCCTTTTATCCGCTGACGTATAACTAATAAAGGAAGTTCAACTTGCTAGTGTAATGAAGGAATATTGTCTGGTAAAATTTTATAAAGGGCCCATCCTTTATCACTGATTCTCTCCTCTTTCACTAGATGTTCCATGTCCTGCTACATCTTGTGGTTCCTGAGGGGGCGTGGTCACTTTTTATTTTCAACCTTTCCCGAGATATATTCGCCCAACTGGCTGAACCCCACCACCCCTTTTCATCCTGCTTATAAGGAGCTCCCTTGGTCATCTCTTTCCCATACCACACTTGACGTTCAATTCAGTCACCTTCCTTGACTGAAACAAACCATTCTATTATCTCCTTCCCTTTTGTGGGATTCACTCTAGCCAGCCAGCCGGTACTTTACCATTCACATTTATAGGTTCCGACTTCCAACCTATTTCCTGACTTTGTTATCCTCCAGAGCCTGTCAAAAAAATACCCCTTTTACCTTCTGCAGTTTCACCATTTTCAGGTAGTGTATTAAAACATATATCCTCCAATGGCATCCAACTCTCTTGCGTCTTCACGTACCTCTAGCTCCTCTTGGACCCCTCAGGAGAACAAAAAGTTTGAAAGGGCCCTGGCTGTTTATGATAAGGACACCCCTGATCGCTGGCAGAAGGTTGCCAGAGCTGTGGGCGGAAAATCTGTAGAGGAGGTGAAGAGGCAATATGAGATTCTCATTGAGGATGTCAGGGACATTGAATCTGATAGAGTCCCAATTCCCAAATACAGGTGAAAGAAAATGTTAAGTAAGGCTATGGCTTTGAGTATGAAGAGTAGAGGTAAATACACTAGTAACTACTTGCCTTCTACCTAATACCAGAGCCAAATAATCGCTTTGCACTTCAGTTTTCAAAACTGCCTTCCACATGTATCTCTCTCACTCTAAGTAATCCAGTTAAACGTACATCCCTACGTAGCTTGGGAATAAAGAATAATGCTATTGCTCTTGAGTCTCGCTTTTTCTAAATCGTGATCAATGACAACAACTTCATGTCACTAATGCTTTCTTTTTTCTGATTTTATTGATCAACCTTCGCTTTTGTCGGGGAATACTTTTTACGAGTGAAAAGTTTGGGGTTACAAGAAAATCCCAAAACCAAGGTTCGAAACAATCTAAACATAAAATTATACTGGAAGGATGCTATTCATTCAATAGAGACATCGTTTTTAAAAATGATATATCGGCAGCAATGCATTTTAAGCTTCTTCCAGGTCCTCTTAACCGTAGAAGATCCAGTTAATTCCTGCAACATCATGGCCTTGTCCTTAGAATTAAGCAATTCCTGCTGTAGGGCAAGGCAATAATACTATGAACACTGAAGTGCTAGTTCTACGTACGTGGTCCATCAATTTCTCCAACTGACGATAAGTCTAACATCCTATACACCTAACTGCTTATTTTCACTTTATTTAATGAAAAAAGCCAACGCCTGACCACGTTCATGCAACTTCTTATCCTGTCACTAAGCCGAAGAAACCCCACATGAGATATGATCCTACCACTTCTGGATAACATGTCAATGAACGTCCAATGCTCATCAGTTCAAAGAACTGCCATGTGAGATACAATACTTTGGCCTCTCTTTTCTGATTCGGACGATATTGATTCTTCTACAGACCCAACTCAATATTTTAATACTCTCTCTTTTTCATTCTTCAGGAAACTTTTTGTTATTTTCCCCGTCCACTGTGCTCAGTCATTCAGAACCAGTTCTTTCTGAACCCCTCTGAAACTTTTGGTTGCAGTACTGCTGCCTTAATTGACAGCTTTTCTAGACTTTGGATGTTTTCTGACTTTACCATACTGTTCATAACCTTTGCAGATTAATAATTGTCTTCCTTCAGGCTAAAACTACTTTTCATTACTATCTGCTTGGCAGGTCTTGAAGCATCCAGGGTTCCAAACTTCCAATGAAGATCAAGACAATCTTACTGCATATCATAAACAGATTGTAAAAAAATACCAGATTTGCGAAGAAGCATCCGATTATGTAGTTATGTTGTTTCCCCTTTTGTATACAGTTGTTTTTGTGTCTGTCTTGTCCTACAGTGACACATCTAATCCTGTTTAGTCTGTATGAAGCAAGCATTATTAAGCATTTGAGATTTCCACACATTGGTGTAAAGATTGATCTTTTCTATAGTACCTGTTGTAGAGGTTGAGTTCTGCATAAAGATAAGCAGGAACTAAAAATACCCAATAGAAACATTCTCTCTGTGTGTAGATGGAGAATTTCTTCCCCATAATGCCAGGGGGAAACGAGTACTATTTGAGAGAATGCCGGCCAAAAAGCTTAATGTAACCTAAAAAGGTGGGTGTGGAGATCCTATGGCTGACCTTATCATCCCCAGAAGCATTCGACAAAGATAGCTTAGGATATCTCCATATCCCTCGAATAATTCATAATTTCATACAATATTATTAACGAGCAATGCTACTCTTCATCTTATATATAAATAAAATTGCTATTCTTCTGCTTGATTTTACAACGATTCTCGTCATTACAATTTTTTTAAATTTTCATACAAAATAAAATAAACAATTCAACTTTTTCAAATTTCAAAATAAAAATAATATTAAAAATATATATTAAAATAATATTTTATTAATTTTTAATTTTTATCTCAACTCATCTTATTTCATCCCATCTCATCTACGAAAACAAACGAGACACATATCTTAGATTTTATTATTCTCAATTATTCTTATTACGTGATATATTTTAAATAACTTAAGATGCTATTTGTCAACCACTTAAATGATATCCACTTATAACAAGTGTAATAATAGTATACAACAAAATGTAAGATGAAAAACAAAATCTAAGATGAAAACAACAGTGCTAGATTGCTAGATTTACAAAGAGACCTCACAAAAATGTAGATCTCAAACTGATGCGGTCTATTGTTGTACATTAAATTGAAAAAATTTTTGTGCTGTAAAAAAGACTTAACATATCATATCTAGCCAACATCACTTTATGAACTTTCCTTTTTTAACAAAATATTCTTATTTTGTACATTATGCCTAATTTGGATGTTGAGATGATATTAAATGAGATGAGAAATATGTCAATATGAGATAAATAGTTTGTGAATAGTAGTAAAATAGTTTGAATTAAAATGTTTTTATGAAATTTTGAAAAATGAGAGAAAATATTGAATTAAAATATTATAAAGTTAAAATATTTTTAAAATATAATTTTTTAATATATTTTTGTTTTAGAACTTGAAAAAATTGAATTATTTTTTGTATTTTGTTTGAAAGTTTGAGAAAGTTATAATGATTAGATGAAAAATTAAATACTTGAAATTAAAAAGTGTGTATTTGAGTGGTATTTAAATGTTAAGATGAGATGAAACTATCTCAACATCCAAATGAGAGCTTATGTATACGTTATAATAAAAAGATTTAGCCTCGTTTGTTTTCGGAGATGAGATGAGATGAATTAAGATTAAAATTAAAAAGTTGAATATAATATTGTTAGAATATATTTTTTAATATTATTTTTATTTTAGAATTTGAAAAAGTTGAATTGTTTATTTTATTTTGTATTGGAAGTTGAAAAAATATAATAATTAGATGAGATGTTTTCTAAAAATAAATTAGATATAGGACAAGAATCTTTTTGTGAACCACTGCGCGTGTATATTTATCGATAATTTTTATGGAATTGTATTTTTTTATTTAATGATTGAGAAAGTGTTTTTTAATGAATTTGTAAATTTGAAAAAAAAAACATATTTAAAAGAACTTAAAAAATGTTTGGAAAAAAAAAAAGAAAAAAGAAAAAAAAGGGGGAGCAAAAAAGCAGGAATACGAATCCATACGAGGCCAAACAATCCATAAAGCTATGCCCCACTTGGATTGATCTCCACGCAGGCCCTCGGCCCTCCTTCCTAGTCTAGCGACTCCCGCTTTCAATATTTTTTCCGTTTAAACCCTAGCTATGTGGAACCAGAGGGTTTAAGGCTAGACCGGCAACTGAACTAAACCCTTTCCGCCAAATGACCTAAAATTTTATTTTATTTTTCGATTTCGAGAAACCATAAGGAAAATCTGATCAGAGCTCGAATTCTCACATACTTATGGCCGCTTCCAGATTATCCTCCTGCGTAGCAATGGCAGCGGCGGTCGCGTCCTTGTCCACGCTCTCCGACCGCGCGTACGCCGACAGTCCCTTTCGTTTCTTTCCTTTCTATTCTTCTTCGTCTTCTTCTCCTCAGGGGGACCAGAACTCTAACTCGAGGTCGGAGGCGAAGGCCGATGCCGAAGAGTCCAAAGGCTCGGGTTTCGATCCCGAGTCGTTAGAACGAGGCGCCAAAGCTCTTCGTGAAATCAACAGCTCCCCGCACGCTAAACAGGTTTTGTTTTTCATTCCGTTACTCTTTGTGAATTGTTTGGTAGTTGAGAAATGATGGGAAAAGAGAAGAAGAGAAATTTTAACTAATAAAGATTTTGAGTCCTAGGACTACGTGTATGTGCCGAGGAAATGATGCTAAGAAAGATTGCTCTTTTTGTCTGTGAAACATCTCATAATTTGGGATCCGAGAAAAAAAGAAGCTGCTTTATACAGCCTAATAGTCAATGAAATGAAAATTTCAATCAGCCAATTTTCATTCTCGAAGTCCGGCTCCTTTCTGGTATGGAACTGCGTTTTTTTAACAAGTAGCATAATAGCGATTCAGAGTTTGAAAGCCAAAATAACATTGCAGAATTTTCTCTTCCTTTATATTTGCTTTCTCAATTTGATAAGCAACCCAAAATGTGAACCAGAGGTTTTCTTGCATGGCTTTGTTCTGTTGTGCCAGGTTTTCCAAGTAATGAGAAAGCAAGAAGATACTCGCCTTGCAGAGATGGCTGCCGAGAAGGCTCATTTTGAAGCAATTCAAGCTAATGCCGATATCGTGAGTGATTATGCCCTTCACTCACCACTTATTTTAGTCGCATGATGTGGTTTCACTACATATTTTCAACAAATCTCACTTATCAAAAACAGAAAATATTTTCAACCAATCTCATTTGAGTATGCATGTTTGAAGTAGGCCAAATGACAGTGTTAATTTAATTTTTCTTAAACTATTGTGTTTTACTTATAAAAAAATTGAATTTTTCTCAAACTGCTGTGTCGAAATATGCCCATGATATGCGATGGCTCAACCTCTAACAATCCCTGCCTATTGCTTTGCATGATTATAGAGTGGTTCCTTGCGGTGGTAGGAATGGTTGTTATTTTTGTTGCACCTTACACTTTTCATCATGTGGATGCAGATACTTTCAAGCTTATACCCTTTAGGATTGAACTTTTCAGTTATACAAAATGCTCATTTAATTGTAAAAAGCAGCATGTCTGATCAATCTTGTTAGAGTGTCAGTGCGTTCTGACCCTTCCATTGTGAATTATTACTTATACATTTTTTTTTTCATTTGCAGGAAAAGCAGCGTAAATTACATGAAGAGCAAAGAGATCTGATACAGCAACAGGCACAGGCAAAGGCACAAATGCTGCGATATGAAGATGAGCTGGCTAGGAAAAGAATGCAGGTGCAGATAGTGAAATAATTATATACTTTTTTCAAACTACAATTAATAAAATCTTCGCTGCCAAATAGCCTGTTATGTTTTATTTTCTCATTGTTTGCAGACAGATCATGAAGTTCAGAGGAAACATAATGTTGAACTGGTTAGGATGCAAGAGGATTCCTCTACACGGAAAGAACAAGCTAGAAGAGCTACTGAGGAACAGATCCAAGCTCAGCAGCGCCAAACTGAGAAAGAGAGGGCTGAAATAGAGAGGGAAACAATAAGAGTTAAGGCCATGGCAGAGGCTGAAGGCCGAGCCCATGAAGCAAAACTGACGGAGGAACATAACAGGAAAATGCTTATAGAACGTATTAATGGCGAAAGAGAGAAATGGCTTGCTGCAATCAATACAACTTTTAGTCACATTGAAGGTATACACGACTGAGAAACATGTATTTGTATTGTGTTGTTTGATCACAAGGGTGATTAATTTGGTCCACATATAAATGGTTTTTTGGATGAAGACTTATGCCGTGTGCTCTGACTGGTTAGCTGCTTTTGTTTGTTTCATACTTCTCTATGAATTGGGGCTCATGGCCATTTTGTCACTTCTATGTTCTAATATCTTTAATTCTTTCCATAATTTTATTGTTTTTATTTTTAAATCTCCGGGATTTTATTGTTGAAAAGGCAGCTATGTTATGCAAAATAATTCAGTGTTATGCTTTATCTTGATGCAAACTTTCTATCTTCACCAGTTACGTTTGCTTCTTAAGATATAAGGGTTCAAAATTATTAAGTGTTTCGTACCCATATAAAAACATATATTAAATTCTTGAATAATTTTCGGCATAAGGGAAAGTTCAATATACTCAAGTGGGCACTTAAGGCCAAGTTTGGATGGCAAAGTCCTCCCAAGTCATCTTATCTCATCCCATCTCATCCTATCTCATCTCAATATCCAAACACCACAAACACAAACACTTTTCAATTTCAAATCTTCAATTTTTTCATCTAATCATTACCTAATTATTACAACTTTCCCAAACTTCCAAACAAAATATAAAAAATAATTCAACTTTTTCAAATCCCAAACCAAAAATTATATTAAAAAATTATATTCTAATAGATCCAAATGGACTTAGAAAACACTTTCCCAAAATCCCATAAAACATGGAAACTCAAACATTTCACTACTATTCACAAACCATTTCATTACACTATTCACAGATCATCTCATCTCACTATCCAAACAAGGCCTAGAACCTATATTTCTGTCTTGTATGCAGTAAAAGTATGATAACTTCATAGCTTTCTGATATTAAACAGCCAATGCCCTGAAGTGTTATACTTAAAGCATCTTACCTTGAACTTAATAAATTAATGTTTTTTGTGCAACACTTAATTTGTCTTAAAGTGAAACTTTTATTGTGATTATTTTACATTTACTGTTTTGTCAATATGGATATCAATGTATAGCAGATTGCCAAATATTCAGGATTTCCTATATATGTAATTCTTTTTGTTCTTGTTGCTAGGTATCTTTGTTGTGAATGTCTTTTCATTGTTTGTCAAGCCTATAGTGACCTTAATGAGAAAAAAAAAGACCCATCGAATTGTATTGAGTTTGACTCATGGTGTAAATAGTATGTGAATTTAATACCTCCTGTATAGAGGAAAGATGGTATTCCTAGCATATTATCAGACAATGACCTATTCACAAAGGTCATGTGAGACTATTATATTTCATTTACTGTCTCATAGAAAACCCATTTTGCTCTGTTTAGCCCTTTTGAACTTATTGATGTATGTTTCTGCTTCACTAATTAGTTCTTAATGTTACATGAATTGATAACCTTGGCATCTGCTATTTCCTTTTCATAAAATATTTTTGGTCTTAGATACATATGCTTCAGCATTTGTTTGGGATCTAATTGGGGAGTGGACTTTTAAATTATTGTCAATTTTATAATTGCCATTTAGGTGGCATGCAGGAGGATATCTTAATGACATGAACATTCCTCCACTCTCACCTGCAGGGGGTTTTAGGATCCTACTGACTGATAGGAATAAGTTGCTTATGACGGTTGGAGGAGCCACTGCATTAGCAGCAGGAGTTTATACAACTAGGTTTGTATGTTGATTTTCTTCTTGCATCTTTTTTAGTCACTTCAGTTTAAAGTATATTTCTCTTTTTTATGTTGGTGGTATTTCTCTGTCATGTCTATCTTTTTCTTGGCAGTTATTAGCTTTAGAAAGATATAAAATGGGATTTATGTGCCTGTTGCTTGGTTCAATCCAATATGTTTATCTTGAGTTGTTTTTACCTATCAATTGAAGAGAGAGAGCGAGAGAGAGAGAGAATTGGATATTGCTTGGTCCATCCATGATTGACAATCTGGTTGGTTAGAAATTTGTAAGTATCTGCTTATCTAGCGTGTTGGATGTGTACGTCCTAGTGGCATAATTTGTCCTGAGGAGATGTTGAATGTGGATACAACTAGGACTTCCCTAAACAACCTATGTTTATGACAAGGCATGTACGAAACAAGGAAAGTATTGTATATCTGTTATTTCCACAATCTTTCATGCCACTTCCTCTGCCCCACCCCTCCGTCAGGCATCCGTCACTACCCACGCCAACACTACAACACCACTACTTCACTATGACATCATGTAACATTTGTTTCACCTCTACCATTGTGTTATTGGAATAATAAAGTGTACCCTAGCCAGCAATTTGATAGACTGATCGGTTCAGTCTGAGATGACTATCATGGATATCTTTCTTATCAAGGCCTCATTAGACAATGACCAGCAGAGTATTTTTGTCCATGGGACGACTCAATTGATGTTGTAGATTCACAAGTCATGATGATTTATTCTTTTAATTGGATGAGCCATTTGATGCTCTTTCACGATCTTTGATATGTTTACAGAGAAGGAGCTAGAGTAATGTGGGGATATGTTAATCGGATTCTGGGGCAGCCATCACTTATTCGAGAATCCTCCATTGCAAAATTTCCTGGGTCGGAATTGATTTCTAAGGCTAAAAATAAAGTTTTTAAATACAGTACGTCAGCTGGGGCTTCAGGAAGTAAAAATGGTCTTGGAAATATTGTTCTTCATCCTTCGTTGGAAAGGAGAATACAGCAACTTTCTCGAGCTACATCAAACACCAAGACTCATCAGGCACCTTTTCGCAATATGATGTTTTATGGGCCCCCTGGCACTGGAAAAACTTTGGTTGCAAGGGAGATAGCTCAGAAATCAGTATGCTTTTAAAATCTTGACATCATCTCACTTTCTCTGACTTATATGTGCCTTGTTGGACATTTATTTTATTGGTGCTCCCATTGACACTTGAATCTTCTCATACAGGGTTTGGATTATGCCATGATGACTGGAGGAGATGTTGTGCCACTGGGTGCGCAGGCTGTTACCAAAATTCATCAGATATTTGATTGGGCTAAGAAATCAAATAAAGGTTTACTGCTTTTTATTGACGAGGCAGATGCTTTCCTATGCGAGTAAGTTTTTCTTTTCTTTTATTTTCAGTTTTGAAGCTTAAGGTTGCGTTTGGGTAGTGAGGTGATGTCAGATATTCTGTGAATAGTAGTGAAAAAGTAATGATAGAATATTGAATAGTTGTGAAAACTAATAATAAAATTATGAATAGTAGTGGAGTATTCTGAACTACCCAAACTAGCCCTTATGCTGCTCTCTGCGAGTTATAATTTTCTCTAGTTTCTAATCCTCTAGTTTTGTATTGTAAGCTGTTGCTAAGTTTTTGAGAAGCTTAACTGTTATGTTTCATGAAGTTATCACCGCTTATTATGCAGTTAGAATAAGTAGTTGTATTCCGAGATTCCCTTTGTTATGATACTAAGTTCATGTCATAAATGGTCAGTTTGATTGTGAGTATATATGGCAGCACCTGAATATATATCCTCAGTCTTTTATGTGACCTCATGTGTGTAAAATGCTAAGCTCTGTGATTACAGATCTTTCTTATATGCAATTAATTTAAAACTGAAGTTCATCCTGGTTATTCTAACCCCTTGGTACCTTTTCTTGGCTTCTATTTTCATGGTATATATTCAAATAATGATTTTGTTCTCTGCAAGGATATAATTTCTTCTGGAAACCCATTTAATAATCATGGTTATCGATCCAATGCAGGCGCAACAGTACACATATGAGTGAAGCTCAAAGAAGTGCTCTGAATGCATTGCTCTTCCGAACTGGAGATCAGTCTAGAGACATAGTTCTCGTTCTCGCAACAAACAGACCAGGTGATCTCGACAGTGCTGTTACCGACCGAATTGATGAGGTCATCGAGTTTCCACTTCCAGGAGAGGAGGAACGTCATAAACTACTGAAGCTCTACTTGTACAAATACCTTTCTGGTGAAAGTGATCAGAACGCAGCTAAGTGGGGTCTTTTTACCAAGAAAAAGCCACAAAAGATAACCATAAAAGATGTATCGGATGATGTGATCCGAGAAGCTGCCAGGAAGACAGAAGGGTTCTCCGGCCGTGAGATAGCAAAACTAATGGCTAGTATCCAAGCAGCTGTTTATGGGCGCCCGGACTGCGTGTTGGATACCCAGCTGTTTATGGAAATTGTTGATTACAAAGTTACAGAGCATCATCAGCGAATAAAACTAGCAGCTGAAAATGGTGTACCAGCTTAGACTAAGGACGTGCAATCTCAAGACTCAGATGCAAGAGTAGGGTAGATGGCTTATTTTTGAAAGCCCAAAAATTGGAGAGTTTTTTTGCAGTGTTTTGATGATTATTTAACATTCTTTGTATATTGGTATATTGTGGTTCTTTTTGTTGTAGGGGTCGACAAGTCGATCTCCCTTTTCCCTCTCATTTTCATTTCCTGACATTTTCGTTGAAGTCGTGTGGTATTATCTGTGGGGAATGTTTGTGTGAGGGAATGAGCTGCAATTGTCATGGCCTACATAATACTTCTCCCTCAGTACCAGGTGACCCAGACTACCTAAGGATCTATAGTGCTTATTGGACGACAATATGAGATTGTAATAATTCTAAAACAGACCTCGTCTGTTTTATTTCCCTAAAAATATGCATGTTCTCTTTTTCTTTTCTTTTTTTCTTTTTAATTGAGATGCCCTTTTTTCTAAAAACATCAAAGAACATGAAATGAAGTTGAACGTTGAAGCATACATTGTGATTTTTTATTTTTTTTTAATTGATATCAGACCATTAAATGGATGAAAGCTAGATGATATATCATATAGCATAGTTTTAGAAAAATATGAGATTTATATCAAAAACCTAATTTTTAATAATAAATTTTATTTTATTTTATTTTTAAATATGCAAAAAATGTGCACTCTTAAAAGTATGGAAGATTAATCACAATTTTAATGGTTTAATTTTGAAGAGGATTGATATATTCACAAAGTAATTATATAAAAATAATCTTAAAAATTGATGTAACTTTTACTATCAATTAAATTTACTTTATAATAAAATTAATTTTTAATCTGATGAATTAAATCAAATCATATCAATGTGTGGAGTGTATAATCATCAATTTGGGACTAAAATATTTTTCAATTTTGAATGAGAATATGGTTAGCTTTTTAGTTTCCTTTTTCCGAAGACTCCACTTTTGGTGGAGGAACGAGAGTCGAGAACCGTAAAAGGCGACAAAGACCACACGGGACGTGCCCAAACTCAACCACACGTGGCGCAAGGACAGCAATCGCTCTTCCTTAACCGTCCCGAATAACCGCCACGTTACCCCAATGCACCACGTAGAGACCGGGCCGAACGCCAACAGTCTCTCCAATTTTTATTCAGGATCTTGGAACTTTCAGTTCCGATGCTTTTAATTTGGCTCTTCAGTTCTTACACTTACTACTGTTCGTTGAGAGAGATGGCGAAGACAAGGGCATGGGTAGTTTTGTTGTTGTGCGTGGCGGTGCTGTGGCCGGGAATGTGTTGGTGCTGGGGAGAGAACGCCATGGATGATGCTAAGGAGAGGATGAATGCGGCGGCAGAGAGTGCCGGGGTGAAAGCGGAGGAGGCCAAACAAGGCGCTGCCGAAGCCATGCACGATTCCAAAGACAAGATGGATTCCTGGGTCGATTGGGCTTATGACAAGTTCAACGAGTATATATATATATATATTCTTTTCTCCCTTCGCATTTTCCTTAATCCATGTCATACATATTTCTCTTTTTTTTCTCTATATTTTGTAGGACAATATATATATATATATGTAAGAATCGTCTATATTTATTATTGATTATTATAAAAAAAGTAATGAGGTAGGAAGAGAGTACTGTTACATTTCCACAAACTTACTAGAATATTTCTCTAAAAAAAAAAAAAGGAGAGAAAACGAAAAGCCAAAAGTTTTATAGCCATTTATGTGTCGTTAGGTCACCTAATAGGTAGCATTAATTAACGTTCAATGATCAACGTTTGGGGGGAACCGGAAAATAAAGAGAGCTTGAAGATGTAATATTTTTCTTTCACTTCTCCTGAGAATTTCTCACTCGATCCGTGATAAGATCAATAGTAATTAATCTTTTTATGTCACAAAATAATGCCGTATAGGAATTTTGGAAGTTTCCAACATGTTTTTCAGTCATATTGAAGACCAACATGACAATATATCCATGTCGTGTCTGCACACCTTATTACTCTTTCACAAAGAAG
Organism: Juglans mandshurica; assembly: GCA_022457165.1. Lineage (NCBI taxonomy): Eukaryota > Viridiplantae > Streptophyta > Magnoliopsida > Fagales > Juglandaceae > Juglans > Juglans mandshurica. Next base: position 47,777,917 of record CM039619.1, read on the forward strand.
AGATCAGGTTTGGAGTACTCGCACTAGACACATTAACTGGTGACTTGGAATAGTTCTAGGGGTGCATGATCACCTGCCTTAAGGGGGGAAATCATATTCTGCACAAAAGGTAAATTAAGAGAAGAATGATGTGTGATTAATACATCTATGTTTGAACTAGAATAAGATCTTACTTGCCTGAATATTTTTTCTTTTCTGCATGCTTTGAAAGGTTATTGACTAATATGATGGAATGATATGATAGGGGATTTGGACTTGGACAGAACAATGCAAAAGAGGATGTTCAAAATGCGATGGATAAAGCTGGGTATGCTGCATGGAGAGCCACGGATACAATGAGTTCTGCTGGATCTGGTATTAGTCCGGACTTTGTTATCGGACACCCGGTGGCAATAAAAATAAAAATAAAAACTAATGTTTTCAGTCTTTTTTTAATTTGTCCTCTCCCAGATGCACCAAAGTATGCTTCCAAGACGGCGGGTGATGCAAAACACTTCGTCTCTGAGAAAGCCGATCAAACTATAAGAATGGCTACAGACAAGGTAGGTGATGCGGAGGAGACAATGGCAGGAGCGATGGCATATGGGAAAAACAAAGGAGCTGATGCTTACGAGGACGCTAGCGCGACACTGAAGATGGCTACTGAAACGGCTTCCAATAGGGCTGGGGATGCTCAAGAGAAGATGTCAGAAGCAATGGGGTATGCAAAAGATAAAGCAGCAGATGCCTATGATGGAGCTAAGCAGAAAATGAATGTAGCTTCAAATATGGCATCGGATCATAAGGCCCAGGATGGGGGAGAGATGATGAAAGAAGCAATGGGATACGAAAAGGAGAAAGCAGCCAATGCGTATGACAAAGCAAAGCATCATGTGGAGGACTCGTACATGACAGCAAAGGAGACCATGACAGAACATGCCAAGGCGAATTACGAGGCTGCAAAGGAGAAGGCTTCGCAGGCTGCAGGCGATGTTGCGGCTAAGATGAGGAACATTAAAGCAGAGCTATGAAGGGAGGGGATGATCATGATCACCACTTTTATCATGTTATAATCTTCCTGAAGCCATCTGTGAGTTTTATGTTTATTGGTATATATATATTTCTGTCATTCTACATTAATAATATGTTTTTCTTTAGTAGGGTATTAATTTAAGATAATGGAATTTGTATCCGAGGAATAACTTTTTTTCCCATTTTAAAAAGGAAAATGCTAGTTAACGGTTAAGGAATTGAATATTAGTCATGAATTGATATTTTATTTTATTGTTTAAAAATATTTAATTACTTTTCAATTTTAAATATTAAACTAATCATTATCCAAATACAAGATTAAATATTTTTAAAAACTTCAAAACAAAATATAAAAATTAATACAGATTTTATAAATTTTAAGACAAAAATTATATTCGAACAATTTTTTTTAACTTGATCATTTTTTTCAATTTTTTCTCTCACATTTTTTAAATCCCAATAAAACAACTTTACTCAAATTAACTATTTACTATTTACTATTATTCACCAAATTTTAAATTTTAAATTTTAAATAGTCCAAGTCATGTCCAAACAGACCTGTCCATCTTCTACCAGTACTGGTTGCGTGCGCCAGCACACTCTGCTTGCCGTCCGGGAATATGAAACAAAATGTAGTAAGTAGATTCTACCGTAGGGAAATATTGCCATGCACTGATCCAGTGGAGAAATTCGACTGGCTTGACCATGATGTTGATAAAATGTCAATAGAATTCAGAATGTATTTGAACTTGAAGGTCTTAAGTGAAAAATAGAGATGTATAAATTAGTAAGCCTTAGTATATATTTTGAAAAAATCTAGTTGTAAGCGATTTTGTACACTAATACGCATATACATTCAATATAATTGGTCAGAAAGTGAACTTTATTGAAAACAGTGCTAATTTAAATTTAGAATATAAAAACAAGAATATTAGTACGCAGATTAATACGCAAACTTGCTTGTACATAGCAAAACTCATATATTTTATTGTTGTTTGTGTGAATTTGTCAAGCAATATTAAATATGTGATAAATATTTAGTTCCCATTCATATGTCTATCCATCTAGCTCCCCAGCACTTGAGACTTTCAAATTCTATCGAATTTCTGTCCCCTTATGTTGTACTAGAACTTGACTTTAGATCAGGATTTTGATTAAAAAGACATTGAAGAAACTTAAAAAATATTAGGGGAACTTAATGCAGAAAGCTGGTAGATGAAATTATCATTCTAGGAATGACATATGAACGATAGTACTTTAGAAATGAGTAAACTGGAAATGTCAGAGACTCAGAAAAAAGGAAAAAGTAGAAGGAAATCTAAACATTAGATGGTACTTTAGACTAGATTGTATATTTTTAGTATTGTAGTTGAAATTACCATCTAGAAAAATGTATATTTTTAGTATTTTTAAGAAGATGACGGTATTCCAATAGAGCTGCATACAAGCCGCTACTATATATATATATATATATATATATGAATGGGTACTATATATTAATTATGTCATAAGTTTATGGCTTTATATATAGCTTTTAAGTTTAATTAAAGCTTCATCCCAAGTTCCCAACTTTGGGCATGCGATTGTCCTCGTGGAGAAAAGAACCTAAGGGACAATAACATGATGTCGTGAGTTCTATTATTAGGTGTTCAAACTTCAACATATTAAAGATAGCAGAGGGAGGTCATCAAGAAGATGGAGGTAGGGTCCTCTTTAAAATCCCATGAATTTATTGTTTATCCTCTAGAATTCCACAATAAGTACTACTGATGATCTAGACCCATGAATCCAAATTATTTTTTGTCATATCCAAGCCCTAGATATATATAAATCCAAAATAACTTGTTTGGATTTCTTAATTGAAATTATAGCTTTTCCAGCTTACACATTCATGTAATGTGCATTTATTAAGTTTATGATCTGTCCTTTTATGATCACGAATCTTCACCCAGTTGTCGGTCTATTGAGTCCTATTTGATTTTAAAGTAGCCGAACTCTCCTTGTATTCTGCTTCTGTCATTATCCCGCGAGTCTCTACATTCGCTGGATTAATTTTTCTTTTTTTTTTTTTGCTTCTCTCACTTGTTGCTCTTAAATATATATTCTTGTTGGTGTTGGTATTTTTACTGTTAAAAGTGCTGAATCTTTGATGATGACCCTTCATTCAGATATAGCAATATTGAGCCATTAATGCTCTAGTCCATTAAAAAGGGATGCTTCCATCTTCTGATCAGAACTCTTTTTACAATATATATATGGTATCTTTCGTACAAGATTGCCTCTATAGCTAAGTCCAGTACTTTTTTGCTGCAACCATGAATATTTTGCACGCTAGAAGAGTAATAAAGACTGGTACTGTTTAGATCCTTTCCAATTCCATAAATAGTACTGCATCCTAGTAATTAATGTTGAAGTCTTTCTCTCAGCTTTCCAATTCCATGGTGATTTCTTATGAGAATGCCAACATTTTTTTACATCATAATTTGGAAAGTTAAAGATCTGCAGATTTGACAGTAGTTGAACTTGCATTAGGTTTCATCGCATTTTTTTTTTTTCCTCCGAAAAGGCTTCCTAAATTTATGTGAAAACTGGCCTCTTCATCCAGGCCGTCATGAATTATATCCAGAATCAAGCTAAATTATAACCCTATTTTTAATTTGGAACATCTTCCAGCAAAACTCCCTATATGACAGCTCCTCCATTGATGTTTTCTCCGGCCGGGCCAGTGGCCATGGGCAATAAAGTCGTTTGCCGTACGAACCTTGGTTCAGATTGGCAGACGCCTCTCCACGTGCAACAGTAAATACATGACACAGAAAACTTATCTAGTTTTGATACTGAACCATAACCCAGAATAGGAGTCCGCGGATGGTAATTACAGATTCTCAAACATGGTAAAAGACAACGCGACCGGAACTTATATAGAGTGTCGGTGTTTTTTTATAGTACTGTTTAGTGACCAAAAAGCATGTGACACCTTAAGTCCCGTTTGATTCCTGAGAAAGATAGAAGTAGCATATATAGGGTTTTACCAAAGCAATTACTTTACTAAAGGGTTAAAGTAAGGAAATGAGATAGTAAGAACTACTAACGAATGTTAAAGAGAGAATTTTTATTACAGATGAACATGTTTTAAGGAACATAAAACCCATGTTCATATTCATCCAACAAAACCAATATTAAGCTGTATCATTTTTCTATCTTTACCCTTTTTACCTGATTTGCCTTGATCTGTGGAAACTTGAGCTAGCTAGTTTTGGAATAAAGAAGATGAGAGACAGAATATTTTCAGTAGAAAGATAAACATGGGCGTACCAATTATTGAGAGAATATTTATGACTACCAAGAGTCTCACCAAATTAGAAGAAGATTTACAGATTGATTAAGGTTAATTTATAGCATCACTGCGAATTGCACCAAAAAAAAAAAAAAGTTATTGCTAATACGTACAGTAGTGGGTGGGTAATCTAACTCCATTCTGTAGTACCTCTGTGCATATCTAGTCTAATCATTCACCAAATATATGCATTTGCTGATCAGTAAAAGTAATCTCAAGGATTTGAAGAGTTTGATTTGCCTTACATTTGCTTCTTCTTCATGGCTTGTTTATTGTTGTGCATCCATACCTTGAAAACATGCCTCTTTACACCCACTTCTGAACAGAACTGCTGGACTTCTTGGTCGTCATGTTTCTGGATCTTCCACCCCAACTTTTCAGCAAATTCCATCATCTTATCTTTCTGTTCCTGAGTAAATTTTGTCCGAAACCTCCTTTTGGATTGCGGCGCTTGCACTGAAGTTGGCATACCAACATTAGACCGAAACATATTGAGATCTTCACTCGAAGACTCGGCTGGCGCTCCACCGCCAACTCCAAAGGCCATCATCATCGGCGCGGTGGCTCCGGTCAAAGGAGGTGTGGATAGAACATGCTGGAATTTCTGGTGATGGTGATATACATGAGCCGAGGGAGGAAGTAGTGGAGGATGATGTTGAGAAGGCACCATTTCTCTTTGGCCATTGTTTATGCTGGGGTTCGGGTAGTAACAATTGGAAACATATTTAGAATCACCCTCGACTTCTTTCCGATGGAAATTCCGGTGGCATTCACAAGCTGCACACTTTAAGGCCTCCGGGGTGCCTTCCTTCCCGCTTGACATGAATTCTCCGCAGCCATCCACAACGTGCCCGCCCGTGCTGGCCACGTGGTTCTTCAAACATTCTCTATATCTCACCTTTGGTGCAGCCCTAATGGTAGAGGTGCTTCGTGGTGGTTGTGGGAGTGGTGATTTTAATGTTGATGCGCCAGTACTGGTTGGTGTGCTTATTGCACCTGTGGCTGCAAGAGCTGGGATTGGATCTGGATTTGGGTCTGGATCTCTTCTGGTTTTGTGTGCATCTTGTTGTGGATGTGGATCTGACTGTTGAGGAGGAGGAGGAGGAGGAGGAGGATGATGATGATAAACAAGATGATGATCTAGGGCTTGAACTGGGTTAACGATCGTGTTACCATGAACAGTTTGATCCCTTCGTCTTTCTCCCACAGCTGAAGCTACAATCGGAGAAGACAGCTTGTTGGTTGACTCTCTGTGGGATGGATTATAGCTCAAGGTGCTCGGCATCCCTATTTCTTTATCTTGGCCTCTCAGTTCCATTTTAAATCTGATTTCCGATGTGAATCCTTGATCTAAGCCTTGATCTCAGTCTCCCTTGGTGTTTTGAAAATAATAAAAATGATGACTCTCAAAACATCCTCGTTTCCTTTTTGATTTCTGTTTGTTATGGAAGTTGCTGTATTCCTCTCAACCCTAATTCATCCCATCTAATCAAAACAACAATACTTAATCAAACATATAATCACTACCAAAACCCAAAATTATTCTTTCTTTCTCATTCTGATCTTGACATTTTGGGTGCTAAACCCACTACCATAACACTAATTTCAACCTTATTTCCAAAGACGTAAGCAAGTAATCGAGCAGTAAATTGACCGATGGAATAGACGGATTTAATAGAACGAGAATCTCTGACTAATCAAGAAATTAACGAAGTAAGAAGTAAAAATGGAGGAAGAAAATCTCTAGAGATGTAACTCAGATTGGGAGGGGGCCCTACAATATTAGCTAATTAAAATAGAACTTACCCTGAAAATCAGACTGTAGCATTAAAAGAGAGGGAGCTGTGATTGCCTCAGCTTAGAAGCAAATATAAGAAAACTTGGCCTGAGCCTGAGCCTGAGCCTGAGCCTGACAGTTGATTAAGGAAGAGATCTTAGATCCTAATCTTAAATTATGAAGAAAATGTAAATGTGAGACGTCTGTGTATCGAGAAAAAAATAACAAAAGGAGGTGGAGAGGAAGATCGTGTGTTTCCCAACACCCATCCAATCTAATAAAGGAAGATGTAGGTAACTTTGCACTCAAACTGAGTTATGACTACACTCAGAGAGGAGTCTTGCAGAACAACCGACAAGGTCATGTTAGTCCTCTCCCACGGCCTGCACCCTCGTCCAGTTCTCAATAATTGCCCTTGCCCTTCTGTGGGACTCTTTCTGAAACCCTAAAAATCAACCACAAAATGAACGTTGTTTTATGTGTAAGAGAGAGAGAGAGAGAGAGGGGAGGGGGTCCTCTGACTCGACGTAGCCCTGCTTGCTTTGCCTGGAATCTTCCTGCAACCTCAAATTCCAAGATTAATGGTTTTTCTTCATAAGCAAAACCCAGTTAGAGAGGCTCTCAAAGAAGGTGTTTAGGAAAAGTAATCACACAGAGAGAGAGAGAGAGAGAGAGTTTGTGTATATACGTGTGCGTGTCTGAGTGATACAGTGAGAGGTAGACTTTTTTGTTCTTTTCTTGAAATCTTTGAGGACTGAGGGCCTTGAGAGTACTAAAGTGAGAGAATGCATGGTCCACTCCACAGCTCTTGTCCAGTTAGTGTGTGTCAGACTCTCTCTCTCTCTCTCTTCTCTCTCTCTCCTCGAGGTATTTTTCTTGTGTGTATGTATTATGCGCCTGCTGCTGCATTTTCTGCAACTATCCACTATTTCACCAGCTCCCAGAGATGACTTCTGCCAACAATTGCTCTTTTCCCACTTTTCGTCGTATCACTTACGCTTTATTTTATGCTTCATCTCAATTTTTATTATTTTTAATAACATTTTTAATGATATTATGTATAAATTATTCAATGTATATTAATATTAATATGCCTTTAAAAGTATTTGAGTGTAATTATTTAGTATAGGCATGCAATTAGATATTTTTATAGTATATATGAGAAATATTTTAGTCACAAAAAAATTACAAAAAAATAATTTTATAAACTGACATGATTTTATCTGATCCATTAGTTCCGTTTAATATATTCATCTTCTCGCAATTAATATATCATATTTTTAAAAAGTTAATGCTTACAAATATCATATCATTTATACTTCTAACAATTCTCTTTTCGACTTTTTGGACAATATACTTGGAAGTTTGGAACTCACTCATCGTTTATATGGCATTCATATCCAACCAGATTCACGAACGAAACTCATTCCATCGTAATTGTATGTTCAAGGAGAATTGAAAGATATCTCCATTATTAAAGCAAAGAGAGGTCAATTTTTCATTCCCCACAACATTTTTGTTGTTGTTGTGTTTCTAATTAACTTTGCTAGCTCCTCATCAGTTTGATCATGATCTTTTTCCAGGTCCAACGGTAATCCCTGGCCTGGACATTTCAATTGCCACAAATCCCAACCCATTGATCATCGAGTATGATTTAACGCAATTGCAATTTGCACTGCATGCATGTATATCGGAGCATTGCTGCACAATTAGGCTCTATTATCATCACTTGACTCAAAACTTCTTAATTTAATGCAAAAAATATATTTAACTATTTAAAGTTAGAATACTCTTTTTAAATAAGTGACCCGACATATAGAATATTAGTAGCTGTTTTTCTCCTTGAGATATTAGTTGCATGGTTTAATATTGCATGCCTTTAGGTCACTAGGCTAGCTAATTTTGGGAGCTAGCTTTCTATAGCATAGGTCATGATTTCAATATTTATACTTATAACTTATTCAAAAATAAAAACTATTGGGTATAATTGATACGCCAAATGGGCACCCGAAATTATATTCCATAGTAATTTGGTTAGATTTTTATGATTAGGAATCGGTCTATATAGTACTCATTCCTTAAAATGAATTTCTCTAAAAAAAATGTACTTTGAATCTAAAGATAATTATGAAAAATAGTGAATATTGTGATGAGGTGCCAGCCACTCAACCCCAAAATGATATAGCTAGAGTGATTTTTTCTTCAAGTTAAAATAACAGAAATGCCTTTGTCACAAATGACTTTCATAAAAATAAACTTACTTACTAATGTGGCTTGATGTGGTGCGTCAAATTATAAAATTATTTTTATTATTGTAAAGTAAATATAACAGAACACATGCAGGAAGCCACATCAGTTTATAAGTTTATTTTTATAAAATTTCTTTATAGAGATAAGGTGTTTTTTTTTTTAATTATTGATAGACAACCACAAAAAGATAATAGTTTTCTTAAAAAGTCTATACTTATTTAGGGATTGGGTATTTGTTGAAGTTCACATGAAATTAATCTTAGGTGATGCCACCAAACAAAATTAGGAATATAAATGAACATTACCATTCCTAAAACCCAAAGTAATTAACCAAAGCTTTCTTTATAACATCCATATGTATTTTGGCATGGTCGATCCAAAAGAAAAACTTAAATTATGAAAATATACGTAGGTCAAACAACAAGTGAGGTATAAATTACCGTTTTATTGTTTATAAGGTAAGTTTTAAAGTAAAAATTAAAAATATGATGGAAATATCTCTATTGTCGTATGTTAATTTGTCTTTTAATTTGTCGTTTGATGAGGGTTCTCATAGTATTAGCATTAGTTTCTCTATATCATGTATATGTAAAATTACACCTTTTAGAGATTGATTTTGCATATCAAGAAAAACTTTCACATTAGATTATGCATCTTTGAACTAAATTTTTATTATTATTTATTTTTTTCCTAAAATTATTTTTCTTTCGAATTTCTTTTCGGTGGTGTCGCGAGAGAGACAGAAAGGGGGGAGGAGAGAGAGAAAAAGTAGTAAAATAAGATTTGGAGAGTGAACAATGCATCTTCAAATTTGTAGAAATATTGTTCATAGCTATGTAAATATTTGTATATGCATAATCCAATGTAGTCCAATTTAAAGTCATATTATGTAAATATGTAGATGCATAAGTTGAGAGTTGTTTCTTCCCTTAGTTGTACTGTAGCATTTATTGTTCCACTTATTTAATGTATTTTCCCTCCATAGTATAAATAAGAAATTGAAGATAATAAAATATTATTCTGTGGAAAATTATTTCTCTATTCTATTTTCAACTTGGTATCAGAGCGTTCTTGGGGTTGTTAGGGTTAGACTAGTACCAAGCTGTGACTCACGGCAGCTCGCGGTGACACTATACGAACGACGACAGTGGCAACGACAATGAAGTCAAACCCATGGGTCTGATCGAAATCTTCTGGGAACCCCACTAACCAAGCTTCATGGTGAAAATAGGACTTGTCAGTGATTTCAGAAAGAGAAAAGAAAAGAAAAACTTTGGAAGATCGATGCGATCTAGAGTTGGAGCTTTTCCATGATTTCAAGCTTCCAAATTCAACTCAAGATGATGATATCAACCTTGTAATGGTGTTTCTAAAGTGGAATCGAAGCGTTGAAGTGTGGAATCGAAGCCTCAAAGCTGTTTCTGGTTTCTCCGAGATAACTCTTATGCTCGTTGAAGTCGAGATTGTGGAACTCGGTCAGACCCTTGCCGTGGTGGATGTGGGACTTGAAGACAGAGTCAGCATCTTCACGATGAGCCCAAACCATGCGATCCATGGTAGGAGCCGCGGCTAAGGGGAGAAGAAACTCAAGACAGATTAGGGCTCGGGGAAGAAGAAAACAGGATGGTCAGAATGACATCCCATTTTGTTGTTGCCTGGGTATACGACATGTCGTGCAGGAGCAAAGAAGTTGCCAGGAGCTAAACGATTTGTTGTTTAAGAGGTAAAAAAAAAGGGAGCTATTTGGTTGGTTTCTATGGCTGATCCATAGAAAAGTGAAGGACAGACCAGTAGAGTAGACAGCCAAGTGGTCTACTGGAATGAAAATCCAACCCTCCAAATATCAATTGTGCAATTGGACGAGCTCAATTATTTGCCTTGGTCTCAATCTACACTCTTGTATATCAAGAGTAAAGGGAAGATATGATACCTGAATGGCAAGATTCTTGAACCAAAGCCGGATGATCCTGCTTATGATAGATGGGAAGCTGAAGATTCCACAATCATGTCTCGGTTACTACACTCTATGCAACCTAATATTGGTAATGGTTTTCTACTTCTTCGTACTGCAAAAGAGGTGTGGGATGTAGCTGCCCAGACCTTTGCAAAGAAAGGGAATGCAGCTCAAGTCTATGCACTAAAGCGACAAATTCATAGGATGACCCAAGGTGAGTTATCTATGACTGCTTACTTTCATCAACTACGGGCTTTGTGGCAAGAAGCGGATCACTATCAGAATTTTCAGACGAAGTGCACTGCTGATTTTGTAAAAATCTGGAAGATAATAGAAGAGGAATGCATTTATGCTTTCCTTGGAGGGTTGAATGAATAGTATGATTCAGTTCGGATTCAGAGTCTAGGAAAGGATCCTCTACCATCTCTTCAGGAGGTCTTTTCTTATGTTCAAAATGAGGAGAGTCGTTGTGGTGTGATGCTCCATTCTCTTCTCTAGGATCGATCCACCCTGCTTACTGCTACTCAGCGTCTTGATAAGCCAAGTAGGGGCCGTGATGGGGGAAAAATGTTAACATTACAAGTGAGAAGGATAAGCTGTTTTGTGACCACTGCAATAAACCATGACACACTCGAGAGACTTGTTGGAGACTTCATGGTCGTCCTACGAGAGGTAGAGGAGGTCGCTTTGGTTGTGGTACTAGGCCTCGTGCTAATCACACTTTGACTGTGGACTCTACACCTAGTATGTCTATGTCTGGTCCTTCTACTTCGGACCCTAGTGGGCTTAACAAGGAAGAAGTATAGATACTTCGTAGGCTTATGTCTAAGCTAGACTCATCCACCACTGCATCCTCCTCTTTTACTCACTCAGGTAATTTAGCCACATCTCTAAGTGCATCATCCATTGAACATAATGATCCCTGGATAATTGATTCGGGGACATCCGATCATATGACTGGTTTATCATCTCCTTTCACCTCATATCACCTCTGTTCAAGCACAGATAAGGTTAGAATTGCTGATGGATCACTATACTCTGTGTCTGGTAAAGGTTCAATTCCTATGACTGAGTCTTTGTCTCTCTCAGATGTTTTACATGTTTCCAACTTTACAAATAATCTTCTTTCCATCGCCCGAATCACTCTAGCCTTAAATTGTCGAGTAATTTTTTTATCCTAACCAGTGTTTTTTCCAGGACCTAGCCACGGGGAGGATGATTGGTAGTGGTAGCTTGAAGGATGGTCTTTACAATCTAGACTCATAGATCAAGACACCTAGACAGCTCAAACAAGCTTATCATACCACATGCATTTATGACTCTATGGCTATGGCATGGCTTTGGCATCAAAGATTAGGACATCCTTCTTTCTTCTTCTTACAACATGTTTTTCAATATTTGTTTTCTGGTCTTGATGTATCTCAATTTGAATGTGAGATATGTGAACTTTCTAAACATCATCGTGTGTCATTTCCTGCTAATAACAATAAAAGTTCATAACCTTTTGCCATTATTCATACTAATCTTTGGGACCCTTCTTGTATTGTTTCTTTATCTGGTTTTTGTTAGTTTGTCACTTTTATTGATGATTTCTTTCGCACTACTTGGGTCTACCTATTAAAGGAGAAAAGCGAGGTGTTTTCTGTTTTTCAAACCTTTTATAAAATGGTTCAAACCCAATTTGGTACCTCTATTAAAGTTGTTCGTTCTGACAATGGAAGCGAATTCATGTTTGATAACCTTCAAGGTTTCTTCCATGAGCATGGCATCATTCATCAAACTACTTGTGTTAATATTCCACAGCAAAATGGTGTTGCTGAGAGGAATAATAGGCATCTCTTAGAGGTCACTCGTGTCTTACTTTTTTCCATGCATGTTCCAAAGTCTTATTGGGGTGATGTTCTTCTTACAACAGTCTATCTCATTAATCGAATGCCATCTCATGTCTTGAACTCTATGGCATGGAAGTTCTATTACCTTCATTGTCTTCTTCCTTGTTTGTTGTGCCTCCAAGAGTGTTTGGTTGTGTTTGTTTTGTTAATGCTCGTGGGCTTGCTCGTGGTAAATTAGATCCTTGATCTCTCAAATGTATCTTCATAGGATATTCTCCCACTTAGAAAGGGTATAAGTGCTATCATCCACCATTACGAAAAAGGTTTGTCACTATGGATGTCACTTTCTTTGAAACTCAACCCTATTTTTCTTCCCCTCGGACTTCTCTTCAGGGGGAGAATGAAAGTGAAGAAAAGAAGTCATATGTGGATCCATTAGTGACATTTATCCAGGCTGAACCAGAAAACCAACAACAACCTTTACCTTGTGAAAACCAACAGCAAGAGCTAGAGCCAGAGCCAAAGCCATATATTGATAAGCTGGGTGAGCCACCAAGTGCAGAATTGAGAGTCTACTCACGACGTTAGAATAGTAAGATTGACACCTCATCTACATGCCAATCATCCAACCAGAATCAGGTAATTCTTTGTCTATCCCAGTCTCCTCAACTCCTATTGTACATAATATGGACTTACCTATTGCACAATGTAAAGGGGTTAGATCTTGTATCCAACACCCACTCTCTAAATTTGTCTCTTACCAAAACTTGTCACCTTCATATCATACCTTTATTTCCAATTTGTCGTCTGTGTCCATTCCAAAAAGTCTACAGGATGCACTTAGTGACCCAAAGTGGAGAAAGGCAATGCAAGAAGAGATGAGAGCCCTTGTTAAGAATGACACTCGGGATTTGGTTCTCTTACATAAGGAAAAAAAGGTTGTGGGATGTAAGTGGGTTTTTTCACCAAAACTCAAGCCTGATGGATCTATTGATAGACTAAAGGTAAGAATGGTAGCAAAATGATTCACACAAACCTATGGGATAGATTACGAAGAGACATTTTCACCTGTGGCAAAGATGAATTCAGTTTGGATTTTGCTTTCTTTGGTAGCAAATGAGGCTTGGCCACTTTATCAACTTGATGTGAATAATGTGTTTCTTCATGGAGACTTGTAAGAGGAAGTGTATATGGAACTTCCCCTGGCCTTGAGTTTCCTAAGGCCAAGGGTAAAGTTTGCAAACTAAGAAAAGCTCTATATGGATTGAAGCAGTCTCCAAGAGCATGGTTAGAAAGATTTTCCCAAGCTGTACAGAAATATGACAAGAAGCAAAGTCAAGCAGAGCACACATTATTCATCAAGCATACACCATCAGGTAAGATGACTGTACTTATTGTGTATGTTGATGATATTGTGATAATTGAAAATGATGATGATGAAACTAAAGAAATACTTGGCTAGTGAGTTTGAGATAAAAGACCTTGGAAATATGAAGTATTTCTTAGGCATTAAAGTTGCACGATCTCAGCATGAGATTTTTTTCTCCCAAAGAAAGTATGTCCTTGATCTCCTTGAGGAAACTAGAATGCTTGGATGCAAGGCATGGATAATCCAATAGAACCAAATGCTAAGTTGGGAGAAGATGCTGAAGGAAATATGGTAGATAGGGGCAGATATCAAAGATTAGTTGGTCGGTTAATTTATCTATCCCACACCCGTCCAGATATTGCCTATGCAGTTAGTATGGTGAGTCAATTTATGCATTCACCACGTGAGTCTCACATGAACGCAGTCTATCAGATTCTTAAGTATCTAAAGTCATCACCAGGAAAAGGCTTGTTGTTTTCTAAGCATAGTCACTTCAAGATAGAAGCATATACAGATGCAGATTGGGTTGGATCAGTGGAGGATAGAAGGTCTACTTTAGGTTATTGTTCCTTTGTGGGAGGAAATTTGGTAACATGGCATAGCAAAAAACAATCAGTGGTTGCTAGATCGAGTGCTGAAGCTAAATTTCGAGCTGGCACATGGAATATGTGAGTTACTATGGTTGAAGTTATTGTTAAAAGACCTGAAGGATGACACTACAAAGCCTATGAGGTTGTGCTGTGACAACAAAGCAGCAATCAGCATTGCACATAACCCAGTGCAACATGATAGAACCAAGCATATTGAAATTGATAGGCATTTCATCAAGGAGAAGTTGCGTGCATGACTGATTTGTACCCCTTATGTGAAGACAAGAGATCAGTTGGCCGACATCTTAACAAAAGGAGTTACTAGCAACATGTTTCAAACAACTCTTGGCAAGCTGGGCATGAGAGATATTTTTGCATCAGCTTGAGGGGGAGTGTTGAGAGTTGTTTATTCCCTTAGTTGTACTATAGCATTTATTGTACCACTTATTTAATGTATTTGCCCTCCATATTATAAATAAGAAACTGAAGAGAAGGAAATAATATTATGTGGAAAATCATTTCTCTATTCTATTTTCAATTATTTATGTAAATGCATAATCCAATACTAGTACTCTCACGAGAATCTGCAGTAGTCTTCTGAAATAAGAACCCTAGACTGGTATGCCATTTAGTCACTAGTTTAAAAAGAGAGACTGACTTCTACTTGACCTCATTTGGTTAGACAGTTCAGATGAGATGAGATGAAATATTTTGTTGAAAGTTGAATAAAATATTATTATAATATAATTTTTTAATATAATTTTTATTTTAAAATTTGAAAAAGTTGAAATGTTTATTATCTTTTGTGTGGAAGTTTGAAAAAGTTTTAATGATTATATAAAATAAGATGAAATAGTTTGGTTTTGTGTAACTAAACTAGCCTTAGTCTGTTGTGTCTCCTCTGCTTCATTATTATATGTTTGCGTCTAAATGATTAAGGGCTCAAACAATATCTCAGGATATTAATAGTAGTGAATTTAATATTTTATGAATATTAATAAAATAAAATAAATAATTTGTGAACAGTAGTGAAGAAGTTTAAAAATGTCTTAGAACAATTGTGTTCCCAAACATATCCTAAATTGTCGCCTTAAATTTTTTTTTTAAAAATGGTGATTTTATATAATATTAGAACTAAGTGCTTATGAGTTTAAATTCTGACTCTATACTCTATCTTATTTGAATAAATATTTACATGTTGAGCTTATTTATTGAAGAGGTTAGCTAGGAGGTTGGAGAGTATTAAAAAAATACAAATGATTAAATCTACAAATTTATATATATTTAAACTTCTGGAAAATATAGTACTGGTTTCACAGGTTGAATATTCAATAAGTTGATAGATAAAATGAAAAATATTTGAAAAGAAAAAATTGAAGAGTATGACTAATATTTTACAAAAAAAAAAAAAAAAAAAAAGGCTATATATATTCCTTAATATAAAATTGTGGAAAAATTTATCTTTCTATCATTACTCAAAATTATTGAGGTTTGTGGACTTTATACTTCAAATTAATTATTTGAACTGATGTATTGTATCAATCTTGATAACAGTTTAGACCTTTCTATGCTAGATCTACCCCTAGCTTGTTTTTCCTTACTCTTTCTTTTCCACTTCTTTGTTACCAAATTGCAGCTAAAATACTTTGGTTAAGAAAAAGAAGTCTCATCCTAAAAAAGTAATTTTGATGGTAAAGAATTCTAAAAAATAGAAATAACTTTTTTCAAATGAAAAAAAAAATCGTCTAAAAAAACTTCTCCTAACATAATAGATGAATAATAATTCTAATTCTGTTCAAATGGTGGTGCCCTTTTATAAACAGTACTACGTTGAAGCTAGCTATTTTTAGTAATAGCTGATCATACCATTGTCCATTACAATATCTGAACCCTTTAATGATATTCGTGGTTAACCAAAATAAAAACATAGTATTAAATAGTACACGAAAAATTATAAGAAGTTGGGAAACCGTTTTGTTGTTTTTACAAACCATCTCATCTCATCTAATCATTATAATTTTTTCAAACTCTCATAAAATATAATAAACAATTTAATTTTTTCAGATCTCAAAATAAAAATTATATTAAAAGATTATATTTTAATAATACTCTATTCAACTTTTAACTTTCATCTCAACGATCTATATGTGTAAACAAATAAGGATTGTACTAAGAGGTATTATTAATGGAGCCCACTAAATCTTGACCTTCTTAATTAATTAAGTTCTTAGCAAGAATGGAGAGAAATTCTACTTCGATCTGTTTGCTCTAAAAGGAGGAGTAATGTTCATCATTACAATATATATATAAATATATATATATATATATATATATATATGTGTGGTAAAATACGTACCCATCACAAGTTAATTTTGCATAATTAAAATAATTAACATCTTACCAACGAATTAGACTACTCAAGCATCTAAGATTAAATTAAGCATGTGTACGTTGCAGTCGTTGCATGCAGGTTTTGCCTCTTTCTTCTGACATTAAAGAGTTTATTAATTTGCGTAGCAAATAAGGAAACAAGATGCAGTACTCTACGAAGGCATGCATGCATTATTATTTGTTTATTTAAGAATAATTAATTACGATCATCGACTGATCAGTTCTAAGTACTTATATATATACATATTATAAATCTCCTGATGAACTTGATCTTTCCAAATGAATTATTAATATTATCTTAAGCCACCACCATATAATATGCTATCTTTTGTGTGTGTGTGTGTTTATAGGCAACAATTTCCGAGTAATTAATTAAACCATTAAATCATAGCAATCTTAAATTAAATTAAAATATATGAGATTGACAAATTACTTTCCCAACCAATGCATGCACCAGTAATATAATATCAGGGATTCTTGAGACGTGGCGAAAGCCCAGCCAAAGACCCACTGCATGCGGCTTTGATCTTCATGATCATCTCATGCTTTCTTTTCATGTATTTTTTTTTTTTACAACATCGAAGTGTATTACAATCATAAAAAAAATTTATAAATTTTTTTTTATAAATTCAGATGTTTTACATTAAATCATATTTATTTTTACACAATCTATTTATTTATTTATTTATTTTTCCCTTCCTCCAATCCTTTGCAGCCATTACTGACTATCATGACTGGCCATCCTACTGTAGTGCATGCGCACAAGAAGTCAAGCTAGGGTTTCATGGAGTACCCGTGTCCTTCAGTCGTGGAGTGATAGCTAGCTAGCTATCTCTAGCTAGCTATCTTTCATTTTGACCTAAGATAATTCTAAAGAATTGAGAGTACTTTGGCTTATATATATTTATAGATATTCAATAAAATAATTAATTAGATGGCTGTAAAATTTAAATAAAGGAACAAATCTCATTAATTTGTTTACTTTTTACCATTATATTCAATGGTTTTTTCGTTAAATGCTTAATATATATAGCCACAATGAACATTAAGGCAGCTTTGTCCAGTTTGAACATGGAGAGTTGTGGTATTTTGAGCAAGTTTTCTCCCCCCAAAGCCAGAGCAGTGGAGTTGGTTTCAAAATTATATAGACAATGACTGTTGAATAAAAAAACAAATGCCGAGCATATGGACAAATCGAACTGGTGCTCTCATGTGACTGGGACCCTATATTTAAGTCTTCATTTACAAGGCATTTCCCCCCCACTTTTTGGTAAAGGTAATAACCACAAGTTCAAGTTAAAAGATAAAGATGCCCGTTTGCTCATTTTTGTTTTAAGAAAAAAAAAACAAAAACAAAATTTGATAGATGCCCGTCTGGTGCATGTTTTCACTGCTAGCTGTAGAACATAAAGCTAGCGCTTGATCTTTCTTCTTGATTATTTTGAGCCGTTCGTTCTTCTATCACAAGGAATCTTAATTTAAAAAAACAAATCAAAAGGAATTATGTATAACATCAAACAAGTTAAGAGGCAGCACGTCGAGTGTCACATCTTTTATTTATTTTTTATTTTTTGGAAAAACCTAGTTTGCCCTCTTAATTGTACTACTTAATTTGATCACCTGTCAAAATTTTTTTATTCAATGATTAAGGAAGTGATTTGAAGTATATTAAGATTTTTTTTTATTTTTTTAAAATATTTAAATATATTAAAAAAATATGAAAAAAAAAAACTAAAAAGTAAAAGAGCGATAACTTGAACGAGCTATTCTGGACGGTAGAGAAGCCCGACTTTTCTTTTTTTAGTATGTATAGATTTAAGTAAAATATCAGGAAAAATAAAATATAAGGGAGAGAGGTCTAGTACTGTAAGAATAGTAATCCTGATCGATCAGGGCCTCAGCCTATTGCAATGCTTACTAAAGATGTACGCAATGGGGGAGAGATTTGGCCAGGATATGGTTTTTATAGCTTGTCATGGTTACCACGCACCAAAGTAAGGCATCTGCCAAGTTTAAGAAACTTAAATCATTGGACGAGTTCTTTTCTTTTCTTTTTCCTCTCTGCAAATGAGATCAAGAGGAATGATGCATGGATGGTTACGATCGATTATAAATGATAATATCCCTCAAAAATCAAAATCATCCAACAGTACCTTAGATCTCTTTAAAATCATCTGTTAAAACTGAAAGTAGAGCTTTGTGGAGCCCTCTAATGGAAGAGATCTATGCAATCCGGCCAAGCGTGAAAGATATTAATTGCCCGGGTGATTTCGATTGAGAGTCCGGCTATATATAAGCAGTCACACTCCATATACCATGATTCTTTTTTTTTTTTTTTTTTTAACTCAATATACTAAGTATGTTGAGGATGTAGTCAACAGTAAGCTGATGTAAATAATTTCTCTTTCGATAGAAGATCGAAGCAATAGCAACATCTTGGTGTGATTAAAGAGTACTGTTATGGGTTCCGAATTCAGGACCCAAAAAATGTCCCGAATAGTGTAATTTTTTTTCTTCCTTTTTTCTTTTTTTATGTATTTTTTTAATAATCATAAATATTTTGTAAAAAAATAAAAAATTCACAATATTATTAAAAAATATTTTCTTAATCATTCAATAAAAAGATAAAAAAACCCATTCAAAAATTTTTTATGTCAAGAATTCAGGACCAAAGCATTTCTCTTAATATGCCCATTGCCAAAGATGATTTTGTAGACCAAGCGTGTGAGTCGCTGAGAGGACGATGTACTTACGGGTGTCTTGGTTAGTGAAGTGTCTTGGGATTCGAATTTGGGGTAGGCGCAAAGTTTTGGATAATAAGATGAGATGTAAAAATTTTAAATAAAAATTGAAAGTTAATTAAAATATTATTAAAATATTATTTTTTAATATTATTATTGTATGTTTTAGAATTTAAAAAAGTTAAATAGTTTATTATATTTTATATAAAAATTTTAAAAAATTATAATAATGAGATGAGATGAAATATTTTGAATATTCAAGCCTTTGTAGACTAAAGTATATTGGGATTCGAATTTCCAGGACGCGTCATATCCCATGGTGTTTGAGTTGAAAATGGAATGGCATGATCTAGACTCATTCTAGCAGCTTGTAGCTAGTGATTGGGTTGATCAGGTTATAACATAGAACATGTTGACTCATTTGTGGGGAACAATTGGAAGATGGTATGGGATTCTTGGAGGAGTTTGGAAGTTTTACTTTTATTCATGTGTGTATAATGAAAATATATAGTGGGTGGATGGTCTCAACCAAAATCTCATACCATCACTATGGAAACCTCGGTAAATAAAAAAAAAAAAAAAGGAAAAAAAAAACGATAAACAAAAATAAATTAATACTTCAAAATATTAGTAGTGTTCAAACACCAACGGATAAATTCACAAAATCAAAGCACAAACTGAAAGCCTCCCCTGCTCTACACCAAACAGCTACAACAAAATCACCAGTAGAAGATCAACTCAAGCATCTAAATGGAAACTCCAACACATGCAATGGCTAGTTTTGCCAAAGACAATTAATGAGATAGACAATACTAAAAATCTAGTTTTTCCAATACCAAACTAGAAGAGAATATTTGTAATATAGCTCGGCTAAATGTATTGAATTTATATAGTAGGAATCATAACATAGAAATTTAGATTCGCTTCACTTATATGATCCAATCTGGAGTTGTTGATCTAATTAACAGAGGAAAAATGGAGTTGATAGAGAAATAGATCCATCTCTTGGCACTAATTGAGTTGAATTTAGATAACCATTGATCGCATATTTATTAAAACTTTTCTTAAGGGAGTTAAATAACTGATTCTTGTAGGAGAATTAGATGGTTTGCTTTTATGATGTTTAGGCATGAAGTGCTTTGAGCGCATGATTATTGCTAGTACTATTTTGGTACAAAAAGTGAATGAATGCTGCTTGTGTTGTTTACATGCGGCCTAAACAAACTATCTATTCAAAGATACCCAATGTACCTATTAAATAAAATGGGATTTTTTGAACGTTGTTGACAGTCTTTGAAAAGTGTCATCCTAAGAGATATTGCAAACTGGTTGTTTTAGATAATTGATTGTCGCCTAATAAGAGGTTTTCCATTTTACGAAGGTGATGGACATGTGTTTGTGAAAAGTAGTTAAGACTTCATGTCTTGTGAGACTGTGTATACGAAAAATAATTTTTAAGAGCTCTTGTTCAAAATTCATAGACAATTAATGAGATGGACAATACCATAGAATCTAGTTTTGCCTATACTATTTGGTAAAACTATTGCTGGGCTCACTTGGATCTATTTTCTTCGTGATTGTGTCAAGCTACCAAACTCCCTGGCTACTATTTTGCGATAATCTCAGTGCCCTTTACATGACAGTTAACCCTATTTTTCATGCTTGTAGAAACATATCGAGATTGATTAACACTATGTACGTGAATGTGTAGGTCTTGACTTACTTCATACCCGCCATGTCCCAGCGTCTTTGCAACTTATTGATCTTCTTACCAAACCAGTTGGTCACCTTGCACTTATGATCTCTACACTAGACTTGGCCTCATATCTTGGCCTAGTTTGTGGGGATATATTAATAATATTCAAACACCAACGGATAAATTCACAAAATCAGAGCACTTACCAAATGAAGCCTCCCCTGCCATACACCTAATGGCAACGACAAAATCACCGACAGAAGATCAATTCAAGCATCCAAATGGAAACTCCATCACATGCAACGACTAACACTTTCCTTTATGGCCTGCTGTGTATATCTTAGCTATAGGAATTTCCTTGTATAGATTATTTTCTCCAATGACAATATACACCTTGTAATATTGTATCCCACTTTATAAATACTAATAAGAGGACTCTCAGTACTCTCACTGTGACTGAGGACTTTCATTAAATATCTTAGTCTCACTTTCTTCACTAAAATGTCAAGAAAATGGTAGTTACTAAGATGATTGATTTAGTGGTTTAGAAGTTTATAGACCAACTTAATTTTCCTATAGCAGTTGGCTGGTACAACAATATCAAGAGTGGTTACATTATTGTAGATTATTTTAAGATGATCACGTGAGAATCTCACTTTCTTTGGAATGGATAAAAGTGAATAAAAGAGTAAATTGACTCCGGTTCTAAAAAAGAGTCGTAAGATAGAAAAAATTTAGATTGACAAACTGATCAAAGTCTTTATATATCATGTCCAAGAAGTATGAAAGATGATACCAACATCTAAAGCTCGCGCATAAACAATAGAGAGCTATATATGGGCGCTCAGATCTTGAAGATCTAAGATAAAAGAAGCTAATAAAGCAATGTGTGTGACATTTGGAGGCTTGAAGATATGCAATGTCGACGCTGAATTGACACATCATGAGATTCACCCGCCAATAGAAATGATGCGAGAACTATATATATTTGAAGATCAACGTCCCTGACCATGCAGTAATGCAGCGCATCCTATTTGAATATGTTTAGAAGGTGATAGATTAGTCATTTTGTATCGTATAATGGGTGGCTCTATAGTCACCGTTCCTAATCTTGTTAGGAGTTATCGTTAATGTAAAATATTATATTTTTTTTACATATATTTTTTTAATACTGCAAAATATTTTTTTAAAAAAATCATAATATTATTAAAAAATATTTACTTAATTACTAAATAAAAAAATATTAAATAAATAAAAAAAATATAGTAATAACTCTAAACGAGATTGATAGCAACGAGAATAGCTTTACTCAAGAGAGAGAACGAGATTGGTAGGTGCCGGGGTTCCTACCCTACAAAGACAGCCTAGAAAAATGGTGGGGACATATGTTAGGATTCCATGGTTTTTTTTTTTTTTTTTTCACCAGAATAAAGACAAAGGAAATCTAAAATTTGATAAAGGGCTGATCGAGAGTTGTCGGTCACATCTGAAAGTGCACGCGTGTGCGTTTCATGGAATTGGTGGAGTCTGCACTATATATGGATGCTGGATGCAACTCAACTACGAATCTAGAGATCAGGATTCAGGGCGCAAAAAGGACACCCAATTGTGAATTTAGACTTCCAGCATCACTTTGCGTGGCTTTCGAGCTCTTTACAATGGCATTTCTTCATGACTTTCTTCACTTTCATGCTCTATTTCTCCCCCATTTTTAACATAAAAATATCATGCAAAACTAGTTATCATAATTTTAAATAAAAATAGAACCTCATTTGCGATAGCGTCAATATTATGAGAAATGATAGTTACAGTCGTGAATGCACAAGCGTCGTACAATCATTTTAAAAAAGTAAATAAATACGAGATTCATATGAAAAATAATAATTTTTTAATAGTGAGTTTCATTCTTTTTCAAAACGACTACATGACGCTTACGTATTCTACGACTACATGTATTCAACATTATTGTATAGATTGCAAGGCAGCATCACGTTTATATCATTAATTATAGCCTAAGAATGAAATCAGATTCTTTACGTAATGAGATTTTTATTAGGCTATGGAAAAACAGTACTTTGTCGAGTAGTTTGTCATGGCATGTCATGTCATAGTTAATAGTCCTTAATTACGTGGGAACTAAATCATATTCATAGCACGTTTTCTGTGTGCATGGCTAAGTGTGTTGTGCGTGTGCTAATTCTGTCTTGAATATTTTAGGTAAGATGCTCGATAAGATTATGAGAAAATCATCCCCCTTTTCCTCTGTAATCAAATCAAGTGGAAGGACAAATGTTGAGTGAAAAGTTCATAAATATGTCAAATATGTACGTTGCCCACTGGGCTTTAAACTTTTGTCCCTCTCCTCTCTCTTTTCCCTATTAAAAATAATTATACAAAATCATTTTTATAAAATAATTGTGATTTTTATATATAGCTCTATTTTGTATAAATGCTTACATCTAAAATAAAATTGTTAAAAAGTTGTACAAAATGATCATTTTGGGTATTCTCAGATATTTTTAAATTATTTTACTGCTATTCATAAACTATTTTATTATTATTCATAGATATTTTGAGATATTATGTCTTTGTCATTTCCACTCATCTAAACCCAAAATCTTACCTTCTCATTTATTTTCTCAATCATCTAAACTTGTTTGTTTGCAGTTCTTATAAACAATACAATCTATTGATGCCTTTAAACTCGCATGTGCCACAGTGCCGGTGCCATCCATACAACTCCTAAACTGCTAATCGTTTACTCTAGACTCACCTGCAAACGATCTGTGTCTAGACCTCATACATCGCTTATTTTGTTACTAAGACTATAAAATTATATAGTTCATATGAACGAGAGATGGGCCAGATCCAATGCTCACTTTCTCCTTACACCACCAACTACCATCCAACCATCCATACATTTTGTTATCCTCTCTCTATCTCTGTGTTTCTTTTTTATTGCATCTCCACCTATATACTTGATGTTTAACAGCATATAATATACGAGTTGTGCGTGCGAATATTGCTCGGGGAAAAAAAATGGAAAAAATAGAAAAAGAAGAAAGCAAGTTGGTTATCTTGGGCCGATTTAGGCGATATACCGGGCCGAAACAAGTTTATGTCTACGACCACATTGATGCACGCTGTCCCCAGATTCCCTGAAGTTTGAACTTTGAGCCACCAACAATTTCTGACCAAATTTAATACTTTCTAAAGGGCAAACAATCATTTCTCTTTATCCATATATAAAGCCTAATTCAACATTACTTTAGAGTGTTGTGTATCATTACTCTATCTATAAAGCCTAATTCAACATATAAAGTACATGAGCAATCTAACACTGAATTCCACTTCCACTAGAGGGAGAGATATTGAGAAACATTATTATTAGGAAAAAAAGAAAAAAAGGCAATCTCTTTTGCTTAGCAAAAGAACATTCAGAACAAGGATGAGTAATTTTAGATCCTGACATAGCAGGTAGAAATTCATGAAAGATGCTATCTACAATTAGAAGGATGACCAAGTCTACAGCAATTTTGACAGATGAAAGAGGTAGAACTCGAGAATGTGTATCGGGTTTTTGCAGCTCATGCGAGTCCCTACTGTGCTTTACCCAACTCACTCTTAACTCGGCTTGCTGACTACCTGCCAGCTAATTAGCTGATCAGCTGTACATCTTTGACTAACTGTCTAGTACAAAGGTTCATAGCTTCACAATAACACAGCAAATGCTTACATGGCTCATGCATTTACAGGAGTGGTTCTATTCCTAATATATACAGCACTAAGTTGTGTGATATTTTGTAATGCCCGAATGAAAAGTTCAAATCACATGACCTATACTTCAAAAGGACTAGTCAATGATACAATTGGAGCCCCATTGGAACCTTATAAAGAACAAGAACTTTTCCTTTCCAAGCAATGTAGGATCCCATACACCACCTACCCTTATCTATATCATATGGGGTATCACAATCTACCCCCTTTAAATTCCCGACGTCCTTGTCGGGCCTATCTATTGTAGGTAGCATGGCTAAAGTTCTACATTTCTGGTTGAGATATGCTCTGATACCATTTGTAACACCCTAATGGAAGGCTCAAACCATATGACTTATACTCCAAAAGGACTAGTCAATAATACAATTAGAGCTCCATTGGAACCTTATAAAGAACAAGAACTTCTCATTCTCAAGCAATGTGAGATCCCATACACCACCTACCCTTATCCATATTATATGGGGTATCACATATTTGGTTGGAGGTTACAGTAATAGATGAATATAAGTTAATGACTAACTAAAGTTTTGCCGGACCAAATAAAATTTGCATTAGATCCAATACGATTTAGAGGAAGCAGGGCAAAGAGTTTGATGTATGTGAACTACTGAGCGAGTAA
Source organism: Juglans mandshurica (assembly GCA_022457165.1). Taxonomy (NCBI): domain Eukaryota; kingdom Viridiplantae; phylum Streptophyta; class Magnoliopsida; order Fagales; family Juglandaceae; genus Juglans; species Juglans mandshurica. The sequence goes on from CM039619.1 coordinate 47,803,261, forward strand.
TCCAGAACTGACTCTACACAGAGCTTAGTGTACCAGAACAATACCTAGTTACGCAGCTTACTGAAAAATGCAGACTTCACCACACTCAGCCATGTAATCAGAGATAGCAATGAGGTGAATCCAGGGGTAATTCACATGACACAAACCCCTCTAGAATTAGTAACAAAAAAGCCTAGTTTATGGATACAATTGGAACCTAACAGCACTACGAAGCCTCACCTAAGTAAAATTAGAGTTCTGTTTTCACAAACTTGCACATTATTTTTTTCACCAACTTACATTCATTAATAGAAGAGAAGTGTATGAAATCAATTATTGCAATGCACAAGAGCTACTGATGAGATCCTTGAATTTTCTTGAGCTCTTCAAATCCTAACCTATGGCCACAGTAAATGCGGTCTTTTGGACTTACTGCTGCTACACCGGTGGAGTAGCATCCACCGTTGCCGTTGCTGCCACCTTAGACGTAGCTTTTGCTCCTTTGGCTTCCATACACTTCCACATATACCACGAGCCAACAGACCTATAAGGCTTCCACTTCTCACATATCTGCTCCATGTCCAGAGGCCGGGGCAATTCCTTTAGCCCATACAAAAGCTGCACGCCTTTCCTCACGCCGAGATCGCCGACCGGTAGAACATCCGGCCTCTGCAGCGAGAATATCATGAACATGTGCACTGACCAAGCCCCTATTCCCTTAACCAAGGTGAGCTTCGTTAGGAGGGAATCGTCGTCCATTTCGAGAATCGAGGAGTCCGATAAAAGCCCACTCTTGAACTTGTCCGCTAAGTCGTGGAGGTAGCTCGCTTTCCGCCCGGAGACTCCGACTTCTCGGAGCTGATTAGGGTTGAGACCGAGGACGGTTTCGGGGACAACCTCCACCTCGCCACCACAAAGCGAGACGAAGCGGTTGTAGATTGATTTGGCGGCGTTGGTCGCGAGTTGCTGGTATAGAATGCTTTTGGCCAGGGTCAAGAATGGAGGTCCGGGAGAATCAAAAGCCGGAGGCTGATACGAATCGATTGGGATCATAAGGAGTGGATCGGTTTTACGCAAATGGTTAATAGCAGCATCAATTTCGCCTTCAAACGACAATGGCTTCACGGTTATGGGCAAGAGGATAGGGAGTTGAGATGTGTTTGCTTTGCTGGGTTTGGAGGAGTCCGAATCGAGGACCGGTGGCTGCGGGGGTATTCTGGAATTGGACGACAGTTTTCTCACTTTTCTGGGTCGAAATGAGATTTTGGAGGAGGATGAAATGTTTTCGGAAATGTCAACGGAGGTGGGTTCAGGGGAAGTTTGAGATTGGCGAAGCTGAGAAGAACTTGAAAGGATTTTGCTTCGCTTTTGCTTACCCATTGCGACAGAGAGAGGCTGATCGCTAGTTAGGGTCTTAGCGAGCGGAATCTGGGTCCGACTTCCTGCGGCGGTCAGGTTTCTAAGTTCTCTACCCCGAAGTTTCATAACTGTGTGGCGAGATCACAAGCAGAAGATTCAGATAAAATATAAACAGAAAGCCCCATTAACAGCAGCCAGTTTTGACGCTGTTGAACCATTTTTCTATTAATTAAACAATGAACGTTTACTGCAATGGCCGAATAGGAGAAGAGAAGCAATCCGCCTAGTTTTGGACTGCGTGTGTGGAGTGCGCTCCAAGCAGGTACTAAAGGCACAAAGTCCAAGGTGCAAGTTGTAGACTTCCAATATTATAAGGCGAGCCAATTTAACTTCAACAACGAGCAAGCTAGTATATTGACATGAATTGTTTTAATGGAGGTTAATAGGTTGTTGGAAATTAATGGGAGTTAGTTCCTGTGTCGCTGGCATGGTAAAATCCCTCCCTGTTGCCATGGCTGCGGCAGTAAACAGAGCGAAATGTGGACAATTCTCGCACCGAACTTACTTAATCTGTGTAACAGTATGTCCAAGAGAGACACGTCTACACTCTTTCTCTTGACCTTCTGGCACACGGCCCTTCCTCACGTAACCCACTAGGTCATCGTTCCATCATCATCAACTATACACACGTTCCCAACAAAACACAATAATTCCAGAACACGAGGTTCTCGGCATTTGTGATCTCACTGATCTGTTTTGTCGTTTCTTTGGGGGCATTTCAAACGAGGGTATAGAGTTCAGGTTTTTGTTGGGCACTCGTAATCATCGAAGTGGAGACGGTGACTTGCCGAAAGTGTAGAAGACGAAGCAATGAGTTTCAGAGAAGAATCCGAGCCCGAGGACCTCAAGAAGCCGTTCCTCCAAACAGGGAGCTGGTACAGAATGGGGTCGAGGCAGTCCAGCATCATGGGCTCCTCGGCCCAGATCATTCGCGACGGTTCCATTTCCGTCATGCTCTGCGTCCTCATCGTTGCCCTCGGCCCCATCCAATTCGGCTTCACCGTAACTTCACTATTCCTTGTCAAATTGAGTCAAATTGATCTCAATCATCGTTTCCCTTTACATGACTATTTGCTCATTCACATCTGGGTTTTTTTTTTTTCGTTTTTTTTTTTAAATATTGTAACAATACAGTGTGGGTATTCTTCCCCTACGCAAGATGAAATAATCGAGGACCTGGGGCTTTCAGTCTCGGAGGTGTGACTTCTGCATCTAACTTTTCTATTATATATCTATGGTTTAATTTATTTTGTGCTTATGAGTAACATTATTTGTTTTTTGGAAACAGTTCTCTATATTTGGTTCTTTATCAAATGTTGGTGCCATGGTTGGGGCAATTGCGAGTGGTCAGATCGCAGAATACATTGGGCGTAAAGGGGTATTCTGGGTTTCATTGACTTTTATCTTTCTTTTAACTATTTTCAGCACTTGTTTTAGCTGCTTCGAAATTGTTCCAAATATGAATACCTGGATGCTGCTTTTTTTGTGCTGAATTGCAGTCACTTATGATTGCTGCGATTCCTAATATAATTGGATGGCTTGCAATATCATTTGCCAGAGTGAGGGACCCCTGATAATTGGCTGCTTTTCTTTGTTATGGCTTTCTTTGCAAGCTTTTCGAATTGCCCTTAGTTGTTTTCTTTTTCTTGCTTTTGTAGGATGCCTCGTTTTTGTACATGGGAAGGTTGTTGGAAGGATTTGGTGTCGGTATTATATCTTACACGGTAAAATCAAATCACAAAGTATCTCGTTTCTCTAAAGCCTTGAGCCATCAATGGGCGTTAATTTTTTATGCTTTAAGTTTAGGTACCGGTATATATAGCTGAGATTGCGCCTCAAAATATGAGGGGAACCCTTGGGTCTGTTAATCAGGTTGGTTGTATATTCTTGCTTCTTCACTTGGTAATTGTTAGCACTTTTCTCTGTAAATAAGTAAATTAATTCCGCTCTTTGTAGCTCTCAGTGACAATTGGACTAATGCTGGCTTATCTTTTTGGACTGTTTGTCAACTGGAGAGTGCTTGCAGTTTTAGGTAAGCCCTTAGGATACCTTATATTTGGCTTTTCCTCGGGTTAATAGAAATATTGAATGTTATTTGTCCAATGAAATTCTTTCTAACCTTTTGAGAAACTAAAAATGCTGGGGAATTTTATTATTATCATGTGCAAAGAGCTTACCTTTTAAATAGGAAAATCACTATCAAACTCTTAAAGCACCAGTGTCTCATCAGAAGTTCATACATGACAAAGTTTCTGGCTCAAATTTTACAGCCTCTATCATCTCTGAGATTAATTACCAATGTTATACTACCTATCAGAAATTACCTTTGTTATACTACCTTGATCAATGCATGGATTTATGTAAGGGATCATATCCAAATCATTGCAGGAATTTTGCCATGTACAATATTGATACCTGGCTTGTTTTTCGTGCCAGAATCTCCCCGATGGTTGGTAAGAATCATGTGAAAATTTTGTAGCAATTGGATTTTGATATCATCTTAGCTTCACTGATTTTCTCCTGTACATCTTCTTTCCCTTTTTCCTTTGGGGTGGGGATATTAGGCCAAAATGGGGATGACAGAAGATTTTGAAACCTCATTGCAAGTTTTACGAGGTTTTGATACCGACATTTCAGTTGAAGTGAACGAAATCAAGGTATTAATTTTTCTACCATTCAAGTTCTTGACTCTCTTCTTAACATATTCATTGTGTATTGCCGGTGTAATTCCAACAGAGGTCTGTAGCATCAGCAGGCAAAAGAGCTACAGTCCGGTTTGCAGATCTCAAGAGAAAGAGATACTGGTTTCCTCTAACGGTAGACTGGTTGGATTTGAAATTGTTAATTCAACTTTTTTAATGTGGTTTTCTATACCCTTGAAACTTTAGAATGCTCTTCTGATAGGTTTCTACCATATGCTGCAGATAGGAATCGGATTACTTGTGCTCCAGCAACTCAGTGGTATCAATGGTGTTTTATTCTATTCAAGTAACATCTTTGAAAAAGCCGGTTAGACCAACATCTTTTTTGGGATTTCAGCTGTTTCTGTATGATTAATTAATCTGATTGATTCCTATGTTCACGAGAAGGATGTTTCTTCTTTTACATGATAGGACATTTCTTTTGGTATGATATATTTCTGAGATAGATCTGATGTTGTACTCTCCAATAAGCATTTTCCATGTGAGGAACGAAAATAAATTTCTCATTCATTAGAGGGTGGTTATAATTGTCTTCATACTTCCTTCTGTGACATGGACATTTAGAACGTAAGAGAATTACCTGTGTTAAGGTCTCAAGTTTACATACCCAATGTTCTTTTCACACTGGCACACTTAAACCAAACCGGGTGCATTCTTAGTAGATCAACGGTGGGAATTTTTTCTGGGGGTTTTTCTTATTATAGTCATGGTTACAATATTGTATGGGCTAGGTGTTTTCTTGTATACAACCAGTGTACTTGGTTACTCCTATTGATATTTATATATATATAATATTATTACTTATAAAAAAAAAACAATATTGTATGTCGTTTGCATTCTTTTATTTCATTTTGATGGCTTAATTAGCTGCCATGAATATAAACAGGGATCTCGGCGAGTAATGTTGCAACTTTTGGAGTTGGAGTTATTCAGGTAAATCATGACCCAATATAGACAAATTGACTCTGCTTCCCGTAGATTTCCAAACATCACAAAAAAAGATATGATTGGAGTTTTTAAAATGGACTGTTATTTTCAATAGGTTACGGCTACTGGGGTTACTACTTGGTTGGTGGACAGAGCTGGCCGCAGGCTGCTGCTTATTGTATGTAGGAACGAAATCTGTTATATTTGTTATTGTGTTATATATGCTATTGTGTACACACCATGAAGACACATTGAACGCAATCTGAAATCAATTGCACAGGTGTCATCGTCTGGAATGACCCTTAGCCTCCTCGTCGTTGCAATTGCATTTTATCTGGAGGTAGATAATCTTTCTAACTGATATATGTAAAATCTTTACATTCCAATCCAGAGCTTATGAATCAAGCATGTTAATTCCCATCATGTTCAAATAGTGCCTTGATGCTATCTTTTCCCTCTTGTTCTCAATTAATACCAGGACGTTGTATCAGAAGATTCTAAATTCTATAGCATGTTTGCTATACTGTCACTCGTTGGCCTTGTGGTATGGTATATGATGTACATTTTATGCATGGTTTGTACCATATTGTTTTGAAGGATTTCTCAAGTCTGACGAACTTTTTTCCATCCAGGCTTTTGTGATTTCATTCTCTCTGGGACTTGGACCTATTCCTTGGCTGATAATGTCTGAGGTATGCCTCAGCAACTCTATTATATTATGTTGAGAAAATTTTCTTTTCATGTCTGGTCTCTTTCAGTTGGTTACATTTTCACTTGAGCTGGTGATAACTACTAGTCATGTTGGGTCTACTCAAGGCAAAAAAATGACAAAAGTACGGTTCAACAGTTTGGTTAAAAATTCTGAAGAGTAGTACTTCATGACACCATTAAATTGATAAGGATTACCACCTACTCAGTGTGGAGCTCAAAATTTTTCTTCACCCATGATTATTGCTTTATGTAGAGGTAAAGAAAGCTGGAAACGAAGGGGGCAATGAGCCTTGGGGATCATACTGGGACCATCGTTTTAGCTTTAGCTTGATTAGAAATGTTCTGTATATGTTGGCAGTCAGATACTTTGCAAGTTTGATTTAGATTTTATGTTTGTTGATCATTGGCTAATAAATTAAGGGTATGGGTTTGGGAGTGGGACTAAGTCTTTGTTTGGTTGGGTAAGATACCGGAAAAGAACATTGCAGCACCCTCTTAAAGGTCGATGATTCAAAGATCTCCCTTGATTCTCAGAAATTTCATTTACCTTTCTTGTGAGAGTCAGGTACCTGGAATGATGTAATTCCAGGACAGGGGTTATAATTCTGCAATTGCAAAATCTTCATTTTTGTACTAGGTTCTAGGGATGGTGAGTCTAGATGATATTCGTCTATTTGAAGAACTTTTGTGAAGCCGAGAGTGTCCCTTTTTAATAGCCAATCTATCTTGGACATCCATGTAGTTTCAGAAGTAAGAGGGAGATCCTTATATTTTTGGCCTGTTTAGATTCTCCCTAATTAACATATGGATTATTCCGCTACAATATTTCAATTTTTCTGCGCTTTCATATGAGAAAGAACTAGAAAGATTCAAATACGTGTCCAAGAGTTAAGTGGTTGATTTTTCTTTGGCATATCCAAATTGCACATTTCAGATACTTCCTGTGAATATCAAAGGCCTTGCTGGCAGCATAGCAACGACGGCAAATTGGCTGACATCATTTGTGATTACAATGACTGCAAACTTACTGCTGAGTTGGAACAGTGGAGGTATACGTCTGGCTCTGTGTGTGGGTGTATTTGCTGCATGTGCACGCGTCTGTTGTCGTCTAACTGACATAGTTCCTTTATTCCAACAGCTACCTTCACAATTTACACCATGGTTGCTGCTTTTACTGTTATCTTTGTGTCACTTTGGGTTCCAGAAACTAAAGGCAGAGCTCTGGAAGAGATTCAGCAGTCATTTAGATGAATTTACTTCCTCAAGCATATATTCATCTTAATCTGGCTTTGAAGTGGATATAATGCCGGAGTCATCGCATGTAGGTTGGGTTACATGGATATTGCTTATTTTATTCTTTTAGAAAACTGCAAGAATTTGAGTTGATCGGATGCCTCCCTAGCAAGCTCCATAACCTCCCTGTATAACATAGGGGGGGTGTGAGTCTTCCATCATATTTGCTTTGTGTTAGAGCAATCACAATGGTTTATTCATTTTGCATTTGTTTGTAAAATGGCCAGCAATGGTTTGAAAAAATGCTCTATTATATGCAAAATACATTCATTCTATATTTTGGTTGTACTTGTCTACATCTGGATATACATGTATGTAATAATTTTTTGTTGTGTCTTTCTCTTTAGTATATTTCTTGCAATTACAAGATTTTTTGAAAAAGATAAATTAAAATGTATTTAAATGATATAAAAAAGAAAAGATAAGTTGATATAAATAGAGTAGACTTCAATTCCATGAAACATCTTAGACACACCAATTAGAGGATAGAACTATAGTTCTTCATTCTACATAACATTGAATAGTGCCTCATGAGTACAGATATTATGAGCCCATAATGCAGACAGAATCATTTCTGGGGATTCTCTGTTGTTTTGTCTGCATGGAAGGAAGCAAGGAACCGCTTCAGATACCTATTGTAAACACAAGGTCGCTCCAGGTGAACCAAGTGACCTGCCTTCTTTATGACCTGAAATGATGCATTTTCTCCCAGTTGCCTGTGATCACATTGTCCAAAATCACTTAGTACAGTTATGACTTTTACATTACTTCTTTTTGTAAATTAACTTACCAACATATGTACTACTAAACTTCTGTATTGTTCTAGAGAAATCATATAAATAGTTAAATTTACTTTTTTTTTATTAGTTTAACCTTTTAGAACTAGCGGTGATTTAGTACATATACATGATGTTATTAATTAATATTTTTTTAACCATTATCTTCTGTCGTGGCATCAAATGATTGGCAGATAAGTTAAGGATAACAAGTAATTTTTCAATCATTTGCCAAAAAATATTGAAAGGATGATGAGTTACAATTCATCTAAATATATCATTCATAGACAGGCATGATCAGACATACTCTTTCATGTTTTGGGCAATCTCCATGTCGAAAATCCGATCAAACTCACCCCATAAGAGATGTATCATCTGCAAAAATAGAAATAAAAGAAAGTGGTACCACAAAAGCTTATCCTTTCTGGAAATAAACAGTAAACTGGCATAATGTAATCAAGAAGGGAATAGAATAATAGACAACTGGAGTGAGTAATAGAAGGAATAATATACCTGTGGGAAATGGGGAACCGTGGCATCCTTGTTGCAGATTAGTAAAGTTTCTAGCAGTTCACCTCTCTCCTTTCTGTTGTTGAACATCACCTATAATTTCTCCAGGAACCATCCACAATAATTATGAAAAATGCTAACTTCCATTCAAAAATGTTATTTCTATTTTTTTTTTTTGTTTGGAGACAAAAGATGAGTGCCTTAAAGGAATCGAAATAAAATTAATTAAAAAATCAAAGTCCTACAGTTTTTTTTTTTTTAATTTGTTATTATGAATATTATATTTAAGATTAAAAAATTACATAGTCGCCAAATAATCTGAGATTAGCTCAGCATCCAAACAGAGAATGAACATCGATGTGGCTGGATTCTAGGGGTGGTCCGGCCATCCCCTGAGGTTTTTGTGGCCGACTAGTCAACCACAAAACTTTCAAGAAAATAAAAGAGAAGTGTTTCTATTAATTTTACATTAATGTATACTGGCTGATGTATAACAAAATCCATAAACAAAATATATATGTTATTCCACACAAAAAATTACTAATCCTTTTGATCATCACCTTATTCAGCCAACCAAACGCAGCTTTAGCATTTCTTTGCTAATATTTCTTCCAAGGCAAAGTTGAATTTGGGATCAACACCATTTAGTATACATATAATTTTTTTAAAATCACAGGCAGGCACTCTTATCTTTTCAAAATATAACATCTAATAATTTGTATTTTACTGAATCATGAACATAATTTATAACGTACGGTAAAATATCATAGATATCAGATGTTGGGTCATAAATCTTAAAACCAATTGATTTGAAAATCATGGTTTAGATTGAATAATTATACACATTAAATTAATATCATAAAAATTCTAAAAAAATATATATTAGTGGTTAATTAATATCTAGTCCTCTAAATTTCGTAGGGTATGTAAATCGACAGAGTACGTTGAAAACTTCGATCGATCCTTGTTTTCAAACTCAACGGTCACGTCAGAGTTCATTATTTTTAGGTTGCCTAAAAATTTAATTAATGCTTTGAATGTTGAATTCTTTATGAATAGTAGTGAATTGAAATAATATAATAAATTTTGTAGAGCTCACCTAAGATGTGTTTGGATATTAAGATAAATTTAAATGTATTTATAAAAAGTTGAAAAATGGCGTTATGGGTCCTGTGTGTAAACACATGTTAAGTTGATAAAGCTTGTGGATCTTAAGTGTAAAGAGGTATTGAGTTGAGATGAGTTTAATGATTTGAGAGTTGAGTGTTTAGATGTTAGATTCAACTTAAAATTAAACAAAATTTAATAATTCAGTCTAAATTTCAAACGAGAACTAAGAGTATTTAATTATTTTTTAACGTACGTCGATATTTGAGTTTTCTTCCAATGGGTTCGTTACATCAGTAATTGACTTGCATTGCAATAATTTGCATGGACACACATTGTTAGGTACGAAAAAAAACTGTCCGCCACGCTGTTTGGGACGTTCGTCATCACTGATTAGGTGTATAATTAGTTGGGCGATTTTAAGGCTTTTTTTTTTTCAGAAAGAGTAACGATAGTTACAACTTACAAGTTTCATACAATTTTTTTTTAAAAAAAATGTGAATTTTATTAATAAAGAATAATTTTTTTTATATTTTCTTCAGTGATTTTTTTTTTACAAGAATTTGTATAGAATTTATTTATTTGAGACTTATACAAATCATTTTTATGTCAAAAAACGTCATTTAACATATATTAATTGTATTTCAAATCAAACTGGGTACTGATTAATTTAGTTTTGAAGCCTATTTATCCTTTGAAATTTAACACAAATAAAATCATTAATAGATCAGAACGTATTTGCATCTCAAATAAAATGGAAATTAAGTAAAAGTGTTATAAATTAAAATAGAATCCATGCATGCATGCATCAATTTAGAAGTAGCTAGGAACATTTACCTTCGGGTTTGGAAGAAAACTGAAACCGTAAAAAAAAAAAAAAAAAAAAAAAAAATATTGGAATATGCATTAATCCAATATTTCACGTGGAGTACTCCAAAAATAGAATGATGATGATATGCTTTTTTGCGTGAAAAGGATTTAAGGGATGCTTGGGAAAGACGAGATAAGAATTTTGTGAATTATATATATAGTAATAAAATGATTTGTAAAATATAATAGTAAAATAATTTGTGTTAAGTATTTATTAAATTATGAAAAATGTGAGAAAAAAAAGTTGAATAAAAAATATTATAAAGTTAAAATATTTTTATAATATAATTTTTATTTTGGGATTTGAAAAAGTTAGAATTATTTTTTGTTTGAAAGTTTGTAAAAGTTGTAATGATTAGTTTGAAAAAATTGTAATAATTAAAATTTGAAACTGTGTTTAAATGATGTTAGGGAATTCGGAAATGAAATGAGATGAAATAAAAATTGTTTTCAAGTACATCTCCTTACTTTTTTAAAGAAATTATTCAATAATTTTATTTTATTATTGTTATTATTATTATTATTATTATTTTTATCAATGATACATATACAACTCTTTTTATAACCTTCTATACAATCATGTTTTAAAATGAAGATATTTATATAAAGTAATGTTATTTAATTTTCTAAATCATTTTATAAAAATACTCCTGATTTAAAATATAGTTGTATAAAATGTTGTAAAAATTACTGTATATATATCATTTTTTTTTTTACAACTTTCCAAAATGTAAATAGTTGATAAGTAGAACTTGTATAAGTACTATACCCGCAGTTAGTTAAAGAGAACGTAAAGTACTACGTATAATATGCATAACACTAACCAAGTCAAATTCAACTATATTTAGTAACGATCAAAACAAAAAAAACTTCGTACGATCAAAATTCATTTGGAAATATTAAAAAACACACCAAAAAAAAAAAAAGTCTCATACCCTAATTTATAAACCTATTTTTTAATAGATATTATATAAAAATAAATAGATTATAGGTTAAACATATTAAGTTTTTCAAAAACTTAAACAAACTATATGACTATGCATGGCTTTTAATTTTGTTGGGGCCAAATTTATTTATTTTTCAATTATATATACATTAAATACATGATATAAAAGTATTTTTTTTTCAGTTTTATATATACATTTAAATAATGAAAAAAAAAACCAAAACCAGGGGGCCGCCCGCCTCAAGTTCGAAACCAACTGTTTCGTCAAGTTCCATTAATTCAGCCACACAAAACTACGCGTAATTGCCATATGATGAAGATATCGCAATGAAAAATGTAAAGGAAAAGTGATGTAGCATGAGTATCGGCGCAAACCTCAAGGAAGTCTTTGTGAAGCCGATCGGGAAACCACAGCTTTTTGTGAGCAGCAACAGAGAGAAGCGCTTTCATACCTTTGACCGAGGTAGGCAACAGGAGCTCCGACGAAGAAGAAAACCCCATGCTTTTCAGCATTGTTTCATTGATGGTATCGGTCATTGCCACGACCGAGCCAGACGCCACCACGGCCTGAACCAGGTCAGGGTGCCGTTCAGCCATTTTGAACGCCACCATCCCACCATAACTGAACCCAACCAAGGTGCATCTCTCCACCCCGAGCTTCCTCAGCCCTGTAGCCAAGCACTCGGCTTGGAAATCCGGGGAACGGTCGGTTTTATCGGTGATAGAGCCGCCAAAGAAGAGGAGGTCCGGCACGTAAACGGAGTACTTCTTAGTGAGAGCTCCTACCTGGAATTGCCAAGTCACGATGCCCTCGGCGGCGAAACCGTGTATCAGCACCACCACGGGCTTGCTAGGTTTAGCCGGGGGCTCTGGATTTTGGCCTTTTTTGGGAGTCTTGAGGGTCTCCAATGGAACCCAGAAGTTCATGGCAGTTCCTGTCTCAATCTCCAACGTGTAGGGTTTAACCCCTGCCATCTTCATTAATCCATGCAGCAACGGCCTCTGTGCTGAAACAAGATTCACCATTGATGTCTACCTTTCTCTTTCCTTGTCTTGCTTTCAGCTTCCTCAGTTCTCAATATGTCTTCTTTGGTGCAGCAATCAACGAATCAAAGTAAGATATCATTTAAGTAAGAAGAATATAGGAATTGAATTAAACACAAAAGGATAAAAGAAAAATAATAAAAAAAAATACTTTACCACTCAAAGTTTATATAAAAATAAATTCATAAACTAACGTGAGTTGATGTGGTATATCAGATTGTAAAATTATTTTTATCATAAAATAAATATAATGGATTCCATAAAATCAGGCCAGTTTGTAATTTTTCTTTATATAATCTTTTTGTGTATACTACAGTTAAAAAAAAAAAAAAAACAAATGAAGGTAAGGCACATGGACCAAATAATTGGTTCAAATTTTCATTTTCATTAATTTATTTTGTTTTCCTTCATTCTGGGATGCTATAAGGTCAACAAAGGTTAGCTTTTAATTTATGGAAGTTTATTTATTTATAAATAAAGATTCCTATATAAACTGATCAGCTGATGGAAATAATCTTGTCCCAAGTTTAAAATTATATTTTTGATCGATCCCTGCTTGCATATATTCTCTACGAGTATTATATTTATACCAAAATCAATACTGGAATTAATGGACCTGCAGCTGGCCGAGGGCATGACGGCCACATGGTAACTGCATGGCCTAAAGGCATTAATTAATGGAGTATATATATGTCATGTTCATTAAATATTAAGAGAGAAGGAAGCGAAATTGAAAGAGTGAGATGCGTTTTCAATTAAGTAGGTAAAAGCAGGCTACTGCAATCTTTCTGTTAAAACGGATAGCCACTTATATATATGTACGTACACTGCAAGGTATGTAATTAATCAATCTGACGATCGGGGCACGTAAGCCATGTTCCATGTCCTATATAAACCACCGTGGTATATATATATTATTTGTGTCTATATCGTACTACCATGTATACGTATAAACTATCATATAAGAATTTTAAGAATTATTTATTAAATTATTCTATTCTCGAACCGGTGACACCATCCAGTACATTACTTAAATAGTAAAATTTAATTTGTAAAATTTAAAATTTATTTTAAAAATAAATTATATTCTATAAGCATTTTACTAAGTGTGCTATAAAAATCCGCTTGAAAATATGTATATAGAAGGATTAATAAATGACGTACGATATTGTAGATGTGTGGGGTTAATATTAGGTAAGTGAAAGTGAAAGCCAGCACATGCATATACGTATGATGTTAATTGGGTGGAGGCTGATTATAGGGTTGCTTGCACGAAAGACACTTTTAACTTTAGGGTTTTTATTTGTTTACTCAAAGTCACATGATTGATCATATATGGTTATATATGCATATATATATAACTTATTCACGTTGTCATGATCTATAAATGGATGGATGTCCAGAGGTTAGGTTTGGTTTTGATCAACTGCCCATGCCAGCTTCTTACTAAATATTTGATCAACCACATCCTACCTACGTCTCTGTGTCAGCTTTGTGGTTTAAAATGACGTGCATATCATATGCAGCCTGCATCAATATTGCTGCTTGGGGCCTATAATATTTGATTAGACAAGTATAAGATCTTATTGCAAACGTGAACTCATAAGATTTTCGAGAAAACTGTAAGAATTTGATCATGAGGATCGAATAGACGTTGCCTGAATTGCCTGATCATCCCGGCCAGCAGCGCTCCATAACCTCGTAATTCCCTGTGTATATTAATGTACGGGGTGCGTTTTTCTTCTTAAAAAAGCAGCCTTATTCCACCGACGAAAAGAAGTACCTTTAGAAGTTCCGTGCGTGCTAGCTATAGCTAGTCATGTGTTGTTATGTGATCTAGCTACCATGTGACATGTATTACTCGATCGACACATGATCGTGACAAAGTGCTGATGATCCTCAGTCTTAAAGAAACCTGGCCTCTATCTACGAACTGTATCACATGCACCAATAATCGAAGAGATCAAATGCTCATTCTCTTCATGTCCCTAATTGCATATATTTTTTAAGCTGTATTTATAATGAAGGAGTGACTTTTTTCCAGTAACCTTAATTACGTGCTCAAACACGCCACATTAAGCAAGATCGACTAAACGAATGAATTCTGTTTCTTCCAAGCTGGTATATAATTAGTTGAATTTGGGATCAACATCATTTAGAAAATATACAATTTGTACAATATATTATGGTAAAATATGATAGACATGATAATTATATATAAGATGTTGATCGAACGGGGACGTTGACAAAGACCATATAAATTAATCTTGAATTAAGTAGAAAAATCTCAACAAGATAATTTGAAAAGAGTCGGGCTACTCTGCCGCCTAGAGTAGCCCGCTCATACTACAAGAAAAATGGATTTTTGTGACCGATTTATTGCAACTAAAAGATCACTATTCGCAATCAATTTTAGTTGTAAATAGTCATTTCGCTGAAATTAACTTGTCGTAAATAAGTAGTTTTCTTGTAACTTGACCTTTTTTCACTTTTTGCTCTTTTTTTTTCTTTTCACATTTTTTTAATATATTTTAATATTTTAAAAAAATAAAAAAATACATCAATATACTTAAAATTACTAAGTAAAAAAAAAAAAATGTCAAACGGTCAACTTGAGCGGTCAAATTAGGAGATAAAGTAGTTTTTTCCATTTGAAAATCATGGTTAAGAATGATAAATATCATAAGAGTTCTAAGGAATATTTATCCTGAAACTTGAAAACAGGGCCCGTTTCTTTTCGGAGATGAGATGAGTTAAGATTAAAGTTAAAAAGTTGAATAAAGTATTATTAGAATATATTTAAGATGAGAATATGGGTAATTAAACAAAGCCAAAGTCCCTACTCTTCCTCGGTGTTGTTAGTAAGAAAGGCAGATGGGACGTGACGGCTATGTGTTGATTACAAGGGCTTGAACAACATCACTATTAAAGATAAATTCCATATTTCTGTGGTAGAGGAATTAATGAATGAGTTACAAGGTTCACATTTTTTCAAAACTAGATTTGAGATCCGGCTATCACAAAATTTGGGTTAAACTCGAGGATGTGCCAAAAACTGCTTTTAAGATTCATGAGGGACACTATGAGTTCCTAGTAATGCCCTTTGGGCTTACCAAAACTCCCTCCACCTTCCAAAGTCTCATGAATGAGGGTGCATGTCGGTCACCTTAGGGTAACTTTGGAGACTCTAAAGCAACACCAGTTGTTTGCAAAAAAATCCAAGTGCTACTTTGGATGTAAGGAGGTAGCCTATTTAGGCCATGTAATTTCAAAAACGGGGGTCAAAGTGGATCCTGACAATCTATAGGCCATGGTTGAGTGGCCCTTACCAAAATTCCTAAAAGCCTTGAGGGGTTTTTTTGGGGCTAACGGGCTACTACCGTAGATTTATAAGGGGCTATGGAGGAATTGTAGCCCCTTTGACCAGAATACTTAAAAAAGATGAATTTCAATGGACCGAAGAGTGTAAAATAGCCTTTGACAAGCTTAAGGAGGCTGTTACCCAACCTCTAGTATTGACATTATCCGACTTCACTCTACCCTTTACAATTGAGTGTAAAGCATTGGGAACAACAATGGGGACTATTTTAATGCAAAGGGGGGAGCCAATTGCATTTTTTACCTAAGCTTTAAAGGGAAGAGCTCTTTCAATGTTAACCTACTAAAAGAAATTGTTTGCTCTTGTTTCAGCAGTCCTAAAATGGCGGCCCTACTTGTTGTAAAGAACCTTTGTAGTCAAGATGGACCATCAAAGTCTCAAGCACTTGCTGGACCAAAAAGGGGGTACTCCCATGCAACAAAGATGGATTACCAAGTTTTTAGGCTATGACTTTATTGTGGAGTACATGAAAGGGGCTGAAAACTAGGCTGCAGATGCCTTATCAAGGAAGGATAAGTGTGAAGAAGGGATGTTGATGCTAATCACTTTTCTTAGTGTAGAGTGGGTAGATGAGTTGAAAAATGCATATGAGACTGATAAGCACTTGAAGACCATGCTACGAAGCTGTTTATAGGAAAAGTTGGGCCCCAATTATGCACTTAGGGAAGGGCTATTGTTATACAAGAATAAACTCTACATCCCTAATAATGTAAAGTTTAAAAATAGTTTGCTGGAGCTATTCCACAACAACCAGTGGGGGTGGGGGGACATTCAAGCTATGATAAGTCTGCCCAAAGGATGAGAAGAGACTTTTATTGTCCAGGAATGAAGTGAGACCTCAAATTGTTTATTAAGGAGTGTGACTTATGCCAAAGGGTCAAGGCTGATAATTGTTTATCAAATGGCTTGCTGCAGCCATTACCCATTCCCTCTTAACCGTGGACACATATATCCATGGATTTTATTAAGAGCTTACCCAACTCCCAAGGCTATAACAGCTTGTGGGTGGTAGTGGACTGTTTCACTAAGTATAGCCACTTTGTACCCTTGAAACACCTCTATACAACTAAGACAGTGGCTGATTCTTTTATGAAAAACATTTTTAAGCTACACAGTCTGCCCCAATCGATTGTGTCCGACAGGGACACTACTTTTACAAGTCAATTTTGGCAAGAAATTCTGAAGTTGCAAGGGGTCTAGATGAACATGAACACCTCATACCATCCTCAAAATGATGGTCAATCGAGGCCGTAAACAAGACAGTGAAAAATTACTTGAGGTGCTTTACGGGAGATCGACCTAAGGATTGGTCAGTGCGGATCTCACTGGTTGAGTGGTGGTACAACTCGACTCAACATTTGTCTACCAAAGTCATACCCTATGAAGCTCTCTATGGGTACCCCCCACCCCATATACTAGACTACATCCTGGCACCTCAAACATGGAAACAGTGGATCACACACTATGCATCAAATATCAGATATTCAATATTCTTAAACAGAACTTGCAACAGGCCCAAAGCCTGACATACCTGGGAGCCAATTTGAGGTTCTATTGATGGGCCACTGAGGATTGACGGTATGGCTACAAGGTGTTGAAGAAAGTAAAAGTCGTGGCCTATACATTGGATCTGCCAATAACATCAAGAATTCATCCCACATCTCATGTATCCCAATTAAAGAAGAAAATAGGGTCAACTGCAGTGGCCATATCTTCACTGCCTTCCATTGATGACCATGGAATTCTCCGCCTACAACAAGAAGAAGTGCTCCGTAGAAAAATGGTTAAGGTGGGAAATAGGGCGTGGGTGGAATTACTAGTGAAGTGGCACAGCCAAGACGACACCAATGCTACTTGGAAGGGATATTCAAAGCTTAAGGAGACGTTTCCCCACCTTGAGGGCAACTTTTTTTTAAAAGAGGAAAGGTATGTAATAGGGGCGACAGAACCCTAGGGGAGAAGCTCTGTCGAAGCAAGGGGCTGGAAGTGAGGATGAAGAAACCGAGTGCACGTGTGTGAAGTAAGTGTTTGAAGTTCAAATGGGTGGGAACGAAAGTGAAGTGTTGAACTGAAGGGAAGTTTAAGTCAATGGGCTGGGTTACTGAGTCAGCATTCGTTGGTTAATTTGTAAGGGTTGAGGCCAGAGTCAATTGTTAAGAGTCCTAAGTTGATTAGTAGAGTCTTGGGTTGTGTGGGCCATTATCCATCATTTTTCAGTTTTATTTCATTTCCTGTCATTAGTCCATTAGTTTAGTCTTTATTTGAGTCCAGCAGTAAACCCATGGCCTTTTTCAATTTCTAAGCATATGTACAAAATGGGAAATATTGTAAAGCATTTGAAAAGTAATAAAAAAAAACCCTAATTTTCCCTTTTCTCTCTATTCTCTTCTCTTCCTCTATATATCTGGAGGTGCTTCCCTTGAAGTGAGCTAGTTTTCTGTGTGAACCCCAATAGGTGTGTTACAGAATTGCCAAGTCACGAAGCTTTTGGTGGCGAAACCGTGGATCAGGACCACCACGAGCTTGCTAGGTTAGTCAGGGCTTTGGATTTAGGCCTTTTTTAGGTGTCTTGAGCGTCTCCAATGGAACCCAAAAGTTCATGAAAGTGCCTGGTTCGATCTCCAACTTGTAGGGTTTAACCCCTGCAATCTTTATTAATTCATGCAGGAATGGGCTCTGCGGTGAATCTTATCGATGTCTAGTTTTCTCTTTTTGTCTTGCATTCTCCTTCTGTTTCCTTTCTCTCTTCTTCAGTTGAGCAATCAACGAATCTAAGAAAGTTATGTCATTTAAGTACAAGAAGAGTAAAGTAGGTGAAACACAAAAGGATAAGACAAATTAAATAAAAACAAGAACAAAAGGTTTAATTTGGCGCTGCAGGGAGGTAGGTTATTATAATTTTCATTTTGATTTTATTTTGTTTGCCTTTCCTTAGCAATTCTAGAATGTTGTAAGGTTTAATATGTTATGAATATAATACAAATAATTAAATTATCTCTTTTAAATTTTGAGATAAATAATGATTTAATATAATATTAGTGATTTAAACTCAACAGTATATATAACTTTTATGAGTAGAGGAACTAATATTGTCCCAAGTTTAAAATTATCTTGACCCAATATGACCAATGAGTATTTATATCAAGAAAAATTCTACTCATCATCTCTGCATCACATATGATTTTTTTTCCCTTATTAAATGTGTGGTGTATAGAGAGATGATGAGTAGAAGAATTCCTTAATTTATAAGAATATAAAGCGAATAATTCTACTTATCATCCTCACATACCACGTGCCACACCTATTTAATTTTTTTTTTTTTGTGCATTTTTCCTATAACAAGTATGTGGTGTATGTATTATAAGTAGAATAACTCAATTAGTTTAAAAAAAATAAAATAAAATAAAAAATAATTTTAAAATATGTAAAGTGTATGGTACTGTGGGATGATGAGTAACATCCCTCATTAAAAAACAATCAAATGTGGTGTGTAGTGTATGAATGATGAGTAGAATGACTCTTTGTAACAATTACCAAAAGAAAAATTATTCTCATAAGCTACTATTCACCACCCCACACCCTATGAAAAACATTCTCACATCCTATAAAAAAGCTATAGGTGTAGGATGTAAGAGTGAATAGTGACAAATTTATGCATTAATTAAGGAGAGAGAAGGAAACGAAAATCAAAGTGTGAGATGGGGTTTTGGTCCAACACTTTGATCTCAAATCATAAATAATTAAGATCATATCTATAACTCTTGATATGGATTCAGTGGTCGATCGGGTGAAAGGCAGGTTGATGACCAATCTGTCTTCCGTACGTACGTGGGCTCAATTGAGGTAATTTGTTGGTTCAAAAAGTGAAATGGTTGGGCTTGACTCAGGTGAGATGTTTTCTTCCCTTTTGGATTATTCTCTACTCAGCTGATCATGGCCCATGGGCTCTGCTACCCTACTGTCCTCTAAACTTTTTCAGGTATCTCTCTCTCTCTCCAATTAGATTGTGTTTCAAGCGAAATGAACTAGAATAATGTTATTAGTTATCTTATATTTTGTTATTTTAATATAATCATGACATGTTTTAACTAAACTTAAGGCTCGACACTTAAATAGACAAATATTTAAAATGTGTAACTTTTATAGATGTGATTAGGGTTGAGCAAAAATATGAAAACTCGACTCCGCACTGACTCCGCTCTGATAAGTCGGAGTCGGAGTTTTTTTACCAAAAAAGTCAGAGTCGGAGGTAGCGATGTATTGACTCTGACTCCGACTCCGACTTCGATATTGTACATATTTTATAAAAATACATGTATTTTTTATATATTAATCATATATATTATATAACTATAACTTTTATAGTTAGTTAAATTCAATAATATACTAGTATGAGCAAATTATTATAAAATAATATACTTATACTATAATATAAATTGACTAATAATAGTTTAGTATATGTAAACACCATACTATTAACTATTATTATCATGTAACACTAACGTATAATAACAACTAATGTATAAACACTAATATATAATAACATGTAATACTAATTATATAATAACTAATGTATAATAATATTTAATACTAGCTAATGTATTATGTATAAACACAAATAAATAAATTTATAATAGTATGTAATACTAATGTATAATAACTAAAGTATAATAACATGTGCTAGTAATGTATAATAATCAATGTGTAATAACATGTAGTACTAATGTATAAACATTAATATAATAACATATAATACATATAATAACATTAATTTGTACAATGATTTATTTTTTTAAGTCTGGTTATGTTTTAATAAAATTGAAATTTGAAAAAATATATATATATTTTTTTAAAAATTGAAATCTGGAAGCCAAATCTGATAATGGAGAGCCTAAAAATTGAAAAAAAAAACCCCTAATAAAAAAGCTCAAATCTGACTTCGCTCCTACAAGTCGGAATCGGATCGAAGGCTATGCAAATCGGAGTCAAAGTCGGAGGTTGAATTCGACCGGTTGGTACTCTGCCTTAGATGTGATTGAAAATAACAAAATATAAAATTACGAAACAATGCATTTATAATTTTAGTTTAAATGGAGTAAATTACTCATAATTTGCACACGTGATTCAGAAAATTTTCACGTACAGTTGTTGCTGATTAAACAGATAACCCAAGTCATGATATATGGAGCTTAATTCCTTGGAAGGCTAGCTTTTCATATAGCACCAAACATATATGAAGTGGCAATGCATGATTGATCTATGTCCTCCAGATCAAGGCTACATATGCAACTGAATTAATGCACTAACAATTAAGAATTTCATGAATACTTTATTAATCTTTCTAACAATTACTGCTAAAAACTTAAAAAGAGACCCGCCTAGCTAGCTCATGTGTTACTTCTAAGAGGATAGAAATTAAACCTTTCATATCAAGCGAAGCACATGCCAAAGTACTATACAGCTTAGCTTAGATCATCATATGAATTAATATCCAATTCCATACTTTGATAATTAACATGAGTAGGTTCAAAATTGTAAACCACTGTATGTATCTAAACACAACCATGCTAGCTGTTTAGTGCATATATGCATGCTTAATTCAGTAGCCTAAATAATGTATGTGCTTATAAACGAAACAGTTCTTAAACTGCCAAACATGAAAAAACGATCTAAGTAGTTTCATTTTGATTATCACCCAAATAATATATAATGTCAAATTACAGAATATCTGTTAATATATAAATATATATTAGAATTAATAGTACTACTAGTCAGAGCATGATATAATGCTAGAGAATTAAGCTAGAAATTAATTATTTCCACATCTAAAACATATGTATATACAACAGTCAAGAAGAATTGGTAAGAGGTCCCAACCTGTATCTATATATATATAGTACTGAACAAGTTGGACGGTAAGCTTTGACGCTACACCTAAAAGACAAACAGATTTCATTTTCCGGGACCGCACAGTGTCCCCTTCAGAAAGAACACAGCACACAGTGATCGAACATGGGCATTGGACCATCAATATTTGCAACCCAGAATTAAATGTAGAGCACAATCGCCATCTCGCTCAGTTATGAAATCGAGGGAAAGAGATAAATGATGAATGCAGTACAAATATAAGCAGCTACAGATTCAGGTAAGCTAAACTTGCAGTTCAGATTTAATTAGTACCAATTATAGGGTTTGTTGGTTTCTCTTCTTCTTTATTTTTCCTCGATCGGCAATAGGGTCTGTGTCGTTATCAAACACCAAAATGATCATGGCGATCGGCACATATATATATATATATATATATATATATATATTATATATATATGTATGATCATCGTGATCAGGTAGTCAGGAAAGTACTAAACCAACAAAAGGTAGCCAGGTATATAGTTTTGAAGCTGGGAGAGAGAAAGACGTTATAGAAAGAAACTTAAAGATCAAAAGCAAACAAAGAACATAGAATAAGCCCGTTCTCACTTCATCTATCTAAGAGGGAGAAAAGGAAGCAGCAACCAAGAGATTAAAAAAAAAGGGAAAAAAAGAATTTGACAAATCTATAAACCATCGCCATCAACATCTTCAACACCATGATCATCGTGATACGTTATGGGTAATAAGAAACTTGCAGGGTCTTCGCCGTTAATTTATTCATCTAGTGAAGTCATGGACGAGAGTACTCGGCCGATCGGTGACATTGAGATGCCAAGAAAGGAAGGGAATGCCGGTATCGGAATCCCTGTCATTGTCTTCGATGAAACGAAACTCGTTGCTAATGGCAGCTGGAGCAAAGCACGGCATTTTCTGGGTCTGTGAATGGGCATACCATGAATTGTTGTGGTGGCCGAGGATGTGATTTGGCTCCATTAGTCCTGGGGAACCACCATTGCTGGTGGCCGCAGCAGTGGCTCTCCTCTCTTCCTTCTTGAATCGAATCCCACAAGCATTGCATAGCGACTGCAATTCACAAACAGATATTCCTCAAAAATCAATAAAGTGAAAATTTGAAAATATTGTAAAACCAGTAGACAAAAGTCAAGTAGATGAGCATAATGAAAAAGCTTTTTTGTCACAAACAAGAAACAAAGCGATCATGATAAGAGCACCTTTGGGCCTCTTGGACCATTCCTCCAAAGGGGTGTGGAAGTGGTGTCACAGTTAGCACAACGGCGAGCGAGGAGAGAATCATTGACCGAGTTGCTGCTGCTAGCATTATTGCCTCCACGGGAAGTCTTGTAAGTTTGAGGTGCTGATGAAGGTGAATCATGTTTGTTCTGTAACACGTCCCAGCAAGAGTACTTGGACACTGAGGAACCAGAGCGCCGTCGCTTTTCGTCATCTTCGGTTAGACGAGTAGATGGGGTTCCTAAAGAGAGGGTGCAATCCACTGAAGCAGACGACGAAGTGAAGGAATACATTTCGGAATCCTCATAAGGAATATGGTCGGGCCTGGAGAATAGCATGGAGAAGGAATTGCTTTGGCTGTGAAACAGACCACAAGAACAAGGCCCCACCATGTTCCCCTGAGCATTGCTGCAGCGGTGCATCATTTCTTTCTTTTCTCTATCTCAGTATCTGTTAATGGCAAAGGGGGGACCGATCTTCTCTCTCAAATCCAAAACTATGTAAAGAAATGAAGATCAAATAGATCTTTTAGAACGCAAGCAAAGGTACAAAGAGAAGGGTTGTGAAGAGGAGGAGGCCGTAGAGAAGGGGATGGCAATCACAATGGGGATCGAGACCGAGTTTATAGTAGGAGTTTGAGGAAAGAGTAGTACGAACCAAAAGAGTTACTGTTGATATAGGTAGATGTAATAATATTAAGTTTGAAAAAACTTAAGATGCGAAAGAGGTTGAATGGTACGAGAGGGGATGAGAAGTGATGATCAGGAAGGGGAGTTGTCCGGTAGCTTTATAAGCTAGCAATAATAATATGGCGAAATACGAGTCAGCAGCTGCAGTCCAGGGTTGTCGTGAAATGCGAATAGAGGGATATACACACAAGTATACACAAGTATAGAGAGAGAGAGAGAGAGAAGTGTGTGTGATATAATAAGCCAGAGAGAGAGAGAGGGAGAGAGGGACCCAATTTGCATGTGTTGTGGAGAGAGAGAGTGTTAGAGATAGAAAGCGGGGAGTACTACTGAGTTATCTAGTCAGTGGTGATCAGTCAGTGTGGTGGTGGTGGTCGTAGGCATATATATGCAGGCAGCAGATGTATATGAACAAGTGTATGTAAAAATCTTATCCTTAGATCTGTGACAGTGTTTTGTAACTCGCATAAGTTTATCACTTGTTGCGATTCAATTCAATTTATACCCGAGAGGCTGTGTGATCGTTTATATACAAAGATAGAGAAGTATTGAAGAGCTCGTAACAATGCTTGTATGAGAGAGAGAGAGAGGTGATTGGATAGTCAAAAGAGCCCACGTGACTAGGGGGGGAGAGGGAACAGTCTTCCATGGATCTGCCTTCTCCGATCACGAGGACTAATGAGAGTCTCAAACCCAATACATCAAAACCTCTGTCCGTATCTCTCTCTCTCTCTCTCTCTCTCTCTCTCTCTGTGTTCTGTCACTGCCACCCTCCCAAGGAAAATGGAATAGTCCTCTCCCTCCCCCCACCCAGATGTCAAATTTGCCCCTGCCCACAGTATATTTGTTCTCATTTCTTTAGTATACTTGGAATAATACACAAGGAGATTGTGTTCGTACATAGAGAAGTGGGTCTTAAAGACCACAGAGAGAGAGAGAGAGAGTTACAGATGATCCCTTCAATTAGATTACGAGACATAAAATGCAAGGAAATACAACTCGTTGTAAGTGTAAACATTTTGGGACTAAAATCCGGGGATCATTTGCATCCACATTTCTATACCTAAATGGACAAATAAAGTAAAAGAACGAAGGAAAAAAAAATAGCTGTAGTAAAGTGGTCATTTTGACGCTCTTTTGGACGCTTGTGGAATGGCAATAATTTCATGTGTAAGGCTGAACAGCTGAAGTGTTTTCTTTCTCTCTTTTTTTTTTTTTTTTAAATAAACAGAACAATGGCCACTTATTTATTAAACAGTGTGAGTACAACCAACAACTCCGTAAGTTGTTATAGGGCGTCAAATCGGTCAAAATCCCAAACAAAAGAACAACAACAGCCAGTTTTGAGCTTACCACAAGCAGTAGCCGTACCGTGGGAATCACGTGAAACCGCGCAAAGCCAATTTGGTCATGATCATCATAATCCCACCCCAATTCCCGATTCCAATACCCCCATCACAGCAAGTTATTCTAGCTTTTTGTGTAGTCGCAGCAGTAATAGTGGAAAATCCGAAGATTTTGATCAGAGAGAATTGAAACAAAAAAGATTAGAGAGATAGATAGAGAGAGAGAGAGAGAGTGAGAAAAAAAAAGCATAAAAGGTATCCCAAATGTGATACTCTGCAATCATCAAAGCAACATCTGTTTCTTCCTCTTGGCTTAGCGTGAGAGTGGGAGATCTCTTGGGTCAAAGATACAAACTCAAAAGAGAAAATGGTCAAAAATTTCGTGAACACAAAAAAAAAAAAAAAAAAAAAAAATATTAGCTAAAACCAAAACTAAAAAACAATAAAGAAATTATAAAAAGACGACGACCCCACATTCATCATGGCCAAGTCCGAACAAACTTCTCTGGAATATCGACCCCATTCGATCAAAAGATTAAAAAAAAACATCCTGGAAGAGAGAGAAGAGAGAAGAGAATCAGATCGTCTAGAGATTGGTGAGCCATGTACAGTTCGACAAACGGGAACGACCACCTACCGCTTTCCAAAAGATGCCCCTCCATTTCGCTTTGTAAACAACGAACTAAGCATAAACTACGATTAACCCAAGACACTTGAGAGCGTTTTAAATATAGCCATTTCATAATTCACATGCATTTGCTCGCATCCCTACGCGACCTCATTCCACGTGAGTCTAAGTTCCCTTCTTCTCGTTTCGCTCATGCATGGCTGTGGTCGACACGTACACGTACGTACGCTCCTCGATCTCTCGGCCTATATACGCTCTGATGCCAATAAAAATCTCAGTACTTAATGAGGATCTCTGTTTGTACTCTTTTTAATGAAACTCTGGGATTTGATCATCCGAAGCAACAAGAAGTAATTAAGGTTCCCCGCCTCTTCGATCACGCCCCACTATGGATTTGGACGCACGTTGATTTAGATGGTACTACTTAATCATGATGTTATGTGGCTCGTTGGATTTGGTGGGACCCATTTGGTTTTGGTTCCTAATCCTTCCACTTTTCCAAGGTATAAGCAGATCGTATCTGCTGCCTAAAGCCGACGAAAACCAATAAATTAATAAACAAAAATAATAATTATGTTCTCGCTAATCAAAGGCGCCACGTGGGCTTCGTGAGGGGGATATTTTCCTTGCATGCATGCAAATGTGCTTAAATTACTAGAACCGTAGAGGTATAAACTATATAAAATAATTATTAATATTATTCTTATAATTAATGAGCTTTGGAAGACATAAAAACTACATTCCTCAAAAGCAACGAGATACAACTGGAATGTTTGTCTCTCTGTTCTCTCTCTCTCATGCATATGTTGTTTTTTCTCTTTTATATTTGGCTAGGTGGTCTGGGATTGGTCTAGTGATCTTGTTGTTGACTGAGATTTGGGGAAAGTAATACTATTTAAGTGCTGTAGAGAAAAGAAAAAGGCGAAAAATGAGAGAGCTGGCTAGCTAGCTGTGGACCAGCATTTAGAAAAGGGATTGTAGGAGAAGAAGCCTCTAATACATAAGCCGTCCTATATATAATATGAAAGATAAGTTCCTGTCAGTGTGATGACCAAAGAAACACTGTACCCCCTAATTGTCTCCTCTAAGGAGGTCTAGCCACTTTAGACCTATAGCCAATGGAAATAACCTCTCTCTATCTCTTCCCTACTTTTTCATATGGTCAGGAACTTTGTTTAAATGTTACTGAGTTTAATGTTCTGTGTTTTTTTTTTAAATTATTAAAAAAAAAACAAAGTTGTCTGTCCCTTTTTTCATCACCAATTTTCCTTATTTGGTGGGCATACATGTAAGAAACGATACAGTGGAATAGGTACGTGGATATACATTAATGATGATAATCTGGAGTTCAAATATTTAGAACGAGGCTCAATAATTACTTTGTGTCAGAACGTATATATATATATATAAATGTACCTTATTACTATTACATGCAGGATCGTATAAATATATATGTGTGTGTGATCTCCTCGAGCATGCATTTATGGCACGGCCTATTCGATCGGCCAATATCAGCCAGCTTGCTCTTCTCTAGTACTACTAATTATTGGCTGAATAGCTAGGAATTGCTTTGGCTCAGCTACTGATGATCTTTAGCCACAATTCCCATGTGCATGCATCTTCTCAAAAGCTACGTCCACGGATATATATTCTATATACCCATCATTCTGTTTCAGCATCTCGAGCATCCATCCATCCATTCATCTTTTTGATTTGGTGGTTTTGGTCTGCAGATCAATTGCGCAGTGATCGATATTGAAGGATGTGATATGTGAAACAATTTGATCAAATGAAAGGAAGAAGTAGATTTATACGAAGATCAGTCGTCCTACAGTACCCTATCGAGAGTGTAGTTTGACAAATTGTTTCGAGAATGTTAAACGTCTTTTTTTTATATACATTTTTTTTATATTTTTTAAAAAAATTCTAACATCATTAAAAAAAATATTTCTTAAAAAAAATTATCAAGACCTATCATTGGAGAAGTAGCATTATTTTTTATATGATTGAGTCAGAAAAATATAGACGTTCTGTACTTTTGCCAAAAGGCACAGAGTACAATGATTTTTATATACAACTTTATTATAAGAAACAATGTTTGGAATGGATTTATCAAGAACAAACAATCTAGATGATTATAGATGGCCTAACTTATCATGCCAAAGTTTAAAATTTGAATAAGATACAGAGTTGACACTTAGTAAAAAATTACTCATTTAATCTCATACGAAATACATGATAATGTATTGACAGAGCTGATACTCCAAAAACATGTGTAGCACCACAACTATAGTTTCTATATGCTCCACATGTGCAGTTAGGTATTTGATTGCAATTCAACAATTCATCTCACAAACACTTGAATTTTCGATAGTAAATACTCATTAAACTTTGATCTTGAGTTGAGAAGAAAGTTCTTTATGCAATTTGAAGATTGATCTTGGCTCATTTCCTTGGCAGAATTGTTTTCGTAAATCTTCCCACATCTCTCTTGTTGTTTTTGCATAAATGATGGTTTCTCCAATGTCTTTAAATACCAAATTCAAGATATACGAAAGCACCATGCTATTACAGGGTTCCCACACAACATATTAGGGGTGAAAATTGACAGATGCGGTTCAGTTTCGATCCAAAACCAAACCGACTAGTTTCATATATGTTTAAAACCGGCCAAACCGGCATGCTTGGTTTGGCGTGATTCTGGTTTGTTCATCGATGTCCCGTCAGTGGCACGATCAGTGGCAGACCCATGTTGAATTTTTTTTGAAATTCAAAATCCCCCCTACATTTCATTTATAACTCTATATATATAGAGAATGCCCACCCCCCACCGCCAAAAAGAAAATTTATAATCACCATATATATGCTCTCTAGAATTTTTAAAATTGCAATATACCTAGAAATGTCTATCTCCAATTTTTTCCTATAGTACCAAAATTTTGTATAATTTCTATATATTGTCTATTTTCAAGGATGTAGCTTCACTAAGATTCATTTAAACTAAGTTTAGAAGAAATAATAAATTTATTAATATGGATCTCAAAATTTTTTGTTATACAATATTATGCTTTTTAATATGGAATCCAAAGCGAAAGCAAGAAAAATCATTTAAAATTGATGATCTATATGAAAAATAATTGAGAGGTTTTATCCTCTAGACTTCATTGAGTAAGAAAAAATTTATTTAAGATCTCAATTATATTATTATATGTTTAATGTGACACACAAAATTCTAAATTAAACTTAATAAACTAGATTACACACTAGAATGAAAGATTTTCTTCTACAAGATCACTTGATAGATTTTATGAAAAAAAAAAAATTCTAAATATTTCATTACAAAAGTAATAATGGATGAATATTATTCCATAAAATATTATCATCATAAATCTGAAATGTATATTAAGTTGTGTTTTTAGAGTTTTATTTTTACGCGTATGTAGCAAATTATCGAGATTTAATTTTATATACAGTTATGTTTTCTTAATTTTTAATCTCTTTTTTATTTTATATAAATGTATCACACGTTAGAAAAGTTGGCCCCCTCAAAAAAATTATTGGTTCTGCCACTAGGCATGGTGAGAGAGAGTACTAAGAAAATAGAGGTTGAGATGAGAGGGAATGAGAGAGAGATTGGTAGCGTGACAGGCGTGTTGCGATGAGAGAGATAGAGAGAGATTGGTGGCGCTGTGTGAGAGATGAGAGAGAGAGTCTGAGAGAAATGAAGAATCGGGAGAAGAAGAGTGAAGGGAGGAGGTATTAAACCCTAAATTCAAACGACGACCTCATTTTATTTTAAATTTTCTTTTCCTAAACGGTATATGTAAAATAATATTGTTTAACTTAAGTGAAACGATGTCGTTTTACCTAAGATATATATATATATATATTGTATCAACTGGTTGGCTGTTTCAACCTGGTTCAAGCCGGAACCGAACCGACCGATATTGGCTTCATCAATTTCCTACTGCCGGTCGATCAGTTCTCTATCGGTTTTGGCCAGTTCTAGACTTTGGCGGTCGGTTCACATCAATGATGGCCGGTTTCATCGATTTCTATACAGCCCTACAACATATAGGGGGTCTGTGTCAATTGACTAAACAATTGCTCCATTGATGAACCTCATCTTATTTTTGGCGTTCAAAACCATCTCCATCGATCTACACCAACTATGATAGTTCTCTCCCGTAAGCACCGTAGATACTAGCATGGATACAGGCGAATTTTTGTAAATGGTATGTACTTGAATCTTCAACCTTTAATGAAATAGAGGCCATCGAAGCCATTTAGCAACTGACAAAAGCAAAACTTTAAGGTATTCGCTCTAATACCATGAAACAAATTGAGTAAATTTTGGAAAGACTTAAAAGAGGGAATCTGTAATTCTTTTATTCAAAATTAACTTTACAAAGAGAGTGTACAGTATTTATACAGAAAGAGTAATTAAGGCGAAAATAAAAGTAAAGTTAGTAACTAAAATTAGTAACCAAGTAATTACTAATTAACTAGTTCTCTACCAATTACAATGCCAACTTAGATTAATATCTGTGATAATGTGTGTATATATGCATGTGTGTGTACACCTACGCTTTTATTTTTGAACAAGAAGTTAATAAGTGCATCTTAGGGAACTGATTTCTCAATGCTTATGGAAGGAAGATGATCAGATAGGTAGAAAATTTATAAAAATACTCTTTTAATACATTGTTATGAAATGTATTGTGAAAAATATTATGTAAATCAAATTAAAGCATGCACACCGACATGCCATGCAGTTTGTCCAAAAGCAACGCCAGGAGTAGTATAGTACAATAAATACAATCATTGGCTCGAATCTAGCTAGCTTTGCTAGTCTTCTCCTTCTAATATTATTGCCTTTTCTACGTACCAAACCCATGCTTTGTATCCCTTGCCCCCTATTCTTTTCTTGTGTCTTTGAATCTCTTTTGGACCTGACGATCTGAAGGCGATGGACTTCTTTTGTCTGATTTGTTTTAGTTCACGATGTGGGCATTGCAAATTGTGGATAATGTTTTCACAGAATTGATTGTATCGGTGTCATTTATGGTAACTTACAGTCCAAATTAATACCACGGTTAACCGTGGCTACCCTCACGGCCATACACCATCCCCACCTAGGTGGGGTGTCAATTTTTGGGCCAAAAAACTCCGACTCCTCCGGACTCATCCATATTAGGGGTGACAATATGTAACATAATTCGTGAATTCAATATGAACATGATACAAAATTAGTAGGTTAGAGTTTGATATAAATGAGTTTTATTGGACCAAAACAAATTGACCCATTAAAACACAATTAATAAACGGGTCAACCTACTTAACCCAAAATCAATCTACAATAACCTATTCAAATTTTATTTCAAAATTATAATTTTATTATTATTAGGTTGTAATATAGGCATTTTTCAATATGCTTATATTTTTATTGTTGGGATTGTAATTTTGAACATATGCTCATATTTATTATTGTTAAGTTTGTAATATTGATTTTATTATTGATTAAAATCTGAAAAATATTGATATTTTTTGTTAGTAGATAGCCTAATTGTTCATCATTTTTATTTTTTTGTGTTTGATTTTTTAATTAAAAACATCGTGGTGCAAAATCACGCAATAGGGAAAGTGAATCAATTGAGAATTGGGAAATTTTAAGTAGTAATTGACCGCTATAATAAAAAACTTGAGGGAGTTATTTGAAAAAAAAATGCAAGTTGTGCTATGAAGTTTTTCTATTTTCTTTTCTTTCGGTATGGACTTTCTTCAATTTTCTATTTTTATTTGGACTCGTGTGATATCCCTACAACTCTTTTATAATTAATTTCACAATCAATTAATGCAAGCACCACCTTATGAAAAATTAATTTTAATTTTTGTTTACAAATTATATTTTCCTGATTAACAATAATGGTAGTTTTGCAAATATTCGTGGGTCTCTTAATTTTCTTTCTCCCTTAAAGAGGAAATAAGATAATTACGTGGTACATTATATTTAACCGCCGCTTAATCGCTTTGAAAAAGAGTGGGGTCTACAATTAAAAAATTAATTTTTTTCATGTGAGTCCCATGTTTTATTCTTTTTTTTCAAAGCGATTACGCGACGGTTACACAATTCACAGTTGTAAATATATTTTCTCTTATATTTATGTGTACCATAAAACTTTTTCTAATAACTTATACATTCTATTATCATTTCTAATTGGCTGATTCATTAATGCAACTAATGGAAGATTATAAATGGATCGATTTTTTATTTTTTATTACTGGAGATTGGGAATAGATAGACTAATAAAAATATCATTTATTTAAAATAAAGTAATAAAAAATTGTAAGATAGTTTTAAGTATATAATTTTTTAAGAGAAATTTGCTGTAATGAAACCCATTCAGTTACATGTTTTATCGGCTTGCAGCCCATTCAGTAACTATAATAATAGGTGCAGGAAATGATACTGGGCCTAATAATTTTAATGCCTTTGGGATCTTCCCCCGCCTCCCAGAAGGGGTAACTGATCTAAATTTTAATATTAGTCTCTATATATTAAAAATTGATTGGTATTCTTGGGTAAGGATAATCCATATAGTAAAATTATACGTTAATATATTTCAATGATTTTATATTTGAATTAATAAAATAAGTAATGTTAATTACAAATTTAGAATTTAAAAATCTGCACAGGTCTTGATAATATAATTACATATATTATAATTAGAGAATTACTATAAATATAAAAAGATTATATAAAAATAAATATATAAATTAATATAATTTTATGATATTAGTTAGATATATTTTATAATAAAAATAACTGTTTGGTTGCATGGATTAAATGCTTCTTGGCCTGGGGCTGGATGGTGCGATTAAAGTATTGCAGACTGGCTGGGTCAGGTGGATTTGTGAGATAGTAATATTCTCGGATCTAAACATTTCTCTGTTTTTTTTTTTTAAGGAAAGAACGAAAGGAATAGGGAGGTCTCACTGAATCTGGTTTCGCCGGTTTGCTTGATTTGGAGTTGGAGAGCGAGGCCGAAAACATGGGGCTTCTCAGTATAATTCGAAAAATCAAGAGGAAAGAGAAAGAAATGCGTATACTCATGGTGTATGTAAACCACCAATCTCTCTTTCTGACATTTTTTTTTCCGTCTGTTCTCTCTCTCCCTCTCTGACATACGTACACATACACCAAATTTTGAACTCTCCTTCGCAGTGGGCTTGATAATTCCGGTAAGACAACGATTGTGTTGAAGATCAATGGCGAGGATACCAGCGTAATCAGTCCCACACTGGGCTTCAACATCAAGACCCTCACCTACCAAAAGTAAGCTTTTCAAACTGATAAAATTCAGTGTATGTATCCGTCTTTCTGCTTATAAATTTGCCAATGGGGCAATCTATCATACAGGTAGTGGGCATTTCAATATAATGCTTTCTATGCTGCCTTTCGTTGCTCATTAATCTCCGCAATATACGGAAATGAATTTTAAGAGGGGTTTTATATGATGTTTTTTTGTGCATAATGGTGTGGTCATGTCTGAATACCTCGGAAAAGATATGTAATAACAGCAATAGTTCTTTAAATTCATGGAAGAGTTAACAAGTTGAGGGATTTATTTTAGAATAATGCCAATATGCCCTCTCATTTTGCCCCCTCATTTTGATTGCTCATGCATTTAATTTTTTTTAATTACTTATTAAGGAAGAGGTTTTTAGTGTATTGATATTTTTCTTTATTCTTGAAAATGTTTTAAAGAGTTAAAAAAATGTAAAAAGGAAAAAAATAAAAAAGAAGAGTTTTGCCTAGTCGGTACGTCCAGCGGTGACCGCTGATGCTAGCCTCTTATTTTATTGACAGCTGTTCTTGGCTCTTAGTGCGTACTGCTTCATTTGATTAAAACTTGCTTCGAGGGGAATTTGGAAATTTTTTGTTTTATTACAATCGAAGTTCCACTTAATATGACTTTGGCAGGTATACTCTTAACATTTGGGATGTTGGCGGCCAAAAAACCATAAGATCTTACTGGAGGAACTACTTCGAGGAAACTGATGGTTTGGTATGGGTGGTTGACAGTTCGGATCTTAGACGGTTAGATGACTGCAAAATGGAACTGGACAATCTTTTGAAGGAAGAGGTACAAAAACCATATCGATTTTTCTCTGTACTTGTGTGAAATGCAAGTCAGTCACTAGGAGCTTTCACTTATCCATCTTCCATGCTTTTGTTTATTGGGTTGCTCCTCATTTGTTAGTTTTTTTCATCAATCTAACATTAGATTGAATAGAAGAACCGTGTTCTCTTTCTTTCCATCCACATAGTTGGCCACTCAATCTTACTTTTGAGTATGTATGCTCATGTCTTAATTTGATGGGTTGAACTAGATGAATGTGCTGCCAAATATGTTCATGGAAGCTCCAAAATTCTCTCTCAATTTTTATTTTCAGCTGCATATACTTGAAGCCCCAAGTACACTTTAAAACAATTATTCGTAACATTTGTTTTGGAATGCTTCATGAAAATTGAAAGGCTTACAAGAATAATGTGGGTTTCTGCACCCCCCTGTCCCCTTTCCATTCCAAGTTGTAGTAAAACGCTAACTTGTATTCATCTGACAGAGGCTTTCGGGATCATCTTTACTGATACTAGCAAATAAGCAAGATATAAAAGGTGCCCTTACCCCAGAGGAAATTGCTAAGGTAAGGCTGCTAGCTGAAAAAAGGTTCTTGTTCATGTTATTGAAAAATGGCCCTTGTTAGAATTCAAATGAAGTGTTGGAGACTTGATTTATTATTTATTTTTTGGTTTTCTGTGTTTTGTAGTGTTAAGAGCTATGAATTGTCTTCTACTTTGGCACAGGCTTCTGTAGAGATGCTATATCATGGTGAAACTTGTTTTGTAATATCAGTTTCTGTCTTGAAAGATTGACGTGTCAAAATGTTGCATGTACTCAGTTTTTCACTCTTTTTAATCGGCATCTGACATCTGAGCATGAACTTCATGTATAAATACTTCTATTCTGGACATCTTTATGTCGGTCATGAATTCGAGTCTGTATCAGTTTTCAATATCATTGATCCCCGCATGTGGTGCATTATACAGTATATAGCTTGTATCAATGCTTTTGTGATCGTTCTTTCAACAGAATGGTATTTGTATTACTCTTATTTTTCATGTAAGAGGTTATTGTTCTATTCAAACGAATGGCATTTATCCAAATATATTTGATTAGTTTAATTTTTCTACGATATTGCTAACGTCTAATATCTTGAAATGGTTATGTTATAATTACTTACACAGGTACTGAACTTGGAAGCCATGGACAAAACCCGGCACTGGAACATTGTGGGATGTAGTGCATACACTGGTGAGGGGCTGCTTGACGGCTTTGATTGGTTGGTCCAGGATATAGCCTCTCGAATCTATGTGCTTGACTGATGCCTACGGCAGCTACAAGGCACTTGCTTTTAGCAGATTTTCTCTTTAATGAGAGGTTTGTGTATCTGTGTGATGCACTCGTTACCAGAGTCTCCAAACTAGCATTTGGGTTTTTTGAGGGAACATTTGTCAGATCTTCAATTTATAATTGAAAGCCTACATTTTCCAATGCTTTAGCATCTTTGGACAAATCCATCTTCAAAATATAGCACACTTTTTGCACTTGTCTGTTCCATTTAAATATGATCTATTCACTTTCTATATAATAATAAAATATTATTAATTTAATATTTTTTTTATTTAATTTATTTTTATCATATTTTATAGTTCTACCAATTAAATATTAATAATAATTATATTCTAATTAAATTAATATTAAAAAAAATTATATTTTCAAAAGTCATTTAATGCTAATAACAAAAAAATATTTAATTAAACTCATCTAAATTTCTATCTAAATTTCTTAATTACAAACCAAATAGTATTTTTGTTTGGAGTGAAACTAATATTTTAATGTTTATATGGAGTGAGAAACTAGTATTTTAATGTTTAATGAACCAATAATAGTCTTCTATCTTTGGTAAAGCACTGTAGTTGAAATTCAAATTATTTTAGATATGTCCAATCTAATGTGAAGTCTTTTTGGCATAGATTATCCAAATTTTGGCTATCCTTCTCATTTGGGCAAGCCAATGAGGATGCTCCTAGGCACAGTACCAGACCTTTAAACACATGCAAGGGCTAGACTTATCTCATTTGGATACAGAGTTGATCTCAACTCATCTAATCATTATAAATTTTTTATATTTTCACATAAAATATAATAAACAATTCAACATTTTCAAATCTCAAAATAATAATAATATTCTAATAATATTTTATTTAACTTTCATCCCATCTCAACTCATCTCATTTCAAGTCATTATCCAAACCTCACCTCAGAGATTAAAGCTCGTAGATTGCAAATAAATGAATTTCACTTACACGGGTAAGGGGAGAAAACATCTATAAATTACCCATTTCTCTAGCCTGGAGAGGTTAAAGAGGGTTTGCCTATAGACAGGCTGACCTGCTCATCCAGTTAAAAAGGAGATGTTGGTTCTATACTCTAGATGACAAAAAGATCAAAGATTAGTCTTGCTTTTCTTCGAGAACACTTGCACCGAAACTCATGGAGCAATTTAGTATCTTATTATGGTAAAAATCCCAAACTGATTCAGATAAAATTGGATCAGCTATTACATAACTCTCACTACCAGTTTAAAAAGCACCATGCTGCAAGAATTGTCTGATTTGGGGACACAGGCAAACTCATCTTGACAAAACGAGGCTTGGAATGTCCATCCATGAGTTCATCTAAAACATTCTCCAATATAACTTATCCTGATTGCAATCATTTTGATTTCTTTCCTTGCTTCTTCTTGATTACTTCATCAACATACATAATACCCTTGCCCTTGTACACCTCGGGCGGCTTACAGCTGCAAACGGCAGCAGCAAACTGGTGTACTTTCTGTTTAGCAATTCCAGTGCAACAAACTACATTGTTCTTGAAGCAGAAAACATGGACAGCCGGAGGGACAGTTAGTTCAACCTCATGACTGTATCCCAATTTGAGAAACAAGAGGCGTCCCTTCAGCTTCAGCTCTAGCTTTGTACCCAACACCAACAATCTTAAGAAAGCGAAAAAATTTGGCTTCCATCATGAACAAACTGATTAATGATCACCTGAATTCTTCACGAGATAAACAAGTGGCGCCAGCAAAAAAGTTTAAACAGAAATAAAAAACCACAGGAACCACAAAATGTAAATTTGAAGTATTGCAGCAGAAACAAAAACAATAAGAAAATACTACAATCACATAAATAACACTAAGATTTAAGTGGTTCGACTTAATGTGAGCCTACGTTCACTGGCGAGGTAGATCGGAATGAATTCACTACCAACGAAAGTGGAGTACAAGAGATCAACAACATAATCCTCACAATCCTAAAGTCCCAATACAATTAATGAATTCTCAGGACCGTTAGCAAAAGGATTCTAACTCTTTCTTTAATATACGACTGCTTTACCCAAAAGTAATATACAAATGAATAACATGTATATATATATATATAGTTAAATGGCACAGAGCCCTAAAAAAAATATTCTCTCTTGCGAAAGTTGAGCAGTACTCGAGCGAACATTAGGGTTAGTGTCCTGCTCAACATACAATTAGGGTTAGTGTCCCGCTCAAGCTATATGTTGAGCGGGTGTTGAGCAAAGTCTCGGGTTGACATCCCGCTCGAGCTGACTGTTGAGTGAGTGTCGAGTGAATCCAATTTGAGCTGAATGTCGAGCGGGTGTTGAGCGAACTCATGGGTTAAGACGTCGCTCGAGCAATCAAATTGAAGAGGCACTTTATCAACATGATTCAAGTCACTTCTCAACAGATATAGTCATACATTTTTTTTTAATGAGTAAGATTAGATAGTCATACATTTCCTGAAGTTAGGCTTAGCCCATAGCCTTGTGAACAGGAAACATAAGACATACTGTGGGTTCAAGTTGAAAGTTCAACTGATTTGGAAAAGAAAAACAAAGTTGAAAGTTCAACTATAAGTTTAGATTAAAAATTGATGACCAAACAATCTGTAGTTTTGTATCAGAACAGGGTTTGAAGACCACTTTGAAATGCTGGTTGAAAACATTACAGATTCAGCTCCATCCCATGAGGGGTTTTGACAGAGAATCTATGGCCACTACAACTATAGGGCTTCGAGTATGCATTTTTCTATGAGAGCTTTAGGAAGTCCCATAACGGTATCAGTTTTCCCCACCTGCCAAATATCAAACCAGAGCTTATGTCACAGGAATTGGAGGAAGACAACAACTCCTAGCAAGTGACAAGAAAAATTAATTAATGTATTGTAGCTTTCGCATGTTATAATCGGCTCAAGAAGAAATGCAAAGCAGTTATAGCCCCCTTGATAGACCAAACAAAACCATAATATGGTCCAAATCAACAACATTGGTTAAGAGTTAACATGCCAATGCTTGATAGAGAGTGTGGCAGAAGCTCCGTTTGTTAGAACAGCAGAAATATAAAGTAGAATTTTAGAACTCTTTGATGGAGCATAAGGAAGAAGGTTTTAACTGGGGATGTGGATCACCAGTCAGGCGAGTTCTTTGGAGTGGCTTAAGTGCCAGAAAGACTTGAATACTCTGGGTGCCATCCACAATAGTGTGGTGCCTAAAACTAGCTCCTCCAAAGTGTGGGCATGTGTGTATGTGAGAGAATAATAGAGAGAGAGAGAGACACAGGAAGCTCTGCTGACCATTGCTTCCACAAAAGGCAATGTCATTGGATGTTCCAGCATCAAACCTCTAGCAACATTGAGTATAAATCCCTAGTTGATCTGAGCGCAGCTCGTTCGTCAACAAAGAAGTCAAGGAAGAAGTTAATAAACAGTATTTGCAAAGAAAGATTCCTGGCAAAAAATATCAAATAGCAAAGAGAATATGGATCTTAAGAATTTTACCAGGCTATCAATGACCTCATCTGGTATGCTATAAAAATAAACCTATATCACCATGCAGAAAAATATTAATTCCCAAAGCTAATTTACAAGGTTACTTCTAAAAGGAAGTGAAAAGACATGCTAACATTTAGATCTCCATATGCCAAACATTAACGGAATTTATTACAATAACAAAACCCCAGGTGAATCTGATCGAAACTGAGTAAAGAAAAGGAGATATGATGTAAAACAGCAGCAATACTCTTTTCATACGTAGATAAATACATTTTTAACATGTCCTGAGATTAGGTGGGCTTAAAATCATGTAATATTCACTCGTCAGGAAGAGCAAATCCAAATAAAAGTGACAGAAACCATTACCTCGGCTCTATCCCATCCACCTCTTCTTTTTCCAGTCTTAAGATTGGTTACAAGAACAGATCCTACCACCTCTGCTTGACCGCCAGAATATCCTGCAACCCACAGGGATGTGACCATCAAATCCAGCTCAACTTTTGAATGAGAAATGGTGAGAGTGAAGTGCATTAAGAAAACCTTTGATAAATTCCCGCGCTTTTTCCTTGCTGGATGGTTTTTCTCTGATTATCCCTTCATATACCACCACCTCAAAATCAATTGGATGGAGCGGTAAGAAATAACCTTGAATGATCTCTACATGCCAAAAATACTGAAGTGAAAGAGGCTCTATAAATAGTATGGGGCATCTTCATAATCATAAAAAGCGAAGGATGTAAATGCTGTGAGGAACAAGATGAATATGCCAGCCCAAAACCCAGTAGGTTGTGTGTAAATGAGATAAAAATATGTTCAAAGTGTCAATCTTGCATGGGATCAAGGAAAAATCCATTGCCTGGATTATTATACATTCTTGTAACTTGGAAGCCTTTACTCGATGGACTTGGAGAAGATTGTCCACCAGATAAACTTTATATGGTGATTATAACCCCTTAAAGTTTTAATTGTTTTTGAAAACAAATGGGCAGTTAGAAGTAGGATTTATGATTAAAACTTATCAAGAAGATTATGGATGAAAAACCAATAAAATTTGGCAAGACAAACTGCATGAACAAGACAGGGAGAATAGGCTTGAGACATGCTCACTGCAAGTTCAATTGCATTGCAACTCAAGTATGTAGGTGTCAAAGACCTGGTCCCCATTCGACTCTTAAAAGGAGGTAGATTCATCAATTACTAGAGCTGTCACTTATGGGCAATCCAGGCCCAGAAAAATAAGAAAACCAGTTGCTCAGGTATTACCTGAGAGAGAGTAGAAGGATCTAGTTTATGCTAAACTCAGTTAAATTATCAAAAGGTAGTAACTAAAGGGGAATCAAGGCATACTGTATCTGCAGTTATCAACAGTGTTGAATGAGCCTCCACATCAAATTGAGCGGTACTTTTGAGCCTGGATACAATGGCATCTGCCTAAGAAGAAAATCAGAATAAGAAGGTTCAATGAAAATTATCATCATCCAAGTATATAACAGAAATAATGTGCCCAAAATCATAGAAAGATGGGGAACAAATGACTTTCCCATGATAAGTTACGGGGGCTATCAGAAAAAGCGCCAGACAGAAAATTCCCTAGACACTCGCTTGACAGGATGCTGCTCGAGTAAAGCGTATAGAGAGAGAGTTTGCTCGACATGTGCTCGACACTCTGCTCGAGCAAAGCTCAGACAGAGAGTTTGCTCGATGAGCGCATAATATGCCACTTGAGCGAATAATGCATAAAAGTAAAAACTAGGGTTCTTGTCGTGTGACACTCTAAATATGTACTTAATGAGAGTTGTGAACAATAAATCGCCAACAGATAAAATATATGCACACAGATGCATAAAATTAAAATTGAGCTCCAATTCCTAGAGGTTCAACAGAGCTAACAATTAAATATACCTTCACTTCAACTAGAGCCATTACCAAATCTGCTGGCTTTTCCCTCCTAATAACTTTCTCATCTATGCCTGCACTCTAATTCACAAGCCCAGTTAATCTTGTGAAGCTCTGTTAAATCAACTCAATTTATCGATTACTTAACTGAATGGAAGGAAGAATAAATTAAGAGACAGGATCAAAACATAGGAAACTGCTTTGTAACCATGCTCAAGTTTACAAGATATGGAAGAATAAATTTATTCAGGTCATTAAATATTCTAACAGGCTCCATCCCAGATAAAGAAAGCTTTTTTTTTTCAATAATATGACCATACCATTATAGTGAACTCATATCCCATCTCCGTTAAAATTTGTCGGCGAGCCATCGACGATGAACCCAAAATTATCTGTCATAAAACCAAGTGAAAAATAACATTTATAACCCACTAACCCCCGGCCCTCAACAAAAGAAAAAGAAAAAAAAGTAACAGCCTTTAGTCGCTGGCTAATCCGACCATTTTGAAATCAGGAAAACGTTAGCGAAAAGAATAATAATCATCGTAACAAAAGAGTTTGTCGTATCTTTATAGAAGCTACGAATAGACAATATTGTACGACACTTATGCGGAATGTTGTACGGTGCAAGAAATGTACCGTAAATGCGGAACTGTTGGTAAACATCTTCTTGTATCTTCTTTTCTTTCACGCTCCTCTTCAAGAGATGAGGCTTTTGACTTTTGAGTACTCCAAGACTTGGCCGTAGAGAGTGGAAAGGAGCTTTCTTTTTCTTTTGTTCCAGTAGTTTGTACACTTGTCAATGAGTAATGTTAGAGAGAAGTCACTATAGTAATGTACATTTTATACTCACTGCATGACTACTTCTAATTGATTGTTCCCAACACTCACTTAGGAAGATGTGTGGTCTAGATGATGCCACATCATGTGTGCAAAATGGATACTCCCAATAGTAACTTTTATCTATATTTATTCCTTGTCAATTAAACGCCGCTAGAAGGAATGTTTCTATATAAATATTGGGCTTGGGCCTCGAATTGGGCCTTGCCTGTGTTGCGGTGATCTCGACAATTCTCAAAATGAAGGAAAAACGTAATTTATTTGGGAAAAAGAAAGAGATACAAGTGAGTTTTAAAAAACTGAAAGGGAATAAATACACTAAAACAATGCCATATATTTCCTGAACGTTTTAGCGTTTAGTGTACAGTAGTTAGGGGTGTAAATTTAAATCGAAAAATCGGTAAATCGGTCCGGACCGAACCGAACTGGATTGGTTGATCTGGTTTTGAATCGGTCCGGTTCCTATTTTATGAAAACCGGCTAGATCTGGTCCAGTTTCGGTTCCGTAGTTTCCGGGACCGGACCGGACAGAACCGGACCTGGTTGGAAAAAATATATATAAATTAATTTTATATATTGTACAAAATATTTATATATATAATATATAATTATATATTAACTTTTTATATATAATATATATAATTATATATCATATATGAAATAATTTCATATTATAATTTATAAATTATAACATAAAATGTTAATCTTAAATATGAACATTTATAATTTGTTTGATCATATGTTATTAATATAATTATATATAAGATAATGTTGTTATAATTTATCAAATAAAAGTTTAATTTTAAAGATGAAAATTTAATTGATCATATGCTTTAAACATAATATATATATTAAATTATTAATAATATTTTATCATAAGAAGTAACACTTTATTATATTTTTTTTACATTTTAAAAAAATCATAAAACCGGACTGGACTGGACTGGAAACCGGTAAAACCGGAGGTATCGGTTTAGAGGGTAATCGGGGTGTAATCGGTTTTAAAAAATACAAAACTGGTACATATCGGTTCGGTCCTAGATTTTGTCCAAAATCGAACCGAACCGAACCGAACCGAACCGGACCGGCTACACCCTAACAGTAGCTGCACAAAAATGGCATTTTTGTCTCTCCAGAAGCAAAAGAACCCAAAGGCAGACATCACCAAAATCAAATAATCCCTTATGAGTTTAAGGCCCCATTTGGAACTTAGATAAATTCAGTTCAATATAATTTTAAACCGATTCTAATATCAAAACACTCAACTCTCAACTTACTAAACTCATTTTATTTCAAAATCTCTTTACACGTGGGACCCCCAACCTTTTTTAACTTCTCATAAATATATATAAAACTCATCTTAATATCCAAACACATGTAAACTCATTTTAGGTGGACCTCACATAATTCACTCCACCATCTCAACTCACTACTATTCACATAGAACTCAACTCATCTCAATTTAGTTCAATATCCAAATGGAGCTTAAACCTTTTCAGTCTTACACTTGAGCACTGGTCAAGCCAAAAATATGGTTCATTTTTTTTTTTTTTTTTGTTAAATCTGCTGCATTGGATTAGCTAAAGCCACTACTCATGTGAGACGATGAGCTACAGTAAATTAGTAGCAAAAGTTATACTTGACAAGTTAATGTTCATCAGACAAAAGCTTATTTTATTGTAAAATAATATCCAAAACCTTTTTCCCTTGAATTTTTTTCACTGCTATTCATTATTTTATTATTAATTTTCACATACTTTTTACTACTATTCAATATTTTATCAATACTTTTTCATTACTATTCACAAAATATTTGAGAACACCTACTACCCAAACGCAACCACGTGAACATGTGAGATGTCAACCCTATTGTGCTTCAAGGTACTCTTCATATTCCAGAATAGAGTAAATTAAGAACCGGGGAATTTTATTGGTTTTTCCTCAAAACGTTCTGAAGCCTAAAATTAGTTATAATCATCTTGATTTATTTTATATTGCAGAACATAGGGTAGAAAAGAATTCATCCAAGAAAAAAAATATATAGTATAAAAATATTATTATTAAAAAAATAATATTATATTATTATTTTGCAAATTCAATATGGGTTATATCTAGGGGTGGCAGCGGGGCCCTGTTCCCTGCTGACCCGCCCCGCCCCCGCCCATGCTAAATTTTGGAGCTAATGATAAAGTGTCAAAAACTACATGATTAAGCTGCTAAAGTGAATAATTTGTTTAACCAAAATATGAATGAAGCACTTAATTATATAGTAATTTTTAATTCTTGACTCAATATTAAATTTTGATATTTTGCACTTGAAATGAGTTGTATTGCAGTTAGTTTACACCAAAATTAATATCCCAAAATTTTACTTCTCATATTTTATTTATGTTGCAGAGTATTATGAGAAATATGTTGAAACACGTGGGTATTTTTGGAATTACCCAACTGACACATGAACTCCAAAGAAGGTTCTGGAAACTCACGCAGAACACTAGTGGCTTGAGGGGCAGACGAGGACATGAGGACAGTGGCTTCAAACCATGGCAAGAGACGCAGCACGCGGGATGAACCTGGGCTGGATTGAGCGGCTCAAGAATATGCACTGCAGAGGCTGGATCATGGCCTCACTGCGAGTAGCTCGCACGGGCAGACCCACTCACGCGAGCAGGAGCTGGAGACGCGAACTGCAGGACCTGGAACGAGCACACTGCAGAGGGAAACAAAGGGGCAAGACGCGTAAGTGGAGCTTGAAACGCGGAAACTGATGCTGGGCTGAGAAGCAAAACGCACGAAGTGGAATGTAAAATGCAGGGAGAGAGAGGCAAAATGCAGAGTATAAAAAGAAAAGAAATTTTCGTGCACCGGCTCTCTTTTTTTTGCTTTTTCTTTTTTTTTAATCTTCGTCTGGTTTTTCTTCTTTGTTTCTAGGCTTCAACAAAATTTTGGGTTACAGTATTTTTTTTAATTCTGCAATTTTCGTTTAGAGCAATAGTTAAAGAAGTTTGAATTTAATCTTTTTGGACATTTTGTTAATCTAGAACTGATAGACTAGATTTTTAGCTTGGGATTCAATGAGTAACCCATAACTGTTTGGGGTTGGATTTTCTTTGATATTTAGTGCTTTTGATGATTAACTTGATGGATTATATTTCAATTTGCATCTAGAAAAGATTGGAGTTCTTTGTTCTTGGTTTAGATCAGTTGTAGACGTAAAGGCACAATTAATACTTGAACAAGTAACATGACTTTGATGGTTTTCTTTCACTATTTTATGGTTGTCATATAATTTGTCAAGTAGTTTTATTAGAATAAAAATTGTGGTTCATTGCTATATTATCCGCTCATGATTTCTAGGAATGAGAGAATGGTTGAGAGAAGATGAAAAGAGAAATAAATCCATCACCAAATCAGTGGGTGAAAATTGCATCCCAAGTGTTTGTTTTATTGCTTTTTACAAGTTTAAGTCAACTTCTATACATTTCCTTTAAATCTATTGATTCTTAGTAATTTTAGAAAAATAGATTCAATTTTATTTTCAGCTTTACTCGTGCTTGAACTTTCCAACAATTTCACTCTTAATTCATTCCACACTCCCTTAGTAAATAGCCCCA
This sequence comes from Juglans mandshurica, assembly GCA_022457165.1. NCBI lineage: Eukaryota > Viridiplantae > Streptophyta > Magnoliopsida > Fagales > Juglandaceae > Juglans > Juglans mandshurica. The sequence goes on from CM039619.1 coordinate 47,848,023, forward strand.
TTTAGGTGTCAATATAGTTAGTGGTTAACTTTTGAAATTTATTTTTCATTTTTTTTTTGTTCATTGCTAGATCATTTAGTTTACTGTTTTCTTATCATTTTAAAATTTCTTGTCACCACAAATGGTAATATGTTGTCTTGCGAATATGAAAAATTTGCTAAATTCTCATTGTCCCTGTGAATTTGATCTTGAGATTTACCCTGGTATTACTTTGACAGCTTATATGCTTGAAAGTCGAAATTAAAAGCTTATCAGCTAACTTTGATGAAATCAATGCCAATGGCCCAAAGGTAGATGAATTTTGTTAGTGTGGGTGTAGATGAATTAGATTTTGAAAAATTGAGAATCTCATCCCTACGTATATGCTGGATGCACATATATCTTCTTAGCCAAATTGAATCTGGAATAGGTAATGGTTCTGCTTTTTCCTCTTTAAATTGTGCATGTAACAACACAATCCCTAACAATCTCCCAATAAAAGTACTTTTGATAGACTTTGATACTCTGACTAAAAAGACAATTTTCTCATTCTTCTAAAGTCAGTGTTCTCTCTCTCTCTCTCTCTCTCTCTCTCTCACTTGGAAATAAGAAATTGATCAATAGTCATTATTCTCATTCAATTTGGATTCCTTTCCTCTCCTATCTTCTCTGGAACTCTTTTCGAATTCAATTCCTTTTCTATGTTTGGTTTTTTGAGAATTTTGGAATTAAACAAGAAGTAGAAGATGGTAGCATAAAGATTACCACTTTCAAATTTCAACCCATCTGAGGACAGTACTCCTGGTTAAAGAAGTTTCACAGGCAAATGAATGTTGGTAATTAAGAGTAACAGAAACATAATTTAAAGACACAAACATGTTACATACTACTCATAAGTACTTCACGATATTAAAAAGACATAAAACATGAGAAACAAATTAAGGTTAAATATCATGTCTAGTAACCCTGTTCATGTTCTCAAAAAAAGTTGACTTGATTTTATTAAGCTTGACCAACACGTCTTTGATATCCATTCTTGCATCTGGTAATTCTTCAGAACACCTCAAGCCTAAGTCCAAGATTGACGAAAGAATACTTTGCAAGGCAATGGTGTCTCTTTCATCTTCTATTCTTAGTAAACCTTCGTCCACAACTTCCATCATTCTATCTGAAATGGATTCATTTACCAATTGTCTCAAAGTAAAGTCTCCAACGAACATGTCGTCGGTGGGTTTCTTCCTCGTGATCATCTCCAACAATGTTATGCCATAGCTGTAGACATCGGTTTTGATGGATACCTTCCCTTCAAATCCATATTCTAAAAATATTCACAAATTGTCAACAAGGCATTTTAGAAGTTAGCAACATGTGTCGTAATTAAGTAATAATTCACATGTGCCATCCAAAAACAAAGAATATAAGCAAGCTCTTTTTCAGTGTATATATACTCATATGCGTATAAATAAATATATATATATATATATATATATATATATATATATTTATATATATCTTACGGAAAGCAAACCAAACCAGAACTGCAATATGAAATAGCCATTTTGGTGGCCCCAATAAATAATGGGATTGGACCAATTAATTGTTGCTTCAATAATATTTCCCTAATTATATATATATACACATTTAATATATATCCAAAAAAGAGAATCGTAATTGTTGCTTCAAGAACTATTTCTTTTTTTTTATTTTTTATTTTTATGTAAAAGGTACGTGTTGGAACGAGTTTGCTTTCAAATTGAATAAAAATTTAAGTCATTGTGAGTTGGGTTATGCAATTGAGAGGAGATGAGATGAGATGTTTTATTGAAAGTTGAATAAAATATTATTATAATATTATTTTTATTTTAAAATTTAAAAAAGTACTTGAATTATTTATTATATTTTATGCTAGAGTTTGAGAAAATTATAATAATTATATGAGATGAGATGAGATAGTTTAATTTTATATAACCAAACCAGCCTTTATGAATCCGACCACGATTTTTTGAAGGTCTCAAGCATTATATTTTTCGTAAATGCATATTTTTTATGCATGAGAGAACAATTTGTGACATGTTAAGCATAAAAGCTAAGCCGTTTGTTCAACTTATGGTAATTTTGCTCATATAAGTTTATATTGTAAAAAACTAAGTGGTGTATATTCACTACAAGAAGGGTTTTTGTGACTAATTTATTGCAACCAAAAGACTATTCGCAACCAATTTTAATTATAAATAATCATTTCGTTGGAATTAACTAGTCACAAATAAGCAGTTTTCTTGTAGTGATTGTCCATAATTTCTCAAGTAAGCAATTTTTGTATCATTAAATTAGCTTTTGGTCTCTACTAATTTTTTTCTATAGTATTTAATTTTAAGAAAATTGTAATTTAATATTATATTATATTATTTTTCTTTTAAAATTTATAGTTAGTTGAATGAAATATATTTAATGAAAATCTCACGTTTGATTGGATAGCACGCTACACAGTATGTAATTCATGATATGCTACTTAAAACTTTTTAATCTAGTTTATTGTTATATATTATTTTGAAGATCCAAGACTTAGTTTATCCTCTGCATATAATTTATTTATAATTCATATATAACTCGTTATCAATGTTTAGTCTCTTTTGTTTAATTGCAACATATAAAAAGCTTAAATGTTAAATTTTCAAAATTATTGGAAGCATGAAATTTCAAAATTTATATATTTTTCTTTCTTATATTTTTACTCACTTTATTTCTTTTATTGCATTACCTTTTTAATGGTATTCCTAAAAGTTTTCAATTGAACTATTTATTCTATCATAAAAATATTCGGGCCCTCCAAACTTATAATCCTAACTTCGTCCCTAGCTTCACCTTCTTAATCTTATCTTGTCCTTCAAGATTTAGTGAGTTGACCATTAGAGTGCAAGTGAGTTTATTAAAAGTGTTATTGATCAAGTTCTAATAAATCAAATGAGGTCGTTTGTGAGAGAATCTATAGAAGAATTACAGAGTTCGAGTACTGGGTAAATCACAAGAATTATAATTAATTTGGTGGTTGATCAGTTTGAAATGTTTTATCAACTAAAAGACTAGCTAAAATGAGGAAATTTGCCAAGCAAGTTGTTACCAAAAATTTGTAAGGTCAACATCATGTTATTTATCCTTTTGATAATTAAAAAAGCAAGATAAATTCATGTATGTACGCACCTGGTGCGATGTAGCCAATGGTACCAAGTGTTTCGGTGTGTGTTGCATCTTTATTTTCGAATAAAATCTTTGCAATGCCAAAATCACCTACATGTGCAACCATGCTCTCATCCAAAAGGATATTTGTAGGCTTCAAATCACAATGCAATATAGATTCCAATTGACCGTTGTGGAGATAGTCTAAGGCTGACGCAACATCAACCAAAATATTTATTCTCTGTAGAAGATCCAAGCAGTAGTTATGAGAGTATAACCATTTTGCAAGGTTGCCATTCGACATGTATTCCATCACCAAAGCTCTAAACTCGGGATTAGTGCATGTAGTTATGACCTTAACAAGATTTCTATGTCGAATTGTACGTAACACCTTGCATTCTGTATCAAAACTTTTGAAAGCACTTGGCAATTGCAAACTTAGAACTTTTACTGCAACAATTGTCCTGTCAAAAAGTATTCCTTTGTACACAGAGCCAAAACCTCCAACTCCAAGCAAGTTGCTTTCACAAAAGTTGTTTGTCCCTTGGCAAAGTTCTTGATATGATATCATTCTATGTTCCAATGCAGGAAATGCATTAAGTGAAGTCAGTATCTCCATGTTACTTTTCCGAAGTCTTCTCAACAAATAAACCAACATTACCACAGTAAAAATTGAAGCAATCACATGAAGAATACACTTGATCAAAATATTTTTCATCTTTGATTGTTGGTAGGTAGGAATCGTTGGACAAGGTGGAACTCCAAAAATTGGATTCCCACAAAGTCCACTATTTCCTAAAAATGATTTCTTCGTGAAGTTCACAAAAGGACCACCGGATGGAATCTCTCCTACTAGCTTGTTGAAAGATAAATTCAAGTTTTTGAGATATAGAAGTGCCTCAAGGGATATAGGAATTGCACCAGAAAGATTGTTGTAAGAAAGATTTAAGGTATCTAACCCTTTTAAGTGCCCAAAAGATTGCGGAATGCCTCCTTGAAGGGAGTTGTTTGAAAAGTCAAGATAACTGAGACTTTCAAATGCTCCAATGATGCTTGGAATTTCTCCGACAATTTCATTTCTTGACAAATCTATATATTCGAGAGTGTCCAATTTTGTCATGTTCGAAGACAAATGTCCACCAAGGAAATTTGATGACAGATCCAAGAACAATAGAGTTTTGAGGCCCCATATATTTAATGGTATTGATGATTCAAGTCTATTAAAACTCAGGTTTAGCTTTAGTAGAAGACTGAGATTTGAAATGCAATTTGGGATGAGTCCAGAGATTCTATTGATCGAGAGATCTAGCTCTCCCAAATTCCTTAATTGGCATATCTCATGTGGAATCAATCCTTCAATACTGTTATTGTAAAGATGCAATCTTTGTAATCTTTCTAAACCACCGATTGTGAAAGGGATATTTCCAGTCAAATTGTTACCTCCCAAATGAAGCCATATCAAGCTTTTCAAAAAACTCATTCCCATAGGAATATGACCCCTTATTTGGCAATTTTCTGCAACAAAGATTTGAATAGAAGTCGAAAAGTTTTGAATGGAATCTGGAATTGTTATATCCAATGGATTATAACTTAAGGATAAAAGTGTCAAAAATCTACAATTGGATAAAGCTAAAATGAAATTGGGCTCTTGATCTGTAGCCTCCCGGCCTATTAGCTGATTTTCACCCAAAGAAAGCTGTTGGAGGTAGTTCAAGTTTCCAAGACTTTTGGGAATTGGTCCGGAGAATAAGTTTTCATCAAAGTCTACTGTGATGAGCTTGGAACAATTCGAAAGATAGGATGGGATATGACCAATGAGTTTGTTATTGCCAAGTGCGATTATTTCAAGATTAGGGCAAGATTGCCCCGAATCTAGTGATGGAAGATATCCAGATAGGGAATTTTGCTCGAAGGAGATAAGTTGTAAAGAAGAAAGGTTGAAGACTTTTTGAGGTATTGCCCCTTTGAAGTTATTCATTCCCAAATACAAAAAAGTTAACTTCTGAAGTTGCCACAAATCAGTCGGAATGCTTCCTTGGATGTGGTTATCCTCAATTCCGAATACTTGCAACCTCGACAGATTACATATGGTAGAAGGTATGATACCAGTGAAACTGTTACCTCCAAGATATAGGCCTTCAAGGTTTTGTAAACTGCCAATTAGAGCTTTCGAAATACTCCCCTCAAATGTATTATATGCCAAAGATAAAATTACAAGCTCCCCACAATTATTAAATTGTGAATGGAGCTGACCGCCAAATTTGTTATCTGTGAAATAAAGTGTCCTAAGATTAGGACAGTGGCTACAAAGATTATTCGGAAGAGCTCCCAAGATGTGATTAAACGAAACAGCAAAATCGTTTAGAGATGATATGTTAAAGATGATTGGAAGAAGTGGACCACTGAGACTATTACGCTGCAAATTCAAGAACTCCAACTTTGACAAATTGCCAAATGACGATGGAATTGCACCAATAAGATGGTTCGAATCAAAACTTACTTCGCGAAGCTTTTGACAATTTTGAATAGTAGGAGGGATGCTTCCTTCCAATTGGTTGGAAGGCAAGTAGAGCATTCTCAAGCGATGTAGACGACTGATCTCATGCAGAATAAAACCATAGAAACTGTTGTTAGAAAGATCAAGTGAGACTAGAAAGGAGAGGTTACCAATATGAGGAGAAATGGTGCCATGGAGACCCATGTAGGAAAGGTCCAAAGCGGTGACTCTTTGCCTACGTCGACTGTAGGAAACCCCAATCCAATTGCAGATCGAGTTTGGTGCGGCACTGGACCAGTTAGTTGCCAAGAGGGTTTCATTTGGACCATAACTGATTCGAGATTTAAAGGCAATGAGAGCAGATTGGTCTGTAAAATTGCTAAAAGATTGGATCAATTGAAACGTGCATGAGTACTGCACAAACAGAAAACCCAATAGCAATAGAGGGAATAGATTTCCTATGAGCACCATGAGTGCAGGAGAGAGAATTAGAGTGCAAGAGAGAGAATTAGGAGAATGTTTATGAAGAAGCTTGAAATGAAGCATTGAAGATCATGATAACAGGCCGGTGTTAAGCTACTAATATAAAGGAAGTGAAGTCAACCATTAAGGCTCATGGAAGTGAATATGGGTCCGGCTATTAATTACCAGTCATTTATCGTTGATTATTAGGTTGGTCCGTCAATGTCGTTATTTAATCATTTCTTTTAAAATGCGGAACTAAAAACGTTAATTATTCTCCTTTCGTAATGCACAAACCTCGCAATTACATTGAAAAACCTTGTTAAAATTATTTTCTTTTTACCATTTTCTAATTAGAGAGGTGATATATTTATAAAAGAATTTTGATAAAAATAAATTTAGAAATTAATATGTCTTGATATAAAAAGAATTTTACAATTTGATGTACTATGACTTAATTAGCCACATCAATTTATAATTTTATTTTTATAAATAATTAGTCGGAGACGTAAATTTTGGCTGCAGCCAAATGATCATATATATATATATATATATATATATATATATATATATAAAAGAGTCGTTCATCATCGTCTGGCCGGGTAATTAGACGACCCTATATATGGTCGTAAGTGATTCATAATTTCATGTCATGTTTCATGCTTCCTGATTTAATCTGGTGATTGTTAAGGTCCAAATCAAGTTTCTTGCTCATGTATATGGTTTTCCTGATTTAGCACTACTAGTACTACTTGTAGCTAGAAGATAATAATTTACAAAAATAACATCACTTAAGTTATAAATGTCCATATTTTAAAAAACTAATAAATAATAAATGATATTTGAGGATATATACATCATTACAAAAGTTATTCAAATGACCTTTTTTGGTGATCGACTCCATTTTAATATTATCGTGTTATGTGCGGCAATTGGTTAGACGCTAAGTCACTCGAAAAAGCAAATTAGGGAATTAGAATTTGGATTAGATCATGACTGATGAGGCTTGAAGTGCATGTATCAGATTCTATTGTATATTTGAAATTCTGATCACGCTGTAAATTAAAGAATATTGATACAGAGTCAAAGGAGCAAGCTCATTTGAATCGAGATACAGTACAATACGAAGCTGCTTAAAATCAAGCCTCAACATCCTCCAGACCAGCATCCGTGAATCACGGCTTGCGTCTATCTACTTTCCTGGTCTTTGCACTTGAATATGTGTGGAAATAATGCATTGTAATAGACTGGAAGTCAAGTACCAATATTTGGTGGACCCGAAAATCTCTAATTTTCTTATCTTTATATATATGGTCAACTTTCTTAGTCTTGATTTCTAATCAGCTTGTTTAATCCATGCAATTCTTCCAACCAGCTTTTGAGTAATCAAAAATATTAATTAAATTAATGCGCCACAGCTTTTTATTAACTAAAGAATGATCATCAGTAGTTAAAAAATTCACGAGCCTAACTCATCTCATAAAATCAGTTCTGCAAGAGAGGATTGTTCATTCCTAATAAACATGTTCAAGACCTTGTCCACAGATAATGTGAGATTATTCATCAACATCATATCTCACGTGCAGGACAGTATTTTTCCTGATCCTTGTCACGGAGTAAGTAGTGTAGGCCCACATTCGTCCTGTGGTAGGCTCTAATACTATGAAAAAATTAACGAGTCTAACTCATCTCATAAAACCGGTTCTACAAGAGAGGATTGTTCATTCCTAACAAACATACCTAATCCACAGGCAATGTGAGATTATTCCTCAACAAGTAGTACTTCTGGATCTACCTGACTTGCAATTATCCACTGCATGCAATTATCCACTATAAAGGAGAAATCATATTGTCCTATAAAAACAAAAATATTAAAATTAGTATAAGTAATAAAATTTTTATTAGACAATAGAATTAAAGAAATTTAAACTTACATAATTTGCCTCTAATTTGCCTCTGTTTCGGGACTGGTTCAAATACCATCACGATTTTTATATGCTTTAGCATACAATTGGGTCAGACATTAGTCAACATGACTTTATTCTTTTTGCAAAAAGAAAATCTATATTATAACTTAAATCAGAAAAGTATATTATATGTTAATATTTAACGGGGATTATAATAAATTACTATTTTGTTAGACAAACGATGAAAAAATCAAGAACCCGCATGATGGTGTATCATTAGATTTGATCTATTTGCTTTGTTCACAGTACTCCGTTGCTAAAAAAAATATTATGTCTATATGTTTAATAAATTTATCATATACTATTAAAAAAATACAGTAACAAAATTACCAGATGAGCAGGATCTTCAAACATATCATAAACCTTTTCCTATTCGTTTCGTGGCATTGCATGAAATGGATTTTGGCACGTCTCTATTGTAGTACTGAACTTATGATAGTGTGCATGACATTGACCTCTGTACCTCCAGAATACATTCGACATCAATTGCTTAATCGTTTGTCGATCCTCTCATTGGCCAAAATTAAGTTCAAACTCGTCCTTTCAAAAATTATAAACAATTAGTATAAATACATAGTAAGTTTAAATTAACATGTTATACTTAATTTTTTGGGATGTAGATTATTATCAGACAATGATTTTTTATGTGGTCTTTCACGTCTTGGGGAACTTTAGCCCAAGAGGATGTAGCAATCGGTGCACATGCGAGTAAGTTTACTAACATAAGAAGCAAGTCACGTTGTCGAATCTCCGGAGCCACCGATGTGATCATTAGGAATATCAACTTTGGTGCCTCGATCTCGGCGCTGGCTTACAACAACTATATTTACAGTAATTAAAGCACATATTTTAATTATTTTTTTTTATTTTATAGAAATATATTATTTAAATCGAGCATTAAATAAGGTATTTAATTTGATAAAATACCTTATTCTCGATCTGGTGACATTGGCCCATTATTGATGATAGGTGAACCACACAGAGAGTCGGTAATGGATGGGGATGGCGCACGTGCTGCTTTCCGTTTGTGAGGCATATCTATTTGAAATTGTAGTAAATTATTTTTCAAACAAACGTTACGGATATTTATAAGAATGATTGTGATAACCCGTATTTACGTTTATTTTGACTAAATAATTATTGCATCTTTAAAGACTATGGGCTTTCTTATTTTAAATTTTAGATGATTTACATGGTATTATTTTAAGATTTTTAACTATTAATTCAATGTGTTTTCTTGTTATTAATTATTGTTCATTATTTAAATTGATCTTTATTTTAAATTAATTTATTGTTGGATTTAATTATTTTATTTTTATTTAGTCACTACGTTTAAATTATTTTATTTAACTCGTCGTTTTGAAATTATTTTTATCAGATCAATTTTGTAATCCAAATTGAGAGGACTGGACCACATTTCTTTTCCTCACTTTTTCTTTTTCCCTTTTTCTTTTTCTCCTATTTTTCTTTTCTCTTTTACTTCTTTCTTTTTCTTCCTTTTTCTTTCTTCCTCCCCAGCCTACCGCGCAACCCCCTCTCCCTATTTCCCTCTCCGTGCGTTTCCCCCCCAGCCTGCCGTTGTGCACTGCCCATTTCCGTTACCGCTCCTCCCATTCTCCTCCCCATCGGTCGGCGACCACCCCCCTCTGTTTTCAACCCCTCCTGCGCCGCCAATCTCCCCCACGCCCGGCTTCAAGCAACAGCTTCATTTTGCTGCCGTGTCGTCATGCCTCCACCGTTTGCCACCATCTTTTCACCACAGCACCGGCGGCCTTCCAGCTATCTAATCTACCCTTCCTCAGCCCCGATCCGCCACCCTTGAACCCCTCCATCCCCATTTTCGATTTGGGTATTTTGGCCTCCAACTATTGCCCACGCCGCCACCCACGGCCAACGACCACCATCACTAGCCTCACCAATACCTCTAAGCCATTTCCTAGCCATTCCAAGTCTTCGTTTGTCCCCGTTCAAAAGTTGGATTTTTTAGATCCACGGCCCTTGTATATTTTACACTATTACGTTCTTGTGCCGCTACCTCTTGCACCTCCTTGATCATTCAAAAATTATATTTTAGCACTGTAAGTAATTTTCCAAAGAGTTTCTTGAGATTTAAATATATTTTTGCACTAACAAATCTTCTACAGTTTGGTTGGTTGTGCCGGACATTGAGTCCGATGAGTATGGGGGTCGATTGGATGTGAGGATGAGTTGTTTATTTAATTAAATTATGCTTGCGTGCATTTATGTTGTGTTTGGCATCATAGCATTTATTGCATCATGTCATGCATGCTCATGTGTTGTGAATGAAAACTAGGTTTTTATGTGAGAGATGATTTTGGGTATGGATGGTGGTAAGTATGGACGGTAGTAGAGTCCCGCCTGCAATTCCCACCTACAATATGAGTTGTAGGGATGGTGGTAGAGTCCTGCCTGTGATTCCCGCCTACCGTGTTATGATTGGTACCCTTTGTGTGGAAATGAACTGCTGAGATGGTGGTAAGTAAGAATGGTGGCAGAGTCTTGCTTGTGATTCCCGCCTACGGTGCACGCGGTAGGGTTGGTGGTAAGTAGGGATGGTAGTAGTCCTGCCTGCGATTCCCGCCTACAGCGTGAGCTGTAGGGATGATGGTAGTCCCACCTGTGATTCCCGCCTATGGTGCACGCGGTAAGGATGGTAGTAAGCAAGGATGATGGTAGAGTCCCACCTGTGATTCTCGCCTTCAGTGTCCGATAAATGATTATGTTGGGCCATTTTCGGGAAAAATGGCGGTTTATGATTTAGTGGTTACGAGCACCATTTTCTAGGAAAATTGTTGGTTTATGTTTGGACCATTTTATGGGAAAATGGTGGATATTAATACATGGCGTGTTTTGGGCCAAATGAAAGTTTTTAAGTACATTGGAAAATAATCATTTTTGGGGAAAATGGGGGGTTTTGGGTCACATTCGTGTTTCGTCATGTGCACACATGTTTGTTGGATGCATTATTGTATTTTTATCTCTTGGTTAGCTTGGATGATTACTTACAAAGATTCATATCTCATGTGGTATTTCTTACCCTGCGGTACCATTTTATGGTATCACATATTTTGATGCAAATGCTGATGTTGAGCCTAAGGATTTGGCTCCATTGGAGGAGTGATTTGGGATCACTCGCTTGTGTTTGGGAATTGTTTCCCGTTTTGAATTATGTATTTGGTATTATTATGTTTTTTATGGGATTTATTTCCCTTTTGTCTATGCATTTGGCCTTTTTCTATATTTTCACGAATTACTGTATAATTTTCATTAATACTTTTATTTTGGTAGTATTGTATTTAAAATTTTAGTATTTAGTTGACTTATTTATTTTATCCGCTGCATTTTTGTTGTACACTTTTTGCATGTACACACACTTAATACTTGTCGTTGGGATGCGTAACCCATGTTGTCATCATCCCGACGTCACGAGTCCCGTGTTTCCATGCGTTGGAGTCAGTGCGTCACAACGATACTTATACAAATATCTGTTTGAAATTCATTCACTATCAGTTTTGTTGGACCAGTCGCCCTCTCCTCACTAGACACTTCAGTTGATTCATGTTCTTCCGACATTTCACTCTCAATTACTTTGGTTTGAACATCTTTTCTACGCAATTGGACCATGTCATATAGACTTAGATCAACAAATAGATTAATGTTTGATTCGTTTTCTTCATGGGCTTTTTCATTTGCTGGACTATCAACTTCTTAATGTGGTTCGTCTGCCTCTAGAATATAATCATATACATTTCTTGGTGTAAACTTTTCCACTACCCGCCATGGATTCCTATACACCAGATCATCTAAACAAAAAACTTGATTCCCTTGGCAAATGAGAATGAAATGATCGTCCTCATAACATGTGCGAGATGTATTAACACTCATAAAATATTTATCGTTACGCAGTCCCAACCTAGGATTTTGAGACATTCCATCAATTATATTTAAACAACTAGACTATATATCTCACATGTACTTTAACGCTATGATATCTTATACAATATCTTCTCCATTATCATCACTGTCATCAGAATGATCCATATTTATGTCATTCATGTCGATGTCGTTTTCTTCCTCCATTTGATTAGACTAGCTACTAAATCTAAGTCCTTTAGGAAATGGTTCGCCATATAAGACCCAAGGTGAGTATTGAGACTCGATTTCATTTACAAATAAATGCTTCTCCACTACTACCAAATTATAAGAACCAAGATTTTTGCACGAACATCTTATAAATCCTCAACTGGCAATACTCATACGAGCAAACTCTATAAAAACCTTCACCCATTATGCATAGTCCTTATAGTCTCGCCAAATTCTATCTCCCAATAGCATCCAACTCTTCTACATTGTATTTTCGTTACTCGTCGGCTGTTTATCAAAAAAACCTAATTCATGGGATAAACATTTACAAGAGTCTTTTCATATTTACTGCTTCTATTTTGATAAGGTAGTTGGTCATATCTCATTCGAGAGACTATCATCAATATCGCATATATACTCAGTTTGAACTCTAATGTTAGTACAACTTTCGATAGCATTTCCCTACAATTCTCCAAGTATGCTAGTCACGATAAGTCGTCGACCCTATTCATGGGTCGAGAAACTTACAGACCACATACCCGAAGAATGTAAGGAAATACTGAACCAAAATTTTGATTGACTAACACAAAAGTTTAAACTGAATATATTTGCCATATAGATGATAGAATCACAAACTATCAACTTTGGATAATTTAAGAGTTGTACCCAAACATTCTTTAAGAGAATATTTGGCAACAACTCTCGAACGGATCTAAGGTTCAACTGCATATAAAAATAACTCTAAAATCCATCTAACTCCTAACTAGTAAACCATGCTACTAGTAAACCAACTCCTACAATTATTACATTTGAAATCAGATCACATTCCAAATCACCAATATTATTCTTATTTTATAAGTACAAATTTTTATTTAATTATTAATAATTCTTATGTTTAGTATATTTTAAGTTTTAATTTAAATTTAAGTATTACGTATTTTTTTAATTCTTATGTTTATTATCTTTTAAATAATCATTATAATTTAATTTCACTAAATTTTTATTATACATTATAGTTTTAATTTAAGTGGGAGATCATTCATATGTTTCTTCTTTTTTAAGTATTAATTATAATTTATCTCTACTTATTTTTTAATCATACCATATAGCTTTTAACCTAATTATCTTTTAAGTATTAATTCTAATTTAAGTATTAATAAATATTATGTTTCTTACTTTTTAAGTATTAATTATAATTTAAATTTACTTATTTTTTAATCATACCTTATAACTTTTAGCCTAATTATCTTTTAAGTATTAATTCTAATTTAAGTATTAATAAATCTTATGTTTCTTATTCTTACTTTTTAAGTATTAATTATAATTTAAATTTACTTATTTTTTAATCATACCTTATAGCTTTTAACCTAATTATCTTTTAAGTATTAATTCTAATTTAAGTATTAATAAATCTTATGTTTCTTATTTTTTAAGTATTAATTATAATTTAAATTTACTTAATTTTTAATTATATCTTATAGTTTTTAATAAATTATCTTTTAAGTATTAAATTTGAGTTTAAGTATTACAACATAAGAGTACAACCGTTCATTACATAAGATTGTCATAGATTGTTTTCTTGGTTGTAGTCTTGATGGTTTTCCCATGGGCTATTTTTGTTACCACTGTATTACTCCGCCATAAGTGAGGGCATTATTAATAAACTTGGGAGGGGATCATTATTGAACATGTGACTTCCTGCTCTTCTTTAAAAAGAAATAGAAGTACAACCGTTCGAACACTTCAAATTCTGTTTGAACAAGATGATAACGCCTTTGCGGGAAATCATTGTATTCGAATGGTTGCAACTCAGATTCCAAACACGAAACAGAGATACAATCTCAGATAGCACAATAATGGGATAAACACAATCTCGTAAAATGCATTTTTCACAAACATTGTAAAAATACAATATATTTTCATATTTGTTAAAAAACACGAATATATTCTCACATCCAACTACAAATATGTTTACACATTTCTCACACCCAAATACAAATATATAATTCTAACCTTAATCTTTTGTTCAAAAATAGAAAGGAAAAGAACTAATTACATTGAAGAGAACATAAATTTGATTTTTTAATAAAAAAATTCTATGAAAATAGAATATCAAAGCAGAAAAACTTATAAGCAAATTGATGAGAAAGGAAGAGTTGATGTTAGCATGGTCTCTCCCTTTCTCATGCTCACGATCTCTCTCACGCTCTCTGTATCTCAAAAACAAAATTTTCCAAATGTCCAATAAGTTTGTGCTTCTAGATGACTTGTTTCTTATTTTCTCGTTTGAACGGAATTTACTAACCATTCGAACCCAAAAATAGAGAAGTGAGAAACATTTCTCGCCTAGGTCAATTCAGTTCACACCTGTTCGAACATCAATTATATACATTCGAACTGATAATTGAAAGTGTAATATAGCGCAAATTGATCCCACCACATTTTATCAATGGCACCAACATATTTTATAAGTTCAAATGCTATAAATTTCCATTCGCACGTAATTAAACCGTTCGAACAGTAATAACAGGTCGTTCAAATGTACAATATATATCTAATTATATTATATATCTAATTTTATAACTATATATATAAAAGTATAGGTATATATAAGTATAATATTTATGTTAAGAATATATATAAATATAAGTTAATAAGTATAATATAAGTTAAGAATATATATAAGTCTAAATATATAGTAGAAGATAAGCATATTGTAGTGTGTTATAAGTATATTATATAAGAGTATATTAAATATATAAGTATATTATATGTAAGTATACTATATAGTATTAGCATAAGTATATACTATATTATATGATAGTTATAAATATACAAGTATATTATATATATAGTAATATATAATTATATAGTTGTATATATAAGTATAATATATTGTAGTATATAAGTATATATAAGTAGTATAAGTATATATACTATATTATATAATAAATATATTAATAAATAATGTAGTATTTTATTTTTTGTTGGAACGGTATTCGTAAGATGTTCGAACGGATAAAATATTTATGGAAACCATTCGAATGATATAACTATCTTGATGAGATATTGTGATGCCTGATGAGATCGATGGTCTCGCTGATCATGAGTTTTGTTAGTTGGTTATGGGTCTAGATGTTCCTTCCTATGATGGAAGTAAGAGCATCAAACAAGTGGACTTATCGAAAATTTTCAAGATCACAAACATTATAATAGCCAACAATATCGATCTGTGACTGCACAAGACTGAGGTGAGCATGGACCGGGCACAATTTATTTTAAGGGTCGCTCGTAGGGTGCCTATCGGCCTAGCGAGATATATATTCGCTAGAATAATTTTTGAGGCCACCTATACTACGACGTGTAGAGTTTTATTTTATTCTGTATACTTGGTTACTCCTTTTAATATATATAATACTTTTACTTATGAAAAAGATTTTAAGACAGATATATTGCCCTTTGGAGTCCTGCTCACACGATTTCTTTTAGCGAAAGGAGTTAGGACATATGCGTTTGAGCTTGTTCAGGAGCCGATTGGATTGATCAACTCGACGAGCTTGTCTTGTAGCACCGAACACTCCAGATTTCGTATTTGTGCACCCACTTCAGAGGCAGTCAACACTTAGGGAGGTGCACAGGGTGTGTTTGGCGAGGCATCTACATAGAATGCATCACGTAGTGCTACTCATGAGGAGATTGCAGATATCGTGTGTGTAGAGATGCGCACATAGACATCAGAGATCAATGATGTAGTCTGGGTCGCCCTTGCAAAGACTGAGTTGAAGCTCACGTCTCGAGTGACTGATATTGAGAAACGCCTTGCTAGAGTTGATGCAGTGCTGCACGATTTGGCCTAATAGTGTTTATTTCTTATTTGCATTAAATGAGTTTTTTTTATGGACAATCATGACTAGTTGTATTTTGTAAAAGTAATTTAAATAGTCAAATAGTCATACATTATATTCCCACCATACATTATATCTTTAGGATGCAATTAAAATATGATTTTTATTTTTAGTGTTTGCTAGCTTGTTTATTGTTAATTATGGTTTTTTTTTCATTTTACTTAATGTTCATGATAGTATAAAAAATGACACTATAAGTAATATTTATTTAACTAAAAATCTTATTTAACATAAAATAAATCACTAAAATATTTTTACATTAATTACATAAAATTAATTTATGAATTCGTAAATATTTTATGTTCTGTCCGAACAAGGTTTAAAAAAGTCCTTGACAATTTTAATTTAATTTCCCACCAAATGATCCATTCAAATGCATAAATATTGTGTTGGAACACAATATGTGTAGCTCGAAAAATTTTTCAACCTTCTCGCCAAATTTTCCTACCAAATGTTTTCCGTTTGAACAAACAAATTGAGGTGCAAATGGGTTTGAACTTTCTCCCGCAAAATAAATTACTTCTCCGCCAAGATTATTATTCGAACAAATTATAAACTATTTGAACAAACATTAATTCTAGGTTCGAACGGATTTTTTGTCATTCGAATGAGCTTGAGTTTTTGAGACGACCTAATTCGTCTATCAACTTCTATGAAAAATTGTAGTGAATGCGTCCCATGCACACTTCCAATTTTATTCTAGACCTTTCAGAGTTTTTTACAATAATGATGGTCTAAGACTGTTTGACACTCATAATGATCTTAATTTCTTTCCAACTACTGCTCATGGCGGAGATTAATGCTACAACTAAGTCGTATACATAATCTCTAGGCTTTATTCTCGGTTATCTCAAAGTTACTATGCGCATCTAATTACACTCACATATAAGAAATTTTTTGCGTTAATCTAAGTCAACAAAAATAATTAATACATGTTACAAGATCAAAAATTCGCTATGCTTTCTAATCATCTCTTGCGCCTCAATGCCTAATTATTAATTTCTAACTTAATTTTCATGCAAATTTATATCGTATAGGAGATTAATTATAAATCAATCTCAACTACACTCCCACTAGGATAAGTAATCCACCGAGTCAGTCACATGCAAAAAATAATTTCCTCCTAGATCAAAGAAATTAATTTGAGCCAATCAGAAGCATGGACTAATCAAACTCGGGCTACTTAATCCTATAATTTATCATGTTCTAAAAAATTGAAGAAAATTTTTAAAAATATTCTAACAATACAAGTGATAAAAAAAAGCTCATACAATTACATGTACAAAAATAATCACATCACATTTGATTCAAATAATTATTATTCACCAAAAAATAATAATCTAGGCCATATATAACGTAAAATAAAATACCCACAAATGCGATAAAACATGACATCATAATATCATGACATGCATGTATTTAATAAGCACTTGCAAAAATATATTTCAGAAAAATAAATAGTTTATGTCAAAGTTACATGGTAAATAAAATTGACATACACACTAACAGTAAGCTCTAGCCCAGTGGATGAGCTCATAGCTTGTGTGTGAGGTCTTGGGTTCAAAACACTACCCAAGCATTTTGTCAAAAAAACAATTTATGATACTGTTCTTGGACAGCCAATAGGTCGCACCATCTTGGGTGCCCAGCTGCAGAGCAGGTCGAGGTCTTTTGAGCTCATGGCCCAAATCGGCTAGTGGCCTTTTAAAAAATAATGGACTACTGCATTTTTAATACAAGAACATAGATAGGCCGGATTTAAAATAAATCTGTTTATAGCAACAACAAAAAAAACATTCTAGCCCATGCAAATAAAATATAACAACAGCCTAAAAGTGTTTTTAAAACAAGCCAAGCCCAACCACGTATGCATGATTTTTTTTTCCTTACAAACTGAGAAAAAAAAACAGCCCATCAGTTTTTTTTTTTTAGCCCAGACCAAAAGTTCATCACTACTCATCCCATATAGGTTACTTCTTCACGTAACGGAAAAGAAAAAATTAAAGTAGCACTTGTAACCACCGCAGATTGCTGCGTGGCCATTCACCAAGACTACGAAGGTCCTGGTAGAGGCGCCAAGCCATGGCAGTGCCGCCCCACCCTGCCAGTGTCACTCAGAGGGGAAGTTAGCCCCTCCACCACTCACCGGTGCACGCAACACCTAGTGCTCATTGCACCTGGTGCGCGCAGCACCTTATGCTCGCTGCCACCACCCTTATGCACTGAAGAAAATATAATTTTCCAGCTCCCCGTCACAGCTCCTAGCAGCAACAGAAAGTGATGGTGGCACTGCCCCACCCGGCGTAGCATGCAAAGATGCAACTCCATCAACTTTTGCTCCGGGCTGCTCGGTCTGCCGCAGTGCCCTTTCGCACAGCAGATCTAGCCGCAGGTAGGTGCTCGTCGCACCTCACCGCCACATCCTGTAGTTGGCAGTGCTACAACCAGGTCATGGTGCTCTCTGTCACCACACTTGCTCTTCCAAGGTACAGCTTGTTGCAGTACGCGGCAGGGCCTCACTGTTATCTTAGCAGAAACTGCTGCTAGGCCTGGTGGGCGAAGCTCATCGCTCAGCCTAGGCAGGAACTCAACATCTAGGAGGAACACTTTGAAGTGCACTAACGCGTTGGTTGTTGCACCGTGCCGATGGGCGCCTCATCTTAACATAAATACATCTAACTCATCTTAACATCCAAACTCATTTTAGGTGGTCCCAAAAAACTCACTACTATTCATAGAGTTTAACTCAATTCAGCTCAACATCCAAACGCAATATTAATTTTAAACATGGTTTCAAAATGAGGGTGATACTATATAATACATTTCAATCTCACTTTCATCCAATTTTATAAATGTGACACTTTTCATCATCTCTCAATTTTCTAAAAAGTAATTCAAAAATTATAGATCACAAAGTTACCATATCACAAAAAGATGATAGCGTATTACCTAAACTTTACCTTAAAATTGGGATCATTATGGAACCAACGTGAACTGCCCCTTGATCCCTGGCTCCTCCTATGGGTGCAGTGACACGCGTTTCATGATCCCATGAATGATATAGTCATACATATTTTTTTTTATGAGTAAGATTAGATGGTCATACATTTTCTAAAGTTTGGCTTAGCCCAGAGCCTTGTGAACACGAAACAGAAGACATATTGTGCGTTCAAGTTGAAAGTTTAACTGATTTGCAAAAAAAAAAAAAAAAAAAAAGGTTGAAAGTTCAACTATAACTTTAGATTAAAAATTGATGACCAAACAATCTATAGTTTTCTATCGGAACAGGGTTTGAAGACCACTTTGAAATGCAGGTTGAAAACATTAAACTTGGTTCTTCCCAAGACTTTGATTGGGAAGAACGCTAGGTAGTTGGTTCCTCCTTCTCATCCAGTTTTGTTCTTCCCAACCCCACGCAACTTGTTTCCATTAAACTTGATGAGACAAACTACCTAGCGTGGACTGCACAATTAAAACCTATGCTTAAAAGCCACAATCTCCTTGGTTTTATTGATGGCTCCTCCATCTATCCTCCTATATTTCTTGATGACACTGCTAAGGAAAATGGGAATATTAATCTAGCCTATACTCATTGGCAGAACCGTGACCAACTTCTCCTTAGTTAGATTATATATTCTATTTCTCCTTCTCTACTTGCATCTCTCTATGGTCTGGACACATCCTTTTTAGCCTGGCAGTCTTTTATTGCTCGCTATGCCTCTCAATCAAAGTCTAGGATCTCACCTAAAACGTCGAGTACAGAACCTCCAGCAAGGCTCTATGACGTGTACCTTATATTTATATGAAGCCAAATTTATGGCTGATCAACTATTTGCTATTGGAAAACCTGTGGATGATGATGACCTCATATCATTCATCATAGATGGACTTAATCCTAGCTACACTCAATTTATAACTTCCGACTCTTTTCACACTAGAGAGGCCTCTATGTCTTTCTTTGATTTCAAGTCAGAGTTGCTGAATCATGAGATCATGTTGAACCGATATACTCAAGTGCATGCTGCATTAGAGACTTCCTCATTTGCCCTTACACCAATCGGAAGTTTCAGCCTGTGAAACGTAAGCTGCCCTTCACAACATCTTCCACTACAAGTTCTACTGGTTCTACTCGACCAAACCAACCCTTAAAGCCCGTAGCTCCTAGGTCTTCGAAGGCTGGTTCAACAACTTTTAATGCACGTTCTTCGTGTCAGATTTGCAAGGGGACTAATCATCAAGCATTGGGTTGTTTTCGACGTATGGACTTCTCCTTTCAAGGACGTTATCCCCCTACCGACCTTGCTGCAATGGTGGCTTATATAAACTCTGAATTTCTTAACAATTAGTGGCTTGCAGATAGTGGTGCCAATGCGCACGTGACCAATAATGCTAAAAAACATTGATTCTAAGCACAAGTTTGATGGTAATGAGACTGTTGGTGTAGGTAATGGTGCAAGTTTGTCCATCAAACATACTGGTTCATCTATTGTTCATTCCAATAACAATCAATATCTTCTTGATCATTTCATTCACTGTCCTCAAGCAGCCACCAACTTACTCTCTATCAACAAATTTTGTCTCGATAATAATGTTACTTTTCACCTAACTCATAATGCTTATTATGTTCAGGACAATCAGAAGGGAATCACGCTCCTTCAGGGTCCGAGTGAAAATGGACTTTATCCTATCAATCTGACCAACTTGTCGCATAATAAGCGCAGAGGGTGAACTGCTTTCATGGGAATCAAGGCATCTAGCACTCTTTGGCATAGTCGTTTAGGTCATCTGTCTAAGTCTGTCCTAGGTCATGTTTTGAGAAATTATGATTTACCTCTTGATGGTTCGATGAGGAAGGGTGTTGTTTGTGAATCTTGCCAATTTGGCAAATCAAAACAATTACCATTTTCTTCTTCCCATCGTGAGACATTGAGTCTTTTAGAGTTAGTACACTTTGTTTGGGTTGGACCTCTTTCTTCCAATTCTGGTTTTAAATTTTATGTTACAGTTATAAACGATTTCAGTTGTTATACATGGTTGTATCCAATTGCAAAGAAATCTGATGTCTTTAGGTCTTTCATTCAATTTCGCCTCCTTGTAGAAAAACAATTTTCATGCTCCATTAAACAGTTACAGTCTGATAATGGTGATGAATACATTTCTTCAAACTTTACTAAATATCTCAATGACAATGGTATCTTTCATAGGCACACCTGCCCACATATGTCTCAACAAAATGGGACAGTCGAATGAAAACATCAGCACATAGTTGAAATAGGCTTAACGTTACTTGCTCAATCTGGTCTTGCTAATAAATCTTGGGTCGAATCATTTCTCACTGCTATGTATTTAATAAACCGATTACCAACACCAGTTTTGAATAATGATACACCATTTACAAAACTATACAACACAATTCCAGATTACTTGTTTTTCCGTAGCTTGTCGGGCCTATCCTTTGTTACGTCCATATGCAACTAATAAATTGTCTTATCGAAATGTCCCATGCATTTTTATTGGTTATTGCTCAAATCAAAAGGGTTATAGGTGCTTTGATCCCATCAGTGAGCATGTTTACATCTCTCATAATATTGTGTTTGATGAGACGTTATTTCTAGCCAAGATTGAAGTTCTGATTCACTCTCCTGCTGGTGTCATATCTCCTGCTAGTAAGTCTTCTAACTCACTCCAAATTCCAATTCAAATTCCAAATTCAAATTCAAATTCAAATTCAAATTCAATTTTGAATTCGAATTCAAATAATTTGAATTCAAATTTGAACTCAAATATTCCTGATTTCTTACCTGTCTCAACTCCTACTACCTCATCTACTTATCATATTATCACACGATCACAAACTGGTCACTCACGCCCTCGACAATTTCCTGACTATGTCACTCATTATTCATTCCCCCATCCTCTTAAATTTTTTTCATTCTAATGTCATTCCTTCTGAGCCTAAAACATTCGTCTCTAAACCTGAGTGGTGTGTAGCAATGGAATCTGAGTTTAAAGCATTATTGGACAACGACACTTGGTCACTTTTGTCCATGGCCATCTGCTCATCACATTGTCTGCAACAAATGGGTTTACAAGATCAAATAGAAACCTGATGGTTCTGTTGATCATTACAAGGCGAGATTGGTTTCCAAAGGACTTGATCAGAGGCTTGGTATTGACTATTTTGAGACTTTTAGCCCGGTTGTGAAACCAGCAACTGTTCGCATTACTCTTGCTTTGGCAGTACAATTTCATTGGAAGACACAACAGCTAGATGTCTCCAACGCTTTTCTTCAAGGGTACCTTGATGAAGAAGTTTATATGGAGCAACCGAAAGGATTTATATGTTTGAGCATCCTCAATTTGTCTGTCGATTACATTGCTCTCTTTATGGTCTTAAGCAGGCACCACGAGCTTGGTTCACTTGTCTCTCACAAGCACTTTTTTATGTTAGACGAGTGGTTAAGTGCTAGAAACCATTACCTCGGCTCTGTCCCATCCACCTTTTCTTTGTCCAGTCTTAAGATTGGTTACAAGAACAGATCCTACCACTTCTGCTTGACCATTAGAATATCCTGCAACCCACAGGGATGTGACACCAAATACATCTCAACTTTTGAATTAGAAATGGTGAGAGTGAAGTGCATTAAGCAAACCTTTGATAAAATCCCGTGCTTCTTCCTTGTTGGATGGTTTTTCTCTGATTATCCCTTCATACACCACCACCTCAAAATCAATTAGATGGAGCAGTAAGAAATAACCTTGAATGATCTCTACATGCAAAAAATACAAAAGCCAAAGAGGCTCTATAAATAGTAAGTGGCATCTTCATAATCATACAAGGCAAAGTATGTATATGCTGTGAGGAAAGAGATGAATATGCCAGCCTAAAACCCAGCAGGTGTAGTTTAGATGTAAAAAATTATGTACAAAAGAAGTGTCAATCTTGCACAGGATCGAGGAAAAATTCACTGCCTGGATTATTCTACATTCTTGTAGCTTGGAAGCCTTTACTCAATGAACATAGAGAAGATTGTCCAGAAGATAAACTTTATAAGGTTATTATAACCCCTCAAAGTTCTAACTGTTTTTGGAAAGAAAAAAGGGCAGTTAGAAAGTAGGATTTGTGATTAAAATTTATAAAGATGATTATTGACTGAAAAATCCATTAAAATGTTGCAATTTAGACAAACTGCATGAACACGACAGGGAAAATTGGCTCGAAACATATCTTCTTCCCATACTCATCTTACAGAGCCATCTGACATAATAGTTGTGGTATCTTACAAGTAATTTATAAAGCATGCTCAGTGCAAGTTCAACTGCATTGTAAATCAAGTATGTAGGTATCAAAAGACCTGGTCTTCATTCGGCTCTAAAAATAGAATGTAGATTCATCAATTACTAGAGCTGTCACTTATGGGCAATCAAGGCCCAGAAAAATAAGAAAACCAGTTGTTCAGGTATTACCAGAGAGAGTAGAAGGATCTAGTTTATGCTAAAATCAGTTAAATTATAAGAAAGACAGTAACTGAAGGGGAATCAAGGTATACTGTATCTGCAGTTATCAATAGTGTTGCAAGAGCCTCCGCCCCAAACTGAGCGGTACTTTTGAGCCTGGATACAATGGCATCTGCCTAAGAAGAAAATCAGGATAAGAAGGTTTAATGAAAATTATCATCATACATTTATATAACACAAATAATGTACCCAAAATCACAGAAAGATGGGGAACAAATGAAAGGAGTTTAATTATACAACTTTAATATATGTAAAGGAAATAAATCACAGAGTTGATGTTTTAGTGGAGGATGAGGTGTACTAATATGCACACAGATGCATACAATTCACACTGAGCTCCAACCTAGAGGTTCAACAGCTAGAGAGAGCTAACAATTAAATATACCTTCGCTTCAGCTAGAGCCATTACCAAATCTGCTAGCTTTTCCCTCCTAATAATTTTCTCATCTATGTCTGCACTCTAATTCACAAGCCCAGTTAATCTTGTGAAGCTCTGTTAAATCAACTTAATTTATCGATTACTTAACTGAATGGAAGGAATAATAAATTAAGAGACAGGATCAAAACATAGGAAACTGCTTTGTAACCATGCTCAAGTTTACAAGATATGGAAGAATAAATTTATTCAGTTCATTAAATATTCTAACAGTCTCCATCCCAGATAAAGAAAGCTTTTTTTCACTAATATTCTAACAGGCTCCATCCGAGGCAAGTATTGCATGATTTTCAGTTTTGCTAAATATATACATCAACTGCATTTTCGCTTTATATTTTTTTCTGTATTTATGTTAGATGAGTGGTTAAGTGGTAAATAGTGAACCCTGCATGCACACCATATGTACGAACAAATTACTGAATTAGCCTTTTGAGTTTGTATTTCTAAATTTGGTCATTTGGATTCCTTCAAGTACTTCTAAAAATTTAGAGTTTAAAGTAACATCTCGAATCTATGGACAATGAGTTACAATGATTAAGTTTGAATAGAAGTTAAAAATGCAGTTCCTAGCTTAAGATGTCAACCCTATTGTGCTTCAAGATACTCTTTACATATCATAATAGAGTAAATTAAGAACCGGGGAATTTTATTGGTTTTTCCTCAAAACGTACTGGAGCCTAATATCAGTTATAATCATGTTGATTTATTTTATATTGCAGAACATAGGGTAGAAAAGAATTCGTCCAAGAAAAAAAATATAGTTTGGAAAAGAATAAAAGAAGTCATTTTTTACCCACTATTTTGTTACTACAGTCATTCGTACTGGAGCCTGATATCAGTTATAATCTTTATACTCTTTCTTTGGGATGAAGGCAGCGCTTGGTTTTAAAAATATTATTATAAAAAAAAAATTATTATAGTATAATTTTGGCTAATCCAATATGGGGTTATATCTTGAATGGTTTTAATTTTATGTAAAACATGTACTTTTAGTTAAATTTTTTAGATTACTTTGATAAAACTAATGTCAATGCTCTAGGGTAGATGAATTTTGATAGTGTAGGTGTGGATGCATTAGAATCTCATCCCTGCTTATAGGCTGGATGCGCAGATCATATCTTCTTAGCCAAACATGAACTGGTAATGGTTCAACTTTTTTCTTAGCAAATTGTGCATGTAACAACACAATCCCTAACAATCTTCCAATAAAAATACCTTGATAGACTTTGATTCTCTAACTAAAATGACCATTTTCTCATTCTTCCCAAGTCGGTGCTCTCTCTCTCTCTCTCTCTCTCTCTCTCTCTCTCTCTCTCTCTCTGTTTTTCGCTTTGTCACTTAGAAATAAGAAATTGATCAATAGTCATTGTTCTCATTCAATTTGGATTCCTTTCCTCTCCTATCTTCTCTAAAACGCTTTTCGAATTCAATTCTTTTTCTTTGTTTTGTTCTCTGAGAATTTTGGAATTAAACAAGAAGTAGAAGCTGGTAGCGTAAAGATTACCACTTTCAAATTTCAACCCATCTGAGGACAGTTCTCCTAGTTAAAGAAGTTTCACAAGCAAATGAATGTTGGTAATTAAGAGTAACAGAAACATAATTTAAAGACACAAACATGTTACATACCATTCATAAGTACTTCACGATATTAAAAGGACATAAAAAATGCGAAACAAATTAAGGTCAAGTATCACATCTAGTAACCCTGTTCCTGTTCTAAAAAAAAGTTGACTTGATTTTATTAAGGTTGACCAACACGTCTTTGATATCCATTCTTTTATCTGGTAATTCTTCAGAACACCTTAAGCCTAAGTCCAAGATTGATGAAAGAATACTTTGCAAGGCAATGGTGTCTCTTCCATCTTCTATTCTTAGTAAACCTTCATCCACAACTTCCATCATTCTATCTGAAATGGATGCATTTACCAACTGCCTCAAAGTAAAGTCTCCAGCGAACATGTCGTCGGTGGGTTTCTTCCTCGTGATCATCTCCAACAATGTTATGCCATAGCTGTAGACATCGGTTTTGATGGATACCTTCCCTTTAAGTCCATATTCTAAAAATACTCACAAATTGTCAACAAGGCGTTTTATAAGTTAGCAACTTGTGTCTAATAAAATGGCGTGATTAAGTAATAATTCACATGTGCCATCCAAAAACAAAGAGTATATATCGGAACTATAAGCAAGCTCTTGATCAGTGTATATATACTCATATGCTTATAAATATATAAATACATATATATCTTACAGAAGGCAAACCAAACCAAAACTACAATTTCAAGTCATTGTGAGTTTGGTTACGCAGTTGAGAGGAGATGAGATGAGATAGCCTGATTTTGTGTACCTAAACCAGCTCTTAAGAATCCCACCACAATTTTTTGAAGGTCGGCTCAGACATTATTTTCATAAATGCATATTTTTTTATGCATGAGAGAACAATTTGTGACATGTTAAGCATAAAAGCTAAGCCACTTTTTCAACATATGATAATTTTGCACATATAAGTTTATAATATCATGACCAGTCTCTTGTAAAAAACTAAGTGGTGTATATTGTCCATAATTTCTCATGTGAGCCATTTTTGTATCATTAAATTAGCTTTTGGTCTCTACTAATTTTTTTTCTATAGTATTTAATTTGAAGAAAATTATAATTTAATATTATAATATTTTTCTTTTAAAATTTATAATTAGTTGTATGAAATATATTTAATGAAAAAGCTCACGTTTGACTGGCAGTATGTAATTCATGATATGCTACTTAATACTTTTTAATCTAGTTTATTGTTATATATTATTTAGAAAACCCAAGACTTAGTTTATCCTTTGCATATAATTATCTTTTATTTATAATTCATATACTCGTTACCAATGTTTAGTCTCTTTTGTTTAATTGCAACATATAAAAAGCTTAAATGTTAAATTTCCAAAATTATTGGAAGCATGAAATTTCAAAAGTTAAATATTTTTCTTTCTTATATTTCTACTGACTTTGTTTTTTTATTGTAATACCTTTTTAATGGTATTCCAAAAAGTTTTCAATTGAACTATTTATTTAACCTAAAAATATTCGGGCTCTCCAAACTTATAATCCTAACTTTGTCCCTAGCTTCACCTTCTTAATCTTTTCATCATCTTGTCCTTCAAGAGTTAGTGAGTTCATTAGTGTGCAAGTGAGTTTATTAATAGTGTCATTGAAGTTCTAATAGATCAAATGAGGTCGTTCGTGAGAGAATCTATAGAAGAATTACAGAGTTCTATAACTATAATAATTTGTAGATAGACTTCGAGTACTTGGTAAATCACAAGAATTATAATTAATTTGGTGTTTGATCAATTTGCATATGTTTTATCGACTATAAGACTAGGTAAGTTGTTACCAAAAATTTGTAAGATCAACATCCTGTTATTTAACCTTTTGATAATTAAAAAAGCAGGGTAAATTCATGTACCTACGTACCTGGTGCAATGTAGCCAATGGTACCAAGAGTTTTGGTGTGTGTTGAGCCTTTGTTTTCTACTAAAATCTTTGCAATGCCAAAATCGCCCACATGTGCAACCATGCCCTCATCCAAAAGGATATTTGTAGGCTTCAAATCACAATGCAATATAGACTCCAACTGACCATGGTGGAGATAGTCTAAGGCTGACGCAACATCAACCAAAATATTTATTCTCTGTAGAAGATCCAAGCAGTAGTTATGAGAGTATAACCATTTTTCAAGGTTGCCGTTCGACATGTATTCCAGCACCAACGCTCTAAACTCAGGATTAGTGCATGTAGTTATGACCTTAACAAGATTTCTATGTCGAAATGTACGTAACACCTTGCATTCTGCATCAAAACTTTTGAAAGCACCCGACAATTGCAAACTTAGAACTTTTATTGCAACAATTGTCCTGTCAGAAAGTATTCCTTTGTATACAGAGCCAAAACCTCCGACTCCAAGCAAGTTGCTTTCACAAAAGTTGTTTGTCCCTTGGCAAAGCTCTTGATATGATATCATTCTATGTTCCAATGCAGGAAATGCATCAAGTGAAGTCGGTATCTCCATGTTACTTTTTCGAAGTCTTCTCAGCAAATAAACCAACATTACCAAGGTTATAATTGATGCAATCACATGAAGAATACATTTGATCAAAATATTTTTCATCTTTGATTGTTGGTAGGCAGGAATTGTTGGACAAGATGGAAGTCCAAAAATTGGATTCCCACAAAGTGCACTATTTCCTGAAAATGATTTCGCCGTGAAGTTCACAAAAGGACCACCAGCTGGAATCTCTCCTACTAGCTTATTGAAAGATAAATTCAAGTATTTGAGATATGGAAGTGCCTCAAGGGATTTAGGAATTGCACCAGAAAGATTGTTGTAATAAAGATCTAAGAAATCTAACCCTTTAAGATTCCCAAAAGATTGTGGAATGCCTCCTTGAAAGGAGTTGTTTGAAAAGTCAAGATGATTGAGGCTTTCAAATGCTCCAATGATACTTGGAATTTCTCCAGTAATTTCATTTCTTGACAAATCTAGATATTCGAGGGTATCCGATTTTGTCATGTTCGAAGACAAATGCTCACTAAGGGAATTCGATGACAGATCCAAAAACAATAGATTTTCGAGGCCCCATATAGTTAACGGTATTGACGATTCGAGTCTATTGGAACTTAAGTATAGAGTTTCTAGAAGACTAAGGTTTGAAATACAATTTGGGATGACTCCAGAGATTCTGTTGATTGAGAGAATCAGCTCTCCCAAATTCCTTAATTGGCATATATCTTCTGGAATCAATCCTTCAATCTTGTTATTGTAAAGATGCAATCTTTGCAATCTTTCTAAACCACCAAATGTGAAAGGGATATTTCCAATCAAATTGTTAACTCCCAAATCAAGCCAGATCAAGCCTTTCAAAAAACCCATTCCCATAGGAATATGACCCCTTATTTGACAATTTTCTGCAAAAAGGATTTGAAAGGAAGCCGAAAAGTTTTGAATGGAGTCTGGAATTGTTATATCCAATGGATTATAGCTTAAGTATAAATTTTTCAAAAATCTACAATTGGATAAAGATGAAATGAAATTGGGCTCTTGATCTGTAGCCTCCCGGCCTATTAGTGATTTTTACCCAAAGAAAGATGTTGGAGGTATTTCAAGTTTCCAAGACTTTTGGGAATTGGTCCGGAGAACAAGTTTACTGAAAGTTCTACTTTGATGAGCTTGGAACAATTCGAAAGATAGGATGGGATATGACCACTGAGTTTGTTGTTACCAAGTACAACTTCTTCAAGATTAGGGCAAGAATATTGCCCCATATCTGGTGTTGGAAGATATCCAGAGAGGGAATTTTGCTCCAAGGAGACAAGTTTTAAAGAAGTAAGGTTGAAGACTTTTTGAGGTACCGACCCTTTGAAGTTATTCCCTCCCAAAACCAAAGCAGTTAATTTCGGAAGATGCCACAAATCAGTCGGAATGCTTCCTTGGATGTGGTTCTGCTCAACTCCGATTGTCTGCAACCTCGACAAATTACGTATGGTAGAAGGTATGATACCAGTGAAGTTGTTACCCCCAAGAGCCAGGCGTTCAAGCTTTTGTAAACTGCCAATTAGAGCTTTTGAAATACTCCCATCGAATTTATTGTATGATAACGATAAAGTTGCAAGCTCTCCACAATTATTAAATTGAGAATGGAGTTGACCACCAAATTTGTTATCCGAGAAATAAAGTCCTGTAATATTGGGACAGTGGCTACAAAGATTATTCGGAAGAGCTCCCAAGATGTGATTAGACGTAACAGAAAAAACGTTTAGAGAAGATATGTTAAAGATGATTGAGGGAAGTGGACCAGTGAGACTATTGTCCTGCAAATTCAAGAACTTTAATGTGGACAAGTTGCTGAGGGACAATGGAATTGCACCAATAAGATGGTTCGTATCAAAACTTACCGTGTGAAGCTTTTGACAATTTTGAATAGTAGGAGGAATGCTTCCTTCCAATTGGTTGGAATTCAACAAGAGTATTCTCAAGCGATGTAGATGACTGATCTCATGCGGAATAAAACCAAAGAAGCTGTTGTAGGAAAGACGAAGTGAGACTAGGAAGGAGAGGTTACCAATATGAGGAGAAATGGTGCCTTGGAGACCCATGAGTGATAGGTCCAAAGCAGTGACTCTTTGCCTACGTCGACTGCAGGAGACCCCAATCCAATTGCAGATCGAGTTTGGTGCGGTGGACCAGTTAGTAGCCAAAAGGGTTTCATTCGCACTATAACTGATTCGAGATCTAAAGGCAATGAGAGCAGATTGGTCAGTAAAATTGCTTAAAGATTGGATCAATTGAAACATGCATGAGTACTGCACAAACAGAAAACCCAATAGCAATAGAGGGAACAGATTTCCTATGAGCACCATGCGTACTGCAGTATAGAGAATTAGGAGAATGTTTATGAAGAAGCTTGAAATGATGACAGTAGTGAGGATAATAACGGGCCGGTGTTAAGCTACTAATTATATAAGGGAAGTGAAGTCAACCATTGCTGATGGAAGTCAGAGAAGTTAACGATCGATAATGTAAGCTTCTTCTAAATGCTAACATTAATTAATCCAATATTGCCAATATTTTTCAAATGCGATGTCCACTACGTTAACTTTTTCTTTCTTTCCTAAACAAAAGGGTCCATGTGTTTCTTCAGCCGCCCATGTGTAGTTTATTTAAAGTTTGTGTGTTTTGTCTCCTTCTCCTCCTTTTGGAGGATGATCGCTTTTTATAATTTTGTAATGTTGATTTATTTATTAATAAAAGAAATAGGCTATTATAAGACTTATCTTCATAGCAGGGAAACCCTTCTTTTGGATAGGGTGGTTGGATACCCCATCTCTTTTGGAGATGGGAGATGACTTTATCTCTATTTATTACAGAGAGTGATACTCTCTTATGAGAGTCTCTAGATGTTAAGATAATGTCTGTTATAAAGAAATTTGTGTGCGAGAAGACATACAATAGATGTGTAGTTTGGCTTGTATTCAAAATTTTTCTCTATATTAACTTGAAATAATTGTAACTTCCTTCATGGTTGAAATGAAGTCTATTTTTTATAAAAATAAAAAAATAAAAACTTTTTCTTTCTTCCCCTAATTTTCTAGTGTTACAATGCCAAACATTAATTAAGATCAGATAGACTACTGCAAGTCAATGACCTATATTCGGTGCATGGACTCCAAAATCCGTAAAAAAGTGTAGAAGCGTTTGACACTTTTTAGTACTTTTTTTCAGTGTAAAAAAATTACTTTTTTTGGTCTTAAAAACGCGTGGCCCCTAATAAGGTTTAGCATTAAACATGCATGCAGAGCATATTTCTTTCAGTTCTTCTAAAATACGGAACTAAATTTTCCAAAATAGGTAAAAATCCTATAAAATGTTAAAAGAATTAAATTTATCCATATTTCTTTTAAATATACCTCGATAAAGAGCATATTTCGTTTCAGAAATCCTCCTACAAAAATGTTATAAATTATTCTGTTTTCTTGATGCACAAATTTCGTTACATTGAAAAGCCTAGCTTGTTTAATGTTTTTCGTTTTATCATTTTTTAATTACATCTTACAAAAATAAATTTAGAAATTGATATTACCTAATTAATGTAAAACGTCTGCATTGCTATTAAAGGAATTTTACAATTTGATGTAACACAACTTGAGCCACATTAATTTATAAATTTATTTTTATAATCTTTTTCATATCGGGCATTTCTTATAAAGCATTAAACATAATAATTAGTCGGATACAACCCATATATGGTCATAAGTGATTCATATTTAATTTGTCATATTTAACGTTTCCTGAACATACAACTTATGTTAGATTATATAGAATCTTTAAACTAATTTAAGATTTAATTTGGTGATTGTGAAGGTATAATTTAAGTAATTAATTATACCGATAAAGTGGTGATTTAAATACCCGTTATTCAATTTAACTAAATATTCATATGTTAATGACTTATTTATTTATAGTAGTCTAATTCGAGAAGTGTTAAAATATAATATTTAAATAATTAAGTTTATGTTTAACAATCATGAAGACAACGTCATATCAACGTGGATCGAATGCAAGGTTGTTTTAAAATCTGCTAGTCCTTGCTATTTTTATTTAAACGAATTTTTATACAATTATATTTAATAAAAAATATTTTTATAACATAAATATACTCCTTTTAAAAATATAAGTTGTGTGTCATTGCTTTTTCTATATATTTAGACAGGGATGAATTAATTAATGGCTGAAGGTGACTTCTTAGGTCACCTTCCAGTACTTCGGCCGACGCGTAGTCTGTCTTAACTTTTCATCTGCAAAAGTATCGATCCAGTACTATTATACGTCCTTATCACGAGAGAAAATTTATTCATTAGCTTTATATCACACTTATTATTTTCTCAATAAATATATGATACAAATTTTATTGAAAGCAAATTAGATTATAAATGAGATTTTTGGTGATCGACTCCATTTTTAATATAATCGTGTTATTTGCGGCAGTAGGTTAGACGCAAATTAGTCACTGGAAAAAGCAAATTAGACATAAGTCACTTGAAATCAAGCCTCAACATCCTTCAGACCAGCATCCTTATCACAAGAAAAAAAATTAATTCAGCAGCTTTATATCACACTTGCAACAGGAATATTTATTTTTTAAGCTTCTTCTAAATGCTTACATTATTAATTAATCCAATCATGCCTATATTTTATTGGCAACTGTTTTACTTAATTATTTGACCAAATTTGTCAATTTTATTATTATTTGTTTATATTTTATGCTTTATATTTTTTCAAAATAAAAGTCAATTGGATATATGTTTCTTTATATAATAAAACCCACAAATTCATAAAAATAAAAATAAAAACTCGATCAAAAAGCTGTCAATTATTGTGCCAACTATTATTTTATATATATATATATATATATATATATATATATTTTCTTTCTTAGCCCAAAATTGTGAAAACTGAAAAGTTGATGGTCTCCAACAGAGGCTTCCTTTGATGGGTGTGGTGTTTTTTTATTTAAAGCGTAATGGGTGTGTATTGTGTTTCGGGTCAAGTTTTTCAACCATGAGATCATTGGCTAGCAATTGATTAATGCAGGAAACTTTTTTACGAACATTGGGCTTTGTCCTTGAAAAAAATAAAAAAAATAAAAAAAATAAAGGAGGAAAAATAAGATGATCATTTTAGGCTGCATGTCATGTCAAAGGAGATCAATGGGTCTTATGTAAACAAGAGAGTGGTGAGTTGTTTAGGTATTATTTATTAATATTGTGAGCAGTACTATAATGAACATATATATACATAACTCACTCTGAATGAATAAAATAAAATAAAATGAGATGCGATGGCATCATATGGGATTCGACATTATTTCATTGAAGAATATATATGCATTGATAGTAACCATTCAAATTATGGCCCGTTGAAAAGAAAATGATGAGGATCATTGCAACTTTAATACGATAAAATAAGTTAATTTAGCTGCTTTAATCTATTTAGTTGGTGAATACTTGCAAATTATGAAACATAAATAGCTTTAAATTGGCAATGGCGTTTTAATTGATGATGAAGCTGCATGCTCCTAATATTAATGGACGATTTAAGAATCTCTTTTAAGAATTTTTAAAACTGTTGCACTAATTTATTAATTTATGAGATCTTCATCTAGTAGATAATTATGAGAGGGTGCTTTGCTTCCCAGGAATAAACAATTGAGATGCGCGCCAGCTAGCTAGCTGCTTGCTTTGTTGCCTTTCAATTTCTCCACTAAATCTTTAGCAATAAGATTAATCATTTTCAATAATAATAATAATAATAATATTATTATTATTATTATTTTAAATAAGAATAATAATTGGTTATTTCCAGCAATTGGCTTGTATTTGCATGCAATATCATCATCTATCTCATCACAAAGCCACTTTCGCGGATCGTTGCATCTTTTGGAGATGGCATGATCGCAAGCCGCCTTCAGCTGGCCCGCCATCCACAGATTAGGTGCTTGGCTAGATAGATCATGAGGTCACTCAATTTATATATAATATAATATAATATAATATATATATATATATATATATATATATATAAATGGTTCCTTAATTAATTAACTTGATTTTCAAATTGTTCATCAATTCTCTAGTAGTTATTTTAATTTTAGTTATTTTAATGGTATGCGTTCTCTTTATATTGGCTCTACCGTACTGGCAAGAGATCATCACTCTATCTGGCTGCATGCAAAACTCGTATAAGAAGATAAATTTGATAAAGCCAGGTAGGCCAAGTCAAAAGATCCAAACTCGGCGAAATATGTTCCAATCTCATGATATTTAAAATCTATGAATTAAATCATATGAAAGAGATCCAAATAAAAATAGTTGGATATAAAGAAATGGTTACTCGAGACGAGTTTTGCACTTTAGAGATCTTCAACTCCAAGCAATAATTAAGATCATAGAGGCTTAAGAGTCTAAGACGAGATGGATGAAGTTATCAATACAACATGGTGGTTGAGGGACGGATACATTGGCGGCTTGACCACCCAAGACAACATATATAGTGAACGTGGTGGCTGAAGAGGGACAACTCAAAATAACATATTTTCAATCTAACATTTCTTTAAAATACATACCATCTAATTATAATATTAGA
Source organism: Juglans mandshurica (assembly GCA_022457165.1). Taxonomy (NCBI): domain Eukaryota; kingdom Viridiplantae; phylum Streptophyta; class Magnoliopsida; order Fagales; family Juglandaceae; genus Juglans; species Juglans mandshurica. The sequence goes on from CM039619.1 coordinate 47,882,752, forward strand.
TTTTATTTATAAACCAAGTGAAGGAGTAGAGTCAGAATGTTTATTTGCTATCTGTCCACTTCGTTATGAGTATAAAATGTAAGGCAACAGTGAAATCTTCATTAAATTTGAGTTTCTTTTTTAGTGGATCGTATTTTTTAAAAAGGTTTATACAAAATTTATACAGTAGTAAGGTATTCTGAGGTATTTTATAAATAATAATAATAAAAAATAAAAAAATATTAAATAGTAGTAAAAATTAATTAAAAAATAATTAAAAAATAATAAATAATAATAAAATATTTTCAAAATATCTGAAAATATTTGAGTACTAAACCAGACCTAAAACTTGCCAAATTTGTCCTTGGGTAAAAATATAGAATTTGAATGCATGGAGATAAGAAGTATGTAAGGTTGTTTTAAAATCTGCTAGTCCTGACTATTTTTATTTCAACGAATTTTTATACAATTATATTTAATAATAAAAAATATTTTTATAACATAAATATACTCCTTTTAAAAATATAAGTTGTGTGTCATTGCTTTTTCTATTTAGCCAGGGATGAATTAATGGATGAAGGTGACTTCTTAGGTCACCTTCCAGTTCGGCCGACGCGTAGTCTTTTTTAACTTTTCATCTGCAAAAGTATCGATCCACATGGGGCTATTATACGTCCTTATCACAAGAAAAAAATTAATTCAGCAGCTTTATATCAAACACTTGCTTTTGCGTGTGCGGCAGTTGGTTAGATGCTAAGTCACTCGAAAAAGCAAATTAGGGGATTAGAATTTAGATTAGATCATGACTGATGACGCATGATGTGCATGCAATTTGAGATGGATCTAGTTCAGATATATTCTGTTGTATATTTAAGAGTCTGATCAACGCTGATCCAGCTGATCGATCGAGTTCCTTAATTGACATATATATCGCTTTTGGAATCAATACTTCGATCTTATAATTGTAACCATCATGATAAGTATTTGTAATCTTTATCTCTCAAATCAAGCCTTTCAAAGAACGGGGCCATTGCAACAGGAATATTTATTTTTTAAGCTTTTTCTAAATGCTTACATTATTAATTAATCCAATCATGCCTATATTTTTCTAAATGCGCTGTCCACTACATTAACTTTTTCTTTCTTTTCTTAATTTCCAAGTGTTAATTATTCAACGTGCACCCAATCAATGCTGCCAACAAGATAAAGCCGCACCAAATATTGACACAGAGTCAAAGGAGCAAGCTGTAAAGAGACCAGCGTCTTACGTCTATATATCTACTTTGCACTTTAATACGTGTGGAAATAACACATTCTGATAATTTACCCTTTAGTTATAATCAGACAGAGTACTGGAAGTCAAGGACCAATATTTGGTGGACCCGAAAATCTGTAATTTTCTTATATTGGTCAACTTTCTTAGTCTTGATTTCTAATCTTGTTTAATCCATGCATGACTTCTTCCGACAAGCTTTTGAGTATTCAAAAGAATTTAATTCAAGCAGTTAAATTATAATTAATACCCAAAAAAATAATAAACATAAAAATTATTAATATTTAAATTAAAACAGTTACTTAAAAAAATACTAAACATAATAATAGTAAAAAAAAAATATTAACAAACTCTTAACATATTTAATTAGAATAGTTAGAATGAGAATAGTCTTAAAAAATACTTAATATTTAATATGAAAATAGTATAAAACAATAGTAAAAATACAAAATACTTAAAATAAGAATAGTATAAAAAAATAATTATCAAAAAAATTATAATTAATACTTAAAAAATAAGGCTCACCCAAAATGATCAATTGCAAAAATATATATTGATGATGAATCGCATACATTCTGTTCCAAATACTTTCAAGGCGTTGACAAGAGATTTGATCGGCCGGAAAGAAACTTTGAAGTTGACCAAGCGAGACAACAAAACGGGTTTTTTGTGTTTTCCCAACAAGTATGTCCACTTAGTGCAGTGTGTGATTATGATTTGTGTGGAAGAGAGTTCAAGAAAACTTAGTGGTACGTGCTAAACAATTACCCTGAGATAGAGAGCTACTTGAAATAAGTTCACATTATTTTTTAATTAATATTGTAATTTACTTTAGAAAATTATACGAATATAATTTTTTTGGTAATGTTTAATTTCAGTGATCATATTAACGTACTCAAAGAATTTGGAGTAAATGCTATTGATCAGAAACATGAAGAAGAGTTCCTGAAATGTTTTAAACAACGGGTAATGACATTACAGATGCGAGTTTGCACTAAATTAAAAAAATACATTGGATTGTTTATTTTTGGATGTTTATCCTTTATTTAATATGTAGGTTGTACAAATACATGCAAATAATCCAAACGATATATTGGACGGATATATCAGACGAATTATATGCATTAGCTTGTGGCCCCTCGAGACGTGCTGCTCGATATTCTGCATATATTTTTCGAGGAAGTATGTATCACACAATGGATCGAGAACGCTATAGGAAAACATAAAATAGTGGTGTCCTAGTCGAACAAAGCCATGATGGAGACAACGTTAATTTCTATGGGATTATTGTCGATATAATTCGAATGAGAAATTTGGGAGAATTTGTGGTGTATCTGTTTAAGTGTGATTGGTGAGATTTAAACAATCCTTAAAGGGAAAATTGCCATGTTGAATATTTTGTGAGTATTAATACATCAAAAAAATAGTATGAAGATGATCTTATTATTTTGGCTTCCCAAGCATCTCAAGTGTTCTACTTAGAAGATCCTGAGTTAGGAAATCAATGACGAGTAATACAAAAGTTTTCTCTAAGAAATATATATGACGTTATCGCTAAGGTGGAGGGACAAGATGATGCAAAAGATGATCCGTCTACTCAAGAATCATACCTAGAGAGTTAACTCGTCTTTAACTTATTTGTGGATTTGAGCCAACATGAGATGATCCCATTACATAGGGAATATATTAAGGTTGAAATTGTTGATGCGACAGTTGAGTAAAATTTTAGTCATCTAAAGTTTCTAGAGATGATGAGAGCGAATCAATAAATGAAAATGATACAATTGATTGACCGGTTTTGTGTTCACATTACACAGTATCTCAAAATTATGCCATCGAAGAGGAAGGAAATTCGCATCATATCTCTACCTGTTCCTAGCTCTCCGTCTAATTCACCACTAGAGATTGACTCTACAGAACAAAGTAAATGCCTACTCTAATACTCATTTTTTTCCAATTAAGATAATTGATAATTGATACAAGGTAAATAACTAAATATTTTATAGAGTTAACAGTACAATCTGGTCAAGGTCGAGACATTACTAGAGGCGTGACATTGGAGAAATACCGTAAAGTGGGTAAGACTAATGTTAACATTCCTGACGAACATACCGGAGTCGAGGGACAACAAGCACCTTTGCCTGCATTGCATGTGGGTGCTCTTACATGGACTTGAGTACCTTTGGCTACGAGGGCATAAAGTACCGCAACATGTGAAAGAACTTATAAATAACACTACAAGAAAAACGAGTATTTGTGACGGATTATTTGAGACAATAATAACTATTTGCGATGAAAACAAACTCATTTTGGCAGGAAATAATAATTTCTGCAAGAAATAACATATCACATATAAGCAACTTTTTGTAGTGTAAACATTGTTTGATACGTAATATTTAAATAATGAATTTATATTAATATTATTTAATATTTTAAATGATAATATATATGTACATATTTTTTCAAGATTTTGAGTCAAAGGAGGAAGCAGTAAAGGTACATGGCTTACGCCTATCTACTTTCCTAGTATAGTATATATATATATATTTATATATATATATATATTTATATATATGTGGTCAACTTTCTTAGTCTTTGCACTTGAATATGTGTGGAAATAATACATTGTAATAATTTACCCTTTTAGTTATGATCAGACTGGAAGTCAAGGACCAATATTTGGTGGACCCGAAAATCTGTAATTTTCTTATGAGTTCTTCTATGAATCAGCTACTGTACATGATTGATCCGTAACACACTTTAGCTGGCATTTTTTTCCTTCCTCTAAACGCTCATTTTACCCAAACAAATACCCAATTCAAAATCCCATGACATCCCGCATCTGCAGCACCCTCGTTGCCCAGCACCTGCGTCACCTCGCAATGGCCATCACTAGGTCCAGCCCCACCCTGCACGACCCATCCCTCTGTCCTACGCCGCCCCTCGTTCCTCCTCTGTCGCCCCTCGAATTTACACATCCCGCGTCGCCCAGCACCCGTGTCTCGTTGCCTGCCCAGTGCCACACCACAAGGGCCATCCCTCGGCCTAGCGATGGCTCTCGAAACCTATTGCTATCTCACAAGTGTTGGTTGGTTCATAAAAAACAATTGTGGATATATCATTCCACTCCGGCCAACATGTAGTATTTTCGTCTACATAAACATCTATCCACATGGGGCTAGTTCAATATTGGAGAAATGATAGACATAAAATTCTTTTTATATAATTATATTTTGAATTAAGAGTATTTTTATAAAATAATTTATAAAAGTAATATCAATTTATATAAATATATTATTTTAAAATATAATTATATAAAAAATTATCAAAAAAGGTTATACATATATTATTACTCATATCCTTATCACTAGATCCTAAAATTTTGCTAAAACTCATTCAAATGAACTACGGGCTACGGCAAAGACTAATATTGAAATTTCTGGTGGTTCAAATGGCCCAAAACAGACGCAAGTCACTCGACCAATCAGCCAAGGAAAGCTGGTAAGTAGGGCAGCCAATCCTTAAGAAAGCTATCTTGCCGGGGTCCAGTTAGTCGATCTAAGCTAAGCACCGTTAAAAATGAGTAAAAATTAGGGGATCATTAATTAGAATTTGGAGCCGTATGACGTAGTTGCAGCCTTGTTGGGGATTAATTGACTGAGGCGTAAGTGCAATTTGGGACGGGGCTTTTATATAAGGGTAGTGATAGAGTTACTACTCTATTATATAATTATATAAGGGTAGTGATAGGGTAGTGATAGAGTTAATAAAAATTGAGTAGTAAATAAGTAGTAGTAAAATAGTAACCCAATCATTATTCTTTATATAACGTCCTTAGCACAAGAAAAAATTTAATCAGAAGCTCTATATCACAGCCTACTTGCCTTTCTTTAACAAGTGTGTGGTGTAAGATTGTTAAATCGAAGAATAGAAGAACTCTGATCACAATATTTGGTTGAAAGTCATTCAAATGACCCTACGACTACTGTGCCAAAGACTATAAATGAGATTTTTGGTGACCGACTCCATTTTAATATTATCGTATTATGTGTGCAATTGGTTAGATGAGGTTTTTCATATAAATATTGTTCGAAAAAATATTTTATTGTTCAAACGGACGTACGGACTGTATTTCTCAGTTGTCATTCGAATGCGTTAATTTTTGTTCGAATGGGTCTGTTATTGTTTGAATGGATTTATAAATGATAATTAACCTTTCAAACAAGTTATTTACCATTCGAACAGTATTAATCATACAGAACATAATTTATTTAAAAATCTCATACAAATATTACACAAATTTTAATTCAAACATCACAATTGTTCAAATATTTTGGAACATCATAATAGAAAGACAATTAAAGAAAAAATAAATTTTAAAATTGTGGTAGTGGCATAGAGTTTTGGGACATCACGATTGACTGGAACTTTTCAAACATTTGTTGGTTATTCAACTGCAGCCTCTTTTCTAATCTCGCCTCAAGATTCTTTGCTTGATCTAATCGGGTCATCAACTCTTTTTCCTTGGACCTCAATCGTTCTATCTCAAGTGTTGCTTCCTCCAATTCCTTAGTCTTGTTGTCATTCAATCTATCTCGAGAAGAGGATAATAATGTTGATAATGGCTTCACGCAAGGTCCTAAGCCCCCCAAATATCCAAAACGTGATCCAAGAACTTGAAAAAAGATTTGAGCATCGTCGACAGATGATTCATCAGATGGATCTGCATCAGTTTCCTTAAAAGAAATCATCTTGTCCTAAAAAAAATATTAAAGTTAGTATAAGTAACAAAAATATTATTAGACAATGGAATTAAAGAAATTTAAACTTACATAATTTGTCTTTATGGGACTGGTTCAAATACCATCACGATTTTTATGTGCTTTAGCATACAATTGGATCAGATCATAGTCAACAGAACTTTCTTCTTCCTGCAAAAGGAAAATCTATATTAGAACTTAAATCAGAAAAGTGTATTATATGTTAATATTTTACGGGTACAAGAATAACTTGTCATTTTATTAGACAAACGATGAAAAGATCGAGAACCTGCATGATGGTGTATCATTAAATTTGATCTATTTGCTTTATTCACAGTAGTCTATTGCTAAAAAAATATTATGTCTATATGTTTAATGCATTTATCATATATTATTAAAAAAAGATAGCAACAAAATTACCTGATAAGCAGGATTTTCAAACATATCAGAAACCTTCTCTCATTCGTTTGGTGGCATTGCATGGAATGAACTTTTGTACCTTCTATTGTAGCGCGAGCTGTATGGATGGTGGTAAGCAGGGATGGTGGTAGAGTCCCGCCTGTGATTCTCGTCTACAGTGCTCTGATTGGTATCCCTTGTGTATTTGGCATTTTAGTTTATTTTCACGGATAACTGTATAATTCTCTATAATACTTTTATTTTGGTAGTCTTGTATTTACAATTCTGGTACTTAGTTGACTTATTTATTTTATCCGCTACGCTTTTGTTGTACACTTTCTGCATACACACACACACTTAACACTTATCGTTGGGATGCTTGACCTATGTTGTCATCATCCCGACGTCACGAGTCCCGTATTTCCGTATGTGGGAGTCGGGGCATCACAATGATACTTATACAAATATCTATTTGAAATTCATTCACTATCAGTTTTGCTGGACCAGTCGCCCTCATCCTCACTAGACACTTCAGTTGATTTATGTTCTTCTGACATTTCAGCCTCAATTACTTTAGGTTGAACGTCATCTCTATGTAATGGGACCACGTCATATTGGCTTAGATCAACAAATAGATTAATGTCTTAGTCATTTTCTTGGTAGGCTTTTTCATTTGCTGGACTATCAACTTCTTCATGTGGTTTGTTTGCCTCCAGAATGAAATCATATACATTTCTTGGTGCAATCTTCTGCACTACCCACCATGGGTTCCTGTATTTCAGATCATTTAAATAAAAAACTTGATTCCCTTGGCAAATGAGAACGAAAGAATTGTTCTCATACCATGTGCGAGATGTATTGAAACTCATAAAATATTCATCGTTATGCACTCCTAACCTAGGATTTGAGACATCCCACCAATTACATTTAAACAACCAGACTATAGGTCCTCCCACGTACTTTAACGCTATGATATCTTATACAATTTCGTAGAAGTCAATGTTATCATCCCTATGACTTCATTTGACTATGATCCCACAATTTTGAGTTTTCCAATATTGTTCTCTGTCAGTTGTGTGAAATCTATATCTACACACCAAACATCCTAAGTATTGGACGGACCGCCTGGACAGACCACATGCCAGAGCATAAGTTCTGATGAGATTTCTTCTGAATTTTCACCATATTTCAATACCAACCTACATCAAAAAATATTATTATAGTTATATCAATGTTAGATAGAAAAAAATTGGAGTTTAGTGGTATGAAGTTCGTATTATAAGATGGGGCTTTACAGTAATACCATATGTTCAAACCACGAGATGAATTCTCCTTCATGCATTTTTTCTATGTCAGTTACACCATTCGTGCGAAGTAGTTGTATATGTTCACTATGCATGTTCATGTGAATTATTAATTTTTATCAAGTTATACTATATTATTATACATGAACTTAAAGATAGTATTGATTTAGAGGATCATCATTAACCTCAAGTAGTGGTCAATCTCTATGCAATTATTCAAGATATACAGTTGAACTCTTTCAAACTCTCGTCCACATAGGTCATAGCCCCGTTGTGCGCCTATGGGACGTACGATTTGGAAAAATACGGTAAATGTCAATCAGACTCACATTTGTTCACCTTCATAATTTCGATCCGGGCTCATAAATCTAGTATCAACCCCATGGAAATACATTGAACAAAAGGTATGTTACTCATTATCAATGTATGACTCTGCAATTGGATCTTCCGAACGAGCTTTATTCCCCACAGATCGCTTAAGTTTTTCCAAAAATAGTTCAATAGGATACATCCTTCTATACTGAACCGGGCCAGCGACTAAAGCCTCACGAGGTAGCTCCACAACCAAATGAACCATTACATCAAAGAAGGAAGGAGGGTCAAACTTCGATGCTTGTTATTTTCTCTTTCAAACTCTTGCATCTTTACCAAATCTATTTTTTGAAACGTCTCCAACTGCACAATAATATCATTCACAGACAACTTTGGTGGTGATAACCTGCGCTCAACCCTTCCATCAAACATCGTTATATTTGAACGCCATCTATGATTATGTGGTAAATATCGACGGTGTCCCATGAAACATAATTTCCTACCATTTGTCAATCAGTGAGACTATGTATCCTTATTGCAAACTGGACAAGCTATTTTACCTTTTGTGCTCCACCAAGACAAGTTTCCATATACTAGAAAATCATTTATTGTCCACATCACTGCAGCATGCATCTTGAACTCTCGCGACGAGGCCGTATCATATGTATTGACACCCTGATCCCACAACTCTTTCAACTTTACAATCAGTGGTTGCATATATACATCTAATTCGTTCCCTGGTGACCTTGGCCCTGGTATCAGTAGAGTCTTCATAAAATATAGATCCTTCATACACTTTCAAGGTGGCAAGTTATAAGGTATTAATATGACAGACTAAGTACTATGAGAAGTGCTCATACTGCCAAATCGATTAAAACCAGTCATTGCTAAACCAAGACATACATGGTGAGGTTCTTCAACAAATCATGGATACTCGACATCAAATTTCTTCCATTGTAAGGAATCAACAAGATGCGAGAGGAAGTTTTCATTTTGGACTCTTTCTGTGTGATGCCAAGACATATCTTTCATCTTGCTTCAATTGCTTCTCTTCATAAAAATTATGCGGTACTACATTATCTTGAGGGAGAGCCTCTTTAAATAATTCTAGCAACATGTCGATGGCCTTTGCAGAAATACGACAAATAGACTTAATAGGGAGCAGCCTCACCGTGAAAGACAACTTGCTATGAAGGGTGCACCCTTGTACTCTTGTTTTGCATTCTCCCACAGTCTTCCAAAGTTTAAGTTTCTATGGCCATCAAATGATTGTGTAGATGTTCCTTCTCCATCTCTCGTCCCAAATATTCCTGCATCCAAATTGCCTAACATCTCAGTCATATTTTCTCCATTATCATCACTGTCATAATAAGCATCCATATTTATGTCGTCTATGTCGATGTCGTTATCTTTCTCTATTTGATTGGACTGGCTGCTAAATTTAACCCATTTAGGAAATTGTTTGCCATGTAAGACCCAAGGTGAGTATTAAGGATCGATTCCATTTACAAATAAATGCTTCTCCATTGCTACCAAATTATAAGAACTAAGATTTTTGTAATTCTTACACGAACATCTTATAAATCCTCGACTGTCAACACTCATGCGAGCAAACTCTATAAAAATCTTCACCCCTTGTGCTTATTCCTTATAGTCTCGCCAAAGTTTATCACCCAATAGTATCCAACTCTTCTCCATTGTATTTTCGTTACTCGTCAGCTGTCTATCAAAAAAATCTAATTCATGAGATAAACATTTACAAGAGTCTTTTCACGTTTACTGCTTCTATTTTGATAAGGTAGTTGGTCCTATCCCATTCAAGAGACTATCATCAATATTACATATATACTCAATTTAAACTCTAATATTAGAAAAAATGTCGGTAGCATTTCTCTACAATTTTCAAGTATGCTAGTCACGATAAGTCGTTAAGCCTATTCATGGGCTAAGAAACTTACAGACCCCATACCCGAAAAATGTAAGGAAACATTGAACCAAAATTTTAATTGATTAACACAAGAATTTAAACTGAATATATTTGGTATAAAGATGATAGAATCACAAACTGTCCATTTTGGACAATTCAAGAATTGTACCTAAACATTCTTTAAGAGAATATTTGGTCACAACTCTCGAACGGGTCTAAGCTTCAATTGCATATAAAAATAACTTTGAAATCCATCTAACTCCTAACTAGTAAACCATGCCATTATTAAACCAACTCCGACAATTATTACATTTGAAATCAAATCACATTCCAAATCACCAATATTATTCTTATTTTATAAGTACAAATTTTTATTTAAGTATTAATAATTCTTATGTTTAGTATATTTTAAGTTTTAATTTAAATTTAAGTATTACGTATTTTTTAATTCTTATGTTTCTTATCTTTTAAATAATAATTATAATTTAATTTCACTAAAGTTTTATTATACATTATAGTTTTAATTTGAGTGAGAGATCATTCGTATGTTTCTTCTTTTTTAAGTATTAATTATAATTTATCTCTACTTATTTTTTAATTATACCATATAGCTTTAACCTAATTATCTTTTAAGTAATTCTAATTTAAGTATTAACAAATCTTATGTTTCTTATTTTTTAAGTATTAATTATAATTTAAATTTACATATTTTTTAATTTATAATTTTTAATAAATTATCTTTTAAGTATTAAATTTGAATTTAAGTATTACAACATAGGAGTACAACCGTTCATTACATAAGATTGTCATAGATTGTTTTCTTGGTTGCGGTCTTGATGGGTTTTCCCATGGGCCATTTTTGTTTCCACAATATTACTGCGCCATAAGTGAGAGCATTATTAATAAACTTAGGAGGGTGTTACTACTGGACATGTGACTTCCTATCTTCTTTTAAAAAAAGAATACAACCATTCGAACACTTCAAATTTTGTTCGAACAGGATAACGCCTTCGCGGGAAATCATTGTGTTCAAACGGTTGTAACCCAGATTCCAAACACGAAACAGAGATAAAACACAATCTCAGAGAATACATTCATGGGATAAACACAATCTCATAAGATGCATATTTCACAAACATTGTAAAAACACAAATATATTTTCATATTTGTTCAAAAACACAAATATATTCCCACATCCAAATACATATATATTTACATGTTTCTCACATCCAAATACAAATATATCATTCTAACCTTAATCTTTTGTTCAAAAACAGAAAGGAAAAGAACTAATTAAATTGAAGAGAACGTAAATTTAAGTTTTTTTACAAAAATATTCCATGGAAATAGAATATCAAAGTTAAAAAACATAGCAACTTGAAGAGAAAGAAAGAGTTGATGTTAGCATGGTCTCTCCCTTTCTCATGCTCACGATCTCTCTCACACTCTCTTTATCTCAAAAACAAAATTTCCCAAATGTCCAGCACATTTGTGCTACTGGACATCCTATTTCTTATTTTCTTGTTCGAACGGAAATTATAGAGAAGCGAGAAACATTTCCTACCTAGATCAATTCAGCTCACACATGTTCGAACGTCAATTATATACATTCGAATTGATAATTGAAAGTATAACATGACGCAAATTGATCCCGCCACAGCTTATCAATGGCACCAACATATTTTATAAGTTTAAACGCTATAAATTTCCATTTGCATGTAATTAAACCGTTCAAACAGTAATAGCAAATCGTTCGAACGTACAGTATGTATATATCTAATTTTATAACTATATATACAAAAGTATAGGTATATATAAGTATAATATTTATGTTAAGAATATCTATAAGTATAAGGTAATAAGTATAATATAAGTTAAGAATATATATATATATATATAAGTCTAAATATATATTAGAAGATAAGGATATTGTAGTGTATTATAAGTATGTTATATAAGAGTATATTATATTAGTATATTAAATATATAAGTATATTATATATAAGTATAATATATTGTAGTATATAAGTATATATAAGTAGTAAATAAGTATTAGTATAAATATAGGTATATAATAATTAAGTATAAGTATTATATAAGTAATAGAAGTATATATACTATATTATATAACAAATATAATAATAATTAACGCAATTTTTTTTTTCCTGTTGAAACGATATTCGTAAGATGTTCGAACGGATAAAATATTTATGGAAGCCATTCGAATGTTATAATCTTGATGAGGTACTGTGATGCCGGATGAGATAGATGACCTTGCTGATCATGAGGTTTGTCAGTTGGTTGTGGGTCCAGATGCTCCTTCCTATGATGGAGCAAGAGCATCAAACATGTGGACTTATCTAAAGTTTTCAAGATAACGAACATTATAATAGCCAACAATATCGTTCCGCGACTGCACAAGACTGAAGTGAGTATGGATCGAGCAGGATTTATGTTACGGGTCGCTTATAGGGTGCCTATCGACCTAGTGAGATATATATTCGTTAGGATAATTTTAGAGGCCACCTATACTACAACAGGTAGAGTTTTATTTTATTCAGTATACGTGGTTACTCCTTTTGATATATATAATACTTTTACTTATGAAAAAGATTTTATGATAGATATATTGCCGTTTGGAGTCTTGCTCACACAATTTCTTTTAGCGAAAGGAGTCATGACAGATGCGTTTGAGCGTGTTCGGGAGCCGATTGGACCGATCAACTTGACGACCTTGTCTCGTAGCACTAGACACTCTAGATTTTGTATTTGTGCACCCACTATAGAGGCAGTCAACACTCAAGGAGGTGCACATAGCATCTTTGGTGAGGCATCTACATAGGGTGCACCACATAGTCCTACTTGTGAGGAGATTGTAGATATCGTGTGTGTAGAGATGTGTGCACAGACATCAGAGATCATTGATGCAGTCTGAGTCACCCTCTCAGAGACTAAGTCGAAGCTCATGTCTTGAGTGACTGATATTGAGACATGCCTTGTTGGAGTTGAGGCAGTGCTACACGATCTGGCCTAATAGTGTATATCTTTTATTTGCATTAAATGAGCTTTTTTGTATAGACAATCATGACTATTTGTATTTTGTACATTAATTTAAATATTCACATAGTCATACCTTATATTCCCGCCATACATTATATTTTTGGGATGTAATTAATGTATGATTTTTTTTAGTATTTACTAGCTTGTTTATTGTTAATTATGTTTTTTTTTTTTCATTTTACTTAACGTTCACGATAATATAAAAAAATTGCACTATAAGTAATATTTATTTAACTAAAAATCTTATTTAACATAAAATAAATTACTAAAATATTTTTACATTAATTACATAAAACTAAGTTATGAATTCGTAAATATTTTATGTTCCATTTGAACAAGGTTTAAAAAAATCTCCGCCAATTTTAATTTAATTTCCCAACAAATGATCCGTTTGAATGCATACATGTTATGTTCAAATGCAATATGTGTAGTTCAAACAATTTTGCAACCTTCTCACGAAATTTTCCTACCAAATATTTTCTGTTCGAACAAACCAATTGAGGTTCAAACGGATTTGAACTTTCTCCAGCAAAATAAATTACTTCCTCGCCAAGATTACTATTCGAACAAACATTAATTCTATGTTTGAATGGATTTTTTGTCATTCAACCGAGTTTGACTTTTTGAGACGACCTAATTCGTCACAAAAGATCTAGTTCGAAAGGATATTTAGCCGTTTGTAGATTTTTATAAAGTCATCCATTTTTTGAGACGTCTCAAATAATTACTTTTAGGGGTGAAATTTCATTCGTCTCTAATATAATTTCGTCCCTAAAACTAAAATTTGTTGAAGTGAATGTCTTTAACATTGTTCTACGGGTGAGTAGTAAAAGAACAAGATCATCAATACATATATAAAATTGGTTCACCATATTTATTGATTATTTAATGTTCCTTGAGAGACTCACATGACTAACAATAATAAATATTGCAAAACTCACTCCATCCATATGTTTTTTTTTTTTTTTAAACAATGGAGGTCAGGCCTCCTTCATATTTTTTGATCCTTATAAGGCTGAGGAAAAGCCGTGGGAAACAAATAAAGAACTATGACCCTCCCAAAAGACCAATACCTGAGACAAAAACATTTATAAACTTAACTAGAAATGCCTCTAAGCTCTAATGAAAAAACACCCTCCCTTATCCAGACGATAAATGCCACGAGGAACATGAGGGAGATTAACACTATCACTCCAAGTCTTGCATACAACTGCGGCCCCCAACCGAGCAAAACCATATTCTAGAAAATTCCCTTCCCTGAGTATATGTTTGATACGGTAACAGGGCCCATCTAAGAGACAAATCATTTCCTCCCAATAATCCTCCAAGTACCACAAACCACACCTTTTTTTTTCCTTAACCAATCAAAGACTAACAAGGAGTCCATCTCAATTTCCACTTGATGTAACCCAAGAAACCGAACTATTCGAAGTCCTTGGAGCAATCCCATGAACTCAGCATAATTGTTCGTACCAGTGGCAGGGAAAATCTCAAACCCATCAATCAACTCCCCCTTTGAATCACGTATAGCTCCTCTTGCCCTAGACACACCTGGACATCCCAACGAGCTGCCGTCGACATTGAGTTTTAACCAACTAGGTGGAGGTGTTTTCCATTTAACAACCTGTATAGACTCTTTCTTTCTCGGTTTAATCGGTAGGGCCAAACTCTTTAGAATATCCTCGTCATGTCGACTTAAGTGTGCATTTCCTTTGATTTTTTCTGCCACGATCGCCAGCCAATATTTAATGGAACCCCAAACAATATGCACAGATTCATAACTACCCTCCCTTCGCGCCTTACATTGATGTCCCCAAAGCCTCCAGGATTATAATAGTCGGCAATATTCCAATAAGTTGTCCCACCTGGTTTGATTGTTTAGCCCGTCTATGCCACCCTTCTAGTTTTTCTCTCCATGATCGACCTTCCGTAATAGGCATCCCTACCTGTAAAGAGCAAGAATCAGCAGAAGACCCAGTAGAAAGGACATGATTCTGATCCTCATAACCTCCTAAATTACAGCAATCACACTTGGAGGCTAGATTAATACCAGCTCTACGAATTCTATCATCAACTGAAAGACATCCATGCATTGCCTTCCACATTAGAATTGACATTTTCCTGGGCACCGCTAGATGCCACACCCACTGAATCCAAGGTAATCTAGGAGCACAAACACGAAAACACTCCAATGCACTACGTGTAGAAAACATACCATTAGCATTCGGCAACCATATCAATACATCCGCTGTAACGCCCCAAACCAGGTTGGCCTGGAGCATTACTACATGTCACTTAAGAACATGTTTTCCAACACA
The DNA here is from genome assembly GCA_022457165.1 of Juglans mandshurica. NCBI lineage: Eukaryota > Viridiplantae > Streptophyta > Magnoliopsida > Fagales > Juglandaceae > Juglans > Juglans mandshurica. The sequence continues at coordinate 47,898,084 of CM039619.1, forward strand.
ACTAAAATAAAACTCCAAAACTTTATTAGCAAAACCCAATCTCATGTACTCTAAATAACCACATTGAAAACTCCATGAAGTCATTACTGCAACAAAATAAACTAAGGAGTCCACAATCTCCCGGTAGTCATAACAAACCAAACTAATAATTTCATAAGTCTTACTAAACCCAAGCCCAAGATATAATTAAATCTAAAAGACATTAAAACTAAAGGACATCATAATTTCTTCTTCTAACATCCTCTCCTCAGCTTAATCATGCTCACCAATCTAATCCAGGTCCTCAGTTGGACTCTCCACATCATCTGAAAAATATTATGAATATAGGGGTGAGTTATCAACAACTCAGTAAGCAGAGGACATATGCTAGCGTGCAAACATGAACATTTACAAAGTATAGCATGCAGAACAAAATATTTTCCAGAGTTATCATGCAGAACATAACATATTTTCAAAAGTAACAGAGCGATGGTTTTAAGACAAATAAAACCCATAATACTTTGGCATAACATAAACTGAGTATCATCATTAGATCAAAATAGAGCATCACACAGAGCAGAGACCATGTTTCACCCCCGTGGTAGAGTTGTGCTAACCCCAATGGCCAAACTAGGTAGAGATAGAGGTGAAATCTTTCCTTTATTCTTCTCGGAGCCCCGAGTGTGCACACAGAAAAGATCACAATAAAACCACTTTGTTTCCAAAGTGGGTGCACTCAGAGACAGAGAAGTTGGTACCAACCAAAACAAAGTAGTGCATAACAGAGCAAAGCAGAGACAGAGTCCGATACAAATACCAATACACCATGCCAAAGGTTTTCAGATGTTATATCAAATAATACAGAGTACCAAAACAGAATCAGACAGTTTACACACACTGACAACAAAAGCCAGAACATCTTTCTAAATAAATGCACAATTTTTCATATTCTCAATATCGCTCCCTTTTTCAGATTTTAGAAACCACATGATAGAATTTAGTTCATGTCTACACAATACATGTCAGAACATATTTTTCTTTTTCACACAGATTTCATGAATAATGCAGATAAGTGACCGAGGTTGATCTTTATTTTCACAAGTTTCCATCATATCACAAAATATGCAAGTTTTCATAAAATCAACCTTAGTCTTATTAACTTGTATAAAACCTAGCATAGGAAGCCCGCTTACCTGGACAACTTAGCTTCTTCAGAATTTTCCTAAAAAATGTCGAGTCGAATATAAATCGTCACCTATAAAAATAATCACATAATTTCCATAAGTTTTCAATCAAACACGGATTTTGATATTTAAGCCTAAATTTCTAAAATAACCTATTTTAATTTCTCAAAACTTAAAACCCTCATAATCCCAAAATATATCATCACTTCCTAAAAATCACCAATATCCACCATGACCAACGTCAAACTCAAAACACCAATATTTAAACCCGAAACAGGCAACAAATTTCATAGCACAAACCAATCACACAAACAATTTCATCATCCAATCCAACCGACCCCCTTACTCCTCGGACTCAGTCCGACACAACCAACCACTTCACAGTAAATATGAATTAGCGCAGAAATACACTTAAATCTCAAAAGTTCTTTGGAAAAATACTTACAATGCTATAATATCATTTTTGAAAGATCACAGAGGTGCTAGAAGCGGCAACGCAATAACAAAATAGTGCCAAATGCACTGTGGTCATGGGTCTCAAAAACCCACTTTTGAACGGGTATAAACGAAGACCCGAGATTGATAGGGTAGGGCTTAGGGATTTCGATGAAGCTAGTGGTGGTGGTGGTTGGCCGTGGGTGGCGGCGTAGAGGGCGGTCGAAGGCTAAAATATCCAAAACGGAAATATTGATGGTGGGGCTTCGCCGGTGACAGGTCGGAGGTGGGGTTGGGTCCATTGGGTTGTTAGGAGGTCGATGATGATGTGGTGAGAAGATGGTGGCCAGAGGTAGCGCGACGGCGGCGCAGCTGCGCAAGGAGTGCTACGGCTTGGTGTGGTGCGTGGGGGCTATCGGCGGCGAGTTTGGGGCTGAAATCACAGGGGGTGATCGCCGGCTGAAGGGGAGGTGAGAGAGAGGGGCGGTGTCGGTCACCGCCGGCGCACGGTGGCGGGCTGGGGGACGACGCACGGATGGAGAGAAGAGAGAGGGAGAGACGTGCGTAAGGGAGAACCAGGGAGAAGGAAAGAAAAAAGAAAGAAAGAAAAAGAATAGAAAAGAAGAAAAGAAAAAGAGAGGAAAGAGAAAATGGAGGGAAAGAAATGAGGTCCAATCCCCACATATTGGTTAACAAAAATGATCCAACGGAAACGATTTCAAAATGACAAGTAAAATAAAATAATTCAAACGTAGTGATTAAAATGAAAATAAATAATTAAACCCAACAATAAGTTAATTAAATATGAAAAACAATTTAAATGTATTACAATAATCAATTATAAGAAAGTACTTCAAAATAATTTTCACAAAATTAAAATCATAAAAATAAACCCACTAAAAATCCAACCAATTTTAAAACAAGAGAATAAAATTTTAAATTAATAACAAATAATCTTTCAATTAAAAATACACTAAAATACGGGGTGTTACATCCACCCCTGCTTTAATTCGTCCCAATTCCTCTATTATTTGATATGATTTTTCCACCCCAACCAATCTGTCAAACATCTGTACATTCCAACCACTAGTATTCTTACAATCAGACAATAGTAAGTTTGGTAACTCACTAACTTGTTGTTGAGAAATAATTGGTCCATCACTAAGCCACTGATCATGCCAAAAAAACACCTTCCCCTCCTTAATATTCCACTTTGAATTCTAAAGCACAACCGACATATTCATCATCAACACTTTCCAGAATTTCGATCCCTTTTTAGCATCAACCAGAGAAATATGTTTCTGACCAACATATTTGGATAAGAAAAATTGAGACCAAATCAACTGACCTTGAAGTAGATTCCATGCCTATTTCATATGAAGCGAAGATTGCACCTCCTGTAAATTTCGAAGGCCAAGGCCACTCTCAAAAGTAGGCCTACATATTTCATCCATGCTTTCCATTTTCTCTTTGGCTTCCCATCCCGAACACCCCAAGAAAATGTGCTCATTAGTTTATTAATCTTGTCTAGAACCATCTTAGGAGTCAGTAAAATAGAAAGGCTATGAATGGGTTTGCTCTGCAGGACATGTTTCAATAATAATAATCTAGCACCATTGGAAAGAATTCTAGACTTCCACCCCTCCAGCCGAGACCTCACTTTATCAATCAACCCTTCAAAATGAGTAGCAAGTAGCCTACCCGAAACAATAGGAACGCCCAAGTAAATGAAAGGAAACTCGCCCTCAATGAAACCAGTTAGACGAAGAATCCTTCAGCGTCTAGATAAAGTCATCTGCTTGGCAAAATAAATAGAAGATTTTCTCTTGTTTACCACCTGGCCAAGCCAACTTTCTGAAAGAACTAAAATAAATCTGGAATTGCTTACCAGATACGTATGCATTTGTATTCATATATATAAGTAAAGTTGTTACAAAGGATAAGATTTACAAGAATTTAAACTTAAGTGTAAAATGTAACTGCTGCAGAACAACATGAAGAGGAAAAACAGAGAATCACGTCAACCACCAAACTACAATATCTTCGGTAAGTTACGTAGTTTGAACTTTATCCTTATCATTCCCCCGTAAACTAGTAGGGAGATCCAAAATAGAGAGCTTTTCCCAGAGATAACAGAACCGATCAGCTGTGTGGCCCTTGGTAAAGATATCTGCAGGTTGGAGAGAACTGGGAACGTGTTGAAGAATAATATCTCGATTAGCCACCTTTTCACAGACAAAATGGTAGTCCACTTCAATATGTTTAGATCGTGCATTAAAAATTGGATTGGAGGCAAGGGCTAAAGTGCTGATATTATCACACCAAGCAACGGGAGTAGAATCAAGAGAAATCTTTAGCTCACACAAAAGCATGCGCAACCAATAAACTTCAACTGTAACGAGAGAGCTAAACACCGGTATTCCACTTCAGTACTCGATTTAGATACCACAGGTTGTTTCTTAGCCGACCAAGATATGAGATTGGGTCAAACGTAAACACCATAACCACATGTTGATCTTCTATCATCAGGATCACTAGCCCAATCAGAGTCACAATAAGCATTGATATCAAAGGAACCAGGCTTGTAGAAAAGACCATAACCAAGCGTATTCTTCAAGTATCACAGCACACGTTTGGCTACTGTCCAATGAGCCATGGTTAGAGCTTGCATGTGTTGACAGAGTTGATTCACTGAGTACGAGATGTCGGGGCGTGTAAGAGTAACATATTGTAAAGCCCCCATTGTTTGCCGATATGCAGTAGGATCCTGAAGAGCTTCTCCATCATACTTGGACAATTTGGTCCCCGAGACACAGGGTGCTCGATATGGTCGGATACCAAGCAGTTTTATGGTCCAAAAGATCAATAATGTACCGTGTTTGCCAAAGATGTAATCTTGAAGGATTGCGTGTGGCTTCAATACCCAAGAAATAAGTCAACTGACCGAGATCCTTCATAGCAAACTCAAGTTGTAGTTTAGAAATAAAAGAGGTAATGAAGTCCCGATCATTTGAGGTAACAAGAATATCATCCACATATACTAATAAAAACACATAGACTGTTCCAAGATGATAAGTAAATAAAGAAGGATCAACTTGTGAAGTTTGAAAGCCAAGTGCCAATAGAGCCATGGATAGTCGATTAAACCAAGCCCGAGGGGCTTGTTTCAACCCATTGAGAGATTTATGAAACTTACAAACAAACTGAGGATGGACCGGATCTTCAAAGCCTTTCGGTTGAGTCATATAGATTTCTTCTTCTAAAATGCCATGGAGAAAAGCATTAGAAACATCAAGTTGCCGAATTTCCCAATTAAAAGAAACGGCAAGTGTAAGAACCATACGAACAGTGGAAGGTTTGATGACCAGGCTGAATGTATCATGAAAATCAATACCACTTCTTTGAAGATAACCAACAGCAACTAGTCTGGCCTTGTGACGTTCAATACTGCCATCCGGTCGCCGCTTGAGCTTAAAGACCCATTTGCAAGGGACCACGTTTTTACCAGGTGGTCGAGAACACAATGACCACGTTTCATTCTTTAATAAAGCCTGAAACTCAATTTCCATTGCTGCAAGCCATTCGGGTTGAGACGCCGTGTGAGCATAGGAACGAGGTTCAAAGATAACTACACCTGCATGTAATGCTTGAAGAGGATGACGAGTAGAATATAGCTTAAAATCGGGAATGCTACAGGGCTTAAGATGACCAATTTGGGATCTAGTAACTCAATGTGAGGGAGGCACAGGAATAGGTGAGCCATCAATTTGGGTTTCAGGAGATGCATTGTTTTGTGGTTCAAGGAGATGAGAAGAAGAAGGTGCAGTGGAAGGAGGAGAGGTAATCTGAGTCTCGGTTTGGTCAGAATTGAGAGATGGGAGAGAAGAGGGGAGATGGGTATCGGGTGAGTCAGTATCATGCGAGATATTTGGGGAAGAAGTCTATGGAATATTATATGAAACAGGGGAAGAAGTAAAAGGAAATGAAGGAGGGTCGAGAAGTAAACTTGGAGAATTACCTAAAGGGTGAACGCAATTGGCAGGAAACGTGACGATGGATTGTACATGAGCTGGAAACTTGCCTTCGTCAAAAATCACGTTGCGAGATATATAAACTCGTCTAGAGGAAGGGTCAAAACACTGAAATCCTTTATGATTAGAACAATAACCAATGAAAATGCAAGGTGTGCTACGATATGATAATTTATCATTTGTATAAGGATGAAGGCATGGAAAACATTGACAGCCAAATGCTCGAAAAAATGTGAAGTTGGGAGGGAGATGAAAAAGCCGTTCATAAGGTGATAAATAATCAAGAACCTTGGTAGGTCAGCGATTAATTATATAAGTAGCAGTTAAGAATGCATCAACCCAAAATTTCTTAGATAATCCTGATTGAGCGAGAAGAGGAAGTCCCATTTCCATAATATGACGATGTTTCCTCTCGGCGAGGCCATTTTTTTAAGACGTGTGAGGGCATGATAATCGATGAAAAATTCCATTAGCACTCAGAAATTGCTTAAAGATGGTAGAACAATATTCACCACCATTATCGCTTTGAAATTGTTTAATGGTGGAATTAAATTGTTTTTCCACTAAAAGCTTGAATTTAACAAATGTAGAGTAAACATCGGATTTATTTGAAATAGGAAACATCCAACAAAAACATGTGAAGTCATCAATGAAAATTATATAATAGTGACAACCACTCAAAGAAGGAGTGGATCTGGACCAAACATCAGAATGAATTAGTTCTAAATGAGTAGTTGATTCTCTTGAAGAATAAGAGAATGACAACTGTTTTGACTTTTCGAGTTGACAAGACACACAAATGTATGATTTATTTATTGAATCACTAACTGGAAGAGAAAAATTATAAATGACACGATGAAGAATTGCTGTGGAAGGATGTCCCAAGTGACAATGCCAAATGGAGGTAGAAGCTTTGACACCAACAGTCATTGTGAGAGCATGCAATTTTGGTGATGATAATGGCGAAGATTGATCGGGTACAATCCATTATCACTTGGTCCCGTCAGTAGCGTGTCCCCCGTCAGGATATCCTTCACAGAAAAATCAGAACTAGTGAGTTCAAAAATAACATTATTATCATTACAAAATTTATCGATAGAGAGAAGATGAGTAGAAGCTTTAGGATAATAAACAATATTATTCAAGGCAAGAGTAGATGAAGATGTTTTAATGGAAGCATTGCCAGTATGAGATATGAGCAAACCTGTCCCGTTACCTACACCCATGGAGTCATCACCTTCATAAGGTTGAGAAGTCGCAAGATTAGCAATATCAGAAGTAACATGAATATTAGCACCACTATCGGCATACCATTGATGCTGATTTAAATAAGTCGTATTAGCCTCAGCAACCATAGCAGCTAATTTAGTAGGAGGATGACGTCCCTGGAAGGAGTAGTTCATGCGATTAAAGCAATCCAAGGCCTAATGTCCCTCGCGTTTGCAGATCTAACATGGGGATCGGGAACGTGACTCAGACGGAACATGGGCAACTGAAGGTGAGGACGATAGGTGAGGTAATGGCTATCGAAACTGGGTAGGAGAATTACTTGAGCCTTTAGATATTTTTGAGAAACGAGATTTGTTATTGTTGTGCCGAGAACCTAGTTTAGAACTAGGTTTATGCGAGTAGAGAGCATAGGGAACTGCCTCAGAGTGGAGAGACTAGTGATGAAATTTTTGCATTAGATCATGGTTTAGTAACTCTGCATGGAAATCCGAAAAAGACAGATTTCTCTTTGGCGAGAAGTATATATGTTGTCACAAAGGAGTGAAAAGAGGAATTGAGACCATTGAGAACATAGAGAATTAAATCAGAATCATCAATTGGTTTGCCGACAGCAGATAATTCATCAGCAAGAGACTTAACTTCATCCAAAAAATTTTGGCAAGACAAGGAGCCTTGCTATAAAGTTTGCAGCTTTCTCTTGATAAGAGAGATACGAGACGTCGAGGGCGCAGCAAATCGTGTGCCAAATGCTTGCCAAGCAAGCCGAGAAGTTTCAAGTCCATAAATGGTGGAGACCACCGCAGGAGACAAAGAAGAAATAATCCAACTAAGTACCGTTTGGTCCTTATACTGCCAAGCCATATAAGCAGGGTTAAGAATACCTTTGGCCTTTTGTTCATCACTGGAAAAACGAGGTGGACAAAGATCGGAACCATCAATGATGCCCATGAGTCCATAGCTCCGAAACAAAAGAAGCAATTGAGCACTCCAGGCAAGGAAGTTAGTTCCATCAAGTTTGATGGAAATAGCTTGAGCTGGAAGGTGAAATGCAGCGGAAGACGACGAAGTAGCAGCCATAGGATCAAAGGAAGCGTTAGCTATTAGAGTCTTCTGATACCATGAAAGAACTAAAATAAATCTGGAATTGCTTACCAGATACGTATGCATTCGTATTCATATATATATATATATATATAAGTAAAGTTGTTACAAAGGATAAGATTTACAAGAATTTAAACTTAAGTGTAAAAGGTAACTGCTGCAGAACAATGTGAAGAGGAAAAACAGATAATCACGTCAGCCTCCAAACTACGATATCTTCGGTAAGTTACGTAGTTTGAATATCAATTATTATAGATTGAACTTTATCCTTAGCACTTTCATAATCCTTTAGCAAATTTCACACCGCTTTTAAAGAAGTTGTGCCACCATTCACAAAGATGACAATGTCATCTGCATATAGTAGATAAGAAATTATGGGAGCTCCCCACTTTTAAGTAAAAATATACTAATATAAATCTCGAAGAACCAACGCCTTTAGAAATTTACTTGGCCGCAAAAATTGGTTTTTAGCCAATTTTTTGTCATAAAATACAAAAAATAGTAGAGGGAATTTAGGATATTCATCTTTACCTTTTTGTGTTTCAAGCGCCATCTTATATTGAATATATATTTTAAAACTTCTTTTAATAAGTTATTTAGTGCCATATCAGATATGCAAAATGAGTGGTACAAATTAAAATGCATCATAGCATTATTCTTAATTATTAGGTTAGTCTGTCAATGTCAATGTCAATGTCAATGTTTAAACCTATTATTTGGGTTTTGATTTTGTATCCAACAAAAATAATCCTTTCTTCTAAAATGCAGAACTAAATTTACCCATTTTTCTTTTAAATATACCTCGATAAAGAGCATATTTAGTTTCAGAAATCCACTTACAAAAGCGTTAATTATTCTCTTTTCTTGATGCACAAATTCGTTACATTGAAAAGCTTTGTTAATAAATGTTTTTCTTTTTTCATTTTAATTCTAATTAGATCTTACAAAAATAAATTTAGAATTTAATATGACTAAATGTAAAACGTATGGAAACTTTACCTTAAAATTGAGATCATTATGGAAGCCAAAGTGAACTGCCCCTCGATCCCTGGCTCCTCCTATGGGTGTAATGCCACGCGTTTCATGATCCCATGGATGATATAGTCATACATATTTTTTTTGATGAGTAAGATTAGATAGTCATACATTTTCTGAAGTTGGGCTTAGCCCAGAGCCTTGTGAACACGAAACAGAAGACATACTGTGCGTTCAAGTTGAAAGTTCAACTATAACTTTAGATTAAAAAATGATGACCAAACAATCTGTAGTTTTGTATCAGAACAGGGTTTAAAGACCACTTTGAATTTTGAAATGCTGGTTGAAAACATTACAGATTCAGCTCCATCCCACGAGGGCTTTTGACAGAGAATCTATGGCCACTACAACTATAGGGCTTCGAGTATGCATTTTTCTGTGAGAGCTTTAGGAAGTCCCATAACGGTATCAGTTGTCCCCACCTGCCAAATATCAAAACCAGAGCTTATGTCACAGGAATTGGAAGGAAGGCAACAACTCCTAGCAAGCGACAAGAAAAATTATTTAATGGATCGTAGCTTTCACATGTTATAATCGGCTCAGGAAGAAATGCAAATCACTTCAGCCCCCTTGATAGACCAAACAAAACCATAATATGGTCCAAATCAACAACATTGGTTAAGAGTTAACATGCCAATGCCTTATAGAGAGAGTGTGGCAGAAACTCCGTTAGTTAGACCACCAGAAATATAAAGCAGAATTTTAGAAATCATTGATGGAGCATAAGGAAGAAGGTTTTGACTGGGGATGTGGATCACTAGTCAGGCGAGTTCTTTGGAATGGCTTAAGTGTCAGAAAGACTTGAATAGTCTGGGTGCCATCCACAATAGTGTGGTGCCTAAAACTAGCTCCTCCAAAGTGTGGGCATGTGTTTATGTGAGAGACTAATAGAGAGAGAGAGAGAGAGAGAGAGAGACAGGAAGCTCTGCTGACCACTGCTTCCACAAAAGGCAATGTCATTGGATGTTCCAGCATCAAACCTCCAGCAACATTGAGCGTAAATCCCTCGTTGATCTGAGCACAGCTCGTTCGTCAAGAAAAAAGTCAAGGAAGAAGTTAATAAACAGTATTTGCAAAGAAAGATTCAGGGCAAAAAATATCAGATAGCAGAGAATATGGATCTTAAGAAATTTACCAGGCTATCAATGACCTCATCTGGTATGTTATAAAAATAAACCTATATCACCAGGCAGAAAGATATTAATTTTCCAAAGCTAATTTACATGGTTACCTCTAAAGGGAAGTGAGTAGACATGCTAAAATTTAGATCTCTATATGCAAAACATTAACGGAATTCATTACAATAACAAAAACCCGGGTGAATCCTGCACAAACTGATTAAAGAAAAGGAGATATGATGTAAAACAGCAACAATACCTTTTTCATATGTAGATAAATACATTTTTAACATGTCCTGAGATTAGGTGGGCGTAAAATCATGTGATATTCACTCATCAGGAAGAGTACATCCAAATAAAAGTGCCAGAAACCATTACCTCGGCTCTGTCCCATCCACCTTTTCTTTTTCCAGTCTTAAGATTGGTTACAAGAACAGATCCTACCACTTCTGCTTGACCGCCAGAATATCCTGCAACCCACAGGGATGTGACATCAAATACCACTCAACTTTTGAATGAGAAATGGTGAGAGTGAAGCACATTAAGTAAACCTTTGATAAACTCCCGTGCTTCTTCCTTGCTGGATGGTTTTTCTCTGATTATCCCTTCATACACCACCACCTCAAAATCAATTAGATGGAGCAGTAAGAAATAACCTTGAATGATCTCTACATGCAAAAAATACAAAAGCCAAAGAGGCTCTATAAATAGTAAGTGGCATCTTCATAATCATACAAGGCAAAGGATGTATATGCTGTGAGGAACGAGATGAATATGCCAGCCCAAAACCCAGCAGGCTGTGTGTAGATTAGATGTAAAAAATTATGTACAAAAGAAGTGTCAATCTTGCATGGGATCGAGGAAAATTCACTGCCTGGATTATTCAACATTCGTGTAGCTTGGAAGCCTTTACTCAATGAACATAGAGAAGATTGTCCAGAAGAAAAACTTTATAAGGTCATTATAACCCCTCAAAAATCTAACTGTTTTTGGAAAGAAAAAAGGGCAGTTAGAAGGTAGGATTTGTGATTAAACTTTATAAAGATGACTATTGACTGAAAAATCTATTAAAATGTTGAAATTTAGACAAACTGCATGAACACGACAGGGAAAATAGGCTCGAAACATATCTTCTTCCCATACTCATCTTACAGAGCCATCTCAGATAATAGTTGTGGTATCTTACAAGTAATTTATAAAGCATGCTCAGTGCAAGTTCAACTGCATTGTAAATCTAGTATGTAGGTATCAAAAGACCTGGTCTTCATTCGGCTCTAAAAATAGAACGTAGATTCATCAATTACTAGAGCTGTCACTTATGGGCAATCAAGGCCCAGAAAAATAAGAAAACCAGTTGTTCAGGTATTACCTGAGAGAGTAGAAGGATCTAGTTTATGCTAAAATCAGTTAAATTATAAGAAAGGCAGTAACTAAAGGGGAATCAAGGCATACTGTATCTGCAGTTATCAATAGTGTTGCAAGAGCCTCCGCATCAAACTGAGCGGTACTTTTGAGCCTGGATACAATGGCATCTGCCTAAGAAGAAAATCAGAATAAGAAGGTTTAATGAAAATTATCATCATACATATTTATATAACACAAATAATGTACCCAAAATGACAGAAAGATGGGGAACAAATGAAAGGAGTTTAATTATACAACTTTAATATATGTAAACGAAATTACAGGGAAAGGAGTTCAAATTATACAACCACATGGTTAATGTTTTAGTGGAAGATGAGGTGTACTAATATGCACACAGATGCATACAATTAACATTGAGCTCCAATTCCTAGAGGTTCAACCGCTAGAGAGAGCTAACAATTAAATATACCTTCGCTTCAGCTAGAGCCATTACCAAATCTGCTGGCTTTTCCCTCCTAATAACTTTCTCATCTATATCTGCACTCTAATTCACAAGCCCGGTTAATCTTGTGAAGCTCTGTTAAATCAACTCAATTTATCGATTACTTAACTGAATGGAAGGAAGAATAAATTAAGAGACAGGATCAAAACATGGGAAACTGCTTTGTACCATGCTCGTTGCTCAAGTTTACAAGATATGGAAGAATAAATTGATTCAGTTCATTAAATATTCTAACAGGCTCCATCCCAGATAAAGAAAGCTTTTTTTCTCTAATATGACCATACCATTATAGTGAACTCATATCCCATCTCCCTTAAAATTTGTCGGCGAGCCATCGACGATGAACCCAAAATTATCTGTCATAAAACCAAGTGAAAAATAACTTTTATAACAGCCTTTAATCTCTGGCTAATCCAACCAATTTGAAATCAGGAAAACGTTAGCGAAAAGAAGTACAATAATCGAAACAAAAGAGTTTGTCGTATCTTTATAGAAGCTACATAAGTTGAAACCAATAGACAATTGTACGACACTTTTGCGGCGCAACAACAACGGTATTTTGCGCACTCTTTTTCTCCCTTTCTCTTCCTATTGTTATGTAGTGAAGACAAAGACAGAGGTTGGGAAAATCTTGTACAGTGCAAGAAATGTACCGTAAATGCGGAACTGTTGGTAGACATCTTCTTTTTATCCTCTCTTTCACGCTCCCCTTGTAGATGAGGCTTTTGAGTACTCGAACTCTCAGCCGTAGACAGAGGAAAGGAGCTTTCCTATCGCTTTTGTTTTGTCCAGGTTCGTACACTTGTCAATTAAACGCGGCTAGAAAGAATGTTTTTATATAAATATTGGGCTTGGGCCTTGCCAGTGTCGGGGCGATCTTGACAATACCTCTCAGAAGAAAACCAAAAAAACTGCTGGTAATGCCTTAATTTGCACAATAAATCAGAATAGAGGAGAGAATTATCCTCAGCTTACAAGATGATTCGAGCTTTGATACGATACTTTTCATATTCACCCATAAAGTAAATAGCAAATAAGTGAATAAAAGTAAATAAAGAGAGATAAATAATTTTACGTAGTTCGGCATAATTTCTACGTCTACGGATTATTTGGGAGTGAAATCTACTATAATGGATTTTTTTACAATCTCTCATCGTCTCATATATCTTACAATACAATAAGAAAAATTAGGGAAGATCCATGGGAGTTGTAGTGGAGTTTGTGGAGATTTCTTGTGTAGAGAGCTTGTGGAGAGTCCTTGGAAAGTTCGTTGGTTTTAGTGGGGGATCCCCTCATATATATAGAGGTCCAACTTGTGTAACACCCGAGCCCAGTCAAACTGCTTTACAAAATTTTTGGGTTTATAGTTATGAAAAATCATTTGGGATTACGAGTATTTTTTTTTTTAAGAGAGTTTGGGCCAAAAATATTTTTGGCAGAATATAATTTTTCAATAGGTTTGATAATTAAGTTTAAAATTTTTTAATGGACCAAGTGGATGTTCACCCTGAAAATTTATGGGATAAGTGTTTTTTTTTTAGATTGAGTCGAGGCCCAAAACTTAAGGTAAAAGCCCATGCAATAATCTCATACATGATCCAAGACGTGGGCCAAGTATATTTTTCTTTTTAGGCGTAAGAGCCCAAGCCCGTGGAAGCGATTTCCAGACTCCGTCGCACGGTTTACGTCCCTTTTCCATTTTCATGCAGTCCCTCCATCCTTTTTCTCTAAGTTTTTTTTATCTGTTTACTATATATCGTATATATATGCTAAGCATCCTCAACCCTAAATTTGTGCTGCTCGTCCTTTTCTTATCAGAATATCAAACTGAGACCTCCACTCCAGCCGCCAAACCACCCCAAAGTGCCGAGAATCTCCACAACACTGCGTTTCACCACCGCACCTGAGAAACCACTCAACACGCAAGCCTCCACGCTCAACCACCGTGAGAGAACAGCAGTAGCAGTTATTTGCCATTGAGAACATCCTTCCCACACGAAGCCCAGTAGTGCAACACCCCTGGCTCGGCCACGGGCCACCCAATCGCACCACCTTCGGTTCATCCACCCCACGTAAACCTCTACCCAGACCCCACCGCCATAGCCAGCTGTGAACCCATGTCAGAAAACACCACCCTCAAACACACCGAAGGACCTTTATTTTTGCATCCGAAAACAGGGCACTTCATCTTGTTCGGTGCCACTAGCCACGACAAAGGGAAGCTCAACGACGTTGACACCCCAACCACTCCATGATCTGTCGCTGCCCAATCACCTTGTCGCCGCTACATCGCTACCCTCGGTGAGTATCCCATGTGGTTTCTCTCCCTCTCTGTTTTCTCTCTCGCGCAACTCTCACTCTCCGTTCTCTCTTTCTCGCTCATCACTCTCTCTCTTCCAGTGCACCGCTATAGTAACCACCACCGCTAGCGCATCCTTCGCATCCGCCCAACTCCGTCGCAGCTCCACTTCTCTCGGTGAGCCTTTGCTTCGCAAATTGCTGTTTTATGGATGGGTTGTCATATAAACAAACTTCACATAAAGTTGGTCATGTATAAGATATTTTGTGTTGAAATTACAATGTTACCCTTTTAATTAGTCATGTTAGTCAGTTTTAATTTTTAATATGTAAAGGTGAGCATCATTTTTTATTTTATAATTTTCTAAAAACTCTTACATACAAATTTTTTTTATAAATTATTCAAATTGTTTCTTTCAAAGGTAAGTAAGCAATAATGTTGTGTTGTTTTTTTATTTTTCATTATGATCTAGTTTATTAAATTTTTTATGTATAATTTAAAATATTTTGTTATAATTATATTATTTAGTATTAAATTTTATAATTTGATTTCGATAGTAAATAGGTTAGATTTTTATATCATAGTCGGAGTTATTAAATGGACATCGATGATCTTAGAAAGTGATGATATAATTTGAGGTTATGAAATTTTAGGTTTTGGGGAATTAAAATAAGTTATTTTAGGATCTTAGGCTTAAATATTGAAATACATGTTCGATTGAAAATTTATGAAAATTACGTGATTATGTTATAGGTGAAGATTAATATTTGTTCGGCATTTTGAGGAAATTTTCAAAAAGCTAAGAAGTCCAGGTAAGTGGAGTTCTTATGCTAGACTTTGCATAATATATATATATATATATATAATAGGTTGAGGTTTTTTTTTTTTTTTTTTGAAAAAATATGCATGCTTTGTTATGAAAATAAATTTGAAACGGCCTCAGTTATTTGTTTCTGTATGACACATGAAATTTTGTATAAGAATAAAGTATTTTCTGTCATGACTGGTGTAGACATGAGCAAAGTTTTGGCATTCTATTTATGAACTATGCAAAAGAGAGCGAATATAAAAAATTGTGCATAAATTATATTTTTTTGTGATCTGATTTTGTTCTGAAAATGTTTTGAACTCTAATGTGATATGATGTGATTTCTGAAACCTATGGCATGACATTCTATTTCTGTTCTGTTCTGACCTTACCACGGTATAAAATTGTGACCTCTGTTCGGGTTTGTACCAACTTTTCTATTTCTGGTGCACCCACTTTAGAAATAAAGTGGTTTTCTGCATGGTCTTTCCTATGTGCACACTCGGGGCTTCGAGAATGATAAGTGGAAGATTCACATTCTGTTTTTGCTCCATTGGCTGTCGGGGTTTGCACAACCCTACCACGGGAGTTAAACATGGAATTCTTTTTTGATATAATGTTTCAGTTATGCTGTGCCAAGGAAATTTTGAATAAGAATATTTTTTGAACTTTCGCTCTGATATTTCTAATAACATGTTCTGAGTTTGCATTCTGAAAATAAAAAGTGTTTTGTTTGGCATTCTGAACTCTGTAAATGCTCATGTTAGCATACTAGTATATGTTCTCTGCTTACTAAGTTGTTGATAACTCACCCCTTATCTCCATAATATATTTCAAATAATTTTGTTGTAGTAACTGGAAGTCAGGAATAGGGAGTACTTGAAAGTTTTGTTGATCATAGAAGACTAAGTGCCTTAGGGTACAATGGCCTTTGGAGAGTCTTTTGGTAGTGTTGATATTTTATATTGCTTTGGTATTTTGAGTAATGAATATTCCTAATCCTTGTGAAAATGTTTATGTATAGTATTGAAGCACTTCTGATGTGCCCTTACGTAGGAACATGGATATTTGTGTTTTACAAAATAGGTTATTATGTTATGGAGACTCTGATTTATTTTAAAAGTGTTATTGAAGATGATTTTAGTTGACATGAGTTAACTCTCTGAACTTTCGGGGACGAGATGTTACAACTTGTCTTGTGGAGAGTCCTTAGATTATTTTTATTATTTTTTATTATAAAATCTGATTTCAATCAAGGATATGGTCACTATCTTTAAAAATTAAATGACATTTTATGTCATTTCTACATTAAAAAATATTTTTAAAATTTGTTTACAAACAAATGTAACATGTTTAAAAGTACTTTAGACATATAATTCTCAAATATAACATGTTTAAAAGTGCTTTAGACATATAACTTTTATTACTTAAACTTTGCAACTCTAAGCTTTAAGCTAAAAGCTAAATTACATGTCACAATCCCAAACATGCACTAATAACTTTTTTAATAATAGCCTTTATTGTTTAACAATTACAAAACCAAACCTTTGAAAAGACAAAGAAAAAGAAAAATCCTCAAAGAATCAAATGCCAATTTTACCCTTCAAGAAAAAACCAAGATCATTAATATTGGGTTTAGGTAAAGTTTAGCTTATAATATGGCATATTTGGCTTTTGACTTATCACTCAAATTTGAACTCCACGTTGGATTACTTATTTCATTCTCTATATTAATAAAATATTATTTTTTTTTTAAATTTCTCATATACTTTGTAATGCATTTTTTTCAAAATACATTTTTATAATTAACCTCCAACAATCTATACATCAAAATATATAAAACCAATCTATCAACTTAAATTAACTTTATTTTCAAATACAAAACATTAAAATATATTCAACAACCTAGAAACCAAAATAATGCAAAGTTGAAATATTTGTCTCAAAACCTTAAATCAATAGAAAAACTTCTTTCAATCTAAAATTTTAAAGCCATGCAGTTGATCCTTGACAAGCAAACAAGTCACAAAGAATGAAACAACGAGAGCTTTCGTTCCGATTTGAAAATTTTGGTTTAGAACCGTTGGGAGAAAAGGTGGTGATCGCCAACAAGTTAGTACCAGGTTTAGTTTATGAAAGCTCTAAGCATCTCTGAGAAGTACCGGGTTTAGTGTAGGAAAATTTCGTTCTTACTCTTCGAGCCAAGCAATTGATGCCATGGAGCAAACTCAACGTTAAGTTCCATCTATTTTGTCAGTAGTCTCAAGTTAGATCCATCGATTTTCGTGTAGGCAATCCCATCATAGAGGTAATTTTAAATCGATTTTAGGGCAGATGAATTTTGATGGTGTGCGTGTGGATGCATGCATTAGATTTTGAAGAATTGAGAATCTCATCCCTGAGTAGCTAATCCTTGTTTATCCATGGCTGGATGGAGATCGTATATGTTGGATATTGTGGAGATATCTTCTTAGCAATACAGGATCTGGAACAGGTAATGCTTCTAATTTTTTCCTATAAATTGTGCATGTAAGAACACAATCCCTAAAAACTCCCAATAAAAGTACTTTCATAAACTTTGGAAAAAAGGACCCGTTTCTCATTCTTCTCAAGTCGGTGTTCTCTATCTCTTTCCTTTGCTTTGTCACTTGGAAATCAGAAATTGATCAACACTCATTCTCATTCACTTTGGATTCCTTTGCTCTGATATCTTCTCTAAAACTCTTTTCGAATTCAATTCCTTTTCTTTGTTTGCTTATCTGAGAATTTCACTAAACCACTTTCAAGTTTCAACCCATCTGAGGACGGTTCTTCTGGTTAAAGAAATTTCACAAGCAACTTTGTATTATTCAATGTAAAAAAGTTACTGTGTTTGGTATTAAATATACTTTTTTTCTTTATTTTTGATAATTAAGAGTGACAGAAACATAATTTAAACAAAATAATGTTGGGTGAGCATGAAGGAAATTATAAAGGAAATGAGCTTAGTGAAAAGTGTACTGAGATGGAAGAAGAGTAGAGTCTCAAGCCATTTCTTTAAGCATGAATTTTGACACAAACATGTTACATATATACCACTGATAATTACTTCACGAGATTAAAAAGACATAAGCATGCGAAACAAATTAAGGTCAAGTATGTCTAGTAGCCCTGTTCCTGTTCTCAAAAAAAGTTGATTTGATTTTATTAAGCTTGACCAACACATCTTTGATATCCATTCTTGTTTCTGGTAATTCTTCAGAACACCTCAAGCCTAAGTCCATGATTGATGAAAGAATACTTTGCAAGGCAATGACATCTCTTCCATCTTCTAATCTTAGTAAACCTTCATCAGCAACTTCCATCATTCTATCTGGGATGGATGCATTTACCAACTGCCTCAAAGTAAAGTCTCCAGCAAACATGTCATCGGTGGGTTTCTTCCTTGTGATCATCTCCAACAATACTATACCATAGCTGTAGACATCGATCAGTTTTGATGGATACCTTTCCTTCAAATCCATATTCTAAAAATACTCACAATTGGCAAGAAAGCATTTAAGTTAGCAACTCGTGTCTTATTAAAATGATGCAATTAAGTAATTCACATGCGCCATCCAAAGCAAAGAGTATATATTCGAACTATAAGCTCTTAAGTGTATATATACTCATATATATATATATATATATATATATATATATATCTTACAGAATGCAAACCAAACTAGAATTGCAATTGGAAATAGCCCTTTTGGTGGCCCATTTCTTGGCTTGTGAAATAATGGGATTGGACCAATTTGTTGACTTAATCCACCCCCCCCCCCAACCACCCACATTAGATCATACTATTATGCACTCTTTGTTAGGTCCCATTTCCTTCCTTTAATATATCATCCAGGAAAGGAAAAAAAAAAAATCTTGACTGCATGCATTTACAAGCCTAAAATTGAATGGGGTAGAGTGTAGAGTTAGGGTACGAATTTAGGATCCCTGTTCTGATACCATGTGAAATCACCACTTATCCTAAAGGTTAAATAGATGTGAAGAAATGGATTTTATTATTTATTTTATATCTTAACAGAAGATGCATATATGATATAACACAATTTACTTTGATGGAAGTATTAAAAGAGTTTGCTTTCAAATTGAATAAAACTTTGAAGTCATTGTGAGTTTGCAAAATCCTGCAACTTGCACATAAATATTGCTAAACTTCTCGTGAGAGGTTCTGTCATGCAAGGATGATATTTTTCTTATCACTAGACATGACAGCTAGGTTACATGGTGAACCATGAGACGTCCCAATCGAGCAAACTTTCCTAACTTTAATTTAAAAGAGATTTATGAATCAGATTTACTCACCCTCCACGAGTTCTTGAAGGTCTTAGGCATTAATATTTTCATAAATGAATTTTTTTTTACGAGATAACACTTTGTGACATGTTAAGCATTAAAAGCTAAGCCGTTTTCTCTCTTTGTGACTTGTTAAGCATTCATCTTTTGATCATCTTGTTCAAGAGTCAGGGAGTTCATTAGTGTGCCAGCTAGTTCATTAATAGTGATGTTAAGTTCCAATAGATCAATGTGGAAATCAATAGAAGGCCACCATGGTGGTTGTCAAGTGGCCAGAATAGAGCCACTCACATCGTGGCCAAAGCGAGCCGCAATTCACAAAAAAAGATCGTCCTTTTTCTAATAAAGCATTCCACATGATTATAAGTACACAATGCTAAACGTAAGTACTAAAAAGTTTCAACTTGTTTAGTTTTGTTTGGGATCATTCATGTCATGTGAATTTGTTAGTTCATATTCACATGAGTTTATAGACTATAAGATCACTAGCTAAGATCTAGGAAAATTGCCAAGCATGTTGTTACCAAAAATTTGTAAGATCCACATACTATTATTTAGCCTTTTGATAATTAAACAAGCAGGTAAATTCATATTCATGGATGTATGTACCTAGTGCGATGTAGCCAATGGTACCAAGAGTTTTGGTGTGTGTTGCGTCTTTGCTTTCAATTAAAATCTTTGCAATGCCAAAATTGCCCACATGTGCAACCATGTCCTCGTCCAAAAGGATATTTGTCGGCTTCAAATCACAGTACAATATAGATTCCAATTGACCGTGTGGATATAGTCTAAGGCCGAGGCAACATCAATCATAATATTTATTCCTTGTAGAAGATCCAAGCAGTAGTTATGGAAGTATAACCATCTTTCAAGGTTGCCCTTCGACATGTATTCCCACACCAACACTCTAAACTCAGGATTAGTGCATGTAGTTATGACCTTAATGATATTTCTATGTCGAATTTTCTATAACACCTTGCATCCTGCATCAAAACTTTTGAAAGCACCTAGCAATTGCAGACGTAGAACTTTTACTGCAACGATTGTCCTGTCGAGAAGTATTCCTTTGTACATAGAACCAAAACCTCCAACTCCTAGCAAGTTGCTTTCACAAAAGTTGTTTGTCCCTTGGCAAAGCACTCGATATGATATCATTCTATGTTCCAATGCAGGCAATGCATTAAGTGAAGTAGGTATCTCCAAGTTACTCTTCCAACGTCTTCTCAACAAATAAATTACCAACATTATGAAGATTATAATTGACCTAATTACAGGAAGAATACATTTAAAAAAAAATATGTTTCACCTTTGATTGTTGGTTGGTAGGAATTGTTGGACAAGGTGAAACTCCAAAAATTGAATTCCCACAAAGTGCACTATTTCCAGCAAATGATTTTGCTGTGAAGCTCACAAAAGGACCACCGGATGGAATCTCTCCTACTAGCATGTTGAAAGATAAACTCAAATATTTGAGTGATGGAAGTGCCTCAAGGGATTTCAGAATTGCACTAGAAAGCTTATTGTGAGAAAGTTCTAAGACATCCAACCCTTTTAAATTCCCAGAAGATTGCAGAATGCCTCCTTGAAAGGAGTTGTTTGAAAAGTCAAGATACCTTAGGCTTTCAAATGCTCCAATGATGCTTGGAATTTCTCCAATAATTTGATTTCTTGACAAACCCAAATATTCGAGAGTGTCCAATTTTTTCATGTTCGAAGAAAAATGTCCACCAAGGGAATTCAATGACAAATCCAAGAACAATAGATTTTTAAGGCTCCATATATCTAATGGTATTGAAGACTTGAGTCTATTCGAACTCAAGTTTAGTTATACTAGTAGACTGAGGTTTGAAATGCAATTTGGGATGAATCGAGAGATTCTATTGTATGAGAGATACAACTCTCCCAAATTCCTTAATTGACACATCTCTTCTGGGATCAATCCTTCAAGTTTGTTACCCTTAAGAGACAATCTTTGTAATGTTTCTAAACCATTGAATGTGAAAGGGATATTTCCAATCAAATTGTTACCTTTCAAATCAAGCAAGATCAAGCCTTTCAAAAAACCTATTTCATTAGGAATATGACCCCTTATTTGGCAATTTCTCACAAGGAAGGTTTGAAAGGAAGCCAAAAAGTTTTGAACGGAACCTAGAACTGTTATGTCCAATGGATTGTTGCTTAAGGATAAATATTTGAAAAATCTACAATTCGATAAAGATGAAATGAAATTGGGCTCTTTATGATCTTTAGCCTCCTCGCCTATTAACTCATTTGCACTCAAAAAAAGTTGTTGGAGGTGCTTTAAGTTTCCAAGACTTGGGGGAATTGGTCCGGAGAATAAGTTTTCAGAAAAATCTACATTGATGAGCTTGGAACAATTTGAAAGATAGGATGGGATTTGACCACTAAGTTTGTTGCCACCAAGTAAGTGCAATATGTTCAAGATTAGGGCAAGATTGCCCCATACCTGGTGATGGAAGTTATCCAGAGAGAAAATTTTGCTCAAAGGAGATAAGTTGTAAAGAAAAAAGGTTGAAGAGATTTTGAGGACTGCCCCTTTGAAGTTATTCATTCCAAAAATCAAAGTAGTTAACTTCTGAAGTTGCCACAAATTAGTCGGAATGCTTCCTTGGATGTGGTTATCCTCAATTCTAAATTCTTGCAACCTCGACAAATTACATATGGTAGAAGGTATGATACCAGTGAAACTGTTACCTCCAAGATATAGGCCTTCAAGGTTTTGTAAATTGCCAATTAGAGCTTTTGAAATACTCCCATAAGATGTATTGTATGACAAAGATAAAATTGCAAGCTCAGCACAATTATTAGATTGTAAGTGGAGCTGGCTGCCAAATTTGTTATTCGAGAAATGAAATCCTAAGATTGGGACAGTGGCTACAAAGATCATTCGGAAGAGCTCCCAAGATGTGATTAAACATAAGAGCAAAAATGTTTAGAGAAGATATGTTAAAGATGACTAAAGGAAGTGGACCAATGAGACTATTGTCTTGCAAATTCAAGATCTTTAACGTGGACAGGTTGTCGAGGGACGATGGAATTGCACCAATAAGATGGTTTGTATCAAAACTTACCACGCGAAGCTTTTGACAATTCTAAATTAGAGGGATGCTTCCTTCCAATTGGTTGGATGCCAACAAGAGTATTCTCAAGCGATGTAGACAACTGATCTCATGTGGAATAAAACCATAGAAGTTGTTGACGGAAAGATGAAGTTTGACTAGGAAGGAGAGGTTACCAATATGAGGAGAAATGGTGCCATGGAGACCCACGCACTTCTTCCAACAAGCTTTTGAGTATTCAAAAACATTTAAATTAATGCACCCCAGTTTTTTATTAACTAAAATATGATCAATAGTTCTCGATCTACCTAACTTGTAATTATCTACTGCATGCAATTACAACATGGCCTATTGTTTATGTTTTCATCTAACGAGTACTAGAGCTATTTAAGATTTTCGTAAATGTCGTTAACATTGTTCTATGGGCAAGCTAGCTAGAATTTGAATGAATTTTTGGTGATTTTCACAACAAGATTTGAGTAAAAGAACAAGATCATCAACACATATATCAAATAGGTTCTAATATTGTTCCTTGAGAGACTCACATGACTAACATTAATAAATACTGCAAAACTCATTCGATCTATATGTTTATTTATCCCCACTTTTAAGTAAAATTAAAATCCTAATGTAAATCTTGAAGAATCAACGCCTTTAGAAATTTACGTGCTCTCATGCATCACTAGACTAAGTTTGTAACATTCATCATTTGTTGCATTCATTCAAGACTCAAGTGATTAGATGGTCTGGTTTGATATGATTATCTATTTTGATCTATGTTACATATTGATCCTTATCAAAGGATTCAATTCCCTCTGTTTGCTCCTGGAAATTAAATATGCGACATCATCAGCAAGAGAATGTAGGGAATATAAAATTTTCAAAAACTAATTTCTTTCTTGACTTGGCAAAACCAAATTGCTTCTAATTAATGACTTTTTAGCAAGTTTAAGATTAGCCGGGAAATGCATATAGAGAGCAAGTGGATTACAAGTCATGTCAAACTATTAAACATTAATTGAAATGTTCAGAGGATAGACTCATGGGGATTCAAACCTATGATAACCAAACTAGTCATCTAAAAAATAAATTCTCAAATTGATTGAGAAAATGCTCATGTGACGGACTCTTAATACCAATTGGATAAATGAACGAGTCCCATTTGGATTCGCAGGTGATCTCAACTCATCTCACTAGCATTCACAAATTTTAACCCACAAAATTCACTACTATTTACAAACCATCTCAACTTACCTACGAATCCCAACTAGGTAGTTTCTCGGTGTTGAAGAGGAGAAAGTGGAACAGGGAAAATGATTCATTTTCGGGGATTGTAAGCTACTGTAATAGAACTGTCAAAGAATTAGATATGTCGCTAGCTGAAGATATGCGCATAGGCTAGCTAGTAGAGTACAAATTCCTAATCGTTCCAAATAAACGATGCACAAATGAAAAGAATGACATTTTGCGACCAAAATTTATTTTGCCGCAAAAGACTTGGCTCCAAAAAGTGGTTTTTTGCCTCAGTTTTTTGTTCGCCAAAAATAAAGAAACGGAAATGTAAAAACTCGAGTTTTTGCGGCAAAATTAGAATCACCACAAATAAAAATTGTCGCAAAATGTCTTTTTGCGTCAATTGTATTGACATTTTGCTACAATTGTATTTGCGGTGTTGAATTTACGCAAGGAAAAGTGCAGTATTTGCGGCGACTTAAGAGCCACTCGCCGGAAATGAAGCCTTGCAACAGTAATTGTTGACTTGTTGCGACAAATACTAGTCGCCGCAACAAAATACTAGTCGTCGGAAATAATTTTGGCCACCAAAAGCCCCGATCATATTTGACTTTTTACTGTTGAAAGGCCAAAACAATAATTTAATCAATAAAATGTCTATCCGATGCGATTTTATTTCCCTCGAAAAATTCTCTTTCCCAACCTGCTGCTGGGAAATCCATCTTCACCATTTTCGCTATTTTCCTCTTCCCTCTTCCCTCTTCCCTCTTCTCTTTCCTGATAGAAATAGAAAAAAGATGGAAGCTTTTACCCAATAACAGTAGAGAAGACATAGGATATACTTTTCTCCATAACTTCATTGATCAACAAAACAACATATATAAAGGCTAATACATAATTGATAATAACATGAAAATAGGTACTACCCAACGTTCAAAACACTAGGTAAATAGAAACAAACTCACTGACACTCCTAAAGACTAGGACAATTCAAACATGCAAATTATTAATTTTCTCAACAATCCCTCCCTTAAGCTGATGTTTCAGACATAACATTCAGTTTAATAAGAGTCAAACTTTGAAGCGCCATCCTTCAAATTGAATCATTTGAAATGCAAACACCAAGTAGCTTCTTGAGCTTCTGAAATGCAGGAAATTTCAGAGGCTTGGTTAGAATGTCTGCAATTTAGTCTTCACTTCTGCAGTAAATAAGATTAATGAATCCATCATTCGTGAGATCCCTCAAGAAATGATACTTCACATCTGTATGTTTGCTTCGACTATGTAGAACAGGATTTTTTGAAAGCTTTATTGCTGAACTGTTGTCACAATAAATCTGAGTAGGTCCATCCTCCTTGCAATGCAACTCTTTAAGAATTTTCTTTAGCCAAATAGCTTGACAAGCACAAGTTGTTGCAGCAGCAAATTCAGCTTCAGTGGATGATAATGTGACAATAGGTTGCTTCTTTGATGACCATGAAACAACTCCTATCCCCATCATGAAAACATACCCAGATGTACTTTTTCGATCATCTGAATCTCCTGCATAATCACTATCCGTAAAGCCAAACAGATCTGTATTTTCTCCCTTTTTGTAGAACAGCCCAAACTCATTAGTAACTTGCAAGTACCAGAAATTTTTTTTTGCAGCCAAAAGATGAATCTCTGTAGGACACTCCATGTACCTACTAATTACACATACAACATGCATGATATCAGGTCTTGCTGTTGTCAAATACATTAAACTCCCCACTATCTGTTTGTAAAGAGTGTCATCAACCTTCTTTCCTCCATTATCTTTGTTAGCTTCAAACCAAACTCAGATGGTGTATTTACAGGATTACAATCCTTCATCTGAAACTTGTCCAAGATTTCTCGCACATACCTCTTTTGAGGAAAAAAAAATCCAGTAGAGGATTACACCATTTCAATGCCAAGAAAGTAATGCATCATACCAAGATCAAACATCTCAAATTCATAGGAGCTGTAATTTGAGGAAGACCCGTCACCATGTTTTTCTGTTGTAGTGTTTTTAATCCATCAAAATTCAGATGCCCATAGCGGAAATGCCATAGCCATGCCCCATCCTTCAATTTCGCTGAGAAGCATGAATGAGTGGTCTGAGAAGCATGAATGAGTGGTGTTGTGGAGATAAAGTCAGAACATACGATTTGTCATCATGTTAACTTGAGCAATTAAGCCCAATTTTGCATCTTGAATCTGACATACTCCATCTTTGATAGAAATCTCATATCCTTTTTCTTGCAACTGACTCACACTAAGCAAGTTGGTCTTTAATTCTAGCACAAAAAGAACATTAGCGATAGTGTGGATGGAATTTCTTTCGGTTTGGATTGTTACCTTTCCTTTTCCCATAACAGAAACCATGGAAATGTCACTGAACTTAACAGAGCTACAAAAAGATTCATCAAAGTCAGAGAATGCCTCCTTATCTCCACACATGTGGTTGCTACAGCCAGTGTCTAAATACCACATGTTTTGTTGAGTCTTTTCCTTCACGTAACACACCATCAAAAGAGACAACTCTTCTTCTTTTTCTGCAAAGTTAGTTTTTTCTCCACTTTGTCTATTGAAATTAGTTTGACATTCTGACTTATAATGGCCATATCTATGACATCTGTAACATTCAACATTGGACTTGTCTGCTGACTTTGGTCTATAAATTGTTGAGTGGTGGCCCTTCGTCCTCTGCCTCTTTCTTGAAATTGACTCTCTTGATGCTGATGATTTTGTTGTTGGTTCCCACGATCATTGTTGAATCTACCTCCTCTACCTCGACCTCTGCCTCTACCTCGTCCTCTATCAGCTCCACTAGGTGTAGAGTTATTTTCTGATAAGACCTTCAATGCTTGTTCTTCTTTCTCCTGTTGGTTAATTTTTTGCTCATGAACCAACAAAGAACTTTGTAATTCATCAATTGAAAGTTCATCAACATCATTAGCTTCTTCTATAGAACAGACAACAAAATTAAATTTTGGTGTCAAGGATCGAAGAATCTTCTTAACAATGGTAACATCCTCTGCCTTGTCGCCATGGATCCGCATCTTGTTAACGATTGCCATCGTTCTTGAAAAATAGTATGTAACTGACTCTCCTAATTTCATTCGAAGCATTTCGAACTTCGAACGAAGTACTTGAAGCTGCTGCCTCTTAGCCCTTGTTGTACCTTGGTACTTCTTCTTCATGGAATCCCAAATATGCTTGGTTGTGTTCTTGCAAAGAATGGTTTCCAAGATTGAGTGATCAATAGCTTGGAAGAGATAATTATTTGCTTTAAGATCCTTCAACTTCATCCCTTCAAGCTCCGTCTGTTGCACATCTGTCTGCACAACACCTACTGCTGGTTCTGCTACTCCAAAAACAACAACCGTCCTATATTCTTTGGACCTCAAGAAGTTCTCCATGAGCATGCTCCAATGGTCATAGTGACCATCAAAAGGTGGAATAGCTAGCTGTACAAAACTTTCGGAAGCCATCAAATTTCACTTTTTTTTAAAAAAAAACCCTACTCTGATACCACTGATAGAAACAGAAAAAAGATGGAAGCTTTTCCACAATATCAGTAGAGAAGACAGAGGATGTACTTTTCTGCATAACTTCATAGATCAACAAAACAACCTATATAAAGGCTAATACATAATTGAAAATAACATGAAAATAGGCACTACCCAACGTTCAAAACAGACTCCTATTGACTAGGTAAACAGAAACAAATTCACTGACACTCCTAAAGACTAGGACAATTCAAACGTGCAATTACTAATTTTCTCAACATTTCCCTCTTCTCTCCGGATTTCCACTTCCAGGCGAACATCGTCTCTTGACCTCTTCATCTCTGCAAGCGAAGCTCTTCTCTCTTCAAGAGCAAATCATGCTTCCGACTCCGATGGAAAGCAAAATCCTACAAGAC
The DNA here is from genome assembly GCA_022457165.1 of Juglans mandshurica. NCBI lineage: Eukaryota > Viridiplantae > Streptophyta > Magnoliopsida > Fagales > Juglandaceae > Juglans > Juglans mandshurica. The sequence goes on from CM039619.1 coordinate 47,925,747, forward strand.
CAACTCGCTCATTCACACGAAAGAAACAATAGCAACTGATGAATAGAGATGAATGTTGGGCAACGTAAATACTATTCTGCTGTTGAATTCTCCTAATTCATCACCTTTTTTTTCTCAAAGAAATTTAATTATACATGCATGTTTCACTTGGGTCTTTGAGTTGGAATATTGCTGTGTCTGAATTGGGTTGCTGTAGTTCGGTTCCTCTTTCAGTCTTGCGTCTTTTTTTTTTTTTTATTTTTTATTTTTTATTTTTATTTTTTAATAACAATACATATATTCGTATTATGGTTATTTGTCTCAAAGAGATGTTGTGGATGGCTTAGAGCCTTAGAATCTTGATCTAGGAAAAAGGCGGCTTCGGAAATTTTCATGTGCTCAACCACATGATTTTCGAAAACCATTAGTCAAATTTGTATTATGATTTTAGTTTTTTGTTTTTAAAACGTATATTGCGGTAAAAGATCTGAGGAGAAAAAAATCATATCTCTTGTTGCTTGGGTAGAAAAAAAGGTGGAAGTTTTGTTTTAGAAGCTAAATCAGATCGTATGAAGAGTCGCTTATACAGAGAATTATTAGTTTTATGCTTGCGGATAGTTGGTTTTTGGAAACAATGAAATTTTAGTGCTGTGGACCTGAGGCCTGCTTCTTCTTTTTGTTTATGGTTTATTTAGTTTTGATTTCGCCAAATTAGCTTTCAGGTAATTTTCATGTAATGGCTTTTATGGTAATTATTTAATCGAAATTTGACAATTTTTTTTTCTCATACTTTGTTGGTTGGTTTATTTCTGTAATTGGGATCGTCCTCAGTTATTACACCTATGTTGATGCCGAAAAGAAACGAGGTCTTGGTGGGTTGTGTTTCATGTTCATCAGTTGCTATTTTTTTCAGTATTCATGATATTCCCGTCTACATTTTAAGTTACATTTATTTCCTTAGAACGTAATAATCTAAAGTGAAAAAATGATTAGCTTTGACACACACATATGTAACTTGGAATTGGTAAGAAACCATGAATTGGGGATTAGGCTAGTGTTAGGTAATCACATGAATTAAGTTTTCATTCTCAAACTAATAGAAGTGAATTTTCTCTGCACTGTCTGTGCAGTGTGCTTTATCTTTCTCTCTTTTTATTCTTTTAACAATTAAAAGAAAATGGGGACAGTGGGAGAGATGTGAGGAAACACTTTTTGTTAACAAATGCCACAATTTATACAGTTGATTTTAAAGAACAGAGTTTTTAGTGTACAAGAGCTAAACCGATAGCCTCCTAATAGAGTTTATACAGTTGATTTCAAAGAAGAGAGTTGATTTCTACTCCTACCCTCTTTTGTGTTCTCACTGCAGGCTCAAGCATGGGGGTTGCAGCTGTTTTTGAAAGAGGTGATTGTGTGGCTGATCTAGGCAATGCTAGAGCAACTAAAAGATGCCCCAATAGATGCACTCTCTGTTTCTTTGTATTACATATCAGGTCATGCCTTGTTTCAGTGTATTCTGCAGTGTTTTAATTTTTGGTGATGGGCTGATTTTGTTCAATTAGATGTGGAATTGTGAAATTGTGAATGTGGAATTTTTGGCGATGGATAATTATTATTATCAAATTAGAAGGAAAAAAATAATATTAAATTAATAATATTTTATTATTATTTTAGCTAATGGATGGATAATCTAATGTGAGAATATGTTTTGAGTGGAATAACCAAATGCAAATTATGTGATATTATGCAAATTTTGACTTTGCATTTACATAATCCAATACTAATGCTCTAAGCCCTTTCAGTCCTACACTTTGAGCACTGGTCAAGCCAAAAATATGGTTATTTTTTTGTTAAATCTGCTGCATTGGATTAGCTAAAGCCACTCATGTGAGATTATGAGCTACAGTAAATAAGAAGCAAAAGTCATATAAGATGAGTTACTACTCATCGAACAAGAGCGTATTTTATTGCAATATAATATCCAACGACAAGGAACCCTTTTTCTGCCAGAATTTCTCTTTCTTTGGCCCAAGCTTCTCTGTTTCTCCCTCCCTCTTCTCTTTGTCATGCTAAGCTTCCCTCTTCACCATTTTGTCTCTATTCCTGTGTCCAGAAATTTGTGCTTCTGTTTGCTTGCTGGTTTCCGTGTTCTGCTAGTTTCCTCTTGTCTCTGTTTGCTTCTCTTGTTTTTCATACTCACCTCTCTCGAACACATCCACAACATAGACCAGAAATTTTAGGCTTAAAGTCTTGTAGCTTGCTGTCTAGACACTCAGGGAGTCTGGCCATGAACACATTTACTGAACCTAGCCCTGTGAGTGTGTATTTCAAAATTGGTCATTTGGATCTCTTTAAGTACTTCTAAAAATTTAGAGTTTGAAGTAACATCTTGAATCCATGGAGAATGAGTTACAATGATTAAGTTCGAAAAGAAGTTAAAAATGTAGTTCCTAGCTTAAGATGTCAACCCTATTGTGCTTCAAGGTACTCTTTATATACCAAAATAGAGTAAAGAATCAAGAATTTTATTGGTTTTTCCTCAAAACATACTGGAGCCTGATATCAGTTATAATCATGTTGATTTATTTTATTTCATATTAGAAAATAATAGGATCGAGAAGTCATTTTTTAGCCACTATTTTGTTACTACAGATTATTTGGTATTCTTTCTTTGGGATGAAGGAGGCGCTCAGTTTTGCACCTTCATGGTTTTTGTTATAAATGTTTTTTAAAATATTATTATTTTGGCTAAACTAATGTGGGGTTATATCTTGAATAGTTTTAGTTTTATGTAAAACATGTATTTTTAGCTAAATCTTGGATGACTTTGATGAAACCAATGCCAATGCTCTTAGGGTAGATGAATTTTGATAGCGTGGGTGTGGATGCATTACATTTTGACAAATTGAGAATCTCATCCTTGCGTATATGCTGGATGCTTAGATATCTTCTTAGCCAAACAGGATCTGGAACAGGTAATGGTTCTACCTTTTTCTCTGCAAATTGTGCATGTAACAATACAATCCCTAACAATCTCCCAATAAAAGTACTTTGATAGAATTTGATTCTTTTAATAAAAGGATCATTTTCTCATTCTCCTCAAGTCGATCTTCTCTCTATCTCTCTGTGAAATAAGAAATTGATCAATGGTCAATATTCTCATTCAATTTGGATTCCTTTCCTCTGCTATCTTCTCTTAAACTCTTTCCGAATTCAATTCCTTTTCTTTGTTTGGTTCTTTGAGAATTTTGGGATTAAATAAGAAGTAGAAGCTGTTAGAGTAAAGATTACCACTTTCAAGTTTCAACCTATCTGAGGACAGTTCTCCTGGTTAAAGAAGTTTCACAAGCAAATGAATGTTGGTAATTAAGAGTAACAGAAACATAATTTAAACAAAAAGAATGTTGGTTGCGCACTGTTAAGGACGTGTTTCACACCACCAGCCACACAGATGTCTTGCAGTCACAGAATTGGCGGCGCTCGTTGCCCTGCATAAGCTCCGATGCTTAAGTTAGTAATGATATATGGAAAGAGTGTATACACAGAGTTCAAGTTCAAGGGGTTGTTACCTTTATGGATCTACATATATGAGAGCGTGACGTGATGGCCATTATCCTTGGTCAATGGCCTTTTGTGCCTTTCTCTAATATCTCCCATTAACCAGAAAAGATGTTCCCCTTTAGTTAAAGTGCTTGGGTTTGGTTGCGGGCCCTATTCCCATAGATTTAGGATTGTCTTGCCTCATGCTTCGAGCCCTTTGTCTGTGGGGCTCCCAGTTTAAGCCTTCAATAGTCATTCTGGATTCATGGGTGGCTTGGCCTTTTGGAAATGGGCTCGAAGCCCAGGGGGCCTAAATGTCACCTCTATGCACCTTCTGGACAGGACTTACATAGGGTGATAAAGGAAATGAGCTCAATGAAGTGTACAATGATGGAAGAATAGTAGAGTGTCAAGCCATTCCTTTAAGCATAAATGTTGATACAAGTATGTTATATACATACCACTCATAATTAATTCACGAGATTAAAAATACATAAACATGCTAAACAAATTAAGGTCAAGTATGTCTAGTAACCCTGTTCCTGTTCTCAAAAACAGTTGACTTGATTTTATTAAGCTGGACCAACATGTCTTTGATATGCATTCTTGTATCTGGTAATTCTTTAGAGCACCTCAAGCCTAAGTCCAAGATTGATGAAAGGATACTTTGCAAGACAATGGTGTCTCTTCCATCTTCTATTCTTAGTAAACCTCCATCCACAACTTCCATCATTCTATCTGGAATGGATGCATTTACCAACTGCCTCAAAGTAAAGTCTCCAGCGAACATGTCGTCAGTGGGTTTCTTCCTCGTGATCATCTCCAACAATGTTATGCCATAGCTGTAGAGATCAGTTTTGATGGATACCTTCCCTTCAAATCCATATTCTAAAAATACACACAAATTGTCAAGAAGACATTTAAGTTAGCAACTTGTTTCTTAATAAAAAGTATATATCTGAACTATAAGCAACCTCTTGATCAGTGTTTATATACTCATATGCGTATAAGTAAATACATATATATCTTACAGAAGGCAAACCAAACCAGAACTGCAATTTGAAATAGCCCTTTTGGTTCATTAACAAAATAATGGGATTGGACCAATTAATTGTTGACTTCAATAATATTTCCCGAATTTTTCCCCTTCTACTATAGATAGTATTTTGTAGTCTTTGTTAGGATCCTTTCCCTTCCTTCTGTACCCTAGCTTGGCTATATATATATATCATCCAAAAAAGAGAACCATAAATGCATCTAAAATCCTAAAATTGAAACTCATTACTATATGATGCATATAACACAATTTACTTTAATGCAAGTATTTCTTTTTAGTATTTTGTAGCAGTAACGTATTGGCATATTTGAATAAGAATACTTAATCCAATTGAGTTATAATTGCTTTGAAAAGTGTTTGCTTTCAAATTGAATAAAATTTCAAAGTCAATGTGAGCTTGCAAACTCCCACAACTTGCACAGAAATCTTGCTAATTGTCTCAAGCTCTTGAAACCCAGCTTTGTGGTTGTGAGATGGCCAGAATTGAGCCATTCACATGGCGGACAAAACGAGCCGCCGGCCACTGATTGGGCGATATATATGCTTTTTTGTTAATATTAATGATGGATAGAAAAATTAACAGAGCATCCACCCTTCAAATAAAAGCATGACACACGGGTTTATTTCTAAAAAAATTGCACATAGAGCTAATTAACCTGGGTTCTTCATTGCATACTAGGTGGTGTTTGACCGAAACTACCTTTTGAAAACATGTATTCACCTTGTTAGATTTGTTTGGGATTCATGTCATATGACTATAAGACTAGCTAAGATGAGGAAAATTGCCAAGCAAGTTGTTACCAAAAATTTGCAAGATCAGCATCCTATTATTTATGCATTTAATAATTTAAAAAGAAGGGAAAATTCATGTACGTACGTACTTGGTGTGATGTAGCCAATTGTACCAAGAATTTTGGTGTGTGTTTCATCTTTTTTTTCGACTAAATCTTTACAATGCCAAACTCAGCTACATGTGCAATCATGCCCTCATCCAAAAGGATATTTGTAGGCTTCAAATCACAATGCAATATAGATTCCGATTGACCATGGTGGAGATAATCTAAGGCTGACGTAACATCAACCACAATATTTATTCTCTGTAGAAGATCCAAGCAATAGTTATGAGAGTATAACTATTTTTCAAGGTTGCCGTTCGACATGTATTCTAGCACCAACGCTCTAAACTCGAGATTAGTGCATGTAGTTATGACCTTAACAAGATTTCTATGTCGAATTTTACGTAACACCTTGCATTCTACATCAAAACTTTTGGAAGCACCCAACAATTGCAAACTTAGAACTTTTACTGCAACAATTGTCATGTCAGAAAGTATTCCTTTGTACACAGAGCCAAAACTTCCGACTCCAAGCAAGTTGGTTTCACAAAAGTTATTTGTCCCTTGGCAAAGCTCTTGATATGATATCATTCTATGTTCCAATGTAGGTAATGCATTAAGTGAAGTAGGTATATCTATGTTACTCTCCCGACGTCTTCTTAGCAAATAAACCAACATTACGAAGATTATAATTGATGCAATCACAGGAAGAATACATTTGAGCAAAATATCTTTCATCTTTGATTGTTGGTAGGTAGGAATCGTTGGACAAGGTGAAAATCCAAAAATTGGATTCCCACATAGTGCACTGTTTCCTGAAAATGATTCTGCTGTGAAGTTCACAAAAGGACCATCGGATGGAATCTCTCCTACTAGCTTGTTGAAAAATAAATTCAAGTATTTGAGATATGGAAGTGCCTCAAGGGATTTAAGAATTGCATCAGAAAGATTGTTGTAATAAAGATTTAAGGTATCTAACCCTTTTAAGTTCCCAAAAGATTGCGAAATGCCTCCTTGAAGGGAGTTGTTTGAAAAGTCAAGATAATTGAGGCTTTCAAATGCTCCAATGATACTTGGGATTTCTCCAGTAATTTAATTTCTTGGCAAATCCAGACCTTCAAGAGTGTCCAATTTTGTCATGTTCAAATTCAAATGTCCACCAAGGGAATTTGATGACAGATTTAAGAATAATAGACTTTCAAGGCCCCATATATTTAATGGTATTGACGATTCGAGTCTATTGGAACTTAAGAATAGAATTTGTAGAAGACTGAGGTTTGAAATGCAATTTGGGATGACTCTAGAGATTTTGTTGTTTGAGAGATCCAGTTCTTCCAAATTCCTTAATTGGCATATCTCTTTTGGAATCAATCTTTCAATCCTGTTACTGGGAAGATACAATCTTTATAATCTTTCCAAGCCACCGAATGTGAAAGGGATATTTCCAGTCAAATTGTTATTGCTCAACTCAATCCAGATCAAGCCTTTCAAGAAACCCATTCCCATAGGAATATGACCCCTTATTTGGCAAGTACTTGCCGAAAAGTTTTGAATGGACTCTGGAATTGTTGTATCTAATGGATTATTGGCTACGTATAAATTTGCTCTCAAAGATCTACAATTGGATAAAGATGAAATGAAATTGGGCTCTTTATGATCTTTAGCCTCCCCTCCTATTAGTTAATTTCCATTCAAAAAAAGTCGTTGGAAGTGCTTCAAGTTTCGAAGACTTCTGGGAATTGGCCCGAAGAATAAGTTTGCTGAAAAGTCTACTGTGATGAACTACCATAATAGAGTAAAGAACTAGGAATTTATTGGTTTTTCCTCAAAACGTACTGGAGCCTGATATAAGTTATAATCATGTTGATTTATTATACATTGCAGAACATAGGGTAGAAAAGAATTGGTCCAAGAAAAAAATATGGTTTGGAAAAGAATACGATAAGTCATTTTTTAGCCACAATTTTGTTACTATAGATTATTTGGTATTCTTTCTTTGGGATGAAGGCCGAGGCGCTTGGTTTTGCACCTTCATGGTTTTTGTTAAAAATGTTTTCAAAAATATTATTATTAAGAAAATAATATTATATTATTATTTTGGCTAATCCAACGTGGGGTTATATCTTGAAGAGTTTTAATTTTGTATAAAATGTGTACTTTTAGCTAAATTTTAGAGATAACTTTGATGAACCAATGCCAATGCTCTTAGGGTAGATGAATTTTGTTAGTGTGGGTGTGGACGCGTCAGATTTAGACAAATTGAGAATCTCATCCATGCGTATATGCTGGATGTGCATATATTTTCTTAGCCAAACAGGATCTAGAACAGGTAATGGTTCTGCCTTTTTCTTTGCAAATTATGCATGTAACAACACAATCCCTAACAATCTCCCAATAAAAGAACTTTGACAGACTTTGATTCTTTGAATAAAAGGACCATTTTCTCATTCTTCTCAAGTCGATCTTCTCTCTCTCTACCTCTGTCTCTCTTTTTTGCTCTGTCACTTGGAAATAAGAAATTGATCAATAGTGAATATTCTCATTCAATTTGGTTGTCCACCTTCTGGCCTGGATTTACGTAGGGTAATAAAGGAAATGAGCTCAATGAAAAGTGTATGGAGATGGAATAAGAGTAGAGTCTCAAGTCATTACTTTAAGCATAAATGTTGATACAAACATGTTACATACATACCACTCATAATTACTTCACAAGATTAAAAAGACATAAACATGCTAAACAAATTAAGGTCAAGTATGTCTAGTAAGCCTATTCCTATTCTCAAAAAAAGTTGACTTGATTTTATTAAGCTGGACCAACACGTCTTTGATATCCATTCTTGTATCTGGTAATTCTTCAGAACACCTCAAGCCTAAGTCCAAGATTGATGAAAGGATACTTTGCAAGACAATGGTGTCTCTTCCATCTTCTATTCTTAGTAAACCTTCATCCACAACTTCCATCATTCTATCTGGAATGGATGCATTTACCAATTGCCTCAAAGTAAAGTCTCCAGCGAACATGTCGTCAGTGGGTTTCTTCCTCGTGATCATCTCCAACAATGTTATGCCATAGCTGTAGACATCGGTTTTGATGGATACCTTCCCTTCAAATCCAAATTCTAAAAATACTCACAAATTGTCAACAAGGCATTTAAGTTAGCAACTTGTCTCTTAATAAAGTGTATATATCCGAACTATAAGCAAGCTCTTGATCAGTGTATATATACTCATATGCGTACAAGTAAATACATATATATCTTACAGAAGGCAAACCAAACCAGTACTGCAATTGTCAAGAAGGCATTTAAGTTAGCAACTTGTGTCTTAATAAAATGACGTAATTAATTAATAATTCACTTGTGCCATCCAAAAACAAAGATAGTATTTTTAAATAATGGGATTGGACCAAGTAATTGTTGACTTCAATAATATTTCCCTAATTGTTTCCCCTTCTACTATAGATGGTATTTTGTAGACTTTGTGATTAGGTCCCTTTCCCCTTCCTTTTGATATATATTTTAATTTATTATCCAAAAAAGGGAGTCATAAATGCATCTACAATCCTAAAATTCAAGCTCAATACTATATATATGACGCATATAACACAGTTCTACTATCGTACCATTTGAGTTTGCAAATGTTTTATGACATCTTATGAAAACATAAGATGAGGAATTTTTTGGACTCAAGTCGTATGAATTTGTTTGTTCATATTCATATGAGTTTATGGACTATAAGACTAGCTAAGATGAGGAAAGTTGTCATGCATGTTGTTACCAAAACTTTGTAAGATCATCAAACTATTATTTAGCCTTTTGATAATTAAACAATTAGGATAAACTCATGTACGTACGTACCTGGTGCGATGTAGCCAATGGTACCAAGAGTTTTGGTGTGTGTTGCGTCTTTGTTTTCAACTAAAATCTTTGCAATGCCAAAATCGCTCACATGTGCAACCAAGCCCCCATCCAAAAGGATATTTGTAGGCTTCAAATCACAATGCAATATAGATTCTGATTGACCATGGTGGAGATAGTCTAAGGCTGATGCAACATCAACCAAAATATTTATTCTTTGTAGAAGATCCAAGCAGTAGTTATGAGAGTATAACCATTTTTCAAGGTTGCCATTTGACATGTATTCCAGCACCAACGCTCTAAACTCGGGATTAGTGCATGTAGTTATGACCTTAACAAGATTTCTATGTCGAATTGTACGTAACACCTTGCATTCTGCATCAAAACTTTTGAAAGCACCCGACAATTGCAAACTTAGAACTTTTACTGCAACAATTGTCCTGTCAAAAAGTATTCCTTTGTACACAGAGCCAAAACCTCCAACTCCAAGCAAGTTGCTTTCACAAAAGTTGTTTGTCCCTTGGCAAAGCTCTTGATATGATATCATTCTATGTTCCAATGTAGGCAATGCATTAAGTGAAGTCGGTATCTCCATGGTCCTTTTTCGGAGTCTTCTAAGCAAATAAACCAACATTACCAAGGTTATAATTGACACAATCACAGGAAGAATACGTTTGAGAAAAATATCTTTTTTCTTTGATCGTTGGTTGGTAGGAATTGTTGGACAAGGTGGAACTCCCAAAATTGGATTCCCACAAAGTCCACTATTTCCTAAAAATGATTCTGCCGTGAAGTTCACAAAAGGACCACTAGATGGAATCTCTCCTACTAGCTTGTTGAAAGATAAATTCAAGTATTTGAGATATGGAAGTGCCTCAAGGGATATAGGAATTACACCAGAAAGATTGTTGTAAGAAAGATTTAAGATATCTAACCCTTTTAAGTTCCCAAAAGATTGCGGAATGTCTCCTTGAAGGGAGTTGTTTGAAAAGTCAAGATAACTGAGGCTTTCAAATGCTCCAATGATGCCTGGAATTTCTCCGGCAATTTCATTTCTTGACAAATCTAAATATTCGAGAGTGTCCAATTTTGTCACGTTCGAAGACAAATGTCCACCAAGGAAATTCGATGACAGATCCATGAACAATAGACTTTCGAGGCCCCAGATATTTAATGGTATTGATGATTCAAGTCTATTATAACTCAGGTTTAGCTTTAGTAGAAGACTGAGGTTTGAAATGCAATTTGGGATGACTCCAGAGATTCTGTTGATTGAGAGATCTAGCTCTCCCAAATTCCTTAATTGGCATATCTCTTGTGGAATCAAACCTTCAATCCTGTTATTGTAAAGATGCAATCTCTGTAGTCTTTCTAAACCACCGATTGTGAAAGGGATCTTTCCAGTCAAATTGTTACCCCCCAAATCAAGCCAGATCAAGCCTTTCAAAAAACTCATTCCCATAGGAATATGACCCCTTATTTGGCAATTTTCTGCAACAAAGATTTGAATGGAAGTCGAAAAGTTTTGAACGGAATCTGGAATTGTTATATCCAATGGATTATAGCTTAAGGATAAACTTGTCAAAAATCTACAATTGGATAAAGATGAAATGAAATTGGGCTCTTGATCTGTAGCCTCCCGGCCTATTAGCTGATTTTCACCCAAAGAAAGTTGTTGGAGGTATTTCAAGTTTCCAAGACTTTTGGGAATTGGTCCGGAGAATAAGTTTTCATCAAAGTCTATTGTGATGAGGTTGGAACAATTCGAAAGATAGGATGGGATATGACCACTGAGTTTGTTGTTACCAAGTGCGATTATTTCAAGATTAGGGCAAGATTGCCCCGAATCTAGTGATGGAAGATATCCAGATAGGGAATTTTGCTCGAAGGAGATAAGTTGTAAAGAAGAAAGGTTGAAGACTTTTTGAGGTACCGCCCCTTTGAAGTTATTCTCTCCCAAATACAATGAAGTTAATTTTGGAAGATGCCACAAATCAGTCGAAATGCTTCCTTGGATGTGGTTATCCTCAATTCCAAATTCTTGCAACCTCGACAAATTACATATGGTAGAAGGTATGATACCAGTGAAGTTGTTACCCCCAAGAGCCAACAATTCAAGCTTTTGTAAACTACCACTTAGAGCTTTTGAAATACTCCCATCGAATTTATTGTATGACAAAACTAAAGTTGCAAGCTCCCGACAATTATTAAATTGCGAATGGAGCTTACCACTAAATTTGTTATACGAGAAATAAAGTTCTCTAAGATTGGGACAGTGGCTACAAAGATCATTCGGAAGAGCTCCCAAGATGTGATTAGATGTAACACCAAAAATGTTTAGAGAAGATATGTTAAAGATGACAAAAGGAAGTGGACCAGTGAGACTATTGTGCTCCAAATTCAAGCTCTTTAATGTGGACATGTTGCCAAGGGACGATGGAATTGCACCAATAAGACGGTTCGAATAAAAACTTACCATGTGAAGCTTTTGACAATTTTGAATGGAAGGAGGGATGCTTCCTTCCAATTGGTTGTATTCCAAGAAGAGTATTCTCAAGCGATGTAGGCGACTGATCTCATGCGGAATAAAACCAAAGAAGCTGTTGTTAGAAAGATCAAGTGAGAATAGGAAGGAGAGGTTACCAATATGAGGAGAAATAGTGCCATGGAGACCCATGAAGGAAAGGTCCAAAGCGGTGACTCTTTGCCTACGTCGACTGCAGGAGACCCCAATCCAATTGCAGATCGAGTTTGGTGCGGTGGACCAGTTAGTAGCCAAAAGGGTTTCATTCGCACTATAACTGATTCGAGATCTAAAGGCAATGAGAGCAGATTGGTCAGTAAAATTGCTAAAAGATTGGATCAATTGAAACATGCATGAGTACAGCACAAGCAATAAACCCAATAGCAATAGAGGGAACAGATTTCCTATGAACACCATGAGTGCAGGCGAGAGAATTAGAGTGCAGGATAGAGAATTAGGAGAATGTTTATGAAGAAGCATGAAATGAAGTAGTGAAGTGTTTAGCTACTAATATAAAGGAAGTGAAGTCAACCATTAAGGCTCATGGAAGTCAATATGATCAATACATACATAAAATAGGTTAACCATATATATATATATATATATATTGATTATTTAATGTTCTTTAATTGAGAGACTCACACTAACAATAATAAATACTGCAAAACTCACTCTAAGTAGAAAATCCTAATATAATTAATCTTGAAGAACCAACTCCTTCAGAAATTTATGTGCTCTCACCAGACTAGGTTTATAACAATCGTTATCTGACGACGTTGAATTTATTCAAGTTATCAGAAAGTGATCTGTTTTGATATGATTACGGATCTGGATAAATATTGCGAAGAGAGACAAACTCAAATCAGAAGATACTATACGACCCATAGAAAGATCTCCTCAAGTTTTTGTTCCAATTTCCCAAATTTATGTATTTTAGTTCTCTCTCACTTGAGGTCTAGTAGCGTTGACCTTGCTAATTTGTGATCCTGATCTTTAGGATAGAGGATAATTAAGAATTGAGGCCATTCAATTTATGCACATTGTTTCATGTTAATTCTCTTCATATGGCTTCTTGTAATAACGAATTAACAGCCACTTAACAGGGTTGATGATGTTACCAAAAAAATAAAACAAAATAAAAACAGTATTGAGATTTCAAATAATTTATAAAAGCAATGTAACTTTATTTAAATACCCTCGTTTTAAAATATAATTATAAAAAATTATTGTGTCCGTAGCGTTACCTTTTATTAATTTACTGAATTATGAGTAGGTAAAGGTGACATGTTGGGCCACATTCCACTCCGGTCAACATGAAGTCTGTTTTCATTTGCAAAAGAATCGATCCACGGCTAGCAATATTCAAAAATTTTATTTAATGTATGAATAATGAGTATAATAATTCAATTAGTTTAAAAAAATAAAAATAAAAATAAAAATAAAAATAAAAATAAATAAATAATAAAACTCGAAAATTTTAGTGATTGAATCCATTAATGTTAATGTTCTTGTATGACGAAGCGTGTGATGTGCGCGCGTGGTGATTTGACTCCAAAACACACTCAAGTCACTTAAAAAAGCAAATTAGTGGATTAGAATTTTGGTGCCGTATGACGTTGTACTCGAAGTCATTAGCTAGTGGAGTCATGCACGCTTTTAAACGCCGTACGCGTGTGATGTGCGCCCGTGGTGATTGACTCCAAAACACACTCAAAAAGCACATTAGTGGAGTCATGCACGCTTTTAACTATATATCTTTCTCTCATTATATGTGCAAATTTTTCCTAGACATCTCTTTTGCCAAATTGTGCGTTGTGTATTATTTGATCTGGACTTTTTATTATTTTTATTTTGAATAACCCCATGAAATATGAGTACTATTGTTTTCTCTTGACATGTGAAATAATCGAATGCATGTTTGGTTTTAGGGAATTTTGTGAAAGGTAGCTATTTTTAATTTTGGATTTTTTTAATTAATAATAAATTAATAAAAAAAGTGAATAATAAATTAATTATAATATGTCTTTCGGAAAGAGAAATGTGTATGTATTGTTGGCCTGATTGATGATATTATCCTATAGTTGTAATCCAATTGACTATTTTTTTCCTCCGCAAATTTTGTTATTCAAGGTTTGTACTTTTTTTTTAAATAATACCTCCTTCTCTCATTCATTTATAGAACAATGTCTACAATGCCTTCCTTACCTTTCTGTAAACAGGAAGAAATGAAAACTGGTACCTCTTCTAACCATACTTTTTCTACATTTGACTTTATAGCTACCTTAGCCAAGTTGTGAGCAACTACATTTGTATTTCTATTTATATACTGCACTGTCCAAATGGACCAAGTAATTAAAAATAACTTTGAATCTTCAATGATGCTTCCATAGCAAGATAGATCTTCATTTGAATCATTTACTGATTTTACAATGTTCTGAGCATCCCCTTCAAATGTCACTTTGTGGAGACTCAAGTGAATGGAATTCCTCTAGATTTTTTTTGGCTATTCTGATGACACTACTCGGGCTAAGGTATTTGTTTTAAAAAATGTATCTGTTTCTTCTAATCCACAAACCCATCATGATGACTGTAGCATCTTCTAGCTCACCCTTATTAAGCTTCCTTGACAAAACCTCCCATAGCTTTAACCGATCATCTTCATTTACTCTCCACTTCTGAATTGCTTTGTGAGTCCCAACCCACATATCACTAGCAGCAGGGCAGTGCCAAAGTACATGCATAACTATCTCTTCACCTCTCAAACAGATGGGACATAAAGGGTTTTCAATTACTTTTTTTGCAAACAGATTACCCCTGGTAGCAAGAAGATTGTTCTCTGCCTTCCACATAAAATTTTTTACCTTTCCAGGAATTTGCATGTCTCATATATATGTTATTCCACCTGCTGTCCATCTTAGCCTCCCTTGAAGTTTCCCCTACCACTGCCTTCTTTCTAGACTCTTCCAGAAAATATGCACTCTTAACTGAGAAAATTCCTTTTCTAGAGGGACCCCATATTAGTTTGTCCTCCACATCCCTTGTGCTTAATGGAATACAACATATGTGGTCAGCTTCTTCTTTATTGAAAACTGATCTAATAAGCCTCTCATTCCACTCCTTTCGTTCATCATCAATCACATGTTTGACTTTTGCATTAGCATCCAGCTTCGGGATAGACACAAAAGGATGATGGGGTTTGCAACCATTTATGACCCCAATTGCTGAGTTTTTGCTCTATTCCCAACTTTCCATCTTAGCCCCTCCCTTAATAACTCCATAGAACTCCATACACTCCTCCAGATTAGAGAGGGTGCATTCCACAAGCTTGCTTCTGTTATAGAGGTCTTTCTAAAGTATTTTCTTTATAAATCTTAGCAACCATAGAATGAGGACTTTGTAACAATCTCCAAGCTTGTTTAGCAAGAAGGGCTGAGTTAAAACTTGCCAGGTCTCTAAACCCCAACCCTCCCTTTCCCTTAGCTGTCCCCATCTTTTCCCAACTCCTCCATTGAATCCCATTCAAGGTTGTACTTAATGGTAAGGAATCAGATACGAAAAGGGGTAGGGGTGATTCATGGGAGTAGAGACCAGACTATAGAACTTATATATACATGCCATCGATCGTTTTGTTAGGCTTCTTTGTATGGAGCTTAATCGGTTCTATTTGTGTACGGTTCGATTTGATGAAAAAATCTAATAAGGTTGCATTACGATATTTTGATAGATTTTCAATAAGACTTGGGCCATGGAGCGAAGGCTGGGGTTGATAATTTTTTTTTCTATCTATTTTGGCTCTTGGTCTGACCTGACCCACTAACTAGGATTTATTAATATGATGTGACCCGGTAATATGATGCGACCTTGTATGGCCACACTGTATCTTTAGTTTGAATAAAATCATCTACAACTCGGTGGATATAGGCACGTTACCAAACTACATAAACCATATGCTATATGTGATTGATTCCACCTTTTTGCTTTACCTTTTTCTCTTATCCTTCCTAACGCATTCATCATCGAAAATATGCAAATCATATATATATATGATTATAATATTGCCAAGTCTAAACTCATAGAAAATCAAATGCGAGAAGCTAATAAATTCTCACCAACAATTTGCAGTAAGGTAACAATAAGAACTCTTAGATATACTTTTCTCTCTGCATGTACTTCCTTTAGAATCATAGTGGTTACTTGGACATCAAAGCAAAGTCGTAACTCAACGTATGCATGCGAACAATAAGAAAAATGAAATGCAAGGAGCTGGGACTAGGGGTGTAACGGGTCCGGTTTGGTCTCGTTTTGGACAAAATTTGGGACTGAACTGGTATGCACCAGTTTTTTATTTTCAAGAATTGATTTCGTACCGGTTTTGACTGGTTTTAAGAAAAATAAAACCGATACCGGACCGAACCAAACTTGGTACTGGATCAAACCCACTGGTTCGGTCAAGTTCGGTCCGATTTACCAGTTCACCATTTTTTTTACACCGTTAGCTGGGGCACCAAATTCCTATATGTAGCTTTTCATGTATATGCTGATGAAGATGAGTTACGAGCCATGGCAAATGAGAATTTTGAGATCATTACTTATCTTAAAAGTTTAAGCTGATGGGAATAAATATATTTAATTATTTATATTACATGCTTAACAAAAATTATGGAGATGCAAGTTTAAGATATCAACTTGGTCAAGTATCGGAAATTGATTTTAGCATCGTTGTGATTGGAATCTGCCTCTTGATACCAAATGGGCAAATAAGTATCTTATAGAAGAGGAGAAAGTCGACATGGCGAAGAGGAAAAAAGATGAATTCGCTTTTAGGTCGCTTTTAGGTCGCTTTTAGGGATTATGTGGTGCTTCGTTCCTTGGTAAAGGACTTGGTGAGCATCCATGGGGTGCTAAAGGTGCCAACCTGTCATAACCCCGCCCCAATCTTACGACCGAGACGTGGTCGCGACAATTGGCCTTTTTTTTTTTTTCTTTTACCTTGTTATTAATAGTACTATTTTCACTATGATTTTTTTTTAAAAAAAAATGGACATGAACATGTCGTGCATGTACACTACGTTTCTAGTTTAAAAGTAAGTACCTGATAAACGGTTCATTCAAGATTCTAAATAAAGGACTCTCAGAGTCCATCCATTCAACAAAATATATTAGTTCTAATTAAGAGGACTCAGTCCCCATAACACATATAAAGAGGCATTTAACCTTCCTATGTGGGGTTACCATCACTCCACCATAGCATTTACACCGTTACCCAAAGGCATAATGTATCAAAGTCAAACCAACAAAATGTCCCGACATGGGACCCATCATAAAAACATAAGAAAACATAACAATAGTCCTCAAAAGTCCAACCAACTGGGAACCCTAAACATCAGCCCCTCCCTCCTCAGCAATACCCAGCTCCACAGCCTCGTCGTTCATACCTGGACGTTTAAAACATAAACACAAAGTAAGTCTAATACTCAGTAAGCAGTACACCATACCGTTAACTTAATAATCACATAATCTTTTCCTTTTGAAAACATGCATACATAAACGTTTGCTAATTCATGACAATGCTTTCATGCATAAACAATTAAAGAATAATTGCACTTTCATGCATCATTGTACTTCATGCTTAACCGTACCTTTCCTGTCTAACAATACTTTTCATGCATACTCTTACTTTCATGCATAACTACATCTTCATGCGTAAACTATGCTTTCATGCTTACATGTACTTTTCTGCATAAATAGTTAATGAAATGACTTTACTTTATATTTCACTTTCTTGGGCCAATACACACTATTACGCCCCGTGTGTTGGGGTTAGCGGTCTTTTGGACCCAGATTCCACCCGTGGCCACAGGTTGGAACCCATTTTTGTGGGAGTAGCACTGAGTGCACTACCAGTACCACTTACCCGGCATTGCCATCTGCCCATTCTTTGGTACCCTTTCATTCATAAGGCCATTATGTACGTTCATGCTTTTAATTATTCTATTTTATTTCCTTTTTTAGTTAAACATTTTCATTATCTTCCTTTAGTCCAATGCAAATGCTTTTTACTAAAAAAAGTGTTTCATGTCATGTTACATATAAGTAAGGCATAGATGTTTAAAGAGAGCATGCATAAAGATTCATGATGCATTACCTTACATACACACAATTGTAATCAATAGGATACTTAACAGGGGCTACCAAGGAAGGCTTGTACATAATATATACATTTATCCTTTTGTAAGAGAATATGTGCAAAGAGAGAGATATTCTTTCATAAAAGAGTTTTGTGTGTAAGGAGCATGGTCATAGCTATTTACCTCGAGACTTTATAAGTAGTCTTTAAATCTTGCAATTACACTCCTATTCAATAAAAGGAAATAACATATTAAAATTCATTTTACTAAAGACTTTACTACCCATTACCCATACGTGCTCCCTTAAATTCCAAGAAATGGAATTAAGGCGACTCATTAAACTATTGCACGACATAAAACAACCCTCAGTGTCTTCCTTCAATTATTCAAGAACCTCACATATTTTCTAAAACCAATACTACTAACAAAAGGTACAACTCTTGGTAACTTAAGGGTTTCTAACAAACTTACTAACTTAGGTTTAAAAATTCTTAATGGCTTACTTAGGCCATAACTAGAGGAAACATGTTTGAAAATCATAACTTTAACTCTATAATTTTAACAATTAAAGACATGAGTTTAACAAGAGTAAAACATGACTTAGACTCAAGAAAACATAAGGAAAGGGACTATAAAATTCTCCCTTGGGACACTCGGCTGTTATACCCACCAAGACAGACATACCTACACACGGCTTAGGGCCATAAAACATAACACACACACGAGCACAGCTAGATCTATGAGACAGAACACACACACACAGCTAGACTCATGAAACAGAACACTTACACGGCTTAGGACCAAAAACAGAGCATATACATACACACAACTCGAAATCACTAAAATAGGGCATGACCCACGGCAAGACAAAACTCAAGGTGCTCGGTTCTAACCCAGAAAATTTGGGTTTTTCATTTATTAGCAGCTAAGTGAGAAAACAATTAGAGAAATGTCTCAAGAAATTACCACACAAAGTCGGCTCACACAAAGATTTCGAAACTCAAAACACAATAAAATCCTGTGGGAGGTGTAATACCTGTTTGGGTCCCTCTTGAAGTCCCGGAAATGCACAACCACAGAAAAGGAAGAAGAATCCGAAAAGTTTAGGGCTGGAATGATAGAAAAATTCTTAAAACAAACCCTAAATTAAACCATGGATCTAAGATTTCGAAACCAGTAATTGGGGCTATAGAAATCCACTTACATGGTGAGTTTTCCCTTGAAGACTTTCGGTGAAAACCTTAGGTGTTGGAAGTGAAAGGAGCGGCTTGAGGAGAGAAAGGGATTGCACGGCTTGGGGAACACCAAAGGGTTTCTTGTGTGAAGGAAGCTCGAGGAGTTTCTCTCTTCGGGTGCCTTGGAGTCGATGGATGAAGAAAGGTGAAGAAGAATTTACTGCTTTTGTCTTGGAGGCCGTCGGTGGGGTAAGGGAAAATGAGAGGATTTTGATTCTCTTGTCTCTTGAAGCCAGCGTATAGGAGAAGAATGAGGAAATTCACTTAGCTTCTTGAGGAAGCCGACGGTGAAGAGAGGGATGAGAAAGTCAATTGGCTTCTCTCATAAGCCAAGGACTGAACGGTGAAGATTAAACCTTGGGAGATATTTTCTCCCACCAACCCATCCTATGGTTGAGAAGGTTTGGGGTCATATTTTAATTAGACAAAAGTAAAGGACTCAAGAAAATAACCCACTTTAAAAATATAAGACACACCCATCTTAAAATAATTTATAAAAGAAAAGGAAATTCTTTGTTTCAAAATATTTAACTTAAAAAATAATATTAATAAATGACGTAAAGACTTACGTAGTAGGATTTGGGTATTACACAGCCAGTAGACAACATCCATTATTTAAGTTCGGGTTAGGCATGAATGTTCATAAAGAAGTGCACGTATAGGTAGATAGATATCTAATTTGCTGCAGAATGAGTAAGAGTTTTTAGTCAAAGACTAAGTTTTGTAGTACTAGAGGTCTAAACCATAAATAGGTTCATCCATTAATCAGACAAACATCCATATGTCACTTCATTTCCAAATATTAATATGCGTATCCAACTATTTGTTTCTTACAACCAAGTGAGGCAAGCCAAACATAATTGGTGAAAGACCAAAATATACAACTCCAAATACAAACAAATACTAACAATGTAGGGGATCTAGACGCGAGATCCTTGGTTTCCTTTGTCGCCTCCGACTAAGGAGGGGACTTGCCCTCACCTTGATCCACCTGCTGACCTTCATTAAGCAATCGGGACAAGAGCTGACTCTGCTTGTCTCTCCCATCGGCTTTGTCTACATCGCCCATAGGTTATGCTCTCTCATATCCTAGCTCATTCGCTAGATTCAATGTGCATGGTAACACGATAAGTTTTTCTTCCCTTTTACAACTTTTTAAACAAATGGTTGATGTTGTTGCTTTGGATCATGCAGGTATTCCCAACCTTAGGCATTAGTATTTTCCTTTTACAGATTCCCATTTGTAATCACTTTATTGTTTTCAAATAATTCCCACGTAGTTTTTAGAAGTTTGGTTTTGGGATTCTATGTAACCCTCAAACAACCTTTTGTATAAGGTATTCTTCTACCATAAGTGAGGATTATTAATAAAATTGCCATCCTCTCCCTTAAAAAAAAAAAAAAAAAGACATTGGCGAATCTCACCCTCGTCCTCTTTTGATTCATCATGTTCTGACACCACTCGCTTCTCCTCAAGTTATGCCATGACCATGCCGTCGTGGTTCACATCTCCCATATTAGGGCCCTAGCCCTCCGAGAACTTTCCTCATCTCGACATTCCCCCTCTTCTTGTCGACGTTCGGCTTCTAACCTTGTCGTCTCGCCTCGTTTTTCCAGGAACTGACTCATTATTTCAGGTAGCATCATTGCCCTTCATGTAGTTCTCTTCTCTTGCATCATGGTTATGGCTCTAAGGGCGCATAATGTTTTTATTAGAAGGAGTTAGTCAAAAGATTATTTATATACATGCTTCCGCCCTTGAAATTACCGAACTGCCCCTTTGACATGCATTACAACTCACTTGTTGTTGCCCAAATAAATATAGGAACTGCTCTTGCATGACCCGCTAACTTTTCCCCGTAAACTCTTCATTTCTTGTATCTTCCCAGTGTACTTTCACTAACGGTATGATTTTAGATAGCAATCTCTACTCCTTCCATTCTACAATTCGTACCTCTCTCTCTTTGTAGGTGAGACTCGATTACGACATAACTAGATTTGGGTTAATTACTCGAGGTTCCTGGTTCTTGAAACTTTTCCTTAATGAGGAAATGTGGAACACGCTATGAATCCCTTTGTATTTTGCTAATAACGCAATTATGCACCCCATTGGGCCTACCCTTTCCATCACTTTGTAAAGTCCAATGTACCTTGGGCTTAATCCCTCTCAGCCTAAATCTCTTCACACCCTTCATAGATAACACTTTGAGATATACCCAGTTGCATTTCTCAAATTTCAACTATCTTCTCCTTACGTCTATGTAGCTCTCCTGTCTACTCTGAGCCATAGCCATCCTTGCCCTTATGAGTTTGACTTGTTCCATCATCTCTTTGATGATCTCTGGCCCAACCATTATGGCCTCTTCTACTTCATCCCAACATATGGGTGATATACATTTTCTTCTGTGTAATACTTCGTAACGGACCATTTGCATGGTCAGCGGATAGCTATTGTTATAGGCAAATTCAATGAGTGAGACGTGGTTCTCCCATGGTCCTTTAAAATCTAACACACATACTCTTAGCATGTCTTCCAACTTTTGAAGGGTCCTCTACGACTGTCCGTTAGTCTGGGATGGTAAGCACTACTAAATTTCAATTTAGTACCTGATGCTAGGGGTGGGCAGTGGGGCCCCGTACCCCGCGGCGCATGGAGAACGCCTAGCAGGGGCAGGGGGCGGGATGACCCTAGCGGGGCCTTACCCCTCCCCCCACTGCGCTCCACATATATAATATTTTTTTATATTTATATATAAATAAATATATTGTATATAGATATATACAATTTATTAAAGACTTGAAATTAGAATCAAGTTATTGGATTGCCTTGGACTCCTATATAAAGATTGGCCTAGAAGGCCAAGACAATCCAAATTATAACTCTAATGAGTTTAAGTTCTTTTTGTATTTATAAATTTTAATTTATAATTTAAATTATATTATAATTTATAAGTTCTTGGTTTAGGGGGGGGGTCCCCGCACCCTGCCCTGTACCATGAGGGTAGCAGCCCTGCTTGAAGCCACTTAAAAACTCTTCTAAAAGTGAGACGTAAGTCTCGGATCCTGGATCGACACTATGGTCTTGGGTACTCATGTAACCTAAAAATCTCTCTTATGTACAACCAAGTTTACTCAGTGTGTTCGTAGTAGTGACTAGTAAAAAGTGGGCACTCTCGGTTAATCACTGAGAGATTGGGGTAACTCAAGCACAAAGTTCATGGCTATGTCTTCCCACTTCCACTCTGGAATGGGCAGGGGTTGTAAAATCTCGGCCGGTCACTAATGCTCAACCTTCACCCTATGACATGTAGCACACTTCTTGACGAAGTGGGCGATGTCCCGCTTCATCCCTTCCCACTAGAAACATTCTTGAGATCCAGATAAATCTTCATGCCTCCAAGATGTATTGAATATGGCTAGGAATGGGCTTCAACTAATATTCATTCTAAAACTTCCGAATTAGCCAAAACTACTCTTCACCCTCCATAAAATAAGGTTTTGTTCTCGCCCAAGCTGAAATGCAGAGGT
Source organism: Juglans mandshurica (assembly GCA_022457165.1). Taxonomy (NCBI): domain Eukaryota; kingdom Viridiplantae; phylum Streptophyta; class Magnoliopsida; order Fagales; family Juglandaceae; genus Juglans; species Juglans mandshurica. The sequence continues at coordinate 47,948,431 of CM039619.1, forward strand.
TTTTTTCCTCTTTGGACCCTTCACCGAATCTCTAGTAACCTTGGATACTTCTTATGCTAGTGCTTCAGTTCAGTGAAATCACTCACCCTCAGTTGCTGCATTGCAGTGAGAGTTTCCTTTAGCGGCGAATTGTAATGCCCTGCTCCCCGCGATTAATAATAAAGTCACTTTTAAAAATTCTCGGGAACCGAAGTGCTACTACTAAACCTTAACTTCAAAATATTTTATTTTATTTTAAAGGAAACTTCATGTACAAAGATTCTATAGATAAAATAATTTTTTATTAAAATACTGAGATCATAAAAGAGAGTGTGCAAAAGTATTTAAAAAAGTTTCTCAAAGTCCGTGTCATAAAAATCATAACTTAAAATCTCTGTACATGATCCAGGCCACGTCATGCCTCCTCGGACTAAGTCTCATCCTACAACTCTATTGTCATAATTAGCCTAACCTGGGCTAGTTTAAAAATATAAAAATAAACTAAAATGAGTCAATGACTTAGTAAGAAGCTCATCATAACGTAAGCATACTTAACATAAGATTTTTCATAAAATATCATGCTGAGAACTTAAAATCATGACTAATCATACTAATACCTATGCTATGCATGACTGATTTATCTAAATTAACTGATTGATTCGATGTATTTGGCTAATCTGACTTATCTGGTTGGCCAACACACTTAACCCTGTACGCAAAGTTGTGCACTAACTTCCCCTTTTGGAGCAATGGAAGCCGACTGTGTAGTACTCTGGCGTACTAGCTTAACCCAGTTGCAAGGTTGATGAAAGCCGATTGTGTAGTACTCTGGCGTATTACGATGGACCACACTTAATTTTATGGCTTGCACACCCACCCTAAACCTGCATTGGTACCATGCATCTAAATGACTATTTAATTAATTGTTATGAGTTTATCTTACACTTAATCTTATGAAAGCTTACGTGTCAACGTGAGATGCATGAGATACATAATACATACATAACTATAATATGCGGAATGAAACATGATGAATGATGTGCTTACAAATATAATGACATGCATGGTATGTAAACACTGGTTTCAATAGAATTGGCTTTAATAATAATACATAAAACTAGCTAACGAATGTTAATCCTAATTTATGATCAAACTACTTACCTTGTAGTGTTGCTTCCTAAAATTTTCAACACAAAATCGATTACGGTGCTGGACTAGGAGGTTTATGGTTTCTTTAAATTTATAATGGCCAATCTTAAATTCTAAAAGGAATATAACTTATTCAATAAATAATAAATGAGATTTAACCTAGCTATTGAGCCTAATTAAAACTCCTAATCAATGTCAATAATTTATCTCTAATTAGCTTATCCAATATGGCCCATTAAATAAAATGTAGTCCCAATAAAAATTATTAATATCTCGACCTTAGAATTGTTGGACCGGGTCTTTATACAAATCCTACAACAATAGGTTCCTTATCCCATGCGAGAAGTGGGTCCACCTCTGTGGGACCTTCCACGCCCTTTGATCTTGACTTTTGGCTCTGTGCATTGGTGACTAACTTAGCTTTTCCTATGTGATACTTGATCTCACATAGGTAGTCTCTGATGGTCTCCAGCCATCTCTGCTGCCTCATATTTAGATTCTTTTGAGTGAATAGGTATTACAAACTCTTGTGGTCTGTATATATAGATAGTGTCGTCAAATCTTCAATGCAAACACAACTGCTGCCAACTTCATGTTGGGAGTTGTTCTGCTCATGGTCCTTCAATTGTCTGGACGCGTAGGCTACTACCCTTCCTTCTTGCATTAGAACACATCCCAGCCCATACTTTGTGGAGTCGCTGTACACCAGAAATAGTTTGTGAGGCTTCGGTAAGGCTAACAAAGGGGTCGTGGTTAACATTTTCTTTAATTCCTCAAAGCTCTATTCACACCTATCAGTCCAAACAAATTTGGCATTCTTCCTTGTTAACATTGTAAGGGAACTTGATAACTTAGAGAATCATTCCACGAACCTTTGATAATAACCAGCTAGACCCAAGAAACTCCAAACCTCACTCACCGAGGTAGGGTGCTACCATTCCTACCATTCCACAACTGTTTCGATCTTGCTTGGATCAGCCTTGAATCCTTCCCTGGATATCATGTGAATGAAGAATTTCACTTGCTCTAGCTAGGACTCACACTTGTTGAGTTTGGCGAACAACTGAAGTTCCTCGAGCTTCCCTAACACCAACCTCAGATCATTTTCATGATCCTCAGCATTTTTGGAATACGCTAGTATGTCATCTATGAACACCGCTACAAACATGTCCAAGAAAGGCTGAAACACCCTAATCATAATATCCATAAAAGCTGATGGGGTGTTTGCTAACCCGAACGGTATCGCCATAAACTCGAAATGGCCATACCTTATCCGAAATGTTGTCTTTGGTATGTCGCCATCCCTAATCCTTAATTGGGGATACACATACTTAAGATCAATGTTGGAAAACACTGCAACTCCTTGCAACTTGTCAAACAAGTCATCTATCCATGGTAGAGGGTATCTATTATTTATGGTCACCTTTTTCAGCTCTTGATAATCGATGCACAACCTAAGGGTTCCATCCTATATAAATTTTTAACTGTCTTTCTCTCACTCTATATGTAAATTTTTCCTAGACATGTGAGATTACTTGGATATCCTTAAGCATCTCTTTTGCCAAATTGTGCATTGTGTATTATTCTGCAATTTTTCTATTTTTATTATTTTTATTTTGAATAACCCCATAAAAATATGAATAGTATTTAATTTATCTTGACATGTGAAATAATCAAATGCATGTTTGGTTTCGGGGAATTTTCAGAATTCTTTGGAAAAAGCTTTAAGATTTGTTTTCTATAAAGTTTTGTGAAAGAATATAGAATGAGAAGTCATTTGGATACTAGTAAATAAATTATATACATTTTGGATTTGAATTTCTAAAGGTGAGTATGCGAATTTTTGAAGTTGTTTAGATAAAAATTTTGAAAAGAGTTTTCTTTTGAATTTTGTGAAAGCTAGCTGTTTTTAACTTTTAAAATTTGTTTAATTAATAATAAATGAATTAAAAAAGTGAATAATAAATTAATTGTAATATGTATTTGAAAAAGCGAAATGCGTATGTATTGTTGGCCTGAATGTTGATATTATCCTATAGTTGTAATCCAGTTGGCTGATTTTTTGTCCTCTGCAACTTTTTTTAGCGTTTTTGTTATATAAGGTTGTAGTTGATGGTAACGAATCAGATAGGAAAATGGGTGGGGGGTGATTCATGGGAGTAGAGACTAGGCTATAGAACTTATAAATACATGACGTCGATCCCGAACAAAACACGAAGTAGAGATAATCGTAAACATAATGGAGAAAATACTATTTATTTCCTGTATAAAAAGGGGTAGATTACAGATTATGCAAAGCTAAATTCCATGACATTCCCACAATATTTACCACACATTTTCCAGCACTGTCTTAGAAGCTAACCTACCTCACAGTGTTAGAAACACTACAATGGCGCTGCACTAATTCTCTCTCTGTCTCATTTGAAATCGCTTGCTTTCTTCTAAGACTCTGACTTCAAGGAAACTTAGGTATTCTTGATCTCCAAAGTGAGACTTTTTCTTTTATCCAATCCTTTTTATAAGGTGGGACCGTCATATGTCCTCCTGACGCACTTTTGCTTGAATAGGAGCCTTATAGTCTCGATAATCCAACTACAGGATGACATAGACATAATGGTAGGGCAAGGCTCGCATGTCTCTATGACTTGCCTCCAATCCGCTGTCTCTCCTTGAGTGAGGGTCTCTCATGTGGTGCTAGACCATATGTCTGGGTTTAGATGATATAATCTGTAGGGTTGTAATCTTTTTTCTGCAGACCCACTTCGAAAGTGACATTTCAGATGGAGTGTGGGCTTTTGTGTACGACACTGTCGCCTTCTAAGTGTTTTTGTGTTCTCCTAAAAACTCCCATGTCTGTATCAGTTTTTTCCTTGATTGTTTCTTGCCTTGGGCTGGTAACTCTCCCGTTAGCCCATGCTACCAACCTCTTCAACTCTTAGTTCTCTCCTTCGTACGGTTGGCGCCTTCTTTCGCTTGATCTATTACAGGTGTAAATCCTTTATTACACTCTGTGCTAGATATGTCAACTTGGGTTTCTTCATAGTGTTGCTCGCCCATGTTGGACTAGCTACACTTTGCAGCTCCTGCGGCTTCATTTTTCACCAAACCAATGGAGTGGCTCTCTTCTTTGCCCTTCACTCAAACTCTGTCATCTCTTGGATGATCTCTGGCACAATCACTCTAGCCTTTTCAACTTCATCCCAGCATATCATCAAATAATTCCCTTTAGTATAATTCTTCGTAAGGGGCCATTTGAATGATTGCTTGATAGCTCTTGTTGTAGGAAAATTCAATGAGAGGTACCTGGCTCATCTGAAGTTTGGCTTAGCCCAGAGTTGTGAACAGGAAACAAAAGACATATTGTGCATTCAAGTTGAAAGTTCAACTGATTTGAAAAAAAAAAAAAAAGTTGAAAGTTCAACTATAACTTTATATTAAAAATTGATGACCAAACAATCTATAGTTTTGTATCAGAACAGGGTTTGAAGACCACTTTGAAATGCTGGTTGAAAAAATTACAAATTTAGCTCCATCCCACGAGGGGTTTTGACAGAGAATCTACGGCCACTACAACTATAGGGCTTCGAGTATGCATTTTTCTGTGAGAGCTTTAGGAAGTCCCATAACGGTATCAGTTTTCCCCACCTGCCAAATATCAAACCAGAGCTTATGTCACATGAATTGGAGGAAGGCAACAAATCCTAGCAAGTGACAAGAAAAATTATTTAATGTATCGTAGCTTTCGCATGTTATAATCGTCTCAGGAAGAAATGCAAATCAGTTCAGCCCCCTTGATAGAGCAAACAAAACCATAATATGGTCCAAATCAACAACATTGGTTAAGAGTTAACATGCCAATGCCTGATAGAGAGAATGTGGCAAAAACTCCGTTTGTTAGAACACCAGAAATATAACGCATAATTTTAGAACTCATTGATAGAGCATAAGGAAGAAGGTTTTGACTGGGGATGTAACATGTTTGTGTCTTTAAATTATGTTTCTGTTACTCTTAATTAGCAACATTCATTTGCTTGTGAAACTTCCTTAACCAGGAGAAATGTCCTCAAATGGGTTGAAACTTGAAAGTGGTAATCTTTATGCTACCAACTTCTACTTCTTGTTTAATTCCAAAATTCTCAGAAAACCAAACAAAGAAAAGGAATTGAATTCGAAAAGAGTTTTAGAGAAGATAGGAGAGGAAAGGAATCCAAATTGAATGAGAATAATGACTATTGATCAATTTCTTATTTCCAAGTGACAGAGCGAAAAACAGAGAGAGAGACAGAGAGAGAGAGAGAGACAGAGAGAGCACTGACTTGAGAAGAATGAGAAAATGGTCTTTTTATTCAAAGAATCAAAATATATCGAAGTACTTCTATTGGGACATTGTTAGGGATTGTGTTGTTAAAATCATAGGGATGAGATACTCAATTTGTCAAAATCGATGGACCTGATTTGAGAATACTTAGAAAATAGATGGAGTTCACCTTTTCTCCCAACGGTATGTTACAAAAATTTTCAATCGAAACATAATTACTAGTTGGAAAATGGAAAATACAGTACTCATATCAAATATGTCTATTAAATGTCTCGATATATATATATATATTTTTAATGGTTAAAGAAGTGACTATTAAGTGAATTTATATATTTTTTCTTAATAATTAAATATGTTTAAAAAATACTTAAAAAAAACCTCATTTACATATTTGGAATGCATATTTTTTGTGCACCCTAGAATTATCCTTTTATTTGAGCTCCATATAGCCATGGAGTTCCATTTACCGACGTTAGCTGGGATATATTGTCCAGATCGCCCCGACACAGGCAAGGCCCAATTCGAGGCCCAAGCCCAATATTTATATTGAAACATTCTTTCTAGCAGCGTTTAATCGACAAGTGTACAAACTACTAAGACAAAAGAAAAAGGAAAGTTCCTTTCCTCTCTATACGGCAAGGTCTTGGAGTACTTGCCTACAAAAAAAAAAAAAAAAGTCTTGGAGTACTCAAAAGCGACAAAGACATGAGAAGATGTCTACCAACAGTTCCGCATTTACGGTACATTTCTTGCACCGTACAAGATTTTTCCAACCTCTTTGTCTCTGTTTTCCTACATGACAATAGGAAAAGGAAGGGAGGGAAAAGAGTGTGCAAAATACCGTTGCTGTTGCGCCCCAAAAGCATCCTACAATATTGTCTATTCGTTTGAACTTATGTAGCTTCTATAAAGATATGACAAACTCTTTTGTTACGATTATTATACTTCTTTTCGCTAACGTTTTCCTGATTTCAAATGGTCGGATTAGCCAGAGATTAAAGGCTGTTACTTTTTTTTTTCTTTTGTTGAGGGCGGAGGGTTGGGGGGGGGGGTTATAAATGTTATTTTTCACTTGGTTTGATGACAGATAATGGTATGGTCATACTAGTAAAAAAAAGCTTTCTTTGGAAGGAGAATGTTAGAATATCTAATGAACTGAATAAATTGATTCTTCCATATCTTGTAAACTTGAGCAATGAACATGGTACAAAGCAGTTTCCTGTGTTTTGATCCTGTCTCTTAATTTATTCTTCCTTCCATTCAATTAAGTAATCGATAAATTGAGTTGATTTAACAGAGCTTCACAAGATTAATCGAGCTTGTGAATTAGAGTGCAGACATAGATGTGAAAGTTATTAGGAGGGAAAAGCCAGCAAATTTGGTAATGGTTCTAGCTGAAGCGAAGGTATATTTAATTGTTAGATCTCTCTAGCTGTTGAACCTCTAGGAATTGGATCTCAATGTTAATTGTATGCATCTATGTGCATATATTTTATGATAAAATCTTGTGAGACAGAACCCAGGTCATTTTTATCTGTTGCGATTTCTGTGAATGGAATGTGAATTATGTTTCAGATCTTGCCTCAAAACTGATATGAAAATAGAATACTCACCATTGCAATTCATCGAGCTTTGGAGGCAGGAGTATATCTAGGGGGTTCGGAGGGAAGTACTCGCTGAAACAGCTGAATCAGGCATTTAGGTTTGGGAGCAACTTGAAAGTAAGGAAAAAGACTTCAAAACAGAAATTGGAATGAATTATGGTGGGGTTTATTCCGTGGTGGGTTGGGTCGTGGGTAGTACACGTCATCCTCCACTAAAACATTAACTCTGGCAGCGGAGGGTTTTGTCAAACCAACGATAACAAACAAAGTAAAAGCAAACAATCACATGACACAAAATTAATGTGGTCCGGCAACGTGACTGCATCTACAGAGGTGAAGAAGATTTTGTTATGCTAGAGAATCACAAAATACACTTTAAGGCGAAATATTACTGCTCAGAACTCTCATTAAGTACATATTTAGAATGTCACATGGCAGAAATCCTAATTTTTACTTTTATGCATTATTCGCTCAAGTGGCGTATTAAGCACGTATTGAGCAAACTCTCTATCCGAGCAAATTCTCTGTCTGAGCTTCGATCGAGTGGAGTGTCGAGCACACATTGAGCGAACTGTCTGTACAAGCTTTGCTCGATCATTCTGTCGAGCGAGTGTCTAGCAAATTTTCTGTCTGGCACTTTTTCTGATAGCCCCCATAACTTATCATGGGAATGTCATTTGTTCCCCATCTTTATGTGATTTTGGGCACATTATTTCTGTTATATACTTGTATGATGATAATTTTTGTTGAACCTTCTTATTCTGATTTTCTTCTTAGGTAGATGCCATTGTATCCAGGCTCAAAAGTACCGCTCAATTTGATGTGGAGGCTCATTCAACACTATTGATAACTGCAGATACAATATGCCTTGATTCCCCTTTAGTTACTACCTTTTGATAATTTAACTGATTTTAGCATAAACTAGATCCTTCTACTCTCTCTCAGGTAATACTTGAACAACTAGTTTTCTTAATTGATGAATCTACTTCCTTTTAAGAGCCGAATGGGGACAAGGTCTTTTGATACCTACATACTTGAGTTGCAATGCAGTTGACCTTGCACTAAGCATGCTTTATAAATTACTTGACACCACACCTATTATATGAGATGGTTCTGTACGATGAGTATGGGAAGAAGATATATTTCGAGCCTATTCTCCCCGTCCTATTCTTGCAGTTTGTCTAAATTGCCAAATTATATTTGTTTTTCATCAATAATCTTCTTGATAAGTTTTAATCATAAATCCTACTTCTAACTGCCCTTTTTTTTTTCAAAAACAATTAAAATTTTATGGGGTTATAAGCACCTTATAATGTTTATCTGGTGGACAATCTTTTCTACTTCCATCAAGTAAAGGCTTCCAAGTTACCAGAATGTATAATAATCCAGGCAATGGATTTTTCCTCGATCCCATCTAAGATTGAGACTTCTTTTGAACATATTTCATATCTAATCTACACACAACCTGCTGGGTTTTGGGCTGGCATATTCATCTCGTTCCTCACAACATATACCTCATTTGTCTTTTATGATTATGAAGATGCCCCTTACTATTTATAGAGCCACTTTGGCTTCTGTATTTTTGGCATGTAGAGATCATTCAAGGTTATTTCTTACTGCTCCATCCAATTGATTTTGAGGTGGTGGTGTATGATGGGATCATCAGAGAAAAACCATCGCAAGGAAGAAGCACGGGAGTTTATCAAATGTTTGCTTTATAATGCGCTTCACTCTCACCATTTCTTATTCAAAATTTGAGCTAGATTTGATGGCCACATCCCTGTGGGTTGCTGGATATTCTAGCGGTCAAGCAAAGGTGGTAGGATCTGTTCTTGTAACCAATCTTAAGACTGGAAAAAGAAAAGGTGGATGGGACAGAGTCGAGGTAATGGTTTCTGGCACTTTTATTTGGATTTGCTCTTCCTGATGAGTGAATATTACATGATTTAAGCCCACCTAATCTCAGGACATGTTAAAATTGTATTTATCTATGTATGAAAAGGGTATTACTACTGTTTTACATCATATCTCCTTTTGTTTACTCAAGTTTCCGTCAGATTCCCCTAGTTTTTTGTTATTGTAATAAATTCTGTTAATGTTTTGCATATGGAGATCTAAATTTTAGCACGTCTAATCACTTTCCTTTAAAAGTAACCTTGTAAATTAGCTTTGGAAATTAATATTTTTCTGCATGGTGATATAGGTTTATTTTTATAGCATACCAGATGAGGTCATTAATAGCCTAGTAAAATTCTTAAGATCCGTATTCTCTTTGCTATTTGATATTTTTTGCCTGGAATCTTTCTTTGCAAATACTGTTTATTAACTTCTTCCTTGACTTCTTTGTTGACGACTGAGCTACGCTGAGATCAACGAGGAATTTACACTCAATGTTGCTGGAGGTTTGATGCTGGAACATCTAATGATATTGCCTTTTGTGGAAGCAGTGGTCAGCAGAACATCCAATGGCTTGTTAACTCTAAACAATTTTGTTGATTTGGACCATATTATGGTTTTGTTTGGTCTATCAAGGGGGTTGAACTGATTTGCATTTCTTCCTGAGTCGATTACAACATGTGAAAGCTACGATACATTAAATAATTTTTCTTGTCACTTGCTAGGAGTTGTTGCCACCCTCCAATTCCTGTGACATAAGCTCTGGTTTTGATATTTGGCAGGTGGGGACAACTGCCACCGTTATGGGACTTCCTAAAGCTTTCACTGAAAAATGCATACTCAAAGCCCTATAGTTGTAGTGCATAGATTCTTTGTCAAAACTCAACACGCCTCGTGGGATGGAGCTAAATCTGTAATGTTTTCAACCTACATTCCAAAGTGATCTTCAAACCCTGTTCTAATACAATACTACAAATTGTTTGGTCATCAATTTTTACTTGAAATTTATTTGAAATCTCAAATGGATTTTCGTACATAGAAACCCCAAAATAAAACGGGTCAGGTGTTGGGCCCGAGTGTTACATCCTCCCCCCTTAAAAAACTTTCGTCCTCGAAATTTTGCTAGTACCATAAGCAAAGCCTAAATATTTATCATTCACAACCATTTCATGCCTATACCAATCTTCGATCATATTGTCAAAGCTAATATTTCAAAATTCTAACCCTCCAATATTGAGGCCCAATGCCTCCCATATTTTCCCTAGACATACACGTTCGTGCACATTGCATTGCTTATCATATACTTTGAAAGGTCCGAATCAAGTCTAAAATATAAACCTCAATAATGCAATTAAAACCTAAAAATAATTCTGAAGTCTCCACGTAATGTAATAACCTCAAAAAAATAGTGACAAAAACTCTCAAACCATCATATTAAATCTCACATATAACCAGTCCATACATTTTTTAAAACCCCATATCTAAATTCACAAATTCTAACAACGTGCTTGTAGCCTCTAAAATATCAATGTCACAAACCTCAAATTTCTAACCAAAATCATTCCCAAAAGTCAATCCAAAATCTAAACTTTAAACATCATCTCTAAAAAGTCAAAAAAATTTCAAACATTACATCTCAACCATCTCAAATTATAAAGTATGCAGAATCTCAATCTTGGCTTTCGATCAAACTTATATACACTTTCATAATCTAAACCTTAAATCTTGTAAGAATCATCTTCTATCGTCCACAAAATAAGCCTACCGAAACTAAAATCTCAAATGTCATAAAGATCATTTCCTTGAAATATGCAAAATCTAAAACCTTAGGTTTCGTGGGACACATTCAATCGGTCCGCAAGTGCTAAAACCTAACATATCATCAAAAATCATATCTTGGAGTCCGCCAAAATTTTAGGACCTTAAATCTAGTCAAAATCACTTTTAAAATATGTAGCATCTCTAAATCTCAAATTTCCAAATGCTCAATCCATAAAAGCTGCAAAATCTCAAACCTTAAATTTTCATCGAACTCCTTTTTATAGTCTGCAGAATCTCAAAAAGGATCTTAATGGAAAACAACAAGTAATTCAACAAGACAAAGATGCAACGATTAACAAATATTGGATATTCATAGGTAGACAAGCAGCAATAGATGGATGGAATGATCATTACAATTTCTTAAAAAATGAGATTAAAAATATAAGGAATCATTTGAGTATTCTTGCTTTATAAAAAAAAATGTAAAAATTCACTTATACAATTTTTTAACAACGATAGACTATAGAAAAGAAAAATAAGTATATTTGGAGTCTTGTGTTGATAAGCCATACAAAATCTGTTGGTCATCCCGTTTATGCTCGTGAAGCTTTAAGCATGGTCCCAGTGGTGTTCCTGCAAGATCTTAATCTACTTATTCTCTTTAACTAAAGGAAATCCTTGCTTAAAATTTATGTCCCAATTAATTCTTTATTTAGATCTGATTCATCCAAATCCTTTGCTAGTATACTTATAGAACCTGATAACATCAATCAAGAAGATTATAATATATTAAACATAGAAAGAAATTTACAAGATTGGAAAATTCCTAATATACCAAAAAATAAATCTATAAATAATCTACTTTTTTAAAAAAATTATTATTTCTTACTAATTATACTATTAAAATTGTAGAGAAAACTATTAGTTTAACAATGATTACGAATCACTGCAATTATTAACCAAAAAAAATATTAAACATTATAAGGAACAAAAATATTCTTTCATACATATTGGATTACTACAAGTTATTATAAAATCACTCACTACAAGTAGATTAAATGCATCAGTACTACTCTGTCTAATAGATGGAAGTCATTATAAATTTCATGACTCATTACTTGGTATAGTAGAATCTAGCCTGTTCCAAGGCCTGGTTTATTTCAATTGCTATCCTAATAATTTCTTTTCATTATTTGATACTAATATTCTACATGCTTTAACATTAAATATTAAAACAAGTGGTTATCATATGATGAAAGGATCACATTCTTTAACTGTAATATTTAGGATCCATTATAAACTTATGAGATTCTAGTATATAGATTCCTAAACAGATTCATTGGAATTAAATTACTCTTCCTAATGAATGGTAGCTAGATAATATAGCTCCATTATCTAAGATAGAAAACAATGCTATAGATGATTTAGAATACATAGATCAAAAGACGGACGGATCAGTTCAAATAACTTTTCAACCTTTTAGAAGATCGCTTTCACATTATTTTTCACCAACATCCTCTAGTTATCACACACCCAGATTTGTTCTTACTTTGACCTCTCATAATAGATCCCAAAACTTGGACACCAGATCCTAGAATTTGGACACCAGATCCGGGGAGTTATTCCTAGAAACATTATTGACACACCTGTATGTACTATTAATACTAGTATACCATCTATCTCTTATAATCATGAGCAATTAAAAGAACACTCTTCTCCAACATTTTCGCAAGTAATTGGAGATGATGCTCAAATATACACCCTTAGTAAAGAATATTTCAAGATTAATAAAGAATACATTAAACAAGATTATATGAAAAAATAAAATAATCAAAAGAGATTATTATTTTTCTCAACTTTTACAAAAATAGAATGCAATTATATTCAAAAGGAATATTACGAGTACTGAGAATAGATACAAGCTAATATACATTTCTTTACATGGTTTGAAATCTATATATCAAACCAACTATCAACCATAAAGAGGACTACTAATCAATGGATTGAGGAAGAGAGTGATCAAATTGTTTATGAAGAATATCCCCCTTTTGAAGCCATTAAATACAGCCAAAACGGTACACAATTCTTAGCATCTTCAATAAAGAAATATAATTCTAAAATAGAAATTAAAGACCAAATAACATAATCCAACAAAACAATTATACTAATTTATATGTAAAAACTATGAGTAAACAGTTAGAGGGAATTAAGACTCAATTATCTCCCATTAATCCTACTGTTAAAGAAGCAAAAGAAATTCCTTTATTTGTTCCCCATGAAATACCATCCCATTTAAAAACAATTTTTTTTCTAAAAATAAAAATGAATTAGAACATTCTAGGAAGTTAGAAAAATTAAATATTCCTAATAATGTCTCTACTTCAAAACAACCTCATATTAATATATTAAATAAAACAGACTCACCTATTATATTTGATTCTAAAATTAGCGATATTGAGAATCAGTTTAAGAGTACAGATTTACAAATAAACATTTAATTTAAAGGAGATCATGTTAATGAGTATTCTGCTAGAGATTCTAAATGACATATTTCTATTACTCACAATTGGTATCCAAGGCTAGCCCCACCGGATATGCAATTCGAGGAAAGAGAACATATGGTAAGATCTACTTTTTCACTGGATGTACTATATGAATGAAACATAAATGGATTATCTGAATATAAAATACTAAATCATTTTCAAGAAATGATTATGGTTGCTAATGTTTATAAAAGAAATGGAAAAACAGATCATCGGGTAGCACACATTAGTGTTTCAGGTTTTATTGGCCAACTAAAAGGCTGGTGGGATCATTATCTTTCAAGTGAACAAAGAAGTAGAATACTAAACAATTATATATTATAAAAATGATGAAAGAATGCAAATGTGATGTTTTAATTACTATATTTAATATTAGTTTCATATTTTGAATTAAGAGTTTACTGTATCATGAGTACCGTTCAAATGTAAAATACCCAGCTCGAACAGCACTTTGGAATTTATTAACCTTTGAATGCATTTTAACTTCCGTTCAAACTAGCAATTAAAACCATTCAAATGACTTGAGAACTTCCAATTATGTTCGAATATATAAATTGTCCGTTCTAACAAACTCCATTTTTGAATATTCGAACAAATAATAGTTTGTTCGAACACATTTGTCATCATTCGAATGTACCATATATACACCGTTCGTACAAAAACATTGAACCACCCATTCAAATAGATGTTTTTAATTTGAACGTATATAAATCGTGTTCGATCAGATTAATTTTGTTCAAACATAAATAAACTATTCGAACACTCCTTCCATTCAAACATGATCAAATAAATTTGGTCGTTCGAATCAAATTTCAACAGAGTTCAAATAGATAGCCAACCGTTCTAACAGAAAATATTCCATTCAAACGGGTTTTTGGGATGAAAATATTTTGTCCCAAAAGAACTTTCTTGTTTGAACGCTTTTGACCGGTTCCGCCTGATTTCATTCCTAAAAGTATTTTTTGGGAAAAAATTCAAATTTCATCCCAAAAGACCTTTAGAGACAAACCTTTTGGGACAAATTAAAGAGGAAAATGCCATTTTTTGGGATGAAGTTTTTCACCCCAAAAAATGCATTCTCATGTAGTGTTTCCAAGAGTAAACAGAGGGAATTGAAGCCTTTTGATGTAGATAAAGCTCAATATGTAACGTAGATCAAAATAGGTAATCATATCAAACCAGACCTTCTGATCACTTGAGTCTTGAATGACTCCAATAGATAATGAATGTTACAAACTTAGTTGATCTAGTGATGCATGAGAGCACGTAAATTTCTAAAGGCGTTGGTTCTTCAAGATTTATATTAGGATATTTTAACTTAAAAGTGGGGATAAATAAACATATGGATCGAGTGAGTTTTGCAATATGTATTATTGTTAGTCATATTAGTTTCTCAAGGAACATTAAATAATCAATAAATATGGTGAACCTATTTTATATATATATATATATATTTTAGTAACAACTTTATTGGATAAATCCCTCACTTAAGGCAGAGGAAAGCGGTAGAAACAAACCAACCCATAATAACCCAAGTCCCCAAAACAAATAAATAATAAACAAATAGATTGCTAAAAGAAAAGCCCTCCCCTCCTACCGACCAATATACGGCAAACCCAATCTCTCCAACCTCAACATTCCTTTCAACTCTTTGTGGAGCAAGTCATAATTTAAAAACAAAACGGTGCAACCACCCTCACCACTTTTGGCCAAAAATCAGCTACCATATTTCCTTCCCTAAATTGATGAGAAATAGAGAAAGAGATCCCATTAGAAGCCTCAAGAAATTCTTTCCAAAAATCCCACAGATACCAAACTGTACATTGTCGCGCTCTAACCCAATCAACCACAATTTTAGAATCACTTCCAATATCAACATGGAGAAAACCCTAGGTTTTACATAACTTCACCCCTTCTATAAGAGCCTTACGCTCCGCTTCATTATTGGTACCAAAACCAAAATGTTTAGAGAAAGCATACCTGAACCTGCCATGACTGTCTCAAAATACTCCCCCTTCACCCATACTCCCCGGATTTCACCTACAACTTCCATCAATGTTTAGTTTAAACCTTCCAACAATCAGTTTACTCCAGGAAACCAATCGAGGTTGCCGAACAACTCTGACTGGACCGAAAACATCCAGTGCACGCAAAATCGCTTCACCGTAGGAGAAACCGCACCTCCAACTTTCAATTTTCCAAAATGATACAAAGCCAAACCTTCATCGCCATCCATACACAATCAGAGTAAATCTTACTACCCTCCATGCGCGCCTTACACCTACGAATCCACAGCCTCCATGTTATCACACAAGGCAAAATACCAATTAGGAGACCTCACCTGGAAGATTTCTTCGCATATGGGAACCAATGAGCTACCCTATTCCACCAAGAAGTATGTCGTAAATTTGGGATACCCAACACTGACTCTGCAAGACCCCATACGTTTTCTGAAAACTCACTAGAGCTCAACACATGGTCCCTTGTTTCACTATAACCAGAGATATAACAATTACATTTGGAAGCAAGAGGAATACCCACCGACCTAATATTCTCATCCATCGGCAAGCAGTTGAATTTGGACTTTCAAACGTAAACTGACATCTTCTTTGGTAATAGCCCATGCCAAATCCAATTCAGACCCTGCATTGAAGGACCCTTAACTCTGATTAAGTCCCATGCACTCATAAATGAAAAAGTACCATCTCTACTCGGTATCAACACCAGAATGTCATCTCCCTTTCTACCCACAACAATGCTTTGACAAATCTCAGCTGCCTTAACAGTTCCTACTAATTCCACCAACTGATTGTTATCCCACAAGTTCTCAACCCACAGATCTTTAATGCATAGTTGATGATTAATCAATGACTGTGCATGTTGACTAAGTGGACCGCTTGACAGCCAGTGATCATGCCAAAAGAACCATTTCCTGCCTTCACCTTCAGCCTAACATTATCTAGAACTTCCGGCATAACACCCAAAATGGATTTCCAGAAACAAGAACCAGCAGAGTTTCAAATACTCAACACCACATGCCCATTCTTTATATATTTTGCATGGAAGAAACTAGTCCATAAATTCTCAATGGACAAAAGCTACCACGCCAACTTCATATGAAGCGCTTGTTGCACCTCCAAAGAATCTCTCAGACTCAAACCCCCTTCTCCAATTGGCTTACAAAGTTTCCCCCAAAACCCGACAACCTTTTCAAACTAGCTTTGCGACCCAAAGAAATACGTTTGGAAAAGAAAAGAGCTGATTTCTCTTTATTAACTAATTGACCTGACCAACTTTCACAAGTCCCCAGAACCTCAATAAGACAACTCAAGGAAGTTTTACCCCCATTAATGAAAACCAAAAGATCTTGTTCTTTTAGTCTAATCCTTAAAGTTGGAGCAAAAAATCTTCATCCTACTATAACTGTTATATAGTGAGATAGCCATCAATATCAATTTTTTTATAAGAAGAATTTCCCTTCAAATGATGATGCATCACTTTATAAAATAAGAAGAGAAAACATTCACAGAATCTAATATCATAAATCAAATTAAAGCTAACTCTCCCAACAAACATTCAAGGAAGAGCATGATATGATCAATGCCATGCAACTTATAACATAGCTTAAATATGGTTCATATATACAACATCTATTGACTTTTTGATATTGTTGTAGAATTACATGGTAAAGTTTACATTATGTGATTATCTCTCTTGCTCCAAACTCTAAAGTTCAAATAGAAATCTCGAAATACCATGATTCAAGCTAGTTAGAAACAATCAATGTTTTACTTTTTTCAAGTTCTTGTCAAATAGTATGACCTTTGGATTAACTCGATTGGCTAATATGCTAATTGATGGAAACATTTGCACGTTCCACTAACCTAAGACATGATCATAAGGCTCCTAGCTAGTTTAGTTGCGTCTGTTTTGTGTCACTCCAACGCCTAGCATCAATACCAGGAGAATCATATTGTGAAAAATCACCAAAAATTCATTCAAATTCTAGTTAGCTCGCCTGTAGAAAAATGTTAACGACATTTACGAAAATTTTAAATAGGCCAGTAATTGCATGCAATGGATATTTACAAGTCAAGTAGATCAAGAACTATTGATCATACTTTGGTTAACAAAAAACTATGGCGCATTAATTTAAGAGCCAGTTTGGATTGAGAGACACTACTATTCAAAAATTCCAACTTACAATTCTCACTATTATTCACTAACCATATCAACTCATCCCATCTCTCAATCCAAATAGTAGCACTGTTCATCCAGGCCAAGTTTTTTCTCGGCCCAGTCCGGAACCTAGGAAACCAAATTCCTGTTTTAGGTTCTGCCCCGGGGACCAACCCGGTCTAGGTACAGGTTAGAGACTAAACCCAGTACTTGGGTCTTTTTTTAAGAAAATACCGGTATAAAAGCAACGTCGTTTTGGTAACTTAAAACAACATCGTTTTGTGTCTGATGGATAAAAACTTCGCCTCGACTCTCTCTCTCTCTCTAGTCTCTCACTCACTCTCTCTCTTGTAACCCCGTCACTGTGGTAGAAGCAGAAACCCTAGGTCCCTAGCCACCATCATCGTGACCCCGTCGTCGTCACCGTCACTGCATCTCCGTTGCCGTCGACCTTTGGCTCTAGGGCGTTGTTCAGGTACTCTCTCTCTCTCTCTCTCTCTCTCTCTCTCTCCCTCTCCTTGTAACTATGTTTCTGTGCGTGAGTACAAGTTCATTGGGTATGTGAACTATTTACTGTTGAGATGGATCGTGTGGTGGTGGATGGATGCTTTGACCATCTATTTTCTGGTGGCCATGTATTTTTGGAATGTTTTACGTTTGAAATGTGTTGAGAAAAGAGTTGGCTACGACTTTTACTTGGAAACTTCTTTTTTTTTTAATTTGATAATGGTTTGGGTTGTTTATGGATTCTGTAATCTATATTGGGTATCGACTTGTTTATGGATTCATTGATTCTCTATTTTGCCCTTTTTAATGAATTTGTTTGGCTGTTGGGAAAGTTGAAGGAAAGAAGATCAAGTTGATTTATGTTATTTAATTCATGAATTATGCCATTTTTTAGGTTAAGCCAAAAAATAAGAAAGATTATAAAAAACCACAAACTTTCCTCTTCAAATATTGAATGTAAGCCTACAAACTTTGCTAAAAGAAGAGATTAATTGCCTGTTTTTGGTAGTGTTCAAACTTAATGCAATTTTGAAATAAAAATCAAAGAAAATGATTGATGAAACAATTAGCTAGTCATCTAACAATTAATATTGCAAAGAAGTTAGTACCTGAGGCCAATCATTCAATTATTTGTGTTTGTCTTTCTCTTCTACCAACAAGTTAAGTTTTTGGGGAATTTACAGTCCAACTCCTTGTTCAATAACAGAAGATAGGACTCTTCTTAAGACACAATCCCCATGGGGATACACAATTTTATGTATCTGCTTCGAATAAAGAAAGAAAGGAAGTGTCTCTTTAGTTTCTAAAAGAACTAATCAAATGTATACATTTGGCAGGATTTTTTACACATACCTTAAATTATTGATTTGGGTAATTTTAGTCAAGATACCTTAAATTATAGGGTATTTAGGTTCATGACTCTGAAATTTTAATATAAGACTCATATTTACACAAAAATCTATAAAATTATCTCATATATACTTTTTTACTATGCTTCAATAGGAAAATGATAGAGAAACAATTATTTTTATAGCTATGTGTTAAATGTGAGATACTTTTTTATAAAACAACTTACGAAAACAACTTCAATTTACATAAATATTCTTATTTTAAAGCAAGATTGTGAAAAAAATTATGAAAAGGATATGTGTGTATGATTATTCTACTCGGTAAACTTCCCAACAAAATTCATTGAAATATTTTAGTCCTCAGACTTTGTCGGTATCTTTTCCATCCATACAAAATATAATAAGAACCTCCCCCACCCTCTTATGATGGTAAACAAAACGAATGTTGCATTGATGCTGTTGATATATTTGAGTTCCTTCATTTCTTTTCATGTTTTCTTACTTTAATAGGGTGATCTGTACAACAGTTTGCCAATATCTCATTAATTACAAATGACATGTTAATTAGTTTAGATATATATATATACATGATAAATGGTCATATATGCTTTATTAATACTCTTAATATCTTGGGTTAAATGAGTTTTATTTGTTAAAATAAGAGTATTAATAAGATAATATGAGTTAATTGGGTTTTGGCATGTGAAATAATATTTTACCTCTAATTAATAGATGGGTTTATGTTTTTGGGCTAGCTAACATTTAAGTAAGCTTATGTTTGAATCTTGGTTATTGCAGGTGTGAAGGCCATTGGAACTTGTAATCAAAGCCTACTTAGTTGCTAAACCTGTGAAGAAATAAAATAGAGGCCACGTCCATGAGTAAAGCCAATGGATAGCATGTCCAAATCAAAGCCCGCGTGCATGTGAAGCCCATGAGGAGAAACAACCTGAAAAGAAACTAAATCTCTATCAAACCCGGTAGACTAACGCAAGTGCAATTACTTTGGGAATTTGGGGACCACGAACAGAGGAGAAGATGCGGTAGTTAGGCACGATGGAAGAGAGGAAATTCGTGGCATGGAGAGAGAAGAAGAGAGAAGATTCCAAGTATAAAAGGAAGGAGTTAGTTGCAGATTTTTTCTTCTTCTTTTTGGCTTGCATTTTTTTTTCCTGCTTTTGTTCAGACGATTTTGGGATTTTTTTTCTTTAGGGTTTTTTTTTTCATTTCCAATATTTAGCTAATTTAGAGGAAGATGATCGGCTAAGTTCTTAAGGCTTGGGTTGTGGTAAAACTTTCTATTGTTCTCCATTGTTTGCTAGATTTTCTGTGGTTCGATGGCATATCTCACTTTGTTTGAAATTGAATTCTGAAGAGGGAAGTTTGATGAAATCTTTTGCTCTTGTTCTTGCTCTATTATTGACACAAGGCACATCAGAATCTTGAATCAATCAAGGATTCTATCAGTTGCGTGTTATAGTAATTTTGGTGGATACTTAGTGAGGATATTTTGTTTTAGGCATTGGCATATTTACATTGAGATTATATTTTTCACATTCTGATTTATCAACACTTTGATTGGGTTAGTAAGAGGAGAGTAATGCCCAGAAAAGCTTGTTAATGGTGGAAACAAAGAAGTTCTAAAATTGCAACCCAAGTATTTGTCAAAATTGATTCTGTGAACCTGTCAATTTTAGCTATTGAGTAGTAATTCTGTTGAGGCTTGATAAAAATTAAAATTACATTTTAACACCTTTTGAACCATTCCAGTTTTAGAAATCAAATTGTGCATGAGTTAATTCATATTTTAAAGCAAAGTCGTAGACCCGAGATCCTCCAAGCTCCACCATACATTCCATTGGCAACAAGTCCTTTACTTTGTACAAATTACTGTTTATATTTCCAAATTGTTTTCATAACCATAAAATTCCAAGAAGAATTTTATATAGCATTTTTTTTCATCACCATATTTTTAGAATAAGCTTTCACAAATACTTTGAAAATCATTTGTCCCTGTGGAATACGATCTTGGACATATCCTGGACATTGCATCAACCCAAGCAGGTTGTGCATCCCCCATAGATATACTCGTCGGCAGCTAACTAGTACTCCCAACGCCAGGCTCAATCTGGATCGGAGGAACAAGATCTGGTACAGGGTCAGTCTGACGTCGAGCATGCCCATTCTCATGTCCAACGCTTTGATGGTGTGTGGTAATGTCGATGGGGTTCATCTAGTCTGTATTCCACTACTCCACCTTGGGTTGCACACTCTGAGCCATTAATAGCTTGGTAATGAGGACTCCATATGGGAGGTTGTCTGTGGAGACGACGCTTGCCTCGTAATAGATCCTCTAAAAATTACAAAGTGGCAAGTCGATGGGGTCTCCATGTGCCACTCATATAAGGAATTGTGCGCATTTCAGGCTAAATGTGGTCTTTTGTCCCACAAGATCCACATTTGTTACAACATGCGGAAAAAAAAGGAAGGAGTTGTACCTAGTTGAAAGAGTTCTTCCTATCGATCTGGTCTCGCTCACTCCCAGTGAGGATGTAGAAATCCTCATCTCGATCATCATCCTCCTCATCAGTATTCCCAACCTCTAACTGGTTAACTGGGCTAGTAGATGATGCAGAAGTGCCTACATCTGCATCTACTAAAGATCCATCCACAGGCTAAGCATCTCCTACAGTCGATATCTCACCTACGTGACAGATCCCTAGAAGCTTTGCAATGACATCCACCGAGACCTTGAACTGAACACTGCGTACTATCATGGTGTGAAATGATGCATCCTTAGGTATGGAGCACATCTGCATATTAAACTCCCGAACCGTTGAGGGGTATATGTTACCCCTCAATGTGCAGACACTCATCCAACCTCTCATCTCGAAAACGTCTCAAATGCTCTTTTGCTCCCATATGAGTTCGTGGAACTGGTTAATCATGACTTCTTGTTCATGCATCATTGTTCGAGACCCGATTCGAGATGTGTCCTCACTTGATTCTTCCCTCCCCCTTTTCCTAGTTGTGAGAATATGAGTCATATCCTGAAAAGAAAAAAAAATTAAGCAATATTAATATTATGATGCATACTATGTATTATAATTTAAATTATTTCTAGTACACATTCGAACATAAAATATCACGTTCGAAGCATAAGCTTGGGTGATGATTACGTTTGCACGTTATATTATTTAGTATAAGCATTCCAACGTAAGATGACAAACGTTTGAACGTGAAGGCTAAAATACATGTTTGAACGTACAAAACATATGATGTTTGCATGTGAATAAGCTGTTGAACATATTTAATAATACGTGCGAATGTACATAACTATTAGTTCGAACATATATTTGGTTTATGGCAACTGAAAGGTTTTACATTCACACGAATTACAAATAACATTCGCACGTATGTGGCACTCAGAAATTTGAACGATCATACGTGTGAATGTTACAAAGATACGTTCGCATATACTATAGAACATTCGTACGTTATATGATTAACATGCGAATGTGTATGTCATCTTCCTCATTTAGAAGATATAACGTTCGAACGTTATATCGTAACGTACAAACGTTACGATATAGAAATGGGTGAGTCAACTCAGCCATTCCCGTACACGTCAAACACAATGAAATTGGCCAAATGCTACTGTAGAAATGAAGTATAAACTTCAATAAAGCTTTCTACGATGGTCGTTTGGCCATTGGCATTCCGTGGTGGCCAGAAAATGAAGATGAACATCCAGCCACCAATGGGTTTCGGGAACTACCGAAACCTCTATTAAACTTTAAAAAAAAATGTACCCAAATGTTAAAGAGGGATGCCTACCTCTTTTGTGACGGTTGTAAAGGAGTTTGACACGGTGGCAATGGTGCAACTGGCGGTATGCGACGGAGGTTACGGATTAAGTTTTGAGAGAAATGTGAGCTGTGCCGTTTCGCGTTCGGACTTGGGCTTTTATACACTTAATGTTCGAACGTTTAATAGTTAACGTGCGAACGTCAATTGATGACAGAGAAAGACATCCGAATGTTTCAATTATAACGTCCGAACGTTTAATTACTTAATTCCCATTACATGCGAATGTTATGTCAGTATGTGTGAATACTTGTACTCAATACGAGATATATGCGAACGTTATGTTGGTACCTTCGAACATCTCTAGAATAAATATTTTATAATTGATACCAAATAATATATTATATATACACTATACTTATGCACTATGCACTAGTATATATACTATATACATTAGTCTAGTATTATTGATTAGTTTAATAAAGTGTAATTAACTACTAATGTTGTTGTCTAGTATATTATAAGCTAATAATATATGTTATACTAATAACACTATGTACTAGTATATATACTTTATATATTAGTCTAGTGTTGTTAATTAGTTTAATAAAGTATAATTAATAACTAATTTTGTTGTCTAGCATATTATAAGCTAATAATATATGTTATACTAATACATTATGTACTAGTATATAAGTTATACTAGTACATAGGGCACTAGTAAAGTATATATACTGTATATATTAGTTTAGTGTTGTTTTTTTTTTTTTTTTTGATAACATTAGTTTAGTGTTGTTAAGTAGTTTAATAAAGCGTAACTAACAACTTGTATTGTTATGTACTAACATGGTATAAGCTAATAATATATGTTATACTAATAACATTATGTACTAGTATATAAGTTATACTAGTACATAGTGCACTAGTATAGTATATATAGAATAAATATTAGTCTAATGTTGTTAATTAGTTTAATTAAGTGTAATTAACAACTAATGTTATGTACTAACATATCATAAGCTATTAATATATGCTATACTAATAACATTATGTACTAGTATATAAGTTATACTAGTACATAGTGCACTAGTAAGAAATAGATACAATATATATTAGTCTAGTGTTGTTAAGTAGTTTAATAAAATATAATTAACAACTAATGTTTTGTACTAACATATTATAAGCTAATAATATATACTATACTAATACCATTATGTACTAGTATATAAGTTATACTAGTACATAAGTTATACTAGTACACCGCACTAGTATAGTATATATACTATATATATACTGTAGTGTTGTTATGCAATTAATAATATTCTTATCAACAATGAATGTTATGTACTAACATACTATAAGCGAATAATATATCAATATTATATATATATATATAAACCACTATCGTTATATAAACCACTATTGTTTAAAAAATATATAAATATGTGAATTACGTTCGAACAATACAAATCTATGTTCGAATGTTTTGTAGTGACATGCAAACGTTTTGAAAAATTTGGTGGTATCTTTTCCCGCATTTTTTGTAAGAGAAATTGATGATATTTTATGTTAGAATATGTATACTTAACGTTCTAACGTAGATACGTATATGTGCAAACGTAACGCCTAGATGTGCAAACGTGAATGGAAAAATGGCAGGATCTTTCTTGCGTGAATTATGGGTCACCCACCTGTGAAATCATCAACAAAACGTGCGAATGTTTTGAATATACATTCGAACTTAATTCGTGCAATCTGTGCTTATTTTGAGATTATTAACGTAATGTTCACATGTGAACTATTGTACATTCGAACGTTTATGAGTGTTAAAAATTAGGCGGTTCTTGTAGCGGGAGCCAAAATTTCACGTAACGTGCAAACATACACTATGATGTTCGAACTGACCAGAATTTTGAGTTGGCGACTTTGCATTTAGAATGTCACTACAATAGCTCGAGAACGCCTTTAATACATTGTCGTTTGAGTACGGAATACAAAGTCGCTGCAATAAATCCAAAAATTTTGGAAAAAAATAATATCGCCCCAAACTTTTTTGGAGCTTTTAATCCGTGCCATCCTCATTTATAGATGGCTAATTCAGTGAGTGAGAGTTAGAGTGAGAGAGAGAGAGTTAGAGATAAAAAAGTTTAATATTGTGAGGCTAGTGTTACAATTTTTTATTTATTTTGAATAATGTTGTGATTTTTCTATGTTTTATTTTTTATTTTTTTTAGAGAAGAGTCAAGGCCACATATCTAGTAGCCCTTACCCCAAGTTTATTGATAAAGCCCTAGCTTATGGTGGAGGAATACTGTGGTAACAAGCATGATTCATGGGATTTACATATAAGCATAAAAACCATCCCAAGCATCAAAACCAACAAAATCAATAAAGAAGCAATATAATAACCAAATAAATCTAAACAAGCCTATAAACATAAGGAAGCCCCAACAAGTCAATCCGAACAATGCCTTTTAAAATCCATGGAAAGCTTTGATGACTAGCATAAAATGAATTTCTTCCCATTTCCCCTTCTCTTGCTAAAAAAATCTGCCACACAGTTTGCTTCACGGTATTGATGTGCCACCACAAAATTCATTCCCTCCAACTCCTTACATAGCTCTTCCCAAAAATGCCAAAGATACCATAAAGTGCACCTTCCCTTTCGAATCCAATCGATAACTATTTGTGAGTCACTCTCAATGATAACATTAACAGCTTGAAGCTATTTACACCAACGAATACCCTTCAAAATAGCCTTTAACTCTGCCCCATTGTTTGTACCATAACCATAATGAGTTGAGAAAGCACCTTGAACCATGTCGTTGCTATCTCGACTGATACCACCACCTCCCGAATTTTCGGGATTACCATGACAAATTCCATCACAATTAATCTTCATCCAGCTCGCTGGAGGCCTAGACCATGTAATGATTTTTTTTGGTCTTTTACAAGTGCTTGGACACTTCAACCGGAATTCCTCCAAAATTTTTCTATCATGCACATATAATTTTGGGACTGAAACAATCTTATTGGCCAATAAATTAATCCACACCCACACATCTTGCTAGACTTGATTAGCATTTTCCTGCTTACCTTCCATTCTCACTTTACATATTCTCTTCCAAAGGCACCACGTAATCAAATAGGGAATTAAGCCAATTAATATACTTGTGATAGACGACTTCTTTGCATAATAAAAGCAAAACAAGGAATCCCCAACATTGAACTAGCATAATTCCATACCTCAAACGCCACATCTCCTGAGGAAAGAATGTGATAAATATTTTCTATGCTTCTCCGTGCACAAAAATCACAAGTTGAAGCAAGTGACACCCCTTTACTCTGTACTCTCTCATTCACGGCCAAACATTTAAACCAACCTTTCCACATACATATAGATATTCGTTTAGGCAACATGCTATGCCAAAACCAATCATGATCCGGAAAAAACCAACCCTTCTTTTGAATCACCTCCCACGTTGTAGCTATTGAGAAATTACCATCATTGGAAGGCTTCCAAATAAAAATATATGTCCCTCTTTTACCAGCCGGCACATCTGAAGAATTTCCACAGCATTATCCACACCCACTAATTCCGTTAGAAGATCCACATCCTAGGAATTGTTAACCCAGTTTAGGATTTATAATATCATCAAACCGCAAAGCCAACACCCCCAACGCCAGCCATCTATTAAACCAAAATGAGACATTACCACCTCTCACCACTATTTTTACATTGTCCATCACTTTCGTTAAAACAGTCATTACCGATCTCCATAAACGAGAATTAGTTGGTCTCCCGTTTTGCAATAAGATGTGATTATTTCTGAAATATTTAGCCTGGAAAAAACCTGTCACAACCCCGCCCCAATCCTTCGACCGACACGTGGTCCCTGCAATTGGCCTTTTGCTTTTACTGTTTTATTATTAGTACTATTTTTACTATGCATTTTTTTTTTTAAAATGGACATGAACATGTCGTGCATGTACACTGTGTTTCCTGTTTAAAAGTAAGCACCTGGTAAACAATTTGTTCCGAATTCAAAACAGAGGACTCTCAGAGTCCATCATCCAATTATCAAAACATACAAGTTCTAATTAAGAGAGGACTCAGTCCCCCATAACACATTCAAAAAGGCATTTAACTTTCCTATGTGGGGTTACCATCCCCCCACCATAGAAAATACACCATTACCATCACCCCACCATAGTACTTGCACTATTGCCCAAAGGCATATTGTTTTAAAGTCAAACCAACACAACGTCCCAACATGGGACCCAAAATAAAAACATAAGGGAAACATAATCATTGTCCTTCAATTCAAACCAACCGGGAACTCTAAACTTCAGCCCCTCCCTCCTCAACAGCGCCCGGCTCCGCAGCATTATCGTTCATACCTGGACGTTTAAAACATTAACACAATGTGAGCCTAATACTCAATAAGAAGTACACCATGCCGTTAACTTAATAGTCACATAATCTTTTCCTTTTGAAAACATGTAGACATAAATGTTTACTAGTTCTTAACAAATGCTTTCATGCGTAAATAATTAAAGAATAACTACACTTTCATGCATCATTATACTTCATGCTTAACCATACCTTTCCTGTCTAACAGTACTTTTCATGCATACTCTTACTTTCATGCTTAACTACATCTTCATGCGTAAACCGTGCTTTCATGCTTACATGTACTTTTCATGCATAAATGACTAATGAAATGACTTTACTTTATATTTCACTTTCTTGGGCCAATACACACTATTACGTCTCGTGTGTTGGGGTTAGCTGTCTTTTGGACCCGGATTCCACCCGTGGCCACAGGTTGGAACCCCTTTTTGTGGGAGTAGCACTGGGTGCACTACCAGTACCACTTACCTGTGGCCGCGGGTGGAATCCGGGGCTACCTTACATACACACAATTGTAATCAATAGGATACTTAACAGGGGCTACCAAGAAAGGCTTGTACATAATATATACATTTATTCTTTTGTAAGAGAACATGTGCAAAGAGAGAGATATTTTTTTCATAAGAGAGCTTTGTGTGTAAGGAGCATGGTCATAGCTACTTACCTCAAGGCTTTATAAGTAGAGTCTTTAAATCGTGCAATTACACTCCTATTCAATAAAAGGAAATAACATATTAAAATTCATTTTACTAAGGACTTTACTACCCAATACCCATACGTGCTCCCTTAAATTCCAAGAAATGGAATTAAGGCGTCTTCTTTACTCATTAAATTATTTACATGGCATAAGTCAACCCTTAGCGTCTTCCTTCAATTATTTAAGAACCTCACATATTTTTCTAAAACAAATACTAATAAAAGATACACTCTTGGTAACTTAAGGGTTTCTAAGTAAGCTTACTAACTTAGGTTTAAAATTCTTAATGGCTTACTTAGGCCATAACTTGAGGAAACATGTTTGAAAATCATAACTTTAACTCTATAATTTTAATAATTAAAAACATAAATTTAGCAAAGCAAAACATAATAAAGGGACTAGAGAATTCTGCCTTGGGACACTCGGCTATTTTTACACATCAAAACAAAACATGTACACATACTGCTAAGCTCCTGAAACAGAACACTCACACGCACACAGCTCGGATTCAACAAGAACAGAGCATGACTCACGGCAAGGCAATTCAAGGTGCTTGGTCCTAACCCAGAAAATTTGGATTTTTCGTTTACTAGCAGCTAAGTGAGAAAACAATTAAAGAAATGTCTCAAGAAATTACAACATAGTACTCGGCTAACATGAAATCCGAAAACCCCCAATTTGCAAGAAACCCATGAAAAGATTATTACCTGCGTGGATCTCTTTTGAAGCCACAGAAGTACACGGCAACAAGGAAAAGGGAGAGAAATTCAGGAATCTCAAACTGGAACAAAAACATAAATTTCTTAAATAAAATCCTATGTAAACCTATAAATCTAGGATTTCGAAACCAGAAATTTAAAGCCAAAGGAATTTACTTACAAGGTTGATCTTCTTGAAGAGTTTCAGTGAGAAGGTTTGTTTTACGGAAATGAGAGAAATCAACTGGAAGAAGTGAAAGGGATTCACACGGTTGGAGGAAACCGAAAGGTCTCTCTCGTGCGAAGGAGGAGACTTGAGAAATTTTCTCTCCTTCGTGCGCCTTAGGATAGACGGGTGAAGGGAAATGAGAAAGAGTTTACTCGTCTCTTGCCTTAGAAGCCGTCGGTGGGGGTAGAGGAGAAGGAGAAGGTTTGTTTCAGTGTATAGGAGAAGGAGAAGAACTCGGGTTGCTTATGGAGGAAGCCGACAGTTTCGTTTAGAGGAAAAGTAATTTAGTCAAAGCTTGTCTTACAAGCCAAGAATTGGACGGTGGAGATTCAAACTCTTTGTTCCAAAATATTTAAGTTAAAAATATTGATAGATGACATAAAGACCTACGTAGTAGGATTCGGGTATTACAAAACCAGTCCACAAGTTGTCTTTAGATACCAGTCGATAAGCAAACTTCATGTGAAGTGATTTTTGCACCTCTTTGAGATCTCTTACCCCCTTCATTAGTTGGCTTACAAACTTCACTCCATGTTTGCCAATGGAATTTTCTTTTACCATCAACCTCCCCCCATAAGAAAATTGCTAGGATGGAGTTTATATGCGAAAATGTAGTCGAAGGAACATTTATTATAGACATCACATGTATGGGCATTCTTGATAACGCATGTTTCACTAGTATTAATCTTCCTCCTGGCGAGAGCAGCTTGCATTTCCAACCAGCAATTTTCTTCCTCACCTTTTCAACAAGAGGTTCAATAATCCGAGTTGTTAACCTTCCTGAAACCAAAGGTGCACCCAAATACGTCACAGGGAATTTTCCTTAAACCCTGTAATTCTCAACAAAGCACGCTCCCGAGATAATGAAATAAGCTTAGAAGAAAATAAAGTTGATTTTTCTTTGCTTATTTTTTGGCTCGACCACTTTGCATATAACTCAAGTGTATGCACCAAATTTTTAATGGACCGATTCCCCCCAGACTTCCATCCTCTCTTCAAGAGCTCTGATATTGCCATCCACTCTTCCAAAAGGTTTTTTGTTCCTTGCACGAAGAGCTAAGTTCTTTTAAGTCTGATAGCCGACTTCAAAAGACCTGATGCCTCATCCTGTCTGATCTAGGCTTCCTTTACACATGCCAAAAAATGGTGATGCAAACACCACATAGTAAGAATTCTGGAAGGGGAAGGTCCATAAGATAAGAACAAATTATTTGAATAAACCACCATCGGGTAGTGATATGAGGATTTTAGACTCGTATATTTAAACTGAGCTAAAAAAGAATTGTTAATAAGCACTCTATCCAGCTTAGCCCAACTTCTAGACACTCCTACATGTCCATTCCACCATGACATGCGTTGTCCAGAACAAAATAAATCAAGAAGACCACATTGATCAATGCACTCATTAAACTCCGCCATCGAAATAAGTTGACGTGGATGGCCACCAATTCTCTTTGAATCTATGCGAATGACGTTAAAACCTCCAAGCACTAGCCATGGCTAATCCGCCACACACCTCTCCCCTAACTCATGCCATAAAGCTCTTCTCTCCACATATTCACATTTGGCATATACAAAAGTCACCAGTACTCTCTGTCGAGAAAACACAGCACATCCAGAAATGGATTGCTTCAAACAGGCCATAACTTCAAAAATATAAGGATCATTCTGAAATAACCACAACTTTCCACCCTATAATTCATTCGACATATAATAGTTGTAGTTAAAAAATTCCCAAATACAGATATACGATTTTCATCAACAAACGGCTCTGAAATAGCAAACAGAGTTGCACTAACTTTATTAAGAATTTTCTTCAACTTTCCTCTTGAACTAGCCAGCCCTCTAATGTTCCAGAAAAAAATTGTATCACTCATAAATTCAATTTTTGGGACCGGGTATGCACCTATTGGGACTTCCTCACTTATTTTTCCTCATGCGTTTCCAGAATTTTTGATTTTTCAGCAGTCGAAAGCCGCTCCGCATCCGACTCATACAATTTTTCCTTCCCAATCAACACTGGTATTTCTCCCTCTTCTCCATCTGATTAATATCCCAACACTGGTTCCCCCTAATAAAGGCCTCTACCTGTATCCTTAATGACGTTGGCTACCTCATTATTGACCATCTATGGAGGATCCATAGCATCCTGCGGAAGTGCCTAAATTTCATCATCACACCATATAGCTTCACATTCATCATCATTGTGCTCCTTCTCATTCTGATTTTCTCCACCGTCCACATGTGTTTTGCATGCTACCTCCTCTGACTCTTTTTCCTTCTATGTTCTTGTATTTACCAGATCAACATGATTTTCAGTGGTTGTGGAACAATGTTGAACCTCATTAGTCATATTTATCTGCTAAAGCACATGCGTCTCCTTTTCCACCGCATTAATACCATCGACCTTCCCTTGTGAATTACTAGAACTCGTTGCTTGATTAGCATTCATCACCTCTGCAGGCATAACAAAATTTTTCTCCACTAACACCTTAATATTTTTTGGTTGCCAATTCTTTTTTCCTTTCAGATTACCTTCATCCTTCTTCTTCTCCCCAACCCTACAAACAACAGACGTATGGCCTTGACATAAACATTTTGAACAATAAAAACCTAGCTTTTCATATTTGGCCTCTTGCCATATGCAATTTGTATTGGACAACACAATCGAAAAACCCTTAATCGGTTCCATGGTCAGATCCACTTCAACACAAGTTCTTGCCCCTAATGCACAAGTACGATGCAGCGTAGCATTGTCTGTTACAAGATAACGATCAACTGGGTTGAAATAATCTGTAAGAAATCAGTTTTATACAGGTGCCTAGGCAACCCAGGCAAAAATATCCTTTGTTGTGCCAATGGTGATTCTTTTTTCACATCAAAGTCTTTAGTCCATTTGAATAACTGAAAAGCATTACCCTCCATTATTCTTCCTTCACGTGCCCAACCATGCACAAACTCTCTCTCATTTTTCATATGAATCAACACATGGTAATCAACCACAAAACTAATGGTTGAAATTTCTTGCAATCCCAAGTTTTCACGACATTCAATCTGATTTTATCAATAGATGGGCGAAATCTCATGAATTTCATCACCAAAGCATAACGAAATTCCTCTGCAGCTTTTACCATTTCCGATTCCAAAAAAATAAAACCAATCTCACCATTGATATCAACTGGGAAGCGCATGGGAATTTTAAAGGAGGAATTCTCCACTTTCCTATTGACCTCGTATGCATAAGATTTCGTTACAGGATCGGAACCACCATTCCCCGCTGACGGAGATGCCATCGGAGGGGCAAAAGGTGTCGTCAACGTCCAACCCTAGCGGCAGAACAAACAGACCAATAAAAGTAATATCGAAATCTTGCAGAAAAAGGACCTTTCAAACCAAAAAAATATCATTAAAAAATCGCCTAAGAATCGCCCCTAAGTGATTTTTCTATGTATTATTTAATTTGTACTAACTAGTATTGTGTTTTTGTTTGAAAGATTATTTGTTGGGATTTTTGAAACTTGGCATTGGTTGGGATTAATATTGTGAGAAAATTGCTAGGTATATTTCTACATTTTGTTGTGAATATTGTTGTGAAAATGTGAGTATGTGAATATGTTCGGATATTGTGAATATGTTCGGATATTGTGAATATGTTTGGATATTGTGAATATGTTGGATATTGTGAATATGTTGTTTGGATATTGTGAATATGTTGTTTGGATATTGTATATATGTTGTATATTGTGAATACATTGTTTGGATATTTTGAATATGTTTGGATATTGTGAATATGTTGTTAGATAATTGATTGTGAATTTAATAATAATATGTTGTGAATACATTGTGTGTAATGCCCCGGTCCCGCAGGGATCGAAGAGTTACTCCCTATAACTTAAAACTCACATTTCATCAATATATTTATAGACTCCAAAATATAACATCATCAGAAAACTACAAACTCTTTTAATAAAATTCGCCACTTCTGAGAAATCTTCTGTGTAATCCACTATTCTTAAATAATCATCTCACCGATGCTCCATAATCCTGATCCTTAGTTGGACTATTCAAAATTATCTAAAAAATATATGGAGATAAGGCTTGAGTTATCAACAACTCAGTAAGCAGAGGACATATACTAGTGTAAACATGAGCATTTACAGAGATCAGAATGCAGAACAAAACATTTTCATTTTCAGAGTGCAGAAGCAGAACGTGTTATCAAAATATCAGAGCAAAGATTTAGAAATAAATTCATTCAAAAATATCCTTTGGCATAACATAGATGATCATCATCATCAGAACATTATATCATAACAGAAGCCATGTATAACCCCCGTGGTAGGTTGTGTATCTGCGGATAGCCAAGCATAACATAAATCACTCTGTCACCAAGGTGTGCACTCAAAACAGAGACCACTACTATAACCCGTGGCAGGGCCACTATTATTACCCGTGGTTGGGCCGTATCCACTATTATAACCCGTGGTTGGGCCGTATCCACTATTATTACCCGTGGTTGGGCCGTATCCACTATTGTAACCTGTGGTTGGGCCGTATGCCACTATTATCACCCGTGGTAGGGTCATAACTGAACAGAGCGGAAGCAGAATCAAATTCAGAATTAGAGAGTCATGCCAAAAGTTTTCAGAAATCACGTCTTATCCAAACAGAGTACTGAACAAAATCTTCATAACAGAACAAAATCATATCACAACATAATTTATGCACAAATTTCATATTCGCTCTCTTTTTCAAAGTTTACAAACAGAATGTAAAAAATAAGCTCATGTCTATACCAGTCATGATGGAAAATACTTTCTTCTTAATCTGGCTTCGTTTGGTTACTAAACATCTCTCAACTCATCTCAACTCATCATTACAACTTTTTCAAATCCCAACACAAAATATAATAAAAAATTCAACTTTTTCAAATCCTAAAATAATAATAATATTAAAAAATAATATTTTAACAATATTTTATCATCTCAACTCAACTCAACTCAACTCAGTTCAATATCCAAACACAACCAGAATCTCATGAATAATGCTGAACAAATAACTGAGGTAGTTCAAATTTCTTTTCATAACCAAATATGTATATTTTTCAAAAAGTCAACCTCAACTCATTTTATTTTAATGCAAAGTCTAATATAGGAACCCCGCTTACCTGGACTTCTTCGCTTTTCAGAATTTTCCTCAAAAATGCCGAACAAATATTAATCGTCACCTATAAAATAATCACGTAACTTCCATAAATTTCCAATCTATGTATTTCAATATCTATACCTGAAATATCTATTTTAATATATCAAAACCTAAAATTCTCATAACCTCATAATAAATCATCTCTTTCTAAGATCATCAATGTCCATCTAATAACTTTGACTAAAACATTAAAAATTAATCTAACTTATTTAAAATTGTAATCAGACTATAAATTTAATACTAGATCATATAACTAAACCAAAATATTTTAAATTAAACAACAACTTTTATTTAATAAACTAGATAATTTCTAAAAATGTTTAAAAATAAAATTACATCATTATCGATTACTTTTGAAAGAAAACTTTACTTAATAACAATTTAAATTGTTTAAAAGATTTCTGTAAACAAAAATAAAATAGAGTACACTAATACATATTTAAAAGTTTAAAACACGCTAATAAAGCTTGTACTCAAAGGGTAAAGATGTAACTTATCTCAAATAATATATGCTTGACCAACTATACGGTAATCTTTGTTATTTGAAAACATGCTCATACTACGTGAGGTAAGTCTACGCAGCAGAGGCACACCGTGAGGGAAGGGAATGTGTGACAACGCACAGAGCTGGCTGAGGTCGGTGGTGGTGGGTGCGGCGCTGGGTGCGGTGGAAGGTGGTGAACTCGGCGGAGCACTAAGAGAGAGAGAGAGAACAACACAATGAGAGACATATTGGAGAGAGAGAGCAAGGCTGTTTCTGGTGGAGGCTAGCGGTGTTGAAGGTCATGCAGGGGTTGATCAGGGGGTTGAGAACATGGAGGCTAGGCTTCTAGGGAGGCGATGGCGTGGAGGATAGGGGATTGGCCGTGGTGCAACTACTCTGTTTCGGGGAGCAAAAACAGGGGAATTTCATGGTTTGCAACGGAGGCTACGGGAGGCACTGGGCGGCGGCTTCGTGTGGCTGGGCACGGTGGCTTATGGCTTCACAAAGGGCTGGTTCAAGGCTTACGGCGGCTGCTACGTTCGGTTGAGCGCATACGAGAGTGGGCTTTTGTGATGGTGAGGTCATATAACAAGACTGCAAACGAGGTCTAACGCTATGGGTGTGGAGGTGTAGAGACAGCGACGGTACTGCATGGAGGTTGTGGAGGGTGGCGGCTTGTGGTGGATGATGGTTTGTGGATGGAGCTGCTTCTATGCGTGCGTGGGTGGAGATTGTCGTGGGAGTTTTAGCGGCAGCTATAGGCTTGGTAAACTAACATGCAGGTACGTATATATATATATATATATATATATATATATTGATGATGGAAAAAAACCCTAGAGAAATGAGGGAGACGTGTGTGGGAGTGAAATCGTGCGGTTGAGAAAAGAAAAAAAAATGGGCTACTGCGAAGAGCCTAGTTTGGGAATTACAACGGCAAAAGGGCTGTGCAGTGTGCATGAAATGTGTAACGCAATATATATAGTAAAACAAAAAGAAAACCCTAGGAAGGAATGAAGGGAGAACAATGCAAGAAAGAAGTGCATGAGGAGAAAAAAAAAGGTGCGTGGCGTGCATGGCACGGAGACTAAAGGGATTTTCACGACTTGCGTTTAGGATGGGACTTGGGTCTTGGGCTTTTTTTTTTTTTTTTACACGCATAAGCCCAAAAAAATATATATAAAAAAAAGGGGGCTTGACTGGGTCTGGGTGTTACATTGTGAATGTATTGGTATTTAATTGTAAATATGTTGTGAATGTAAGAGATACAATTAGGTAAATAATAGCTTTAACAAATTAATATTGCACTAAGATGCTAGATTATACTATATAATAACTAACAAAAAACAAATGATTAATAAATCAATAATAGCTTTAACCTTAAATTAATTTATAAATGCTAATATAAATTAATTAATAAGATATTATACAAAAGTTAATCATGATAACATACTTATTAAATAAAACATTTAAGATAAAAGAGGACAAAGTAAGAAATAGCATACTTATTAAATAACTAATAACAAACAAATGACCAACTAATAAATAAATAATAGTTTTAATTTTAATTTAATGTATAATACTAATATAAATTAATTAATAAGATATTATACAAAAAGCTAATTCATGATAACATACTTATTAAATTAAAAAAAATATTAAAAAGTACTAAGTAAATAACTCTCGATATAGCTTGTGTGTCTTATATATGTATATGTTATTTGTTAGATTTTGTGTGATACTGCATAAATAACCTTAGACCCGTTTGAAAATTAGTGTACACTCAGGTGTTCACTAATTCCTGATTTGTCCGTTGTGGATAGTTTGGGATTATATTATCTATATTACATATTTTTGTTACTCCTACTTTACACGTTTAGTATGAGATTTTGGTGTCTTCCTCATTTGTTCTTCAGGTATACTGTTCACAGGGTGAGAATATCTTTTTGTGAACATACTTGGAGAACTATGGGGAGGTGCTGCCAAGATTTCTACTGATGTGGAAAGTAGAAGAGTGACAAAATTTGTGCAATATGGATGAAATAATCTCGAATGGGATAGGACCAACTACCGAAGATCTAAAGAGCAATGAAAATTTGAGCATGTGAAGTTAATTTGGACTATACTAATTGCTAGGTTTTCTTTAGAAATGGATAAAAGTTGGATGTGTCTTGGCGATAGACTTGGAAATGACTATGTTGTGTATGCATGTGGAGTTAGAGCCTTTATTGATTTTGCTAGGGCCTCTGCCGATAGTTACGATTACATTAAGTGTCCATGTCGTGGGTGCAAAAATCTGTGCACTATAGGATTGGATGAAGTAGAAAGTCATATTTGTAAATGGTATGGATTTGGGGTATACCCAATGGGTATTGCGTGGTGAGACATGTGAACAATCAACCGAGGTTATGTTTGGTCATAGTATTGATATGTGGCACATGGATGAAGATACCGAGCGAGATGACCTTAATGAGCGGGATGAGATGGAGGAGATGTTGGGTGACATTAAAGCTAGGATGTTTATGGATGAAATGGACGAGGATGCCTCAAGTGGCAGAGGGATTGAATTGGAGAATTTCTCTAAAATGTGGGAAAATGCAAAGCATGAGCTTTATCCTGGATGTACAAAACACAGCAAAATGTCTTTTATTGTGAGGCTACTTCACATTAAGTCGTAGTGTGGGATGTCGAAAAAAGCAATCAACATGGTCTTGGACTTTTTTAATGAGGTGCTTCCTGTATGTTCTGCATTGTCAATAAGTTTTATGAAGCAAAACAGTTGAGAAATGGATTAGGGTTTGAGTACAAGTCCATACATACATGCAAGAATGATTGTTTTTTATTTTGGAAGGAGAATGAGGAAAAACAAGTTTGTCCCGTATGCAGAGAGTTGAGGTGGAAGGGTAAGAAAAATATTTCGGTAAAGATTTTGCATTATTTCCCACTGAAATCCAGATTGCAAAGGCTATATATGTCTAACAAAACAGCTCAAGATATGAGGTGGCACGAGGAAAAAAGAGTTAAGGATAACGAATATATGAAGCACCCAACTGACTCACTTGTATGGCAAAGGTTTGATGATCAATACGCAGAGTTTGAAATCGAAGCTCATAATGTGCATCTAGGACTAACAACGGATGGATTCAATCGAAGCTCATGAAGGCGCCAAACTTTATGTTAACTTTACTTAACCCTAGCCCAAGATCACCTGGGAATGATATTGATGTATTCATGCTGCCGTTAATTGAAGAGCTGAAAGATCTATGGAAAACAGGAGTCAGAACTTTTGATGCATATACTTCGACATTTTTCCAGATGCATGCTGCTTTAATGTGGACAATCACTAAATTTGATGGGAGAGTTGAGGACAGAACTACACCAAAGGAGTTGACTGGGGACGAGATAGTTGAATAGTTATGGGAAGTTAGAGCGAACAATTTTGGCAAAGGTAGGGAAAAGAACAAGAGAAAACGAGGCCCTGCAGAATTGAATTGGACAAAGC
This sequence comes from Juglans mandshurica, assembly GCA_022457165.1. Taxonomy (NCBI): domain Eukaryota; kingdom Viridiplantae; phylum Streptophyta; class Magnoliopsida; order Fagales; family Juglandaceae; genus Juglans; species Juglans mandshurica. Next base: position 47,986,251 of record CM039619.1, read on the forward strand.
GTATTATTTTCTTTGACTTGTCGTATTGGTCATCATGCATGTTGCGACATAGTTTGGATGTAATGCACATAAAGAAGAATATTTGTGACAATGTTCTAGGGACATTCATGAGCAATACCAAAAAGATGAAGGACACTATTAAGACGAGAAAAGATCTTGAGATAATGAGAATTAAAGATAATCTGCATTTGTAAATAGAAGGTAATAGGGTGGTTATACCGCATGCATGTTTTACGATGACAAGAGATGAGATGATGGATTTTTGTAAATGGATGCAAGGTGTGAAGTTGCCAGATGGTTATGTGTACAATCACGGTAGATGCGTGAGCCCTGATGACTGGGAAATAGGTGGATTGAAAAGTCATGATTGTCACTTTTTTTGTATAAATTGTTACCTGTGGGAATTCGTGGCAAACTGACTTTTAATGTACGGGTTGCGATAACCGAAGTTTGCATGTTTCTGAAAGATTTGTGCTCTCGGGTTGTAAATCAAGATATGTTATAGAAGTTGGAGGAAGACATTGCTACTATTCAAGCAGATCTTTCCACCATCATTTTTTGATGTAATGGTCCAATTAGCAATACATTTACCTCGGGAGTTAATGTTAGGTGACTCGATATAGTTCCATTGGATGTATCCATTTGAATATTTGGGTAGATTGAAGCACACTGTTGGGAATAAAGCCCGAGCTAAGGGTTCAATAGCAAAGGCTTATACGCACGATGAATGGTTGACATTTTTCTCTCCATATCTTTGTGGTGTTGAGACACGATTTAATCGTGAAGAGCGGAATGCTGATCTTGCTGCTCCTTCCCCTCGTGAGCTATCAATGTTTTTCTAGAATGTACAGCCCTTGGATGCACAAATGGGATACGACTTAATTGGTGAAGAGTTAGGAAAAGCTCATTCGTACGTGTTGAATAATCGTCAGGAGATTGATGACTATCTCAAGTATTTTGCTACATACTTAGAATAATTCTAGTTAAAATATTGTTATATAACATATTATGTAATGCACATGTTAATGATTCTTTTGTACTTCCATACAGTGAGCACATGGACAAATTTAGGATAGAAGGCATAGAGAATATAGTGGCGAGACACGAAGAAGAATTTTTCGGATGGTTTGAACAACACGTATGCATTTTAAATGTCCCAGGACTTAAAATCACTTTGAACCATTTTAATTCTTGTTTACTTTTAATAATTTTGTTACTATTTCAATTGTTAGATTTTGGAACAACATGTTAATGATCCCGCATCAGTTTCTTCTGAAGTGCATGCATTGGCTAGTGGTCCCTCACACAGAGCACTTTGATACAGTGCATGCACAGTTCGAGGTTATAGATTCCATATTATGGACCGTAAATGTAATCAAAAGACGCAAAACTATGGTGTGTTGGTCGAGAGAAGTCATGGAACATATGACATTGACTACTATGATGTCATATGTGACATTTTCGGACTAAAATACCTGGGTGGATATGTGACATATGTTTTTAAATGTGATTGGTGGGATATAAGTGGTGGCCGGGTTTCGATACATAGGGATAGTCACTTTATGAGTGTCAATACTGCATGTAAATGGTACGAAGATGATCCCTTCGTATTGGCTTGTCAAACTACCCAAGTCTATTACTTGCTTGAACCAATGAAAGGGGCCGATGAAGATGGTGGTGGGATAACTTGGCAAGTTGTACAAAAATTTGTGCCTTGAAATATATATGATGCAGGAATGGTAGCAGATCACGACTATAGTAGAGACGAAAATGACACTCCGATTATAGAGGACTACAAGGAAGATGGAGAGGGTTTAAATTTATTTGTTGACCTCGGTGCACTTGAACTAATCCCCTTATGTAGAGATGACGTCCCACCCGTACATCTCAACCCATCCATATTAAATGATCATTCACTTCATGAAAAAAGTGAAGAAGAAAGAAGAAGAAGAAGAAGAAGAAGAAGAAGAAGAAGAAGAGTCTGAAGAAAAAGAAAAAGAGTCCGAAGAGGAAGTCAATGAAGAAGACGAAGAAGAAGAAGAAGAAGATGATGATGATGAAGATGCTATTGAAGTCGATTATGAAACAAGCATGGAAAATAGATCTAGAGATGAAGAATAAAATTGTTATGTATTTTATTTACATAGATGACTGTACAATACATTTTTTATAAATTATTCTATACTATTTTTTAAAAAAATATTAATCATTTTCAAGGATGTCACCAAAACGACAATGAAGAAATATGCCTCCTCCCCAAAGTTCTGAACCCGTTCATGACTCCCCAATTGAGGACTCCACTCCTGAACAAGTTAATACACAGGAGACAGACAGCCAGTCGACACCTACTAGTAAGGAATTTTTGTTGATAATAAATTATATTTCAATACTTTCGGGACTGTATTTAATTATTTTAAAAATATTAGCTGATGCATTTTCACGTTGCAGACGTGGCTACACACGTGGCCTTGCTCTTGAAAGAAATAGAAGGCACGAAAAAATAAAGTTCAACATTCATGATAACTTCACTGGAGGAGTGGATGATAGTGCCGCATTGCTTGCCTCCTATGTCTGCACACTAGTCCGAGCTTATGCCCCATTTATGTGCGATTATGGAGGGATGTTCCGAATGAGGTGAAGGATCACATTGAGAGTCGTCTACTTGTGAGTTCATATACGAACGTAAATTTATTTAGAGATGTTTTGATTTCATATTTTTTGTGCAATTCACTTCTTAGGATGAATTCGACCTCAATTTTGGTCGTAGCGAGAATGTGCGAACTGTGAACGAGTTGACGACTCATCGACTACACTATTTCGGCGTCATAGGGGATGATGTCATGACCACTTCAGGATGTGCGAACTGTAAACGAGTTGATGGCTACATTATTTCAGCATCACAAGAAAAAATGACATAAACATATTCATGCAAGTGCTCAAAAACAAATCTAGTTTGGTAAGGGTTTGGGACGTTCTTTCAAATGTGTCGGTTCATCCTCCAAGACCTCGACTTCGGAAGTTAACAATCTTACTAAAGAATTAGATGTAGCACGCCAAGAAAATGAGCAGATGAAGTCGAGACAGCAGGAGTTGGAGTCTCTCTTATCGCGACAGTCTGATTTAGAAACGTGTTTACAGGAGCAACAAAGAGATTGAGATGAGAGAATACACATTGAAGTCCAAGAGGCAGTGTAGAGGGAGATGATGGTCCAAATGGAACATGTTATGTCAATTTTGCAGGATCGCAGTGGGCAAGGAAATAAAAAGAAATGATCAATATATCATTATCATTATCAGTATTAGAAATTATTGTCTACTTTTGCAACTCTATAAGATATTATTAGTTGTTACATTTATGGTGTAATATAAAAAAATTTGTATGCTTTTTAATTCTATGAAATTATTATATATGATCATAACATTCGCATGTAAAGAACAAATGTTCGAACATTGATTCACGTTTGAATCAATGTTCGAACAAAATGTCAGCAAATTCGAACAAAACGTTTGAGTGTAAGACACTACGTTCGCACATTTTAACGCACAAACAATCTAAACGTTTGAATGATGAGAATTGATACATTCGAATAACAAACAAACATCCGAATGTTAAAAATGATATGTTCGAACTCTTCTCCTTTATTTTTTATTTATAGAAGAGTCGAGATCACCTGTCCATTAGTGACCCCTTCCCAAATTTTATTAATTGCCCTCACTTTTGGCGGAGGAATACCGTGGTTACAGACCAACACCTAGTATTACAAAAACTTCTCCTACCAGGTGTCAAAATTACAAACTTACTAAAAAGGACAACTAAGCAAGGACCATTCCGCATGAACATGACGCTAACGGCAACGCAATGAAGGCAAACCCAGAATATCCAAACGGATTAAACCACGAAGCACCATAGGCACCTCCCTAACAAATCTCCACTCAGAATTAAGACCCGACGCACCACTCCGGGCCAACCAATCTGCAGCTTTATTTCCCTCTCTATAAACATGACGAACTACGCACACCATAGAATCCATAAGAGCCAACGTATCTTTCCAAAAATCTTCCAAGTACCATACACCACACCTTCTCCTATTCCACCACGAAATCACCACTTGCGAATTTAATTCAATTTCCACAAAATTAATCCCCAGTTCCTTACAGGCTTTGAGTCCCTAAAGAACAGCTAACAACTCCGCTCTATTGCTGGTACCGACTCCAATATAAGAATTAAAAGCATAAACCATAAGACCTCGATCGTTCCTAATGATACCGCCCACTCCTGAAAATCCTGGATTACCAAAACTACTCCCATCTGTATTCAATTTAAACCACCTTTGAGCTGGCTTTTTCCAAGCCACTAGCTTTAAATGCTTCCTATCAGGAACCAAAGCTGGAATATTCAATGACTGTAACACCTGTGAATCATGTCTAGAACATTTGCTAACCTTTTCCATATCTCGAACTACTAATCCCATCCATCTACTAATAGAAAGCCGAACCGAAAAAATAGACTGGAGCCTTCCCTCCATACGTGCAGTACATCGTCTATTCCAAAGATGCCAAGTAATAATAGAAGGTAAAAGCCCCACTATTATTCCCAATTGAGAATTAGAATATGCCCGTCGAAACCAAATTTGCACCGTCTCCCTCCAAGTACGACCAATAGGAATACCAAAAATAGATCCATAAAAATGCCATAATGCCGATGCAAACTCCCCTGAAAGTAGCACATGATTTTGATCTTCATAATTACCTTCATCACAACAATCACATCGAGAAACTATCTGGATCCCAATGCGTCGAAGACGATCATCTACGCTTAAGGCCATGTTCCACACTTTCCACATTAAAACCGAAATTTTAAGTGGAAGTAACTTATGCCACACCCAAGGATGCCACTCCATCCTAGATCCTTGTACTCGAATGTAATCCCAAGCGGATTTGGTAGAAAAATTCCCACTGTCATTCTTCATCCAGATCAAGACATCAGATCCTCCCTTACTCCTAGCCAAAGCCTCAACAATATCCTCCACATTATCCTGGCCAACCAACGTACTCAAAAACTCCACATCCCAACTATTGGACAACTTACACTCTTTAACTTTCAACATCGGATTACTCACTATCTGGAACTCATCAATTAGAGGACCCCCATCTCTCCATTTGTCATACCAAAATAAAATATTACCATCTCTAACTCTCCACTTAGCATTATTAAGAACACTCGGAATACTTTTGACAATCATTTTCCAAAACCTTGTTCCTTTTCTCATATCAATAAGACAACAAATCGAAGATCCAACATATTTTCCTTTAAAGAATCTAGCCCACAGGGATTCTCCTTTTAAAAGATTCCATGCAAACCGCATGTGCAAAGCTTTTTGAATATCCCCCAAATTCCGCAAACCAAGACCACTCTCCCCAAAAAAATGTGCTCAACATTCGGTTTAGTTCTTTAATAATAGATTGGGGAACCTGCAATACTGCAAATATATGTAAAGCCATACTCGTCAGCACATGACGAAGTAAAATTAAACGGCCACCCGCTGATAATAATTTCATTTTCCAACCACTGATTTTGTTCCAGAGTTTATTAATCATCTCCTCTAGATGCTCATGCTTAAGACGCCCTAATACTATCGTAACCCCAAGATATTTAAAAGGAAACAAGCCTTCAGAAAACCCTATCAGCCTTTTAAGAGCTCTCTTTCTTACAAACGAAATTTTTGGAGAATAAAATATGGCCGTCTTTTCTTTACTAAGTTGCTGACCTGACCAATTTTCATACTTTTCAAAAACCAACAACAATTCCTTCACCGATCTCTTTCCTCCATTCAGAAAAATAACAATATCATCAGCATACATAAGGTGAGAAATATTAGGAGTACCTCTTGTTTGGGAAAATTTTTCAATCTTTTTTTCAACAAAGCTTTGTTTCAAAAGTCTAGAAAGTACTTCTTGAAGGATAATAAAGAGGTAAGGCAAAAGGGGATCCCCTTGGCGCAAGCCCCGCCTCCCAAGAAAGAAACCGTTCGTCGTTCCATTAAGCATCACAGAATACCATACATTCGAAATACAAGCACGAATAAGATCACAAAAAGAAGAAGGAAAGCCAAAACACCTCAATACCTCAATCAAAAAATTCCACTCCACCCGATCATATGCTTTAGCCATATCAACTTTAATCATTATATTACCACCGTGTGTCGTCCTCTTCAGTGAGTGAACCATTTCCTAGGTAAGACTGATATTCTCAAAAATACTCCGCCCAGGTATAAACGCTCCTTGCTCTAGAGAAATCATTTTGGGAAGAAGACCTATCATACGATTAACAATAATTTTCGAACAAATTTTATAGAAAACTGAACAAAGGCTTATTGACCTAAATTTATCAAATCCCGAAGGCACATCTACCTTCGGGATAAGCACAATAAAAGAAGCCGAATAAAATCTCGGAAGGCGTTTTGCTAGAAAAAATTCTGAAATAGCTTCTAAGACCTCAACTTTAACCACATCCCAGCAACTCATAAAAAAAACCCACGCCAAAACCATCTGGGCCTGGGGAACTATTAGTAGGAATAGATGATAGAGCCTCTTTCACTTCAACCAACGAAGGGATCCCACAAAGCCGAACACAATCCTCTTCATTAATAACCGACGATATCAAACTAGTTAAATCAGGCACCTCCCTTGCCGGATTAGATCTCTGAAGAAACTCAGAAAAATAATCAACGGCCCCAATATGAATTTCTTCCGGAGAATTAAACTCCATCCCATTCGAAGTTCTCAACTTATGAATTTTCCTATGCCTTTTATTAGATAACCAAACATGAAAGAATTTTGAGATCCTATCACCATCCATTCTCCACTTAATTTTAGCCTTCTGCGCCAATCTTATATCCTCCCTTCGCCTCCAAGAAGACAAATAATTAGAACACCTCAATAGCTCCCTTTCAATATCAGCATCCCAATCTCTTTGCAACAGATTTTCAAGACTCTCAACTTTATCTTCAAGAATAGCAATCTGATTATTAGTTCTCCCAAATACCCTTTTATTCCATTCACGTAACGCCACCTTAAGCTTTTTAAGTTTGCTAGCTAATTTAAAAAGCCCCGAACCTATGATAGATTCAGACCACACGTTTTGAACAAAATTCATAAAATCCGGATGCTCAACCCATATTTGCTGAAATCTAAATGGAGGGGGACCATAAGAGAAAGGATCAATTAAAAATTCTATAAACATAGGACAATGATCCGACGTTGTCCTTGGAAGATATAAACAATGAGCATTCGGGAATAAAGACAGGAAATTTGCATCAAGTAACACTCGATCCAACTTTGCCCAAGCTCTAGATAACCCCTGCTGACCATTGCACCATGTAAACTTACCTCCTTGTGAATTCATTTCCATCAGCCCGCCCTGATGAATCCATCTATTAAACTCATCCATTGCAACTCTATTCCTCAGACGCCCACCACACCTTTCCACATCCGACTGAATTATATTGAAATCCCCAGCAAACAAGCACGACTCAACACCCATTCTATCCGAACTCAACTCCTCCCAAAGCATCAATCTCTCAAATCTATTACACTTGGCATAAATAAAATTGCCCAAGAAATGAACATCTCCTTCGGTAATACGTAAAGACACATACTGCGAACTCATGCGGACCACCTGCACATCCACTTCATTTTTCCAAAACACCCAGATTTTTCCACCATCATTCTCGTTTGTTATCACCTTATCAAACTGCAATATCCGCATGAAACTCTGGATTTTATCCACCCACTGAAAAGGTTCCAGCAACACTGCCATCTTTGGCTTATGTTTAGACAACAGTTTTTGTAAACGTCTCTTAGAAGTACCTAAACCTCTTATATTCCAGACTAATATTGAACCAGTCATTGAATAAACTTCTGTGTTCTAGTGATCACCCGCCTGGAGCTCCTGATTTTCTCAAACTGCTGCTTTTGATATTTTATTTTTACAACTTCATCTTCTGCATCTGAATGATATTCCTTCTCCTGCAAAAATACTTCCGTATTTTTCTCAGGTTCCGGGTCAGACATCGAGCCATCTTCCAGATTTAACTCTTCCTCATGAACATTATTAACCTCCCTTTCTGCAGAACTAGGAACTACTTCCCCCTCCCTCATGTCCATTTCCAACTCACGCATTCCATTTTTCCTTCAAAACTTCCTGGGTTCATTTCTTTCGCAAGATCCGCACGATCAAGATTTTACTCTTGATCCTTTTCCGGTTCCAACTCCTCAACCAAAAGAATGGGATCACCTAACACCCGATGCTCCTCAGTTGCTTCGTTTGTTTCAACTTCTGTATCCTCAACAACTGGGGTATTAGTTTTATCCGTCGGCTCTTCCACAGTTGGTTCTTGTTACCGAACCCAAACATTACTTCCTGCATTCTTTTTCCCAGCACGGCAAGTCTTTAAATTATGCCCCTGTTTTTTAAATTTAGAACAGAACGCCGGCAAAGTTTCACATATAATTTCTTGCTTTCGGCTAGTTCCCAGACCAGGCATCCCAATCCAAAAATAAGGTAAAGGTTTCTTTGCAGCATCCATTTCCACACAAATACGAGCACCATCGGTTCCAGTAACACTACGAGTAGAGTTATCACTTCTAATAAATCTACCAATAGGGGCTGTAAGAATTTTAAGAATGGACTCATGATAATAGTTAGGAGGCAAACCTGGAAGTACAATCCACACCGGTACAATCGAGGGTTCTTCATCTTCTTTAAATTCTGGAGTCCAGTGAAATGGACGGTAAGGAATTCCTTCTATATCATTAACTTCACGAGATAGAGCCTTCATGCAATCTTCTTCCGAAACCATTCTGATAAAAACATTCTGAGGATGCCTCATATTAGAAACGACTGGAATGCCATCAAGATTCCATCGCTTATGAATGAAGGCCCTAATGGCATCCAAGGATGGTCGGTTCCTCAAAGACTTCAGACCATTCCGCATGAACATGACGCTAACTGCAACGCAATGAAGGCAAACCCAGAATATCCAAATGGATTAAACCACGAAGCACCCTAGGCACCTCCCTAACAAATCTCCACTCAGAATTAAGACCCGACGCACCACTCCGGGCCAACCAATCCGCAGCTTTATTTCCCTCTCTATAAACATGACGAACTACGCACACCATAGAATCCATAAGAGCAAACGTATCTTCCCAAAAATCTTCCAAGTACCATACACCACACCTTCTCCTATTCCACCACGAAATCACCACTTGCGAATCTAATTCAATTTCCACAAAATTAATCCCCAGTTCCTTACAGGCTTAGAGTCCCTGAAGAACAGCTAACAACTCCGCTCTTTTGCTGGTACCGACTCCAATATAAGAATTAAAAGCATAAACCATAAGATCTCGATCGTTCCTAATGATACCGCCCACTCCTGAAAATCCTAGATTACCAAAACTACTCCCATCTGTATTCAATTTAAACCACCCTTGAGCTGGCTTTTTCCAAGCCACTAGCTTTAAATGCTTCCTATCAGGAACCAAAGCTGGAATATTCAATGACTGTAACACCTGTGAATCATGTCTAGAACATTTGCTAACCTTTTTCATATCTCGAACTACTAATCCCATCCATGTACTAATAGAAAGCCGAACCGAAAAAATAGACTGGGGCCTTCCCTCCATACGTGCAGTACATCGTCTATTCCAAAGATGCCAAGTAATAATAGAAGGTAAAAGCCCCACTATTATTCCCAATTGAGAATTAGAATATGCCCGTCGAAACCAAATTTACACCGTCTCCCTCCAAGTACGACCAATAGGAATACCAAAAATAGATCCATAAAAATGCCATATTGCCGATGCAAACTCCCCTGAAAGTAGCACATGATTTTGATCTTCATAATTACCTTCATCACAACAATCACATCGAGAAACTATCTGGATCCCAATGCGCCGAAGACGATCATCTACGCTTAAGGACATGTTCCACACCTTCCACATTAAAACCGAAATTTTAGGTGGAAGTAACTGATGCCACACCCAAGGATGCCACTCCATCCTAGATCCTTGTACTCGAATGTATTCCCAAGCGGATTTGGTAGAAAAATTCCCACTGTCATTCTTCATCCAGATCAAGACATCAGATCCTCCCTTACACCTAGCCAAAGCCTCAACAATATCCTCCACATTATCCTGGCCAACCAACGTACTCAAAAACTCCACATCCCAACTATTGGACAACTTACACTCTTTAACTTTCAACATCGGATTACCCACTATCTGGAACTCATCAATTAGAGGACCCCCATCTCTCCATTTGTCATACCAAAATAAAATATTACCATCTCTAACTCTCCACTTAGCATTATTAAGAACACTCGGAATACTTTTGACAATCATTTTCCAAAACCTCGTTCCTCTTCTCATATCAATAAGACACCAAATCGAAGATCCCACATATTTTCCTTTAAAGAATTTAGCCCACAGGGATTCTCCTTTCAAAAGATTCCATGCAAACCGCATGTGCAAAGCTTTTTGAATACCTCCCAAATTCCGCAAACCAAGACCACCCTCCTCTATTGGCTTACAAATACTCTCGCATGCCACCCACTTTTTCATTCTTTTACCATTTATCTCTCCCCAAAAAAATGTGCTCAACATTCGGTTTAGTTCTTTAATAATAGATTGGGGAACCTGCAATACCGCAAATATATGTAAAGCCATACTCGTCAGCACATGACGATGTAAAATTAAACGGCCACCCGCTGATAATAATTTCATTTTCCAACCACTGATTTTGTTCCAGACTTTATTAATCATCTCCTCTAGATGCTCATGCTTAAGACGCCCTAATACTATCGGAACCCCAAGATATTTAAAAGGAAACAAGCCTTCAGAAAACCCTGTCAACCTTTTAAGAGCTCTCTTTGTTAAAAATGAAATTTTTGGAGAATAAAAATAAGAATATCATCGGCATACATAAGGTGAGAAATATGAGGAGTACCTCTTGCTTGGGAAAATTTTCCAATCTTTTTTTCGACAAAGCTTTGTTTCAAAAGTCTAGAAAGTACTTCTTGAAGGATAATAAAGAGGTAAGGCGAAAGGGGATCCCCTTGGCGCAAGCCCTGCCTCCCATGGAAAAACCTTTCGTCGTTCCATTAAGCATCATAGAATAGAATACATTCGAAATACAAGCACGAATAAGATCACAAAAAGAAGAAGGAAAGCGAAAACACCTCAATACCTCAATCAAAAAATTCCACTCCACCCGATCATATGCTTTAGCCATATCAACTTTAATCATTATATTACCACCGTGTGTCGTCCTCTTCAGTGAGTGAACCATTTCCTGGGTAAGACTGATATTCTCAAAAATACTCCGCCTAGGTATAAACGCTCCTTGCTCTAGAGAAATCATTTTGGGAAGAAGACCTGTCATACGATTAACAATAATTTTTTAACAAATTTTATAGAAAACTAAACAAAGGCTTATTGGCCTAAATTTATGAAATCCCGAAGGCACATCTACCTTCAGGATAAGCACAATAAAAAAAGCCGAATAAAATCTCGAAAGGCGTTTTGATAGCAAAAATTCTGAAATAGCTTCTAAGACCTCAACTTTAACCACCTCCCAGCAACTCATAAAAAACCCCGCGCCAAAACCATCTGGGCCCGGGGAACTATTAATAGGAATAGATGATAGAGCCTCTTTCACTTCAACCAACGATGGGATCCCACAAAGCCGGACACAATCCTCTTCATTAATAACCGGCGATATCAAACTAGTTAAATCAGGCACCTCCCTTGTCGGATTAGATCTCTAAAGAAACTCAGAAAAATAATCAACGGCCCCAATATGAATTTCTTCCGTAGAATTAAACTCCATCCCATTCGAAGTTCTCAACTTATGAATTTTCCTATGCCTTTTATTAGATAACCAAACATGAAAGAATTTTGAGTTCCTATCACCATCCATTCTCCATTTAATTTTAGCCATCTGCGCCAGTCTTATATCCTCCCTTCGCCTCCAAGAAGACAACTCATTAGAACACCTCTCTAGCTCCCTTTCAATATCAGCATCCCAATCTCTCTGCAACAAATTTTCAAGACTCTCAACCTTATCTTCAAGAATAGCAATCTGATTATTAGTTCTCCCAAATACCCTCTTATTCCATTCACGTAATGCCACCTTAAGCTTTTTAAGTTTGCTAGCTAATTTAAAAAGCCCCGAACCTATGACAGATTCAGACCACACGTTTTGAACAAAATTCATAAAATTCGGATGCTCAACCCACATTTGCTGAAATCGAAATGGAGGGGGACCATAAGAGAAAGGATCAATTAAAAATTCTATAAACATAGGACAATGATCCGACGTTGTCCTTGGAAGATATAAACAATGAGCATTCGGGAATAAAGACAGGAAATTTGCATCAAGTAACACTCGATCCAACTTTGCCCAAGCTCTAGATAATCCCTGCTGACCATTGCACCATGTAAACTTACTTACCTCCTTGTGAATACATTTCCATCAGCCTGCCCTGATGAATCCATCTATTAAACTCATCCATTGCAACTCTATTCCTTGGACACCCACCACACCTTTCCACATCCGACCGAATTCTATTGAAATCCCCAGCAAACAAGCACGGCTCAACACCCATTCTATCCGAACTCAACTCCTCCCAAAGCATCAGTCTCTCAAACCTATTACACTTGGCATAAATAAAATTGCCCAAGAAATGAACATCTCCTTTGGTAATACGTAAAGACACATACTGCGAACTCATGCGGACCACCTGCTCATCCAGTTCATTTTTCCAAAACACCCAGATTTTTCCACCATCATTCTCATTTGTTATCACCTAATCAAACTGCAATATCCGCATGAAACTCTGGATTTTATCCATGCACTAAAAAGGTTCCAGCAACACTGCCATCTTTGGCTTATGTTTAGACAGCAGTTTTTGTAAACGTCTCTTAGAAGTACCTAAACCTCTTATATTCCAGACTAATATTGAACCAGTCATTGAATAAACTTCTGTTTTCTAGTGATCACCCGCCTGGGGCTCCTGATTTTCTCAAACTGTCGCTTTTGATATTTTCTTTTTACAACTTCATCTTCTGCATCCGAATGATATTCCTTCTCCTGCAAAAATACTTCCGTACTTTTCTCAGGTTCCGGGTCAGACATCGAGCCATCTTCCAGATTTAACTCTTCCTCATGAACATTACTAACCTCCCTTTCTGCAGAACTAGGAACTACTTCCCCCCTCCCTCATGTCCATTTCCAACTCTGTTTCCCTTAAACGGTTCACGCATTCCATTTTTCCTTCAAAACTTCCTAGGTTCATTTCTTCCGCAAGATCCGTAAGCTCAAGATTTTCCTCTTGATCCTTTTCCGGTTCCAACTCCTCAACCAAAAGAATGGGATCACCTAACACCCGATTCTCCTCTGTTGCTTCGTTTGTTTCAACTTCTGTATCCTCAACAACTGGGGTATTAATTTTATCTGTCGGCTCTTCCACAATCGGTTCTTGTTGCCGAACCCAAACATTACTTCCTGCATTCTTTTTCCCAGCACGGCAAGTCTTTAAATTATGCCCTTGTTTTTTACATTTAGAACAGAACGCCGGCAAAGTTGCATATATAATTTCTTGCTTTCGACTAGTTCCTAGACCAGGCATCCCAATCCAAAAATAAGGTAAAGGTTTCTTTGCAGCATCCATTTCCACACAAATACGAGCACCATCGGTTCAAGTAACACAACGAGTAGAGTTATCACTTCTAATAAATCTACCAATAGGGGCTGTAAGAATTTTAAGAATGGACTCATGATAATAGTTAGGAGGCAAACCTGGAAGTACAATCCACACCGGTACAATCGAGGGTTCTTCATCTTCTTTAAATTCTGGAGTCCAGTGAAATGGACAGTAAGGAATTCCTTCTATATCATTAACTTCACGAGACAAAGCCTTCATGCAATCTTCTTCCGAAACCATTCTGATAAAGACATTCCGAGGATGCCTCATATTAGAAACGACTGGAATGCCATCAAGATTCCATCGCTTATGAATGAAGGCCCTAATGGCAAACAAGGATGGTCAGTTCCTCAAAAACTTCAAAACAATCGAGTACCGAAAAGGCTCGGCAGATATTTGGATTTCCTCCTTAGAAAATTGGAAATAAATTTTGCCATCCTTAGATTTCGGCAGAAGATGCGCCACAGACATTTCTGGAAGAGGCTGAGGAACCACCGAAACGAGATCCACGAAGAGCCGTCGACCTCTGTTGGTAGTAGCAGCAGCCATTACTTGCGTCAAACGTAGCAAGAAAAAACTTTCAAGAAGAAAGTCATTCTTGGAGCGTTCTTGGAGCATCGTTTAGCATTCTTTTTTTTTTGAAAGAAGGTTAGATTTCAAAAAGAATAAACTGTGGTAATTTTTTTGAAAGAACGTTCAAGTTAACAACTAGACTTAAGCAATGAGAATTTTTCCTAAACATTATAATTAATTTCAATCATATTCTTATCATAGGCTTTTTATTCATCAAACCATACAGTTTTTATTATCATTATTATTATTATTTAAATAAAATAATATAATTTTCCCTCAAACTTAAATATCACATTGTCCTCAATGGAAAAAAGCAAGAAAAACTAAAGCAAAGAATGAGAGAAGGTAAGAGATGCTCCCCTTAAAGGTGCAGCTGTGTACCCGTTGGAGATCTCCCAGGCCTCTTCGTTCCTGCAAGATGAAAACAAAAGACTAATATTAAGCAAAAGTAAAACTTAAAAATTAATAAAATAAAATATAAAAAACTTGGGTTGCCTCCCAAAAGCGGTTTGTTTAAAGTCTATAGCTAGACATTATCCTTTCATCATTTATAACTGGCGAGATTCGATGAAACACTTTTTCGAGTTAAAGTCTCCATCCACATAGGGTTTTAATCTATGTCCATCTACTTTAAATGTGTCTTTTGTCTCGTGATGGACTTCAACTGCCCCATAGGGAAAAATACGGGTCACCTGAAATGGTCTGGACCACCGAGAGCACAGATTTCTTGGGAAGAGTCGAAGTCTTGAGTTAAATAATAAGACTTTTTGCCCGACTTCGAATTCTATTCTCATAATATGCTTATCGTCACACCTTTTAGTTTTATCTTTGTAAATCTGAGCATTCTCATAAGCATCATTGCGGAACTCATCCAACTCTTTGATTTGCAGTATTCTCTTCTCGCCAGTCACTTCTAAATGAAAGTTTAGTGTTCTTGTCGCCCAATAGGCTCTGTTCTAGCTCCACGGGTAGTGTTTTGAATGCTGTCCAATAGGCCCATAGCACATCATCTAACCTTCTCGCCCAGTCTGTCCGAGAGATAATCACGATCTTCTCCAGTATGCACTTCAGCTTCCGATTAGACACCTCGACCTAGCCGCTAGTTTGATGATTGTTTGGTGTCGCCACATGATGGGTAACTCCATAGTTAGTAGTGCTTCAAATTGGCGATTCCAAAAATGCTTGCCGCCATCACCAATTAAGGCCCTCAGAGTGCCGAATTAGGAAAAAATGTTCTTCCGCAGAAAATTCACCACGACCCTCGCATCATTGATTAGCAAGGCGACCGCTTCCACCCATTTGGAGACATAATCTACAACAACCAAAATAAATTTATTAGAATATGTGGATGGAAAATGACCATGAAATCTATACCCCAAACATCAAATAATTCAATCACTAAAATATTGTTTAAAGGCATCTCATGTTTCCAAGAAATGTTGCCAATTCTTTGACAATGATCACATAAATTCCCAAAATTAAAAGGGTCTTTAAAAATAGTCAGCCAATAAAAGCCGCATTGTATAACTTTTACTGCCGTTTTTGCTCCACCAAAGTGGCCGCCTGCTTCCAATGAGTGGCAGTGTCTGAGTATGCTCTCCATCTCCTCCTTAGGCACATATTTCTGATTATCTGGTCCATGCGATGCTGGTATAGGAAAAGTTCCTCCCAAAAAAAATATTTCAAGTCGAAGAAGAACTTTTTCTTTTGATTATATGTCATCTCGGCCGGTAGAATTCTGGACACCAAATAATTTACCATGTCGGCATACCATGGAACGACTTGTATAGCCATTAATTGCTCGTCCGGGAAGGTCTCATTAATTGGGAATTTCTCCTCGCCAGCTGCCTCTTTAAGCTCAAGGCGAGATAAATGGTCGGCCACTACATCCTCGGTACCTTTCTTATCTTTTATTTCCAAATCAAACTCCTGTAATAGCAAAATCCATCTTAACAGTCTTGGTTTGGCATCCCTTTTCGACAACAAGTATTTAAGAATTGAGTGATTGGTGTAGACGGCCAGCTTTGAACCTATGAAATAAGAACAAAATTTGGCAAAGACAAACACGACTGCTAACAATTCTTTTTCAGTAGTAGCAAAATTAAGTTGAGCTTCTATTAACGTCTGACATGCATAAAAAATAACATAAAAAATTTTATATTTTCTCTACCCCAAAACAACCGCTATAGCATAATCACTAGCATCACACATTAATTCAAAAGATAAATTCCAATCCGGTGATACAATGATAGGTGTTGTAATTAATTTCTTTTTCAATGTTTTAAAAGCATGCAAGCCTTCATCAGAAAATTCAAACCGAGTGTATTTATTCAACAGATTGCAAAGAGGTTTAGTAATTTGAAAAAAAATCATTGATAAACAGACGATAGAACCCGGCGTAACCCAAGAAACTTCTCACGCCCTTCACATTGGTCAATGGTGGGAGTTTGTCAATAGCTTCTATCTTTGCTCAATCGACCTCAATTTCGTTGAAGGAAATGAGGTGGCCAAGCAGTATTCACTCCTTGACCATGAAGTGACATTTTTCTCAATTTAAAACAAGATTTGTCTCATTGCATCCCTGCAAAACCAAATATAAATTAGATAAGCAATTATCAAAAGACTGACAAAAAACCAAGAAGTCATCCATGAAACTTCTAAAACCATGTCCGAGAAGATGGACATCATGCATCTTTGGAAAGTGGCTAGCGCATTGGAAAGACCAAAAGGCATACGCCTATATACAAAAGTGTCATAAGGACAGGTGAAAATTGTTTTCTCTTGATCCTTGAGTGCAATGGCTATTTGATTGTAACAGGAATATCCATCTAGAAAACAGTAGTAATCATGGCCGGCAAGTCTTTCTAACATTTGATCAATAAAAGGTAAGGAAAAATGAACTTTCTGAGTTGCACCATTTAGTATTCGATAGTCTATGCATACTCACCATCCTCTGATCGTCCTCATTGGCATGAGTTCATTGTTGTCATTCTTGATCACGATTATTCCTCCTTTCTTTGGGATCACTTGCACTGGACTTACCCATGCACCAACTGAGATTGAATAAATGATCCCGACATCTAAAATCTTTAATACCTCTTTATTCACCACATATTGCATCGATGGATTCAGTCTCCTATGGGGTTCGACGATGTAACACCTGGACCGAGTCAAGCTCATTTTATTTTTATTTATATTTATAACTATATTTATATTTTTTTCACACAATAATTTTTTTTTCTTTCCGTTCATTTATTTATTTCTATTTCTGTCTATATATTTTTTTTAAATCCCGTAAGGTTTCTGCTCGTCCACTCCATGCGCACACACACGATCATGCACACACACATCTATTTTCAGCACTCTCCACACGCACATCTCCCTCATCCCTCTAGGGTTTTCTCATCACATATATATATATATACACACAGATACACTTATCCCTCGTGCATGTTGAAGCCAAGCCGTCGCTGCCCTCCCACGTGAAACTATAGCCCAATAATTCCTCCCCTTTGCAAACAGCGCACCCCTTTCTTTCTTGTCTCTCCCTTGCATTTCCTCTTGTTTTTCAATCACGTATGCACACAAACATTTATACCTCCTGCTTGTAGAAACTCTCATAATAGGACTGCCGCAGAACTGTAAGTCAAGTCACCGCCCCACCGCACAGCCCGTGGGCAAACTGTGAACCCCACGTAGCCACGCCACTGCCTCTGCGTTAGGACTCCCTTAACGCCGTCCCTGCACCACCACCGTTGCACCCCTTCTCAGCCACCATGGTACACCTCACCACCGTGCCCAGCCACACGGAGTTGTAGCCCAACGCCCCGTAGCTGCTACTGCAAGCCTCGGACTGCTCTGTTTTGCTATCCAAAAACATAGCATAATCAGCCACCTTGAGCCGCTGAAATCACCCTCCACCGAAACTCCTCGCTGTGCCCCCACAAAAGCTGCCAAGGAGGACGTCTCATCACCCCAGTCCACCTCACGCCGCCTCAGTTCTGTCTTGTCCCTCGCGGTGAGCTTTTGCAGAACGCTTACACTGCTTCTCCGTCTTTCTTTGTTTCACTCTCACCGTGTTTCTCTTTCTCTCTCTCTCTCTTCCAATGCACCGCCGCAGTACCCACCACCACTGGCGCACCCACCCAACTCCTTCGCAGCTCCACTTTTCTTGGTAGGTCCTCCGTTACTCTCCAACCGTGCGACATTGCCTTCTTGCTTGTATGATTTTTGTTGTTCCATAAACTTCCGTAGTCTTAGGAAATGTCTACACTGATAATTACAATATTGCCCTTCATTGGATGGCTGTAGACTGTAGTTGGGATTTTTGTTGTTATCAAATCTGTTTTAGGTGGTCTTTGTGGGATGTATAAGATGTTGTACAGAGAATATATAGGAGTTTTAAATTATACTAAGTGTAACGTATTATTTTTATGGGTATTTTAACACTTAAGTATTTTAACATGTTATTAAGTAAAGATTTATTTTAATAGTAAACAATATTGGTGTAATATTATTTTTACATTTTAGATATGTTTTAGTCTATTTAAAAATTTTTATGGGTTATTTTAAAATATTTTGGAATAATTATATTATCCAGTATTAAACTTTATAGTTGGTTTTCAATAATAAATAGGTCTGACTTTTAAATGTTTTAGTCATAGTATTAAATTAGCATTGAAGATTTTAGAAAGTGATGATTTGAAATTTTAGGTTTTGAGGATTTTAATAGGTTATTTTAGAAGCGTAGGATTGAATATCGAAATGTGTGATTAATTGGAAATTTACGAGAATTACGTGATTATTTTATAGGTGACGATTAATTATTGTTCGACATTTTGAGAAAAATTCCTGAAAAGCTAAGAAGTCCAAGTAAGCGGGGTTCCTATGCTAGATTTTGCATTAAATAAAATGAACTGAGGTCCTTTTTGGAAAATATGCATGTTTTGTTATGAAAATAAATTTGAACTACCTCAGTTATTTGTTCTCTATTACTCATGAGATTCTGTTTAAGAAGAAAGTATTTTCTGTCATAACTGGTGTAGACATGAGCTTATTTTTGACATTCTGTTTCTGAACTTTGAAAAAGAGAACGAATATGAAATTTTGTGCATAAATTATGTTGTGATATGATTTTGTTCTGTTCTGAAGATTTTGTTCAGTACTCTGTTCGGATAAGACGTGATTTCTAAAAACTTTTGGCAAGACTCTCTGATTCTGAATTTGATTTTGTTTCCGCTCTGTTCAATTACAGCCCTGCCACGGGTGATAATAGTGGCATACGGCCCAACCACAGGTTACAATAGTGGATACGGCCCAACCACGGGTAATAATAGTGGATACGGCCCAACCACGAGTTATAATAGTGGATACGGCCCAACCACGGGTAATAATAGTGGATACGACCCTGCCACGGGTTAGAGTAGTGGTCTCTGTTTTGAGTGCACACCTTGGTGACATAGTGATTTATGTTCTGCTTGGCTATCCGTAGATGCACAACCCTACCACGGGGGTTATACATGGCCTCTGTTCTGATATGATGTTCTGATGATGATGATGATCATTTATGCTATGCCAAATGATGTTTTTGAATGAAATTGTTTCTGAATTTTTGCTCTGAAAGTTTGATCATATTTTCTGCTTCCGCACTCTGAAAATGAAAATGTTTTGTTCTGCATTCTGATTTCTGTATATGCTCATATTTACACACTGGTATATGTTTTCTGCTTACTGAGTTGTTGATAACTCACCCCGTATCTCCATATATTTTTCAATTCATAATGTTGATGGTTCAGCTGGAGAACAAGAGTAAGAAGTTTTAGCAAGGTGTTATAATCGTAGTGGAATAAGTGTCTGAGGGTACAAGTTTATTGGAGAGTCTTATTGAGTAGGTTTATGATTTTCAGATTTTGAATAAATGGATTTGTACTTTTTAGAAATATTGGAGTATTTAAATATGTTATGGAAGTTGGATTTAGGTTACAAGAGCTAACTTTCTGGACCTCCAGGATCGGGGCCTTACAGTTGGTATCAGAGACAGGTTTGGATTCTGTATACTATAAACCTTGGAGGTTTAGATATCTGTGGGTTCATAGGATGTAAAAATTTTAGTGTAGGAACTGGAGGACTATAAGGATGATTATGTGGATATTTAAGGTTTTAGATTTTGTAAGACTTTATGATTGAGTTTTGAGATTTTGAAGTTTAGGGATTTTAGATTCGACAAGCTTAATTTGTTGAATATAGGAGATAATATTTATAAAGATTGATTGAAGGTTTAGATTTTTGAGGTTTAGATTCTAAGACGTAAGACAATTTAGAGCGATGTCGGGTTTACAATTATAGAGGGTAGGAAGGAGTATGAGTTGATTAAAGAAATGGCTAAGAATGGTTAAAACAAGTTCAAGATTTTATTAATTTATTGATTTATTTATTTTAACTTGTTTTTAAATATTTTAGTTTGTATTTATATTTTGTCTATACATATTTTAGAACATTTAACTGAGGTTAAGATCTCAGGATGGTTGCTCGTTGTCAAGTTCGAAACTTTGGAGATTTGAGATTCTTCAGATTTTATGGACTGAATATTTGGAGGTTTGAGGTTTAGAGATAGTACATACTTTAAAAATGATTTTGAGGAGATTTAAGGTTGTAGAATTCTGCGGGTTTCAGGATATGATTTCTTTTTTTATGATATCTAAGGTTTTAGCACTTGCGGACCTATGGAATGAGTTCCACGACATCTGAGGTTTTAGATTTTTGCATATTTTAGGAAAACGATTTTTTTAAGACATTCGAGATTTTAATTTCGGTAGGCGTAATTCTATGATCTGTAGGAAATGATTCTGACAATATTTAAGGTTTAGACTTCAAGTTAACTTCTTGGAAATAGTTTTGGTTAGGAACTTGAGGCTTAGATTTGTGATATTGATGTTTTAGAGGCTACAATCATATTGGAATAATTTTTTGAATTTGACTCTGGTGACTTAAAAATGTGTGGATTGGGTAAATGTGGGGTTTAGCTAATTCTAGAGCTTCATGAGTGAGTTACAATGTGTTTATGACTACAAGTTGTTAGAGTGCGCAGCAGAAGCGTGGTTTTGGTGATATTATAGTTTGAGAGTTTATTTCATTATTTGTATAAGGTTCAAGGGTTATGTGGAGAGTTCAAGATTATTTTAGGTTTTTAATTGTATTATTGAGGTTCACATTTTAGACTTGAAATGGTAGTGTGCGAGATCATGAATGGCTAGGGAAAATATGGGAGAATATGATCGACAATATTGGAGGTTAGAATTTGGAAGTGTAGGTTCGACAAATTTTGGATTATTAATTAGGTTCAAAAATATGATTGACGTTTGAGGTAGGCATGGAATGGTTGTAGCGGATAAATATTTGGACTTTGCTTTAGGTGTAACAAATTTCGAGGATGAAATTTTTTTTAGGGGAGGAGAAAGTAACACCTGGACCGAGTCAAACTCATTTTATTTTTATTTTTATTTATAACTATCTTTATATTTTTTTTCACACGATAATATTTTTTTTTCTTTCCCGCATGTTCATTTATTTATTTCTATTTCCGTCTATATTTTTTTTAAAATCCCGTAGGGTTTTCTCTCGTCCACTCCATGCGCACACACGAGATCATGCACACACGTCTATTTTCAGCACTCTCCACACGCACGTCTCCCTCATCCCTCTAGGGTTTTCTCATCACATATATATACACACAGATACACTTATCCCTCGTGCATGTTGAAGCCAAGCCGCCGCTGCCCTCCCACGCGAAACTATAGCCCAATAATTCCTCCTCTTTGCAAACAGCGCACCCCTTTCTTTCTTGTCTCTCCCTTGCATTTCCTCTTGTTTTTCAATCACGTATGCACACAAACATTTATACCTCCAGCTTGTAGAAACTCTCATAATAGGACTGCCGCAGAACTGTAAGTCAAGTCACCGCCCCAACGCCCAGCCCGTGGGCAAACTGTGAACCCCACGTAGCCACGCCGCTGCCTCTGCGTTAGGACCCCCTTAGCGTCGTCCCTGCACCACCACCGTTGCACCCCCTCTCAGCCACCGTGGTAAACCTCACCACTGTGCCCAGCCACACAGAGCTATAGCCCAACGCCCCGTAGCTGCTACTGCAAGCCTCGGACTGCTCTGTTTTGCCATCCAAAAACAGAGCATAATCAGCCACCTTGAGCCGCTGAAATCGCCCTCCACCGAAACTCCTCCGCGCTGTGCCCCCACAAAAACTGCCAAGGAGGACGTCTCATCACCCCAGTCCACCTCACGCCGCCTCAATTCTGTCTTGTCCCTTGCGGTGAGCTTTTGCCGAACGCTTGCACTGCTTCTCCGTCTTTCTTTGTTTCTCTCTCACCGTGTTTCTCTTTCTCTCTCTCTCTCTTCCAGTGCACCGCCGCAGTACCCACCACCACTAGCACAGCCGCCCAACTCCGTCGCAGCTCCACTTTTCTCGATAGGTCCTCCGTTACTCTCCAACCGCGTGGCGTTGCCTTGTTGCTTGTATGATTTTTGTTGTTCCATAAACTTCCGTAGTCTTAGGAAATGTTTTGACTAATAATTACAATATTGCCCTTCATTGGCTGGCTGTAGACTGTAGTTGGGAGTTTTGTTGTTATTAAATCTGTTTTAGGTGGTCTTTGTGGGATGTATAAGATGTTGTACAGAGAATATATAGGAGTTTTAAATTATACTAAGTGTAACATTTTATTTTTACTGAAAGTGTGAAATTTTATTTTGAACATTTTATTTATGATTAAAGAAAATCACTTAAGTATTTTAACATGTTATTAAGTAAAGATTTGTTTTAATAGTAAACAATATTGGTGTAACATTATTTTTACATTTTAGATATGTGTTAGTCTATTTAAAAATTGTTATGGGTTATTTTAAGATATTTTGGAATAATTATATTATCCAGTATTAAACTTTATAGTTGGTTTTCAATAATAAATAGGTCTGACTTTTAAATGTTTTAGTCATAGTATTAAGCATTGACGATTTTAGAAAGTCATGATTTGAAATTTTAGGTTTTGAGGATTCTAATAGGTTATTTTAGAAGCGTATGATTGAATATCGAAATGTGTGATTAATTAAAAATTTACGAGAATTACGTGATTATTTTATAGGTGACGATTAATTATTGTTCGACATTTTGAGGAAAATTCCTGAAAAGCTAAGAAGTCCAGGTAAGCGGGGTTCCTATGCTAGACTTTGCATTAAATAAAATGAACTGAGGTCCTTTTTGGAAAATATGCATGTTTTGTTATGAAAATAAATTTGAACTAGCTCAGTTATTTGTTTTGCATTACTCATGAGATCCTGTTTAAGAAGAAAGTATTTTCTGTCATAACTGGTGTAGACATGAGCTTATTTTTTACATTCTATTTCTGAACTTTGGAAAAGAGAACGAATATGAAATTTTGTGCATAAATTATGTTATGATATGATTTTGTTCTGTTCTGAAGATTTTGTTCAGTACTCTGTTCGGATAAGACGTGATTTCTGAAAACCTTTGGCATGAATCTCTGATTCTGAATTTGATTCTGTTTCCACTCTGTTCAGTTACGGCCCTGCCACGGGTGATAATAGTGGCATACGGCCCAACCACGGGTTACAATAGTGGATACGGCCCAACCACGGGTAATAATAGTGGATACGGCTCAATCATGGGTTATAATAGTGGATACGGCCCAACCACGGGTAATAATAGTGGATACGGCCCTGCCACGAGTTAGAGTAGTGGTCTCTGTTTTGAGTGCACACCTTGGTGACAGAGTGATTTATGTTCTGCTTGGCTATCCGCAGATGCACAACCCTACCACGGGATTTATACATGGCCCCTGTTCTGATGATGATGATGATCATTTATGCTATGCCAAAGGATGTTTTTGAATGAATTGTTTTTGAATTTTTGCTCTGATAGTTTGATCATATTTTCTGCTTCCACACTCTGAAAATTAAAATGTTTTGTTCTGCATTCTGATTTCTGTAAATGCTCATGTTTACATACTGGTATATGTTTTCTGCTTACTGAGTTGTTGATAACTCACCCCTTATCTCCATATATTTTTCAGATAATGTTGATGGTTCAGCTGGAGAACAAGAGTAAGAAGTTTTAGCAATGTGTTATGATCGTAGTGGAATAAGTGCCTGAGGGTACAAGTTTATTAGAGAGTCTTATTGAGTAGGTTTATGATTTTCGGATTTTGAATAAATGGATTTGTACTTTTTAGAAATATTGGAGTATTTAAATATGTTATGGAAGTCGGATTTAGGTTACAAGAGCTAACTCTCCGGACCTCCGGGATCGGGGCGTTACAGACGATCGGTTTAAAATTATCCTCCATTAAAATCTTGTGCATGCAAATTGAATGACTAATTCCTTTTATGTCCAAGATGGTCCAACCCAAAGCCATCTTGTGTTCCTACAAGACTCTCAGCAACTTCTCTCCCTCTACATCACTCAACGAACTGTTAATAATAACTAGAAAAGTAGAGTCCTGGCCTAAGAAAGCGTACCTTAAATTTGATGGAAGCAGTTTGAGTTCAAGCTTGGGTGGTTCCTTACTTGGAGATGTCGGCCGAGATGAGTTTAGCTCTTCCACTTTTAGTTTTATTGAAGGAGAAATGAATGGTGTAGCTTCCAAATATCTCTCACACTCCCTAACCTCTTCATCTTCGGACTCAATAGATGTAGAGTGAGTATGACATACCTCAAGTGGTAGCTTTGGAAATTTAGCTCCATAAGTCTCGTCGGCCATGACCATGTCTTGGTCGCTTATCTGTAAACAAGAATGTACCTTGAAAGGAAATTTCCTAGATTTAAATACATCAAAAGTGACCTGCTCCTCGCCAACCCTCAAAATGAGTTTCCCTTGCTAGACGTCAATTAAGGTTCTCCTCGTCGCAAGGAAAGGTCGGCCCAGTATCAAAGGGATCTCCTCGTCCTCCTCCATATCAAGTACAATGAAGTCGGCCGGGAAGATGAACTTATCAGCTTTCACCAACACATCATCAATGATTCATCTCGGGTATTTAATAGATCTGTCTGCCAACTGTAGAGAGATGGTGGTCGGCTTTGTTTCTCCAAGACCTAGTTTCCTAAAAACAAAGAAAGGCATTAGATTAATACTTGCCCCTAAGTCACATAAAGCTTTATCAAAATATGAATTTCCTATAGTGCAAGGGATCGTGAAACTCACCGGATCTTTCAAATTAGGCGGCATTTTTTTTTTTTGTAAAATTGCACTACTCTCCTCAGTCAGCATTACAGTCTCATGCTCCTCCAACTTCCACTTGTTTGATAATATATCCTTAAACAATTTTGCATATTTAGGCATTTTCTCTAAAGTTTCAATGAGAGGAATATTAATATGCAGTTGCTTAAATATACTCAGAAATTTTAAAAAATGATTATCAATCTTATTTTTCGATCATAAATTAAAGCAGAATAGGTTTCAGATATAAACTCCCTGAATTTCTAGGGTTTTGCAACCCCTTTATTCTCTTTAGTCTTCTCAGCTTGCTGGTCGGTTGCATCCCGCTTTGCTTCTTTCACCTCGTACTCGGTTTCCTTCTTCTCAGACTCTACATTTTTGGCAGCTTCTGCATCTTACTCGATATTTACTATCTGCAGCTGGTCATATGTCTGCGCACTTCTCAATGTTATGGCTTTGACATGTTCCTTCGGATTGGTCACTGTGTTGCTCGGTAAAGTCTCTGTTGTCCTCTCGATAAGCATGTTTGAGAGCTGACCGATTTGTGCCTCAAGATTGCGGATTGAAGCAGAGTTGTTTTAGATCACCATATCCATCTTTTGCATGTACTACATAAACATATACTCAAATGTCGGTTTCTTCTCTTGTTGTAGAAACTGTTGAGGTGGTCTAGCCGGCCCTTGATTATTGCTCCATGAAAAGTTAGGGTGATTTCTCCATCTGGGATTAAACGTGTTTGAATAAGGATTATTTTGACGTTAGACATTGGACATGTAATGGGCTTATTCATAACTCGGTTAGGCAAAATGATTCCCCACTTGGCAATCTACACTTGAATGACTTCCTGCGCAATGATCACAAACAACATTAGTTTGAATAGCATCAACGTTCATCTCACCTAGTTGTTGTGATAGATTTGCCATCTGCGCCGCCAATGTGGTAATAGAATCAAGTTCAAAAACTCCAGTCGCCTTTCTTGGCATTACTCTCTCCACAGACCATTGATAGTTGTTGGATGCCAATTCTTCCAGAAGTTCATATGCGGCTTCATGGGTCATACTCGTTAATGCTCCTCATGCAGCCGCATAAACCATAAATCGATTTGTGGGTCCCAAACCATTGTAAAATATCTGTACTTGAAGCCAAGCTAGGAGGTCGTGATGTGGACACTTGCGCAATAAGTCCTTGTATCTCTCTCATACCTCATATAATGATTCACCCTCAATTTGGGTGAATATAGTAATATCATTCCTTAACTTTGCTGTCTTGGCCAGAGGGGAATATTTTGCTAAGAATTTTTGTGTCAACTCCTCCCAAGTGGTGATGATGCTAGGCAGTAAAGAGTTCAACCAAACTTTTGCTTTTTTCCTAAGTGACAAAGGAAAGTCTCAATCGAATCACATCATCTGTCGCTCTGGTGTGTTTAAAAGTATCATAAATTTCTAAGAAATTTGCAATATGTACATTAGGATCCTCTTGTCACAGCCCCGCAAACTGGACAGTTTGTTGAATCATTTGAATGATGGCCAGCTTGATCTCGAAGTTATTGGCTTGTATAGCTAGCTGCCTTATACTAGAAGTTGCCCCATTGATAGAGGGCATAGCATAGTCTCTTAATGTTTTGTGCTCCTAGTCAACCATATTAAATTTAGACGCGACGACCTCTTTCTTCTTCTCTTTATTAATCCGACATAGGGTTCTTTCAATCTCTGTATAAAAAAGTGTATGCTCTAATGATTAAGAATGGGGCATGCACTTCTAACTCCTGAAAAGAAAAACCAAACAAAGATCTAATTTAAACCAATTTTTTTAAAAATAAAATAAAATCCAAAGTAATAAAAATCTAACTAGTATCAATATCAATAACAAATAACTAATCTCCAGCAACGGCGCCAAAAACTTATTAGCATAAAAATATCTTCAAGTGCACAAAATCGTAAAAGTAGTAAAGTGTTTTTAAAGAAAATGGATGTTGAACCCACATGGATTAATTACGCTATTGAGTACAGAAATTTACAAAATTAATTATTATTTGGAAAACCAAAATTTGAAGAATAGATTATCTAAATTAAAGTAAAGAAAATAGAATTAAAATTAAGAGCTCAAAGATAATAAGAATATATCTAAAGCGTTTGATTTCATCTAGCAAATCTCACACAATTTATTATTCCTTATTATATAATTCTAATTATCCCAAGTTGATGATAAAAATCCTTAATTATTCAATATTGTCTCTCGAGCAATACCAAAAATATCTCCAAATAATAACTCCATATCTCTATTTGAATTTAAATAATTGGAGACTCATTAAGTTCTTTAGATTTTTCTTGAAAATCTCACTAATCGTGGTAAAGTATCTCTACTTTCGATCAACTAATGGTGCTTAATCCTAGAGCTTTAATCACAATCACCTCTTGGTCTCTTTACGATTCAATAGATCGAATAATATTAGCTAGAAAATTGCAAGCATTAAGAACAAGAAATAAACACTCAATCATGGAAATATTGAAATAAAATAACTTAGAATATAAATTGTGTGTTCAATGCTAGACTACATCAAAACTCTAGAAAATATAATTAGTTCAAAATGAAACTGGAAAGAAAAACAATAAAATTAGTGTTTTTCATCGAAGTCAGTTGATGAAGTATGCAGCTCTCGCCTCTTCTCCCCCAGATCTGCCTCCTTGAAAGAAACTTAAAAAATAATTATGGACTATTTTTACTCTAAAACTCAGACTCTCCTCCCTATTCATCCCACAAGACAGGATTAAATAGATGTTAAAATTCAAATCTGAAAACAAGATAAATGTGTCTACAATCTAGCCCAAAGATCTGGAAAATAGTTTCTAAGGAAAGATGTTAGCAGAAAAGAAGATTATCCCGAGAATAATAGGATAATTTAAAATGGAAGATTCAGTGATATGTGGCTTGAATTGCGGAGCTCAGAAGGATTTGGTGGTCAGCAGATTGAATTCAGAACTCGAAAGGGTCCCACCGAATATATGCCATGTGCACTAAATATAACTGGTCTCCTCACCTACCGAGAGGAAAGACTCCCGACCAGGATGATAGAACCCTCTCGCCAACCTACCGAGAGGTAAAACTGCTCGCCTTTTCTAGTTGTTGCCCACAATGTTGTTTAGGTTGGTTGCTTAAGTTGGTCATTTATACTAGTCGAATTTGGGTCTTCTCGCCTACTAAGAGGAAAGCCTATTTGCCAACTAAGGGGTAAGTCTTCTTGCCTTTTCAGATCTCGTTGGTCTGGCTCCACAGTCTTTTCTTTTATACCAAAATGCTCTCATTTTGCACTAAATCTTATTATTCCTTCAGATCCAAGAAAATAAAGAAAAATATATAGAAATAAAATAAAATCAATAGAATTAAAGAAAAACTGACACTTTTTATAAATAAAAGAGTAATAAAAATCACATAAAAATAACACTGATCTGGATTCGTCTCAAATTACATGCACTTCAAGCCTCATTAGTCATGATCTAATCCATATTCTAATCCCCTAATTTTCTTTTCCGAGTGACTTAGGGTCTAACCAATTGCTGCACATAACACGATAATATTAAAATGGAGCCGATCACCAAATATTTGTCAGTTCAAACCGACCCATCCATTTGAACAAATAACCATATTTGATCATGTTCGAACGGAGTGTTCGAACCGATAAATTTTGTTCAAATGACTTTTGTTCGAATATAAATTATGTTTGTTCGAACAGACATTTTATTTTGTGAAATTCTATCCGTTCGAATGATGTTTTGAAAATTAATGTTGGTCGAAGAAATATTTTACTGTTCAAACGTCCGTACGGACTGTATTGTTTGAACTCCCACGTACAAAAATGCAGGAATCGTGACTTCGGGATGATGACAACACGGGTCACACACCCCAACGATAAGTGCTCAAGTGTGTGCAATATGCAAAAAGTGCACAACAAGAGTCACAACGGTTAATTAAAAGTTAGCCAACTAAGTACCAGAAATTTAAATATAGATTTCCAAAATAAAATACCTTTAAAAAGTTATACAGTTATCCAATATAAATATAATACAAACCAAATACATAGCCAAAAAGTGGGAGACAAGTCCCAATACATGAGAAAGTGATCCCAAGTCACTTCTCTGGCGGAGCCAAATCCTGAGGCTCTACATCAACATCATCTGCATCAAAATTTATGGTATCGTAAGATGGTACCACAGGGTATCGAATACTGTGAGATTAGGAGTCTCAGCAAGTAATCAACGAAGCAACCCAAGAAATAAAAATGCATTAATGTAGCCAACAAATATGCGTGCATATGATGAAATATGCATTAGACCCAAAACATCATTTTTCCGAAAATGAATATTTTCCAACGCACGCCAAAATCTCATTTTGGCCCAAAAATATATCCATTAAAACATATCCTACCAATTTCCCTGAAAATGGCCCAAAAATCATTCCATTAAAAATAAACCGCCATTTTCCCAGAAAACAACCCACGTTGAAATCCACAATTTTCCAAGAAAATGGTCCACATATCCATTTATCAAGTTAGTATGGGAATTCACAAGTTAGTGGTGGAGTCAGATTGTTTGATGGTAGTGCAAGTGTTGAATGCAGAATTTGAAGAAGCAGCTATGCTGGAGGCCTTGGTGTTTGAAATTTGGAAGCTACAGTCTTTATATGCAGAGTGTCAAATACAACATATTTATAGAGAAGGAAATGGGGTAGCTCACAAGCTTGCCCGTTCTGCATGGAATGTTGAGAATATCTTAATGTGATTTGATTGCTTTCCAGAATTTCTTTCTCAAGCTATTTCGTTTGATAAATGTCTGTAAACTTTATTCTATTAATGAAATGTTTCTTTCCCATAAAAAAACAAAAAAATGGCTATT
Source organism: Juglans mandshurica (assembly GCA_022457165.1). Classification (NCBI taxonomy): domain Eukaryota; kingdom Viridiplantae; phylum Streptophyta; class Magnoliopsida; order Fagales; family Juglandaceae; genus Juglans; species Juglans mandshurica. The sequence goes on from CM039619.1 coordinate 48,016,722, forward strand.
TTTCCAGAAAATAGCCCAATATCCATTTACCGTATGCACCATGATCTCCCCTAGGGACCATCCGCACACCCTAGCTCCCGACCATGCATGTAACTTCTTAACAAGCGATGCTCAGTTCCGCGCTCTGCGCATTCGTGGCCAAGCATCCTCTAGCCCCTGCCAACAAGAGGGGCCACAGAATCAATACGAAAGCGTTACCATCTCGTCCGATTCCGTTGTCACCCAACGAAGACCAAGGGGACATCACTCAGTATATTCAACTCTCGAGTGACCAGAGGAGTTCCACCGAGATAATACCCCATCTCTGCTTGGGGTCGTGATACACACGCACCCAAAAATGGAGGGGAAGCTACAGGGAGATGTTGGGAAGCAAGTTGTGGCATTGGGGGAGGTGCACGGTGGTGTTACGGCAGCAGATCTGGCTGCGAGATAGAGGAGAAGTCGTGGGAGAGTGGGGGAAGGTGGAGGCACGGCTCAGCATGGGGAGGCTAGGGAAGACTCACCGGTGAGAGGAGAAGATGATGGCGGCGGCGTTGAGGTGGTGTGGTGGTGCACGGTGGCGCTAAGGGGAGAAACCCGTGCATGAAGAGGAGCTGTGTTCGTGCAATGGAAGGGGGAGGAGTGGTTGTCATGGGATGGGTTTGATGGTGGAGGTTGTACGGAGGTCACTGGTGGTGTGGTGAAGAGCTGGCGGCAAATAGTGGAGGCACGACAGCGTGGAGCAAAATGAAGCCGTGGATTGAAGCCGTGTGTGGGGGAGCATGGCTGCACGGTAAGGGTTGAAAACAGAGGGGGATGGTCACTGGCCGGTGGGGAGGAGAATGGGAGGGGCGATGACAGCAACGGGGGACGCACGACAATGGTCTGGGGGGAAATGCAAAGAGAGGGAAACAGGGGGAGGGGGTCGCACGAGAGGCAGGGGAGGAAGAAAGAAAAACGAAGAAAAAGAAAGAAGGAAAAGAGAAAAGGGAAAAAGAAAAAGAGGAAAAAGAAAAAGGAAGGGAAATAAATGAGATCGGAAAAGAAATGAGATCTAGTCTTTCAACTCAAGATCTCGACACTGATCCAACGAACATGATTTAAAATAAAGAGCATTTTAAATAATGAACAATAATTAATAACAATAAAACACATTGAATTAAACTTTCCAGTTACAAGTCATAAAATAATACCACGTAAATCATTTTAAATTTAAAACAAGAAAGCCCATAATTCTAAGAAATGCAATAATTACTTAGTCAAAAGACACATAAATATAGGGTATCACAAATGTGGTCTTTCACATCTTGGAGAATTTTAGACCAAGAGGATGTAGAAGCGGTGCATACCTGAGTAAGCGTATGAACATAAGATGCAAGCCACATTGTCGAATCTCCGGAGCCACTGGTGTGATCATTAGGAATATCAATTTTATATTTTTAGTGCAAAATTTGTAATAATTCTTAAGTTATATTTTAAGTAATTTTTATATATCTTATTAGTCTTTTAAGTAAAATCTGGTAAGTAAAATCTTATTAGTTTGTTCAAATAGGATTATGTTCGGACAAGATTTTGTTCAAACAAGCATTATAGTATTCGAACTGGACAAGCCCAAATTCCAGAGACAAAACACCATTTTCACAAACACAATCTCATAAGATGCATATTGGTGTAGGATACATTTTAAATGGGATTGCACAAACACAAATATACCAAAAGTCTTAACATAATTAATTAAAAACTATAAATTACCATAAATCTAAAAATTAGAAATATTACCTCAAATTTCCAAACAAAATATGAATCTACAATACCTACATAAGCATAAAACACATTATGAGAACCCTAAATCATGTGCAATAAATTAACATTAATGAAACTCGAAATACAAAAAAAATAGCAAAAAAAAAAAGTAATACCTTTTATAAACCTCTCCTCTCTCTCAAGAATCCCTTCTCTCTCACTAAGTCTATTCCTCTCACTCTCTCCACAACACTCTCTCACACACACAAAATTGCCTATTGTGCTCTACCTCCAAAGAAATCCAACTCCATTGTGAAAATGAACTGGAGGTTGAGGTATTTAAATCTGTGAAGTCCCATTCGAACTAGACATTTACGTATTCGAGCACGAAAATTTCAAATAGACGCCAAATTATGCCACGATTTAATTCACTTTTGAATGGGTAATATTGTTGTTCGAACTAACAAATCAGAATATTCATTGGCATAATCTTCAAATGTAGAGAAGATCAAAGGGTATTTTCGTAACACAATTCCACCAGTGTGTTTGAATGAGGAATTTTCACATTAGAATAAATTAACTTTCAGAGTATTTGGTGTGAAGTTTCCCTCCAAACACATTCCGAGATAAATCTATTCGAACATGATGTTATTGAGTTTGAACTAAAAATAGTATTATTATACTTATAAGTAATTTCCTATAATTTTAATAATCTATTGTATAAAATATTGTAATATTATATAGTATATAATATATAATATATATATATATACACACACTATAGCAACTATTTTATATTATAATTGATAATATATAATATATTTTTGGTCTAATAGTTAATATAATACTTACACTATATACACTAATTATTAATATATAGTACTTATACAATAGTTAGTGTTATATTATTATATAACTTATATGAGTATAATTATCATAACTTATTAATATATATATATAGTAACTATTAATACATATAGTTACTTCTAATTTTGCACTATATATTATATAACTTGTTACCTTGTTATCTATAATACTTAAACTATAGTAGCTATATAACTAATAAGTACCATATATATAACTTATTAATATATATTAATTATATTAATTTATATAGTTATCATAACTTATAATAGTAACTAGTAACTATAGTTAGTATTATAATATTATATAAACTATATGAGTATAGTTATCATAACTTATATGTAGTAGCTATATAATTAAGCCATTGTAATTATACTAAGTACTTAATATGTTATAGGTAATAGAATAAAATAGAATAAGTATATTACAAAAAATATACTAAATATATTAAATAAAAGTATTATAATACTATTATTAGTTTTATTTTTCTACTTTGTACTTCGTAATATTAGTAATATTAGTATTATTATATATTACCATTAGTAATATAATTAGAAATATATTAGTATAATAACCAACGAATTGATATTTATCCCGTTCGAACGGATATTTATTCCATTCGGACGTCGTGGTCATTATATACACAGTTCAAATACAATGAAACAAATCACTCCAGTTCGAACTAGTAGCCGGATGAGAGCAACGATTGCCCTATCTCCGCCGTGAAAACCGCCACTCAATTGCTGTAGCAACCCCACATTTGAACTTCTAAGAGGTATGAGTCAAGTCTTTACATTTATTGTTTGGTTTTATGTTATAATGGGTTGTGTTTGGGGGGGGGGGGGGGGTAATGGATTTCAAATCTGAAATCCTCCATTTTGGTGTATTCTGTAAAAATAACGTCAAAATAATCGGTAGAAATGATTAGGCTACACTCATGAATCATTTCTACCGATTACATCAAAAGAATCATTTCTATCGACTCAGCCATCGCTGTTTGGCGTGTTCCCGTTTGAATGAACTCTATTCCATTTGAAATCTCAGTTACCAAACAGATTTATTTCAGTTTGAACAAAATAAATTGTTCGAATGAACACAAATTGCCGATTTGAATGAATAGAATAGTCCATTCAAATTGATTTTACTAGTTCGAACAGAATATGTTTCGTTCGAACTAATTATTTCAATTCAACTCAGATAATTCTTCAATAATATAATTTAAATATTATGGTTAATTATAATCCTACTTTCCTTGTGGTTAAACAGTATACTAATGGCATCCAGCGGAAGAAAACGTGCGAGAGATCAGCTCGACCAAAGTAGTGGAGCAGCTCATGCCCAGGGGACGAGGCCTATACTTGTTGAGCGTGAGATCATTTTGTCTGACTTCTCTAATTGTTTATGGGAAGGACGGAGTATACAGTCCATCCTCATCGAGCGGGGATGGACACCAATCTGTCAACAACGGATGATTGGTGAGATTTACCATGCCATGGGAGAGGATAACGATGTTGCTCTATTCTACACTGTAGCGGTCTAGGGAGTGAGTATTACTTTCTCTCTCGGCATTATTGCTAAGTTCCTTGATATCCCGTGCGTGGGCAGCACATATCCTATAGCGGCTGCACCGAGACTAGTGGCTGCACCATGTGATTCTGACACACCAGCCTCATCCTCAACGCTAGCGTCGAATGTAGAGCCGAATGCTAGTTCAGATGGTAGTGAGGATGAGGATCTACCTACTGAAGGTATCACAGACGATAAAATCTGTTAGCTAGTGCGAAACCCTTCATCTCCTCAATATAATGGGAGCAAGGTGATTCGACAGGCCGATTGTATAGCATTTTCAGAATGCTTAATCTGATTGTTGGCTATAACATTGATCCCAAAAAATACAAGACTGATTTCTGGATCAATTGAGCCAGATTTTTGCTGTTGATAGCACGAGGGCACCCCATTGATTTGGCATTGTATTTCTTCCTCCGCATTCGATTAGAGTCATGCTATTCTAGTGGAGGTAGTCTACCATTTGCACTGTTGATATCTAACCTCCTACTCCGATCGGGGGTTACAGTATCTGCGACTAAGCGGAGGTCGCCATAGATGGGGCCCCTTAACAATATAAAAAATCTTCAAGAGCAAGGGGCACTTGCGGAAGACTGCACCAGAACAGCCTAGTGGCACACCGACCGATCCAGTTTCTAGTAGTACTGCTGCTGTTGAGAGACAGCCTCCTGGGGCTACTTTCGATTAGATACGAAATCTATTTGTGGAGTTCGTTGAGCCCATCATGAAGAAGCTTAGGGATCTAGATGGACGCATTAAAATGTTTACAAGAGGATGTTTATCTACTTAGCAAATAGATCGTTTTAGTTATTATTTTACTTTTTTATTTTGTATTAAACATTATATAAATGGGATGTAATTAATGTATGGTGTTTATTTTTCCTGTTTGCTACCTTGTTTATGTTTTTCATTTTACTTACCGTTCATGATAATATAAAAAATGATAATATCTTTAAATTTATATTTATATAAATTTAACATAAAAGAAATTACTATAAAGTTTTGAAAGTAATTACATTAAATTAATTTATGAATTTATAAATATTTTAACTCACTGCAAATCATAATATATAATATATACACATTTTTCTATTTTGAAAATGATAACAAATTAATGGAAAAATATTTATTACTTTAATGGAAAAAATATATGCAGAAATTAATGGAAAAAATATCCGTTCGAATAAATAAATTTAAGTTCGAACGGTTATTAACTTTTCTCAGGAAAAATAAATTAATTTCTCGCCAAAATTATTATTCGAATAGATTATATACTATTCGAACAGACATTGATTCCATGTTCGAATATATTTTGTTTCGTTCGAACGGTTTTGTTTTATAGACGATTTTGTTTGTAACAAAATATCTTTTTCGAATGGATATTTATCTGTTCGAACGAATTTAATAGCTCAGGAATTTTTAGAGATCAAATAAAGTGACTTTTAAAGATGAAATTTAATTTGTAATTTTATTCTTAAAAAATTTCATTCTTAAAAATCAAATCTCTTGTAGTGTAGGTGATGTAGAGCTGCTGAGTGAATATTTTCTTGTGCCAAGGACGTATAACGGCCCCATCCCAAATTGCACTTAAGCCTCAGTCAATTAATCCCCTGCAAGGCTGCAACTACGTCATACGGCTCCAAATTCTAATTAATGATCCCCTAATTGGATTGGTCGAGTGACTTGCGTCTGTTTTGGGCCATTTGAATCACCAAAAATTTCATTAGTCTTTGCCGTAGCCCGTAGGTCATTTGATTGACTTTTAGCAAAATTTTAGGATCTTGTGATAAGGATATGAGTAATAATATCAGTATAACCTTTTTTGATAATTTTTTATATAATTATGTTTTAAAATGAAGATATTTATATAAATTGATATTACTTTTATAAATTATTTTATAAAAATACACTTAATTTAAAATATAATTATATAAAAAGAATTGTATGTCTATCATTTACCCAATATTGAACTAGCCCCGTGTGGATAGATGTTTATGAAGACGAAAATACTACCTGTTGGCCGGAGTGGAATGATATATCCCACAGTCGTTTTATATCAAGACGTATCCACAGTCGAAAATTAGAGAATTAGTGATATCTTTATAAAAGAATTTTATAAAAATAAAATTATAAATTGATGTGGCTAATTAAGTTGTTGTACATCAAATTGTAAAATTCTTTTTCTACTAAGACATATCAATTTCTAAGTTTATTTTTATAAAATTCTTTTATAATGATATTGCTTCTCTAATTAAAAAATGGTAAAAAGAAAATAATTTTAACAAGGATGTTCAATTTAATTGCGAGATTTGTGCATTAAGAAAGGAGAATAATTAACGTTTTTGTCTGAGTATTTCTGAAATCAAATTTAGTACTCATTCTCGAAGTTTATTTATTCTTTATGTCGAGTCTACAAAAATGAAAAAGAAATAAGGATAAATTTAATACATTAACACTGTCGAATTTTTAATATTTTGGAAACTTTAGTTCCGCATTTTAAAAGAAAGGATTAAATAACGTATTGATCACGGGCCAACCTAATATTAATTTAACGACAAATGACTGCTAACAGCCACCCATATTGACTTCCATGAGCAATGGTTGACTTCACTTGTATTAGACTATTAGTAGCTTAACACCGGCCTGTTATCTGCATCTTCACTACTTCATTTCATGCTTCTCCATAAACATTCTCCTAATTCTCTCTCCTGCACTCATGGTGCTCATAGGAAATCTGTTCCCTCTAATGCTATTGAGTTTTTTGTTTGTGCAGTACTCATGCATGTTTCAATTGATCCAATCTTTTAACAATTTTACTGACCAATCTGCTCTCATTGCCTTTAAATCTGGAATCAGTTCTAGTCCAAATGAAACCCTCTTGGCTACTAACTGGTCTGCACCAAACTCGATCTGCAATTGGATTGGGGTCTCATGCAGTCGACGTAGGCAAAGAGTCACCGCTTTAGACCTTTCCTACATGGGTCTCCAAGGCACCATTTCTCCTCATATTGGTAACCTCTCCTTCCTAGTCTCACTTCATCTTTCTAACAACAGCTTCATTGGTTTTATTCCGCATGAGATCAGTCACCTACATCGCTTGAGAATACTCATCTTGTCATTCAATCAATTGGAAGGAAGCATCCCTCCTTCCATTCATAATTGTTGAAAGCTTCGCAAGGTAAGTTTTGCTTCGAACCGTCTTATTGGTGCAATTCCTTCGTCCCTCAACAACTTGTCAACGTTGGAGTTCTTGAATTTGCAACGTAATAGTCTCACTGGTCCACTTCCTTTAGTCATCTTTAACATATCTTCTCTAAACACTTTTGGTGTTACGTTTAATCACATCTCGGGAGATCTTCCGAATGATCTTTGTAGCCGTTGTTCCAATCTTAGAGGACTTTATTTCTCGCATAACAAATTTGGCGGTCGGCTCCATTCACAATTTAATAATTGTGGGGAGCTTGTAATTTTATCTTTATCATACAATAAATTCCATGGGAGTATTTCAAAAGCTCAAATTGGCAGTTTACAAAAGCTTGAAGGGCTGGATCTTGGGGGTAACCATTTCACTGGTATCATACCTTCTACCATATGTAATTTGTCGAGGTTGCAAGAATTTGGAATTGAGGATAACCACATCCAAGGAAGCATTCCGACTGATTTGTGGCAACTTCAGAAGCTAAATGCTTTGTATTTGGGAGGGAATAACTTCAAAGGAGCAGTACCTCAAAAAGTCTTCAACCTTTCTTCTTTACAAATTATCTTCTTTGAGCTAAATTCCCTTTCTGGATATCTTCCATCACTAGATACTGGGCTATCTTGCCCCAATCTTGAACTGATTGTATTTGGTGTAAACAAACTCAGTGGTCATATCCCATCCTATATTTCGAATTGTTCCAAACTCATCTTAGTAGACTTTTCAGCAAACTTATTCACCGGAACAATTCCCGAAAGTCTTGGAAACTTGAAGCACCTCCAACAACTTTTTCTGAGTGGAAATCAGCTAATAGGCAGGGAGGCTAAAGATCATAAAGAGCCAAGTTTCATTTCATCTTTATCCAATTGTAGATCTTTGATAGATTTAGACGTAAGCTATAATCCATTGGATATAACAATCCCCGATTCCATTCAAAACTTTTCGGCTTCCTTTCAAAACTTTCGTGCATATAACTGCCAAATAAGCGGTCATATTCCTATGGGAATGGGTTTTTTGAAAGGCTTGAACTGGCTTGAATTGAGCAGTAACAACTTGATTGGAAATATCCCTTTCACATTTGGTGGTTTGGAAAGATTACAGAGATTGTATCTTCCCAATAACAAGATTAAAGGATTGATTCCAAAAGAGATATGTCAATTAAGGAATTTGGGAGAGCTGGATCTTACAAACAACAGAATCTCTGGAGTCGTCCCAAATTGCATTTCAAACCTCAGTCTTCTACAAAAGCTATACTTAAGTTCCAATAGACTCGAATCATCAATACCATCAACTATATGGGGCCTCAAAAATCTATTGTTCTTAAATATGTCATCGAATTCCCTTGGTGGACATTTGGCTTCGATTATGACAAAATTGGACACTCTCGAAAGTCTAGATTTGTCAAGGAATGAAATTACAGGAGAAATCCCAAGTATCATTGGAGCATTTGAAAGCCTCAATTATCTTGACTTTTCAAACAACTCCCTTCAAGGAGGCATTCCGCAATCTTTTGGGAACTTAAAAGGGTTAGAATTGTTAGATCTTTCTTACAACAACCTTTCTGGTGCAATTCCTAAATCCCTTGAGGCACTTCCATATCTCAAATACTTGAATTTATCTTTCAACAATCTAGTAGGCGAGATTCCATCCAGTGGTCCTTTTGTGAACTTCACAGAGGAATCATTTTCAGGAAATAGTGCACTTTGTGGGAATCCAATTTTTGGAGTTCCACCTTGTCCAACGATTCCAACCTACCAACAATCAAAGATGAAAGATATTTTGCTCAAATGTATTCTTCCTATGATTGTGTCAATTATAATCTTCGTAATGTTGGTTTATTTGCTAAGAAGACGTCGGAAGAGTAACACAAGAATACCTACTTCACTTAATGCATTGCCTGCATTGGAACATAGAATGATATCATATCAAGAGCTTTGCCAAGGGACAAACAACTTTTGTGAAAGCAACTTGCTTGGAGTCGGAGGTTTTGGCTCTGTGTACAAAGGAATACTTTCTGATAGGACAATTGTTGCAGTAAAAGTTCTAAGTTTGCAATTGTCAGGTGCTTTCAAAAGTTTTGGTGCAGAATGCAAGGTGTTGCGTACAATTCGACATAGAAATCTTGTTAAGGTCATAACTACATGTACTAATCCCGAGTTTAGATCGTTGGTGCTGGAATACATGTCGAACGGCAGCCTTGAAAAATGGTTATATTCTCATAACTACTGCTTGGATCTTCTACAGAGAATCAATATTATGGTTGATGTTGCGTCCGCCTTAGACTATCTCCACCATGGTCAATCGGAATCTATATTGCATTGTGATTTGAAGCCAACAAATATCCTTTTGGATGAGGACATGGTTGCACATGTGGGCGATTTTGGTATTGCAAAGATTTTAATCGAAAACAAAGACACAACACACACCGAAACTCTTGGTACAATTGGCTACATCGCACCAGGTACGTACGTACATGAATTTACCATGCTTTTTTAATTATCAAAAGGATAAATTGTAGGATGCTGATCTTACAAATTTTTGGTAACAACTTGCTTGGCAATTTTCCTCATAATACCTAGTCTTCTAGTCGATACACGCATATGAATATGAACAAATATATTCATATGACATGCATCCCAAACAAATCTAACAAGGTGAATATGTGATTTCATAAGGTAGTTTTGGTCAAAAAAACCACCTAGTATGCTATGACGAACTCAGCTTTAGCTCTATGTGCAATTGTTTTTAGATATAAACCCATATGGGATGCTTTTATTAGAAGGATGGATGCTCTGATAATTTTTTCATCCATAATTAATATTAACAAAAGCATATATATCGCCCAATCAGTGACCCGCGGCTCGCTTTGGCCTGCTTGTGATCAGTGGCTCAATTCTGGCCATCTCACAACCACATGAAAGGTGGCCTTCAAGATTTTCCTAACATTTTTCTAAATATAAGATATTTTTTCTTATAAAAATTTAATTTCCTATTTTAAAACAATCAAACTAAAGTTTTTTTTAAAAATAAAAAATAAAGTCTATTTGTCATGGCTGTCTAGGATTAAGTTATGTGTTTTCTGTTAACGTTTATGGCTCGAAAAAGTAACGAATAGTTCTGTAACTCTATTTCTAATAAACATTTACCAACGAGAATTATTTCTCAAAGAAAATACACAAGGTGATAAACCTAAGTATCCCATATCACAGAGACTGTTTGACCATAATTCTCTTTTAATAAAAGAACAGTGAATTTAAAAATATAGCACATCAAAGTATCAAAGAAACGATAAATATTAAACCAAGATCTATGAACGAAAGTAAAATAGTGGTTATTTCTCAATCACTGCGTATAAATCCAATGGAGATCAATAGAAATCTTACAAGCAATTTAAGATGTCATAAAACATTTGCAAACTCAAACGGTACCAAATTAAACTATAATTCCTGTGATTTACCCACTCGATCTCTATCTACAAATTAATATAGTTATCTACAAATTAATATTGTAGACTTAGCTTTTAATGCTTAACATGTCACAATGTGTTCTCTCACGCATAAAAAATATGCATTTCTGAAAATAATGCCCGAGAACTTCAAAAAATCGTGGCAGGAATATTTAAGGGTTGGTTTGATTACACAAAATCAAATTATCTCATCTCATATAATCATTATAATTTTCTCAAACTTTCACACAAAATATAATAAACAAATCAATTTTTCAAATTCCAAAATAAAAATAATATTATAACAATATTTTATTCAATTTTTAACAAAATATATATCTCATCTCATCTCCTTTGAACTGCGTAACCAAACTCACAATGACTTGAAATTTTTATTCAATTTGAAAGCAAACTCTTTTCAAAGCAATTATAACTCAATTGGATTAATTAGTAATATTGTTATTCAAATATGCCAATACATAACTTTTACAAAAAAAACTAAAAGGAAATACTTGCATTAAAGTAAACTGTGTTATATGCATCATATAGTAATGTGTTTCAATTTTAGGATTGTAGATGCATTTACGATTCTCTTTTTTGGATAATATATTAAAATATATATCAAAAGGAAGGGGAAGGGGACCTAATCACAAAGACTACAAAATACTATCTATAGTAGAAGGGGAAACAATTAGGGAAATATTATTGAAGTCAACAATTAATTGGTCCAATCCCATTATTTAAAAATACTGTCTTTGTGTTTGGATGGCTCATGTGAAGTATTAATTAATTATGTCATTTTATTAAGACACAAGTTGCTAACTTAAATGCCTTCTTGACAATTTGTGAGTATTTTCAGAATATGGATTTGAAGGGAAGGTATCCATCAAAACCGATGTCTACAGCTATGGCATAATATTGTTGGAGATGATCACGAGGAAGAAACCCACTGACGACATGTTCACTGGAGACTTTACTTTGAGGCATTTGGTAAATGCATCCATTCTAGATAGAATGATGGAAGTTGTGGATGAAGGTTTACTAAGAATAGAAGATGGTAGAGACTCCATTGCCTTGCAAAGTATTCTTTCGTCAATCTTGGACTTAGGCTTGAGGTGTTCTGAAGAATTACCAGATACAAGAATGGATATCAAAGACGTGCTTGTCAAGCTTAATAAAATCAAGTTGACTTTCTTTGAGAGTAGGAACAGGGTTACTAGACATACTTGACCTTAATTTGCTTAGCATGTTTATGTCTTTTTAATCTCTTGAAGTAATTATGAGTGGTATGTTTGTAACATGTTTGTATCAACATTTATGCTTAAAGTAATGGCTTGAGACTCCACTCTTCTTCCATCTCCGTACACTTTTCATTGAATTTCCTTTATTACCCTATGTAAATTCCGGCCAAAAGGTGCACGTACAACCAACATTCTTTTGTTTCACAACCAAATTGAATGAGAATATTGACTATTGATTAATTTCTTATTTCCAAGTGACAGAGTGAAAAACAGAGACAGAGACAGAGAAGACCAACATGAGAATATTGAGAAAATGGTCTTTTTATTCAAAGAATCAAAGTCTGTCAAAGTTCTTTTATTGGGAGATTGCTAGGGATTGTGTTGTTACATGCACAATTTGCAGAGACAATGGTAGAACCACTACCTGTTCCAGATCTTGTTTGGCTAAGAAATATTTGCACATTCAGCATATACACAGGGATGAGGTTCTCAATTTGTCAAAATATAATGCATCCACACCCACACTAACAAAATTCATCTACCCTAAGAGCATTGGCATTGGTTCATCATAGTCATCTCTAAGATTTAGCTAAAAATACACATTTTACACAAAACTAAAACTCTTCAAGATATAGCCCCATGTTGGATAAGCCAAAATAATAATATAATATTATTTTTTTAATAATAATATTTTGAAAAATTTATAACAAGAATCATGAAGGTGCAAAACAAAGCGCCTCGGCCTTCATCCCAAAGAAAGAATACCAAATAATCTATAGTAACAAAATAGTGGCTAAAAAATGACTTATTCTATTCTTTTCCCAACTATATTTTTTTTCTTGGACGAATTCTTTTCTACCCTATGTTCTGCAATATAAAATAAATCAACGTGATTATAACTTATATCAGGCACCAGTACATTTTGAGGAAAAACCAATAAAATTTGCGGTTCTTTACTCTATTTTGGTATATAAAGAGTACCATGAAGCACAATAGAGTTGACATCTCACATGTTTACAAGGTTGCGTTTGGATAGTGAGGTGATCTCAGATATTCTGTGAATAGTATTAAAAAAATATTGATAGAATATTGAATAGTAGTGAATAGTAGTAAAAATGAATAATAAAATAATGAATAGTAGTGGAGTATTCTCAACTACCCAAACTAGCTTAAGCTAGGAACCGCATTTTTAACTTCTATTCAAACAATTATTGTAACTCATTCTCCATGGATTCAAGATCTTACTTCAAACTCTAAATTTTTAGAAGTACTTAAAGAAATCCAAATGACCAAATTTAGAAATACACACTCACAAGGCTAGGTTTAGTAAACATGTTCATGGCCGGACTCCTTGAGTGTCTTGATAGCAAGGTACAAGACTTTAAGCCTGAAATTTCTTATCTGTGTTCTGGATGTGTTCAAGAGAGGCGAGTATGAAAAACAAGAAGCACATGGAGACAAGAGGAAACCAACAAAACACGGGAACCATCAAGGAAACGAAAGCACAAATTTCTAGATACAAGAATGGAGACAAAATGGTGAAGAGGGAAGCTTAGCGTGACAGAGAGAAAAAGGGGAAGAAACGGGGAAGCTCGGGCCAAAGAAAGTGACATTTTGACGGAAAAAGGTTTTGGATATTATTTTGCAATAAAATATGCTTTTGGTTGATGAACATTAACTTGTCAAATATAACTTTTGCTTCTTTTTTTTTTTTAATAGGGAAAAATCCCCTCGATTTATTAAGAGCCCAATATTACATAACAAACCAATAAACCAATAGCCTAAAATGAAGCCTTCAACCTAAAGAAACCACTAGAGATTTATGGCCTAAAAATATTCAGTTTTGCCTTATCAATCCGAACAATCCGCCTCAATAATCTTGGCAAATTCCGATCACCTACATAACAAATGGACCTCCCTTCCTCACTTTGTCTTGCAAGAAGATCCGCCGCTTGGTTTCCTTCCCGAAACTGATGACCCACCATGTAATTAAAACCATGTAGCTCCTTACGTCATCCCAAAAATCCCATATTGAACATCGGCCCTGAATGAGCCAATCCACCACCAATTTAGAGTCACTCTCAATGATCACATTGAAAAATTAACCATTTTACACAAAACCACACATTCTCCAATGGCTCTTAACTCAGCTTCATTATTGGTACCAAAACAAAAATGAGCGCAGAAAGCCCCCAGGACCCTGCCTAAATTATCCCTTATCACTCTACCACCTCCACTGCTCCCCAGGTTCCCATGGCAACTCCCATCACAGTTTAATCTGACCCAGCCAGTAGGGGTTCCCTTCCAAGCAACCAAATGATGTCGATAGAACATTTGGACCGGTTGAGGCACACCCAGATTGCAAAGGATTTGCCCATCATGCGAGGACAGAGGACCTGATGCCGCAAGGTCACCTGCAATCATACGAGTCCAGTATTTCACTGACCACCAAACATTCTCAATTGAACCATGCACCCCTTCCATACGCACCCTACACCTCCTTGTCCATAACTCCAAGCTATCAAACAAAGGATTAGACCAACCAACATTCCTCTGAAAGTGAAGCTCTTTGCACAACGAAACCAAGCTGACATTCTCACCCACTAGGACATTAAACGCAAGTGAGGAATTCCCAGTTCGGAACTTGCTTTTTCCCATACAGGGAGTGCAAACTCACCCCACTCAATACATGGTCAATGGTTTCTAGGTTATTAGCAGTGCAACAGTCATAGCACAACGCCATCGAAACACCCCTGCTCTACACCCTCTCATCCACCACTAGAGCTTGAAATCTAGCTTTCCAAACACACACAGACACCCTTTTCGGAAGCAATTTATTTCATATCCACTCATGCCATTGTAATAGTTCCCCTCTTAGCCGAACCACTTCCCAAGCACTAGCTGAAGAGAAGGCACCATCCTTGGAAGGTTTCCAAATAAAAAAATTTGACCCTGCTCTTCCCACCGAAATATTTTGAACAATCTCAGTTGTGATTACCAACCGATCATAATCCCATGTATTATTGGACCAAAAATCTTTTATTTGCAACAAATAAGTTTGAATGTCATCCACTCGAATCGAAAGAGGACCCGAGGCAAGCCATCTATCAGACCAAAACGATGCATTTCCACCTCTCACCAAAACCTACATGTTCTTCATGATTTTAGGTAAAACCGATAGAATTGATTTCCAAAATCTAGATCTCGATGAATTTGAAGAGGCTAGGACAAGATTTTCGGACTTCAAATATTTAGCACTGAAGAAATCAGTCCACAAATTTTTCGTCGACATAATCCTCCAAGCAAACTTCATATGTAGCGAGCGTTGAATTTCTAAGAGGTCCTTCAGCCCCAACCCTCCCTCTTTCATCGGTTTACACAGCTTTGGCCAATCTCTCCATTTCATCCTGTGAATACCATTGACATCTCCCCAACAGAAACTAGTTAAAATGGAATTTATCTGTTGAATAGTAACCGACTGCACCTTAAGAACCGAGAGGAAATGAATAGCCATACTCAAAAGTACATGGTGCAACAAAATCAGCCGTCCTCCTTGTAGCTTATAGTTTCATATGAGTAGTGGCTTTATCTAATCCAATGCTGCAGATTTATCAAAAAAAAAAAAAAATGAACCATATTTTTGGCTTGACCAGTGCTCTAAGTGTAGGTTTGGAAGGGCTTAAACTCTAAAGGGATTCTTTGATTTTGGTGATGTCTGCCTCTGGGTTCTTTTGCTTTTGGAGAGACAAAAACACCATTTTTGTGCAGCTACTGTGCACTGAAGCTATAAAACATTTAAGAAATATATGGCATTGTTTTAGGATGTTCTTCATTAGAATGCTGCTACCGGCATGAGCCAATGCCAATTTCTTTTGCACAATGTGTTTGGCAGTGTTTTTTTTTCTGTTTCTGGGTAGTGTGTTTTATTCCATTTAGTTTTTTAGAAAGGAATAAAACGTTGTGATGATTAGAGATTATTTATTATATTTTACTTGTAAATTTATCATCTAATACTACATTATAAGACGATGAGAGGATAATGAATAGATTCTTTCTTTGTAAAACTTAATTGGAATCTCTTTCTTTTTCTCAAATAAATTACTTTTTCCCTTCATTTTGAGAATTGTCCAGATCGGCCCGACACAGGTAAGGCCCAATTCAAGGCCCAAGCCCAATATTTATATAGAAACATTCTTTCTTGTTGCGTTTAATTGCAAGTGTACAAACTACTTGGACAAAAGAAAAAGGAAAGCTCCTTTCCTCTCTCTACGGCCAAGTCTTGGAGTACTCAAAAGCCCCATCTACAAGAGGAGCGTGGAAGAAAGAAAATATAAGAAGATGTAACAGTTCCGCATTTACGGTACATTTCTTGCACTGATACAACATTTTCCTAACCTCTTTGTCTCTGTCTTCCCTACATGACAATAGGAAAAGAAAGGGAGAAAAAGAATGCACAAAATACCATTGTTGTTGCGACGCAAAAGTGTCGTACAATATTGTCTATTTGTAGCTTCTATAAAGATACGACAAACTCTTTTGTTACGATTATTATACTTCTCTTCCCAAACGTTTTCCTGATTTCAAAATGGTAGGATTGGCCAGAGATTAAAGGTTCATTTTTTTAGGGCCGGGGGTTAGTGGGTTATAAATAATATTTTTCACTTTGGAATTCATCGAGCTTTGGAGGCAGGAGTGTATCTAGGGGGTTCAGAGGGATGTGCCCCCTGAAACAGTTTAGTCAGCATTTAGGTTTGGGAGCAACTTGAAAGTAAAGGAAAAAGACTTCAAAACACAAATTGGAATGAATTATGGTGGGGTTTATTCTGTGGTGGGCTAGGCCGTGGGTAGTACACCTCATCCTCCACTAAAACATTAGCTCTGGCAGCGGAGGGTGTTGTGAAACCAACAATGATAAATAAAGTAAAAGCAAACAATCACATGACACAAAATTAATGTGATCTGACAACGTGCCTACATCTACAGAGGCGCAGAAAATTTTGTTCTACTGGAGAATCACAAAATACACTTTTGGGCGAAATATTACCATTCAAAACTCTCATTAAGTACATATTTAGAATGTTACACATAAGAAATCCTAGTTTTTACTTTTATGCATTATTCGCTCAAGTGGTGTATTAAGCACGCATCGAGCAAACCTTCTGTCCGAGTTTTGCTCGAGCGAACTCTCTGTACAAGCTTTGCTCGAGAATCCTGTTGAGCGAGTGTCTAGCGAATTTTCTGTTTGGCACTTTTTCTGATAGCCCCCATAACTTATCATGGGAATGTCATTTGTTCCCCATCTTTCTGTGATCTTGGGCACATTATTTCTGTTACATACTTGTATGATGATAATTTTCGTTGAACCTTCTTATTCTAATTTTCTTCTTAGGAATTTGCCATTGTATCCAGGCTCAAAAGTACTGCTCAATTGATGTGGAGGCTTATTCAACACTGTTGATAACTGCAGATATAGTATGCCTTGATTCCCCTTTAGTTACTACCTTTTGATAATTTAATTGATTTTAGCATAAACTAGATCCTTCTACTCTCTCTCAGGTAATACATGAACAACTAGTTTTCTTATTTTTCTGGGCCTTGATTTCCCATAAGTGACAGCTCTAGTAATTGATGAATCTACCTCCGTTTAAGAGCCGAATGGGGACCAGGTCTTTGACACCTACATACTTGAGTTGCAACGCAGTTGAACTTGCACTGAGCAAGTTTCGAGCCTATTCTCCATGTCTTGTTCATGTAGGTTGTCTAAATTGCCAATTTTTTTTGGTATTTCGTCCATAATCTTCTTGATAAGTTTTAATCATAAATCCTACTTTGAACTGCCCATTTTTTTCATAAAAATAAAAACTTTTAGGGGTTATAATCACCTTATAAAGTTTATCTGGTGGATAATCTTCTCCAAGTCCATCGAGCAAAGGCTTCCAAGTTACAAGAATGTATAATTATCCAGGCAATGGATTTTTCCTCGATCCCCTCCAAGATTGACACGTCTTTTGAACATATTTTTTCATATCTAATCTACAGACAACTTGCTGGGTTTTGGGTTGGCATATTCATCTCGTTCCTCACAGCATATACATCCTTTGCTTTTTATGATTATGAAAATGCCCCTTACTATTTATAGAGCCTCTTTTGCTTCAGTATTTTTGGCATGTAGAGATCATTCGAGGTTATTTCTTACTGCTCCTCTCACGAAGTAAAACATAAAAAGAAGGATGAATGCAAGCAAGGGAGACATGAAGACACTGAGCAACAAAGCTGCAGTACATGAGGAAATATATGCAGCAACAAAATTTGAGATAAAGTACACTGCAGAGAAAGAGAAGTGAAAAGCAACAGCAGAGGAAGAACAAAAGCAACAAGAAAAAGGAGAAAAGTGTTGTCACAGAAAAGCAAAGGATTATCTGTGAAATACATGACTGCACACACAAAACAAAGTCAGGAAATCAACTTGTAAAGCACTGTCAAAACCATGTTGTCCATAAAGCTGCTATAGATTACTTGTAACTAAGTAGAAATTTTAAAATTATTTTCTTTCTGCCTTTGTAATGTATAAATAGTAGTAAGTGTTGTATCATTCAATTCAGATTAATGAGAACGAGATTTTCCTTCATACTTGTGCATTTCAAATTTCTGTGCATGTTTTAACATGGTATCAGAGCAGGAATAATTCCCTGCAACACCTTCCCTTTCTTTTCTTTTTTTTAACCATCTTTCATTCAACCTATGGCCTCCTCATCTTCCTCTTCTTCTTCTCCTACAGAAGATCCAAATAGCCCCTTTTTCTTGCATCACAGTGACAATGCAAACACTGTCATTGTTTCACCACCCTTGACTGGCTCCAACTACATTTCTTGGAGCAGATCCTTTCTTCTTTCCATTTCTATCAAAAACAAGTCAGGATTCTTGGATGGCACCATCCCCACTCCTGACCTTGCAGATCCCTCTTATGTGTCTTGGTTACGATGCAACAACATCCTACTTGCTTGGATTTTAAATTTAGTTTCTAAGGACATAGCCTCTAATGTGTTCTTCATGACTTCAGCAAAACAGGTATGGGATAAACTCAAGGAGCGCTTTGCACAACCTGATGAAGCTAGGATATATCACCTTCAACACAAACTCAGTGGCATAATTCAAGGGCATCTTTCTGTAAGTGACTACTTCACCCAACTTAATGCCATTTGGGAAGAACTGCATAGCTATAGGCCACTTCCTTGTTGCTCTTGTGGTTTATGTACGTGTGATGCTTTAAAGAATGTTGGTGAAGTTCAACAGAGGGACTATGTTTTCAAATTTTTAATGGGTTTAAATGATAGCTATGATGCTGTTAGAGGGAAAATTATCTTGTTGAGCCCCTTGCCTTCTCTAGATAAGACATTCTCACTTATTTTACAAGAAGAGAGGCAAAGGCAAGCAAGGAACATAGCTGTTCCTACCACAGAACCATCTGCCTTGCTTGCTTATCAAAATTTCCCAAAGAAAAAGGAGAAAACAGATATGGTTTGTGGACATTGTGGAAAGATGGGACATACAAAGGAAAAATGCTACAAGTTAGTGGGATTCCCACCAAACTTCAAATTTACCAAACCAAGAACTGGTAATGCTTCTGCTGCACCTTATTCTGCAAACCATGTTGCTGCTCAGATTACTGCCCCAAGTCATGAAGCACCTGTTCCAAGTGCCTCTCAGTTGAACCTCTCTCAAGCACAAGCACAACACCTCATGGATCTTGTCAATGCTCAATTTCCTCAGCTAAACTTGGGACAAAAACCAATTCTGCCCACACCTGCTCCTGCCAAACCAGACACTACTGAGACTAGCTCCTCGACCACACCATATTCAAACTTGGCAGGTAATCATCACTGCCTCTCCACTCTTTCCATACCTGCTGATCACTCTCATTCCAGTACTGTGAATCAATACAAACACAGTTCACCTTCCCAACATGAACACTCTAATATCTATAATACACCATGGATCATGGACACAGGAGCCACTGATCACATGGTGTGTTCCACCTCCTTCTTTGACAATCCCCCCTCATGCATACAAGCCTTTGTGCAACTCCCAAATGGAACAAGGGCTCAAGTCACACAAATTGGCACTGTTAAGTTATCAGATTCACTATCACTAACTGATGTCTTATGTGTGCCCTCATTCACTTTCAACCTCATCTCAGTTGGGAAACTCACTCAAAAACCAAACACATGTCTTTTTTTCTTAAAAGATCTTTGCTTCATTCAGGTCCTCTCTTCATGGATGATGATTGGACTTGCTAAGGTTCATGCTGGACTCTATCATTTGCTGCCTCCTTCTCATGACAGCAACATCAACCCTTCTTTAATTCTTCCCAATCAAGCTCGAGTCAACCAAGCAGCTATACAAAAAGATTTTGATTTATGGCACTTTAGATTAGGACATTTATCTTCACAAAGGATGAATTTAATTCATTCTCTTGTTCCTAATGTAAAGACCAAGGATCTATCTCATTGTAAAATCTGTCCTTTGGCCAAGCAGAAACATGTTTCTTTTCTTCCAAGTGTATCCACTAGTTCATTTCCTTTTGACTTAATTCATTGTGATATATGGGGCCCATATTCTCAAGCATCAATTCAAGGCTTTCATTACTTCTTAACCATTGTGGATGATTATTCAAGAATCACTTGGGTGTTTTTAATGAAACTAAAGTCAGACACAAGAACTATCCTACAGTCTTTCTTTCAGCTCATAAACACTCAATTCAATAGCAAAGTTAAGAAAATCAGAACTGATAATGGCCTTGAATTCGAGATG